>JALIGW010000001.1:163500046-164757546 GCA_023053685.1 Diadophis punctatus similis | reverse complement strand
TCCTTGAGTAGTATTTATTAGTCTTTCTCTATTTAGGGGGCATGTTAATAAGCTTTGAATTCTAGGACTCAAATGAATAAATCAAATTTCCATTTGAGTAGAGAGACTTTTCACTGTATTTTTAAAGAATAAAGAACCATTCAGTACGATTAATTACAAATTCAATTAACTATTTTTAGATTTGGATAGATTGTTTAACCATTTTGTTCATTGGGAATAACTTAATATTGTTTATAGCTTATAGCTTTTAAACCGTTATTGAAATGGAAGAAAAAATTAAAAACAAATTTGGCTTGTAGGAATAAAGACATTTTTTAAATTTAAAAAAACATTTATTTCCCTAAATTCTAACATAATGTTCCAGTTTTTGCCAATAAATAACATATATTATTATTCCTAAGTCTCTCTCAATCTATGATAAACACCTCCCGTTACGGTTTGTTTATTTGAACTGTTTTTAAAAAGGGAATTGAACAGCACCTTGAGCAATATTTTCTACCTATTTGATTTTTAATTGTAAGATCTTTTACAACAAGAATCACATCAAATTTAATTTCTTATTTAATATGTTGGTACAGATTGACTTTATTAATAAAAAAAATAAAAAAAATATTTACATTACTAATAAAATCAATTTGTACCTCCAAATAGAGGTTGTTGTAGTAGAGCCAAAGGGATAGAGCAGGGCTGTCAAACTCCTGGCCCACGGGCCGGATGTGTCACGCACTGGCCACGCCTACGCCCAGTTTAGTAAAGAGAAATGTCCCAATATGTCATGACACCGCCGTGACAACGTGAGTTTGACACCCCTGGGATATAGCATAGGACGTTTTACTGGCAAGATCAGTTATATCATCTGCTGTCTATATCCTGCTTCCTGATTTTCTCTATACTTAGCTGCGATCCTAACATTACCTTTGTGTGTGTGAATGTTTATTTCTATAATTAATTTCTCACCTTACTGTGATTGCTTTCAGGAAGATATGTATGTTCATAGAATAGTACAAGGTTTCAGTCTGTTATCATTGGGTTGTTAGAAATTAGATGTCAAAAGTGTATTTGATGATGATACTTAAAAATAAAATTAGGTATCCCCAGAAACAGTAATGATCTGGTCCTTTGACCTGTGTCTGATACAGTTATGGGATGGATGAGACGCCAGAAAGCTAAAACTGCATCCCAGCAAGACAGGGGCATTGTAGCTAATAATTTTTTTCCAGGATAAAAAGAAATGTATGCACATACTACACCTGTAAGATAGCATGTGTATACAGCAGTCTGAGGGTTTACCTTAAATTCTTGCTGTTAAGAAGTGACTTTTCTAGCTACACCTGATTTGCCTTTAATAGTTATTACTTTCCATAGTTTGTGTAGTAGTAACCTTAAGATTTGGGAGCCAGTTTGGTTTAGTGGTTAAATCATCAGACTATAAACCAGGAGACTGTGAATTCTAGACCTGCTTTGGACAAGTCACTCTCTCTCAACCTAGGAAGCAGGCAAGGGCAAACTACTTCTGGAGTCTTGCCAGGAAAACTGCAAGGATGTGTTCAAGCAGTTGCCAGGAATCAACACTGGCTTGAAGAAACCAACAAAACAAAACAAAAGTGTAAAAGCACCTTAAGATTGCATCATTGCAAGGATTTTTACTTGTTTCTGCCTTTGAGATTAGGCCAGAAATTGCAGCTCATGCCGAAAGTTGTGGTTTATCATTTGAAGAGGGAACTTAATGGTGAATTTATTACAGTTATTCTAAAGAAGCTGACCTTGCTGCCAGTTTGCCACTGAGCCAAGTTTAAGATGCTTTTATTGACAAATAAAAATCTACAGTACTTAAGGCTGGAAAAATTGATAGATTTCCTTCTCTGTCATATATTAGTGGAGTCGTTAAAGACAGTGCATATCCTTATACTCAAAATAATAGAAACAATACCATTACAATCAAATATTAACTAAAATACATAATGCAGGAATCAGTCTAACCTGCAATTCAGGTGAATGACACTGTTTTTGATATGCAAGGGCAAGGCTGCAGTAAATATTTGTAGCACATGTCTTTTTTAATGAAAACCATTTTTATTGGAGCTCAGTTCTCCACCAGCAATAGGTTACAATAACCTTCAGCTCATTTTCTTCCAAGGACAAGTCATCTAAAAGGGCATAGACAGCAACAGTAGTTTCTTGTTATGTAAAACATTGGAGGAGGATTTCACCTTGTATAAATTAAAGAACTGTCAGCTCTACGAAGAGCCTCTTCTTTGTAATCTCGCTTTAGCATTTTAGGTTTTCTCAGTCCCTTTCTCATGTAATATTTTCATGGAAGTTCAGGAAGGAAATAGTTTCTTTAATACATGTGAAATATGTATAATCTTGATTAACACAATTAATCTTTAGTGTAGAACTCTCTCTGGAAATTATCATGATGAGAACCTGTACTTCAACATTTAGAACTGGGTTTGAATACCAGATACCTCTTTTTAACTTCTGTTTTAAAAAGTTTCATTTTTCTTTGTTTTAAGTTTACAGAATAGAGCTCTATTTTGATCCTTTTATCTTTTCTCCCACATATTTAATGCCTTGAAAGTGTTTCTACATTTCAAAAGTAGATATTGAGAAACCAATTGAAAATTTGTTTATTAATAAATTTCATTTTAATTTCAATTCAGAATCAGTACAATATAGCATTACAGAATTACAGAATTGGGGGTCTTCTAGTCTAATCCCCTGCTTAAGCAGGAGATCCTATATGATTCCAGACAATTTCCCCCCAATTTCTTCTTTAAAAGTCTCCAATGATGGAACACTCACAACTTCTGGGGGCAAGCAGTTCCACTGATTAATTGTTCTCACTGACAGGAAATTTCTCCTTAGTTCTAGGTTGGATGTCTCTTTGATAAGCTTCCATCCATTACTTCTTGTCCTGCCCTCAGGTGCTTTGGATAATAAATTAACCCCTATTCTCTGTGACAATCCCTCATTTGACATGACATTAAATATACTCAAATTCCAATTGGAAAAGTCTACAGCCAAGGCAAAAGTGGTATTTCCATGTATCTGGAATGTTGACGTCATGGAGCTAAGAAAGGCATGTCTTCATGCTTCCCACAGTTGGAAGGTGGCAGGAAATGCTATAACTCAATTAAGGAACATTTGCATGATCTTAGTCTCCCAACAGTTCTTTGGCAGGTTAAATGTGTCCTGCTTTCACATATTTCAAGCAATAGTCATAGGTTTAAAGCCACAGGGTTCACCCTAGAAGTTCACGGATTCAGTAAATTTTAGCCTTTTTATTAGCTATGGAGACTTTAAATATTTGAGACTCAAACTGCATTCTAAATTAAACTGGTTTTTTTAAAAAAGGTTTCAAGGCAAGGCTTCACTGTCTAGATTACAATATATTTTGATTATGGGATCAGTTCATCTACTTAATTTTATGCATGTATATTTATAAATAAAGGATGTTATAGTTAGTTCAGCATTTACAAGAAAGTACACAGAAAATTGCAGAATACTCTTTTAAAATGCCTTTCCCACAATGTCAGGAATGCTTCTGTCACATCATGAACATGTTTATTTAGATGTTGCCTTGCTACATTTCTCTTTCCAATCCACAGTAAATTAAAAAAATACAAATGTCATCTGTTTGTAAACCCTACCATCAGTCTTGACGCACTTCCCTCCCCCACATTTGATTTCTTTCCTAAAGCCTAGGAAATATAGAAGAATATATTTGGGGAGCAGCCTACCAGTGTATGATTAACAACAGACAATTACCAAAGTATATAATTAACACGATGATTTTACAGGCTGACAGGTAAAGCCCTATGCTCAAATGAATGTTTCATAGGCTTGCATATTCTGTGAATGGATGCATACTCTAGTTCTGTTATCCCATCTAAGCAAAAAAAATTCCTTTTTCCTTAGTTCATTGAGTACCGTAGGTTAGTATAGTTTGTAGTAGATATTAGTGAAATACAAAATCCATAGGAATTAACATGTTGAAGTACTACATATGTCTAAATTGAAGGAAATAAATGAAATTGTAAGTTTGTTTACTAAGAATCAATTCATTTATTTATTCATACTTCTCAATAAAAATATATGTTCTGTTCAGTAATTTAGGAGTAAGCTACATTGGTCCAGTGGAAAATAACCATTACTGGGTACATAATGTAATGAACACAAATGGAAAGACATTAGACCAACTGTTTATTGTTGATTATTTTACTGTTACCCAACATCTCTTCCAGAAGTGCCATGTTATTTATTTGTTTGTTTGTTTGTTTGTCAACAAACAAACATGAAAAAATGGCACAAATAAATGGATATAAAGAAGCAAAACATAGCCATAAACACATAAAATGAGTACATACAAATGGGTACAGTAGGACAGGGATGGTAGGCACGTTGGTGCGCTTATGCACGCCCCCTTAGGGATCTCTTAAGAAATGTGTAAGGTCCACGGTAGACAGTTTAAGGTAAAAGGTATGGGGCTTAGAAAAACTAACAACAGGATCAGGTAAAGTGTTCCAGACATTTACTACTCTATTGCAGAAGTTGTATTTTCTGCAATCAAGATTAGAGCGGAATACATTTAGTTTGTATCTATTGATAGCCCTAGTGTTATTGCGGTTGAAATTAAAGTAGTTGTTAACAGGTAGGACATTAAGGTAGATGATCTTGTGTTACTAAGCTTAGGTCAGAACATAGACAGCGTAGTTCAAGTTTATCCAGGCCTAAAATTTCAAGTCTACTGGAATAAGGAATTTTATTGCCAGCAGAGGAGTTGAGTACTCTCCTTGTAAAATACCTCTGGACCCTCTCTAATGTATTAATGTCCGAATTAGTAGTACAAAATTTGAATGTATGCAATTTCTTGAAGGGTAATACAGACAATCTTCAACTCCTTCCATTTATTTAGTGACTGGAGTTATAACAGCACTAAACAAAGTGATTTATGGCTGTTTTCATACTTACAACCGTTGCAGCATCCCCATGGTCACATGATCAAAATTCAGATACTTGGCAACTGACTCATATTTATGATGATTGCAGTGTCCTGAGATCGTGATCGCCATTTGCAACATTTTGACAGTCAATTGGGTAGCCAGATTCACTTAACAACCATGTTACTAACTTAACAATAACAGTGATTCACTTAATAACTGTGGCAATAAAGGTCGTAAAATGGGGGAAAACTCATTTAACAACTGTCTTACTTAGCAGTGGAAATTTTGGACTCAGTTGTGGTTGTAAGTCGAGTAGTATCTTTATGTAGAGCAGTCATTTTGAGGCATATTTGGTGCATATTTGGTGCAACGTACTGCATCAGAGTAGTTGGCATAAAATTCTCTATATAGCAGTGTACTCAGGGGTGAAATCCTCCCGGTCCGCCCGGGCCAGTCCTTCGGCGTATAGCCGATGGAACTGGCGGCGGTCGCGGCGCGGAGCTTCTCCCGCCCGCTTTCCCGGCCCGGCTGAACGCCGCCATTTGGGTTATTTTTCCCTCTGTGCATGCGCGCGCATGCACAGAGGGAAAAATAACCCGAATGATTGTGTTCAGCCGGGCCGGGAAAGCGGTGATTGTGTTCAGCCAGGCCGGGAAAGCGGGCAGGAGAAGCTCCGCGCCGTGACCGCCGCCAGTTCCATCGGCTATACGCCGAAGGACTGGCCCGGGCGAACCGGGAGGATTTCACCCTTGAGTGTACTTGAATGTGGAATACTGAGGAAGGATATTCTAATCTAAGAAGTCAGGAATTAGCAAGCTGCTCTGCCTGAATGTGCAATGTTTTATTTTGTTTTGTTTTGATTATTTTTGTACTTTTCATTTCTGCTCTGTTGTATTTTTTCTTTTAATAGGTTGGATTTTAGTTGTAAGCTGTCCAGAATCATTTTGAAGTCAAGTGGCTTATAAATAAAATTAATTAAATAAATAAATAAATAATAAATTAAGAGATTCCTCAATCCTACTTGTTTAATTAAAGTTGAGATTTACTGAATGCTTAAATCAAATTTTCTTGATAATATATTTCATTTATTTTGCCTATGATATTTTCAAAATTTGTTACTAAATAAAGAAGTTAGATTTATGATTAGCAAATATAGCATTTCTATGGACTGATTTGTTCTGAATTTTCCAGTCACTAGACACAAACAAGGAACATTGTTAAAGTAATATTATAGTTGTATAAATTTAGGAGTGAGGTATGAAAGAAAGTATTTGGTGAAATCTGTTCTCCCATTATGTGCCCCCAACTAATAGTGGAGTAGAGGTGATATTACATCAGGTTTGCTCTGTGTCTCAAGATAACACCAGTCTCAGGGATTCTGCTAATCGTAAAGCTTCCTGCTGACATCTTTCAACATGGAACAACATGGGTTTCTGTTGTTTCGGTGTAAAATTGGATATGTTAGTTTTGTTTTGCTTATTTTTTGCCAGAAAGGGTCTAGCCCCCCCCCCCCCATATCTCAAACAATAGCTGTATTGTTCTTCAGGATTGAAACTTTGGCTAAAATTTCAAATAAATTTTATCTTCAAAAGAAGTGATGATTTTTTTGCTTTGTACTTGTAGCAAAAAAAAAAAAAGCCTATGTATACAGTGAAAAGGCATGTGGCCAAAGGCAACATATCCCTAAACCATAGGTGAACTTCACATCCTCAGCCCTTTCTGCTTGTCGTTCACCTGCCTGTTTCTCGGACACAGTGTTCCTTACCCTCCCCACATCTGCTCTGCTCTTTTCTGCCCATTATATTCAGTGCTTCTTTCTTTGTTGTCATAAAGAGTGACAACTGAAGCCTGAAAACAAGGAGCCTGTCCCACTGTAGTTTCCTTTCTTGACTATTTCTTGTCATAAGCGGAAATACAAAAATTGTTTCTTTTTATAAGAAATTAAAATATAATACATTGTTTATTATCTGTTGCTTCCAGAAGGCCAGCTACAGGACAGAAATCCTGGAGGGAAGTAAGTTACTTCCTGCCTGCTGATTGTAACCCCTCATTTTCCTCTCGTCTGTCTCAAAACAGGAAGAGAATGAAACATGAAACAAAGTTCCTAGATTAGTTCAGTAAGACAGAAACCTACACTAGAACTATAAATGGTTTGAGGAACCTCATGTATATAGACATAGGCAAGAGATTCTACTGAATACTATTATTATTCAGTGGTAGAAAGTGATGCTGTGCCCCATTCAGAATATACAGTATTAACATCCATATTGTAATATTGCAATGCAATCATAAATATTAAAAACTTATAACAGTATAAATATATATATATGGTATTCCACAATAAATTCAACTAAAAGAGCCCTTCAGAAAAGCTCTGTTTTTAGTTACTTCTGAAAGATTGATAATATTGAAGCCAATCTAGTTTCTGGGGGAAAGTTTTTTCATGGTCATTACTGAGAAGCCTCTCCTCCTGGTCTCAGTGCCCTCCCTCCCACCATAGTATGGTACTAAAAATATTTTTTCTTATTAGGCAGTTTGATTCAAGTTAAGTAGGTAATTCTGAAAATCCCTTGGTGCCATTTAGGGCTTTATAGGTTAAAACAAATATTTCAAAATATCCGAAAAGCAATACAGGAATCATACCACAGATATAATATTAGAGCATCTAGTTCCACTTGGCAAATAGGCCACTGCATTTTGTACCAAGTACAGTTTCCAGATGGTCTTTTCCAGCCTCATGTAGAATACCTTATAGTAGTCTAACTGAGTGGTGATGGGAACATAAATTATCCTCACAAAAAGCTCTCCAATAGAGTCACAACCAGTGCATCAACTATGCTGACTGAAGGCCTTCTGAACCTCAGCTTGCTCATGCAGTAGGATCAGAACTGACAGAGAATTGTGATGTATAAACAGCAACTCTGTCTTATTTGGGCCTCACTTCAGCCTGTTTCTTCCCATTCAGCCTCCAATATCCTCTAGGTACAGGGACAAGATTTTGACTCTATTCCTGCAATAGTAGTATGCAGTTGGGTATCATAATTGATGATAATTGATGATTCCGCACCCCAAATAGACAGATGGCTTCTTCATGTAGTAACTTCATGCGGATGCTAAAAAGCAGAAGGGAGAGCACTGAACATTGTGCTACTCCTTATGTTTGAGGGCACTGCATCAAATTATCCCCACTTACAACTGTCCATTGACGAAGTACTGGAAGACAGTTCTGTAAATCCCCAGTCCCTGCAGTATGTCCAGAAGGATGGTATAAACTACCCAAGGCACAATATTGAAGGTCGTTGACAGGATCTAAAGAGTGCTGAAAGACAGCTGAAAGGACCAGAAGGGATGTTCTCCATGACAAAATGAATGCAACCAATGCCTGTGCATTTTGTGGCAAGTCTTCCCTAAAGATGGAAGGTTGGAAATAGGGTAGTGGTTGTCTAATACAATTGGATCCAGTATTCTAAAGACTGGAGATGGAGATTGGCATATTACAACCTCTTTCAAAGCTGCAGAAAAACTCCCTGTTTTGTTTTACACACCAAAGTGCTTTGTTTGGCTAGAGCTATTAGAGATCACATACAATTCTTTTGTGGGCCAGATGCAGTTGATAGGGCATTGGTTAACTACTGGGATTTTGCATATATTTTTTCAATAGTTGCATACCAAACTGTGTTTCAGAAAAGACTGAAAATAGATATTTTTATCTTATTTTGCATGTGTGGGCAAAATACAGGAGATGATATCTTAAAGTAAAAGTCTTTAATTTTAAAATATTATTGTGAAAAGGCACAGAGATGGACTTGTGGCAGATTCAAACCACCTGTGCAGCAAGTTTTTTTGGAAGCAACCATGCTACCTCTTGATTAAAGTTACTATGTCTGGGCTATAAAAATCTGGAAGACCACTGGATGGTAAATATCAGATGCAGCCACTTCTAACTCTCCCCTTTGATTAATGGCAGTTTGGATTTTTGCAGCCTAGATCTGATAGCCCAAGGTTTATCTGAATTAATAAACAGTATAGTATCCCTATCTGATTAGAGAATATCCCTGACAGAAGACATAATTTTTGAAAAAAGAAAGACAATTTCTCTTTCTTTTATCTAATTGGATAGTGTTGCCATCCTATCTTTAGATGGAATAATATTTTTTATTGCTTAAATACTTTATAGCTTAAGTTAGAGTATAACATCAAGATTTTGAAACTAGCTTGACTGCATTGTGGTTTGGAAGGTCTGCATAATGCTTTTGTGGGTTGTTGGTTTTAGTCTGGGCTTTTTCCCATTTTAAAGGGGCAAGGCTCATTCCCCATTGACCAGGATGGGACAGATCCAAAGGATGTCGTAAACATTTTGCAGCTATTTATATAATACTGCAATAAATCAAACTATGAGCTTCCAGTTTGTCCAATGTTCAAAACACATTTTGTATCACAGTCTCTTTTCAATTCTGTACACACACAAAACATACACACAAACACCCCATCAAATTATCCATCTTAAGACTCTTTTTGATGCTCTGTTCGGTTAGTTAATGATGGACTTGCTTTCAGCCAGTAACCCTGACACCTACAGTCTATGGATCTTTTAAATATTGAATACTAAATATTATTTAAAAACCTGGTATGTTAAAATGAGGCATTGATCAAATAAAAGGTCCTTGAATGCAATTGTTTTGTTAATTAAACAGCATTTGATCTGATTTTAAATCTGATTTTAATTGGAGCAGTTCAGTTAATTAGCACTGGATTATAACAGTATTTGCAAGATTAAGTCAATCTAGGCGTGCTTTTCTTAACACTAGTAAACGAGTGAGGAGGAAATAGCCCCAGAGTATGTGAAAAACATGCTGCATTTTCATACTTTGTTTTCTCACTTTTTAGCTGGTGACACTAACTATCTTTTTATAGACTGAGGAAGCAAAAATAGAAGAGTTGAAAAGCAAGTTATCCATAAAGTGGCAGGGAAATGAAAACAATGGAAACTGGGAAATCACATGGTCATTATATCTGTTGAATTTCTCTCAAGAAAAACTGGTGTTATTAAAAACACACAGAAAGAGCTTTTAGACTGACTTCTTAAAATGCATTGACAAAATCAGATTAATTACAGTCAATAAAAATCAAGTTTTTAAAACTAGTATCAGTAAGTGGTTCTAATGTACTTGTTACAGGATGTCCATAATAATGTGACCCAGTCCTAATAACTTTCATACCAATCCGTTTAGACCTTGCTTGTAAGCCTACGAACAGAGATTCCACAGCCAGTCTTAAAGACTGAATTGGGCCTGGAAATACACAAGCAGTCAATAAGCCAAGAAACAAAATTAGTATTATTTGATATGATTGCTTGTCTCCCACAAGTGACATGTAATATTTTACCTGAATTAACATTAAAGGTAGCCCTTGCACCCTGTTTATCAAAATCTGTCATTTCCAAATAAGGATGCAGCTGGGAGATCAGACAGATCTAATAAAAATTGGCTCCAGATAGCTATTCAATTTTTTTGTAGCCTTCTTGAAATTGGAAAGATAGTGGATCTTGGGGGTGATTCTTATTCCAGGGGGCAGCAACTGCAACAGGAAAGGCATGGTTCCTAGGATTTGATAGATGGCAGTTTCCTGTAAAGTGCATCACTATAATCTGTACATTGTAATCAAGCCATGAGATGATTAGGGCATGAATCACTGTCTGAATAGCCTTCTGGTCCTGGAAGGGTTCAGCTTCCTGGCCGCAGTTGCCATCTGCAGGAGCTGTGAGTCAAGGAGACCCCCCACATTGCACCTCTAACCTTGGATGGGAAATTATTATCCCATTCAAGGCTTGAGATAAAACATCCCCAAATCTGGGTGATCCAAACACCTATGGCCCTTCAGTTCTAGTAAAATTGAATCGGAAATTATTTCTTCCCATCCAAACTTGTACAGCTTCCAGGTACTGGGACAGAGCTTCATCCACCTCACTTGGCTAGTTTAGGATTGAAAGCGTACTGATGAATTCTAACCAGACAGTATTCCATTGCACTTAAGGCTTCCCCATTTGGAATGTACGTGAGCAATTTTGTCTGCAAATGTCTAATTGTTTATCCACCCTGCTAAATTATACTGCAGCCAGCTTGCCAAGCAACTATTTGGTAATATGGGTGGAATGTGATTGATATGGGATAGACTCTATGCCAGGGGTGTCAAACTCATGTCATCACAGCGTATCGGGATTTCCCCCCCCCCTTTGCTAACCCGGGTGTGGGCGTGGCCAGTGCGTGATGCATCCAGTCCACAGGCCGGGAGTTTGACACCCCTGTTCTATGCCACAAGGACCATTTTATGTTTTCTTCCACCACCTCATAGAGTTCACCCTTGGATAACCTAAGGAATGTAGGTTTCCCACTTGCATATTAGACATGAGCAGTTTTAGATTCTGCAGTCCATGATTGCTATTTCATCAGGTAATCTGCTGTTTATGTCCAGGGGGTAAAAAAGCAACCCTTTTCTCTATCCAACTATATTTCGGTAATTCAGTCCAAACGATGATGCTTGTCACCAATCTGGAAGTTTTTCTTGGTTCACCAACAGCAACGTAGGATTGGAGTGGCTTGTAGAAATGCCACCTATGCTGTTGAGTAGAAGCTGAGCTGGCACTAGAGCTAATGCATAAATATTTGATTCATCTCCTTTCCCTATGATATTTCGGCCTTTCATTACCATGATACTATTTCCTTGCCAAACATAATAGTTACTCACTACCAATTCATTTATTTCTCCTTAAAAATTATTTAGGGAGTCAGGCCACAACTGGAGTTAAATGTAACTAGTATAAGTGAGGAATATCCTATAGGGCAGTGATGGCGAATTTTTTTTGCTTGGGTGCCAAAAGGGTGCGCGTGTGCGATAGTGTGTGCATGTGTGCCCACACCCATAATGCAATGCCCTTCCCGCCATGCATGTGCACACAAACCCCCCTGCTGCCCCCCGCGCATGCACGCAGGCCTCACTGAAGCCTCCGGACTTCCGGTAGGCCCGTTGGGCTGTTTTTCGCCCTCCCCAGGCTTCAGGAAAGCCTCCGGAGCCTGTGGATGGTGAAAAAGCCTGTGGATGGCAGTTCCGAACTTCTGGTAGGCCTGTTGGGCCTGTTTTTCGCCATCCACAGGCTATGGAGCCTTTCCTGAAGCCTGGGGAGGGTGAAAATGGCCTTCCCCCCACCCTCCAGAAGGCCAAAAATCAGCTGGCCAGTGTACACATGCATGCTAGAGCTGACACAGGGTAACGCCTCGCGTGCCCTCAGATATGGCTCCGCATGCCAGCTGTGGCACGCGTGCTATAGTTTTGCCATCATGGCTATAAGGTTATCCTATAATAATAAGATAAGAATATCCTATAATAATAAAAATACAATTGATTATGATTAAATCCTTTAACAATTTATTAGTCATATTCAAGTATTTCTGTCTCTGTGTCTAGTTGTTTTGGCATGCAATGCCCTGTAGTGGCATCCTGAGGGGAGGAGTTGAAACAATTTTATGTCCATGATGTGAGGGGTCTGTAGCAGGGGTGAAATGCTCCTGGTTCGGTCCAGTTCTTGCATCCCGGTAGTGGCGTCGTCCCGTGGTTCGGAGAACCGGTAGCGACAGTTGGCTGGCCATGCTCCTGAACCGGTCCCCCAGTTGCCGCTCGCTCACCCTGCAAGCAGATGTCCCCGGACTGCTGCACACATGCACCGCAGTGCTGGGGCTCCCTCATAACATCAAGCTGGCCTGGCCCTATCCCGGCCAGCCTGATTGTCGTGAAGGAGCATCAGCACTGCAGTGCGCATGTGCAGCAGCCCGGGGACATCCACTTGCTGCAGCAAGGTAAGACCAACGCTGGCGGGGGGAAGGAAGACCCATCTGCCTGCCTTCTCCTCCACCTCCACTTCCGCCGCCACTGTAGAAAGTAAGGCCAATGCTGGTGGGGGGGAGGAAGACCTGCTGCGCTCTTCCCCGGCACGGCGCAGTTCCGGGATGGTGCTCTGCCGCTGCCACTGGCTCTCCCAAGCAAGCTCTTCGCCATCCCGGAACTGCGCTGCGCCGGAAAACGCGCCGAAGGCACAGTAGGCTGCGCTGCCCCGGCCCCGCTCAACTGTGCTTCTTCTAGCCCATCTGCCCCACAGCATAAACGAGACAATCCGGCTCACCTCCCCACCCGCCCGCTCTGCTCTGCCCAGCTCCTGGCAAGGCTCGGAGACCGCCCGACACCACACACCCACCAGCTCAGCGTCTGCTGCTCAAGGAGCAGCATGCCGGCAAGGCTGCACATGACAGGGAATGCGCCGCTGCCAGGCTGCCCACCCTCCCAGAGCACTTTCTTCCTTCTCCCGCCACCGAGAGAAAGAGAAAAAGAAAGAAAAGAAAGAGGAAGGGAGAGAGAGAGAGAGAGAGAAGGAAAGGAAAGGAAAGGAAAGGAAAGGAAAGGAAAGGAAAGGAAAGGAAAGGAAAGGAAAGGAGGAAGGAAAAAAGAAAGAAAGAACTTATGACCACAATTGAGCCCAAAATTTAGGTTGCTAAGCAAGAGCATTATTCAGTGAGTTTCACCACATTTTACAAGTTGGACATGCCCACCCAGTCACTTGACCACAAAGCACGCCCACCCGGTCACATGATCACCAAGCATGCCCAACGAGTCACCTGACCACCAAGCCACGCCAACCTGAAGCCATGCCCACCTGACCTTCAAGCCACCCCCCAGCGGAGGGTTCCGGTTATTTTCGCTACCAGTGTGCATCGCGAGCATGCGCAGAAGTGAACTCGCGTTCCATCGGGCGATTTCACTTCCACGCATGCTTAGGACGACATTACAAGCCAAAACACAGCTGAGAAGCTTCTCAGCTGTGCTTCGGAGGAAGAATAAAGGTCCGTATTGAAACAAGGGCAGGTGGGAGGGCTTTTTCCCGACAGCTCAGGATGCGGAGAAGTGCCAGAAAATGATGTTATTGCCGGGCTCCTACTGGAGCTGCGCTCCACACAGCACTCGTAGGAACCCACCACTGCCACCCCCACAAAATAAGCCACTCCCAAAGAACCGGTAGGGAAAATTTTTAGGTTTTACCATTGGTCTGTAGATATTTTTCCAGCCCTCTGTTTGACTTGTCCTCAGTGGAAGTTAGGCTGGTTGCAATAGTTGGTTTGGAATCCTAACTATCTGATGAAGTCTGTACCTGTCCTGTTTGGTTGCTGTACCAAACCAGACAGTTATAAAAGTACAAATGACAAACAAAATAATTCCTCCTGCAGAACTATATTAGCAGCTCCTTGGGCAGTCTGAACTTTCTGAGTTGATGGCAGGAAAGCATTCTCATTTTAATGATGGTTCTAATGTTAGGTGTCCATTTCAAATTCTGGGAGATTATAGAAGCCAAAAACTTGAAGGTCTCTACTGTTGATACTGTGTTGTCTAATATAGTAAGAGGTGGTAGAATAGGAGGGCTACTCCTATCATCCACTATAATCTACAGTTTTAAGTATGTTCAATTCCATATTGTTCCGACTGCACCACAGAACCAGATGTTCAATTTCCTGGCAAAGGCAAAGTAGGCTGAATTATAGTACTAAGAGTTCTCCCTTTCATACTGCTGGCAATGTCCTGTGTTTAGTTGCAGAGTTAAGGTTTGGAGCAATGGAAGTATACCAATGCTTCTACTATATGCTAAAAATTCTATATCTGATATTGTTACATATTGGAGTACAGCAGGGGTGTCAAACTCAAGGCCTGCGGGCCGCATACGGCCCATGGGGTGCTTAAATCTGGCCCGCGGGGCCGGCCTGGAAATATCAAAGGACCAGCCCGCAGTGCCTGTGCTGGCTAAAACAGACCGTGTGCCCCCTGCACCTTGTTTTTGTCTTCCATGGTCTCCTGCAGCACTCTGTGGCCCGAAAAAGAGCCAAAAAAGGGCTGAAAATGGGACACCTCTGTGCAGCCTGTTTTTGGTCGACAGAGTGCTGCTGGAGGCCAAGGAGGGCGAAAACGAGGCACGGGGAGCCCACACGGACCCTCCGTGCCCCGTTTTGGCCGGCAGGGTGCTGCAGGAGGTGTCCGTCCCGTCTCCACCCCTGCCACCCCTCCTGCCAGCCTGCGGAGAACTACAGCGCTGATCCGGCCCACAAAGAAATCCAGTTTGACACTACTGGATTACAGCATTGAACTACAGTAACAAAATATCTCTCTCTTTTTCTGTCTCTTTTAAAATCATAATATTTCATAATGAAAAATTAAGCACCAGAAATATTAATTTGTATGCATGCCTTTCTGCACAATTCTTTTTGCTGGCCACAGTTGTAGTATTGCTGGAAACGTTTGCTTTCTTTATTTGAATAATAACATCAACATAACAGAATAACAGAATTGGAAGGGAATTGAATTTCATTTTGTTAGATAGGGCCCAGTATTCAAGCCCAATATTTTGCTATTACTGGTAGCAGACCAGACTGGTAATGCTTCTTCAGACACATCACCAGACTGTTAGAACTACTGTACAATGCTCTACTTCCTCCTCTGTGCTCATTGTTTTGTAGAGTAAGTTAGATTGCATAGGCAGGGCTTGAATTGCTTCCTGTTCCTGCTAAAATAAGGGGGACATCAGTATATAACTGGAAGATATATACTGTAGGTGTCTCTGCTTCCTTCTTTGCCTTCTTGTGTTGGAGTATTATACACTTACCTCTCTCTGGGGACTGATACAGCTTTCAAAAACTGTATTCCTCTTTCATTATCAACCCTTCTCAATAGTAACAGAGACTTCAGGGTCTTGTGGAACCATGAAGCTTTCCTTATGGAGGTTTCTTGCCAAAGATGACAGTCTTGACATCTGTATTAGTAGTAACAAGACCACTAGCCATACTGTACCTGGTCTTTTTACCTACCTCTGAAAAAAGCAGAGATCTTGCTTTAGCTGATTTATGTCCTTAACTGCCAACAATGCCCATTTAATTTGGGGGAAATCACAAGAGGCAGAGTCAGTCACAACTCTGACCCTAATGCCTCTGCCTCCTTTCATTCTAGGGACAGCAATACCACACATCATGAGGGCAGAAAAAGAGATACAAGGTAAGAAAGAAAATAATGGAATGTGGATAAAAGTTAGCCTAACAGTTTGACCAAAGTGGGTCTGCCTCTAGTTTAGGAGAAGAACATATGAATTAAATTATTGCATTGGGACAATGTGGGTCCTGAAACATTTTGTAAGCTAATATGTAGAAAAAAAGACAAATGAAGACAAGACACAGTGATTTAGATAGAAAACAAAAGTTTTCTATTGAAATAATAATTAAAATTAAAGTAATTGTAATTGAAGGCATACAAGAATAATTAATTGGGAATGAATCTGAGTTTGTTTTTTAAAATGAAGAAATATGTTGGAAAGGGAATGGACAGATAAAAAAGGTACTATCTAACGCAGGAGTCCCCAACCCCTGTCCGTGGACCAGTCTATGGTATGCCAGAAATCGGGCTGCACAAACAAGCGAAGGGTATTTGCAGAATGCAGGCAGCGCACAAAGCCACGCCTCCTCTGGTCCATGGAAAAACCCTCTCCCCAGAGAAACCTTCCTCTGGTGCCCAAAAGGTTGTGGGGTGCTGATCTAAAGGGAAAGCATAAGAGATGAAAGATTAATGTTAGGAGGTCAAATGAAGATGTAGCAATACAGTGAAAAGCCTCATCTTTACCTCTTTCATCTGTGGGCAGCTGATTTATCACATCCTATTAGATGAATCAAACATCTTCTCTTTTCATTTTCCTGTTTATGTAAACAACAGCATTTTTTTAAAAAATGTATGGCTGCTATGGTCATATCAGCACTTGCAGGATGTGAGGAGCTCTGGTGGCGCCATAGCTAGAATGCAGTATTGCAGGCAAATTCTGCCCTTAGCCAGGAGTTTGATCCGGACCAGCTCAAGGTTGACTCAGCCTTCCATCCTTCCGAACTTGGTAAAATGAGGACCCAAATTGCTGGGTACAATATGCTAACATTGTAAAACACCCAGAGAGTGTTCTAAAGCACTATGGAGCAGTATATAAGTAAGTGCTATTGCTATTAGAACATATTTTGTGATTTGATCTGCATTTAGGAGAGTGAATTGGAGGTCAGTCTCCCTAAATCCAATAGGTCCATTTGTGGACTTGCTTTCTCAAAATAAAACTTTAGATTTTCTATGTCATATTTAAGTGTTAAAATAGCTATGTATAAAGCCATGAGACCTTATTTATCAACCTCCTATGAATAGCAGCCAAATTTATAGTCTATTATTGTTTCATAACTTGCATATAATTTCACATACAATTGGATCATGCATGTTTTGCATAACTTCATTATTATTTCACTATTTATTTTTGGAACTATTTGTATGATGTATACTTTCTTGACTGCAGATAGCTTACAATCATAAAAACATAGTAATATAAACTAATTAAAAGCAACCAGTACTACGCAAAACTCTCCCACTATCCGCCTACCGTGTTTCCCTAAAAATAAGACAGGGGCTTATATTTTTTTGACCCCCCAAAATGCCCCTGGCCTTATTATCGGGGGGGGTGTATTTTTGGGGTGCAGGAGGCAGGGTAGGCCGCGAGACGCGCGTCTTAACTGGAATCTGGCAGCTCCATGGTGTCTCTCGGCTGGTCTGTTTAGTTCCAGTTCCAGCTCCAGCCGTCACCATACAGCGGGAAGCGCACTCGCAGACCGGCCGCTGCCCTGCCTGGGGTTTGGAAGCCGAAGAGCTGGAGTTTGAGGGAGAAAAAGAAATACTTCTTTTGCTTCTGCTTTTGGCTGCACGCAAAGAAAGCAGCAGAAGTCTTTCTTTTTCTCCCCCAAACTCCGGCTCTTCGGCTTCCAAACCCCAGGCAGGGCAGCGGCTGCTCTGCAAGTGCACTTTCCGCTCTATGGTGACGGTGATTGGAGGCCTCCCCTTCCCCCCTGCTCCTCTCCACTCCAATCTCCCCGCGGTCCTCCCACCTGAGCGCTGACTGACTGGAGCGCCCGCCAGCATGCCCGGGAAGCCCCTCCACCTTGGGAATCACCAGACGGGACGGTGATTGAGCCAGACTCTTCCTGGGGGGGAGCCTCGAAGGACCCTTGCCTGCACCCTCTTCCTCCCGCAGGCCCCGCTTATTCTTCCCAGGCGCCTGGCAGCTAGACACTGGGCAGCCACTCCGAGGGCAGCCCTGACAGGCGCAGCTCGGTCGGCCCGGCCACAGCCAGTGCTCCCTGCCCGCAGCTGAGCTTGGCCTGCAGGGGGCCGGCTGGGGCTTCTGTAGGCGGCGGCAGCAAGGGCAGTAGCAACACCCACCCAGCAGAAGCAGCCGGCGACCAAACCTCAGCTGACAGCCAAACGTCTAGCCGGGCGCAGCAGCAGAAGCTGCCCACGAGCAAACCTTTTGGGTGGTGGCGGGCTGGTGGGAGAGAGACAGCCATGCACTCTCTTCCCAATTATTTATTTAAACAACCAAGCGCCGCCAGGAAGACTTTTTCGCCCGCCAGTTGGAGCGATGGACAGACCCCGCTTTGCCTTCTGCAAACACCCAACACCCAACTAAGTCCAGGGAAAAGCCGCAGATGGGGAAAAGGGGCGCGCACGGGAAGGGCCATTTTGTCTGCGGCGGAGTTTCCTGTTGGGCTGTACGAGCTCCGGAATCTTTGGAATTAACGGAGCCTGCGAGGCCATACCAAAACTGAAGGCAACCCCAATCCACTCGGTCTCGCACACACACACAAGGAAACTCTGCCTCAGACAAAATGACCCTCCCCGCGCACGCCCCTTTTCCCTGTCTGCGGCTTTCCCCCGGACTTAGTTGGGCACTGGTCATTTGTAAAAGGCAAAGCGGGATCTATCCGTTGCTCCGACTGGCTGGTGAAAAAGTCTTCCTGGTGGCGCTTGGCTGTTTAAATAAATCATTTGGAAGAGAGTGCACAGCTATCTCTCTCCCCCCCCTGCCACCACCGTGAGACGTGCGTCCTACCTGACACTTGTACCATAGCTCTGTCACGTTCCTCGGCGTTGTGTCCAGGGCAGCCCGTTCTAAAAGAAAACATCTCACGAGTTCAACCAAACTTCTCAAACTTGCAAGATGTTTTCTTTTAGAACGGGCTGCCCTGGACACAACGCTGAGGAATGCGATGGAGGTACCGGTACAAGTGTCAGGTAGGACGCGTGTCTCGCGGTGGGGTGCAATTTGGGGGTGGCGGGGCGGGCCACGAGACGCGCGTCCTACATGGGACTTGTAGCTGTGTCACGTTCCTGGTGTTGTGTCCACTGACCCTCCCCCGCCTGTGGCTCTCGAGCGAAGCGGTAGGGGGAAGAAACTCTTGCGGGCTGCCTGAGGAAGAGCTGACAACCAAACTTCTTGCCGGGCTCAGTGGCAGAAGCAGCCGGGCACGTGCTTCCCTGTCTCTTCCAAACGCGTCCCCCTCTCTCTCTCAGCAGGTGGGGGGGGAAGAGTGCACGTAAGGCACAGCACCAGGAGAAGGAACCTTTCTGAATGCAAGAAACCTTTCCCCTTTCGCTCCAAGAGTCTCATGAACACTCATTTCTGGTGGAATTTTGAGGAGAGAAAGATTTCTTGCATCCAGCGTGTTTGGAAGAGACAAGGAAGCGCGGCTGAGCCTGGCTAGAAGTTTGGCTGTCAGCTCGGCTTCCTTAGGCAGCCCGTCAGAGTTTCTTCCCCCTACCGCTTCGCTCGAGAGCCGGAGGAGGGGGTGATCCCTCCTCCGTGCAGTGTACACAGCACCGAGGAAAGGGTGGCTGTTCCTGCAGGGGATTCGCATGTACCGCCCTCGCCTGCATCCCCCGTCTGAAGGATGCAGGGAGGGCAGGTGGAAGATGAGAGGCCTGAGCTGGTGAGCGAGTGAGGGAGGTGGTAGCGGAAGGCAGAGCTGAAGGGGCGGCGACAGGGACGTCTTCTGCTCAAGCCCTGCACTTGTGGGCTCACTGTACCCGACCGGCCTCGCTGCCTCTTCGCAGACAGGAGCGCGTTTCAAACTGACGTAGGCAGAGCACAGATGAGCCGAGCTAGTCCCGCGGTGTGTGCGCGCAACTGGCTCTCGCTTGCTGTCGCTCTCCCCGCCAAAAGAGTGCCCGCCGGAGAAAGAGCGGCTCCTGGCATGTCCTCCCCCTTTCCCCGGAAAGTAGTTGGGGGGGCTTATTTTCAGGGCGGGGCTTATTTCAACGCATGTCCTGAAAAGCCCTGTGGGGCTTATTATCAGGACATGTCTTATTTTCAAGGAAACACGGTAATTAGTATTTTGCTCACCAGAAGTTTTGAGGGAAAATGTACCATAATTTTAATGCTTTCCTAAATCTTAAAAGAAGGCCATCATGATCTTTTGGGGGAGGGCAAGCTTTTTCAGAGTGGAAATGCTGCTACCAAGTAGTTAATTTTTGAGCCCCTTCCCCGCTAGCTGTAAGAGGGAAACTTAAAGAGCTCCCTCCTGGCTAACAAATATTGGGTGGGCAGAATTAGTGTAGAATACATGGTCCTGAAGATAACAAAAACTGGAGCTGTGGGGTACGTTACATAGATAATGATCAATCTCTTGGATTGGATCCAGAAGCTGAACAGCAGCCAGTAGAGTTCCAGCAACATAACTGCTGCTAAATTGTTTTCCAATGGGCAGCAAATAGGCAGCTACATTATCCAACAGCTATAGAGGACTTAATGGCAGTCTGAAGGAGAGCAAATTGCTGTTGTCTAACCAGGACATGACAAGGCTGCTAATCATGGTTTTCAGTGCCTCCTTGTTCTAGTAATTTCACAACTGGTGGACCACCAAAGCTGGTCAAAGGCTCTCCTTGCAAAGTCTTCTACCTGCTACTCTAGCAAGAAGTGTGAATCCAGGATAATGTGCAAGCTGTATACCTGTTCTTATAGGAAAATACAACCCATCAAATAACTGTAGATGGAATATTTTTACTATTGCTGCATTATTTTAACTCTGCTACTTTTAAGCAACTTTTAAGATTCCATACTTAGAATAAGCAATTTCGTACCTAAATAAAATATTTTAAAGATAACCTTTCTAACCTATTAACTGTTTTACTTAGGGCAGAATTCTAAGTTGTTCTTCCTACAGGGGTATAATACTTTAATTTATTTTTTATTTATTAATTTTATATGCTGCCCATCTCATTGATAAGGAGACTCTGGGTCTTATCCTGCCTCCCCATGTGCGGTTATTTGTGCTAACTTTAAAATATTTCTTTAATTGTATTGATATTTTACATTGGTAAATACATTAAATGCAAACACTTTATCAAAGATGTATGAAAATGTTCTGTTTAAGTGAATCAGTGTCATTTCTGTCTACTACCGGTAGGATATTTTTTTCAAGTACCCAGTCTAGTCTATTTCCCTGGGTAAAGTTCCCCTATCCAAGTAGTAACCATGGTCTGTTGATTCAAGCTCAGTTAATTTATGACTGAATAAAGAAAGAGCTAATAAAATAGGTAGCAAGAAATGTATGAAATCCAGGATAGTTCATACTACCAGCTTTGTACTTAGAGGATAAATAAATAACAGATAAATAACAGATTAACGGAATGGACCTTGTAGGTCATCTAGTCCAACCACACCCACCCCACCCAAGCAGGAGACCTACACCATTTCTGACGGATGGCAGTCCAGTCTCGTCTTGAAAGCCTCCAGTGATGAAGCTCCCACAACTTCTGAAGGCAAGGATAGAAAGTGATCGAGGTGTATCTTCCCATTTCACCACACTCAGGCAGAATGATCTTGACTCACTGTTATCATTGTCAGAGAGTTACTGTGAGGATTTAAAGGGAAAATCTACACACCCAACCAATTGGATTTTTAAATAAGTCAATAGTATAAAGTAAAATAAAAAATACCTTGTTTAAAGTTGCTTAAAAACAGACCTGGATCTTAAATTAAAAGACATACACTCATCTGGGATAATTCCAATTATCAGTAAGTATTAGAATGCAATTTATGTGAACATAAACATTTATATGAAATACAGTGCTGTATAATATATATTGTAACATATATTTAAATATTCATTCTGATAATACTAAATATTATTTACTAAAACATACTAAAATTATTCTGTTTTATCTTTCAGGAAAAAGCCATCTGCACCAGTATAGAAGCCTGAACAACTATTTCATGATGAACATAGATGATGAAGAAAATATGAGTAAGGTGTATTCAGTATGGTTTCTGCAGGGTACTTCTGTTAAATCCCTTTTCATAGAGAGAAAACTTCCTTTCAGGTTTTTAATGAAATGAGGAGGATTTTTCCTATTTTTTGTTGTATGAAGTAAGATATAGTGTCAGCATTTAAGCATAAAGAGCAGTCTCTGAAGTGTACATTAGTACCACTGAATATGTGGTCTATTTACTTCACTAAAGATTTAGTTGCTTTGGTTTGAATGAGTATACAGAATGCACATTAACTGACAATTAGGTCCCCTTGAATTTGGTTAACTTAGTTAATCTTAGCTTTATTTATTTATTTATTTATTTATTTATTTATTTATTTATTTATTTATTTATTTATTTATTTATTTATTATTTACATATTTAGTTAGTTAGTTAGTTAGTTAGTTATCTATTTTTCGGAATATAAGACGCACCTTTTTACCCCCCAAAAGAGGGTGAAAACTTGGGTAAGCCTTATACACCCAATGTAGCCCCACTCACCCAGCCACCCCCACCCTTTGGCCTCTGTCTTCCAGCAATTTACCTGCTTGCAGCAAACAGGGAAGAGCCTGTTAAGACAAGCAAGTCATTAGCAGCTTCCCGATCCCCAGCTGATTTGCCATGTGCTAAAATGAAACTGAAACTAGCTGCAAAGAGGCAAATAGTTGGAGAGACACACAGATTTTTATTTTCTGCTGAACTGGATGCAAGGGAGTAAGTGAATAACTATAAATGTTTGTAGAATGTTCAAATTATTAGACTTATTTTTTAAAGACTGCTTTATTATTTGCTTTGCTGACTGTTTTATTATTTGCTTTGCTGGCTGTGGAATTCTGGGAGTTGAAGTCCACAAGTCTTAAAGTTGCCAAGGTTGGAGACCTCTGTTCTAGACAATTTAACGAAATAAAGAAGCTTTTTAAAATAAATGCTTGCTCTGAAGAGGCCCAGTGCTATTGTATCTTCTTTTAAATAATAGAGAATAATGTATACTTCCAGAAATTTTAATTAATTTTAACAGCTCTGTACAAGTATAGTCTGAAATGTAACAGTGTCCTGTTTAGTATTAGAGTTAAATCCTGACTTACCTTGGAGTAGATCTATTTAAATTATTGGGAGGAGTTAGTGTGACTACATTTAAGGAAACTTTCTGGCATAATATACATTTCTCCAATTCTTTGCTGTTTCTATGGGTCAGGCACACATGCACAGAAATACATAGCAAACAGTGTATATCATCTGTGCTGTTTGCTGTTTGGCAAATTGCTTGGAGGCAGAGGCCTTTTTTCCTTGTTTTCCTCCCCTAAACTAAGATGCGTCTTATACTCCGATGCATCCTATATTCCGAAAAATACGGTATATTTCATATTTCTAGACCAGGAGGTGTGATGGCTCAACAGTTAAAGATGCTGAGCTTGTCAGCTGGAAAGCTGACAGCGCGGATTCACGACCCGAATGCCATACAATGGGGTGAGCTCCTGTTCCTCCCCCAGCTCCAGGGGTGGGTTCCTACTGGTGCGGTCCAGTGCGTAGCTCCGGTAGGGACCTGCCGATTACGCAATTTGCACACAACTGCTCCGGTACCGTCTTTACCGGACAGTCATGCGCGTCACCATCTTTTTTATGAATTTTTGGGCGATCTTGCTTCTGCGCATGCGCAGAAGCAAAATCTCACCAAAATCTCGCAAGGGGACACACGTGCGCAAGATTTCAGTAAGATTTTGCTTCCGCGCATGCATGGAAGCAAAATGTTGCCGAAATCTCATGCACATGCGCGTCCCCTTGCAAGATTTCAGCGAGATTTTGCTTCCGCACATGCGTGGAAGCAAAATCATGTGAAGGGACACGCGCGCGAAACATGGGGAAACGTGGAACAGCGCACCGGTCTCGGTAAGTAAGCAACCCGCCCCGCCCAGCTCGTACCCACCTAGCAGTTTGAAAGCATGCAAATGTGAGTAGATTAATAGGTATCACTTTGATGGGAAGGCGATGGTATTCCATGTGCCTTTGAGGTATAGCCATGCTGGCCACAGAAAATGTCTATGGACAGTGCTGACTCCCTTGGCCAAGAAATAGAGAACAGCACCACGTCCTAGAGTTGGACACAACTGGACAAGGGAAACTTATACCTTTACCTATTTCTAGACCTCCCATCTCCCTTAAGGAAGGGCTCTATTAACTATTAAATAATATTTCGTATTGAACTCTTTGAGCTTATAAGTAGGCATACATTCAATTATGCTCTTACTCTTGATCAAATTATATGCATAATGATATTATTTTTATTTATTTTTAAAAACTTTGTTATACCCGGTTTTCTGTTTCTTCTAGTTTTTAAAACCAGTTTTATCCCTTCTAGACAAGCATAAGATATTGAATATGAAAAGTTGTAGATCATCATTTATTTCTGTGAAACTAGCAACATTTTTGTTAAATTATTACGTTCAAAGTCATCTGATTATCATACAATAATTATGATAATCATAATTATATTTTATTTAAATAATCATAATATGATTATTATGTTCTTATGATTTTTTAAAATTATTTCAGCCATTTTTATCAAGATTTCACATAGCTTGCTATAGAAGCTATGATTACTGTAGTCTTTTGTTCAGGGCTTTAGCTAGCATTTTTCTTTCTGCAGAGATGTGAAATAACGGCAACTGTAGTATCCCTGTTCCCATATTTAATTTATGTACATCTGAGAAAAAAAATAAAATATTTTGAGAAACATTTCTTACAAGAAGATTATTTAATATATTTGAAATGTCAATATCACTTATTTGGAATCTGTGTTACAAGGGAAACCCTGTCTCACCTACTAATTTTTATTACAGAGATCTAGGTAGCTTGCAGTAAGCCAACAGCAACCAGATGTGGGGTCAAAATCTGCAAAGAGGTGAACTTGGTCTTCGGATCTAAACCCTACCCCTTTTATGCATATGTATATTCTAGGTTAGGTGAGCTTTGCCTTCCAGAATCAGAAAACAAACTCTCTTCTGCTTCTAGAAAAATATCTGAGGCTCTAGATTTTATTTCCTGCCTCAGTAAGGAGCAGATTCTCCCAAGCTCTGAGGCCCACAAAAAAGAAACTCTTAGACTATATATGGGCTGAATGGGAGTGAACAGAATGATCCTACTAATTCCATGCCCTCAGGTTGGGTTGTACATGTCATAAAAAATAGAACTTTCCTTGAGGTTACCAAAATAGCGCTCCAGATCCTGTCCATTGCATGCAAAATTTAATGTATATTTTTCATTTTTATTTTAAAAAGTGAATTTTCTGAGTACTCTTTGTTTGTGTGTATGTGTGTGTGTCATGAGTTTTGTATTTTATTTTTGACATGCCAAAAGAAATATTAAATATATTTCTTTTAGATTATAGTATTAAATAATATATTTTAACTGATTGCTATTGTTCTGTAAATATGACTTTGTCCTTCACTGGACAAAAGCTGCAAAATCAGAAGACTTATAAAGAGAGCTCTCTTATTACCAGGGAGAGAATCGTATATATTTTCTGCAAAATCAATAGGCTCTGTAGGAAGTTAGCACCCACCCCTCTCCTAGGAAATGAGATATCCTAGGAGATATTAAAAGGTAGAAGATATTCTGTGGAACACATCTGGAAACATGCTTTTTAAACAGACAAGACTCCTCTTGGAAAACTCCCACGCCTTGCAAATGGGCTATTAAGGACTGGGCCCAGCTCACACATTCCTCTCACCTGGCTGAAAGTCTTCTGCATGATAAAACCACAATAGGATTTGCCCAAGGCCCTTTCATTCAGCCAAAGCTGGATTAGACAAAAGCCAAGAGCCACCCCAGCATGCCCCTGGGGGGGGTTGAGAGCCAATGGGATACATTTCTATACAGGAAAAGGAAATCTAAGAGGTGGGACCCAACTTACACTATAAAAACCAGGAACTCAGCATATCTCTTCCTCTTTTTTCTCTTCACCACACCTGGAACCATGTAAGCTACCTTTTCTGTACAGGGGCTCAAGCCATGTGCTCCTGTCCACCATTAAACCTTCCTTCCAAGCAACCTTCATGAATCCAGTGTCTTTTTCCCCACTTGGAACTGAACCTAGAAGGATATTTCCTTATAACAGCTCATGATACCACTAGGTTTTCCATTTTTTATATGTGTATATGTGCATCTTGGTTTAAGTGTTAACACTGAATTTCTTTTGTTCAATTATATATCAGTAGATCTTTCTATGTTACAGCATAGAAAGTAAACTATATTTGTTAAAATTCCATGTATGAAAATGTCTTATTCAATATTGAGAGAAGGGGGTTGCAAATAAGTCTTAAAATACTGGAAAGGAAAAAAGACTTTTGTAGGCTAAATAAGGTTTGTATTTCAACAAAATTTCCTTTTTTAAAACTTTAAAATAGCTATTGCTATTTTACAATTACAATTTACAAAAACCTATTGCTGTTTGTACAATTAACTTCTATAATGATGTTGTTGTTACTATTGTTTACTTTGGTAAGAAATTATACTAGAAGAGCAGGTTGTTATTTAGTTAAATTTTCTAATCATATTTTAATGTTTACTATGACTTACAGCAATATGAATTAATGTTTGTTATATGCAGTAAGATATAGTGACAGTGTTTAAGGATAAGGGGCAGTTTCCTGGAGTGCAAAATAATTCAGAGCAAAATATTGGTAATTGATTGATATTATTAATAATTATTTAACGCCCAAGCAGTGCTTGATGGGAAAATAAGTATTTGGAACGTATCAAATATGTACTGACAATATTGGGAAAATGCAAATGTGCTGAAATTTAAAAAAAAAGCATTGAAAGACCTAACTAAAGCTTTTAGTATTGAGTAGGATTTGAAAGATGAAATCTCAAAAAACGTTTCCTTGGGAAAGAATATCAATTTATCAATTCCAATGAATAAGAAATAAAAGAAGGAGCAGTGCAATAAAACGATTTATTATTGTAATATTTATATTTTAAAGAAAGCATTTATTCATAAATAAGAGGATTTTCTAAACAGGAAAACTTCAGAAATATGTGATGTTATTGTGTTTATAGGATCAGATTGCAAGAATAGTTAATAATGACTGGGTCATGTCTCCCTGTGATCTATGCTTTTATAGATGGAACAATTTGCACTGAAACTAGTGTGTTTGCTTCTGATTATTCATTCGGAGTTTATATTTAGGTATTTACATGTGTAGTTGGAAATTATTGAGGTGGGAGGACAAATCAAATCCTTCCTAGATATATTGTATTAGGGCTGTCCTTGTCTAGGCATTGTGCTATTGAGCTGAAAAGTCCACCAACCCCCTTTTGAAAGTGCATGCAGCCTCACCCTACACATTCAAAATGCGTGGCTACACCATGATGGCATCTTGCTGGATGACTTGGCCTCATTCTACCAGGCTATTCCTGGATTCCTGCCCTGTATTAAATGAAAATGTTATTAAATATTGAGCTGTTATAGAAATGCTGAAATAATAATTAATCTCTCTCTTATTTATTTTAAAGAGCCTATGGGCATACATATTTATTATTTATCTTAATACAAATCAAATTCAAAAATATTTTCTAACAACTCAAAAGGTTGAAGGTAAAAACATTCCTTTGGTCCAGTGATAATCAAATTCACATATTTGACGGTCCAACTTAAAACAATCTGAAATTTTCAAAACTATTTAATTGAAATTTTTATTGGGACAAAAATGTTCTAAACATGTACAGTCTCCAAATTACATCATATGAATATAATGCTCTAAATGTGTTTTATCTGGATACTGTCTTCTATCAAATTGTCCCTTGAGGTAAAATATAGGATATGGTGAAACATATTACAAAGGAAATAGTTCTTAGAAATACGAAACTATTTGCAGCTTTATTTTAATTGCCTTTATTGTAAAAGTATTATTTCTTGCTTTTTAACTTGTATGTTTTACAATCTCTTTCTATCCAGCTTCTTCTAATTTTCTGTTCTTTTGAGCACCGAAAGGAGTAACCTATCAAGCTTTTGTTGGAGGATGTTATAAATGAAAATTTAATAGCCATTCCATCAGCTTTGTCAACTAGGTGAAGTGGTGTGTGTGCATGTTTTAATTGCTAGGTTTAAAACAAATTTAAATATGTTATCCAGGAGATAAAATGTTTGCATGTATAGCAGGCATTTAAAAACTTCTGTCTTTAGAATATTTTTCTCCAGCAAAACAGAATATTACTTTTCACTGGATTCCTTGGAGCATTTAGCTACATCGAATTAAAAATATGGTGTCTCTTTTTTTAAAAAAGGCAATGAATTACTGGGTTACAATTAAGGCTTTGACATTTAATATCTTGTTTTAACAAAAGAATAATATCATAGAAAGCATTATTTAAAAATCATGGAAGATTACTGTCTGCATTACTATATATACTGTAAATATAAAATTCATCATTTTTGCAGTACTATAGTGTGTATCGTAAGGTTTCTAGCTTGAAGAGAATTGTTGGTAATCCTTTGCAGCATTTAAAGACTATCTAACTCAAGTTTATATTTTAAACTATTTATTTAATAGAAGTATATCCAACTTGACAGCTGAGGTGGCGCAGTGGTTAGAGTGCAGCACTGCAGGCTGCAGTTCAGCTGTTCAAATCTCACCGGCTCAAGGTTGACTCAGCCTTCCATCCTTCTGAGGTCGGTAAAATGAGGACCCAGATTGTTGGGGGCAATATGCTGACTCTATAAAACTGCTTAGAGAGGGCTGTAAAGCACTATGAAGTGGTATATAAGTCTAAGTGCTATTGCTATTAAATCCTCAAAATAGGTCATATGCTGTCTTTTTGTTTGTTTGCTCAATCTCACAGAGCAACTGGTGACAGATAACTGCGATAAGAGAGAGGACACTTGAGCAGCAGAAAGTGCCCTAAATTTTCTTCATTGGGATTCATTTTCGGAATTAAAAGGAGTCTGTCTTCTCTGCCCTCACCTGCCTACAAATGGCGAGGTTACCAGAGCTGATAGAGCTGTGTGTGAGCTTAACTCATGACAATAAGTCAAGAAGCCAAAATGTCTATTAGAGAATTGTCACTAAATAAGCTTTAAAAAGCATGAAAACGGGGTTGCAGTTGGAGTAGTATGTCCTACTCTTCTTAGGAAGTACTCAAGGAAATAAGAGGATGTGAACTTTCTCCAGCCCAATAATATTTAACTTCCGTTGTTTCCGTAATGACCTGCCTGTATTGTATGCTTTTGACATCTGCCTTTAAAGATTACTCCGTTTTTCTGCTATTTCATGTAATCTTTTTATTCTTTTTTATGAAGCCTTTTTAATTTTATTCAATTGTTCACATATATTTCATTAATATAATTCTAACATCCTAGTCCAATCTATATAATGTCATGATATCTTGTGATGTCTGTGTTGGAAGGATTGTTCTTTTATACATTGATTTCCAGTTTGGGATGACAGTTGAAAAAATGTTTGATACTATATTAAATCTACACATACCGGTAATTACCTTTATTAAGTTTATCTAAGTAAGGTATTCTAGTTAATGTTAATTACTTCATTTCACTCTAAGTCTATTTGTATGTTTTCATGGTATAAAGCATATTCTAGCATTAGCTGATAGTAATATTAATTCATAGGAAATCTATTGGGTAACTAAAGCTTTATTTTTTCATGCCAGATATATTGATACTGTGACACTCTCTTCTTCTTCCTATGTTCTTTTCCCTATAACCCCAAAGTCCTATATTCCAGGCATGAGTGCAGTTCCAACATGTTTTGCTCATTATATTTTGTCCTGCAGTGGTAATTTCTGTTTCCATTCTGCTGTACAGAATAGAGTGGGGATTACTATGCATATAACTGAATTGTGTTATTTACCCCTTTTCAGTCTGATTATACATATTTGCCTCTTTAATACCTACAGATCAAAATAAATTGCAATATCTTTCCTTATAATATATGGATTAACAGCAGTTTATAATATTCAGGGATTCTAGGGATCTAAATTGAAAGAAAATGAGTAGAAATAATGGATGTGTTTGAAATAGAGATGTGTAAATAAGTATGAATGTCATAATGGCATACATTCAAAAATTAATTCATTCTGTCAAATTTGCTTCAAATTTGTTTTTTAAAGCAATCACAAAACCAGGGAATGTTCATTTATGATACTCCCTAACATGCCCATTTTGCATCCATCCTTCCCTAAGAAAGAGAGTTGGTATAAAACTATCCTCTCTGACTTTGTCTCTTTCCCTTCCCCCCCACTAGATATGTATGTATGTATGTATATATGTATGTATGTATGTATGTATGTATGTATGTATGTATGTATGTATCGGGTGGGTTCTGGTTTCTCCAGCTGCCGGTTTGCTCAGGGGCGCGCCACGTGGGCACGCGCGCGTTGCGCATGCACATGCGCAATACTTTAAAAAAGCTTCTGCGCATGTACAAAAGCTAAAAACAAGATGGCGTCGCCTATGGCGTCGCCGGGAGAACCGGCTTGGGGGCATGGCAGGCCTGGGTCGCTGCTGGTTCTAGCGACCCAGGCTGCCAAGTTACTACCGGTTCTTTAGAACCGCTCTGAACTGGAAGGAACCCACCTCTGGTATGTATGTATGTATGTATGTATGTATGTATGTATGTATGTATGTATGTATGTATGTATGAAGAGGACCTTGGCATCTGGGGGGGGAAGGATGTCAAGACTTGCGCGTGAATTGGATTAAAGTGAGGGAGAGGTGCGCCCCCCCAGATGCCAAGGTCCTCTTCGAACACAATGGACGAACATCATAATCATGTATGTATGAATGCATATGTCTATGCGTGTGTTTGTGCATAGTAATTTTACCAAGGTAATACATTTGTGTAAAAAAAATTAAACTGAGAAATATCTACTCATGTCATGAGAAATTGTACTTCGGTGGAAATCAAAGTGTGATGTATTTCTTTTATACACTTTATTTAGTTTTATATGCAGCCAGGAGACTATCTTTTCCTCCTTTCAAATTCTTCATCTTTCTTTCCATGCATTAAGTAAAGTGTGGTTGCAGATTGAATTCTGAGAAAGCTTTTTCTGTACTAGTCTGTCTTTTCTATCTTTCCATCCTGCAGTGACTTTAGGATTCCTGAAAGTAATTTGTTGTGTATGTGTTGTTAACAGAATCAGAGACTATTGATATCTTCATTTTTCATGGAAATATATCTATCTTTGTTAGAGACTAGTTTCCGTATAGCTCTATTTTCCAGTTTTATACTTTCAGCATGCATAATAGATATTGAAGTTTCTAAATAAATATCCAATTAGAAGACTACAGATAAATCTCTTAGTAGTTAGTTCTCCAAGCAAGCATAGTTATGGATATGAGAAAAATATTTTCCTAATAAAGATGGCTCTTTTTTAAAAAAAATGTGTGCCCTGAAATTTACTTGAAACAGTCTCATATATCAGAGGAACCCATGCATTCAAGGGAGCAAGATGTCAATTGCTGGCAGTACTCTAAAATGCCTTCATTAGTACATTTAGCATTAATATGGAGGGAAACTTAATGGCCAGGTAAATATCCATCTGTATAGAGGAGTTCGTGTATATAAAGCTCCTTTAGAGGAATGCTGGAAGTTAAAGTCTGTAGGGAAGCTTGGTATCAAGACTACAATTCGAAGGACTAAATTGTCAGTAATTTTTTTCCAAAGAAGAAATTTCTTCTTTGTGATAGAGATAGCAAATAGCTTGATTCTAGAAAGATTGATTCAACCTTCCATCCTTCTGAGGTCGGTAAAATGAGGACCCAGATTGTTTGGGGCAATATGCTGACTCTGTAAACTGCTTAGAGAGGGCTGTGAAGCGGTATATACTGTAAGTCTAAGTGCAAGTGCAAGATGTCTTATAGTTTGTTTTCATTTTAGAATTAAGGATATCATTCATAATACATTTTAAAATATAATTTAATATTTTAATAGCTTCTCTGCTTTTAGAATGAGTACAAAATGTTTAAATAATTTGTGTATATGGTTAATAAATGAATAACAATAATATTTGAGCACACATCACTTAACCAGTTGCAAAGGTAGATAAAGGAATCTCTAAATTTTACATTTACAAGGTCCTGCAACGAAGGCATTGTAAGTTACTCTTTCTGGGCACCACAGGTTCAGGCAGCACTGATATTAAAGAGAACCGCAACATGGACAACATTCCACCTAGAGACGGGACTGTGCAAAGTGCTGGGGAGGGGAATCAGCTCCCTAATGGTGGAGGCACTAGCAGCAGGAAGCGGCTGTTGGACGAGGGAAGCAATGGCCATTCCAAGTTCCGCCCAAAGAAGAAAAAGAAAACTCCAGGTCCAGTGCTGCCCAAGAATGCCCTGATGCAGCTGAATGAAATCAAGCCTGGCTTACAGTACAAGCTCCTCTCCCAAAGCGGACCAGTTCATGCTCCAATTTTTGTGATGACGGTAGACGTTAATGGGCAGATGTTTGAAGGGTCTGGCCCCACAAAAAAGAAAGCAAAACTCCATGCGGCTGAGAAAGCTCTGAGGTCCTTTGTTCAATTTCCTAATGCATCAGAAGCTCATCTAGCAATGGGTAGAACTATTTCGGTTAATACAGACTTTACTTCTGACCAGGCCGATTTCTCAGACACCCTCTTCAATGGGTTTGAAAATCCAGTTCAGTCTGACCATTCCTTTTACTTGGAATCCAATGGAGATGGTTCCTTTACCTCCAGTCCAGATTTCAGCCTCTCATCCGTTGTGGCCAGTAGTTTTATCCAGTCATCTCTCCCTGCCCCATCACCATATGCATCAACCAGTGGGAAGAATCCAGTGATGATACTAAATGAACTTCGACCAGGGTTAAAGTATGAATTTATTTCAGAAAGTGGAGAGAGTCATGCCAAGAATTTTGTAATGGCTGTGTCAGTGGATGGCCAAACGTTTGAAGGTTCTGGACGGAACAAAAAGCTGGCAAAGGCTCGGGCAGCTCAATCAGCTCTCGCATCTTTGTTTAATATGCAGCTGGACCAAACACCATCTCACCAACCTATTCCTAGTGAGGGCCTCCAGTTACACTTGCCACAGGTGAGAAAAAAGATACAAGGTATTCATGATGCAAATTTTTACAGTGCTGGGATTGTTTTTATTGTAATTCCAATTAACCATATCTAGAAAGCCATAACATTCTTGTATACTACTAATATATTTCTGCCAGGTCTCTTAATTACATTTTGTGTTTATTGCTGAAGAAAAGTTACGATTTTTTATTCCTGAGAATATTTTATATTGCTAAGAAAATAGGCATAGTAATCCTGAGCCTTAGGTATGATTTGATCAATTCTATTTTTGTGCAAAGTGAAACATGTTTAGGATAGGGTGGAACTACTATTATAATATTGTTTTGTCGTTACGAGCAAACATCATACCAATGTTGCTTGCCAGAAAGCCATGGTAATTTGTATAACTTAATAATGCCTTGCCAAAATCAATTGGTAAAGCATGTAACTGCTTGTAGAATAGATAAGCAAGACTGGAGATGACTCATCTAAGTGGTTGTAGTCACTTCCTTATAAGCATTTCACTTTGTATGCTGCTACCAACACTGGTATTCAGTCACTCATTGTATAGGAGCCGAGTTGGTGCAGTGGTTAAAAGCAGCACCTACTTCAGCTGACTAGTTCAGCAGTTCAGCTGTTCAAATCTCACCGGCTCAAGGTTGACTCAGCCTTCCATCCTTCTGAGGTCGGTAAAATGAGGACCCAAATTGTTGGGGGCAATATGCTAACTCTGTAAACCGCTTAGAGAGGGCTATAAAGCACTATGAAGCGGTATATAAGTGCGATTGCTATCTTTTCCCCCCCCGTAGATGTGAATGTCTGCTATTTCTTTAAATAAAGAATAGCTCTCAAAGACAGTGCTTGTACCATCACCAGGTCAAATGTTCGTTGTCCATTTAGGAGATAAAACTGCCCTGTCTCTGTTCCTAGACATATTAGATTTTTGGGACATTTGGATCCCTTTAGGGTTATAGAGTCCAATGTTGCTATAAATGGCAGTCCTCTATAATTTTGCAAGCAACACTTGTTCTCATTGTTTCTGTAATGCCTCTTAGTACTACATGGCCACTACATGTACTACATGGCCACTGGCTGATTGCAGAGTTAAGGCCAAGAATCCTGGAATGCTGAACCAAGAGCTGTCTGAACCATTGGAGATGTTGACACCAGTGTCTTTTTGTCTTGCTAAATCTTATGAGACTTTTGAGGCAGGGAATAAATGTCTACATTCTACTTCAGTGCAGTTTTGCTCATAGATTTAATTTAATTTGTTTGTAAAGTGTGTTACTTTTTATTGAATGGCTAAGAATGAGATACAATCAAACAGTGATATTAAAGCAGAGTTAAAAATAATAAAAATAAAATATCAGAAATATGTAAAACCTTAAGCATAGCAGCAAAGGAAAGCCAAAGTTCTGAAAGGATTTTTTTAACTGATTGGAAAAAATAATGGAGTGTGGTAGACAGCACACCTTTGGGAGACACACTTTACAGGTTGAGGTGGAAAAGGTATATCTCAGAAAGTTTGCTCCCAAGTTGCTATCTATGTAAAGACACATTGAGTAGAGTCACCACTCTGAGGGGGATTATGTATACACAAGAAAAGCTCCTTCAAATACTATAGGGCCTAAAGAAATAAAATTCTAAAATCTCAAGCCCGTTTTTTGTTAAATTCATTGTGTTGCATTTGTCTTGTCCATCAGTTATCCAGCTACTTTTTCAAATGTACTGAGTCATCCCAAGACAGCCTATAGCATATCATGTCAGTTCTGCAGTTCTAGATCTGTTGGCCTCTGCAACCTCCAAATTTCCCATAAAAATGAACCCAGCAAATGGGCAAGGCAGTTTGATTGTTCAAATCAGGCCCAAATCCCTGGAAATATTGAAACATTCCATTGCTCCTTAGCCAAAAGATCAAGATGTATAGAATCCCCCCCCCTCCTGCTGAATAATTATGTGAATAAGAGTGAATGGGGGAGAATTAAAATTGCGTGGAGTTCCATGTTTCATAATAGTACCATAGCATGATTATATAGTTCCCATTATTAATACTTGAAAAAATAATATGGACAGTTTGTTATTGATCGTCATACAAATATAGAAACTGATTTAGGCTTAAGTTGCTTGACTTATAAGGTTGGGACTTGTAGATTAGAAGATTTATCATTCCTTTTATTCCCCTCCTGCCCAACCTGAACCTGAACCTGAACCATAAGGCAAACAAATTTGATAACTAACTAAATAGCTAACCAACTAACTTCATTTCTCTATTGTGTAGGTTTCAAAATGAAAAATTTTTCCTCCATTGTTAGCTTTTAGCAAGAGTTGCTGTGCCTTGCCTCATGTCTCCCTCAATGTTCTCCCAAATCCATCATGCATTTTGAGGAACACAGCCACAGAGACCTATATCCTGTGATTGCTTTTGAGAATAAATGTGTCCTCTTTTTTGTTGTACACCATTCAACCACAAGACCCTCACTTGACACACCCATACCTGACCATCACAAGACCCATCACAAGACAGGTTGATCTGATGTCAACCTGACCTGACATGACCTCACCATCACAAGACCTACTGACCACACAAAACCCTTATAAGCAGAAGAACACTGACACTGACATCCCCTAAATTCCACTGAAGATGTTACCTAGCCTGGTAACGAAACATTCAAAACCAACCCACAAGCTCAGAGAACGAACCTCCACCCTCATCTTACACCCGAGCTACAGATATTCACCACTATAGTGAGCTGCATTTAAAGGCGCCAGGTAGAAACTGGGAGACTATGAATAAGAGTCCCCCTGAGGCATGGTAGCCAACTGAGTGATTTTGAGCCAATCACTCTCTCTCTCAGTCCTAGGAAGCAGGCAAAGGCAAACCATTTCTGAAAAAGTTGCCAAGGAAACTGCAGAAACTTGTCCAGGGAGTGGCCAGGAGTCAAGGCTGACTGGAAGGCACACACAGTACATACATATCTACATAAAATCAGAAATAAAGGAATCTCAAAGTTTATTATGTATACTCAGTGTTGTTGGATGTTATGGCATTCTTGCAATTTTAAATTTAAAAAATCTTAGAATAGACAATTCTAGGAAAAACTTGATGTATATTAGCCCAATTCAGTTGGAGCTTACTGCTTGATATTATGGAAAACCAAGTTACGGTTCTTAGAATATGAAATCTGTACATCATAGCATTTTTCTAACAATTAAAAATACACTATTTGTTTTAATGAATTCAGCAGTAAATTACCAAAGTTTTTCCTTTTGACAGTTAATACTCGTAATATTGTATTGTTTTAAAAGGGGAGATTATTTGAATGGTTAAAATAATTTGGAAGCTCTCTTTCCTTATTGTTTGATCCCCCTATTTAAACATGTTATGTTTGAACTGGCCAATTCTGGATTTTGTTCAGCAACATGAAAGATCTGGCTAGTAACTAACCAAATAACAGTCATTTTTCATATGTTATGTTATTTCCTTCCCTGTTTAGCATTTATTGTTTATATTCAATGTGTATTTCATAGTTATCCCCTCTAGTGTGTAGTTTACTGTGATAATTTTGAAACTCTTCATTTGATTTTTTAAAAGCATCTTTTATTCTTAAGATATTTGAAATACTTTTTAAAAATTGGCATTTTTTGTGGTTTTGATAAAAAATCATAATGAATGTCTTCAATTATATGATATAGGACTGACCTTGCTGAAGCAGAATCTTCCTTTAAATCAGTTTTCAGTTTCTGATTATCTGTTCTGTTCTAAGGGGTGCCATAGAGCATAGTATGATAATGCAATGCAAATGGATAAATTAATTTTAATATTACAAGGGCAGGTTTTTAATGTTCATTTTTAAATCAGAAATAGATTTGTGTTTCTAAACTGTCCAACATACCAATATAATTTTTGCAGGTTTTAGCTGATGCTGTTGCACGCTTGGTCGTAGAGAAATTCAGCGATTTGACAGATAACTTTACATCACCTCATGCACGTAGAAAAGTTCTAGCCGGTGTTGTCATGACAACAGGTAAAAACAAAACAAGACCAACCTGCCATGCAACTGGGTTCTTTATCCCCTTGTTTGTATACAAAATAAAGTGATCAAGGTAAATCGATATTTCCCCTTTCTTTCCCATATTTAATAATGTGAAATCTTTTCATGAAAAAATTATAATTAGTAATTCATATTTAATTGTAATCTCTAAATGTTATATTTTAATATTAACCATTATTGGGCATGTGTACATCTATATGTAAATCATTGTTTTTATTTTTAATTTTAAAGCCTTTTTTGTCTTTTGCTTAATCATATAAATGAAGTAGCTATTTATAATAATCAAATACTATATTATCCCAAATTTAACATAATAAAAATTTAATAACAGCATTGCTATTAAATATACATTATAGCTTAAATGAATCATTGACAGTTTCACTGTTAAAATCATGTATATTTTATCCATGATATATTCAGTACTATATATCAGAAGGATAGAGATATTTTGACCCCAATGGACTGGAATTCACTGAGTTAAATACATTCTGTTGGCATGGCACCTATAATCCATTACATTATACTGTCCCATAAATAGAACTGATTGTTACACTAGTGAAATAAATTATATATTGAGAGAGAGAGAAAAATTGAACAAGGCAGAGAAAAGGAATCAGTAATGCTTCTAAATTCCCTGACTTCTAGAAAGTTATGTTTTATTCATGCCCATATATATTTCAGTTAGCTAACAATTATAATAAACAAATATATTTATTTTAATCACATTGATTAAAAATATGTAAATAAAATGGTGATAAAACACTCCCAGTTTAAATTTATAGTTAATGTCATTTCATATTTGTTCAAATTCCACAAATTAGAATTTGATACTTTAAATGATGTTGCCCATAGACAATCAAATCTATTATCCTGAACTGCATGAAAAATTCAACGCATAGTTTAATTGTTAGAACTCAGATGGAACAAAAAATGCCTGAGACTGCAAGGCTGGAAGCTAAATATTTTTTCTCTAAAATTCACAAACTTTCACCTAGCCCCACTGTATCTGATATGTATAGTTTGGATTAAATAATTAGCTTGGTCAGTGTAATCTGAGTCTAGTAATGACTTTATTGTATGGATATTTTCAGTCTATCCAAGAAATGCACATAGCTGTATGGTTTGACAATATAATGTATAAAATCCATACTATGCAAATTAATAATTTGCTCAGTTTAATATGATTCCAAATTTGAAAGGCAATCCATACAGAAATATCTGTGTATTCATCTGTAAATATCTGTGATTAATTTAAAGTTCAGAATTATTTAGAGTTGAAAATTAACTTGCAATTTAATTATTTAAATAATTATTAAATTATTTTTATTAAATAGTGTCCATTAGGCTACGTGTTTAAGATGATTGGAGAAGGGAAAAAACTTTCTATAAGTCTTTTCTCCTGAAACTGATTTTCCAGGTACTGATGTGAAAGACGCTCAGGTTATAAGTGTTTCTACAGGAACAAAATGTATTAATGGAGAATATATGAGTGATCGTGGTCTTGCTTTGAATGATTGCCATGCAGAAATTATAGCTCGGAGATGCCTACTTAAATTTCTTTATACACAACTTGAACTACATTTAAGGTAAGTTCAAAGCACATTTATTTATTTATTTATTTATTTATTTATTTATTTATTTATTTAGTTAGTTAGTTAGTTAGTTAGTTAATTTGTCAAGTACGTGTTGGTAATATACATAGATATAACATTGTTTATATACATAAGATGGGTACTGATAAGAGGGAACATTAGGACAGGGATGGTAGGCACGCTGGTGCACTTATGCACGCCCCTTACTGACCTCTTAGGAATCGGGTAGGTCAACAGTGGACAGTCTAAGGGTAAAGTTTTGGGGGTTTGGTGACGAAACCACAATGTCAGGTAGTGAGTTCCAGGCATTTACCACTCTGTTGCTAAAGTCGTATTTTCTACAGTCAAGTTTGGAGCGGTTCACTTTGAGTTTGTATCTGTTGTGTGCTCGTGTATTGTTGTGGTTGAAGCTGAAGTAGTCATTGACAGGAAGGACGTTGTAGCAGATAATTTTATGAGCTATGCTTAGGTCGTGCTGAAGGCGACGCAGTTCTAAGCTTTCTAAGCCCAGGATTTCAAGTCTGGTTGCGTAAGGTATTCTGTTGCGAGTAGAGGAGTGGAGGACTCTTCTTGTAAAGTATCTCTGGACACTTTCTAATGTATTTATGTCTGATATGCGGTGTGGTTCCAGACAGATGAGCTGTATTCAAGGATTGGTCTGGCGAAATTTTGTATGCTCTGGTTAGTAGTGTGATATTACCGGAGAAGAAGCTACGTAAGATTAGGTTAACAAATATAAAAATAGAAAGCGTAGAAATTGAACCAAACACATGGGCGGACCACAATCCCTTATCAATTGTAATAAGAGGGACAAAAAAGGGAAGAAAAAGATGGATGATGAATCAGAAGATAATAAAAGAAAAGGAATTTAAACAATATATGGAGAAAGAACTAGCTTTCTTTTTAAAAGAAAATTGGAATAAAGATACAACTACACAAAATATATGGGATACTATGAAAGCTTATATAACAGGACTAACTATTGCCTATACTAGTAAAAGAAATAAGAATAAAAATAAACAAATCAATGAATTGCAAAATAAGATAGGGGAATTAGAACGCAAATTGCAGGAGACACCACAAAATGAGGAAATTAAGGAAGAAAATGAATTAATTAAACACAAAATAAATCTGATATCCCAAGAGGAAATAGCATTAAAAATTAAGACAACTAAACAGAATTACTTCGAACACGCCAATAAATCAGGCAGGTGGCTGGCCTACAAATTAAGAAAAGAAAAAGAAAAAAAAATTATACAACAATTAGAAGACTCAAAAGGGAGAATGCAATTCACAATAGAAAAAAAAGGAAATAGCAAGAGAATATTATAGTGAGTTATATAGTAAGGACAACATACAACAAAAAGATATACAAGATTATCTACAACATTCTAATATTTTACAAATACCAGACATTATAAAAGATATAATGGACGAATCAAGAGAGTTAGAAAGAGCAATTAAGAACAAAAAAACCAATAACAATAGTAGCCACCTCTCGCTTGCTCTCTCTCTCTCCTGGCCAAAAGAGTGCCCGCCACTCTCCTGGCCGCGAGAGCGAGAGCGAGAGCAAGCGAGAGGCGGGTGTGCACACACCACGCAGGACTAGCTCGGCTCCTCTGGGCTCTGCCTATGGCAATTTGAAACACACTTCTGCCTGCGAGGAGGCGGCGAGGCCGGTCAGGTACAGCGAGCCCACAAGCGCAGGGCTTGAGCAGCAGACGGGCGCATCCAGCCCGTCCCTGTTACCACCCCTTTGGCTCTGCCTCCCACCACCGCTTCCCTCACTCGCTTGCCGGCTCAGGCTGCTCATCCTCCACCTGCCCTCCCCACGTCCTTCAGGAAGGAGAAAGCGGTGCGTGGGAATCCCCTGCAGGAACAGACACACGTACCTTGGTGTTGTTTCCACTGATCCTCCCCCACCTCCGGCTCTTGAACAAAGCGGGAGGGGGAAGAAACTCTCGCGGGCTGCCTGAGGAAGCCGAGCGGACAGCGAAACCACGAGAAGGAACCATTTGGCTGCACGCTGAACGCAAGACATCTTTCTCCTCTTCTCCCCTTTTGCTCCAAGAGGCTGCGCAGGCACGATGAGTCTCACGAAAACTCATTTCTGGCGGAGTTTTGAAGAGAGAAAGATTTCTTGTGTTCAGCGTGCAGCCAAAAGGTTCCTTTCTCCTGGTGCTGTGTCTTACGTGCACTCTTCCCCCCCTGCCGAGAGAGAGAGGAGCACGTTTGGAAGAGACGAGGAAGCGCGTGCCCGGCTGCTTCTGCCGCTGAGCATGGCTAGAAGTTTAGCTGTCAGCTTGCTAAAAAACAGATTTGAATTTTAAATTTGAAATTTGCATCTGTCGGGGCTACCCTCGGCATGGCTGCCTGGTGTCTTGCTGCTGGGTGCCTGGGAAGAGTAAGCGGGGCCTGCAGGAGGAAGGGAGTACAGGCAAGGGTCTTGTGAGGCTCCCCTCCCCAGGAAGAGTCCGGCTCAATCACCATCCGTTCTAGTGACTCCCAAGATGGAGGAGCTTCTCGGGCATGCCAGCGGGTGCTCCGGTCAGTCAGCGCTCAGGTGGGGGAACCGCGGGGAGATTGGAGCGAAGAGGAGCAGGGGGGAAGGGGAGGCCTCCAATGACCATCACCATAGAGTGGAAAGCGCACTCGCAGAGCAGCCACTGCCCTGGCTGGGGTTTAGAAGCCGAAGAGCCAGAGTTTGGGGGAGAGAAAGAAAGACTTCTGCTGCTTTCCTTGCGTGCAGCCAAAAGCAGAAGCAGCAGAAGTCTTTCTTTCTTTCTCTCCCCCAAACTCTGGCTCTTTGGCTTCCAAACCCCAGGCAGGGCAGCGGCCGCCCTGCGAGTGCACTTTCCGCTCTGGTGACGGCTGGAGCTGGAATTGGAACTAAACAGACTTCAGTAAGACGCTCTGCCTCTGGCGGTGTTTTGAAACGCGCTCCTGCCTGCGAGGCAGGGATCGATGCTCGGCTCTTCTTCCTCACAGGCAGAAGTGTGTTTCAAATTGCCATAGGCAGAGCCCAGAGGAGCCAAGCCAGTCCCACGGGATGTGCGCGCACCCGCCTCTCGCTTGCTCTCTCTCTCTCTCTCTCTCTCTCTCTCTCTCTCTCTCTCTCTCTCTCTCTCTCTCTCTCTCTCTCTCTCTCTCTCTCTCTCTGAGGAATGCAACAGAGCTACAAGTCCCACGTAGGACGCGCGTCCCGCGTCTCGCCCCGCCCCGCCTCACCTGCCATCCCCAAATTCCGCCCTACCGTGAGAAGCGCATCCTACCTGACACTTGTAGCTCTGTCGCATTCCTCGGCGTTGTGTCCAGAGAAGCCCATTGTAAAAGAAAACTTCTCGTGAGTCCGAGAAGTTTGATTAACATCGTGAGAAGTTTTCTTTTACAATGGACTTCTCTGGACACAACGCCGAGGAATGTGACAGAGCTACAAGTGTCAGGTAGGATGCGCGTCTCGCGGCCCAACATGCCCCACCTGCCAGAAATGAGTCTCTGTGAGACTCGTCACGCCACCGCGCTGCCTCATGGAGCAGGACTCTGCAAGGCTTGTTGTACCATTGCATGCACGAACGGCAGCACTACGCCAGCTGTGCTGGTATGATGAAGCTCGCGGCAATCCTGCAGTTCCTGCATGCAACGGCACAACAAGCCTTGCAGAGTCCTGCTCCACGAGGCAGCAACGGGCCAACCGCTCGGCCGCTGCCAAGAACAGGGAGGGGAGGCGGAGGCGATGGGACATCTAGTCCCACGCTCACCACTTACTGCAGCCCCAAAATAATAAGCCCCCCCCCCAATAATAAGGCCAAGGCCATATTTCGGGGTTCAAAAAATATAAGGCCCTGTCTTATTTTCAGGGAAACATGGTATATGTTGAAAAAATAGGGAAAATAGATGAATTTATGTTTTGTGGTAGAATGTTTAATCGGAGTGGATAGAAGAAACTTTAAGGTGTGCAGAAAAATAATTTTAAGAGAAAGATAATGAGTTCTATGTAGTCCATTGCAAGGTATGAATATTCTAAAAATTGTGAAAATGGCTGTGAATAAGAGTGCTTCTACTCTTTGCTAATTGGAAATGTAGTACTGAATTCAGTGTGTTAAGAGAAATTTATAGACATTTGTCATGAACCTTTATGAGTTCTTTCTGATTTTTCTTTGGTTGGTTTCAGAGGCTGCATTTCAGCCATTTGTTTATAGTTTTTTTCTAAGTTGTAAGTGAACAACAGCTGTTTGTAATTTCCTTTGATATAATCCATGACTGAATGTAGAGTTTGCTGCTAAATCACTTAAGCAAAAAATCCTAATTATCTGCAGAATAATCCTCAGTAGTCCCTTTGATTTATTATAATAAATATGACTATACCATAACATCTTTGATCTAGCTAAATTTTAGGTTTTGTTTGATGTACAGTATATACTTCCACGCAACCTGAATAATATTTTATCTCTTTGTTTCAGCAATAAGGAAGACCAGCAAAAATCTATCTTTATCAAGTCAGAACAAGGTGGCTTTAAATTGGATGAAAATGTGCAGTTTCATCTCTATATTAGCACCTCCCCTTGTGGTGATGCTCGAATTTTTTCACCACATGAAGCTGCCCAAGAAGGTATAAATAGTTCTCTGGTGGAGATTAAGCAAAAGAGAGCTCTTCTAGTTTCTAAAATCAAAATCAACTAAGTCCCGTCATATAAAACAGAGCAGTACAAACAATCTGACACCACTTTTGGCACTTTCATACAAAAAAAAAGTTTCTAAATTAATCTATGACTTCATTATAATTATTCAACACACATGCAAAATACACGACAATTTACTTCTGTGTAGAATTTATTTTATTTATTTAATTGTAAATAACTGTATAGAATAATTATAAAGAATAGTAATAATGTGGCAACCCATTCATTCCTACAACAGCATATTTATTGTGGCTTTAATTCTGTATTTAAATTGCTTTGGAATATGTAAGTTATAGGTAGTTTTTAAAAAATCCTAAGGTTTCTTTGATTTGAATGCATGAAATGCTAACAATGAAGACTAGATAATATTATCAATTTTGTGTATATAAAATGTTGAGTAAAATTATTATTGCACATGATAACTTTTCTAATTGCACTATATTTTGTGTTGTTTTTCTGTTCTGTAAATTCCCTGGCTGGAGTAAGAAATAAAAATAACGCTTAATATTATTGGTCTAGTGTTTAAGGTACCAGGCTAGAAACTGGGAGACTGTGAGTTCTAGTCCCCCTCTGGCATGAAAATCCACTGGGTGAACTTGGGCTAGTCACTCTCTCTCAGGCCATCTCGCCTCAAAGGATGGTTGTTGTGGGAAAAATAGGAGGGGGAAGGAGTATCAAGTATGCTCGCCTCCTTGAGTTGTTTATAAAAATATGAAAGGTGCCATATAAATAAAATAAGTAATAAGTAAATAATATATATAATATATGTATATATGTTACAGTTGTATTAAAATTAGTATTTATCTTTTATGCTTTGTTTTGTAACTATGGTGGCTTGCATGGTTCAGATCAAGGAGACAGACATCCAAACCGGAAAGCAAGAGGTCAGCTACGGACAAAAATTGAATCTGGAGAAGGAACGATCCCTGTCCGTTCTACAACTACGATCCAGACATGGGATGGAGTTCTTCAGGGAGAGAGGTTACTTACTATGTCTTGCAGTGATAAGATAGCTAGGTAAGCTATCTTTTTACAATGAGATATTTCAGTTTGGGGTGAACAGCATTTTATAGCTCAGGGACATAGAAGGGACACTATCAGTTTTCAACCCTATTTCATTTTGAGAGAATTTTGAAAATAACATTGGTATGTTAAGTCTCCTGGAGAAGTACTATTATACTTCTACTTGTTACTATACTTCCTTTTTAAAAAGTAAAATGATCCCACAGATTTTTGGTGGTTGTCGGTGATTGCATGTAGCCTTATCCAGCCCTTCTGCAGCTCATGGGTAAACAATGCATGACTTGGGTATGCTCCCCTCCCCTCACTAGAATTGGCATCTTTTGAACATTTTTAGATACCGATGGAGTCCTCTCTTATCTATCTAAAAGAGCTGAAGGCAGCTGATACTGTACCGTCTTTCAATTTCTGACAAATTCATCCTGTTGGTTCTCATAGATTATAGCTCTCTGGGATAGCTTATCTTAAATTTTCAGAGAAAAATATAGGACAAAATTGACAAAAGGAGATATAGTATATATTTTCCTGTCTGCTAAGGGCTTTAAGTTGGAAATATCACTTACTGCTAGAAGAAGAATGTTTATTTACTCATGCATTTTTTTATCAAATATTATTCCTTATAAATCAGCTGATATGTGATATTCAGTCAGGTTATATTTTTGTAAAGCGATATTTAATGATGGCAATATTTTTCAATAATACGTGATTTAAAAATAATGATTTGAAGTGTATTTTAACACAAAATACCTAATTATACTTCAGTCTTATAAATTGGAAATTCTAAAATGAGACTTACATGCATGAGTTCCACAACATTACTGCCCTCCTACTCTTTTGAACCTACTTTAAACTTAAACAAGTCAATCAGAGTTGTATCCACAAGACATGTGGAAGAAAATGTTAAAAGCATATGCTACTCAAAATGTATAAAAATCAATTCTGCATTTCCCAACTTGATTATACTACTCAGAGTAGTTCAATTGCTTTTAATTTTATTTGGCTAATATGATTAAATCTGGAGTCCTTTCAAGTTTTACTGCAGTGCATATTAAGCTACCATAAATATTTATCTGTGGATGTTGAGACTATATCACATGTTACATGTAAAAAAATCATCTTGGGTTAAAAGCTTTTGGCAACCATTGAAATGAAACCTCTGTAAAATAGTTTTTCTTTATTCTAAACCAATGTAGTATACAATTGTAGGACCAGTTATTATGCCAGCATTTTACCAATGTCATTGCTTGCTGGTGTTTCAAGGCCCAGTTCAGACAGAGGTCAATGGTTGAACACCATTTAGATGGATGGCTGACCGAATTAAAAACAGTATCTTCATCTTGATTTAAAATCCCAGTTTATAGGCCTCATGCAGTCTATCAGCCTATGATGCTAGTTAACAATTAATTATACCAAAAGAAAAGGTGACATTCAAAGTGATTCACATTTGATAACTCTAATAGCTTCTTTTAATAAAGAGCATGGGAGGTAAAAGGAACACTGAGGATAGCCATAGGATAATCTTCCTGAGCAGAGTAATAGTCTCCTGAAATCATCTATCCAAATAGTGGTAGAACCATTCTACTACAGTTCCCTCATCTCCCAACTCAGATATCCTATCCAGAAAAATATTTTGATCAATGATATCAGAAAGGAATATTAGGAGCCAGTATATTAGGTTTATGATAGGTTTCACCTTTAAAGATGCCATAAAGAGATGCTTTAAAGATGCCATCTAACAGAAAGGAAGCAGCAGGTGAAGCTAGGCAAAATCACATCAGATACCTGTACAATTAGCACAGGGGCCCCCCAAGGCTGTGTACTCTCACCACTTCTCTTCTCTCTATATACCAATGACTGCATCTCAAACGATTCATCTGTTAAACTACTGAAGTTTGCAGATGATACAACAGTGATTGGCCTCATTCGAGACAACGATGAAACCGCATACAGACGGGAGGTTGAACAACTAGCCTTGTGGTGCGACCGGAACAATCTGGAACTGAACACACTCAAAACCGTAGAAATGGTAGTAGACTTTAGGAGAAACCCTCCCATCCTACCACCTCGTACAATACTAGACAACACAGTATCAACAGTAGAAACCTTCAAATTTCTAGGTTCCATCATATCTCAAGACCTAAAATGGTCATCGAACATCAAAAACGTCATCAAAAAAGCACAACAAAGAATGTTCTTTCTGCGCCAACTCAGGAAGCTCAAACTTCCCAAGGAGCTGCTGATACAGTTCTACAGAGGAATTATTGAGTCTGTCATTTGCACCTCTATAACTGTCTGGTTTGGTTCTGCAACCCAACAAGACAGACACAGACTTCAGAGAATAATCAGAACTGCAGAAAAAACAATTACTGCCAACCTGCCTTCCATTGAGGACCTGTATACTGCACGAGTCAAAAAGAGGGCCGTGAAAATATTTACTGACCCCTTACATCCTGGACATAAATTGCTTCAACTCCTACCCTCAAAACGTCGCTATAGAGCACTGCACACCAAGACAACTAGACACAAGAACAGTTTTTTCCCGAACGCCATCACTCTGCTAAACAAATAATTCCCTCACCACTGTCAAACTATTCACTAGGCTGCATTACTACTATTAGTTTTTCTCATCGTTCCTAACACCCATCTCCTCCCACTTATGACTGTTTGACTGTAACTTGTTGCTTATATCCTTACGATTTATATTCATATTGATTGTTTCCTGATTGCTTACTTGAACCCTATGACAACCATTCTTGACAAATGTATCTTTTCTTTTATGTACACTGAGAGCATATGCACCAAAGACAAATTCCTTGTGTGTCCAATCACACTTGGCCAATAAAGAATTCTATTCTATTCTATTCTATTCTATAAAAGAGGAATTTACAACAACATGGACACAGCAAGTCATTCCCCATTATCCCACTTAATAAGCCAGAAAGGGCAATGGTCAGCCAAATAAACATGATCAAGTACTTTGTTAATATCCTCAGCCCTCAAAAATTGATGCTTATCCAACCCAACTTGACCACTGAGTGTTCTGCACAGCTCCAGTATGTGAAGTGCACTAACAGCAGAGTCAGGTTGTAATTTCACTTTTTAAGAAGTAAATCTTATAAATTACTCACACTGGGTGTTAGAGATATTCTCTTTTCCTTTGACCAAGATAGGGCAATTAATTAGTGATAGCAACTGTCAGGAAATAAAAGGATTTATTTTCTCTTCGCAGTCATATAAACTGGATTATAGCAATAGCACTTAGACTTATATACCGCTTCATAGTGCTTTACAGCCCTCTCTAAGCGGTTTACAGAGTTCAGCATATTGCCCCCAACAATATGGGTCCTCATTTTACCCACCTCGGAAGGATGGAAGGCTGAGTCAACCTTGAGCCGTTGAGATTTGAACAGCTGAACTGCTGAACTGCAGTGCTGCATTCTAGGAAATCTATTGTGTGAGTGCTATTTTGCTATGAAGACTGATGTTTTCACTCATTACCAGCAACAAATTAGCAAAAGCTGAAAAAAATAATGAAATTGCAGGGTGAGTCTCAAGAGGCACCTCATACCCAAAAAGTTGCTTCACATGCCTATTGTATTAGCGTTGTTGAGTGCTGACATGCTAAAAGCAGGGGTGGGATTCCGCCTGTTCGGACCGGTTTGGGCGAACCGGATGCTAATTTTACATCCAGTTCGCTGAACAGGTAGTTATAAGGACTGGCTGACCCCGCCCACCCCTCCCCTCCCAGGAGTCTCCACGCAGCCCGTTTTGGATGCCAGGTAAGTGCAGGGCCCGCACGGAGGCTCGGTGAGGGTGAAAAATGGGCCTACCGGAAGTCCGGAAACGGGCCCATTTCTGGCCTCCGGAGGGCCTCCAAAGCCTGGGGGAGGCTGTTTTCGTCCTCCCGGAAGCTCAAAGAAAGCCTCTGGAGCCTGGGGAGGGCGAAAACGCCCACCCCGCCGTGGTGCAGGAGGCTGAGTAGGCCATGCCCCCATGGCCACACCCACCCAACAACCGGGTAGAGAACCGGTTGCTAAAATTTTTCAACCCCATCCCTGGCTAAAATATTATGTTATTTGTTTCCCTTTAGGTGGAATGTACTTGGTATTCAAGGAGCTTTACTTAGCCTCTTTGTAGAGCCAATATACCTCTCAAGCATTATCTTGGGAAGTTTGTATCATGGAGATCATTTGTCCAGGGCAGCATACCAGCGGATAGCAGAGATTGAAGATCTACCATCTCTCTACGTACTTAACAGGCCTCTACTCAGTGGTAAGCATGAAATGAAAGAAAAACTGAATCTCTCCTAATGCAGAATTTTTTTTCAAAATATTGCAAGTAACACGAAAACTTTAATAAATGATAAATCTATTCCAAGAGCTTGGAATCAACTAGACTGTTGCTATTGACTATGGTTTAGTACAAAACTAGGGATAAATATGGCAGAATTGATGGGCATGTGGAAGCCTCCTATTATTTTTGCACATGACTACAAACATCTATGCCTTATTAAAGGATGTTGCTCCAAGTTTTAATTAATTTAGTAACTGAGCACAGAGCCACACATTGTGAATAATTTCATGGTTTGTTTTAGGATAACTGAAGAACGTAGTGCAAAGTGAGTGAAAAGACTGCTGTTAGAACCAAGGGCTGCTTTTTGTTAAAGAAAAAAAATAAAATGTTAGTACTTTAATGGAGAATGTTCACCAGGAGACTTAAGAAGCCTATTTAAGTATTCTAGTATACAAGCTGATACAAGCTGATAAATGGCTGTTTTATATAAAAAAGCTTTTATATAAAAAAGCTTTCTCCAATGAACCATGAAATTGAAATTGCACATTAGATAAAATTCCACCAAAGTCTTTTTTTTTAATTCTTTTTATTAGTTTATAAAATACAAAAATACAAAAGCAAATAATAGGAAAATAGGGAAGAAGAAAAATAGAAAAGAAGGAGAAAAAGAAAGAGAAGGCATTGAGTTCCGACTCCATTTAGTGCAGTAGAATAAGATAGTAACATCAAATCTCAACTTTTTACTTTTACAAAGTAGTATAAACTAGCCATTTCTATAACAACCAATCTAATCAGTAAAACCCAAAATCAAAATTTCATTTTTTCCAACTCAAGCACAAAGTCCAGAAGTGGTTTCCAAGAAGAAACAAAAGTACCTGTGGTTTTTTTTCTTTTATCAAAGCAGTCAATTTAGCTATCTCTTCTAATTCCACCAGCTTTTGCAACCATTTATCCATTGTGGAGATTGAAGCGTCCTTCCATTTTTATGCATAATCTTGCTGCCGTCAACATATCAAAGTTCTTTTTCCATTAAACCCAAAAGTAAAGTTTCCGGTTTTATCTTTATATTTACTTTGAGAATATTCTGTATTAGAATATGAATCCTATTCCAATATTTCTTTGCTTTATCACAGGTTCACCATAAATGAGAGAAAGTCCCTTCTTTAAATTTGCATTTTCAACATTCATTTGAAATACCTTTATACGTTCTTGATAACTTATCTGGCTTTTACAAACTGGTGCTTAATTTATATGAAACCCCCTCCCCCCAATAAAAGAGAATTAAGGGGCAGATTTATATCCATTTTTCTAGCATAAGATTTACTGAATCAAATAAATACAATTCAAATTATTATTATAATTTGAGAAAATATTTTGTGGATTGATTAAGAATATATAAATAAAAGATAATTACATGCTGGAGATTGTAATTAAATATGTTAGCACCAGGAAAAAGAAATATATATTACAGTAAATACATTTAACCTATTCTGATAAGTGATAGTGTACTTTTTTCCTCCTAATATATATACTGTATTTTTCGCACTCTGAGACGCTCCAGAACATAAGACGCACCTAGCTTTTGGGGAGGGGGAAAAATCTGCCTCTGCCTCCCAGCAATTTGCCTCCTTACAGCAAACAGCCTGGTCAGCTTCAGCACAGCCTGATTTAGCACGAACAGCTGATTGGCGGTTGGATCGGCCTCCCGGAATACCGCCGATCAGCTCTTCCAGGCTGTGGGGATCGCCGCCGCCATTCAGCGATAGGCGGCAGCAGCAGCGATCCCTATCGCCTGGAATGGGCACACAATGGGACTCATGGAGGCTGAAAACGGGGCACATGGAAGCCGGAAACGGGACATGTGGAGGCTGAAAATGAGGCACGCGGATGCCGAAAATGGGTCACGTGGAGGCGGCGATGGGCGATGGCGATGGGTGGCGGCGATCCTCACAGCCTGGAACAGCTGGTCAGCGGTATTCTGGGAGGCCAATCCAACTGCCAATCAGCTGTTCGTGCTAAATTAGGCTGTGCTGAAGCTGACCAGGCTGTTTGCTGCAAGGAGGCAAATTGCTGGGAGGGAGAGGCTGAAGGGTGGGGGCCGGTGAGTGAGCGGGGCTTCGGCAACATTCATTCTATAAGATGCACAGACATTTCAACCCACTTTGGGGGGGAAGTGCATCTTATAGACTGGAAAATATGGTAAACTGAAAGCATAGTTAATAGAAGAGCAACAAATTATCTTTTGTGCCCACATGCTTGATCTTATATATTAGCTTTTATTAAGCGTTGGAAATGATTTCATCTCTAAAACAGATCTATAATCTATTTGGAATTACCATAATTTTTTCTACCAGATACTAATATTTTTGTTTGGTTATTTCAGGTATTAGCAATGCTGAAGCCCGTCAGCCAGGAAAAGCACCTAATTTCAGTGTGAACTGGACAGTTGGGGATGCTGGGCTGGAAGTTATTAATGCTACAACAGGCAAGGATGAGCTTGGTCGTGCATCCCGTCTTTGTAAGCATGCAGTATATACTCGCTGGATGCGTGTTTATACAAAGGTAGGTTTCCAAAATAGACAGTCCAGTGTTACTTTATGGCTATTGGATTTACTTTCTGATTTTATCTCTGAGGCTGAATGTTTTCAAGGTATGAACTCTGATGAACATCAAATATGAATTTATTGTTGCTGCTGCTCCAAGAACAATTTGGGATATAGAACTGAGACACATTGGCTTCTTTGATAGGGAATTACCGTATTTTTCGGAGTATAAGATGCACCTTTTTACCCCCCAAATAGGGTGCAAAACTTGGGTGCGTCTTATACACCGAATGCAGCTCCACTCACCCAGCCGCCCCCACCCTTTGGCCTCTGTCTTCCAGCAATTTACCTGCTTGCAGCAAAGAGGGAAGAGCCTGTAAAGCCAATGAAATCAGTAGCAGCTTCCCGACCTACAGCTGATTAGGTTTGCCACGTGGGAAAATGAAAGTGAAACTAGCTGCAAAGAGGCAAATAGCTGGGAGAGACAGGCAGATTTTTATTTTCTGCTGGATGCAAGGGGGTAAGTGAATAACTATAAATGTCTGTAGAATGTTCAAATTATTAGACTTATTTTTTAAAGACTGCTTTATTATTGTTCTAGCCAGGGGTCTCCAACCTTGGCAATTTTAAGACTTGTGGACTTCAACTCCCAGAATTCCACAGCCAGCTTTGTTAGCTTTGCTGGCTGTGGAATTCTGGGAGTTGAAGTCCACAAGTCTTAAAGTTGCCAAGGTTGGAGACCTTTAGACAACTTAACAAAATAAAGAAGCTTTTTAAAATAAATGCTTGCTCTGAAGAGGTCCAGTGCTATTGTATCTTCTTTTAAATAATAGAGAATAATGTATACTTCCAGAAATTTTAATTAATTTTAACAGCTCTGAAATGTAACAGTGTCCTGTTTAGTATTAGAGTTCAATCCTGACTTACCTTGGAGTAGATCTATTTAAATAATTGGGAGGAGTTAGTGTGACTACATTTAAGAAAACTTTCTGGCATAATGTACATTTCTCCAATTCTTTGCTATTTCTATGGGTCAGGCATACATGCACAGAAATACACAGCAAACAGTGTATATCATCTGTGCTGTTTGCTGTTTGGCAAATTGCTTGGAGGCAGGGGCCCTTTTTCCTTGTTTTCCTCCCCCAAAACTAAGGTGCGTCTTATACTCCGGTGCGTCTTATACTCCGAAAAATACGGTAGTTGTTCAGGTATTGCTGAACTAAACTTCCAGAAGTCCCAACCGGACTCATCAATTATAAGAAATGTAGGAAATTTTCATGTGACAACATGTGCAGAGCTACAATTTTCCTATCCATGGTGTAAATTCCTTTTCTTATCTCCTATTTATCTCATAGAATAGGACAGGAAGAGCTTTGCTTATAGCTGCCATGTTAAGAATTTGGCTTAAATGATCTAGGAAAAAGTCTACATCAAAAGTCCTCAAACTCTTTTTGACGTTTGAACTTGTTTATCGGCTCCTAAATATTAATTATATGAAAATAATTTCATAAATACTACTTTAACAAATAGTACACCAATACTACTACTACTACTACTACTAATAACAACATTGACTCCTTGGTTAGTCCTGTGGATCCTTGGGAGTTGATACCGACCACTTTGGGGAATTCTAATCTTCACATATTCATTTCTAATAAGTATAGAAAGTCTCCTCCTCCTCCTCCTCCTCCTCCCCCCTCCTCCTCCTCCTATTAGCAAAATGTAATAATATTTACAAAAATTACTAACAAAAGAAAAACATTTGCGCATGGCTTCTAAAATTGTTTCCAACCTCTTTACCAGCAGTGACTATTATCCTTTGTAACAAACTTATGTGTGTTGGGTCTATATGGGTGTTTCTGTTCTTCCATTGTGGGGTTTTTCCCCCTGTTCATATTTATGTACAGGACAGACTATGTATGTCCTCTCTGGGTCATGTAGGAGGGAGGAGAGCTTAGAATGAACAGCCACCTCTCCCATAAGGTTGAATTGGGATAATTCTTTTCTGGAATGTTTTACTTCACATTCCCTGGCCAGATGTAACCCTCTTTTGAGCTCAGGATTTTACTTGCCAGTTTCTTCCCCAAATTAAATACTATTTTCATACTTTGGAAAGGTATCTTAACTAAAGGACAAGAGCCTTTGACATAACTTCTTTCCATTATACTATTAAATTGAGAAAAATAAAAAGACAAGAATAAGTAGCAGAGCAAACTTATTTAAAACAAAGAAGGTGACTACTGCAAAGTATTATGAGCACTTAAAGTATCTATTTAAAGAAACCTAATTTTAAAAAGCCATAAAAATATCTCGGGAGAAACAAGTTTTCTATCTCCGTTATACTGATTTACCTTGATCAAAAGCATGGCTGGGCATGGCTGTAGCCCCGTGGGCCCTTTCTCTTTAGGAAAAGAATGGACTGGCGAGATGAAATGCACCTACCTTAACCATAGGTGTTCTCATCCTGCTGAGTGTAATTCAAATAACCTTTGGGGGATTGCTCTGCTTTCAACAGCTCTCACTAAAGGGGAATGAACCATGAAACAGAAATGAATAATTGATTGGAAAAGGATGGGATTGTTTTAAGTCCAAATGGTTTTTCTGTTTAGTAAGATTCTGGGTTAAATTTTGAACACTTGCTATTTATTTGTGGGTTTGAAAGCATTGCAATTTAATATTGGAATTACAAAATAGGAGGAAGGACATGGGGTATTTGGTGTTGATTTAGCGATTGATTCTAATGGAAAGTTTTATAATAAAAAACAAATCAGTTCATTGGGTTTCAATTTGCAAGAATTTAGAGCAATCAAGATGGTGCTTTTAATTAACATCTCTTTTTTTCTCTCTTTGATTTATCCAGCTTCCTGCCAGTCTTCATTCAAAAGTCAATAAGCCAAATATATATCATGAAACAAAACAGGTTGCTGTGGAATATCAAACTGCCAAAGAGTGTTTGTTTAAAGCATTTCTGAAGGCTGGCCTTGGGGCCTGGGTGGAGAAGCCTATAGAGCAGGATCAGTTTTCCCTGGTTGTCTGAATTATGGTTTGCACTCCGTGGGACTCTGATGAAAAGTCCAGTTTCTGTATCAACATTTCATCCGTTCATCTATAACAGCAGCTTTTTAACTTTTGTGATTTGGGAAACTAACTTGTGATTAATTAGTTTGGGTTTTGTTGAGTTAATTCAAACTAAAAAAAAGTGATAATATGGTAACTAGTTTACAATCAAAACAAAATTATTTGATTACTATCTCAAGACTACCTTTGCAGGAAAAAATCTTGGTGCAATTTTTTCAATAATTCATCCATACTTTTAAACAATTATTTTAATGAATTGCTGTCAGATGCATATATAATGCACATGAGACAGGATTTTTACATGCCACTCAAGTACAGTATGTACTTTAACTTTGTGTTCTATTTTCAGAGCCTTAGAAAAAAGAAAAATTATGCACTTTTAGAGTTTTATTTTTAAATTGATTAATATCATACCAATGATAGAAATTACAAAACTGGACTGGTGTTTAGACAGTTTTTCGTGCTTCTGTCCCCACCCTTAAAACACAGCTGCTGAAAATCTTTGACTTTGCTATGTGTATGTGATAGTTTTTAACATGCTACTTTCTATTCCATTTTAAAATACTCGTCTTCAATTAGCTTTTATATACATTGTGACGTTATTGATTTTTACCATTGTAAACTGGAAACTCTTTGTAAACTAATAGAGTATAGACTTCAACTTAGATGTAGGTGGTTCTTTGTTTCACAGGAACCTTCTAAATTACCACAGTAACATTATCAATGTGGTGGCCATTTCAGAACACTTTTTCCTTTGTGAGAAACTTGCTGATTTGCCAAAAACCTACTGCACATGTGCACCACAACAGTTAAGCAAGTGAAAGGTTATTCTAAGTTAAATTATATGCTCTTTAAAGATTTAACTTATTTTCAGCCAAACTGTATATAACTATGAGGTTATGCTGCCTGTGACTGTAAACATGTTGATATAAAACTACCTATCCAGATTATTCTGCAATGTAGTTTTGTTTGATCTAGTATAATAGGAATAAATGTTGAGCACCTATTTATTTATGAAGTACCCAATCCATAAGCATGTTTGTATGTGTCTGGATCTCTGAAAGACAGCAATATTTGCAGAGAGAACTAGTACTTGTGCTGAGCATAGGTCTTCAAACTCCCTAGAGCAGGAGTGTCAAACTCATGTTCATCATGGTGGCATCACGTGACGTATTGAGACTTTTTTCCTCTTCACTAAACTGGGCGTGGGCATGGCCCGCGCATGACGCATCCGGCCCCTGGGCCGGGAGTTTGACAGCCCTGCCCTGGGGGATCCTCTGCTTAACAATCATGGTGAGTGTGCTGCACCGACTATTAGCTGCAAAGGCTTACCCTGAAATGCAGTGTGTACATGTCCTCGTGTTGAGCTAACTAATCCATCAAGCCATCTCTTCTACCCAGTTTCAGTGTTTCACAATGCATTTACTCTGTTTATTGATTGATACCTCACCTCTAGCTTTATCTCAATTAGAGGAAGTAGTTATAAACATGAAATTGTGCTAGGGTTTTATTTCAGTAATAAAGAAATCTAACTGTAGAGCTAAAACAAAATTAATAACAATGAAATAAAAATTAGAGTTTGGTCTTTTCAATTCCATTCTGGCAAAGTAGGTCATGTAGGTTTAACACTGTTAATTCTGACTGTTCTTCAGTTTGAAAAGAAATAATGGTAATATGTTTTGCTAAATAAATGCCAGGAATTTCAGGTGATATTCATATTGAAGATTTCACATCAGCTATAGGTATTTTTCAATGTCTGTGTAAAGGGATGTAGTAGGTAGAAATAATAGCTAGCATCTCATTTCTATATGGAGCCTGGCTATAACTATCTACAGTATATTGTATTGTGTTGATAGATACAGACACCATGGAAGGGTATATGCATGTCCGTGAAAGCCTTATTCAGTATTTAGTAGATATGGCCCTTGTCTTTCTCAAGACAAAGGCCATCTCTATTCTGGTATAGAACTGTGGTCAAGGAAATCACAAAATGAGATCTGAACTCTGTGGGAATTTGAATGGGCATGGGGAAGGATTCTAGACTATGGTCATCTCTTCCTCTCATTAGTATATCCATTCTTCCTCCTCTAACTGTCATCTATGTAACATATCTGTACTTGCTCCTTCGGTCCTTGCTCAGTCCTAACAATTTTCACTGGGTCCACCCAGTCATGAGCTCCTCACCCAGGCTCCTGTGTCTTCCTAAAGCAAACTAATAGCAAATGAATGATTGGTGGGCAGCACTAGCAACTAATGATGCAATTTATAGATGTTGCAAGAAGTCTGTAGACAACACTGATCTCTGGTGAAACAACGGAGAGGCCTCCCCATTGAGACTGTAAAAACATCATGCAGAGTGGAGAACCATGTGGCATCTCCATCAGCAGCCAAGTGAATTGCTCCAGAAGCCATTTGCTGCAGAGAACCACATGAAGCTTCATGGCTGAGATGATCTGTCAAAATCCATGATGTCTTATCAAGGAGAAAAAACAAATACAGGTATTTTGCACAGATGACCTAACTCTAACCTTAAGAAACATATTTTATGCATGTGCAAAGTCCACCTCTCATATGTGTATGCATAAAGTAACCAGACACGGCGAAAAATAGATATGCAAAAACTTTCTGCAACTATTAAAATCTGATCTCTAATTATTAGTTACAGATATAAAAAACTGCAGATAACAAGAACCGCCTTTTTTTAAAAAGGAAAAATCATTCACTTAAAAAAACCAATAGGCACAATAGTAATAAATATTTATGTTGATAGGGCCCTACAACATTTAGTCTGCAAGAGCAAATTATTTATGTAGCACATTTAAATGGCAATGACAGAATTGTAACTTGAATTAAATAGGCAATAGCTACATTCACATGCTGAAAAGTTCATCACATAAACATTCACACTACAATATACTCCATTATTGAAACCAAATTATGAACAATTGGAAAGTAAACTAGATGATAGATAGGATTGCCAACTTTGCTATCTGAGCCAGATCTGAAAACATGCCTGGGGCTTTCTGCCTCATAGTTGGTGCCCAGAGGGGATGACACAGATTTGATCGACCTGCATTTTGAGACCAACTGAGCACAATATCAGTTGTGTTACTTTAATCTTTTGAAAAAACTAACAAGGAAATGTGGTGTTTTTTTGATAACTGACTAAACAGCACAATAAAAAGCAAGGCTAAATAAATTTCACAGGATTACAGATAGTCTTTGACTTACGACCATAATTGACCCCAAAATTTGTGTTGCTAAGTGAGAAATTTATTAAGTGAGTTTTGCTCCATTTAAGACCTTTCTTGCTACAGTTGTTAAGTGAATAAGTTAATAGTTGATAAATTAGTAATCTGGTTGTTAAGTGAATCTGGCTTCCCGATTGACTTTGCTTGTCAGAAGGTCGCAAAGGTGATCACTTGACCCCCAGGACATTGCAGCCGTCATAAATATAAGTCAGTTGCCAAGCATCTGAATTTTGATCACATGATCATAGGGGATGCTGCAAAGGTTGTAATTCTGAAAAATGATCGTAAGTCACTTTCAGTGCTGTTGTAACTTTGAATGGTCACTAAACAAACTGTTGTACGGTAAGTCGAAGACTACCTGTACTAACTTGTTTTCCATAATTGATTGGCAACCCTAATTGTGAATCACCCTGATATTCCCAATAATGCTTTTTGTGTACAAGAGTACTTTAAAGTATACTATAAATCAGGGGCGGGTTGTTTGTTCTTCACGCTACCGGTGCGCTGCATGCGCATCGCCATGTTTTGGCGCTCGCTACGCACGCTCTCACCCTCATGCGATTTTGCTTCCTGCGCATGCGCAGAAGCAAAATCTCACAAGGGGATGCACGCGCGCACGCGATTTTGGCAGCTTTTTTGCTTTTGTGCATGTGCAGAAGCAAAAAATCGCCAAAATCTCACACACACGCGCATCCCCTCGCACAATTTTGCTTTCGCGCATGCGCAAGAAGCAAAATCAGCCCAAAAATTCCCCCAAAAAAGATGGCGGCGCGCGACAGACCGGTGAAGACGGCACCGGAGCTGTCGTGCGCAAATAGCGCCATCTGCTGGCCGCTACCGGAACGGCAGAGTGGACCGCACCGGTAGGAACCCACCTCTGCTATAAATTCTCTGTGATTTCTGGCTTGAAACAGACTGGTTTAAGTTTTAGAGTGGCCCAATTTGGACAAAGAAACCGGAACATTGTCTATTGCTGTACGAGTGAGCAGAAATAAGTGTGGGACCAGCATTCCTTCATCTTCTACAAACCTGTAGCTGGTTTAAAAGAAGATGCTTCTGATTTCTTTGTCAGGATTTATTGTTATGTCTAAATGGGGAGGGTGGGAGGGAAAGCCCAGTTAATGTCTGACTGTTATATAAAAAGACTCCTTTAAACTGACCAGAGTTTCCCCTATTTGAATTTCACAGCTAATTCTCATTTGTTTTTGGTTTACTTCAAATTAAATAAAGGTTCTTCAGAGGAGAAGGAAAAATCAGTCCATCCAGAGATACTTCCAGTTAATTTTCTTAAGCACTGAATTTCTCCAAGATGAGGAGTATTTTTGCTTTGTTTTCTCTCCCCCACCCCATTTCTCTGTCTCAGAGAGCTGCACTGTCATTAGCAATAAATATTTAAAGGGGGAAGCTTGTTGTTGTGTAATGCCTATGACTGATTTTATAACCCCTGTAGCAAGTAACCTTCTTGGGTAGATCCAAAAAAGATTACAGGATAGAAAACTGTCCGATATAGCACAAACATCTTTAATATTATTATTACTGTGTTACATAACAGTTACTAAGCATGCTGATATAGCTGTTTTGCTGTTCTCATTTTATTTCGAGGGAACTCATCTTTGCCAAAATATTTGTCATTTCTATTAGGGTAACCTGTGTCTGTGTGAATTATATTATGGTATAATTTTTATTAAACCATTTGCTCATTTTGAATTAGCAAGTGTTATTAACATATGATTCCTTATTACAATGGGATTACAAAAAGCTTACACATGCTGTAAACAATGAACTCCAATGGTTGCTGATGTGAACATTCCACCACATAAAGTAAATTCCTGTATGAATGGTCCACTTTTGTATTAACATTTCTCTGTGATTGACAGGATAACAACCCTGTTCCAGCCGTAGCACAAATTCTTTTTCACATGATAGGCAAGAGAGGGATTAATTTCCTTTCCTTTTATGCTCCAAACAATTAGCTGTTTTCCTTGTAAAATGGATAATTAGAAATGCCTATTTAATGATGTTGTGATTTAATTGCAATGGAGGTTTATTTTTGCTTTGTTAAATATGGGGAAAAATTTCCAGATTATAGATACCTTTTCAGATGCGAGAATGATACGTAATTTAAATTCAAAGAGTTAAATGAAGTGAGTTCATAAATGAAATGAACAAAACTGTTCTTTGAAAATGTGTGTATTGTACTTTAAATACAAAGATTGATTTGCAAAGTATGCAGGAAAATTAAATGCAATGCTAATGATTAAAGAAAATAAAAGCTCCTTCAATGCAAAAGTTGTTAATGGATTGCTGGCCCACTATGGGTTGTATCTCACAAGGACTGGCAAATATATTTGGCCAAAATGTACTAAACTGAATCCTGTAGAGGCTGGAAATGAAACGGCCTGTAAGCCGGCAAGACAAAGGAGTGGAGATCAGAATGATATTTTGAATGCTGATCTGTGGCAACCACAGAATCTTAAAACGGTTAGTAAATACTCAGCCTCAGTTACATAGTACTGAGTTAATTAAGGCAGTGTCTTTGCGAAACACAACTCTTATATCTGGACGGAATTGCCTGGGATAAACTTTCAGATATCCCCCCCCCCGCACAATTTCCATATTGGAATGTATTGAATTCACCTCTCAGTGAACGTTCAGGGGAAAAACAATTGTTTGAATTGTCAACATACAACTGTTCAGAATATGAAAAATAATAGAAGAATGACCTTGTACAGAAAATTGGACTTAGTAGATTTAACACAGGTTTATTGGGTGAATTCCTATGACTGGAATACAGCAATTGAAGCTTATAATTTGCTTAAAAAGAAAAATGAAAATATGATGTTGCTCTGTATGATAAAATTATTCACAACTGACCTTGACAATATTGTAGACAGCTTCTTAGTTAATAAAAAGAATTCTTCTTTTGGTTTCTACAAGTTTCGATTTTTTCCCCATGACCGACCAACCAAGAATAGCAAATTGGAAAATTCAGTTGACAGCCTTTTTAATGATAGAGGCTTTGGTTTAACCTGCCAAATAGCTGCAGAAACATGGCAGCATTATTTCCAGAGTATCTTTGCAATTAAATAATTAGACAATCCAATTGCGACTTATTAAAATGCTCTTTCTAACTGGCCATCTGCATTTACAGTTTAGGTGAATGAGATCATTTAAGTTAAGACTTGTGAAAGTCCCAGGGTTACTGAGGAGAAGAAAGATTGGCAATCGTTTTATTTACATACAGTACATTAAGAGTTCAGGGACCATGCCACTGTTATCCCTTTCTAGTATAAAGAAAAAAATTGATCCTGCCAACTATAGACTCATCAGCCTGCTTAATACAAGTTATACAGCAAATAATCTCCAGCCAAAAGTATGATACGGGGTTGAAAGTGTGAATGTTCTACTTGTGGAATAAACTGACCTTAGTGGGGACCACTTAGCATTAGACTGCTGTCTGCTCTTTCATCATTTAGCTGAAAAATTCTCTTCCTACCTGAGAGATTCCCTCTTCACATCCTTCATTGATTTCAAATTAGCTTTTGATTTGAACCTACGGGAAAAAGTAATAGGTTTCTCAGCAAAGATTGCTCAGTCTCTCTAACACCTGTTAGATGCTATTCTTGAGAATGTCTTTCTAGAGCTATTTCCACACAGAGACAGTTGAAGCAGGGTGCATTTTAATCCCCTTTGTTTTCAATGTGTATATTAAATCAATAATCCAGGGCCTCTCAGTTCCTAACCATTACCTTGTTAATGTGCCCTTTGAACTAGTAAATAGAGTGTTACCAGCTGTTCTGTATGCACATGACGTTGTAATCATATTTGTTTCCCAGTGTGGAATGAGATGGGCACTAAAGGTTTTTGTCTCTTTGTGCCTTAAAGAAAAATGTGTTATAAACCATCAGAAAAATGAAGTTTTAGTAGTTGCACAAAATAATTACAAAATTCGTAAGTGGAAATTAAATGGGAACTCTGTCAAGCAGGTGCATATCAAAACTATCTCAGTTTGCTTCCAGGCTTCAGTATCCTGAAGAAAACACTTGTCTTTCATAGATGGTATTGGTCAGCATAGAGTTTTGTCATTCAAAGAGATTTTCATTTAATCCCTACAGGCATTCCATCCTTTGAGGCCAATGTCATATCCCAGCTTCTCTAGGGCATACACATCTGCCTTTTGTTGTTTGTTTGTTTAGTTTTACAAAACTTGATATTCCTAAATTAGCAGTTTAAGTTTCTTAGAGCTAGTCTGGCTCCACTCCCTAGAAATCTTGTTGGAGAGTAATTAGGCTTTGAAATACAACTAAGCAGCAAATCTGGGATATTGATTTTCAGATCAATCTAACTTACAGTTTGTGAGGTTTCCCCCCTCAAATTGTTATGCACTAGTGACCTATCTTTCTTCCAATATCGTTTTGTTTCAACAAACCAGGTTGGATGTATTGCCTTTAGCTGTTTTGCTGGAACTTTACAAAACCTTATTTTCTGTCAGTGCATATGGCCTTGTGGGTGGGGGAGTGTCTCAGGAGAATCTATCAGCTATATGCTTCTTTGCTGCTCTCTTTACAGAAAATCTTGAATCATTTTCATTCATGCCATCCTCATGAAATTTCCAGGTAGAGAGCATGATTTACATTGCTCTTTGTATCCAGCCAGGATTCAGATCTACTCACCAGGATTGCTGAATTTTGTTTGGGCTAGAAACTAGGAGACCACAAGTCCCGCCTTAGGCATTAAAGCCAGCTGGGTGACCTTGGGCCAGACACTCTCAGCCCTAGAAAGGAGGCAGTGGCAAACCACTTCTGAATAACTTTGCCAAAAAAACCTGTAGGATCTTGTCCAGGCAATCTCAGAATCAGACATAATCGAACAGGGCGGGGGGGGAGGACTTCTGATCTATGGCCATAATAAATATTTGGATTTGTCTTCTATATTCCATTTTCCCAACCTTCCCCCAGTTCCTCTCTCCATTGATCTTCACCTCACTCTCACCTTTGCAACCCATTTAGACACATTAAGACATAATATAATAACATTAAACTCTCTGATTCTTCTAGTTTAGCGGAATCTACGGTATGTTCATCTCTAGTTCTTCTCTTTCAGAGCCCTCTTGACATTCTATTAAAGTCTGTATAACATCTTATATAGTCTCTAGTCTCTAGTCTCTAGTCTCTAGTCTCTAGTCTCTAGTCTCTCTCTCTCTCTCTCTCTCTCTCTCTCTCTCTCTCTCTCTCTCTCTCTCTCTCTCTCTCTCTCTCTCTCTCTCTCTCTCTCTCTCTCTCTGTATATGTGTGTATGTGTGTGTATATATAAAATCAATCTTATTAATTTCCCAATGAAAATGATATGAAACAATATTAAATACTTGTTTCATAACAGCTAACCATCTGGTAAATCCCAAATGCCAAAATATTATTTTACTTATTCTTTTATATATCTATTTTATATATTATATATTGCTTTTCTGTTATGTGTGTGTTTGTGTGTGTGTGTGTGTGTGTGTGTAATCTATTATTGGAGATACTACTCTATCTGATCTTAACACTGTAATAATTATTTGATTTGATTAGTTCTTTACAAAGTATTCTTTAGTTTTATAAGATTTATCATTTGAAACATAGAAACATCCTCCCTTCCTCATGGTTGAAATAAAAGTAGCTTGATGGAAACTACCATTTATACCATTTTTATCATTCTTCTCTCAAAGACTTGAAGGCTTTTTTTCTTTGTAAGAATGACTGGATTAATTATCTCAAAAAAGTTACACTTTAATTAATCATTCCAGTGCAAAAATGTTTCTGCAGAATTCTCCCTCTTATCCAAGCATTTACAAATATAACTGAAGTATTATATTCCTTGGTTCTTAATATCTGATTGAACCTAGGAGTAAAAACACTATACTGTCCATATTTATCTGAAACTTTAAATCTGATAGACTGTCATTAAGTACCACTAGTCTGAGCAACCTAAATTTGAAAAGACAATTATTTTATTTATTTATTAACTTCTTCAAGCGTACCTACCAAGTCCTACTGGATAGCGTTTGTTGACTCGTGCAATTCAGTCTTTAATTCTCCTTTGAGTTGCTTAGATTTCCTATAAAACCAATTTCAAAGCTTCATCCTGAATGATGTTTCATTTTCACGCATTCTGTTAGATCAGTGATGGCTAACCTTTTTTCCCACGGGTGTGTGTGTGTGTGTGCTGTCGCATGCAAGCGTGTGCATGCACACACCCATATTACAATGCCCCTCCCATGCGCCCCACCCCCTGCACATGGACGCGCAACCCCCCTGCGCTCTCCCCGCGCATGTGTGCATGACACCCCGTTTTGGCCTCACACCCCAAAACAGCGCGGGGGGGAGCCTCACATCCCAAAACAGCGCTGGGAGGTGGAAAAAAGCCTCGCATCCCAAAACAGCACTGTGAGGGGGGGAAAGCCTCCCGTCCCAAAACAGCGCTGGGGGGGAAGCCTCACATCCCAAAACAGCGCTGGGAGGGGGGGAAAGCCTCCCGTCCCAAAACAGCACTGGGGGGGAAGCCTCACATCCCAAAACAGCGCTGGGAGGGGAAAAAGCCTCATGTCCCAAAACAGCGCTGGGGGGGGAGCCTCACATCCCAAAACCGCTGGGGGGAAGCCTTGCGTCCCAAAAACAGCGCTGGGAGGGGGGAAAGCCTTGTGTCCCAAAACAGCGCTGGGGGGGGGAAGCCTTGCGTCCCAAAACAGTGATGGGGGGGGGGAAGCCTTGCGTCCCAAAACAGCGCTGGGAGGTGGAAAAAAGCCTCGCATCCTAAAACAGCAATGGGGGGGATCTCCGGAGATCTGGGAAGGCACGGGTGGCAGAAAATGAGGAGAAAGGTAGTCCCTCCACCCTCCACACATGCACACGCATCCCCCTGCGCACGCCCCCAAGCATGCATGGCTCCGCACATGTGTGTGCATCTCCTGCATGCAGGGCAGAGACCCGAAACTCGGCTGGCAGGAGGCACGCGCGCATCTGTGGTGGAGCTGAGCTGGGCGATGGCTTGCGTGCCCGCAGAGAGGGCTCCGCATGCCATCTGTGGCACGTGTGCCATAGGTTCGCCATCACAGTGTTAGAGCATCCACATTCATTGTTGTCTTGGTTCATAGTGACCAGCATAGATTTTAACTTAGCCCAAGGCTTTAAAGATATCTAACCTGTTAGACATAATAAGATCAGAAAAGGGAGAATGGACTGCCCTACTACCCACTGATTGGACAGTACAAAAGTCCATGGTCCATGACCATGGCAGATCTGAAGGAAGCAATGCGAGACAGAGTGGCAGGGAGAGCGTTGGTCCATAGAGTGGCCAAGGGTTGGATGGACACGATTGAATAGCTGACAACAACAACAACAGGCATAATTCCTTACTCCAGTTGTATCAGAGAAAGTATCATCACTGCCGATATTGGTCTATGCATGTATATTTATGTATATACACTTTTTAAAACATTAGTGCCCTGGCTTATTAGTCATATGCATTTCCATTCAAATGTTTGCAAGGTAATATTTGCTATATTTCCACTCAGCAGTTCTGAATAGTTTAAAAGGATATGTTAAACTTTATCCACATGAATAATGTTTAGGATAAGAACAGGAACTATTGCAAATATCAATTCTAAGATAATGGCTGCACATTTGGAATCAAAGTAACAATCAGCACACAACCAGCTTCTCAAAAATCAACAAACTATTGCTGAAAACATTTTTATACAAATTATTTTATTACAGATATTTAATTTTTAAAAGGTCCATTGTGAAAGATTTAGCAAGAGGGCCTGTATTTAAAAGTATTTTAATATAATTTTTATACAACCTGTTTTATGTATGATTTTTTTTGAATTATCAGCATATTTTATAGAAACCCAATATAAGCATGTGAGTTTATTAACTAAAAGATTCACCAAGTCATAAGGCTGTATATATATTAAAATCAAGTCATTCAGTGTATTAGTGCTTTAAAACCCTGAAAGTATTAAATCCTTAAAGAAGAAGCTGAAGGCCTGAATATTACTGTAGTAATCACATGGTGGTGGATTACGGTTTTTTCTCTAGCCAATTTGATAACTATCTGGGAGAATTAATAATTCCTCATAGCTCCTCTGAGAGTGGATATTAAGAAAAAATACATTATAATTAAAGATCGTTCAATGCTTCATTTGCAGAATGGCTAATACATAAATATTCAACACCAATTGGTTTGCGCGCACACTGGTCCATCCTGAATTCCCTAAGAAGGTAGACTAGAAAGGGTCACGTAGTACCACAGAACAGAAACCTTCAATCCCTCAGCCAGAACTCTGCTTTCTTCGATCCAGTCCTTTGAATGCAATGCAAGAGGAAACATTGGCATGTTGCTGTGTCATGTTGCTCTTCAACAATATTTTGGGTCCAGAAATCCTGGGTCTGTGGGGTAATTTGTCTAACAATTATCCTAACTATGATAGAACCCCATATATATAAAGCATACATATGGAAAAAAGGGAGTTGTGGCAGAACTGGATCCTTCCTCCCACTTGTGAATTTAGAGCCAGGTTTCAGTGCATCACATTGACATACAAAAATCAGGTTTCTTCAAGAGTGCCATTTGAAGCATTGTCTCCACTGCATCTTCATCCTCTTCAGCAAATAAAAGCCAAAAAAGTAGAGAATTCAGTCAGGCAGATTCCTGTATGGCACTTGATGGCTTTATACCTGGTAACAATGAGGTACATAGGAATATATGCCTAAGCTTCACTGCTGTTAACAAAATAGCACCATATTGTGAAATTGGGTACAACAGGGCAGTCATTATGTTCTTTTCATACAAACTTGGCAGCGGCTAATATTTGAGTGCAGTTCTCCGGCCTTCAGTGTGGAAGATGTAGGTTTCCTGAAAATTGAAATCAAAAATCACTATCAGCAAGGAAAAGGCCAAAGGCAAGGTGAGATTTGTTGTTCCAGCCTAGACTTATTCTGTGATCATTTCCACACTCTCTTTCTATGGGCCAGTTGCCTGGAGCTGAGAAGAATTGAAGTCAAAATCACTAGGAGAGTGTGTGATTGCTTACTTTTGCCCTTGAATACATAATACTCCAAATTTCGGAGAATCTTTGGTCCATATTGAGTTTGGCAGATTGAGGCTACAATTCTATATCCAGCTACCATTGAGCTTGGCATTTATTTACAGGTAGTCCTTGGATTAGGGACTGGGATTATTGTCTCTAAGCAATGTAGTCCTAAAGTGTGACATCACATGTCTGCATCGTTTAGCAACAAAAATCCCAGTAGTGCCAGTTGTTTTCATAACCCCCAAACACAAAACACATGGATCAAGTGAGAAGCAGTGGGGAGGACTTGGGAGGGCCAGCCAAGTCACAAATGAGTTGAGGGAGGCCCGGGGAGGCCTGGTGCGAGCCACACGTAAGCACAGGAAGGCCAGGGGTGGGTGGCATGGCATGTGTGAGTGCAGGAAGATTGGGGTGGATGGTAAGCCATGTGCGTAAGAAGGTCAGGGCGTGGATGACATAGTGCAAATGTAGGAAGGCCATGGATGGGAGAGTGCAAATGCAGGAAGGCTGGTGTGTAAATGCCACAGTGTTGGGTGCAGGGAAAACCAGCAGTTGGACAATGCAGCGCAAGTACAGGTATGCCAGACCAACTTGTGACATTTTCTGCCAGCTTCCTCATTGAATTTACATGTGGGAAGCTGGCAGGGGAGGTCATATATGCTGTTCATGTTACTGCAGGACACTGCAAACATTTTAAATGCAAGCTGGTGCCAAGTATCCAAATCCGAATCACACGATCATAGGGATTCTGCAATGGCCAGAACTTTGAGAATTGGTCATAAGTGCAACTTGTTCAGCATTGTCACAACTTCAAATGGGCACTGAATGAATGGTTGGTTAGAGAGGACTACTTGTAATTAACTTGATTTATATGATTGTTCATATCAATAACGTGACTCTGGGAGTCTTGATTGATTTTCCAAGTTGATACAAAGAAGTTGGGATTATTAGAAGAGTCAAATCAAATGAGCTTTGTTCTTTAACTAGATGGAAAGCAAAATCCCAAATTATAGGAACTGCCTTCAAACATGGTGGCCTGATATTTTACTGATAGAAATTGCACTGTCAACTCGCTCAAATTAGCCTCCTATGCTCTGTATATTCCTGGTAAGCAGGTGGAAACAGTAGCCAAATGAAGCCTGGAACGGATAATATGTCCCAAAATAAACAGCAGAAAATATTGAGGAGACATTGTTTTACAGAGCAGATTTCCAATTAATGGAACGTTGGCTACAGTGCTCAAAACCACTCTTGGTAGTCCAACTCAAAATTGGCCATTACTGGGACAGGTAAAAACATAAGGAAATAAACAAACAAACAAACAATAGATAAAACTTGCAAAGCAGCTTACTTTACCACATCCAGTCATAATTATGTTTACTATGGAACATAAGTAAAAACATCCCTTATCTTAGAGCAGCTAACAAAAGAAGCTTCCAACTTACTTGAACATTTCATTCCTCTCAATCGTGGCAAGCCAGAAGCTGTAGGCATTGGCGTAATAATTGCAGGTGCCCTTTCCATGGCATTCAACAAAGGGTGCACTGCGGAACTCTTCAAGGCAGGAACCTGGAGAGGCCAGTGCTTGCCCGGAGCCTTCTGCCCCTGCACTGGTGTGCTATCAAGAGATATGGAATGCATTAAATTACACGGCCAAATGCTCTTTTTGCACATAATTTTAGAGGAATTCTAGTAAATATTTGTAGGTTATAATTCTATGGCTGTCAACAGAACCTGAAGTGCACTGATTTGTATTCATGTAAATTGAAATAGGTTGCATAATCAAAAATGTTTAGTTTTTTTAAATTTATTTTAAATATTGAGCACTGAAAAATAACCTTTAGTATCCTACTTTAAGCAATGATTTTCATTCCAGTCCTACACACACACACACAACCTAATCCTACCCCTTAAAATCATGTTTAGGTTACCTTAAACAGGAGTGAGCATGTAATTGTAGTGAACTCCAAATGAAGTTAGTAAAATGTGATCATAAAACATCAATTAATTTCACTTTACAAAAAATTAATCCAGAAAAACATGAGATGGTCCTTACACACATATTGTACAGTTGTACATAATACAACAGTATTTTACATAATGCATACAGTATAGTTGTACTGTTGTACATAATAGAACAGTCATTTTCTGGAATATTTTATTGCCTTGGCTCTGAGATCTATGAATTTGAGGAACTAAAATACAACACATAATAAAGTTAAGGAAGAAAGATTTTGCTGAAGAAGACAAGGATCTTGTCAAGATCTCATAGGAAAATGTCATAAAATGTAATTGGTTGTACTAACTCTTTCTCATCTATCTTTCTAAGATTATATTGAATTGATGGATGTTTTATTCTCAATATTAATCTAGATGAGTTTCTGAACCTCAGTTTAACCCCATGCATCTTAGCATGATAGTTGGGGAGTTCTGGGAGTTGAAGTCCACACACGTTAAAGTTGCTGAGGTTCAGAAATACTGATTCAAAGACAGTGTTTGTCATAATAAAGTGCTTATTGCTGAAAAATACAGTGATTGTTGTTTTTTCTGCTATGACTTCTGATATTGATGTCAAATGTTTAAATACAAGGCTGAGAAACTCACTTATATGTCTGTAGAAACAAGCATGGAAAAAACTTGTAGGATATATTAAAATTAAACCAAAATATAGTATGAAAAAAAATAGACATGCCCATAACTTGCTAAAATTGAAGCAATACTTTACTGAAGCAAAACTTATAAAGTAGTTGCAAGCTGCTGAAGTTAAAAGAACATTTGACTCCACATGTTTATTAAATTCTAGGGGAAAAAAAAAAGGGGGGAAGGAGGAAAAATATGGCTGGTGTTTAAGCATTATCTGTCCCAGATATAATTTTAGATGGAGTATAGACAAGCAATATCCATCTATTTTAAATATTGTCCTACTTTCCACTGACAAAAAAAGATATACACCAAATGGGAGAATAATAGGACAATACTTGCTGTACATTTTTATTTTTCAAGTATCCCAGAGGGTTTTTTCCAATTTTGAAATGGTATCTCCTGCTGTAGCAAACTGGCAGGATCTCCTTTAAAAATGTTTCCTTCTCACAGAGAGTAGATCATTCTAACTTCCCAAACTGTAATGGAAAAGCAAGACTGCTGATGGAAACATCATTACCAAGTCAAAAAGACCTTCCAAATTCTGCCATAAATCCTATTAGTTGAAAGTTTCCAAGAAGGCAACAATTTCTTCAGAACCTCTGCTGAATAACTTAAATTCTGCCATACAGCCTCCAAACTATGAGATGGAGAAGGCTTGGCAGAAAATGTACAATGGATCCTTAGATTAGCAGTTCCTTCCTGATTGGGATTCTCCAGAAATTCTGCCCCGCTAATTCTAGGAGCTCTGGAAACCAAGAGTGTCAAAGCCAATGAGGTATTTCAAAGGACGTCAGACATGGAACGCTGACATAAATTGGTACTTTAGCTTTCGGTTACAGGGCAAATAAATCCAGGATTGGGCTTTTTGTTAAAAGGAATGATGTTTTGGTCCTCATTTTGATTTTTATATTGTCTGACAGCTGAACCAGTCAGCTAGATTATTGTGAGATTCCATCTTTATGGAATACAGATGTTTTGTTTTTCCATCCATGAGAGAATCTTGTAAATTTATTTATTTTATTTATTTATTTAGTCAAGCGTGTATATGATTATAAACAAAGTATAAACAGAATATAAACATTTGTGAATATATAAGAAGTACAAGCATGGTTATGAGTACAGGAAATTTTACGAATACATGGGTACATTAGGACAGGGACGGTAGGCACGATGGTGTGCTTATGCATGCCCCTTACAGCCCTCTTAGGAATGGGGTGAAGTCAACGGTAGACAGTCTAAGGTTAAAGTTTTGGGGGTTTGGGGAAGAAACTACAGAGTCAGGTAATGTATTCCAGGCATTGACCACTCTGTTAATGAAGTCAATTTTTTTGCAATCAAGTTTAGAGCTGTTTACATTAAATTTGTATCTATTGTGGGCTCGTGTCTTGTTGCGGTTGAAGCTGAAGTAGTCATTGACAGGCAGATAATTTTGTGTGTTACACTTAGGTCAGATCGAAGGCGGCGTAGTTCTAAATTATCTAGGCACAAAATTTCAAGTCTGGTGGCATAGGGTATTCTGTTGCAAACAGAGGAATGTAGTACTCTTCTCATGAAATATTTCTGGACATTCTCAATTGTATTAGTCTGATATGTAGTGTGGGTTCCAGACAAATGAGCTGTATTCGAGAATTGGTCTAGCAAATGTTTTGTATGCTTTGGTTAAAAGTACAATATTACCAGAGAAGAAGCTATGCAAGATTAGGTTAATGCCTTCTTAGCAATGCTGTTGCAATGGGCTCTGGCACTTAGATCATTAGAGATGAGTGTACTCCAAGGTCCTTTACTGAGTGAGGATCATCAACAAGGTCGTGATCATCTAGTTTGTATTTTGTGTTCTGATTATTTTTGCCAATGTGTAAGACTGAGCATTTGTTGATTGAGATTTGAAGTTGTCACTTGTTGACATAAATATCTGGAGAATTGAAGTCAAATCAAGTGATATATGTTTTCATATATGTTTTCTGAAATACTGTATGTTTTCTTGTAATGAGTGTTTTTTGTTCTCATTTAGATGAAAAGATAGTCTTCCATTAGAGTTAGCATTGCCAGAAGGTCCTCCTTACTGATGACCACCAGATAAACTTCATAATTTTGATCTGGAAACATCTTTTGCTAAATGTTTGTTCATAATGTGAAATCAATATCACCCTGGCATTTCAGCTACTTTGGGGTAATAAAAAGAAAAATATCACTTGGGACATGGGACCTTGAAAACGTCACTAAAGACTAGGTTGTTCTGACAAATTTCTGATATTTCAAAGGATGTTATGATTATAAGGAGCCATGAATTCACTGCTTGGCTGGTGGGCAATTTTTTAAAGGGAGAATTGGGTGGATTTTGAAAGGACATATCTGTCTTTTGCTATTAGTCTTGAAGATTCAGTGTTCTGAATTTGAACTCCTTCTCCTTTAGGCTGAATGATGGCAGTAGAGGCAGTTGCTATCAAATATCTAGCACTGAACTTTGAAAAATACCATAAATTTATAACCTTGGGAGTACAATCTATTCCTGTAAGATTTTTTTAAAATTATTATTATTATTAGAGTTGGAAGGGGCCTTGTAGGTCATCTAGTCCAACCCCCTGCTCAAGCAGGAGTTCCTACACCATTTGAGACAGATGGCAGTCCAGTCTCCTCCTGAAGTTCGCAAGTGTTGGGGCTCTCGCGACCTCTGCTGGCAAGCTGTTCCACTGGTTGATCGCTCTCACCATCAGATATTAATGTAACATATGAACGTTATGAAAAATACTGGCTATTCAAGCTTTAACATTTGGTCAGATGATCCAGGAAAAAAAAAACTACTAGGGATTGGGATCCCTTGAAAAGTCCATAATGCTGAGAAAGCTGGAAGGGAAGAGGATCACTAGCAGCAAGATAAATGGACTCAAGTACAGTGGCAATGATTGTATCTTTGGAAGACCTGAAGGGCCAGCCTGGGGCCAGATCCTCCTGAATTCCATCTGCATGGTTGCATCACAGTAAACACTGAGTTGATGGCACATAATGAATCATCAAATGAGTTAGGAAACCCATGAGCCAGAGACACTGCTTTAGTAACTTGCCAAGCACCTTAATTGCTTTCCATCGCAAGTCTGCTTTGTCCTGGTGAGGCCTGCAGAGCCTTGCATATTTGCAACACTTTTCAGAAACAGTTATGAAGGAAAAGACAAGGCCCAGGTAATTCATGATTGTCTTTAAAAAGCTCTTTCTTCTTTTAAATCAGTGAGCCTGAGCCCAGTGAGGGGGAGAAGTTCCTTGCCTTCTCTTCTGTTTTAATCTTAGTTTGGCTTCTGTTGTAGGATGCTTGTGAGCCATCTGGATTTCCTAGGAGATGGACATTTGGTCTGACAGAAATGGAAGGAGAGAAGAGACATTTGCAAACTCTAATGTTCTGGATCTGGAAAGGATTCAGAAGCCATTGTGTGGCTCTTTTATATTTATGTCTTAGTCTTGGAAATGTGCTTGGACCTTTTTCTTTCTCTTATTGTTGTTTTCTGCAGCTACAGTGATGGCTGAAGAAACATTATTGTTTATGTTGGTTTGAGATAAGGTTAATGTGACAAAGTCTGGTGGGAAGGGAGACCGACTAAGCAAAATAAAACATTAATGGAAAAAATAACCTTCATAAGGATTTTTCTTTAGGGTAGTTAGTAAGGTTTATTCTTACAACTGTTCTGCTGACTAGCCCTGGGGAGTAAGGGTGGCTTCTTTATCAGATAGAACTACCCTGTTAGTTCCAACAATGTTATTCGTGAATTGGAAAATACTGTCCATCAGAGTCAGAAAAATGAAAATAGTTTTGACATTAACATCTGGACTTTATATTTTCAAATATGAGGACCAATTATAATTTGACCATCTGTATCTTACAATAAGCTTTGAAAGCATTTGTGTTCTCCAATATGACTTCAGAACCTAAAGCAACTTACTGTGCATATTTGCAGAATAAACCTTACTAATTACCCTAAAGAAAAACCTTTATCAAAGTTATTTTTTCTATTAATATTTTGCTTTGCTTAGTCGGTCTCCCTTCCCACTAGGGTTTGTCACATCAGCCTTATCACAAACCAATATAAATAATAATATTTCTTCAGCCATCACTGTAGCTGCAGAAAACAACAATAAGAGAAAGAAAAAAGTCCAAGCACATTTCCAAAACTGACATAAATATAAAAGAGGCACACACAATGGTTTCTGAATCCTTTCCATATCCGGAACATTAGAGTTAGCAAATGTCTCTCTTCTCCTTCCAGCATTCAATTAAGAACTGCAATCTGGGATGGAGCAGAAATGCTGGCCACAATCTTCCTCTGATTTTATACTCCTGCCCTCCCTCCCTTGATTTTTAATTTTCCTTCATGATTGAATTTTCTTCCCTATTGAAGAGCTCTTTAAAATAGAGAGCTTGCAGTTCTTTGCAAACCCCCAGCTGAACTAACTGAAGTATTGTTACAGGAGTTTGGAATTTTGTTCTTTTTTAAAAAACCAACATAGCTGCTTTTGCTTTATGATGTGAACTGGAACTCAGTGTACATTACCATCACAAAGGAGTAGCCGATCCACAGAGAGTTCCAGCCTTCTGGACATGGCGGGATTTGAACTGTTTGGCTGTGTACTGCTATCACCATAGAAGGAGCCTCGCACACAGCACACCTAGGAAGGAGATGACATAAGAGTTACAAGATTAGACCTTCTGACTACTGAAAGCTCAACCTCCATTCTTACAAACAAGCAACTGCAAGGGCAGCTCTGCCAGAGTACGTTCAGTCTGGCTCATCCTTTCCCATCCTAGTATCAACAGCACAGATCCATCCAGTATGAAAGTTGTATACCAGCGGTTCTCAACCTGTGGGTTGCGACCCCTTTGGGGGTCGAACGACCCTTTTACAGGGGTCGCCTAAGACCATCGGAAAACACATATTTCCGATGGTCTTAGGAACCGAGACACCGCTCCTCTATCCTTCTCCAGGTGGGTCCACCCACATGCAAATCGACTACTGCAAAAAAAAAATCTGTACCATGGGAACTTCTGAGCATGCGCAGAAGCTGAATTTCCGGCACTGCGCATGCATCGCCATCTTGTTTTTGACTTTTTTTGCAATTTTTTAAAAAATTCAGCACTGCGCATGCATGCGCATGCAAAGCGCACGCGCACCCACGAGGTGCGGCCACACAGCGCAGGAGGAAGCGAACTGGCAGCAAGGTAAGTTAGAACCCACCCCCGAGTTTCCTAATAATTTTATTATTTTATGGTTGGGGGTCACTACAACATGAGGAACTGTATTAAAGGGTCGCGGCATTAGGAAGGTTGAGAATCACTGCGTATACCAATGAGTTTACAATCTTTAATATGAAGCATCTTGAGAAATAAATCGTTGTACTGCAAATACAGGACAGAAAAATATGAGCCATTTCTGTAATAGTTATTAGAAGCTGACCTCCTCAGAAGATGGAACATCCACCAGCTATCATAAAAGGGAAAAAAATACATCTGCAATATTTAAAAGTGATGTCAAATTAGATCTAAATAGCTGTCCTATACATTTCTTTAAGGAATACAATGTTATAGAAGGCTGCAGAAATGGAATGCTTGCTGAAATGGAATGCTTGGTCCAGACAAAGTAGGCAAAGTAGGCAAAGTAACAACTCCCTGAAATTTTTGATGGACAAACCTTTTTCCAAAAGAAAAAAAATGAAGAAAATTCTCCAGGAAAGGAAGAAAACAAAGAAAGCTTCAATAGAATTTCTCATATGAAACAAGAGCAAGGCAAAAGTTTGTTCTGTTCCTCTGTATAGACAGTTTTCAGACCAGAGGTGGGTTCCTGCCGGAGCTGTCCAGTATGCAGCTCCGGTAGGGAGCGGCAGATTTCGCAACCGCTCCGGAGCTCTCTCTGCCGGTAAACCCGGCACGTCGCCATTTTTCCCCGTGATTTTCGGGTGATTTTGCTTCTGCGCGGAAGCAAAATTGCGCCGAAATCTCTCGAGTGGACGTGCATGCGAGATTTCAGTGAGATTTTGCCTCTGCGCATGTGCGGAAGCAAAATTGCGCCGAAATCTCTCATGTGCACGTGCCCCCTCACAAGATTTTGGTGCGATTTTGCTTCCGCGCATGCGCAGAAGCAAAATCGCGTGAGGGGGAGCACACGCGTAGCGAGCGCCCCCCCAAAGTGTGGAAATGCGCGCGCATGGCTACGGCAGCAAGGTGAGTGAGCCACCCGCCCCCTGTTTCAGACCAAAGGACTATTAGGGCCATGACCTCAAATAAATGCAGGTAGTCCTCTACTTACAACCATTCATTTAATGACCAAAGTTACAAGAGCACTAAAAAGTGACTTATGACCGTTTTTCACCCTGACAACTATTGCAGCATCCTGTGGTCATGTGATCAAACTTTTAACTCTTAGCAACTGGCATGTATTTAAGACAGTTGCTGTGTCTCAGGAACAAGTGATTACTTTTGCGACCTTCTGACAAGCAAAGTCAATGGGGAAGCCAGATTCACTTAACAACTGTGTAATTAACAACTGCAATGATTCACTTACCAGCAGTGGCAAGGAAAGTCATAAAATGGGGCAAAATTCACTTACAAATGTCTTGCTTAGCAATGGAAATTTTGGGTTCAATTGTGGTGATAAGTCAAGGAGTTTTCTTTAGGAATAAAAGACGGATCTTTCTAGAGTATCATCTTATGGAAAATGAATTCCCACTGATCAAGAGATAGAATTTCATCTTCAACAACAACTGCAAATATTGTCCAAGAATTTTAAACACATTAAATTTTGAACTGTCTATTGGTGATGGTTCCAATCGTGGAAGAAATGCAAAATCTGCCAATCTGATCTTCATATTAGTTGGGGATCAGTTTTTTGGACACCTGGATCTGCCAGGAATTCCTCAGGTAACTCTGGTGCCTACCTGCTGATGAAAGGCCTGATGCTTTCTCCTGTTAGAGGAGCCATGCTCATTGGCATGGGCTCAGGGGTTGACAACCAATAAGAATAATCGTTTCTTGAAGCAAAATTGCAGACATTGTTAATGTTGCAGAATAGGAAAGGCATTGTGCTGAATTTACGTAGACAGCTTCCAGCAGAGCCTGAAAAACCAAAAGTGAAAGGTTAATCTCCATCATTCATTCTATGTAACACCGAGATATGTAGAAAGGGACAACTGTAGTGTATGGAAGGGCTAAACAAGAAATGTTCTTTATGTAGTGGTTATGGCAGGGCCGAATGCATCCAGGTAGTTTTCTCAAGCTGTAGCAATAGAAATGGCCAAATCTACATTGTGTTGGTTTGTGTCCTGTTGATGGTATCAACAGGTATCATAGCAGGTATCATGTTATTGATATGGCCTGGTATCTGCTAGGATTATTTCCTTCAACTTTGTTGGAGATTCAAACTGTAAAAAGACTTCAGAATTTTTCTTCTTCTGCAGAGTAAAAATGCCATTCCTTGCTGAACACAGAAAAGCAATGACACTCACAGGGACAGAGAAGAATAAAGGAATCTGGTTCCTCCAAAGACAGTGGGGAACTTATCAATGTTACGATACTTTCAAAAAGTATGCATTGAAGCCTTAGTTGCTCCTCTGTGAATATCCCAAATAGAAAGTTTGTTTTGAAATTAGTCTAAGCAAATAAGAAGCATTTTGCTCTGCTTATTAAGAGGCTGGTAGGTTTCAAGAATGCAGTGCTTCGGCCACCTTGAGGAAATGGAATTAGGAGTTATTTTGCCCAGATGTATTTATTCTTTCTAAACTCATATGGCCTTTTGAAATAGAACTAGCACTGATGATATTACCTAGTTTGGGTAATGAAACGTCTGCAAGAAAACAAGCAAGCTCAGAGAGCACCAAGGACCCATCAAAGAGAACTAGAGTAGCTGCAAGTCATGTTCCTGAGGATAAGGAATGTTAGGAGAGAAGGGCAGAAAGAAAAGTTCAGAGTGTAGTAAAATGTAGAATGAAGGATAGATTTGGTCTCCATACATTATCTGAGTAAAATACAGGTAGTCCTTGACTTACAACAATTCATTTAGTAACCATTCAAAGTTACAACACTGAAAAAAGTGACTTATGATCGTTTTTCACAGTTAAAACCTTTGCAGCATCTCCATGATCATGTGATCAGAATTCAGATGCCTGGCAACTGACTCATATTTATGACTGTTGCAGTGTCCCAAAGTCATGTGATCCCCTTTCGTGACCTTCTGACCAGCAAAGTCAATGGGGAAGTCAGATCACTTAATAACAGGGTAACTAATTTATCAACTGCAGTGATTCACTTAACAACTGTGGCAAGAAAGGTTGTAAAATTGGGCAAAACTCACTTAACAAATGTCTCACTTAACAACAGAAATTTTGGGCTCAACTGTGGTCGTACGTCGAGTGCTATCTGTAAACACCACCAAGAGTTAGAGGTGGAGGGAAAATCCACATGGCCAAAAAAGAATGCTGTGTTGAGCTATAGCCATGAGTTTGAAGAGAGCTTCCATAAAGATGCATAAAATCTAATTTAAAATAAAAATCTCTGAACCTGACATAGATTTAGAAACATCACTACCCTCAAGAAAAATCTTTATTTCAGATGACCTGAAAAATAAACTTTGCTCAAGCTTTGCGAGACAAAATATACTGTGCCTTGAACACTTTCTTTTACTACTCGGGATACTGCCAGAGCACTTGCCTGCTCTGAGGCTTGATGGTATCACTTGTCCCACACTAGGGACTGTGAGTCACTTTCCAATTTTGCTGACTATCAGTTTCTTTCAGACTATTTCTGCATAGCAATAGCAATAGCACTTAGACTTATATACCGCTTCATAGTGCTGTACAGCCCTCTCTAAGTGGTTTACAGAGTCAGCATATTGCCCCCAACAATCTGGATCCTCATTTTACCCACCTCGGAAGGATGGAAGGCTGAGTCAACCTTGAGCCTGGTGAGATTCGATCTGCCAAACTGCTGGCAGCCAGTGATCAGCAGAAGTAGCCTGCAGTACTGCACTCTAACCACTGCGCCACCGCAGCATCAGTTTCCATTAAAAAAAAGTCTACACAAACATTGACTTTTCCAAGCCTGAACTGTTTTTACATGCAGTTTCCCTAATACAATGTCTTTTTGTGCTATTTCTTTTTCATACATGCCTTTGGGAATAATTCATTGATATATACATATACATATTACAAGAATTTGAAAAGCATGATGTTCATAAATATGCACAGGTTATATACAGAATTGAGTAAGTTTATAGAAATATATGAACCAGATAGATTTCTCTGCCATCCTTATGAAACAATTGATGAACAGAAAGACTTAGCATAAAATGCTGCCCTTTTTTAATGTAAGATGGATCAATATAACAAATACTCATTTTATAGAATTCCTTCTGTGCTTGCTTACCCAAGTCCTGACCGTGGGCCCGTTGATTGCCTTGTACATAAAGCAAAGAATATCCATAGAACATGAGTCTTGTCCCAAATGGACAGGAGGGCTCCTCTGTGGTTTGGCTGTGCCTGGTCACAAGGAAACCATGAGCCACAGAGGGACTGCCTGGTAGACCCATCGTCCCTGGCATGCCTTCAGGACCAGGGGGACCAGGAAAGCCTCTCGGACCTACCAGAAACAATGATAAGAGCACTGACATTGTGAAAACAGATTTAACAGATTAACAGCATTGGAAGGGACCTTGCAGGTCATCTAGTCCAACCCCCTGCCCAAGCAGGAGACCCTACATCTGCCTCTACCTAGGATCAAACTCACAACCTCCTGATTGTGAAGCAAGAACTCCACCTCTAGGCCACAGCAAAAGAGAACTGTATCTCTAATTTGATGACATTATATTTATTTATTTATTTATTTATTTATTTATTTATTTATTTATTTATTTATTTATTTATTTATTTATTTATTTATTTATTTATTTATTTATGACATTTATATACCGCCTCACAGTGCAAGCACTCTCTAAGCGGTTTACACCAGGAAGCAATGTATATTTATATTGCCCCCAACAATCTGGGTCCTCATTTTACCTACCTCGGAAGGATGGAAGGCTGAGTCAACCTTGAGCCGGTGAGATTTGAACCGCTGACCTGCGGATCACAGTCAGCTAAAGTAGCCTGCAGTACTGCACTCTAACTGCTGCGCCACCTCAGCTCTATTTATTATCAATGAAGTCCTAGTATATTTTATAATTTTTAAAGGTAAAGGTTCCCCTCGCACATATGTGCTAGTCGTTCCCGACTCTAGGGGGCGGTGCTCATCTCCGTTTCAAAGCCAAAGAGCCAGTGCTGTCCGAAGATGTCTCCGTGGTCATGTGGCCAGCATGACTAAATGCCAAAGGCGCACAGAACACTGCTATCTTCCCACCAAAGGTGGTCCCTATTTTTCTACTTGCATTTTTTACGTGCTTTCAAACTGCTAGGTTGGCAGAAGCTGGGGCAAGTAACGGGAGCTCACTCCATTACCTGGCGCTAGCAATTTGAACTGCCGAACTGCTGACCTTTCTGATTAACAAGCTCAACATCTTAGCCACTGAGCCACCGCGTCCTGTATTTATTTAAAAATTTATAATTTTTACAAATCCCTGATTTTATTCATTCTCAATTTTATCTTGGAATATGATCTAATGCAAGTCAGATCACCCAAATCAGAATGTGTTTAAACAGAATAAAGGCTTTCTTTAATTTCAAAGATGGAGAACAGAACTGGACCCAAGAGTTAAAGCTTTACTTCATTACATTCATTTGGTAAGACGATACTCCTGGATATGAAGCCAAAACAGTCTCAACCCAAAATTTTATTATATGGAATTATGTTCAAGTACAGCTCAATCTTTGCCATTTTTTTGCAGTCTTGGTTCTGCTTAGCCATCCCACATCTTCCACAGAAGATAGCATTGCATAGCCAAGATCTCTGAGCACAATTGCAGGCATTCTGGCTGCTTTGCCTGGGTTGCTTCCAAGCTCAAGGTCCTCTTCCACAAAGTCAGAGCTTCAGAATAAACTTGTTTAGGATTCAAACGGTATATTTAGTTTGTGCTGGAGGTACGGTGGGGGAGAATATTGGCTCTCAGAGCCAAAGACTAATATGGTTTAAAAGACAAACCACCTCACCAATTTCTTAACAATTCGTTTTCTCCTGAAAATTGATCTTTCTCTCAAGCTTATCATCTTAAAATGCCCTTCACTGAATTTACTATGAGGCTATTAAGCTGGCTACAGCAATATGATCAGACTTGCCTGTAGGACCCACAGGGCCCCTTTCTCCTTTCTGACCAGGTGTGCCGTCAAATCCTGGTATTCCTGGGGGGCCAGTCAAACCCGCAGGTCCTGTTACACCTATTGAAATGAAAATGCACAGTCACAATTCACTTATAGAATTCCAGTCATGAAGAATAGGGATGATGATGAATAACAGAATAAAGAGTAACGAAGTTGGAAGGGGCCTTGGAGGTCTTCTAGTCTAACCCCGTGCTCAAGCAGGAGACCCTATATGATTCCAGACAAGTGGCTATCCAGACTCTTCTTAAAAGTCTCCAGTGATGGAGCACCCACAACTTCTGAAGGCAAGCCGTTCCACTGGTTAATTGTTCTCACTGTTAGGAAATTTCTCCTTAGTTCTAGGTTGCTAGCGATAGTAGAGCCTCCACTGGGGCAAATCACAGAAGCACAAGAGGCCCACATTTACCACAAAAAAATATAACTTTATAACAACGCCCTTTTGCATCAAAGCAGCAATCCAATTTGCAAAGCCTATTAAAAGGCTCTGGATTTAGTGCAAAGTCATATAAGACATCTTGGCAGAGCAAGAGGTAGTCTTCCCAATTACATCAAAAAGTGATCTCAACCTTTATCCTTTTACCTTGTTGTCCTTTTGGTCCTGGAAAACCAGGAAATCCTTTGGGTCCAGGAGGGCCTAAAAGACCTGGTAGGCCTGGTTCACCTTTCAGAAGTTGAAAAGGGCCTGGAGGACCTGGTGGGCCTGGCAGACCTGGCAGGGATAAAGCAAGAAGCACAGTAAGCCAACATCCACAGAGGGCAGGGAATAAAAGGACCAGAAGGACACCTTCTACGGGACTTGAATGTAAAAAAGAGATTGGGTGGATTTCACCAACTCTTTCTCAATAACACAATTCTTTTCAAAATGATCAAATCTGAAATAAAAAATGCCAACATGTACCTTTACTTCCAGGAAACCCTTGGTCACCTTGTACTCCCTTGGATCCAGAAAAACCTGAAGAACCTTTTAGACCTGGAAATAAAGGAAATCTTCATTGCTACCAAGGGAAGCTCTTCCTTTATCTATTTTTAAATTCTTCATCCCAACATACCCAATGGTCCCATTGATTTTATCCTTATTATCCAATACTTCTTGACTTTTTTATTCACTTTTATGTACAATATTCATTCTTTTTAACCCTTTCATCATCAGTTTCCTTCTTATTTGCTTAAGGTAAAAGGATAAAGCTCCCTCCCCCTCCCACAACTAATGAGGTGAAGGGCCGAGAAACAGTATGTGGCAGTTTATCCCTCACAGCCACAACAATTGCTCCATTTGTCTTAGTAGATAGATTTCAAATATATCATGACTTCAACTAAGCAGATTTAAATTCTTCCAAATTGGAAATGTTCTGCCCTTTGTCCTGCCTGTACTGCAAGTGTTCTGGCTCTGGTTGTGTCAGAAGTGTTCAAAGCTTGAAAGGGTCCTGTTTTAAGCTGCTTCAAGCTTGGGACAGTTCCAATGTGATTGGGATAGTGCTGGCTACTTCTGGTGAAGTTGGAGCCACTGTTTCCCATTCAAATGAATCAGAAATGCAATATTAGCAATAAGGACAGTATTTCTTCTTCGTGTGGCACAAAATCAGAGCAGAATGGATATTTTTTTCCTCATACCTTGGGGACCCGGAATTCCAGGAGGTCCCATGTCACCTTTCTGACCAGAAGTTCCAGGGAAACCAGGATTGCCCTGGATAAGACAAAAGAACCCTCAGTTTTGGTGCTTAAGCAGTTTGACAGAAGAATGGCTAATTCCTTAAAATAGCAATATCATGCAACTCAATGCAATCCTTCTAAATAAGAGAGAAAATGAGAATTGCACACAGCAAGAAAAATATCACCTCAGTGGCTTTGGCTCATATCCGAAGAATTAAAACCAGAGAGAATGAGAACACAGGAGGCTTAAAAAAATTAGACAAAGAGAAACTGGAACATTCCTCACTGCTTCAGACGTTATGCAAGGTGACAAGATTACCTGGATTCCTTAAAATCCAGCTTTGCAGATCAGGCGTATTCCTATATGGATTTCTATTTCTACCTTATTGTGATTGGTATGTTTCTTGAAGTTGTCCTCTTGTACTCCCTGATTGGAAGAAACTTATCTATTTCCAGGATCGACCAGCAAAGAAAAATACACATGTGCTATTTGGAAGACATATTATCACTCTGCTTAATTAACTGGAAAGCATAGTGTGAGGGATTTCTATGGGGATTTTGGAGTACAGTACCTGCCATTTCCAGATAGCCAAAACTGAAATTTGAAATAAATAATTAAACTTGAATTTAAATTCTGGGGGACTTTATGTTGGTGATGGATGAGCAGCTCTGAATCTAAGTTCCCTGCTGTTTTTCACTTTTTAATGCTTTATATTTTTTCTATTCCTTAGTGTGTGGGTTTTTAATCCCTTTTACCTTTTTATTTCTTAACTGTTATTCCTGTCTATGGGATCAACACTTAAAATAAGATGGGTAAAAGGAAGAAACGGCATGGAGTCTCCCACCAAATCTGCCAAGTAGCTGAAAATTGAAAGATTTCTCCACTTTAAGGAAGCTGTAGGTGTTTTTAACTAAGCAGAGTGCCTTAAACTGTCATCCCATTTTGGAAAAAAATAGAAGGAAATGCTGCTTGATCCTCAACCAAATGTATGATGTAGCTAATAGTATGCTCTGCTGAAAGAAGAATAAGGCTGAAAATCCTACAGAACATTACATGCAAAAATTCTATTCCTTGTAGTTTAGAAGTCTTAACTCTGAATCTTAACTCTCTCTGCCAAGCAAACTGGCTGTTATGAGGTGGCTTACACACACTTCATTCACTGAGGGGAAGGCAACACCAATCTTCTTTCTCCTTCATTGGAGGAGCCTAACATCAAATTGGATATCCAAATGTAATTCTGTCGCTGGGCAATCACTTGCTAAAATGAGGGAATGGACTTAAATTATTTAAATTAAGTGTATCTGCTTAAAAGGAAGATGCAGCAGAAGCAAAGGTGTCCAATTTGCAGAGTCCAACAAACAGGGCCACTGGTAACAAATAATTGCCTTTAGTTCCTCATTCGAACATTAACTATAATGATTATAGACCATTTTGTGAATAAGTGAGGAAAGCTGCAGGAAGAGCCACTAATAAAGAGATCTGAGATTTTTCGCTCAGAGGTAATTGACTTTAGCAAAGACAAAATGAGCTTTTGAGTCTCAGAATGAAGCTGTTTGAAGTATAAAGCACTTCTTCGCATGCTGACATAAGGTATTTATTGTTGGTGAGGTTTTGTTCCTCCTTCCCAATAAAGTAAATGAAACAACAGGTGTATCCGTAATAGTACACTGATTGTGATCCAATAGTTTCTCTGTAAGGAAATGTTGCCTTTCCAAAAGGATTTGGGCTAAGTCAGAGCTTTCTCTTCTAGTGATAATATTCTTTCAAAGACCAGGGAGTGGCTTGCCTGCTCCTATGGAAGGACCTCCTCAATATTTTTATGCAAACATTCAAATTTGTTTTCCTTTATATGAAAGCTGCAAGATTAATTTAATGTTTGCATGTACTTTGATAAATGTATGAACATCTGCTCTTGAAGTACTCAGATTCTTTTTCATTTTACCGAGCTCCTTCCATCACGGATGGAAGCTCTGACCTGATTAAGATTAAGGCAAAGAAAGGAAGAGAATATATGGTCTGTCTGCCCTTCAGGTCAAAGCAAGCAGTGGGTGAGAATAATCCTTAGAGCAGTGTTTCCCAACCTTGGCAACTTGAAGATATCTGGACTTCAACTCCCAGAATTCCCCAGCCAGCATTCGCTGGCTGGGGAATTCTGGGAGTTGAAGTCCAGATATCTTCAAGTTGCCAAGGTTGGGAAACACTGCCTTAGAGCTTCTTTGTGATCCTCTTTTTGAAAGCCTTTTCAGTCAATGATAAATTGGAACTGTTCCACAACAAGGGACAAGCAACAAAAGCCTTGCCACAAGACTCCATCTTATCCTAGGTTTTGTATATGCTATATGCACATGTGAAAGGTCTCCATTCCATGGAAAGTTTGGTAAAATATAGGTTTTTTTAAAGTATTAACCACCTGACTCAGAGCGCCCTGCTCTTAGAAGAAAATCCATTGACTGAAAATAATGAGCTCCTTGTGCTAGTATGTTGCTATGGGTAACAATTGTAGAGCAATCAGTCATGGCTGTAATATTAACTTACAGGGATTCCTTGAACTCCCAGGTCACCTTTGGGTCCAGGTTTCCCAGGTTGCCCTGGCCAACCTGGACTTCCCCTTTCTCCTTTTTCTCCTGATAATCCTGAAGCTCCTGGAGGTCCTTGAGGCCCAGGAAGCCCTAAAGTAAACAGGGAAAAAATATTTATTGACAAGATTTATTTTGCAAAAAAACATGGCTTGTTATTGTCCTCTTTAAAATAAAGATTGTACTTGGGGATAACAAATAATAAGGTTTCAGTCATATGGGTTTTGACCACTAATTTATCTAATATTCACAAATTTGTAGTAAACAAAAATGCTGCAATAGAGAAATAAGCTTCATTGTGATCATTACAAAAAACCTGCTTCTTCTCTAAGCAGCATTTTAAAGGTAGTATTTATAAAGTATTTATAAATTTATTCAGTCAAACTTACTTAAAAATAAAACAGTCTATTTTATTGATGGTTAGTTTGTCTAGAACAGATCCATATCTTACCTTGAAGCCCTGGTTGCCCCTGGGGGCCCCGGTCACCCTTGGGTCCCTCTCCAATCTTCCCTGGTAACCCAGGAATGCCTGGTTGGCCTGGGGGACCTTGTGGGCCAACAAATCCAATGTCTCCCTTTATGCCAGGAACGCCTGAACTCCCAGGACTCCCTGGAGAGCCCACGTCTCCTTTAGGACCTAAGATTGAAAACAACCGGCTTTGTGGTTAGATGAGGTATTCTGAGTTCAACAACACTGAATACCCAAGTTGATCCCTAAGAAGAATATCCACGTACTTAGTCAAGTGACTAACAAAGTATTGCATTATTATAATTTCATAGGGCTCAAAAGTGACCCAAGCTTGCCCTACTAAAACTTCAAGGAAGGAACCAGGAGTGTGAGAGGAGGGAAGGAAGAGAAGGTTAATGTCTCATTTAAACTTTTGACTCTGTTGAAGGCTGAACTGATTCTGGCCTAAGCCCTACTTAGAATATATAAATAATAACAATGGTGCAGCTAAAGAGAGAACTATGACTTGAGATTGCTGGCTGGCATGACTGTTAATTTTCCTAAGGAAAAACTCTCCAAGATAAATAGTTTAATTTGATAAGTGCTTTAAGCTATGGAAAGAAAAACTGGTACTGGCAGAATTAAATCTGAAGTGGAGAATCTGGGAATTTACTTTAGAAAAATGGATATGGAAGAAAAACAAAGATGTGGAGGACTTATCTTCCTATCATCCATTTTTCAATAAACAGGATGTCTTTCTACCAAGATGGATGAGGATGATGAGGATGTTATCCATTCAGTCATGTCCGATTCTTGGTGATTCTCTCCATGTCCTCCAATCTTGCACTACACTTCTTCCAGTTTTTCTATGCTCTGGCTGGTGTCCAGCCGTGTTCTTTGATGGCCTGGTTTCCTTTTACAACTAACTCTTCAAAACATAATTATTCTATAATTTAATAAAATGTTATAAACAGGGGGAAAATAATTGCCTTTGCCAGTGAATTCCCCACATGTCATGGCCAAAGTAAGTGAGATGCAGTTTCATGATTTTGCCTTCCAGTGACAAGTCTGATGTTATGTGGTCTAGTACTTGTTTATTAGTCAAGAAAGACTACTATCATTTCTGAAAATACACTCTTCATCCTTGGACTACAAAGGCTGGCAAGTATAAATATTTGGACATCACCAAAAGCTTGTGCTGAAGTATGACTCCAGTTTGAAGTTGCTCTGTGAGTTTAGAACCCAGATCCTTCTGGAATTCATCCAGGAAAAAAGAACAAAGAACAGAAAGTGGCTCAGTGTAGCTTTCTCTGCCCAGTTTCATTGCAAAGAATCATAGAATCATATGGCTGGGAGGGACCTTGGAGATCTCCTAGTCCAATTTGTTGCCCAAGGCAGGACTCCTTACTGCATCATGGACAAATGGTTGTCCAATCTTTTCTTGAAAACCTCCAGCAATGGACCACCCACAACTCCAGGGGCCAAACTGTTCCATTGATCAATTGTTCTCATTGTCAGAAAAATTCTTATTTCCGGATTGAATCTCCCTCTGACAAGCTCCCACACATTGCTTCCTGTCCTGCACTCAGGTGCTTTGAACAATAATTGTCGACCTCTTCCCTGTGACAGCCCTTTAAGTAAAGGAAGTCAACTATCATATCTCTCCTCAGTCTCCTCTTCATTAGGCTAAATATACCTAGTTCCTTAGCCATTCATCATATAATTTATCCTTCAGACTCTTTATCATCTTTCTTGCTCTTCTTTGCACACTTTCTAGTCTCAGCATCTTTTTTGTTATCATGATGACCAGAACTGGACACTGTATTCCAAGTGTGGTCTCACCAATGCAGTATTAAGTGGTACTATCACTTCTTGTGAGCATAATGCTATCCCTCTGTTGATGCAACCTGGAACTGTGTTGGGGTTTTTGGCAACTGCAGCACACTGCTGGCTCATACTTGAGCAGTTGTCCACTAGCGCACCTAGAGCCCTCTCACAGGAAAAGACATTTCAAGTCAAAAAGGTTGAGGAGACATCAGTGCATTCCTTGTTATGTCATGCCTAACATCCCCTCTTGCTGCTCAAGTAGTCATTTCAGCAGACATGATTTCTGGGATTTTATGAGGGGAGATGGAAACAGCTCTCTAGTGGAGGCTGGGGGAAGCCATAAAGATGAGTCTTGGTTACAAAGAAAAAGCTGTCTAGGCCCCTAAAAACAGCTCAGCAGTGTTAACAGTATTAGTCTACTGTTAACAATTATTTTGTTAACAATTAACAAAATGTCACCAGTTAGAAGAATTAAGTTTCCCCAAATTTACACTTAAATGGAGGGATGATGGTGGTTCTGGGGGGAATGCCTTTTTCAAGCTATAAATATGGGTGAATTCTAGAGGAGAGGAGAGAGTGAATCTCTTTTTCATCTAACTAGGAACATCATACTGCTTTAAAGTTAAAACAACAGCAAAGTCAAAAGCCAAAAGTGGGAATTGGGGGGTGGGGAGGTGGGGATTGCTAGATGCCCACCACAGGGGTGGGTTTCTCTTACCTTCCCTACCAGTTCGGAAGTGCATGCATTGCATCGGAAGTACTGCCCCTCTGCGCATGCGCAGAAGCCTTTGCGCATGCGCAGAGGGTTATTTGCCAGCCACTTTCAAGCAGCGGCGACCGGGGAACCAGTTCAGGGGCGTGGCAACCCGGCCTTCACTACCGGTTCGGTGACCAGGGCCAAATTTCTACCACTGGTTCACGCGAACCGGTCCGAACCAGTAGCAACCCACCACTGGCCCACCAGCAAAACAAGCTCCAGCAGCCATAGCAGTAGGAGTTTCCTCTTATTCAGTCAATGATTGATCCCTTCTGCTGTGCAGGTCTGACTGGGGGTAGAACAGTGCGCTACGAAAGTCTAGCCACAGTACAGGAAACACTCTAAACAGAGCTCCAAGAAGCCAAGCTTTGTTCTGAGCATGGAAAGAAATCATAGAGTTTGTGTGAAGTTCAAAATACAACTTAAACATGCATGTTTTGCTTTATTTTGAGCAAAGAAGACTCCAAGTGAGCATCTCAACCTGAGATATTTCAGGTTCAGAACATCTTACATGTCACTAATGGCAAAGAAAAATGAAAACAGTAGATGGACTCTGAGGATTCCTTACATTTGATTCTTTAATAAGTTACCTCTTTCTCCTTTTGCACCTGGAATTCCAGGAAATCCTCTGCCTGGAAGACCTGTGAAGATGAACACAGGAACTAAGAAATTGAGAAACATGCAGTATGTTCCCTAAATAGTCCAATCAGATGATAGCTTCGTATGTTAGAATAGAATTATGCAATTACCCTAAAATTTTCCTCATACTGTAGAACATTTATATTTGTAAATGTTCCCTTCTTTCCATAATGTGGCAGTTAAATTGGATAGACAGACAGACAATTTCTATCCCTTTGGCTCTGGCACCTTTAAGAAAAATGTATAGAGGAAGGGTGGGGAGGAGAAGGGAAGTGAAGGTAGAGAAGGAAAAGTGCAAAGTAATTTATAGTCGCACATTCTGTCAAAATACTGGGGCTTTGAAGGTCCTGAATGACATTCAGAGGGCTCAGGAGAATAAGTGCACAGACAGTGCACAATCAGATATGCTTAGATTGTTCTGCATTACTAATCATCATCATCAGCACTGGTTTCCTAGGAAAATTTCCATCAATTTCCTCATGTATCGTTCATTTTTTTATAGTATAACTAGCGTACCCAGCCACACGTTGCTGTGGCTCAGTCTGCTTAAATTGGAAAGAAAGAAAAGAGAAAGCGCACATTTCTAATATGTTTAATGTCACAATGTCTCTCAGCAGGCATGTCATGGTGAGTGGTATTATTTAGGCAACCTTATTGTCATTAACATCTCAAAATTATGGTTAATATTGATGTTAATTTTTCTCCCCTTCATTTTTGGAGGTTTAAATTGTGTTTAAATGTCTGCTATCTTATCCCTTTATTTCTCTGAGGTACTTGCCAGGGTCACATGATGGGGTAGGGGGCAGCCTTCTCTCAGCAGGCATGTCATGGTGGGTGGTATTATTCAGGCAACCGTATGCTCATTAACATCTCAGAATTATGGTAAACATTGATGGCAATTTCCCCCCCTTTATTTTTGGAGGTTTAAATTGTGTTTAAACCTCTGCTATCTTAGCCCTTTATTTCTCTGAGGTACTTGCCAGGGTCTTGGAGGTTTAAATTGTGTTTAAACCTCTGCTATCTTAGCCCTTTATTTCTCTGAGGTACTTGCCAGGGTCACGCGATGGGAGGGTAGTCAGCCTCCACTCAGCAGGCATGTAATGGTTACCCCATAAAAGCCTCTGCTATTCTATTCCCTTATTTCCCTCAGCTTGGTTCAGAAACATTGGAAGGGAATAGTCAATTAGTACAGCTTGTGTCCAGCAGAGGGCGCTGGTTTTCAACAAAACCATGTTTTTACCTTTTTTCAAGAAAATCATGTTTTTACCTGTCACAGGTGTGACATCTATATAATATAGGTATATAAAAACACACTTGTATTCGAATGCAACATTGTGTCAAAATTTCAAAGCAAACAGTGAAGTAGTTTCGGAGATCTTAGATCATTTCCAAATGAACAGTTACATTTTTATTTATATAGATATAAAACATTGGTATTATATTTAACCTTTCAAATGGCAAAGTTCTTTAGAGATTCCAGACAATTATTACAACTCCGCATCTGACACAAAACATACATTTAATATCAGAAAACCAAGGAGATAAAAAAGTCTTACCTGAATCACCTTTTGAACCAGGAGCGCCTGGAATTCCATCATAACCGGGCTCACCTTTTTCTCCAGCAGTTCCATGTGGACCCTGTGCTCCAGGGTCACCTGCAACGTAGGAATATAGGATTCATCATGCTGAGAAACGAACAAATATATTATTTATGCATTCGGAGAAGCTTTCTTCTATGTTTACTATCAGTGTGTTTCAGCATGAAGGGTTTATTTTTGTGTGTCTTTGAGCCCTTTGAGGTGGGCCAGGTCAGGAAACTGATTCCACTAATCTGACTGGAACTGTATTTTATTGTGGCAGGCTACAACACCATAATATCGAAAGCTTCACTTCTCTCCCTCTTACTTCCCTCAGAGTTAGTGGAGGCAGTCTGAGCTTCTTCTTGATCTGCTCTCTGCTTTCTGGGCTAATAGCATGCTTTTGTTTTTGTAACTGTCTCTGTATAGTTTCTCCAAAGTATCTCTGTGGCTCTCTACACTTTGTGTGTGAGAGAGGGAAGGACAGACAGAGTACCTGATAATTTTCATTTCATTCCTTTCAGTTGGCTGACTGACAGATCACTGAAGCGCTAGAATGAACTAAGGACAGTTTTTGTTTACTGGAAGCTACAATGTAATTCCCCTAAATTCAGATAGAAGTTGGGGTGAGACTCCAAGGAATCACAGCAGTGATTTCCCGGCTGCCCCCAAATTATGTGTTGCTGTTTATAAGGTAAATGCTTTCCAATTTCCACCAAACAGTTGAAATATGACCACACATCCAAACAGAATAAATACAATGAATAGTAATTGTGTTCACTAAAGCACAAAGCTCTCATGGGATCTTAAGAAGGAGCCCCTGTCCTGAAGCTTGTAAGGTTTCAGATGACAACACACAAGGCTTTGATCATTTACAATGTTTGAACTGATTTTTACTTTACTTTTAATTTGTGAGGAATCAGTGTTGCAATATGTTACAAGGCTCTGACACTTACACAAGTGCATAAGTGCTATAGAGTCTTGCTCTAATACCAAAAGCACTGATTGAATTGAAGAACAATAAAAATTCATTTTTGTTTTTACTATGATGAAAAGTTCTTACCGGTAATTTGGTTAACAGATAAATGGAAGAAGATCTAAAGATCAATCAATATGATTCCGAATGACTTGGATATATCTCTCCATGTGATTTAAGTTCAATTTATAAATAAATAAGTCTGTAATTAAAAGTGCATTTGTGCCTGAAACAGAAGCGTGCATGCACCAGTCCCCCAAAGCCAAAGCTCTTATAAAGCTCTTATAAACCAAATATTAATGAATCATTTTCAATGGATTTTTAAAAAACATATGGTTGATAATCATATTAATTGTATTTAATGAATTACATTGAATTTTGATTAATCAGAATTAAATTAAATCAAGCCATTTTTGGTTCAGAGCTCCTCCACTTATATGAGTATTTTTCTGTAATGTTGTTGAATATGTATTGCATTGTAATATAATGCATTCGAAGTGCAGTCCTTGGACTAAAAAAAAACAGTTGTGAATTTCTAGCCTAGGATTAATGCAAATTTTCTCTAGAAAACACTCAAGCTGAAATTAGAGTATACGGTATCTTATTTCACGTATCACAAAAGCAGAGGACACATGTATATCACCTTATCAGTTAGGATCTGATTGCCATCTTAACCTGTATTTGTAGCCCTTAAGTCAGCTTTCTGCATTGTCAAGACTGACTCGAACTTTCACCTATATTCCGTTTTGCTCGCAGCTTGACAAAGAATGGTGGTGGTGGTGGACTGGAATGCAAGGGTGAGGGGAATGGAATCCAAGCATCCTTGGTTCCCATGAGATATTGCTCCCCCCTCTCAAGGACACCCAGAGCAGATGTCACAGCATAGCTGGTTGGTTCTCATAACAAAATGAACATAAGTGATTGGTGGACGTAATGGACTGTGGGTGGGGAAAGAAGCTTTTGTGCAAGAAGCCAGAGCTGGTTGGCTTCTTCTGTGCCAATGGGGGCTTATTCAGTAAAGTTTATACTCTTGGTAAAATAATGTCCCAGGAGTTTCTTTTTCTGAATTCGCCAACTGGGCAGTTGACAAGCATGAGCTAACATGGCTCCAAAGTACATGAGACATAAGTATCAAAGAGAAAACCTGACCTTCCATTCAGAGATGAAGTATTGTCCAAAGTCTTTTACCTGGTTGTCCTTTTAAGCCTGGAAAACCACTCAAGCCTGGCGTTCCTTTCTGTCCCTTTTCACCTGGCAGTCCTGGAACACCTTTTTTTAAAAAAGTAAAGCACACCGGTTTAATTTATAGCCTAAATAACTGGCAGAAAATAATACAGGATCCTTTGGATCACCCACCTGAAGAACCTGGAAGGCCAGGCTGCCCTTTGATGCCTGGGAATCCAGGGATGCCTGAAATACCTGGAATACCCTTTTCACCTTTGTCTCCATGTAAGCCTGAACTGCCCGGCCATCCTTGTTCACCCTGTAGACAGAAGAAGAAGAAAAATAATACATTTAGCTTACTTTTAATCAGAGATGCTTAGTTCTTTTCCAATACCAAATATTTTTTCCCAGACATTTGCCAAATTTTACTTCAGTTAAAATTTGCTATAATATGTAACCTTCAACCATCCAAGGTAGATGTTCAAAAGGATTAGCACAAAACCTAAATATTCACTCTATGCTATTTATCCCTAAGCTGAGCAGAGAGTTGTGTAATGTGTATGCATAAATGTAATTCACCTATGAACATGTAAAATGTTATCCATATTGTTCTTTGATACTGTTAATTTTAATACACTAAGATAATACCTAGAAACAGATATTTCTGGAATTGCCCAGGTATGATCTTTGCAAAACCTTGTTCCCAAAGGAACATTTCTTACTGAGAATAGATGCCTGAGCTGATGGAGGTTATGCGAGGTGGGAATGAATAGATTGAAGTTACTTGGACTGTCCCAGTTAATTCTTCTCTGCTGGCTCTCACAAGTACATCAAGTATTTGTTTTTTTTTTATTCAAAAAGTTTTATTAGTACAAAATTACATAGATAATAGCTAAATATTGAATATAAAGTACAAACATTTTTTTATTTTTTCTCCCCCCTAACCCACCCCCTTCCCTCCCCCCCTCCCCCCCGGACTTCCCAGAGAGAATACAGGGCATAATATCAATTAAGTAAATTTAAATTAAGTTAATAAAAAAGAACATTATTTTTTGAAAACTTCAACTCCAAATTATACACTAATAATATATTGTCTCTGCATACAATAATAAAGATACAAAAAAGGAAAAAAAATAGAAAGAAAAATCTCTTTAACAATACAAGAAAAGCATAACTAAAATAAAATAGAGGGGAAAAAAGGAAAAAGATAAACAAACTTCCTTCCTCCTCCCTTCAGTCCTTTACCTTGTGCAAGGTAAATATTATATAAATAATAGCTAAATATAAAATACAAAAATCTTAAACTAATATTATTAACATTAAAAATAACCTCAAAATTAAATAAAACTTAACTAAATATTACATAGGTAATCATTAAATATTAAATTTCATCGTAATATTAATAACATAATATCATTATACATTAACTTATTAACTTCAAAAAAACAAAAAATCTTAAAAATCTTAAAAAAAGAAAAAACAAATCTTCAATATATATATATGTATATAAAAAAAGGAGGGGGGAAGAGAAAAGGAAAAATACAATCGTATTAATCTCTATCCGTCCAATATATTTCAACACCACATCTTTTTGTATCTTGATAGTTGCATCTTTTAATAGCTCAATGATTTTGAGTTTATCAACTCGTCTCCCATCTGGTCCCGATCCTCCATCTCCTTTTCCCCGACTGTCTGGCTCTGGCACTCATCTTGGTTTTTTAAATCTATTTCCTTTTGATCCAACAGAAATGACTTCCCCTCCTCCTCCTCTTTTACTTTCATGCATCCTTCCTCTGGTATTTTGGATATATCAGCCTTTAAAACATTGACATAAAATTCAGTAGCTTTCTTTATCGTATTAAGCCGGTATCTTTTTCCAGAAAATTTCACTGCTACTCCTACTGGCGCTTCCCATTTATATTGTAAATTTAATCTTTTGAGTTCATCAATCAGAAAGGTGTAACTTTTTCTGGCTTTGAGCATTTTAGAGGGGATTTCTTTCCAAATCTTTAATTCCTGACCATTCACCTTAAGATTGTTGTTGAACGTTGCCTGTATAATTCTATTCCGTAAGGCTCTTGTAGTAAAATATATAACAATGTCCCTTGGTAAATGTTTTTGTTTAGCATACCACGAGTTGATTCTGTATATCTTGTCAATTTGTGTAGCCAGTTCCACTTTAGAAATTCCAGACACCTGGTCCAAAACATCAACCATCCTTCCTTTTAAATCTTCATATAATCCCTCCTTCAATCCTCTGACCCTTATAGCAACTTCCATTGATCTGAACTGCGTCATCAACACCTCTGTTTCAAAATTTGCAATGTCATTTTGAATTTTATCTATATATTCCACCGAAGTTGCCAAAGCTTGTTTATTTGTTTCAATACGTCCTGTCAGAACTTCAATATTTGTTGCTAATCCTTTGCAAACCTCTAACACGTCCAACCTAATTTGTTCATTCATATTCTTCAAAGCAGCCTGCATTTTCTTGTCTATCTCACTAATTTTCTGATTAAATTCCAAAGTCAATTCATGTTTCATAATCTTTAAATTATTTAATAAATTTTCAGGTGTCATAGGCTGTGGAGGTGTTGACTCAGTATTAAGTTGCATTTTAGAAATATAGCCAGAGAGTTAGTCATTTCTTTTACTCAAAACAATCTTTCCAGATTTTGAAGCCATTGTGGTGTTTCAAAGGAGTACAAAGAGAAAAAAAAAGCCAAGTCCCTAAAGTTCTTTCCAATTTCAAAAGCAGGTAGTCTTTTATTATTAAAAATCTATCAGTTATAACTTTAATCCAGGGTTAGGAGACAGAGAGAGAAAAGCCAGTTTCCCAAGTCAAAAGTTTCCATAAGAAAAAAAAAAGCCTCTGGGAAAACGAAAGTCACTTTCACTTCTTCAATCGCCATATTGTTACTTTGTTTCCTTGCCGAAGTGAAAGCTAACAAAGAAGTTGAAGAAAAAAGAAAAAGGAAGTTTCAGTACTTGCCCATCTCATGCCTGTTTCTCTCTGTCTGCTTCTATAAATCAAAAAATAGTTGTAAATCCCATTCTGGAAGCAGCAGTGGTCACGACATCTAGCTCCGCAAAAGCGGAGGTTTCCTGATTCCCGGAGCAGGAGACAGGCTGCATGGGGAGCCCTCCCTTCGCGCCCCTAGATGGCTCCTAGGGCACTGGGGGGCTCTACCCCACCTGTCAAGCTCTCATCTCTCCCCTTTGCCCCGGGAAGAGATTTCAAAGCTGCCAGACAGCTGTTCTGGCGGCTTTTTACAGGAATCGGAAAGGCGCCCAATGAAGGGGTGTCCGCGATGGCGCGATCCAAACCGGAAGTCACCAAGTGAGGGAGGTTTGTCAAGTACATCAAGTATTTGTGTGATCAGCCAAACCCTTTCAAGGAACCTCATCCACATCTTAAAGGACTTTGATATATTTAGCCTCCAAAAGAGACTGAAGGGAGGTATTATAGCTGTCTTCAACTATGTAAAGAGTTGTCACACAGAAGACCCAGTGGACATTCTCTGTAGCTTCAGTTGACCAGACTCAATTAAAAGTACAAGGAACTTCCTGATTGTACAAGCTACCAGCCAGGAAAACAGACTGCCATGTGAACTGATGAGTCCTCCTATAATCTGATAAATTGGTAATTTTGTAAATGATTGTCAAAGATGTTATAATGGCTCCTGCATCAAGCTGAGCTGAAATAGATGATCTCCACTGCGTAGTCCTAGTCCATATTCTAGGCCACAACAACTATAAGACATCCTGACTCAGTTGTGCTTTGAATGCTTATACCATTCTTGTGATGAAATCAATCTGGAATGAATGCATGCATTGTTGCTCTGGGAAAAAAATGCTTTTTCCCTCTTCACAGCAGGCTCCACAAAACTCTTCTGAATCAAATTTTAATACATATTTTCCCACTCCAGAATAACTTGTTAGCTATTTCTCTGTGGTACCTACACTCAAGTTGTCAGTCTATTGTTTCACTTTCTGACCACACAAGAAACGAGAGCTTATTATGCTAAGGAAGAACGGGTACAGTGGGTCCTCAGAAATCCACATACTTTGCATGCAGAAACTCCTAGGCTTTCATTTTTAGTGTCACCAAACAATTCAGGGAAAGGCTGCTGCGCCAATTATCTGACTTCAGACAAATCAATTTCTTATACTGCCTATATCAATTTTTCTCCTGCCTTTCATGTTTTTTCAATTATAGAAACCTAAATAAACTAAACAAACATACAAACAAATAAACTAAATAGCTATCTCTTGAAATTAGAAATATATTAGCACAGTAATCTAAGTGCTATTTATGACATTAACACATATTATGAAGAATTATGGATACCTTCTCACCAGGAGCTCCAGGGAAGCCAATTCCAGGAAGTCCAGAGTCTCCTTTATGTCCTTTTTCACCTTTAACTCCAGGAAATCCTGATTGACCTGCCTCACCTGGAAGGCCTTGAAACCCTTTTTCTCCAGGTAGCCCTAAAAGACACATTATAAGTGGTTTTTTTCCCCTTAAAACAAATTTAACCTGAATATTTGGAGTGATGGATGGGTAGTACCTGGTAAACCCATTTCGCCCATTGATCCTTTGTCTCCAGGAAATCCTGGTTCACCCTGGAATCCTGGAGTGCCTGAATCTCCTTTTGGTCCTAAATTAAAAAAGAAAATTGGGTTGATTTAATCATACTTTGTTATAGAGACATAATTGGAGGGGTTTACTAGATTATGTAATTACATAGTGATGCTATTAAAAGTAAAATTATAGCATGGAAGGGTACTATAAACTTTCATTCAAAAGAATTCTGAAGAAAAAAAAAACCCCAGATGTTTAATCATACCTGCTTGGCCTGGTAAACCAGGATCTCCATCCTTGCCTGGCATTCCTGGACTGCCAGAAATTCCTGGAGTTCCTTTTTCTCCTATTAGCCCCTTTTCTCCTAAAAATCAAATATGTTGATTTACTGTCAAGGTTCTCTCTCAACCATGCTTGAAGTTCTGCATTATATAATTCTGGTTATATCACAAAGATTAGTTGACAGAAACAGTGCTTCTTCTGTACTACAATACCAAATATGATGTAAACATAGTGTTTCTATCCCAACACAAAATCAAAGAGTACTTTTGAATATACATGAATATACTGAAACATTTAGCTTTAACTAGCCCAACCTCAAGCCTGAATTTCAGTAATAATCCTGGCCACAAGAAAAGTCATATTCAGAAGCCCAGTTCATTCAACAGATAGCAAGGACTAGCAGAAAAGAAGTGTACACTTCAGAGGCAAAAATTGCAATGTACTATGCCTTGGTTCAATAACATAAGTAAACCAATTAATTATTCTGCATGCCAACAAAATGGTTTTCTTCTCTAAGACCAAATCACTGTGTGAGGTTGCATAAACAATACTGCTTTACAAGTCTAAGAGAGGTCTCCAATAATTCAGCTAAACCCCAGGTCATTCCAGCCCAAGATAGGATGGATCCTGGAGAGGAGCAATCTAAATGGATCATCTGAAACTGCCTCCTAAAATGTAGGGCACTGACTGCTCTGTCCTGTTGCATGCATATTGGATGACCTTAATCCTTGCATGAGTGAATGACATTAAAATGAATCTGTTCTTTGATAGCCTAGAGCAGGGGTGTCAAACCCGTGTCATCACGGCGTCGTCACATGACATATCGGGACTTTTTTTCCCTTCGCTAAACCAGGCGTGGGCATGGCCAGCACATGACGCATCTGGCTCGCAGACTGTGAGTTTGACAGCCCTGGCTTAGAGGACCTTAAGTTTAGCCATTAATATTCAAACAGTGACACAAATTTCTTTGGGGTGATAATACTGTAAGTATTAAGCAGTACATTTTAGGGTGCATACAGATTTCTCCTTTAATACTTATATGTTCCAAAGAGCAATACACAGCGCACCTCTCCATTTGCTTTGAGATCAAATTGTTTCATTTTTATAATATTTCTTTAGTCCTGAAGGAAGAGGGAAATTTGCTATTTGTCTCATTCAGATTCTTGGGAAATTGTCTGAAACAGCTCCTCCATTTGGCTAAAGCAGAGCAAACCTCTTTGATATCAAGAGAGGATGATCTGCCTTTTCAGACAATCCCCAATGAGTTAATGCCTCTGAAAAAATGACACTCTAGAAAGCTATTTTTAGTCTTCCTGATACTTCACCTCAGCAAAAGGATTCATTTTACATCTAAAAAGGAAGAAACTAACTAACCATGGAGGAGCCTCACTAAATAGATTTGTCAACCTAGTATTTGATTTTTAAGCTCAAATGTTGCCCTTCAGCATCTTAAGAAGTATCATTTCAAGGACAGGGGTTGGATGCTGGTCTATCCGATGTGGCCACCATTACTTCCTCCATCACTTTGGATGGAGGTATATTTTTGTTTCCTTTGCTGAGCAAGGGAGAGGTTGGCATCCTGTTACATGTCTGCACTATCCCTGTCAATAATATTTTCTTGCTTATAAGTTCCAGATGGAGTTTAAGGCAAATATCTGGGCAGAAATTAAGTACATGATTATTTGGCATGCCAAAATTATTATTGTCTAGGCCAGTGTTTCCCAACCTTGGCAACTTGAAGATGTCTGGACTTCAATTACCAGAATTCCCCAGCCAGCGAATGCTGGCTGGGGAATTCTGGGAGTTGAAGTCCAGACATCTTCAAGTTGCCAAGGTTGGGAAACACTGGTCTAGGCTTAGAGGAGAAAACAATCAAAATACAACAGAAACAATTAGACGTATTATTTAATTTGACAGACCTTTATCTCCTTGGTCTCCTTTTTGGCCTTTCAGGTTTTCCATGTCAACATGTTCCATTGATCCTGGCTCCCCTGGGAGTCCAGCTTCACCTTTTTCACCTCTTAAACCTGGATCACCTCTTTGTCCTGCCACTCCAGGAAAACCTAGGCTACCTGCGCAGAACAAAATCCAGAGAATATTATAAGGGCACTTTATTGGTGCAGTGGTTAAATGCAGCACTGCAGGCTACTGCTAGTTCAGCAGTTCAGCTGTTCAAATCTCACCGGCTCAAGGTTGACTCAGCCTTCCATCCTTCCGAGGTGGGTAAAATGAGAACCCAGATTGTTGGGGGCAATATGCTGAACTCTGTAAACCGCTTAGAGAGGGCTGTAAAGCACTATGAAGCGGTATATAAGTCTAACTGCTATTGCTATTGGCAGTAAGAATGGCATTTTCAAACCTCCAATAATAAAGTATTTAAAAGGCGATCAGCAATAATTGTTAAACATCCATTACAAGAGAAGTTCAGCAACAGTGACAATCCATGACCAAATAATATTGATCAGACTTGGTGGACAACGCTTTAATATGATGATCATTCAATTTTATGCTCCAACTACTGATGCAGAAATAGAGTAGGCCGATGGCTTTTGTGATCAAGTTCAATTTGAAATCGACAGAACATGCAAGAAAAATGTGCCATAATAGGGAACATGAAAGAGAAAAATGTAGTTGGGTTGCATGACTTAGGACAGCGGTCCCCAACCTTTGTGACTTGGCAGCCTGGTGGTGGGGGAGAGAGGGGAGAGGGGAACCAGGCTGTATGAATGACAGGCCAGCACACACAGACACAGCTTGACTTGCGCAAGCAGAGAGCAACAGAAATGCCTATGGGAGAAATTAATGTATTAAGACAGACTTTGGAGCTCGGTTTCCTTTTTACATTGTTAATCAGCCACTTAAAAAAAAAACTAACACAATACAATTATCTGAATTTTAAAATGTGCAAATATCTTGGAATTACATTTTCCTGAAACTACACACTTTATACCTGATTGCACATTTAATTTTTCTTCTACTCAGTTGTCTCTGATTTCCAGAGATTGCCTGAACAAGTCCCTGTAATTTTCTTGGCAAGGTTTTTTGGAAGTGGTTTGCCACTGCTTCCTCCCTAGGGTAAGGTGACCAGATTTTAACATTGGTAAAGAGGGACACCATTGACCGGGGTGGGTGGGTTCCTGATTAAAAATTTGGTCTATATGGAGCAACAAAAATTTTCATAGAAAATAATGTCCCCCCTAGTCCTTCTTTTCTCTAGACTAGTCAAACCCAAATCCTGCCACCGTTCTTCATGTGTTTTAGTCTCTAGGCCTTTAATCATCTCATTTGCTCTTCTTTGCACTTCCAAAATATCAACAACGTTTTTATAATGTGGTGACCCAAACTGGATGCAATATTCCAGGTGTGGCCTTACTAAGGATTTATAAAGCGGTACTAATACTTCATGTGAGTTTGATTCTTTGTCTCTGTTTATACAACCAAATATTGTATTAGCTTTTTTGGCTGCTGCTGCACACTGCTGGCTCATGTTTAAGTGATCATCCACTAGGACTCAAAGGTCCCTCTCACAGTTAGCTTTTGAGCCAGGTTTTGCCTAATCTGCACTTGTACCTTTGGTGTTTCCTGACCAGGTGTAAAACTTTGCTTTTCTCCACAATAAATTTCATTTTGTTGGATAGAGCCCATTGTTCAAGTCTGTCACGATCTTTTTAGATCCTGAGCTTGTCTTCTGGGGTGTTGGCTATTCCTGCTCTGGGCAGTGTACAATAAAACATCCAAATATATAAGACAGAATATTAAAAAAATTAAAATATGAAAAACATTTTCTTAACCCCCTCTTTCTCATGTTAAATGACTCTGAAGGCAGAGTCATTTATTTTTTTAAAAAACAACAACAAGGTAGTAAATCAGTGATCCAAAATTATCATAACATCTTAATCTTCTTTCTCATTTTACTTGTGGAATGGATTGGAATAGTGCTTTGGAATTTTCAAGCTTCTCCAAGACTTAAATGCACCTCCTGCCTCTGCTCTAATTTGTAGCAATCAGGAAGGCTAGTTGGGGACACCTGGAATCACAGCATTGTGAAGTGTTGCCTGATGGCTACAGACGTTGCCATATGTTTCCCCAAGAAAGATTGCGATCATCTCTATCAACAGGAATCCCTGATAGGAGATGAAAGATGGTCTCTTCATTTTTTTTGTCCTGCATCATTTTTAACACGCGCAAGGAACCTGTTGATCAACTTAATACTCTTTCTGCTGAGAAGGAACTTAGATGATACCAAAGCACTATGACCCCCACAATACAAGCCATCTGGAACTCAGTGAGACATCTGATGGAAGGTCTTTGCAAAGGAATGACAGTTCTTCATGGACCAACGTGATGGGCTGGAAGTTAAGAGCTGGAATTTTTCCTACTTTATCATCAAAGCATTCTCCGTGCCTGTCTGTATGTGTAATTGTGCATGTCTCTCTACAAATATATGTACACATACAGGCACACACTTAGGGCAATTTTGAGATCTTCAGGTTAAAATTAAAATTAGTTAAAATTCCAAGGATCAACTAAATTTGCCCCCACTGGAGAAAGGACTCACTCTCTCTCTCTCTCCCCCTCCCTCCCTCCCACCTTCCCTCCCTCCCACTTGCCCGCTCCTCAGGCTCCCAAAACCCACTCCCCTCTTCGAAATCAAACTTGTCCCACCACCCAGTTGGAAGACGGTGCTGCTTCATCTTAATTCATTTGCAGCAACCAATCCGCCTGAGCGCGACCCCCCTCCCCCCCGCTAGCCCGAGTTTGTTTTTGCTTCGTTTTCTCCCCAGAAAGCAAGTTTTTTTCCCCTCTATTAACCTGTTACTTGAAATCGCGCCTTTCCCCTGCCCGGGCTGTCTGTCTGGCAGGCGCCTGTTTTCCATGTCGGTGTGGGAGGGGGGTGGAGGAGGGGGGGACCTCGGGCACTCTCCTCCTCCTCCCCCCACCTCCGTCTTCCTAGTTTTGCTAGAAAGCTTTTCAACCGCTCTGAAAGACAAATGCAAAGCGGTGCCCCCGCCCCAGTGTTCGCTCTGCCCCGCCCCGCGCCGGCTGTGAATAGAGGGGACTGAATCGGAAGCCTGTCGCTCGGGCGCGCGTCTGGCTGGAGGAAGAAGCGGGGGCTCATTCTAAGGTGACCAGACATCCCGCTGTTTCGTTTCAAAATTTGTTTGTTGTCGGGCATTCTTTCCAAAAAAGCGTGACTTTTTGGAAAGAATGCAGGACGCGGGACACACGCTTGAAAAGCGTGTCTGTCCCGCCAAAAGCGGGACGTCTGGTCACCTTACCCTAGGGCTTACAGAAAGTGGCCCAAAGTCACCCAGCTGGCTTTGAGCCTAAGGCAGGACTGGAATTTACAATCTCTAGTTTCTGGCCTGATGCCTTAAACACTGCACCAAAGAGGCTTTCATTTTTAATTTGCATCATAAAACAGATTTAACATTTGTGGTAATTCTGATGGCTGAACAGCTTCCACAGAACTCCCATCAGTACAGGCCTAACCTTTAGAACCTTAATTCTTTCACAATTAGACTTATCTTCTTTTTAATGGGTAAATCTACTTCATCAACAGTTAGGAGCTTGTTCCTTACATTTCTCTCAGGCTTATTGTCAGAGGAGTCCATGTAATTTCTCTCTCTCTGGTATATTTCTTCATCTGAATCCTACTTTATTTTAACAATAGCATACAATAGCAATTTTCAGTGGTTTACTTGAACATTGTCATTTCGCCTCATATTGCTTAACTTAATTCTTGCTACAGCCATGGACGATAGACAACACACACAGAGATACATATACAAACACTCAGACAAATAGAAAGCAAGGACAGCAACATACAGCTGTTTAAAAAATCCTAAATCTAATATTTAATAATGCTTCATTAAGACCATCCAAGAATTACAATACACACGAAGAAAGCTTATCAAAAATAATAGCACACAGATAGCATTTAATTCCAATAGGAATATTACATTCTCTCTCCCTCCCTCCCCCCCTCTCTCTCACACACAGTATATATTGTTCAATTAAATGTTGAAAAGGCTGTAAACAGAAGGGTACATTTCTATGTGATAGACTATGTAAGACTTACACTATTCTCCAGAATGTAAGATTTAAAACTGAACAAAAAGTAGAATGCTTTCCTGAATTGGGGTTATTACATATATTTGAAGGAGAGAATGCTAAACTAATATTATGTTATCATAATCATCATTACTTACTATATAATTACTTCTATCCATTAAATATATAATATGCCAACAGCATATAGCAGGATAGAATAAAAAAAAATTACACACAGAGGGCTAAATCACAACTTTATCAGATCTGGAATAATTATAAATTATATCTTATATACATACTGTAATGTAATGTAATGTAATGTAATGTAATGTAATGTAATGTAATGCAATAATATATACAATACAATACAATACAAGTATATTACATTACTTTCCGATAGAGAGAAGTTCCCAGAGGATGGGCTCCAGCATGACTCTGAAAGCTTGGAAGAGGTGGAGGTGACAAGGTGGCGCAGCGGTTAGATTGTAGTACTGCAGGCCACTTTAGCTGACTGATCTGCAGGTCAGCGGTTCAAATCTCACCGGCTTAAGATTGACTCAGCCTTCCATCCTTCCGAGGTAGGTAAAATGAGGACTCAGATTGTTGGGGGCAATGTAAATATACATTGCTTACTGGTGTAAACCGCTTAGAGAGTGCTTGCACTGTGAGGCGGTATATAAATCTCACAAATAATAAACAAACAAACAAACAAACAAACAAACAAACAAACAAACAAACCAACCTCTGGTCCTGGTCACCGACCCAGATTGGATCCTGCAACTTTTACACTTTCACATTTTCTAAATTAAACACTTTAAAAGGAGTTCCTATGTTTCTAAATGATGTATGGTTTTGCAGTAATCCTGTTAATTTTTTTCAACTGTTTCTCAGTTTTCAATTTCAAATTGACCTCATCATATAGAAGCAGTATACAAATAATTCCCACATTAAAATTTCTATTAGTATTCATCTTATTATAGTGAATAAAGGACTTCCTATATTCATACATCCTAGTCTAAATTCTTTAAAGAGCCTTTAAAAGCCCAGAAGCATCTTATTTTTCTTTTCACATTATTTTTTTTACCTATATCTATAACCATCACTTGTATTCTAGCTTGAAATGGCTTTATCAGTCCACCAGGTGGCAATATAGTATTAATTTTGTCCTCCAGTTCTCAGTTTCTGTCTGGAAAAAGCTATTGTTTCATTGTATTTTTGTATTTGTATTTGTTTATTTGTCAAGCATATATGATTATAAGCAAAGTATAAACAGTAAAAACATGATTGAATATATATGTAATAGTACAAGCATGAATAAGAGTAAAAGAGGTATGAATATATGGGTACATTTGGACAGGAACGGTAGACACGATTGTGCGCTTATGCACGCCCCTTACCGACCTCTTAGGAATGGGGTAAGGTCGATGGTGACCTCACTCCATGAAGTAAACCAGATCATTTACTGGAAGCAGTAATAATGAGTTGACACTAAAATATTTTAGACAATAATGCAAAGTCAAGAGATGTTGTCCCCGATGTTTGGACAAATCAAGGACAACTGAAAATGAAGCTTACTGAAGACAAAGTAGGTAGATACTACCACTGATGGCACTGTTTGTGCATAGAGGAACTCAAAGAAGAAACTAGTGTGAAAACCATCCTGGCAAAATGATGCATCGGGACACAGAGTCAGAAGTGACTGAATAACTGAACCAGCACCTTGCTCCCTAAGAAGGCTAACTGATTGATTGATTAATTAATTAATTAATTAATCTTAATCAAGTTCTTCTACTCTTTCAATTATATGTAAAACAGTTCTATCTATCCACAAAGTCAATTCAACCCATTCATTCTTTTTTCACATATTTGTTGGTGATTTGATCCTCATTTATTTCTTCTTTAGGATCATCTCAACATTCAATATTTAAATTGATTACTTATTTTTAGTCCACAATCATTTTTATTACCATATACACTTATTAAGTAATTCATTTTCACTACATTTAACTCATTTTCATGCATCTTCTGACATACCTAACTCACTTCCATATAACAAAGAAGGCAGAAGCACATTTCAACACACATATATTTTGCTTTTTTCAACATTATATGAAACTAGCACGTACTACTTGCTTCCTTTCTACCAGAAGTTGTATATATATATATATCCCTCCATTTTTCCATCTTCATATTTTACCAAGGGACAGAAATTCATCTATTGCTCTAGTTTTCACCATTCATGTTTTACTTGCAATCATTCATTAAATTTCCCTTCTCAAACAAAATTACTTTCCTCTTAAATATGTCAGTTTTCCAATGCATGACCTCCTGGTGTCACGTCCATATAATTGTTGCTGCAGAACATTCAGTTCTCAGCCTATCATAACAAATAGTCTTATAGATTTATTCATAAATGCATCTAAGGGTAAATCATAGAGTCTTGCTTACTCATCTCTCATTGCTGAACCTTTTATTCATTACTTATCCGTTTATTCTCACACTTTGCCTTGCTTCCATCAAGCGTCATGCTTACAGCATTCTGGGGTGCACAGAAGGGCCTGAATGTCTGTGGAGATCCTCAGTCATCCAGGTCATAAAGGCGCTTTTTTCAAAAGGCAGCTGGACTGTTTTTTCCTCGAGGAAGAAGATGCTCTGCTTCTCCTTCAAGAAGCTTCTTCATGAAAGCCTCATCATCAGTTTCTTGGATGAGAAGCAAAACGTTTTCTTTTTCTTCTTCTTCAAGGAAAAAACAGTGCATTTGTCTTTTGAAAAAAAGCACCTTTGAGACAAGGGCCTGGTTGGAACTCTGAGGAGCACAAATGTTAGGAGGCATCTTGGCATTCTCTTGGGGCCTTTATTTCTAATTGTTTCACTTTTAAAACAATTCTTAGAAGCAGATTGCCAAAATCTAATTTTCATTTGGCTAACCATTGGTCACTCTTACCTTTTTCACCTGGAGTTCCAGGAGCTCCTGTAGGACCAGGGAGACCTTGAGTTCCAGGGGTACCCATAATTCCCATTTCTCCTTTCAGTCCTAAAATCAAATCGTATTAATTGTCTACATTATTGATAAGTTTATATAATATATTTCTATTTCTATTTTCATAGTAAATTCGATTAACTTACGTCATTGACTATGTAACAGACTACATGGCACTTTTCTAGTCCACTGTATTTATATCGAAGTGTGGCATATTATCCCTAAGTAAATTTGAAAAGTTCCTATTCTCTCTAAAAAAAATTCTCATTTATGAAAAAAATTAAGAATGATAGAGAACAGAATTAATACTGATAAGTACAATTTCACTATAGTAAAGATATATAATTCTAATAAACATTAATCACTATATTCTATCAATTTATCAATTGATAGACCCATCCTCCCATTTATGATCTTTGCAGATTTGGTTCAAAATGTGGTAGCCTGCATGGTTCTGTGCAGGCCTAAATGTGTGCATGTTTCATCTCTCCTGCAGGAACTGCAGTGACTATTGATTTGCTTCCGGGTCCAGTTCAAGGTGCAGATTTCCACCTTAAAAACCTACAATGGCTTGGGACAAGGTTATTTGAGGGGCCATCTTTTCCCGGTCACATCTACCCAACCCACCAGAGCAGGAAGGAAGGGAATGCTACAAATCCCCTCTCCTTAGGAGATCCATCTAGCGCCGTGATGGCGAACCTATGGCACGCGTGCCACAGGTGGCACATGGAGCCATATCGGAGAGCACGTGAGGTGTTGCCATCTGTCAGCTCCAGCATGCATGCACACGCTGGCCAGCTGATTTTCAGCCTTTGGGAAGGCCGTTTTCGCCTTCTGGAGGCTTCAGGAGGCTTCCCTGAAGCCCGGGGATGGTGAAAAACAGCCCAACCGGAAGCCTGTGCGCATGCACAGGGAGCAGCCTGGGGGGTTGTATGCATGTACAGGGGGCAGCCTGGGGGGGTTGTGCGCATGTACAGAGGGAGGGCATGGGTGTGGGCATGTGCACGTGCACTAGCGCACGCACACACACCCTTTTGGCATGCAAGCAAAAAAAGTTTGCCATCACTGATCTAGCGTGACCAAGAAGAAGGGCCTTCTCTACAGTGGCTCCCTCCCTTAGATTGCCCCCCTTCTTTGACACTCCTTCACAAGGCCCTGAAGACCTGGTTTTGCCAACAGACCTGGGGATCCCAGTGCGGGGATGGAGCTCATCAAATGCCTCATTTGATCATTGTCACGGGGGTGGGGGGGGATCAGGGGTTATTTTGTTTTATTGTTCTTATATTGGGTTTTTATTGTTGTAAGCTGCCCACGGTCACTGAGAGTGAGTTGGGCCATATAATTTTTCTTAAATAAATAAAAAGAAAGCAAAAGAAAGCTGAAGAAAGTTCATAAGCACAGTCATGGTTTCACTTAGTGACTGCCAAGTTGCCAGTCCCAAGTTTTGTCGCTAAACAAGAACTGCCTGTATGTAGCAAAACAGGAGAGAAGTGAAATTAAAATTGAATCACATATTAGTGCCATTTTTTTTGCTTTAAGATTTTGTTCATTTTCTCTGTGTACTGGAACATAGTACATAAAAAGTTATACTATATCGAATAATTAATTACAAAGAATTACCCACCTGGAACACCTGGATGTCCTTGTTGTCCCTGTAAGCCAGGTAAGCCTGACAAGCCTGGCACACCTGGCAGACCTTGTGTTCCTGGGATCCCTTTGTCTCCTTTAGGTCCTGGCATATCTAGCCCAGGGATACCCGGGTGGCCTCTCTCACCTTTGATTCCTGGCGGTCCTGCAGGAATCAAAAAGAGGTTTGGAAACAAAATGTTTGACACAGAAAATAGTATATTTGCTACGAAGCCTGAAAATGTGAAGGAAAAAAATGCATCTGTAAACCTTGGGATTTTATTTATTTTTTATTTTTATTTGGAGATTCTTCTATGCCGCCCTACTCCCTAAGGACTCATGGCGGCGTACAACATTCCCCCAATGTGGGATGTTATCTCACACTGAAGTAAATAGCAGAGTCAATTGTCACATCTTCAGGAATAAACAGGGACAGGCAGACAGACAGAAAGAAAGGAATAGTTCAGACTTATGCTGGAAAGAAGGAACCTTGCAGGAAATACATTATCCACTTGAAAAAAAAATTACTTTGAGGGTTTTTTTTAAAGGCAACATTAACAGTATTGACCATAGATAAAGAATCTAAAGTCCATGCTGAGGCAACCAACTGAAATTTATTAAGTACTCACATACTTGTAAGTTTCTAATAAATCTTTATCAGATAAAATGAGCTGGAAAATGGGGGTGCTTGTGATGGAAAGGGGAAAAAATAGTGTTTACATTATATATTAGAAAATCTACAGACGTTTTCTAAAGCATCTTCTAATCCTAAATTAGGATTTTTTTCAAATAAGAAAGTGTTAGTAGATTGTATCAAAGTATCTTCCAATGCCTTTGTGACGCTAATACCCCCACATCTGGAAATATAAAATCCAGTTGTTAAACTCCAAACTACCTCTATCTTTTATAGATTCCTTGATAGGTGAAAATTAGAAACCAACTAAGAAGTATTAATATGAACTTACTAAGTTATAATAACTGTGCTTGAGATAATTTAAGGACATATGGAGTGAGGATAAGAAAAGGAGCTTATTGACCATACCCACAGATACAGTCTGAGCAGAATCTAGTGGATTCCTTCACACCCACACAACTGAAAATCTGCCTCTGAGAAACAGCGATGATGGAATGTTTCCACTGAAGCTGAAGCTCTGAGAACAGCCCTTTATTTTTGTTCTTCCAGACAACAAACAAAGGATGTTTGTTATATTTGAAATATAACAGAACAAGGATTAGCATCTACACAGGAAATAGTGTCTATTTTGAACAGGGCTCTAAGTTACTGTTTTACTAATTTCCAAAATAAAAGTGCAATTAACTATTTGGGCAATGACCCCAGCAATTAATATGTGAACAATTCCTCAACCACTAAGACCTCTTGAAAAGTTATTCAGAGTTGCCAATATCTGTGCTGTCCTGCTCACTCACACACACACATAACTGTGGTTTAGTGAGTTTATTAATATTCCCCAGCAATTCCCTTTACCAAAACTGTCCCAAATAAATCCAGCCATGAACAAACTAATGCTAGTCCACAGAGCACTTGAAAGTTTCTCAATCAAAATAAATCCACCAGGCAAACTTAGATCCACAACACAAGAGAGCTCACGAGGCAAAAAAAAGTCCAGAGTTTCCAAGCACGATCCAAGTCAAGACACAGTGTCAATCCAAAGCATGGCAGGAATCACAACGACCAGAAAACACACAGCTAGGAAACAAATATACTGTTCCCAGCATCGCCTCCATCTGTACGCTGTGTAAATAGCCAACTTCCGGTGTAGCCTGTCAAGAAGGGCGAGGCTTTCTCCTCGTGAGTAATCTGGTTGACCTTCTCTGCTCCTGCCTTTTCTCTGCCCTACATGTTCTTGGATCAGGTGCAGAAGGCAGTTCCTCTTCCTCATCCCTGACCAACTGCAGCTGCATGCTTTCCCCACCTGGAATCTCAGGATTGTTCTGCTGCAGCTGTGCTTCAGCCAAATCCCTCACAGATGGCTGCTCGGAGCCATCACTCAACTTAGCTCCTGACGTGCCAGGAACTGGTTCATCCTCCCCCAAGCTGACATCTAGAGAGATATCTGGGGAAGCATCCGGGGGAGTCATCACAGTATCCAATGTGTTCATTCTGAATCTGAAAATGCTAATTATTTGCTTCTTTAATGCATACCAATCATTTGTAGAAACATAACAATTTCTTCTCTGATTTGGCTCAGTAAATAAGCATAAGATCTAGATATGTTCTATTCTCACAGACCACATGTGATTTTATATCTAAAGGGACAACTTCCTTGCTAGAAAGTTCATTGATGAAATAAAATATTTGTTGGCTTGTTTCATTGTCCCACATGCTCCTGGCAATGTCTGATTTTCCTCAGGTTCATCAAACCACAAGAAATGTGCAGGATACATTTCAACACAGGTTAGCTTAAGGATTCAATTTATCAACATTAATGGTGATGGAAACAAATGAATAGGTTACCTATTGGTCCTGGAGGCCCAAATTGTCCTGGAGGGCCAGGGGGGCCAGGAGAGCCCATTTTGGGTTCACCAGGGGAGCCCCGTACACCTGGTAATCCAGGAGGACCCGATTCACCTAATTTGAAAAATAAACAAGTATAGCCAGTTAATTTGCATGTTATTCATTTCAAAAGTTATTGGTCTTCATAGACACTAACGATAGGTCCTTTATAATGTGATAAATACTTTAAAGGGAAGTCCTACTTAGCTAAGAATTATGAGATATAGTAATCACAGAACAGAGTCAAAAGAGTACATCCCTTGTCACACTTTAAAAACCAAAGGTAGGAATAAAAGTGACCTCTCATGTAAAAGAGAACAAAAGAAATATTCAAGAGGAAATAAGCTTTATTAAGCCATGTAAACTTCCAGTGAGGTTTTACACCATTCAGTTTATTTGTCAGAACTGCTACCTTACACCTGCGCTCTGCATTCGCTTGGTACCAGTCTGCCATGGACTCTGGGTGGGAGAGGGGAAGGTTCACTATTCACTGTGGCTTCCTAAGACATAGCTTCAAGGTCAGATGACTGAGAATGGAATGTGGCTGTGTAATAGCTCACATTCGAGATGACCGTTTCGAAAACATCTCCTTTGGAACTGATTGGGCAAGGAAGGCCAGTAACGGGGAGTACCTAAGAGGGAGAAATGTTATTCTTGGGGAATTTGGCACACGAATTTGAATTCTGGCTTTGCCAGAAGTTCACTTGACTTCTAATAAAAACTGTTCCTTTTGCAACAAATGGAGCCCAGGATCGTTTTTACGATCCTAGAGTCCGGGCTAAGGCAGGATTGACATTATTTTAATTACAAAAACTATGGCATACACAGGGAAAGAAATCCTGTATCATAAAAATGCAGTTAATCAGAGCAGCCTTACCTTGAGATCCTGGCTGACCAGGTATGCCAGGAAGTCCTTTCTCCCCTGACACACCAGGATATCCCTGGTCACCTTTTGATCCAGGAATGCCATCTCGTCCTTGGGGACCAGGAAAACCTTTAGAACCTGGGAGACCCAATCCAGCTTCACCCTTAACACATACATCAATAAAGCATTACTGAGAAGAATGTGAAATGCACATACGCATAACAAACCAGTGAGGTAGAATCTTGTGGAGTCCTGGCTCTCTGAGCTTGGTGGTTTTCTTACAGGTATTTCATTACCAAACTAGGCAACATCATCAGCGCTAGCACCAAGGACACCATATTTCAACCATGAACTACAAATATTGTCTTCTATCAGTAAAATAGAATCAGTTAAGCAGTTTTTATTAGCAGTTAGAATGTTAATAAAATAGGCAGAGTGTGAAACCTCATTTTAAGGGATCTTGATCCAACAGTCTAGGCATGAGGCAAGATAATTTTTCATTTATTCCACAAATGATGGAAATGATATACCTAATTTGCATCATAATGCCAATGGAAACATGCAAGTGTCTCAAGCCACTGCAAATTATGTACTTTCCAATTTAATGGACATTTATGAATAATGGATATATTATTATATATCCATTAATGGAGGCTAAAGCATGAAGAATGGTTGCAGGAATTAGGTATATTTAACCTAGTGAAGAGAAGGAATAGGGGCAACATGATAGCAGCATTTCAATATTTCTACTTAATTTCCATTTGAGGACTGAACAAAAACAATATTGTCCAATATGTGGAAAACCTAGCACACAGGAAGCCTGGGAGAATCTAAATAATTCACAATAAACCTGATTCAATTTGAATTGGAAATTTTAAAATTTGAATTTGAAATCTGAAAAAAACATGATGCAATCTGTGTTTCACACTGAGCTTTGAGAGGAAACTTGAGATTTGAAAGGCTCCACTGGGCTTTGGTGGGATGCAAATCTTGGCAGGCACATTGGCAAAGCTTGACTGCTTGAGGGCAGAATGTGATTGGGTCAGGAGGGACAGTCTTGCTGACCACATTTTAAGTTAGTAAGCAGAAGCACAACTATAGGGAGATACTGTAACATACACAAATAGATAGGCCACAAAGAAAGTGACATTAGTATTTTTGCACATCTTTATTCAGTGCTTGCATATATTACTATTGTACTCACTCCTTCGCTGTTAAGAAACAAATCTATCCCTATTGTGCACAATTAAAAAGTAAGATTTTACCCTAGAACACAGGACTAGTATGTAAACTCCAGGAAAGCAAAGACATGTAAATGTGGTTCTCAGTGTAGAAAACAATTTTGGAAGGGAAGAAGAGAATTCATTGAGGTAGCATTTTAAAATGAATTTACCAAATTCAAATTTGTCAAGATAAACTCAAATATTTGAGTAAGGCAAAAATGTGCAATACCAAAAAGGTATTCTGAAAAATGGTGAAATGCACCTTTTTATTGTGTGTACAGTAGTACCTCAGTATGCAGCTGCTTCAAAACTCATTGAATTTGGTTTTTGACGCATTTTGACATGAAAATGTCCCAGTCCTCGGCCTTTGTTTAGTACTCAACATGTGTCTATATGAAGAGGGGGAACAACTGTGGGGAATGGAAAGGAAGTCAGCCATGCTGGGATGGTTGCTGCAAAAGGAGGGGGATGGCCACAGAGGGAGCACAGGAAGTTGGACATGTTGGGAAGGTCGCTGACATAGGAAAAGGGACAGTCAGAAAATTCTTCCTGGCTGAAACAAAGAGTTACATGGTAAGTCATGTGATTTGTGTGGGACTCATCCTTTTAAATACCTGTCGCACCCCGCACAGAATGAATTAACACCGAGTACCAAGGTACCACTGAACTAAAATTAAGCATAAACAAATATATACAAATTGGGATCTTGGGGAAAAATTAAAACAGAAAGAAATCAAAACCAGAGTCTGCCATCCCTAACTTTTGGCTTATTGGCACCCAAAATTATGCAAGTAATCATTTATTTGCATAATTTATACACTGCCTTTCTTTTTTGAAAAAAGACAACAAAAAGGAATCTTATAAAAAATACTTAAATCCTGGCTAAAAGCAGAGAATGGGTGGGGGAAATGCAGCTCCTAAGTGGCATGGAAGAAGGCCCTCCCCAGTCTCAAAGCTCTGGCACTTACCTTCTGTCCTTGGGCTCCAGCTGCACCTGGCGCACCTTGGGAACCATGTTCTCCCTTCTCTCCTCTTGAACCTTGTGGACCTGGCTGACCAGGAAAGCCTACAAGATGCACAATAATGCAAAAGATTTGCCTATGCCATGCTAAACACCTAGTTGTGTCAGAAACCTAATGGAAAGATAAGATTCTCCCCTGATGGCCAAATCTGGCTCTAGGTTCTACCTTGACTTACTTTTTCCAATAAGCAAACTAGTCAGAAAATCATTTAAGAACAGTTTATTTGAGTACTCTGATGAAAAGGGGGAACCTGAAAAAATGGCTCAGATTTACTTTTATAGTCAGCACAACAAAGAACTTCAAAGCAAAAGTTGATTGGGTTAGTAAAAGTCACCTATTACATCACAATATATGAGCATAGCCATAGAAAAGAGCATTGTATTCTGAATAAAAATGAAAAGAAATATTTGCAATGGAAAACATCAGAATGGGTATGGTATGGATAATATACATTCTCACGCTTCCTAAGGTTGGGCTTGAATAATTGCTTTGTTCATAGAGGTTTGCGAACAGCTAAAAATGAAACTGTTATCTACAGTCTATTGAATGCTCTCCTGTCAATTCTCGTTTCTGAAAGAAAGGCTTTTCTTGAAGGTTAAGATTTATGGCAAATTATTAGCAATACATTTGAAAATGCATGCTTTTTTCAAAATGCTAATTTAAAATACAAGAAAACCCACGTTAGTGCAACAGTACTATAAAAATTATATTGCAAGCATTACAAAGTCCATCCTGTGTGGCCCTCATCCCCAGAGATAAGGTGGGCCCCCACTTGCTTGGGGTGCATGGAGGAGCAGGCAGCCATGGAGATGCTTAGCATATTGAAAGCCTTTTAAGTAATTCTTAACATCACTGGCCTCCTTTTAAATTTCATATACTCTTTTTATGTTTCATATTTTATTTGTACAACCTCAGAGTCCCTCTGTGAGGGAGATGGGCAGTTTTAAAATTGGATAAATAAAATTTGGACTGATGGCAAATGAAAGAAGGTGCTTTGAACCTTTGGGTTTTTTAAGGTGTATCTACCCCCTCGTTCATCAAACTACTTATTTTTTAAGGACTTCCACCAAAGCCCTTTTCCATGTATGAGTATTATATAAAAATAACAGCTGGTGGTGTTTCCATGATGAGATGCCTCCACAAAATTTTCTGCCTGTTGTCAATGTTGCTATTATGTACATGCCCAGTAAAAGATGTTTTATTTGCAATTTATTTAACTGCGCACATTTAAGCCCTTCTAAAGGGATATTTTCCTGCTTTGTTATGCTTACTTTTTGTATTATGTTCACAACTGACTTGATAAAATAGATATAAAAGGTCTTTAAAGGAACAATTACATTTAAGAAGTTGCAAACCTTGATATCTGCATCCTTAACATGACCCCTTGAACACAATTGTAAAAATGATCTACTAGGGAAAAAAGGAATGTGACACTGTAATTATAATGGTGCTATAAAGAGGGTAGCATTATCAGCTACATTCAGCTAGTTATTTTCTCTCTAATCACCAATAATAATGAGCATCTGTCTCTCTGAATCCTGGCAAAACTGATTTCTTTTCTCCTGTTTAACCTGGCTCTTTCCCTTTCTATAACAGGACTTCTCAGCAGCTGCAAAAGAGAGGATGAAGTGAGCTAGCTTCTAAGGCTGAGGTAGTCCTTCAAAAGGGGGTGTTCTGCAACATGTGGGAATGTGAAGCCAAGAGGCTGAGGGTAAATGTGTATATAGAAACAGTCAGTAGCTGCTTTCAAAGCAGCTGCAGAAGCCTGGAAAAAGATGGGGCTACCTTTAAATGATCCAACATGTTGTGAAGCACTTCATTTGAAGGATTGGAATGCCCATCCTAGCATTGGCTTGGATATGCTCAATAAGATACTCTCTTAGAGCCTTCTAAGCCAGCTTCCTAGACTATAATACATGTGATGATTGTTGAGAGATTGAACCAAAGTGGATTACTTGTTTTACACAATGTGCCAGAGCAATTCTATTTCAGAGCCAATTAAAACATCAGTTATCTGTTCAGTTTGCCTTTACGTTCAGGAGAGGATGAGGACAAAGCAGACCAGGCCACAGGCAACAACTATTGGCTCACTGAACAACAAAGCCAATTCTCCCAATCTTTCATGACCCTTGTTTAAAAATATTTTAAAGAAGAAAAGTATAGAGCCAAAACAAAATTTAACCTCATAAGGAGCCCTGGTGGCACAGTGATTAAAGTGAAGAATTGCAGGCAAACTCTGCCCACAGCCTGGAGTTCGATCCTGACAGGGCTTGAGATTGACCCTTTCAGCCTTCCGAGGTCAGAAAAATGAGGACCCAGATTGTTGGGGGCAATATGCAAATAATGCGTAAACACTATAAACCAGAGGTCGTCAAACTTGGCAACTTTAAGACTTGCGGACTTCAATTCCCAGAATTCTCCAGCCAGCTGGCTGGAGAATTCTGGGAGTTGAAGTCCACAAATCTTAAAGTTGCAAGGTTTGGGGACCCCTGCTATAAACCATCCAGAGAGTGCTGTAAAGCACTATTGGGTGGTACAGTATATAAGCCTAAATGCTATTCCTATAAAGTGGGAGCAGATCAGTCTATAGTATGTTGAACAGAAAGAAAGCACAGGAAACGGACTGAATTTGTTTGGGTTTGGGGAGCTTCTTTGGAAATCCTATTTTTTAAAATCAAAATAATATTGATATATGGTATTAAAAGTTAAGTTTTAACTTATTGTTAGCTTATTAGCTTAGGACTTAGGTCCATTCCCAGGTGTAGTATGAATGGTATGCATGGTCTGTCGGGAGAGGGGGGGACCAGTAGGGGAGGGGAGTTGATCTCTGATGGGATGGGGGACGGGAAGATTACGGTCATAACAGGGAGAGGTAGGTATGGCGGGAGCAGAGGGGTAGGCCGCTCTCGGGGAACGAGAACTCGCTGTCTCCAAGCGATTTCTTGTTCTGGCCCCTCTGGTTTGGTTCCATCTTGCTCAACCCGAGGGCCTGGTAACCAGGGATGTCAGGGCCCTGGGCTCAAGCTGCTGCTGTTGAACGCCAGGTCAATTACCAACAAAGCCCCCCTTGTATGGGATTTAATCCTGGAAGAGGGGGCGGACCTGGCATGTATTACTGAGACCTGGCTAGGCCATGAGGGGGGGGTTCCCCTCTCCGAGATGTGCCCGGACGGGTTCTCAGTTCAGCATCAGCCGCGACCCCAGGGAAGGGGTGGAGGAGTGGCGATTATAGCTCGCCAGAACCTTAATCCTCGAAGGAGCCCTGCCCCGGAGATTGTTGGGTGTGAGACGCTCCTTCTGAAGTTGGACTTAGGGGTCCAGGTGGGCCTTCTGCTAGCGTACCTGCCTCCTAGCTACGTTGCAAAGGCCCTGCCTGTTCTGCTCGAGGCGGTAGCAGGGCTGGCGATTGAGTTCCCCAGGTTGATGGTGCTGGGGGACTTTAATTTGCCATCGCCCGGTGAAACCTCGGAGGCAGTCCAGGAGTTCATGGCTTCCATGACAACCATGGACCTGACCCAAGTAGTTCAGGGTCCGACTCATGAGGGAGGTCACACGCTTGACCTTGTGTTTCTTTCGGGGCAGTGGAGAGATGATCTGAGGCTGAGGGGTTTAGTCACAGTACCCTTGTCGTGGTCAGATCATTTCCTTCTGAGGTTGGATTTCATGGCACCACTCCTCCACCGCAAGGAGGCGGGGCCGACTAAGTGGTTCTGCCCCAGGCGCCTAATGGAATCTGAAGGATTTCAGAGGGAACTTGGGGAAATACCTGACTCCCTGGTACACGATTCATCTGAGGCTCTAGTGGCTGCCTGGAATCGGGCGGCAACAGGGGCTTTAGATCGGATTGCGCCTTTGCGGCCTCTCCGTGGCAGCAGATCCCGGAGGGCTCCTTGGTTTACTGAGGAGCTCCGGGAGATGAAGCGCCTTAAGAGACGCCTAGAGCGACGATGGAGAGCCAGTAAAGCTGAGTCTGACCGGACACTTTTAAGAACTTGCATTAAGTCTTACTTAGTGGCGATAAGGGCGGCAAAATGCTCGCATTTTTCCGCTCTTATTGCGTCCGCCGACTCCCGCCCAGCCGCCCTGTTTAGGGTGACTCGCTCCCTCCTAGCCAAGGGGGGAGTTGAAGATCCCTTGCAGGGCAGAGCTGAGGAATTTTCTCAGTTTCTGGCGGATAAAGTCGTTCAGATTCGGACAGACCTGGACTCCAATTGGACAGAGCAAGCCGAGATGACAGGGGCGAGTCTTAGTCCTGTTATATGGGACGAGTTTGAGCCTGTCACTCCTGAGGATGTGGACAAGGCCATAGGAGCGATGAGCGCCTCCACCTGTTTATTGGACCCGTGCCCCTCCTGGCTGGTCTCAGCCAGCAGGGAGGTGTCACACGGCTGGCTCCAGGCAGTTGTGATCGCTTCTTTGAGAGAGGGATCCATCCCACAGCCTTTAAAAGCTGCGGTGGTGAGGCCCCTCCTCAAGAAGCCTTCCCTGGACCCAGCGGATTTAAAAAACTTCCGTCCAGTCTCCAACTTACCCTTTTTGGGTAAAGTTGTTGAGAAGGTGGTGTCACTCCAACTCCTGCGGCTTTTGGAGGATACTGATTATCTGGATCCCTTTCAATCGGGTTTCAGGCGCGGCTACAGTACGGAGACTGCTTTGGTCGCGCTGATGGATGATCTCTGGCGAGCCCGGGATGGGGGTTATTCCTCCATCCTGGTGTTACTTGACCTCTCAGCGGCTTTCGATACCATTGACCATGGTATCCTTCTGCGTCGTCTTGGGGAGGTGGGAGTGGGAGGCACTGTTTTACGGTGGTTCTCCTCCTACCTCTCTGACAGGACGCAGTCGGTGTTGACAGGAGGACAGAGGTCGGCCCCTAGGCCCCTGGTTTGCGGGGTGCCACAGGGCTCGGTCCTCTCGCCCATCCTGTTTAACATTTACATGAAACCGCTGGGTGAGATCATCCGACGACATGGGGTGAGGTATCAGCAGTATGCTGATGATACCCAGTTGTACATCTCCACCCCGTGTCAATTCAGTGAAGCAGTTGATGTAATGTGCCGCTGCCTGGACGATGTGAGGGTCTGGATGGGAGTGAACAGACTCAGGCTCAACCCAGACAAGACTGAGTGGCTCTGGATATTGCCTCCCAAGGACTATGTCGACTGTCCCTCCTTGGTTCTTGGGGGAGAAAAATTGGCTCCCTCAGAACAGGTTCGCAATTTGGGTGTCCTCCTAGACCCACAGCTAAAATTGGATCAACATCTTTCAGCTGTGGCTAGGGGGACCTTTGCACAGAGCCGTCTTGTGCACCAATTGCGACCTTACTTGGAGAGGGAGGCCTTGCTCACAGTCACTCATGCCCTTGTCACCTCACGGCTAGACTACTGTAACGCGCTCTACATGGGGCTACCCTCGAAGAGCATCCGGAGACTCCAGTTGGTACAGAATGCAGCTGCGCGAGCTGTAGTGGGTGTACCAAGATACACCCACGTAACACCTCTCCTTCGCCAGCTGCATTGGCTACCAATTAGTCTCCGGTTGCAATTTAAGGTGTTGGTCGTTACCTTTAAAGCCCTACATGGCTCAGGGCCTGGTTACCTGCGGGACCGCATTCTACCACATACCTCCCTAAGACCGGTTAGGTCCCACAGAGAGGGCCTCCTCCGGGTCCCGTCGGCCAAACAATGCCGACTGGCGGGGCCACGGGGGAGGGCCTTCTCTGTGGGAGCCCCGTCCCTCTGGAACCAACTTCCACCAGAGATCCGGACTATCCCCACCCTTCTGGCCTTCCGTAAAGCCTTAAAAACATGGCTCTTCCGGCAGATGGGGTGAATAGGATAATCAGATTCCCCCTGAATGTTGTGTTTATAATGTTTTTCTTTTTAACTATATTTTAATTATGATTATTGTTTTTAAATGTACGCTTCTTACTCATGTTGTACGCCGCCCTGAGTCCCACGGGATTGGGCGGCCTATAAGAGCGTCTAAATAAATAAATAAATAAATAAATAAATATTCAATCCCATCACATTTCTTTGCCATTCATAATTTAAAATATGTTTGGAATTTTTTGCTTTGGCCCCATCTCCAGCATAGAAGGAAGGATTTCTGAAATTTTGGCCATCCTCTGTTTACCTCAAAGAGTCTTCTTCAAATAGTCATTCACTTTATAGTGTAAATAAGATAATACCTGGGGGCCCTGAAGGGCCAGGAAATCCAATTCCTGGAGGCCCTGGCAGACCTTTTTCACCTGGCAGACCAGGTCTTCCTGAGATCCCTGGGTCTCCCTTGTCACCTGTGGAGTTAGGTATAAAATAAGCCATGTGTTGTTCTGATGAAAAGGAATCGTGGAACAATTAAGAACACTATCCACATCATAACACAACAAAATACCTTGGAGGCCTGGATTTCCAGCAGGTCCAGTAAAACCTCTGGCCCCTGGGGGACCAGGCAGAGAAATGACACGTCCAGCTTCACCTTTGGGACCTTGTAAGTAAATACATAAAAAGATATACCAAATTAACAAATACATCGTCTACTTTTTCAGACTGTATAATTTAACTCCTAATATTTACTTTCACTTATATAACAGTTGCAACAGGAAAATAAATGCTACTCAACTCATTAGGTCTTCTCTCTGGATAGCATGTAAAGACTGACATACAGAGAAACAATCTTGACACACCTCAGGTTTTCTCAGTTTTATTAGTACCATTATTTATATTAAGAAACCCATCTTTAATCTTTAAAAAATATTTCAAAAAATAAAACTAAAAACTAAAAATGCAACTAAAAACGAAGAATAAGAAATAAATCTACATTTTATACTTCTCAACAGTCACTGGTTTTCTATTAATTTACTACTACAATATCACAAAATCATTGTCACAGTAAAATATACTGTATTACTGCATCCTTTGATAAATAGAAAACATGCTTTTCCAAATCAGATAGAATAGATCATGTATTTTGATAACCATTCTTTGATATCTTAATACCATTTCCCAACTTCTTAATATAATTATTTTTGCCATCTCCCATGCATACATGCATACAACTGCAATTCTTGAGAAATGAGCAATATATAGTTCAACATAACATTAACATGTTTAACGTTTACAGATTTTCTCATAAGTCTACTAATATACAGTACATTAATATATTATTAATGGGACAGGTTACTATCAATGGAACAAATTGCCTCCCAGAGGGTGCTCATCATTGAAGGTTTTCAAGAGAAGATAGGACAACCATTTGTCCAGTATGGTATAAGGACTCCTGCTTTGGACAAGGAGTTGGACTGGAAGGCCTCTAAGGTCCCTTCCAGCTCTATGATTTTATGATTCTATTACCCCAGAGAAATATGAAACGATCACATGATCATGTCTCCAATATTTTACAACTCCAGCTTAAAAAAATCTGATATTTTATCCTTTCGTATACATTCTTTGGGGAGTCAAGTACTCCCTAAATGGAATTACTTTGAGGAATCAACCGTAATTTCAAATTTTTAGATGACCTGAAGCCATTGCTTTGGCTTTCTTGGAAATTCTAATTCTTTAGTTCATATCTGACATATCCCAGAAACGTCAACTTTTAAAATGTTAAGTTTTTGATAGAGATATGTTATCTATCTATCTATCTATCTATCTATCTATCTATCTATCTATCTATCTATCTATCTATCTATCTATCTATCTATCTATCTATCTATTTTAGTGTTCTTATATGCCGCCCTACTTCCTGGGGACTCAGGGCGGCGTACAACATGTAAAGAACAACTATAAATAGATTATAGATTCTATTAAGCAAGAAGCAATTCAGGTGTGTACATATTGATCTGTTAGAACATGATTAAGCTGAATATATCTCCACTGCTGTGGCTTGGGAAGACCATACTCGATTTAAAGTCAAGAAAAAAAACCTTAAAATAATCATTACATATCACACCAGTTGATTTAAAGTGATGATGAGTCCAGCTTTCACCCAAGCTTTGCAATACAACGATTTAACACCAATTCTCAAAGCAGAAGCTATCCAAAGAGTTAAATATTCACGAATCTCATTGTCAAAATCAATTTATTTCCCAATATGGCCTAAAGATTTTCACCATTTACACTTTCCAACTTAGCCATGAGGGATAATAGTCCATTATATTTTTATCTCGTCAACAAGTGACTGATGAAACACTGGCCCAATGATATTTTTACACATTAGATAAATTAAAATTAACTTCCTCAAAAGGTGCTTTCAATTTAGCTAAGGAAATCTTAGTTGGAATTTTTACACTGACAAAGATATTGGATCACCATGAACATTTTAAAACTATTTCCCTCATTCTTTGAATAGAGAAGAGGTGACTGCCATTGCCACATGAATTTGCAGTACAGCAATAAGGGTTTCTGCTTATTGTCAGTGAAATTCAATGAAAGTCCTGCTATCTGGGTATCATTTGTTTAGTCATAATTCTGTAACTATACCAAAATACAAATCCTAAGTACTTGGATTAATTATACTGTAGGAATAGAAGGCGTGAAAACATTGGATTTTATCTAGATTGGAGTGCGGTTCAAATTTTTTTTTTTTTGTAGGCAGAAGCTTTAAAGGAAAACAGCAAAATCAAGAGCAACATAACAATGAAGGATATGAGTACTAAACACATCTGGGATGTGCCCTAAGCTGCTTCTAGGTACATTTCTTTACATTGAATTTCATTTTGTTAGTTAGGCCCAGTGTTCAAGTCTGTCAAGATCCATCTAAATCTTGAGCCCATCATCTAGGGTTTTGGCTATTCCTGCCAGCTTAGTGTCATCTGCAAATTTGATAAGTTCCCCTTCTATTCCCTCATCCCTCCATGTAGACGTAGTACCATTAAGGACTACTCATTGAGTACAGTTTATCAGACAGTTACAAATCCATCTGATGATGATGCTATCTATCCCACTTTTTTTCTAGCTTACGAAGAAGTAGGTTGTGGTCCACTTTGTCGAATGTCTTGCTGAAGTCTAAGTATACTATGTCCACAGTATTTTGCTGGTCTACTAATTTAGTTAGTATGTCAAAGAATGAAATAAGATTGGTTTGTACTTTTACTTGTTTTTACAACAGCTACTGATGATTACTTTAAGAAATCACTGGTTTTTAGCAAAACTACACATGCAGGCAAATGTTTTATTGCTTTATATAATTGATGAGGAATACTAAAAAAGGAAAGCTGTTGCATATCTCTGCTTGTCTAACACATTAACAAACAAGAGCAATTACATAATCTTAAGGGCAAATATTCCACAATCATTTTGCATAATTAGATACAATACTTGCATTTGATAGGCACACAATAGGTCCATATTGTGTGCATATAGCAGTAGAAAATGGAAAAGGTGCCCAAATAACAACAGCAGTTTAGTACAATTTATTTATAGATGGCATCTTTTCCATGGTCTGTTTCCTCACAGCAAACTGAAAGACAAGGCCCTGTGTTTGGAGATAGGGCAGATATGGCTTTCTAAGACCCAGCAAGCCATCATTCTATCTTACTATAGATCAATGTTCTCAACCTCAGCAGCTTTAAGATGTGTGGATTTCAGTTGCCAGAATTCTCCAGCTAGCATGCTAGATGGGAATTCTGGGAGTTGAAGTCCAGGCATCTTAGAGCTGCTGGACACTGCTGTGGACAACAATGTTTCTGAACCTTGTTTGCATATATATCATAAAAGGGTACTATTTGGAAACCATATATTTAAATGATGTTATTCAAAGGCATGATTTTTTAAATATCTTAACAAACAGATTTCCAAGTTACAAGAGTTAGAATATTTCATCATTTTAGCCTTTGTTTCCTCCAGTCGTTTCCTTGTTATCTTCCACTAAAATAATCTGTGGATTGTTTTGTCAAAATAACTCTTCAATCTGATGATGATTTTGAAGAATTTGTCTTTTTGAGTCACAATGGCAATCGCCATATTGCATAAATAGTTGCCAATTCTGCTGCTATATCTGTGATAACACAAAATGTAACATTCATTTTAATCACTGCAAAATGTGGTACGTATTGTGACCCTTTTAAAAAAATGGGTATCCACATTACTTTTATAGCATTACCTGGAAGTCCAGGGGTCCCAGGGATTCCAGAAAGTCCCTTTTCTCCTTTATCACCCTGTGGTCCAGGACTCCCAACTCCTGGAGGACCAGGGAAACCTCTGTCTCCAGGGGACCCTGGTAAACCACTTATTCCTGGGAGTCCACGGTCTCCTTTTAATCCAATGGTTCCCTGGTTTAAGGAAAGAAGAAAGTAAGCGGGGTATAGGAAGAATTTCCTGCTCTCCAAGAAGAACTGATATACAATTCTATACTAGCTGGATAGTTCCTGATCTAAGTGGATCAGGATAAAATCCAGTCTGTTGTGGAGATTTGGGGATGGGGGAGATTCTTCCTGTGCAACCCCCAGAAACATGGAGTTAGTACACAGGATGGAGTCATCTGTGGGAATCTAATAGAGGCTTTCTCAGTTCTTTGAAATAGACATTTTCCCAGGGTCTCTGGTCATGCCTAATAGGGTTAGGTACACAGGAATTGAGGTCAAGAGGCCACATGAACAAAGTCAAACACAGGATCCATAACAATAGAAACTGGTTGTTTATAGCCAATTTGTCTCCAGTTCTAAAACCTCTGTCATTTAAAGGATTTGCTCAGTACTTTACCTGCTCTCATAAAAATGCAGGCAAAGCAAAGTTCAGGAGCCATTATAGTTAATCCCAGAACATGGTATTGGGGCTGATTCAGAAAAAAAAGGCTCTTTGTAATCCTGGGATTGATGCTTCTTGGGAAGGTATGCACTATGTCAGCATAAAATTTATCTTAGTGTATAATTCACTTGGTGCTACTAGGGGCAAGCAGATAATCAATGAGATGGATTTGATGTTTGTTCCAAATTAGGCTTAATAATTATGCTGAAAAAGTGTTGAATTGAAAAATGCCTCCCCCTTATTCTTGCTCACAGTTATAAGAACTGAGATGCTACATGACAGGGAATGATGAAGCAGTAAAGAAGGGAGTTCGCAATGGACTTGTACAATATTCAGAACAAATATCAACAGGCTATATTATAGATCTCTGCCCTGGGAAGGGAGTTGGACAAAAAGACCTCCAAGTGCCTTCCCAGCCCTCTGATTCTAAATCCATCTGAAGAGATGTCTCATGGCGAAAGTTGATTACAAAGAGGCAATGAAATGTTGCTGGACTTCACAATAGTCAAGTAACTGTAGCCAATATTGTGGTGAAAAAAGGAAACAAAATTAAGTAATGGGGTTCAACAATTTGGGCAGAATTTCTGAGAGAAATATTCCTCAAATATTACTGTAATTCAGAGGGGTTGAAATAGTTCGATAGCACCCTCTTAGGCAAATGCACTGGATTGCAAATAAAATTTCAATACTCTAAGAAAGTACAGAATTCATATGCAGTTTGATGTACCATCAACTAAAACAATTCATTTCCCCAGGCTGTAGATGGGGTAATAGCATAAATAAACAATACAGAAATTACAAATAACCCTGCATTTGATCTTGAGTAGTATGAATATATCCATTTATGCACTGATGCTTTCCATCCCAACCTCCTGTTGCAGTGTTTTTAAAGAAAGGCCTGGGGCAGTAGCAGAAAACAGAGATAACACCTCAGACGTAACACTAATACAGGTAGTCCTCGACTTATGACCACAATTGAGCTAAGTGACACATTTATTAAGTGATTTTTGTCCCATTTATGACCTTTCTTGCCACAGTGAATTACTGCAGTTGTTAAGTTAGTAACACGGTTGTTAAGTGAACCTGGCTTTCCCATGGTTTCCCTGACTTTGCTTGACAGAAGTTTGCAAAAGGTGATCACATGACCCCAGGAACTACAAGTGTCATAAATATGAACCAATTGCATCTGAAATTTAATCGTGTGAGTCATGTAATCATGGGGATGCGGCAACAGTTGTAAGTGTGAAAATCATCATAAGTCACTTTTTCAGTGCTATTGTAACTTCGAAAAGTCATTATATGAACTGTTGTAAGTTGAGGACTATCTGTAAACTCTTTTTGCAACAATTATTGCAAATCCATTTAGACTGGATTTGGCATTTTTTGTCCACCTATCAAGTTCTTCCTGGGATAGACAGATATTGTTATTTAATAATATTAAAGGTATAATTGCATGATGATGATGATTATCTCATTAAACATGAAACTCAGTCAACTGGACATTTAAAATGTATCACAAATAACATTGACTGGTGCTGATGGTTGATACATGTTGCTGCCAGCATCCTAAGTATCAACCAAGTATCTTCTTAAAATGTATGATGTTCCGAGTAGTTTTTTGCAGTTCCACTGATGTTATTGCAGGAAGCTGCAATTTCTTGATGTATTTTATAAAATTCTTGAACATGGTACCAAGTGCCCCGATGACAATGGGTATCACTGTTACATGTTTCATCCATAATTGCGTAGTTTCGATGGCCAGGTTGCGATATTTCGTGATTTCTTCCAGTTCTTTTTCTTCGGCTCTGGCGTCTCCTGGTACAACAATATCAATAAATTGTATGCTTTGGCCCTCAACAATCATAATACCTGCCGTGTTGTGTTCCAAATGATGATCCATCTGTATTCAAAAGTCCCACAAGATCTTCACCGTCTCATTTTTGACAACTTTTTCCACTTTATGTTCCCATGACTTTTCGGATAGAGGTAAGGCGCATTTTTCACATAATGACCAGTGGATTAATTTAGCAACTTGATCATGTCTAGCTTTGTAATCAGTTTGCGGGATTTTGTTGCACTCACATATTAAGTGTGAAACAGTTTCAACTTTGTCATTGCAAAGTCGGCAGTTTGGATTGTCAGTGGATTTTTGTATCTTCGCTTTCATGCCATTAGTTTGTAGTGCTTGTTCTTGAGCAGCGAGTATTAAACCTTCTGTTTCTTTCTTGATGGTTCCCCTCTTAAGCCATGCCCTTGTCAAGTTGTTATCACATTTTCCTTCAATGTTTTTAAAGTGTCCATGCAAAGCTTTGGTTTTCCATCTATTTAATCTGTAATCCAGCTGTTTTTCCTTATATTCTGTCTTTGTTTCTGTTGTTTTTATAATGTTCTCTGTTTTCACAGCCTGCAGCATTTTTTCTGTACTTTGGTTCACATAATCATTCAAACTTCATTTTTCTTCTTCTACAGTTTGATGGATTTGCAATAGCCCTCTGTCCCTTATTCTTCTTGGGAGGTACAACCTGTCAATGTCACCATGGATGTAAAGCGTGGTACATATTCAAAAGTTTACGCGTTTTCTGGTCCATGTTTTCCAGTTGTTGTTGTCAATAATAATAATAATAATAATAATAATAATAATAATAATAATAATAATAATAATAATAATAATAATAATAATAATAACAACAACATCTTATTTATTAAACATGAAATTCAGTCAACTGAACATTTGAATGTATCACAAATACCATCGACTGGCACTAATGGTTGATACGGGTTGCTGCCAGCATCCTAGGTTGTTTTCTTCTCCTTCTCCTTCTCCTTCCTTCTCCTCCTTTACTATTACTATTATTTTGTCCCAGTTTTTAAATATAACTCAAAGAGGTGAACATATCTAAGACTCCTATCTCCTGTGAGCAGCAACTCTCTGAGAAATGTTGGTCTCAAAGTCATCCAGCCAGCTGTAATGCCTAAGGGACAGCTGGAGCTCACAGATTCTGTTTTCTAAACCAGCACCTTTACCATTACACCAAAGACTAATTGATTAAAATTATTTTGATTGATTGAAAGGAATGTCTCCTCATTAATCAAGGAGCAGTTTGTTTTTGGTCTGTTACCGAAACCCAGCTGTGTCAATATCTGTCAGTGGAACAAATTCCTTCTCTCTGTTCAGCCCTCATTGCCCCACCCAAAATTGATATGGCTCAAGAGAAAATGAAGGATTGAAAAAAGCTTCTTTTACAAACAGAGGTTAAGTTCCTTTGGGATGTTGCTGAATAGATAACATTTAGTAAAAGTGATTATAATAACATGTACAGTAAATGCCCTACTAGAAGAGGCATTCCCCTCTCTACATGTAGTGAAAAATATTCATCTTCTAAAACTGCGGCCCATCTGTGCATCAGTTAACCACAGCCTATGTTTTTTCTATCAGACTATGCATTCACTAGAGTTCATTAATTTATCTACTCGTATTATCAGAGGATTTTTTAATTTAACCAATTAGGCATTCTATATAATTCATAAGATTATGCAAACATTCAGAGATTTTTTTAAAAAAATAAAATTAGTTAATTTAAACACACACATTTTTATGTTCTATAGCTTGTTTAAAAGAATGGACATAAACAGATAAATACATACTGATGCTCCTTTAGGTCCTGGGATGCCAGGGACACCATCCTTTCCTGGCCTTCCTTCTTTGCCAGGAATACCTGACTGTCCAGGTAATCCTGGTTCTCCTTTTTCACCTTTTACAACGGAGTCATCGAAAATCTCTCCAGGTTCTCCTTTTGGTCCTGGGATTCCTATCAAACCAGGTACACCAGGAGGTCCCTGAAATTACAGTTGGTTACAGCAGAATTAATTGTCTTCTGTCAAGCTGTTTATTGAAGTACTTACAAAAGTTGCTCATTTTCAAAAAAAATTGCATCTGTAAATTAGCAATGATCCATGGGCCACTGAATTATCCCTTGATGTGAACAGATAGTTCAAATTCAGTTAAAATGGAGGGTTTGGAGTGAAGTTCATGGTGGACATCTATGAAGAAGCAGAGATGGTGCCGTGGTGGTGACTAGCAGCAAGATGGAGAAATCTGGCCAGTGAAGCCTCTCCAGACAAGGGGAGACTGTGAGATCACCTACACAGGACTTACAGTCGACTCTTCAGTAGAATGACTGGGGATCAGGGAAGAGTCAGCTTTCGCCTGCAATGCCATCTTTCTAAGGACATTAGAAGACTGAACCTTGCTGAAGGTTTGCTCAGAGCCTGACTTTCTTAAACACTTTAGAATGTAACTTATTTATAGTTACAAAAAGAACTCCAGACCAGTGGGATAAAGAAAAAAACTCATTTGGTGAGTCAACTTTCCTTCTGGATCAAAAAAAGAAATGAAAAGAGGATATAATAGCAAAAATATTATTTTGATTTAAGAAAGTTTTCTCTTAAGGAGGAAAGTTATCTCTCTTAATTTGAAAAGTGCTTTTGTTTGAAATAACTACAATGGAAGAATGTCTGGTGAAGATGGGAGGATTTGCTGGGATGGCAAAATTGATTTCTTTGATTAGGTAAAAGACAACCACTAGTTTTATTACTGATTGGAAGCACTTCGTGGACTTTTTGCTGAAAAAAGGAAAAAATTAACTTGTGAGTTATTGGTTTGATAATTAGAAAGGATGGATTATGAAAAGAGGGAAGTCATGATGTAACCTTAGAGAAAGGGAGTAAAATATAAATACATTTATAACTGTTGTGAGGAATATAGGAAGTTGCTACTTTATAATCTTTCCTTTCCTTTCCTTTCCTTTCCTTTCCTTTCCTTTCCTTTCCTTTCCTTTCCTTTCCTTTCCTTTCCTTTCCTTTCCTTCTTTCCTTTCCTTCTTTCCTTTCCTTTCCTTCCCCTTCCCCTTTCCTTCTATTTCTAACTTATACACTATTATACTTTATTTCTTTTCTAACATTGGTATTGCTTTTATCCTGTTAAACATTTCTTTAATAGAAATTCTATTCAAAAATGAATTCAGTAAAATGAGTCAATCAAAATTGTCAGGACAGATTCATAAAACCACCCTTCCTGAAATTGCTTCAACAGTACCAATAAAGGAGAATATTTGTTTTCTCTAGTTTACTAGAGAAGAAGAAAACAACAACACGCTATCCTTCCTGGACATTCTGATCAGCAGAGACCACAATGGCAAACTAGAAACGCAAGTCTACAGAAAAACCACCCATACCAACCAGGTATCCCACTACCAAAGCAACAACCCAATCTTCCACAAGAGAAGCTGTGTAAGGACTTTATTTAAATTAGCCCAAACACACTGCAGCTACCCAGAACAGCAGAAAAAGGAAATGGAGCATCTATACAACACATTCTAAGAAAATGGATAGCCACACAACTTTATCAAAAGGTCCCTTACTATTCAACCCAATACAGCACAACCAACACAAACCCTAAAAAGAATTACACTGCCTTACATCAAGAATATCTCAGAAACCACAAATAGACTACTACAACCACATAGAATCAGCATAGCACACAAGCCAACTAAAGCCCTTCAAAATATCTTAAGCAAACCAAAAGACCCAGCAACCCCAGAATAAAAAAACAAGAGTCATCTACAACATACAATGTAAGAACTGCAACAACCACTATGTGGGACAAACAGGCAGAAGACTGGCAGAACACATTTATGAACACCAACTGGCAGTCAGAAGACATGCCAAAAATTCTTTAATTTCACAACATATAGACAGATTTAACCATAGTTTCAATTGGGAAAATGTGACAATCCTAGACCAGGCCAAGTCCAAAAATGCCAGGGAATTTCTAGAAGCCTGGCACTCTGACAAATCAGCCATCAACAGACACATAGACATTAACAACATCTATAGACTATGCAAAAGAGACAATCAACCAGTCCAAAAGAGAAAAAGACTCCAGCACCTCTCCACCAATAATCAGCACTCAGATCAGCATACAATCTGTGCATAATTATTAGGCAAGTTGTATTTTGGAGGATTAATTTTATTATTGAACAACTACAGTGCTCTCGGTCAATCCAAAATGTTAATAAACCTCAAACCTGAACATTTAAGAAAGTAAAAGTGAGGTTTTGGCTTTCTTAGGAGAATATCTACGTGTGCACGATTATTGGGCAACTATTAGTGTGCAGAATTATTATGCAACTAAATGAAAAACAAAAATTTGCCCATCTCACTCATTTATTTGCATCTGTTAAAGTGAGAATAATAAACAAACAACTCAAAATGTACAAATAAACATTTTTGACAGTTCACACACACAAAAAAAACCAGTGATCAATATAGCCACCCTTCTTTTCAGTAACAGTCATAAGCCTTCCATTCATGGAGTCTGTCAATTTCTTGATCTGTTGATGATCAACTTTTTGTGCAGCAGCAACCACAGCCTGCCAGAGACTGTTCAGAGATGTGTACTGTTTTCCTTCACCATAAATCTCCCATTTCAGAAGGGCCCACAAGTTCTCAATAGGGTGTAGGTCAGGTGAGGAAGGGGGCCATGTCATTATCTTTTATCTTTAAGGCCTTTACTGGCTAGCCACGCAGTGGAGTACTTCGATGCATGCGATGGAGCTTTGTCCTGCATAAAAATCATGGTCTTCTTGAAAGATGCAGACTTTTTCCTGTACCACTGCTTGAAGAAAGTGTCTTCTAAAATCTGGCAGTAGGTTTGGGAGTTGATTTTGAGGCAATCTTCAACCTGAAAAAGTCCAACTAGCTCATCTTTAATAATACCAGACCAAACCAGTACCCCACCTCCACCTTGCTGGCTTCTGAGTCGAAGTGCCTGTTACTGATCCAGCCATGGGCCCATCCATCTGGTCCGTCGAGTCTCTCTCATCTCATCAGTCCATAAAACCTTTGAAAAATCTGTTTTCAGATATTTCTTGGCCCAGTCTTGCCATTTCAACTTATGGGTCTTATTCAGTGGTGGTCAGGTTTCAACCTTCCTTACCTTGGCCATGTCTCTGAGTACTGAACACCTTGTACTTCTGGGCATTCCAGGTAGGTTGCAGTTCTGACATATGGCAGCACTGGAGAATAATGGATTCCTGGTAGTTTCACGTTTGATTCTTCTCAAATCTTTGGCAGTTAATGTGCGTCTTCTTTTCTCAACTTCTTTTCTTTTCTGCAATCCTGTTGACTATTTGCAACAAAACATTTGATGGTTCTGTGATCACGCCCCAATATCTTAGCAATGGCTACATGGCTTAGGACCAGTTTACCTCCGAGACCGCCTTCTCCAACATACCTCCCTAAGACCGATTAGAGTCCACAGAGTTGGTCTGCTGGTGGTCCCGTCAGCCAAACAATGTCGGTTGGTGGGCCCACGAACGAGGGCCTTCTCTGTGGTGGCACTGGCTCTCTGGAATACACTACCCCCCGAGATCCGCATTATTTCCACCCTGCCAGCCTTCAGAAAATCAGTAAAAACATGGCTTTGTTGACAGGCCTGGGGCCAATGATTTTAATACAACATCGATTACTCTTGGCCCCATGAATGATTTATTGTATGGGTTTTTAAATTCAGATTTTTAATGTTTTTAAATGTTTTAATACTTACTGTTTTTAATGTTTTTTTTATATTTGTTGTTGCATGTGAATTTTCATTGTTGTGAGCCACCCAGAGTCTCCGTGGAGTGGGCGGCATACAAATGCAACTAATAAATAAATAAATAAATAAATTTCAAGAGTGCTGCATCTCTCTGAAAGACCTTTTACAATTTTTGACTTTTTCAGAGTCATTTAAATCTCAGGCCTATTTTGCCTGAGGAAAAGAAGCTGCCTAATCATTATGCACACCTTGATATAGGGGGTTGATCTCCTTAGGCCACACCCTCCTTCATTACACAAAAACACATCACCTGACATGCTTATATCCTCCAGGTTTATACAGCTTGGAGGTGGAAAATATGTATAAAAATGATGATATGGTCAAAATACTCACTTGCTTAATAATTGTGCACACAGTGTAGATTAACTCCAAGGTGAATTTCAGAACAACTATCAAGTAAGCAATACCCCAATCAAGGAACTGCCAAAGAGCCATCAGTAAACAGCCCAACTAAAGAATCTCTAAGACCGCCCCCACCCACACAGCCAGGCAAGCCACCAGAATATAAAATTACAGCAAACCCCACCTTACTAGCACTGATGATGTTACCTAGTTAGTATAATGAAATTTTTGCATGAAAACAAGCAAGGTCAGAGAGCACCAAGGACTTCTGCTTCAACAGTGCCTCCTCCTCTATCAATCACCCTACACACAGAAAGCTCTCATTCCAAAGAAAAGAAACTGAAGCACCGGTGCATTTTTAAACAATTCCACATACAATGATAGTGAAGAATTTCTATCCTTACAGGCATATTTGCTCATTCATTAACAGAAGGAAGTTAATATTTATTGATCCCAAAATTGGGCAGACTCTGATTTAGAAATCTAATAAACTAACTAGGTAGTTTGCTTTTTGGAAGCAATTGCATGGTTTAAAGGCCATACACAGAAGCCCCAATCAAGAAAATAAAGGACATAGTAAATATCTAATAATAAGTCTAATCTAATAATAAGTGGACAACTTGTGGATGCTTTGACCCCTGGCTATTATAAATACTAAACAACCTGCCACCCCTTGGGTCATCCTTTAAGATTTTTTCCCTGTCTAATTCCTCAATGCTTTCAACAATGTGCAGTTACTAATATATTGACTTCACTGGAAAAGCTGAGATACATTCACAGATGTATCTGTCTGGGAAATACTCCATGTTGAACTGTATAGCACAGTCAAACATCAGCACAGGAAATGTTTTGTATTATGTCATAACTTGTTTTATTATCATTTTATGTCATAAAATATTTTATAAAATTTGTCAAATCGTGGGTCCTAGATATTGGACACATTAGGTAAGTTACCCCCCTTGAGGTAGCTTGGTTCAAAAGTTGTTGCCCTGTGGTGCATCATTTCATCCTGCTAAAGGTTACAGGAGCGGGAGTTTTATTACTATATAAATAGGCCATGAAACCACCCACAGCACAAGCCATTGCCATCAAGGCAGAAGGAACTGCTACTGGCTTCCCTCTTCACAATGATCAATCAGACTGCTTCTCCTCTGCCAGTAATCTATATTCTTCCGCAGAAATATTGGGAAGGAGTGGAATGTCTCCAGGAAGAAACTAGCAGGTTGCAAACTGACTAATGGGAGAAGGAGAAGCCTCAGTGCTTTCCTTTTCCCCTACCAGAAACTGCTCAGGACTGATAACGCCCTTCCAGCAGCCCAGATTAAAATACTATCCTCTCCAAGTGCCCTTGCTCAAGAGTGCTGCAAAGCAAGGAAATTAACGATACCCACATGTGTATGTGAGTGTACACATGTGCGTGTTAAATGGGGGAGGGGCATGCATTTGCAGCTCCTGACCAGCAACCTGTGTGGTCCTGAAGGGTAAAGATCTTGGCTACTGACATAATTGAAACATTATTACTCATATCCATAAGTGCTGTGAGATGGGGAACGCAAGCTTTTTCCCATTCATCAAAACAAAATGCCATGCCCTTAAATACAAAAAGAAATAGATTCTTTCCCCTTGTATTTGAAATTCATTTCCTGAGATGATGAACACTAAAGCACTGATGACATTCATTATTACAAAAATATTTCTCTGAAAAGTTGCCCAAAACACCCATATACTTACTGCCACTCCTGGAATGCCTTCAAATCCAGGAAGGCCTCTATCACCTTTAGCACCTGGTTGTCCTGGAATGCCTTTTTAAAAGAATAGAGTATGTGTGTGTGTGTGTATAAACAAACAAACAAACAAACAAACAAACAAACAAGTGCTTGGGAGAGCATTTTCTAGCTATCATTTCAAATTGTACATGCAAACTACAGGATTTGCAGAAGACATAAAAGTGCACTGCTAGTTTAAAACGGAAAAGGGAAAAAAAGAAATTAGATGGGCTTTTGATTCTCGGAGAGTCACATTTGTCTGGCTGCAACCTTGATCATTACTTTGAATGAGAAGGTGACTTTGGATGGTCAAATGTACCAAATCTCTTCCCCAAATCCTCAAATTTTGTTCTCAACTACTATGAAAATAGAATAGAATAGAATAGAATAGAATAGAATAGAATAGAATAGAATAGAATAGAATAGAATAGAATAGAATAGAATAGAATTTTTTATTGGCCAAGTGTGATTGGACACACAAGGAATTTGTCTTTGGTGCATATGCTCTCAGTGTACATAAAAGAAAAGATACATTTGTCAAGAATCATGAGGTACAACACAATGATTGCCACAGGATACAAATAAGCAATATGGTGGTAATGAAAGGACTGGCTCAATTACTTGAAGACTAAGTGCCAAATAACTGTTAACAGATGTTACTGGAATGAATTGGGAACCTCTTGCTGAGTCTGTTAAGCAATTTTCTACTTACATTGTATTCTATAGTGCTAATCAAAAGAATCACGTGGAATGGAGAAATATCTGCTCAATAAAAACTAGGTATAACTTTTTAAAAAACCAACAGACACATTTGAAATTTTGTGAGTCTATTGTGGTCATGGGCCATAAAATATTTGCCATGTAGATGCTTGCCTAATCTTAAACAGCTGCTGGGGTGGCTAGACATTAAAAAAACCCAGTCATTTATTATATTAGAAGTCAACTGTTGAAGATTACTCCCATGCAATGTTTAGGCCACTCATTATAAATTAAAATATTGGCCAGTTCAATCTGTGAGTATTATTGTGTTTAATCTATTTTTCAGGAAGTTTTTGGAATAATTGGCAATGCCTATAATTTAAAATCTGTATCAGAAATCCTACTTATTGGTTGCCAGCAGGATCAATAGATTTGGTGGGCAGCCTAATATGTGGAATTCCCTCCAAAGTGATATATACAGCTGGCCATATCTGTAGCTGCTTTTAAGCATTTTTTTTCATGGCATTTACTTTTGATAGGCATTCCAAGAATATTTTCCTGTATTTACATTTTTTCTATTTAATATGATGTAATACTTTCATATTATTTTGTTGTAAGCTGCCGAGAGAAGATTATGATTTTGAAAATCAAATATGATGATCATTTGAATACAGGAATAAACATGTTTATTAAAGAAAAGGAAATGGAGTACTGTACTCCAAATAATTTTTAGAAAGGACTTTTTTTAGTGCTTTACTTGAAACTAGTTATAATGGAATGATAATAAAATATGGTTTTTTTCAACAATAAAAAGAAGGAATTTTATGTAATTTTTAACCACCACTTCTCAATTACAGAGAATGCTCACCCTTTACAAAATGTTTAAACAAAACTAAATGATCATGCAATTGTGTAGAAATTGTGGATGATGTTTGACATTTGTGAGACTTATTTTCCAAACAGCCATTTATAATGTTTTCACATTTTGTGTAGACATAGAAAAGATGCAGGATAAGAAAATGTAGGCTTATTACTCTTGTTTTCTGCTCAGGAGAAAATAAAGATTGCATTTTCAGAAAAAGGCAGAGTTAAGTTCACTTCTACTGCTCCAGGGATCAAACAACAGACCCTTTCATCAAAATGAATTAAAATAAATGCCAAGATTATTTAACCCATTCTAGAATGTTAAGAATGACATTTAAAGAGCACAGAATAGAAGGGAGGAACATTCCAAGTGATTTTTACTTTCTCCGCTACTGTATATGATTATCTAGTAATACAAACTAACCAGAGGTGGGTTTCAGCAGGTTCTGACCAGTTCTGGAGAACAAGTAGAGGAAATTTTGAGTAGTTTGGAGAACCGGTAAATACCACCTCTGACTGGCCCTGCCCTCATCTATTCTCTGCTTCCCGAGTCCCATCTGATCGGGAAGAAATGGGGATTTTGCAGTAACCTTCCCCTGGAGTGGGGTGGGAATGGAGATTTTACAGTATCCTTCCCCTGCCACACCCACCAAGTCACGCCACGCCCACCAAGCTACGCCCACAGAACCGCTAGTAATTTTTTTGAATCCCACCACTGAACCTAACATTTGAAACTTGTTACTGTATTTTATTACATATATAATTTTGAAAGTATCTCTCCATTTCTATATGAAACAACATGATGAATGGAACAAAAGAAAAACAGAACAAATTCTAGGGGAAAGTTTTATCTGGAGTCTAATTAAGGGATTCCCTCTTTTTTACTTTACCTGGTTCCCCTTGAAGCCCTTGGGGCCCTGTAGGTCCAGGAAAACCTGCTCCATCACACTCCAAGCAGCCTTCCCCTTTTTCACCTATGGGAAAAGGCAAAGATGTTTGAAAATTCTTTACATTTAGCATAAAAACCTCATGCCTCAGGAATGGAAATATGTGTGACATAATATTTGACACATATTATCTAATCAAACTTTGAACATGACACATTGAAAAAAAAATCTGCATGGAAACCCTAAAGGTTGCCTGTCAGCCCTGAAAGCCTTGGGTGCTTGATCAAACAATAACCGTATTGATTATGCAGGGTTTCCCAACCTTGGCAACTTGAAGATATCTGGACGTCAACTCCCAGAATTCCCCAGCCAGCAAATGCTGGCTGGGGAATTCTGGGAGTTGAAGTCCAGATATCTTCAAGTTGCCAAGGTTGGGAAACACTATAGGTAAATAAAAAATGGGAATTAAATGAAATCTATTTTAATTTTTTTCCCTGAGCCCATTAACCCACATTTTGGGAGATTGTATCTTGCTTTATCGCACAAAACTCAAATACAACTTCTATTTCCCTTTTCTTGCATGCACTAGTCCGCTTGGTCCCATCGTGCAGCAAGCTGGAAACCTTGGTTCAGTTCTGCAACTGCCTCTCTTGTTTTTGCTCCATTTTTTCTGAGTAATGTTGGAAGTTACATTAATTGTGAAAAGTCATACATGTCTTACACATTGTACATGGCACACTTTTATTGTGTGTGTCTATGACGGGAGAAATATTAGTGTCAAGAGAAACTAGGAGAAAGTCAAGTGACATCTTTAGAAGAGTTCTTCATTGCATATTACATCTTCTAGTTTTTCAAGGTAGAATTTTATCGACTTGGAAATAGGACGGTACTGCGATAATAAAGGGGAGTGAACAAAATCAAAATGAGCTATAATCACAATTCTGTTCATAAGAATTTAAGGATCTGTGGATGGCAAGGTTTATGCTTTGAATGTATCAAGCAATATTAAAAGTAATGGTGTCTTATTTCAAGGTAAATAATAAAGGTAGTACTTGACTTATGACCACAATTGAGCCCAAAATTTCTGTTGTTAAGTGAGACATTTGTTAAATGAGTTTTGCCCCATTTTACGACCTTTTCTGCCACAGATGTTAAGTGAATCACTGCAATCAATAAGTTAGTAACTGATTGTTAAGTGAATCTGGCTTCCCCATTGACTTTGCTTGTCAGAAGGTTGCAAAAGGTGATCACATGACCCCAGGACACTGCAACCATCATAAATACATGCCAGTTGTCAAGTATCTGAATTTTTATCACATGAGCATGGGGATGCTGCAATGGTGATGGGTGTGAAAAATGGCCATAAGTTACTTTTTTCAGTGCCGTCGTAATTTTGAATGGTCACTAAATGAACTGTTGTAAGTCAAGGACTACCTGAACATCCTGCACTCATGCTTGCCCTGCCTGTGATTTCTTTCTTTGCAGCAACCAATGTTGTTTTTAAAGCTTCCCTAAGAAAATCACCTGTTCTGCTTGTGGGTGTGAAGCATATAAATCTATCTGTGTTTGCATGGCTTTTATGCAACATTTTGCCACATCCCTCATGTTACACGTGAAGTAGTAGAGTATATTTAAAGTGAGGTTTAGGTTCACATGTATATTTGCAATTCTTATACCTAACAAATGTGGCAAGAAAAGTCGTAAAATGGGGCAAAACTCACTTAACAAATTTCTCACTTAGCAACATACATTTTGGGCTCAATTGTGGTTGTATGTCGAGGACTACCTGTACTTTTTATTGCATTCATTTTTCATTAATGTTTAATCAATGACATCTCTTTTTTGGAATTCAAATATGAAAGTCAAAAACCAATATCATTCTTACCTTTCTCTCCTCTCTCTCCTGTGTAGCCTGACTGTCCTGGGATGCCTTGAAGACCTGGATCACCAGGTAAACCACGTTCACACCCAATTCCATCTACAATAGTAAGAAAATAAAGGATATTAATTTTGATGTTTAAACAGCAGTAATCTACACCAATGACATTGATTACCAAACAAAAATAAAAGGCAGGAGCCATGAGATTATATTATTAATAATGCCCACTTCTTTAGGGCTAATTGACATAACATTCTCCCCAGTAGTGAGTTCTAAAACCCTTTACTACTGGTTTGCGCGCATGTGACACTTCTGCGTATGCGCAGAAGCATCCCAGGCGGGTGGACGGAGCCTCCTGCCGCCAGCGCTACCGGTTCTTAGAACCGGGCCAAACTGGGAACAACCGACCGCTTCTCTCTATATATTTTAGCAATCCCAACAATTTGCAAAGTAATAATCATGTAAAGAAATCTATATTGCAGTACCTCCTATCCAACAATTGCAGAGGTTAAGAAAAAAGGGTACTATATTGCAATATAGATCTTTATCCCCTGGTTAGGGCTGAAAAAAACCTTTTTCAGAGGGAATAGCAATGAAAACAAGCCTGCAAAGACTTAGGGCTGGAAAAAAACTTATTCGGAGGGAGTAGGAATGAAAAAATCCTGCAAGCCAGGAAGATCGTTAACACCTCATTAGGGCCAAAAAAACCTTTTTCAGAGGGAATAGCAAAGAAAACAAGCCTGCAAAGACTTAGGGCTGTGGGAAAAAACTTCTTCAGAGTAGCAATGAAAAAATCCTGCAAGCTGCGAAGATCGTTAGCACATCTTTAGGGCTGGAAAAAAAGCTTTGAAAAAGCTACATTCGGAGCATAAGACGCATCCAAATTTTCAGCCTCTTTTAGGGGGGGAAAGGTGCATTTTATACTCTGAAAAATATGGTATATGAATAAAGATCTTCATATATACTTTTTATTTTCTCAGTGAATGGATAGAATGAAAAAGATGAAGCTTTGGTTTTTAAGCAAGAATCATTTGATTAATTGTATGATCTTAATAAATTACTGTCAGAAGTCACCAATCACTCATTGTAAAGTTTATTTATTTATTTATTTATAAGAGTTCTTATAGGCCGCCCAATCCCGTAGGACTCAGGCTAAAGTCATTTAGCCTGGCCAGAATAGTAGTTTTGAAGTAAAAGTATACAATTGTCTTCTCTGACAAATTCATTCAGCACATTCTGGCCACAATCCTGATATTTACAGCTTATCTCAAGTCTTTTTAAATATTAAATAATACATTTTCTAAAGATAATAGTCACTTGCCTGTTCCACCAGGGGGGCCTGGAGCCCCGGGTAAACCACGAGGTCCTGTAAACCCATCTCTTCCTTTTGGCCCAGGCAAAGACGTTCCAGGAGGCCCTTGGTCACCTTTTCTCCCTCTTTCACCAGGAAAACCAGCTGGTCCTGGAATAGCTCGCCCTTGATTAGAAGAATGCAGTGAAATAAATGCATGAAAACCTTCTTAAGGAACTATACACATCAATAAGAGTAACAACATCAAATAAAAATAGTGATAAGATGAGAATAACTCTCATTAGAGGCGAAAATAGATCTTTTCCCGGAATTCTGACATTAGAAATGAAACCGCAGTTTAAAGTTCTAAGTAAAATATTTATTTTGGTACAAAAACAATAAATCCTCATTAATTACATCTCTGATATAAAAAGGCACATCTTGCTTCGACAGAAGCTAGGAACAGAAGGACTGAACGGAGAAAGGAATGTACACATGCGTACTAGGAACATGTCAATCACGTGCTCAGGAATAAACCATTATATTAGATAGGGATGCAGCTCCCTGCATATACATGTAACAGGCAATATAAAAATCACTGCCTGACAAATAGTAAAGGTAAGAATAGTAAAAATAGCCATACTGTATATCTAAATATGACAAATATGTTGAAGCTTTTTTTTCTTCCTTTCAATCATTTCCAATTTTCACTGGTTTGTATATCAAGATTGTTACTTATAAAATATCCAGTTGCATGAAATCTAAAGATATGGGAGAGACTCCCAACCAGAAGCCATTTGTGTAGACATACACAACATATGGTTCTGGTGGTTGTCATGCCATCTCATTCCACTAAAGAGATATAGAGATGTAATGGACCAAACTTATCAATTGTGTAATATTTAGTTATTGTAATTTTATATCCAGGAGCCCAAGGTGCCTTAACGTGGAGATCCATTTTCATTTAATTGCCTCAATAAATAGCAGTGAAATAGTAGACTAGCAAATAATCATATATGAAACAATTCTTTTAATTAGAACATCATATTGGTTATGTCTAAAAGAGTTGCTGTTGAAAATGTCTCTAAAGTTTTATCAAATGAGAATCATCAGATAGTATAAAAGAATCAGTTCTAAAATAGTCAGATGAGATAGAAATCTAACATTCTTCTATAATGAGAAAGAGGAAATTTGAAAATAATTGTTTGACACAATAATATTTCATGATCTAGGAGACATCAAGTTATCTAAGGTGGATATGTTCATAAATATTTTTCAAACACAAGATAAAACAATTAAATATTATATTAAGATAGAAGTAAGAAAAGTCATGCTGAAGCCACTTCAATGACCCCAAATCAGGGGTGAAATCCAGCAGGTTCTAACAGATTCTGGAGAACCGGTAGCGGAAATTTTGAGTAGTTCGGAGAATCGGCAAATATCACCTCTGGCTGGCCTCAGAGTGGGGTGGGAATGGGGATTTTGCAGTAACCTTCCCCTGGAGTGGGGTGGGAATGGAGATTTTGCATTCCCCTGCCACGCCCACCAAGCCACGCCACGCCCACCAAGCCACGCCCACAGAACCGGTAGTAAAAAATTTGGTTTTCGCCATTGCCCCAAATGTAAAGTAAAGTGATATTAGTGTGTAAATCAAACAGATCTTTTAAACAATCACTTAATAAGTCTTATTATTCAAATACATTTTTATTTGACTGTGCCATATTAAACTAACTTCATTTTGGTCCTTTTTAAAAGTATGCTAAGTTTCTCATAAAAGAGAAAAAGAACATTATGCCTCAAAAAATAAATTACCTAATGTACATTGAAATACTGTATTTAAATACTGTATTTACAGTATGAAGCAGAAGGAGCATCTTTTCAGACAACACATTTTATTAAAAGGCCTAAGCTTTTGTGAACTACAACTCACTTTATTTGATTCACCGAAAGGTTAAACTCATACAGAATTGAGGCAGGAGAAAGGGAGAGGAAGAGAGAGACTGGGTGGCTAGTCAGATGCAGACAAAGATGCAGCTTCTGAAAGTACATTACAACTGTTACTTGATAAGGTGTTCATAATCAGTTTCACATGTAACCAACAACCTTGCCTTCCCTCTGCCTCATCTCATGGATGTAATGTAGCAGAGGTGGGTTTCAGCAGGTTCCGACCAATTCTGGAGAACCGGTAGCGGAAATTTTGAATAGTTCAGAGAACCAGTAGCGGAAATTTTGAGTAGTTCGGAGAACCGGTAAATACCACCTCTGACTGGCCCCGCCCCCATTTATTTATTTATTTATTTATTTATTTTATTTAGCTATTCTTATATGCCGCCCTACTCCCTAGGGACTCAGGATGGCGTACAACGTGTGCAAGAACAGCTATAATACAATAAAAATACAGTAATAAACTAGCAATTTAAAAGAATAAAAGCAACACAAGCAATACATACATGGGGGAGACCAAAATATTCAACGGTCTCAGAATCACCCCGCCTGCAGGAAGAGCCATGTCTTAATGGCTTTCCGAAAGGCCAGCAAGGTGGGAATAGTTTGGATCTCTGGGGGTAGTTGGTTCCAGAGAGCCAGAGCCCCCACAGAGAAGGCTCTCCCCCTTGGTCCCGCCAACCAACATTGTTTGGTTGAAGGGACCTGGAGGAGACCGACTCTGTGGGACCTAACTGGTTGTAGGGATGTATGAGGTAGGATGCGGTCCCCATCTATTCTCTGCCTCCCGAGCCCCAGCTGATCGGGAAGAAATGGGGATTTTGCAGTAACCTTCCCCTGGAGTGGGGAGGGAATGGATATTTTGCAGTATCCTTCCCCTACCACGCCCACCAAGCCACACCACACCCACCAAGCCACGCCCACAGAACTGGTAGTAAATTTTTTTGAATCCTATCACTGGTAATGTAGCCTCTTTACTCTTTTACTTTTAAAGACTAAGCATCTATAATATCAGTTATGTTAATTACACTGCTAGGAAAAAATACAAGTATAAAAGAAAAGTTGCAAAACCACTGATAAGATATAAGAATAACAGACACTGGAAAGTTCAATGCAAAATAGGAAAATGATACTGAAGATAAGGGAATGCTTTATAACTATAAAATAATTGTTCAAAAACTATGGCAAATATCAGTGAAAATATACTATTTATACCCACAGAAATATTGGAACTAAAAGTTGGCAAAGTTATGGCAAAAACCAGTCCAAAACTAATCAATTAATTAACCAAATTAACAAATATTCTCACCTGGAGGACCTCGTGGCCCTGGACTACCTTGAAAACCTATAAAACAAATATAATCAAGTTTCAGAAAGTAAAGTCTTAAATTGTATTTGATATTTGGCTGTATAATAATCTGGGGCCCAATAAGACATACTGTAGAAGATTGGCTTGATTTTTTTCCTAGAGACTAGATTACTTATTTTCTCTCGAATCATGACAAAAAAATAATTACATTTTATTATTGGAATTATTATTGGAGTTTTACCCCACCTTTCTATCCACTTGACAATCAAGGCAGCTTGTAATACAAGAGAATTAAAACATGAGTAAAAGTACTAGCAATTTAAATTTTTTTATTATGTTTCATTATTAGTTTTCCATTTTAAACATCATAAAATTTCTATATAGATATACACCCATTTCCATACATTATTATTAAATTTACACAGTTTGTACATTATTCAATTCATGTTTATAAAATCTTTTGTCTTCATCTCACATCTCAAGTTTTACTTTTTTTGGTCCAATCGTACCATTTTGTCCATATTTCGTAGTACTCAGAATCTTTTTGTCCTAGATAGTTAATCTATCCATCTCAGCAGAGTTGTATATTTTCGCCAGTATTGCATTCTCCGAGGGTACTTGAGTATCCTTCCAATGTTGCGCATACGCAATTCTTGGCGCAGTCACAATATGTAACATTAAATACTTAACATTTTTAGGATATTGTTTTCTAATTATTCCCAATAAAAAAAATTCAGGGGTATATTCTATTGTTCTTCCTATTATATCTTGCAGCCAATTATGTATTTTCTACCAATACCTTCTCGCTTCTGGACACGTCCACCACATGTGAAAGAAGGTACCTAAGTCTTTTTTACACTTCCAACAAGCTGGATTTGAATTTGGGTATATTTTTACCAATCTCGTTGGGCCAGGTGCCACCGATAAAACATTTTAATATAGTTTTCCTTATAGGCTACTGATTTCGTTATTTTGTAGTTCCTTTTCCAAGTCTGCTCCCAGTCAGCCAAGTGTATGTTGTGGCCTACGTTCCTTGCCCATGCAATCATCGGTCCCTTTACTATATCTTCCATTTTGTTGGATTCCAATAGGTAGTTATATAATTTTGAAATAATTTTCTCTTCTGTGCCCGTCAGAAGTTTGTCCAAATTGAATTTCTGTATCTATACCAATTCCTTCAATATCTTTTTTGTATCTTGATTGTAATTGTAAGTAGGGCCACCAGTCAATTTTTATACCTTGTTCTGCCAATTGCTCTTTACTTTTTAATTTTCCTGTTGGATCTAATATGTCTTTATATTTACCGTATTTTTCAGAGTATAAGACGCACCGGAGTATAAGACGCACCTTAGTTTTGGGGGAGGAAAACAAGGAAAAAAGGCCTCTGCCTCCAAGCAATTTGCCAAACAGCAAACAGCACAGATGATATACACTGTTTGCTGTGTATTTCTGTGCATGTGTGCCTGACCGATAGAAATAGCAAAGAATTACATTATGCAGAAAGTTTTCTTAAATGTAGTCACACTAACTCCTCCCAATTATTTAAATAGATCTGCTCCAAGGTAAGTCAGGATTTAACTCTAATACTAAACAGGACACTGTTACATTTCAGACTATACTTGTACAGAGCTGTTAAAATTAATTTAAATTTCTGGAAGTATACATTATTCTCTATTATTTAAAAGAAGATACAATAGCACTGGACCTCTTCAGAGCAAGCATTTATTTTAAAAAGCTTCTTTATTTTGTTAAGTTGTCTAGAGGTCTCCAACCTTGGCAACTTTAAGACTTGTGGACTTCAACTCTCAGAATTCCACAGCCAGCAAAGCTGGATGTGGAATTCTGGGAGTTGAAGTCCACAAGTCTTAAAGTTGCCAAGGTTGGAGACCCCTGGAACAATAATAAAGCAGTCTTTAAAAAATAAGTCTAATAATTTGAACATTCTACAGACATTTACCCCCTTGCATCCAGTTCAGCAGAAAATACAAATCTGCGTGTCTCTCTCAGCTATTTGCCTCTTTGCTGCTACTTTCAGTTTCATTTTAGCACGTGGCAAATCAGCTGTAGGTCGGGAAGCTGCTAATGACTTGCTTGGCTTTACAGGCTCTTCCCTCTTTGCTGCAAGCAGGTAAATTGCTGGAAGACAGAGGCCAAAGGGTGGGGGTGGCTGGGTGGGTGGGGCTACATTCGGTGTATAAGACGCACCCAAATTTTCACCCTCTTTTGGGGGGTAAAAAGGTGCACCTTATACTCCGAAAAATACGGTAATCGTTTTGGTTGCGTCTATTAAATTTAGATATGTTAAGGCCTCCATGGTGGAAAACCAATTGGGGATTTTCATGTAATGCTTGTTTTTAATTTCATGTAGCAATTTAAATTTTATTTAACTTCAATTAATTTCTCAACCAATTGAGAATATGTATGAATAATGACCAAGATTTACCTGTGGGACCTGGTTCACCTTTCCTTCCTGGAAACCCTTTAGGTCCTGTATCACCCTTTTCACCAAACACTTCTTCATCTCTTTCATCTGTAACCTGAATAATGACAAGCATCAAAATACAGAAAACCCCTAAACCTGAAATTTTCAAAATAAGTCAGAGCTTACAGTATTTCTGGGATTCCTGTCTTTCTTAGGAATTGCTTTAGCCCAACCTTCCCAACCCTGGTGTTTCCAAGGTGTGTTGGAATTGTAACTCCCAAACTTCCCTAGCCTTTCCGTATCTAAATGTGATCAGATCTTTATGGAGGAAGGAAGGGAGGGAGATTATTTGGACAGTGAGTCATGGGACTGTAATACTTTGCATATAGTCAATATCAGGTTCAGCCCAGATAATTAAAAATAGTTGTAGCTAACAGCCCAGAAAACTGCTGCTGGTCAGAGTAGTCACTACTGCAATACGCAAGAAAACAGCCTAGTCTGCATTGAACTATCTACTTATTTTTAAAACACATTTAAAACCAGATTTTACACTTACAATTCCTGGAGGTCCAGGAGGTCCTACTATACCCTTGTCTCCCTGGGAGGAAGGAAAAGAAGGAATTTATCTACTGACTTTGAAACAATGTTTTTAAAAACTGGGTATAACCAACTGATTGCATCGGGAAGCGAGGAAAGGGAAAACATAACCAATGCAGAAATCAGTTCAGTGTATCAGTTCTCTTTAATAACTTTGCATGTATAAAAGCCTTCAGCTCCAAATACATACCATTTATTATTAGAGTTGGAAGGGACCTTGTAGGTCATCTAGTCCAACCCCCTGCTCAAGCAGGAGTTCCTACACCATTAACCACTTGAAAACTTTTTGAAGTTTTAACAATATAAATTATATCTATAAAAATACTGTAAGCCCAAATAGTGTACTAGCTGTGGGAGTCTGTGGAACCTTGCTGCTGATAAGATTTATTATTAAGGCTAATGTAACAGGAAATACCGTGTTTCCCCAGAAATAAGACCCTGTCTTATAATTTTTTTGCCACCCAAAATGGCACCAGGTCTTATTTTTGGGGGGGATGTCATCCACTGACTCACCTCACTTGTGTGTGTCGCCCCTGGCCTCCTTTTCGCTGTCAGAGGCCTATAGGAACTTCTTCTGTGGCCAGCAAAGCTTTCCTGAAGGCCTCTGCAGCCGATAACAGAGCTCCGGATCGATCCAAAGTTCTGTTATCGGTTGCAGATGCCTTCAGGAAAGCCTTGCCGGCCTTGCCCGCTGCAGAAGAAATGGACTGGCAAGGCAAGTGTCGGTGTGCGAGACCTAGCTGCAACTGTCTGAAGGTAAGTAGTAGGGCAGCTCCACCACCCGGCTTAATTTTTACCCATGCACCCTGGAGTGGGCAGGGTCTTGATTAGGGCCTATTTTGGGGGTAGGGCTTATATTGGGCACACATGTAAAAATCAAGCTAGGACTTACTTTTGGGGTAGGTCTTATTTTTGGGGAAACATGGTAGCTTGCCACTTTTGAACCAATACTTAAAACTGTTGCCAACCAAAGGAGGTCAAAAGGTCTTCTGATAATGATGCAATGCTGACATTGGGAGGGCTGGGGTTTAAATATTTTTCACTTCTTTTAGAAGTGAAGTTACATTTGGGAAAGTGAAGTTACATTTGGGGAATGTAAAGGAGTCCCTGTGGATTTTATTTCGCTAGTCATTGCCGACTGTAGGGGGCAGTGCTCATCTCCATTTCAGGGCCATTGAGCCAGTGCTGTCCAAAGACATTTCTGTGATCATGTGACCAGCATGATGTCATGGAGTGCTGTTACTTTCCCATGTTGATACTATTTATCAACTTGTATTTGTATGCTTTCAAACTGCTAGGTTGGCAGGAGCTGTGGGGGGGGGGGGAATGGCACTCGGGTCTCGAACATGGGCTGCCAGGTTTCCAGCCAACAAGTCCAGCATCTTAGCCACTGAGCCACTGAGCCACTGAACCTTGGAGAGTGTAGGAAGAACATTTTGTCTCATGGAAACTTTTACCCCTAAAACTGCTTGAGTTTCACTGCATAAAACAGTAAACATTTTGGACATTTTGTTTGACCATTCAGGCAATAGTTGCAGTGGTTTTTATCAATTGGCTTGAAAACTGGCTATATAGTATAGATCTTAAGTACATTATAGTTGCCAGTGGCATTGTTATAAGGAATATGAATATCAATTAATTTTGAGGCATGTATATTAAGAAACCATTTTGCAATTTGCTAGCTGAAGATCTATTAAATTATTGTGGCTAAACTCCCCTCTGTGCCTGTTGGATTAAATAATAAAAGAGGATAATCCTATGGTTTTATAAACATAATAGATGAGAGCTCAGCAAACCCTAGTTTTAGTTATCATGTTAAGATGAATGGTTCAGAAATCATCTGCATTCTTTTTTTCCCTTTAATTCTGAAAGATCACTACTTGAATCATCCTTGATTCTTCCTCTTTACCAACCACTGATGGGAACCAATAACAGATTAAGGAAAAAATTCCTTTCTACTCAGTCTCTGCTATTATAATGCTTACTAGGTCAAAATAGTTTGAGGAGAACTATGAATTTTTGGTTGCCATGATTTTTATTCTGAGCTGGATAAATTTTTTTCAGCCCTTAAAGATTTACCTATTATTTGACATAAGCTCTATGAGACACAGATTTATCGTTGTTAGAGGCTCTGATTAAAAGAAATAGTTTGAGTATGCCTCTCCCTCTCTCTCTCTCTCTCTCTCTCTCTCTCTCTCTCTCTCTCTCTCTCTCTCTCTCTCTCTCTCTCTCTCTCTCTCTCTCTCTCCCCTCTCTCTCAGCTCTCATCTATCTATTTATACTCATTTATTTTATTTGTTGTGCTTATTATATGGTGGCTACTTACTTTAGATCCAAGTACACCAGGATGTCCAGGAATTCCTGGCTGACCAGGTACTCCCTGCAGGTATCACAGTAAGAAAAAGCCCGTTTTGTACACAATAATTGTAAATGACTTCCTTTTCCCAAAACAAAGCTAAAGACTGTCTGAAGTTATTTTTGCAAAATTGACATGCAGAACGATTCATAGGTATTTATCTTGAAATCAACAATTACCAGCAGCAAATCTTCTATGAATATGAAAATGAATACAATATTTATGATAAAGTGACCTACATACACGTTCTCCCTTCTCTCCATCGTCTCCATCCTTTCCAGGCCTTCCCTGTAAAATGAATAATTTTACATATTTAGTCAGCATGGAAATTCTTGTTTCTCCTACTGGGTTGCTGAGACTAATGAAGAATTAACGAGTTGCACAAAGTATTTCCCTGCACAATAATCAATGATTTCAAGCTTTCTCAGAGTCTTAGAAAAAAATGGTGGGAATAATGAGGTGGAATCATCAACTAATCCTGCTCTCTAACATCCTAATAAACCTTCGGATGACTTCCTACTCATTCATGTACTGTATTTTTTGGAGTATAAGACCCACTGGAGTATAAGACGCACTTTAGTTTTTGGGGAGGAAAATAGGGGGAAAAAATCTGCCTACCAGGTATTCATCTGGCTAGCATCCTTAGTCTGGTCAGCTTCAGCACATTATTTTATCCCCTGGTTAAGACTTAAAAAAACCTTCAGAGAGAGTAACAATGAAAGAGCCTGCAAGCCAGTAAGAGCTGGGAAGATCGTTAGCACCTGGTTAGGGCTAGAAAAAACCTTATTCGGAGCAAGTAGAGCAATGAAGAAAACCCTGTAAAGACTTAGGGCTGGAAAAACATTCTTCGGAGAGAGTAACAATGAAAGAGCCTGCAAGGTAAGAGCTGGGAAGATAGTTAGCACCTAGTTAGGGCTGGAAAAAAAGCTTTGAAAAAGCTACATTCAGAATATAAGACGCACCCAAATTTTCAGCCACTTTTAGGGAGGAAAAAGATGCATCTTATACTCCAAAAATACGGTAAGTATCCTTCTTTCACATATTCAGTCTGTCCACATAGATCTGGGAAATGTTGTTTGGAAAAGAGTGTTTGAACCACTTTGATGTGAAAATTTGTGGAATACCCCCTGAAATACACACATAGTATATCTGACCAGAGTTAGAACTGGTTATGGGCAGTTCTATGTCTAGCAGAACCTAGAACATAGGACACTTTTCCACAGCCACATGTACACTTACTCCCTCACTTCTGCTGGATTGTGTAACAGACTCACTGCAGTTGTAAAGGCACACACTCTATTCACACACTTTCAAACCTTTCCAAGGTCACTATTCTGAAACTCATTGCAGTTAGCAAGAAATAGTTTTTCAAAGAAAGTTCCAGTTTTTGAAAGGCTGGCCACCTTTCTTTTCCCAACTAAGACTTCCTCTCAGCCATTCCCTATTAGTAACAAATAACAACAATGAAAATCTTCCACCAATTTCAGCAAAGTGTATATTAAAGTCTGGGCAGCCCTTTTGCCATTCCAGGGCATTGGAGATTCAGTGGGACCTAGCAGGCTGATGCAGGGGAAATTGTGCAGGGTGCCTTCAGGGTCTGGCCTCAAAGTTCTTTAATCCTCTTTTGATTATCAGCCAAGTTTATAGAACAGAAAGTTTTAACAATTTTTACAAGGAAAAGACAAAACAGTGATCAAATCACCATTTTCCCACATTTGATTTTTTAAAAAAACTTTCATTCAAGTGGTTTTGGTCACAGTAACAAATAAAAATATTTAAGGGAAGGAATGAAACTCCTCCCTTAGATCCCTAAAACCAAATGAATCTTCTGCAAAGCTCACAAAGCTGCTTTGCAAACTTCTACCTGACAACTCCTCCTTGTCCCTGCAATGGGTGTGCACACAAGCCAGATGAAGCATTCAGATGCAGACAGTCAGGAGGCACTTCTGCATTGCTCTTGTAGACTGCGTAGCATCTCTGCTGAAGACTTTCCACAGTTTTATGATGAACTGAATCTAAAATGAACTGAATCTAAACTTTCCTTATTTGTTTATGTAGATTCCCATCATTTTGTGTGTGGAAAGTAACGTTTTTTCTTTACTACCTTGCAACTTCACAAAACACAAACCTAAAACTAATAGCTTACATGAAACTAAATGCTGGTGAAGACCTTTTCAGGCACCCCAGTGAAATTCATGGCTATTTCATTTAATATATTTTGTCCTCTTTAACTTATTCTTCTATGGTTCCTTTCTAAATGAAAAATTCAATGGGACCATAACAAAACAACTTCAGCCATAAAAACAAAAACACCCCCTTGCATGAAACCCCAACCTGGAAATATAGTTCAGTCATTACAGAATTAATTTTAAAATAGCAAAATAAAAAATAAAAATTAGGAAATTGTAAAGTCCTCAAAAGGCAATGCACAGGACTTCCAGTGGTGACGTGGGGTGTAGCAGCTAAAGAAGGACGATCTCCGTCTTTTGAAGCTGCTTTTCTTTCGTTTTTAGAGACCCTCTGAGGCACAAAAAGGTCTGGAGGACTAAGTGGGGAAAGAGGGACAACCCGGGCAACAACGAGGTGAAGGCGTTCTCCCGCTGGGTGAAGGGCACCCTCCCTATCTGAAGATGAAAGTGTCCATCTATGTTACTGAAGCATGGCGGACCCGAAGCCATGGCAAACCACATAGAATGAGGAAGCAAATATTGTAGCAGATTACACCCAATTTGTGGAAAAGAAAATTCTCACAACATTAGAGATAATTTTTATTAAAGAGATCCAACTACAAGGACAAAAAGGAGGCTCTAGAAGGAACTTAGCGGCGAAAGAAAGGAGGAGTCAAAGATCGCAGCAACATCGAAACTGAAAACAGCGGAGATCTGATACCAGGGAGAGTGGAAATGCAAGTGAAAGTGAAAAACGAGGAGAGCAACAAACAAAGTCCGCGTAGAGGATCAGAAAGAGCACCTTTGTATCCTTTAGAGAGCCAGCTGATTGTAACGCACAAGAGATCAGAAACCAAGGCAAGATCGGCCAAGGGTGGATGACTGTGCAAATTAATAGTGGAGCGACTCTCAACAGATGACAGATCAAAAGGAAATATCCGAGAAAAAGAATCTGAGAAATCAGGACAAAATCAAATAAGAACTGAGCAATCCTGGACTCATTTGACAACTACTGGTATCGATACTGACATATCCTCCATTTTCTCAGCTTCTTCCCTACTCTTTTTATATATTTTTACTCTTTTACCATTCTTTTTGCTTATTGCTTAGAAAATATCTTTACTGTTTATTATATATATCAAATACCATTATACTCATATAAATTGCAAAACTTTTCATTTGATAGATTAATATTTTGCTGAAAATAGTGAAAGTAGAAAGTATTATAGATAATTGTATAGATAGATTTATATAGAACTTAAGATTGTAAAACCTACCTAGAATAAAAATTAGAAATATAGTCCAATAGAATCTAATTAAAATAAGTTAACTAGTAGAGATTTATAATATATATATAGACAGATAACAACACGACATAGTTCTTACTATTAGCTGATTATAACTGATATTATACTGCTACAATTTATTAACTATATACTATATACTATACTTGATTATAAATTGATTATATATTATTAATTAACTATATTGTTTACGCTTATACTATCTATATTATTTATACTATTTATATTACTTACAACTGTGATATTGAATATAAAAGAAATAAGTAGAAAATCTATGTGATAAGGTCTATATTTAAGTTTATTTAAAAATAAGATAAGATTGAACTAGCAAACTGTGATAATATTGTAATAACATAATAGATAAAGTAACTGAAACTAGAATTATAAACTATTATAAAATAAACAGGTATATCTAAAAAAATTGAAAGGGATTAAAGAACTGAATGGTAATTTGGAATAGGATTTATAGAATATTAGAGCAACAAAGCAAAATCTTGAAAGAAATGACAAGTACTACAACAACAATGACATTAAGGGGAGGGAAGAAACAAACACCTACTTTGGCAGCAGGTGTAGCTTCCCCTGCTAGCCAAAGACAAATAGACGAGATGTTGACTACTGAGAAGGTGGGGGGCAGGTCAGTAATTCAGAATTTGAATACTACACTAAACACTGCAAGAGACGATGCTCAAATTACAAGAAATAATTTCACAAAATCATACAGAATTAAAAATGGATATTTTAAAACTGGACAACAAAATGGAATTTATACAGACTGCTATACAAAAAAACAAACAACATATTAAGGTAGTGGAAGTAAAAACTGATCAGAATAAAAAAATAGAGAAAGTAGATAAACTAGCAAAGAATTGGAAAAATCAATGAATAAATCTAGAAATGGATAGATCCTCCTACTTTTTAAGATTTCAGAATATACCCGAAACAAAGGAAGAGGATCTTGGAGAGGAAATGGCAGGTTTGGTTGCTGAGATCTTACAGAAAGACAAAAAAGATATTATCAATGAGATAGATGAAGTCTATCGCATTCAAACAAACTATGGAAAACCTCACAACCTGCCAAGGGAAGTCCATATTAGATTTGCTAGAAGGAAAATAAGAGACAATTTATATGCAGCAATGAGAGGGGAAACATGGACATATAAAGACAAAGAGATAAATATATTAAAACAGATTCCAAGAAGGGTACGGGAATTAAGAAGTGATTATAGAACATTGGCGATGGTATGAAATAAAAAAAATATACTGTTCAAGTGGATCATTCCGGAGGGGATTATGATTTCATGGGAGAGAAGAAAAGTTAAGGTAGACAGTATAGAAAGGACCCAAGTGATACATGACCAGCTAATGGGCATAGAAGAAGAAATGGACAGTGAGGAAAAGCTAGAGACGACAAGCCAGGAAGAAAGACACGAAGTAGAGGAGGAAGAGAAGAGAGAAAAGGCTAAGGATTCTGAAGAATCAAATCAAAAGACAGGAAGAGTGAAGACAAGGACACAAACAACAGCAAGGACAAACAAATAATCAGTTACAAAGGAAGTACAAAATGCAAAAAGGAATTAAACTTATATCATTGAACATCAAAGGGTTAAACAATGCAGGAAAAAGAAGGAAAATATTTACAAAATTAGTTAAATTAAAAGCTGATATAATATGCTTACAAGAAGTCCACATCAAACAATCAGATAGAAAATACCTATAATATCAAAAATTAGGAGATTTATATACATCACTGGGGGGGGGGAGAAGGGAGTAGCAACTTATGTAAGAAGAGAAATTGAAACTAAGGAAATACATGCAGACACTAAAGGAAGATATGTAATGACAGAAATGAAAATAGGAGGAGAAAAAATATTATTGATAAATATGTATGGCCCCAACAAAAATTAAAAAAAATTCTACGAGCAAGTACATGAAAAACTAGTAATAACAAATTACAAAAAGATATGTATAATAGGGGATTATAATGGAATTGTGGACTACCAAAAAGATTACATAGCAGAGAAAGAGAAACAAACAAAAAGAAATGTATTACCAAATACATTTAATGAAATGGTAGAGGAGCTACAATTGACAGATATATGGAGACTACTACATCCCAACAATAAACAATACACATTTTACTCCATCCCACACAAATCATATTCAAGGATAGACATGGCATGGATAAGTAGTGAATTATGTAAAAATATAGAATCAGTGGAGATAACCCCAAATATATGGGTGGACCATAACCCCTTAGTAGTGATGTGGGGAGGAGTAAAAAGAAAAATGAGGAGGTGGACCCTAAATACAAGATTATTGCAAGAAGAAGAGTACATACAAATGACTGCAAAAGAAATAAAGTTATTTCTGGAAGAAAATAAGAAACAACCAACCATTACACAAACCACATGGGATGCATTAAAAGCTTATATTAGAGGATCTACCATTGCTTATACAGCTAAGAAGAATAAAGATAAATGGAAAACTTATAACAAAACATTAGAAGACATAAAACAATTAGAATATGAACTTCAAAAAAACCCAAAAGATGATAAAATATACAAAGCATTAATGGCAACTAGACACGAATTAAACTTAATAGAACAGCAAGACTATGCCAAAGACATTAGGTTCACAAAACAAACATTTTTCGAACAGGCAAATAAACCAGGCAGGTGGATGGCCTATAAAATTAAAAAGGAAAAATTATTAATAGAATAGAAATAATAGAATAATACACCAACTAACAGACGAGAAAGGGGAACTCCAACATACAGAGGAAAAAAATAAAAGAAATTGCTGCAGAATACTTTAAGAGACTATATAGGCAGGTTCAGATAGAATATGATAAAATAACCAAATACCTAACAGACGAAAACATGCAACAAATAGAAGAGGAGGATAAGATAATGTTAAATAAAGAAATTACACTAAAAGAAATCCAAAATGCAGTCAAGAAACAGAATAATAACAAATCACCGGGGCCAGATGGTTTCCCAGAGGAATTTTATAAAAACTTAGGAAATACATTAGAACACTTATTACTAGAATTATTTAATGATGCACTTTTAAGAGCCAGAATACTAGACTCGTGGAGGGAGACATACATCACTATGATCGCGAAAGAAGGTGCCGAGACAAACCAAATACAAAATTATAGGCCAATTTTGTTGTTGAACGCCGATTATAAAATTTTCATGACAATTATTGCAGAACGAACTAAAAGAATATTAAATAAAATTATACATCAGGACCAAAATGGATTTCTACCAATGAGACAAATTAGGAGTAATACAAGAACAGTGTTAGATATATTAGAATATTATGAAGCACATCCAGAAAAGCATGTCATCCTTGTTTTTCTGGATGCGCAAAAGGCGTTTGACAACGTAAATTGGCACTATATGATAGGACTAATAAAAAGAATGAAATTTGGTGACAAATCTGAGAAAATGTTAGAAACAATTTACACCTCCCAGAAAGCCAAGATAATTATAAATGGGGAAATGACCAAATCATTTCAAATATCCAAAGGAGTCCGACAGGGATGCCCAATGTCATCTCTGCTCTTTATCTTAACATTAAAGACGTTATTAAACAAAATTCGAAGTAACCCAAATATTAAAGGAACAAGAGTGAGAAATGAGGAATATAAACTGCAGGCATTCGCAGATGATCTGGTATTCTTCTTGGAAGAACCATTGTAAATGGGACAAATACTGTATAAAAACATAGAGGAATACGGAGAGTCGGCAAGATTGAGAATTAACAAGCAAAAAACCAAATTTCTAGCAAACGATATGACAATAAAACAAAAGGAAAAGCTAGAAAGGAAATTAGGCCTGCAGTGCACAAAAAAACCTAAATATTTGGGGATAAATTTGACAAATAGATGCTCATCCATCAAAGAAGACAACTACACGAAATTAATGCACCAAACAAAAATGGAATTAGAAAAATGGAGAAAATTACAACTATCACTATTAGGATGAGTAATGGCAATTAAGATAAGTATATTACCAAAATTTTTATATTTGTTCCAAACAATACCTATCAAATTAGAGACGAAATTTTTTACAGAATTAAATAAAATTATTTTTAAATTTATATGGCAAGATAAAAAGCCAAGGATTAAATTGACCAATTTACAGGACGACAAGAGCAGAGGTGGCCTTGGGCTACCTGATTGGAGACTATACTACAAAGCAGCCTTCTTGACTTGGTTGAGAGACTGGATAAACCTAAAGAACAAAAGATTACTGCTATTAGAAGGCCACGATCTACAAAGAGGATGGCATGCCCACCTATGGGATGATAAAAATAAACCACAGAAATATTTTAATAGACATTAAATTAGAAAATCTTTACTGAAAATTTGGTATGAAATTAAAAAGAAGCACTACATGAAAATGCCCAATTGGTTTTCCACCATGGAAGCTTTGGCATATCCAAATTTAATAGATGCAACCAAAACGATTAAATATAAGGACATATTAGATCCAACAGAAAAATTAAAAAGCAAGGAAGAATTGGTAGAACAAGGTATAAAAATTGACTGGTGGCCCTACTTACAATTACAATCGAGATATAAAAAAGATATCGAAGGAATTGGTATAGATATAGAAATTCAACAATTGGACAAACTTCTGACAGGCACAGAAGAAAAAATTATTTCAAAACTATATAATTATCTATTTGAATTCGATAAAATGGAGGATATAGTAAAGGGACCGATGATTGCATGGGCAAGGAATATAGGCCATAATATACACTTGGCTGACTGGGAGCAGACTTGGAAAAGGAACTACAAAATAACGAAATCAGTAGCCTATAAATAAAATTATTTTAAAATATTTTATCGGTGGCACCTGGCCCCAACAAGATTGGCAAAGATATACCCAAATTCAAATCCGGCTTGTTGGAAATGCAAAAAAGACCTAGGCACCTTCTTTCACATGTGGTGGACGTGTCCTGAAGCGAGAAGGTACTGGCAGAAAATACATAATTGGCTGCAAGATATAATAGGAAGAACAATAGAACATACCCCTGAATTTTTCTTATTGGGAATAGTTAGAAAACAATATCCTAAAAATGTTAAGTATTTAATGTTGCATATTGTGACAGCGGCAAGAATTGCATATGCGCAACATTGGAAGGATACTCAAGTGCCCTCGGAGAATGCAATCATAGCGAAAATATATAACTGTGCTGAGATGGACAGATTAACTATCGAACTGAAAGGACAAAAAGATTCTGAGTATTATGAAATATGGACAAAATGGTACGATTGGTCCAAAAAAAAAAAAAAAAGAAAACCTGAAAGACAATGTGGGACGAAGACGAAAGATTTTATAAACATGAACTAAATAATGTACAAACTGTGTAAATTCAACAAGAATGTATGGAAATGGGTGTATATCTGTGTAGAAATGTTATGATGTCTAAAATGGAAAACTAATAAAGAAACAAAAAAAAAAGGCAATGCACAATTTCAATAAGAAATTAATTCCATTTGTGGAACTCCCTAAAGTACCCAAATGGCTAGATAAGCAAAAAAAACTGTACATACCCGTGGACCAGGTTTCCCAGGTTCACCTTTTCCCCCTTTGATGCTCTGGCCTGGTGGCCCCTTTTAAAAGATGGCAGGTATTTATTTATTTATTTACTTATTTTGTCAAGCATGTATTAGATAACAGATATAAGTATAAACATAGCTATGAATACATGAAATGGATACAAATAAAAGGGAACATTAGGACAGGGATGGTAGGCATGCTGGTGTGCTTATGCACGCCCCTTAAAGACCTCTAAGAAATGGGGTGAGGTCGACAGTAGACAGTCTAAGAGTAAAGTTTTGGGGGTTTGGGGAAGAAAACACAGTCAGGTAGTGCATTCCAGGCATTAACGACTCTGTTACTGAAGTCATATTTTCTGCAATCAAGTTTGGAGCGGTTTAACATAAGTTTGTATCTATTATGTGTTCATGTATTGTTGTGGTTGAAGCTGAAGTATTCCTTGACAGGTAGGACATTGTAGCAGATAATTTTTTGTACTACGCTTAGGTCGGATCGAAGACTGTGAAGTTCTAAGTTGTCTAAGCCTAAAATTTCAAGTCTGGTGGCATAAGGTATGCGAGCAGAGAAGTGGAGGACTCTTCTTGTGAAGTATCTCTGGACTTGTTTGATTGTATTAATGTCTGATACGCAGACAGATGAGCTGTATTCAAGTATTGGTCTAGCAAAAGTTTTGTATGCCCTAGTTTGCAGTTCAATATTACCGGAGAAGAAGCTACGTAAGATTAGGTTAACAACTCTTAATGCCTTTTTTGCAATGCTGTTACAGTGGGCTCTGGCACTTAGGTCCTTGACAGAGTGAGGGTCGTCTACGTGGTCGTATCTGCTCAGAAGCCGAGGTTGCGCAGTGGTTAAAAGCAGCATTGCAATCTACTTCAGCTGACTGCTTGTTCAGCAGTTCAGCTGTTCAAATCTCACCGGCTCAGGGTTGACTCAGCCTTCCATCCTTCTGAGGTTGGTAAAATGAGGACCCAGATTGTTGGGGGCAATATGCTGAACTCTGTAAACCGCTTAGAGAGGGCTGTAAAGCACTATGAAGTGGTATATAAGTCTAAATGCTATTGCTATTGTATTTTGTGTTCTGATTTTTTTTGCCAATGTGTAAGACAGTGCATTTGTTGGTTGAGATTTGGAGTTGCCAGTTGTTCGACCATTCTGACAGATAGTCAAGGTCTTTTTGTAGGGTAGCAGTATTGTTGGTGGTGTTGAATAGTTTTACACCATCAGCGAAGAGAACACAGTTGCTTATAATCTGATCGCAAAGGTCGTTTATGTAAACTATAAAAAATGAGAAGACCTCCAGGGTCCCTTCCAGCTCTATTCTGATTGCTTGATTGATTTTGAACTTGGATGGACCAGACAATTATTGTAGTGATGTATAGTAGAAGCCATTGTGGACTTTCTGAGAGGGAAATGCAATAAATGGATTGTTGACAGAGGGTTTGGAAGTTTCATTTAGCTATTGGTTTTACCTGTTAACTATATTTTCATATATTAAATAGATGTCAGGGTAAGTGGGTAGGGTAAGTAGTGTGTAGAAATTTACAAATTATGTGCCTGCTTCACAATGGGGGAGGAAATGCAACTTTTTTTCTTTTAATAGATTGTATGGATTCTTTTTAATCAGTACTTTCTTCAAAAGTATTTAATAGAAGCATATCCTCTTTTTAGAGAAAACAGAATACGAGAGAGGCTTGTGGGGTTCTCCCAAGCAGAACTATCCTATTAAGCAGAGTGAGACAATACTGGCTATATAGATTATCCATGGAGGTGTGGACACAAAAAGCTAACGGGATGTGCAAGAGGGATGCTATTCCCTGAAGAGCTCCTAACATTAATCCTGCAGTACCTGCCCATTTCCAATTTGCATCTTCGATTTGATCTTCAGAGCAAGGATCCTTTTGCACCTTATTCTGTTCAACTTTGTTCAATATCTTGTTGTTTGGATGAGAGGCAGAAGAGGCAGAAGCTAGCTTTGGGGAAGATTCACTTAGAACAGTATTTCTTTACCTTAGCAAGTTTAAGATGTGTGGACCTGATGCTGGTTGGAGAATTCTGGGAGTGGAAATCCACACAAAGTTGCTTAGATTGAGGAACTGTGATCTAGAATAAGAGTTCAGGGATGGCATCCCAAAGGAATAGTTGTAGAAGTAGAGGAGGTGGATTGTTGGAGGAGAGTTCCTAGTCAGGTTTCTTTTATACATACTTGCTCAGTATACATTGTACTGGTTTTCTACTTTGTTGCCTGAGAGACCACACACAGTAAATCCTTGACTGTGCCAGTATCTTGAACGGGATTTCTGGTCCTGGTGAAAATATGTGCTTGGCTGAAAAGTTGCAAGAGGGAGAGTCCAGATATCCTCTCTTCAGCCAGCAGGAATGGTGGGGCAAGGATCAGATAATCAAAGAGACAGATTTGGATGTCTGGTGGTTGCTTCTTGTACTGCACTTTCCCATCAGTAACACTTGGGTTGCCATGCTAATCAGATCTCTCACCTCATGGAGTTGTTAGTCAATGCCAGATCAGTTCAACTTAGCACCCCTTCTTTGATATGATCATAGATGAAAAGGTAAATCTAGTTTGCACATTTGAAACCTGCATTGGAGAGCTGCAAATGATGACGCAGCTGTGCCTCCTCCAATATTTGACAAAGCACCAGTGTATGGATCCCTGGTGCAGGGTTTATGTAATCAGAATTCTAATTGTCTCACCAGGAAATCAATCATTGGCTGGTTTGTTATGAAAAGTTTACCTGGTGCTGGGTTGCAGAACCAGAGTAGCAATGTTGTTGGTATTCTCTCCACTGATCAATTTCTTTCCTGCTTGAAATGGCAAAAGTTCTCTAGTATGATCTTGGGAAATCCTAAGGCTATCATGAAACAATCACTCCCTCAGTCTGGCTCAAGATTTTATAGCTACTATGGGATAGGCTTCTGTCAGCCATGCAAGGTAGTCCAGACAGGAAACCAAAATCATGAGAACTAAATGCTACTTTATCTTTATTGTAAGTTTACACTAACACAATCTTGCAAACTGAAAACACTTCCCCTCTCCCCTGCCTGTACTTCCCAGAGAACTAGGGAGGGTCCCTTCTATAATGGTATGTGGGAATTATATTGAGGGGTGCATAGAAGAGATGCTCCTTAGGGAACAATCAGACAGTCAAAGAAGGCGTGCCCAGTATCTTAATCGTCAGGGAACGAAACTTAGGAAGGACCCACCCTGATTGGTCAGTCTCTTAAAAGTGAGGGCAGGAGATTTGTGCTTTCAGATTTGCAAGATTTGGTTGATGTAGGCTTATAACAAAGTAGAATTAGCTGATCTGCTTTTGTTTTCTGTCTGGTTTACCTAGGAGGGCTGACATTGCTGAGACACTTTCTCTATTCTCATTTCTCTCGAGGACTCAGATTTTATTTATCAGGCCATTGTCTAGACTCTAGACTGTAACTCTCTCTTCTGTCTTGCAATGTTATTCTCACAGTCCATTACAGATGGCTTGGAAGTAATCAAGTAATCAGTGGTGCGATTTCTACTGGTGTAGCTAAAGTCTCTGAAGCTGGAGGACCAGTTAAGATGTTCAGAATCCAGAGATTCTCGTGATTCTGATGATGCTTTAGTCTCATTATTGATCACCCACATTACAGTTGTTGATACTGTTGTTTCTGGGAAATCTCTTCAGTTATTGGGACTCTGGAATGACCCTTGATTTTCTTTACCTTTGGCAAGGAAACAACTGGTAAGCAACTAGAGAACAGATAGTATGCAATCATGGCTACTGTGTGTTGATGACTTCACTCTTCTTACATCTTCAGTGAATCATGCAGCAAAACTTTTTTGGTGATGGTTAATGCTTCTTTTGGGGTTTTTTTGTTTTCTTTTCTTTTTATGACCCCTCTTAATTAACTAAAGGGCATTTTCATTAATTGATTACTGACAATAATAAAGCTGCTGTTATTAACTTTAAAATTAAATTTTAATTATTGATTGAAATATAGAATTTCAGAATTCAACCCAATTTGGGCTCAACTTCAAACTATTTTGTGACCAAGCAAGTATTGATATCCTTATTTGTTCTGGGATTACTTTTGATGATGGACAGACAAACAGAGACTGATAGAAAGACTAGATAAAACCAGCTATGTTTAGATAAAGTTGTTTTTATAACTGTTGTAGAATTTAAAATTAAAGTTTGATTTTGATTTGGGTTATTTGCTCCTGAAGCATCACTCCCTTTAAAGCTTCATGACTACTAGAGCCCTTGAAAGATTTATTTCAAGTTCCTAAAATGGAAACCTTCTTTTATGATGAGAAGTTGAAAGAAGTTCATGAAATTGGCATTGATTAATTACACAAACTTTAGAATAATAAGTCCAATAGCCCTGTTTTGTAAATCAACTGAAACTCCTATTTAAAGAATGTTAAATTCATTTCTTTTGATCTTAAAATTAGACTAATAAAACTGAAAATTCTGTTTTATGGATACAAGATACTTCAGAAAATGTTTAATAAGGTTTGCATGCTATTATTCAGAATTTGCAATAGTATTTCATATAGTTTTAACTTGTCCTACTATTGCCATATTTGAGGCTGGAATTAAAACAGTTGTTAACATGACCTTAACTGTTAGTTAAGAACACAAATATTTTGCTTGGCTAATGTTCCCAACACATGGAACCTATCAAGACATCAGAACTGTGGCATTTTTCTACATAGGGACAGGGTAAAAATATTTTTATACAATATCAGAAGGGTGAATCTATACTTGCCCTGCAGCAATGGATTGCTGATATATATGGTGAGTCAACAATTGAAATTGAATTATTTTTGCTAGTTTGTTTTTTGTTTTGTTTTGTTTTGACGGAGAGGCAAATAAGAGGATTTTTAAGCCATCTGGCTTTGGAGTTTTTGTTCCTGAGATAAATTTCCGACCCTTGTTTTTCCTTTCCTTTTTCCCAGGGATTTTTTTTTCTTTTTGCATTTTAGGGGACCTGAAATTTTGTTTCGTGTGTGTGTGTGTGTGTGTGTGTGTGTGTGTGTGTGTGTGTGTGTGTGTTTTAATTAGTTTGATGTGGGAAACCTTTTTTTTTTGCCCCAAGATCACAGAAGTTTTACACTTACTGGAAAGCCATCTTCACCTTTTTCACCAGGATCACCCTATTAGAATTTAAAAAACAAACAGCCAGTTACTATAGCAGAGCACCATTGATGTCTACAAAATGCATTTTCCAAACCTAGATAAGCATACATTTGTGCCTCCCCCCCGCAGAAAATCTCAACTGTGCAACATACCTGGTTATTATAAACGGTTAAATGTAACATAGATTTGCTAAGCATTAAACTCTGAGTGACCAGGTTCTGAAATCCTTAGGACAACATTCTGAGCAACTTCAGAGCAGAATTAAATCTCAAGTCACTTTTGAAGCTGAACATAAAGGGGGAAAAACCCTTTTTTTAACTTTGCAATATAGTAACAGATTTAGACACTTAATAGATACCAGTTTTGTTGGTTTTAATCTGTACTATGGATTTTCTAACCTACCATACAGCATTTCTTATAACTAGAATGGCTAATTTGGTCTTTTATAATGCTTTCCTTATTTTACAAAGCCCATCTGTCTTAAGAGATGATGGCAGTGAACAAGTTGAAAATAAGTACGTGTTACAGAGATAATTTACAAATGAACAAAGATAGAAAATGGATGGTGTTCACATTGTTTATTTAAACTTTTATTTTGTCATTAATCCTCATCATAAGTGGCAGCTTCTAAAAACAATGCAATTAAGAGAAATAAGAAGTGCATATTTACTTTGTCTCCTTGTATGACGATGGTCCCTTTCTCGTGATAGTGGGTATCTGTTCCATGGGGACCAGGGGGACCTATGAGACCACGCTCACCCTGCAAATATCCCCAATAAACAAATTGGCAAACGAATCAGCAAAAGGTATTGCAGTTTACTTACCATAGTTTTAAAAACTTGGGGAAGTACATCGTTTTAAAAACTCTGTTCATTTTAAATATTGTATTGCTTTGCTTTTAAGTTAATCTACTTCAAGCAAATTAGATATACTCATTAAAGATTAAATTATCTCTGTCCAGTCCCATCATTTCAGGAGATAACACTGTACACAATAAAAGACAATGCAATCTCCATAAATAATGAATCTGTAATGATTTTCTAAAGGTTTTCTGAAATATACTGCATTTTATGCAATAATTGATTCACATAGAGTTTGTATATTAGCTGTCTCAGATCCCACAGATGTAGACATATGTTTCAATATTAGAAACTATATAATGGATCAATACTTTTCTCCAAAAGCAATACAACTAAGTAGTCAAAATGTAATTTCATGAGTATTCTGAATTCCGCAACACATTGGGTTATTAACTTTAATGGATACAGAGAAAGAAATCATATTGACACAAGATGTAATGGAACTTTTGTATTTTAAACATCACAGAATCTTAAGACACGCCTTTCATTCCTTCAAAATCGTTGAATCTCAAAAAAAAAAGTTAAAACTTCTTTCAGCCTTCCAACCCCCAGGACACAACATTTAAAACATGTCCACTTTAGTGACACATTAATTATGTGCTGCATGAAGAAAACATTCCTTTGGCTTCTTGGCCTTTTGGCTAAGATCGTGTGTGTTTGTGTGTGTGTGTGTGTGTGTGTGTGTGTGTGTGTTTGTGTGTGTGTGTATGCATGTGCGTGCATGTAGAAGATGTTTTAAATCTTTCTTAGATGGTTGCTGGCCGTAGCATTTTGAAGAGTATTTTTCCTTGCCCACTTTCTCCATGCTCCATGGTAGTATGCTAGTCATCAAATCTCCCCTTAGCTGCTTAGAACATGTGAACATTTTGCTTGAGCTCCTTGATTATTTTGATTGCTCTCTTCTATTATTTTTTAATATATGTATACATGTGAACTTAGGGGGTTTAGCCTCAATATCCATCACTTTATGCTTATATAAACTGAACTGCATTTGTCATTTGGCTGACAAATTAGTCGGTTTGAACATCTTTTTGGAGCTGTTCAGAATACTTTTGGTTTTTAACCACCCCCGCTTAACCCCTATGTTGATATAGTTTATGAATACATTAAATACTTTAAGAACTTATTATCAGAAATTTACCCTTGTTTTGCTGAGGCATTACTGTAATTAAAATTGAGGATTAGGTTTAAACCCAATGTTTTAAGAAGAGTCAGAGCAGCAACTGGCCCTAAAACCCACTTATACATCCAATAGCAAAAGCTTGACTCCCTCAGCTTATTGAGTTTTATAGTGCAGCCTAATTCTAGTTGTAGTAACTCTGTAATCACTCTCTTACTGACCATTCAGAGATAACCAAATCTCCACAGCCATGAAGGCAATGCAGTGTCAAATGCTGCTATCCCACACACACACTTTCATGTGGCTGGCTAACATTCAGTAATAGTGGATTCCATGACAGGTTTCTTCTGAATTTGTGTAAGTTTCTTTCAAATAAGTGAGGCTGGGATTAACTAAGAGGTAAAATAGAGGACCCTGGAGCCTGCAGAGAAACCAGCACGTTGCTCATGCTGATGACTTTCAAAAGAGCAACCTTACCTTTTCCCCTTGTGGACCTTCGAAACCCAAGCCCATATGACCCTGGTGATACAAAGAAGAGGCAGTTGATAAAATAAAAATCACACTTGAAGTAACTATTGTTTGCAAATATACTTTGGGGGCATTTTTTAAATGAATAAGGTTGCAGGTTTAACCCAGAGTCCTTTTCTTGCTGATGTCAAAGCCAGCAAATGCCTCTGGGAAACCCAAGATGGCAAAAGTTCTCTCCTCTTTTTCTGATTCATCTGACCCTGGAGGTAAGATATAGCCTCCAGGGTCAATAAGTTTAATATCCTCCTTTCTTTATGAATGTGCCTAATCTTCTCCTAAAGCTGCCATCCTGTCATCCTTAAACTCCACTACAAGCAAACCCTGAATCTTTCGTGCTCAGTTTTCTTCATTAGATAGACCAAGACTCTTATTTCTTTTTCAAGGGCAAGCTGAGGTTCAATTTTTTTCTTTTAAAGACTCTGTAATCCCTTGCATCATGGTGGTGTTGAGGCAGTTGAATGGAGCTGAGCATTTAAATGTCCGGATGCCTTTCCTGATGCCCATGCAGAGCTCACAGCAGATATTTTCTCTCTGCATCCAGAGCAGGGGTGTCAAACTCAATTTCATTGAGGGCTGCATCAAGGTTGTGTTTGACCTCGGGGGGGGGGATGTGGCTGGGGTAGGCGTGGCCAGGATAGGCATGGCTAGGATGGGCATGGCCAGCTTGATGTCACTTGTGTCGGGAGGCACCTGTGATGATCAAGTGCTAAGGCAGGACTTCCCTCAGACCCTTCCTCACCCTCATTATAATCTCCTTCCTTCCTTCCTTCCTTCCTTCCTTCCTTCCTTCCTTCCTTCCTTCCTTCCTTCCTTCCTTCCCTCCCTCCCTCCCTCCCTCCCTCCCTCCCTCCCTCCCTCTTCATTCTCCTTTCTTCTTCCTTCCCCTCTTTCCTTATTTTTCCTTCCTTGTTCTCTCCCCCTCTTTCCTTCTTTTTCTTTGTCTTTCCTCTTTCCCTTTCTCCTTTCCTGTCCCCTCTTGCATGCTCAAATGCAAAAGGAGAAACATTTCTCCTTTTGTTTTGCTTTTAGTTTGTTTTGCTAGCTCCATTTTCACTGGCAGAGGCACCGTGGACCCGTCCTTTGCCGTTTCCAGGGCGGCCCTGCAGGTCAGATCTAAGCACCCCATGGGCCAGATCCAGCCCGTATGCCTTGAGTTTGACACCCCTGGTCCCGAGAGATAAATATCTGCCACTACCCTGGATCACGCTCACAGTCTCCTGATTGTGAGGTGAGAGTTCCACCTCTAGATCACCACACTGCTCAAGTTCTGGTTCAAATAACTCTTATAAAAATAATATGGCATTATAGCAACAAATACTTTGTTTTAGAAATATTTCATTGTTATATTTTTAATTTTCATTATTGAAATTAATTACTATAGAATATCAGATATTTATCCCTACTTTAAAAAGTATATTGTAATTTTTAGCATTTTTTAGCATTTTTAGCATAATCACAGATTATGTGTGGTGTGCAGAGAGGAGCAACAAAGATGATTAGGGGACTGGAGGCTAAAACATATGAAGAACGGTTGCAGGAACTGGGTATATCTAGTTTAATGAAAAGAAGGACCAGGGGAGACATGATAGCAGTGTTCCAATATCTCAGGGGTTGCCACAAAGAAGAGGGAGTCAAACTATTCTCCAAAGCACCTGAGGATAGAACAAGAAGCAATGGGTGGAAACTAAACAAGGAGAGAAGCAACCTAGAACAGGGGTCAGCAAACTTAAACGGTCAAAGAACGACTTCGGCTGTTTCCCAGAGAAAACAAAACACCTGGAGCCACAGAACCTGGGTGGGCATGGCCAACTCAATGTCACTCACTCCCACCCAGTCACATGACCCCCCCGCTACGCCTATCCAAGTTTTGTGGCTCCGTGTTTTCTATGGGAAATAGGTAACTCCCTGTCTCTCTCTCTCCCTCTCTCTGTATCTTTCTCTCTCTCATTTCTTTCTTTTTCTCTATCTTCCTCTCATCCCTCTCATTTCTCTGTCTGTCTGTCTCTTTCTCTGTCTCTTTCTTTCTCCCCCACCTCTCTTTCTGTGTCTCTCTATATCTGTGAGTCTCTCTCTCTCCTCTCTCTCTCTCTCTCTCTCTCTCTCTCTCTCTCTCTCTCTCTCTCTCTCTCTCTCTCTCTCTCTCTCTCTCTCTCACTCACTCTCTGCCTCTTCTCACTGTCGGAAAGCCCTGTGTGCTCTCTTTTGGGCTTTCCTGAAAGGTCTGATAAGCCAGGGCTGAGGAGATCCCCCTGCAGGGAAAGGCACTCAACAGGATGCAGCTTCTCTCCTGCACCAGTGCTCTGGCCATCGCCTTGCCGTGTTATTCCCCCGCCCCCAGGAGCTCTTTGGCCAAGCGTGGAGGACGCAAACTCCAGCTGAAGCGGCAGGATGTGAAGGCTGTCTTACGTGCAGCAAAGGCAGGTATGGGGTGCTTCGCTCCTGCACTCTCTGGTGACCCTCCCCCTCCCCCTCTCATGATACCCTGGCCGGCTGTGACTGAGCCGGGAGCATGCACACATGCGGGGATACCCTCCCTAAGCGAGCGGCCGCCTGCCCTGTGTGCGCCTTTCCTACGCTTTGGCACTCACTTGAAGAGGGTCTCCTCGCGCGTGCGCATGGTCCCGGCTCAGCCACAGCCAGGCAGAGGATCATGAGGGGAGGGGGGGAGGATCGCCCAAAGGGAAACGTCTGCCGCAGCTGGCGATCGTTCCTCAGCCCGGATTTCCAAAAATATCAAAAAAAGAACTAAAAGCAGCAAGGGGCGGGGCCAACCAGTGATGGGACAGGGAGCCACACTCAAGGGGCCAAAGAGCCTCATGTGCTTTGCCGACCCCTGACCTAGAACTTTCCTGACAGTTAGAACAATTCATCAGTGGAACAACTTGCCTCTAGAAGTTGTGAGTGCTCCAACACTGGAAATTTAAGAAGAGATTGGACAACCATTTGTCTGAAATGGTACAGGGTTTCTTGCCTGAGCAGGGGGTTGGACTAGAAGACCTCCAAGGTCTCTTCTAACTTTGTTATTCTGTAGTGTTATTCAGTTAATTTAGATTGTTTTGTCCATCAAGGCTATAAAATATTTAAATAAATATTTGTACTTTGATTATTTTTCCAAATAATAAAAATGCCAAAGAAGCCAGCCTTACCTTCTCACCTGGAGGTCCAGGTGGCCCTGGAACACCCTGTAAAATTAAATATTTTATTAATTCTTTGAGTTATATTTATTTTAAAAGTTTAGTTTCATTAATGAATGAACTCTTTACAAGTAGGATTTTCATTTCAGGTTGCTTCTTTCATCTGATCTGAACATGGTAAAGCATTAACCAGGGTAAAACAATAGACACAATTTATATAGACTTCTGTAAAGCCTTTGATTCAGTGATACATAACAAACTACTTATAAAACTAAAATCTTAAGGCATTTCCGGAGCCCTGCATAAGTGGATAGCTGTGTTCCTATCAAACAGGCAACAAGTAGTCAAAATAGGAAATGCCCTATCAAACCCTGAACCTCTTAACAGTGGTGTCCCCCAAGGTAGCGTTTTAGGACCCACACTCTTCATACTTTACATAAATGACTTTTGTGATCAGATTATAAGCAACTGCATTCTCTTCACTGATGATGTAAAACTATTCAACACTAATTTCTCTAAAAGTCTTGGGTGCATTCCAGTTCTTGAGACCCAAGGATGTTGATAACTCTTGAAGTTCAACTGACTACCTTAATATTCCAAACTGTGTTCTTACACTCATTTCTACAATAACAATTGGTGAGACCTGGAAGATTTTTTTTCTTCTTATTGCAAAAGTTAGCCAGAAGTGGGGAAACATTACAGGCTGGTTGCTAACATCTTCTTTGCTTGAGAAGATACTTGAGTGAAGCATTTTTAGATGATGACTTTTCTGAATTCATTTCAATGCTGTTTAACGATTGGGGGTAGAAACTGCCATGGTTGTCCTTTCTTTCTTTGATAAGAGTGAGATAGCAGAGTACAACCTAGATAGTCCCCTTGGATTTCTCAATGGCTTTAGTACTCTACGCCAGTGCTTCCCAACCTTTTGTCACCCTCGGCACACCATAGCCTCTCCCAAAATTCCACGGCACACCACATACAAAAATTGAATAAAAAACAAATATAATCTTCAAAATATCGTTTTGAAGAGTATAATAGTATAGGAATGTCAAACTGGACATAGCAGAATTACTTGATTTATTATTTTATTTGATAATTAGGTAGGTCAGTGGTGGCCAACCTTAATGATACCATGCGCCAATTGGCCCAGGCGTCCCGGGTGGGCGGGCCCACCTGGATGCCGGCATTTGAGTTTTGCCTTCTGCGCATGCGCAGAATGCTGTGCGCATGCGCAGAGGGCACAAGACCGCAAATGGCGGCGTCCAGGTGGGGGGGAAGCGGCCGGGGGCCGCTTCCCCCACCTGCTTCTTCGGCTTGAGTTTTAAAAGAAAGCAAAACGTGGGCGGGAAAGTCAGGTCTTGCTCATTAAGCCTCACTGCAGCGGCCAGCGAGGCTTAATGAGCAAGACCTGCCTCCCGCTCGCGTTTTGCTGTCTTTTATAACTCAAGCCGCCCAAGGCAGCCCAGAGCAGGCGAGTCAATCCAGCAAGTGAGGAGGCATCAGCAAGAGGTGGAGCTTGGCGACAAGGAAGTTTGCTGGCTTAAGAAGCAGACATCCCTGTCTGCTTCTTTCGGCTCCACCTCTTGCCGACGCCTTCCTCACTCGCGCCCTGCCAAGCCCCAAATCAAGCCAACCCTGGCGCGAGACGCGTGAGACTGCTTTCCAGGCTGTATGTGGAAGCTGAAGAGCCTTACCGGTAGTTTGGGAGAAAGAAAGTTTTTTGCTGCTTCTGCTTTTGAGTGCACTGAAAGAAAGCAGCAAAAAACTTTCTTTCTTTCTCCCAAACTACCGGTAAGGCTCTTCGGCTTCCACAAACAGAAGCGGCAGGGGGGAGGACTTGTGCCCCGCCATGCCACGCCCCCCTGCCAAGCCTCAAATCAAGCCAGCCCGCGACTGGAGCTACCGGGAAAAGTCCCAGGTAGGACACGTGCCCCGCCCGCCCTGCCAAACCCCAGCGCGAGACGCGTGTCCTACCTGGGACTTTTCCCGGTAGCTCCAGTCGCGTTCCTTGCTACCGTAATAGCGTCCAGAGCAGAGCAGCCCCTTCCAAAAGATAACGTCTCGTGAGACGTTATCTTTTGGAAGGGGCTGCTCTGCTCTGGACACTATTAGCAAGGAACGTGACTGGAGCTACCGGGAAAAGTCCCAGATAGGACACGCGCCCCGTCCCGCCCACCAGTCCTGCCAACCCCCAGCGCGAGACGCGTGTCCTACCTGGGACATGCCCCGGTACCTCCTCCTCGCGTTCCTCACTGTTGTGTCCAGGGCAGCAGGTCTGCTCATTAAACCTTGCTGCAGCGGCCAGCAGGCTTAATGACCAGACCTGCCTCTCCCGCCCGCGTCTTGCTGTCTTTTAAAACTCAAGCCGAAGCGGCTTGAGTTTTAAAATACAGCAAGTCACACGGGCGGGAGAGGTGTCAGCCATTGGATGATTGCAATGCGCAACTTGCAATCATCCAATGCGCCACATTTGGTGCATGCGCCACGGTTTGGCCACCCCTGAATGACGTGAGCTTTTGCCACAGCACACTTGGCATGGCCTCACTTGGCATGGCCACGGCACACTGGTTGGGGACCACTGCTCTATGCCATAATATCTTTAAAGAGTTGTAAGCAACGGCGATACTGCTTTACAGTTGTTCTGTTTCTGTGTGGATGGCTATTTCATGGAGTAGAGTTATATCAGGGGTGGGTTTGGACCGGTTTGGACTGGTTCACCCAAACCAGTAGCGGGCTACTGGTGATGTCATGATGATGTCACCGAACTGGATCAGTTGGTGCTGGTCCATGGATGCCGCCATCTTTTTAAAAAAAAATTCTGAATTTTTTCCCCAATTTTTTTTTACTTTTTTTCCCTTTTGTATGCGCAGAAGCCAAAATTCCAGCATTGTGCATGCAGTCGCCATTTTGTTTTTGGCGTGTTTTTTAATTTTTATTTGGGGGGGGTTGTACTGCGCAAGCGCGTGTGAGCAAAGCACGTGCGCGGCCACGAGGCCGGGCGATGCAGCATGGAAGGAAGCGAACCGGCAGTGAGGTAAGTTGGAACCCACCCCTGAGTTACATTATAATTGCACCATTAAATTATTTAGAGATTTCACATTGGTTTTTACACATTTTATCTGTTCTTCTATAACTGAATACAGGAGGTTGATACTGTTCTTCCAATTTCTGTAAAATAGGTTCTGTGGGCATTTTCCCAAACTGGAAAAAAATTAGTCTCATGTGGGTTTTGTTTGTTTTGTTCTTGAGAACACATATTTGGTTAGTGGATTCTAAGCAAATTCTGATCAAAGCTATGAAGTTCCAGGAAACATAGGATTGTAGTTTATATATTTTTCTCCTCTATGATTTATTTTTAATGTTTACTTCCCAAGAGAAAGACAAACATGTCTAGCAATAGGAGTCATGGTGAAATACAAACTGCCTTGCCATTTTTTCCATATAGCCTTGATTTATTTTAGGAACCAGTTATTTGTTTTTCATATTTCTTTCATAAACTTGGCAAGAATGAACCTAGTGCCAATCTGCAGGGTGATTTTAATTCAATAGTTATCAGTATGGTCCATATCCTCCCCAATGCCATATTTTTAGGGAGCCATAGTCTTTATATCATGTACCAGTCATTTATACTGTATCATATAGCCAGGAAAAGTCATTGAGAGTCAGGAGGCATATAGGTTTATTATATTTTTATCATGGTTGGTTCCACAGTTGTTTAGACTAGATTTGGTATTTTTATCCATCTATCAAGTCCTTCCCAAGCACCTGGGATAGACCGATGTTGTTCTTTGATGGTGTTAAAAGTATCATCACAGGATGTAAACTGTTTCAAGTAAAACTGCCTTTTGCAATTGACTGATCATGATTTTGTCAATGATATTTATTGAGGGGTCCTTGGTACTCTCTGAGTTTGCTTGTTTTCTTGCAGGCATTTCATTACCGTTAACTAGGTAGCATCGTCAGTGCTAGTAAGGAGTGCTGTTTGCTGTCAGTTTATATTCTGGTGTCTTGCCTGTCTGTGTTGGTGGGGGTGGTCTTAGAGATTCCTTGGTTGTGTCTTTTTATGGCTGATTTGTCAGAGTGACAGACTTCTAGAAATTCCCTGGCATTTTTCGACTTGGCCTGGTCTAGGACTGTCACATTTTCCCAATTGAAACTGCAGTTAAATTTGTCTGTATGTTGTGAAATTAAATAATTTTTGCATGTCTTCTGACTGCCAGTTGGTGTTCATGGATGTGTTCTCTCAGTCTTCTGTCTGTTTATCCTACATAGTGGTTGTTGCAGTTCTTACATTATATGTTATAAATGGCTCTTGTTTTTTTCTTCTAAGGTTGTTGGGTCTTTTGGTTTGTTTAGGATATTTTGAAGGGCTTTAGTTGGCTTGTGTGCTATGCTGATTCTATCTGGTTGTAGTAGTCTATTTGTGGTTTCTGAGATATTCTTGATGCATGGTATTCTTTATCATTATTATTCAGTTTAGAATAATCAGGTCTTCAGGAGAAAAATGCAGCCCATGAATCATAGCACTGATTTAAAATAAAGATTTTGCAGGACCAGAAATTCTCTCTCAGTCCTGTAAATGATTAGAAGGTGTGTGGTATAAAAGAGTTATCTTCCTGTTTCCAGTAAATGAAATCTAAAGCTCCAATATTCCCTCTTGCAAAGAACTTGAAAATCTTGGACTTTCCTCACTATTGATGTTTTGGACTTCTGTGAATATTCTCTTTTATTATTCCTTTCTGAATTGATGTATTGGATCATGTTGCTTTCCTGCCTCGGTAGTTTTTGATACATTACAAAATTACATTTACTTTTTACCTTTATACTTTTATAAATTTTACTTTTGACTTAGACCAAATGCAACAGCCCCATACCATACTCCTCTTATCTCATAATGGCTATACTGGAGAAGCCGAGAAGCTATCACATTAAGCCAGTTTTGTGTTTGCTGCCTTTTTGACCTATTGCTGCTTTTTCAAATGCAGACATAAACTTCTGCCAGTATCATTCCTGGGCTTCTTCTCTCTTCAGCTCTTTCTTGCTATATGGTGGGTAACTTAGCTGAGTTCTTCTACTATCCTGGTTTGTCTTTTTTATGTAATCCAGATGCCCTATCATGCTAGCTCAGGAATTCTGGGAGTTGAAGTCCACGAATCATAGAAGAGCCAACTTTGCCTACCCCTGCCCTATACCAACCTGGGACAGTCACAAGCATAGAAGTAGACTATCTGCTGGTTCTCGTACCTATTTGCTCCTCCCTAGTTTATTCTCCACAAATACTGCATTATCTTCTTCTATAGGAGCAGGCTATTAAAGTAATTCTTCATTGTATCCATCCCAGAGATGTGATTGTCTTAAGAGCACAGCCTCACTAGCAGCAATTCAAAGATGATCTAAAGCTGGCGAGTCTGCCTTTACCTGCAAAAGCCATTTAATAATTTCTGAGGAGTAGAAATTGGTAATGCAGCTGCAGCAGCTTTCCCCTTATCTTCTCTCTCTTTGCCACCATGTTGTTTCATAATTAGGGATTTCTTACATTTCTTTATATAACATTTTGAATAATAATCAAATGTCGGCTTGAATGCACAATATATCATAATATAGGATATAATTAGCAACTTACACTCTATGAAGACCTGCACACCGCATAGAACATCATACTTGTATTACTGATACACAATAGGGCTATGCAGTACTTCAGAAATAATTTTGAATGGAGGCCTTGGAATATGCAGGAGTCCAAACAAGTCAGCATCAAAATTGTGGCTGCTTTGAAGAATTAGAGACAGATGCTCTGCCTGTAGTTCCTGAACATCAAAGCATCTTTTTCAGAATCACATCTAAAGTGCCATGCAGCCATAGCACTTGAATCGAAACCTTACCTATTATAATAAGACCTAATGTTGGGGAAGAGAGAAAAAAGCCCTAACATGACATAAGACATAATAACAGAAAGAATAAGTGAAAAAAGTTTCTTCAAAAGGAGCAAGGAGGATAAAGAATATAATATCGTAAAATTTTCAATACTGGAATAAGAGTTTGTTGGAATGAAGATTGATGGAAAGAATAAGATATTGGAAAGGAACATGAACAACTTTGACTCACCCTTCCATTTGCATGTTCCTACAACATTCCGTGAACTGTCTTGGAAAGCCAAGCTAAGCTAAAGCAAAGCTAAGCAGGTTAAGTGGTTCGATTCTTGCTTCACAGGACCTGCTTCAATGACAGTTCTGCAGGGCTTTGTATGGGGCTCTGGAATGGGTCACCTTCCCATTAGCAAGAACTACCATCTTCTGCTTCATGGCTTACCCCTCCTTCTAAAAGCCAAGGTCTTGTGGCATTGGCTGGGTATAAGGTTGGTGCAAATAAGGGAAAGGAGGGATGGCTCAGTCGTTCAATATTGATTTTTCCCTGCCTTGGCATTTTTCATATCCATACATTTTGCAAACCTATAATCACCCTTTCTGTAGACCATTACAATATTGAAATTATTCTGAAATTATTCAGGGTAATATCAATTCCATTTGGGTCCATCTGGAGAAATATTGCTTTGCCTAAAAAAGGGGGGGAATTCTCTGAAATCACCTGATGTGAGATCTAGCTGAACCCAGTGCATGTTTAACATATCTATAGCTGGAGGACAAATTTAGATTAGGGATAAATTTAGACAACACCTAATTGAAATCATGAATTCTTGCAATATGCAGTTTAAAACCTCTGAAGCTGAACACTTACTTGTCTTCCAGGAGGTCCAGGTGGTCCAATAGGGCCAGTAACACCTGGAAGTCCAGGTGCTCCCTGGGTATGAAAAAAAGGTTGAGAAATGATGTCAATAACACAGTTTCTTAACCACTTTGCTATATAATGTCATAGTTTCCTACACTTGAACATGGCTCAGGAGCTAAGCTCAAACAAAAATTTAGCTCATTTCCCCTTTATGTCTCATTGTAATCTCTGACATTGCTGTAATGGTGATATTCAAAGGCCTAAATATCTTAGCCTTTCTTTATATAAACGGCACTCAATCACTAGATAATTAATTCTGATTATTTTCTTCAGTATCTTTTCCAGCCCTAAACTATTTTCTTCAATACGGGGAAAACAGAACTGTGCGCAATAACACAACTGTGCGCAACTTTCTTTCTCCATTCATTGGTATCCACATCACAGACAGAATATTTCAAGCTCTCTCCTAGTAATTTTTAGTGTTGATATTATCCTTTTCACAATTGCCACAACTTGGGTGAATATTTCCATTAAATTATCCATCAGAACTTCAACATTTCTTTCTAGTTTAGTCCAGATCCTCAAAGTAAGCAACATGCCCAGGATAGCAGAGTTGATCAGGGGCAGTCAAGGTATCTCCTATCTTTGTGGATTCCTCTATGCCCCTCCACTTCTGCAGAGTTATATGGTGTTTCACTATTTATATTCCTAACTTTTCGATTCTGTTTTTCTGATGGACTTAGGGGGGTAAAGATGATCCACAGAGTGTATAGAAATGCAAGTCACTTCCTTCTCTAAGGTTTCTGCAATAACAAGATTCTCCTTTGCCTCCTCTCATCACCCCACCATTTATCAAAATTGTGATCTTTACTAGTTAGAATAAAACTTACTGGTAATCCAGGATGCCCAGGAAAACCTCTCTCACCCTTTTGAAAACCACCTGGCACCATTCCAATAATTTCTCCTGGGTCTCCCTATATGATGCAGATTTAAAAATAATAGATTACAATTAGTACAAGAGCATTGCTGCTGCTGTTCACCTGTTTGAGTGAAAATTGAGGACTTTAACTTATCAATAACCATAATTAATTTTAAATTTTACATTTGATGATATATTAAGGTTTTTAAGGATTTAATTAAAATATTGCAAAATAACAAGAAAACTTTTTGAGGTCTTTAAGCTGGCTTAAAGAACAAGACATGGACAAGACAGAAATAGCAATAAAACAGAAATCTAATTATTATCTAGTTCAGGGGTGTCAAACTCACGTCATCGTGGCGGCATCACGTGACCTATTGGAACTTATTTCCCCTTCACTAAACTGGTGTGGGCATGGCCAGTGTATGATGCATCCAGCCCACAGGCCAGGAGTTTGTATAAAGTTATACAATAATTTTTGTCCCATGGAAGTTTTTAAAACCCCTGGTGGCACAGTGGTTAGAATGCAGTATTGCAGGCTGACTGCCTATAGCTAGGAATTCAATCCTGACCGAGCTTGAGGTTGACTCAGCCTTCCATCCTTCTGAGGTGGGTAAAATGAGGACCCAGATTGTTGGGGGCAATATGCTGACTCTGTAAAGTGCTTAGAGAGTGCTGTAAAGCACTGTGAAGCAGTATATAGGTCTAAGTGCTATTGCTATTATTATCTTTTATACTTCTTTTTCTTTAAGAGCCACGGTGGTACAGTGGTTAGAGTGCAGTACTGCAGGCTACTTCTGCTGATCACTGGCTGCCAGCAGTTTGGCAGATGGAATCTCACCAGACTCAAGGTTGACTCAGCCTTCCATCCTTCTGAGGTCGGTAAAATGAGGACCCAGATTGTTGGGGGCAATATGCTAACTCTGTAAACCGCTTAGAGAGGGCAGTAAAGCACTATGAAGCGGTATATAAGAAAAGTGCTATTGCTATTCTATTTGCCCCTCAGATTGATAGTAAACTTTAAAAATGTATAAAAGAGGGGCAAAATTATTGGTTGCAAAAGGGAGCTTTTTATTTTAAAAAAGGATGATTCTTCTTGTTCTTTCGAGTACTGAACTTGTTTTCGAGTGTTACATGAAAACCACAGGTGAGATCTTTGACCCACCTATCTGATATAATAATAATAATAATAATAATAATAATAATAATAATAATAATAATAATAATAATAATAATAATAATAATAATAATAACAACAATAACAACAGAGTTGGAAGGGACCTTGGAGGTCTTCTAGTCCAACCCCCTGCTTAGGCAGGAAACCCTACACTACTTCAGACAAATGGTTGTCCAACATCTTCTTAAAAACTTCCAGTGTTGGACATTCACAACTGTTCTTCATATGTTTTAGCCTCCAGTCCCCTAATCATCTTTGTTGCTCTTCTCTGCACTCTTTCTAGAATCTCAACATCCTTTTTGCATCGAGGTGACCAAAACTGAATGCACTATTCCAAGTGTGGCCTTACCAAGGCATTGTAAAGTGGTATTAACACTTCACGTCATCTTGATTCTATCCCTCTGTTAATGCAGCCTAGAACTGTGGCTTTTTTGGCAGCTGCTGCACACTGCTGGCTCATATTTAAATGGTTGTCCACTAGGACTCCAAGATCCCTCTCGCAGTTACTTCTGTTGAGCAAGGTACTACATATACTGTACCTTTGCATTTTGTTTTTCTTGCCTAAATGTAGAACCTTACTTTTTTCAGCATTGAATTTCATTTTGTTTGATAGCGCCCAATGTTCAAGTCTGTCAAGACTCTTCTGTATCTTGAGCCTATCTTCTGGAGAGTTGGCTATTCCTGCCAGTTTGGTGTCATCTGCAAATTTGATGAGTTCCCCATCTATCCCCTCGTCCAAGTCATTGATGAAGATGTTGAAGAGTACTGGGCCTAAAACAGAGCCTTGGGGTACTCCACTGCATACTTCCCTCCATGTAGATGCAGTTCCATTGAGCACTACACGTTGAGTGCGGTTGGTCAGCCAGTTTTGACTCCATCTGGTGGTGTTGCTGTCTAACCCACATTTTTCTACTTTATCTAGTAGTAGGTTATGGTCTACCTTATCAAATGCCATACTGAAGTCCAAGTAAACTATATCGACAGCATTCCCCTGGTCCACTAATTTTGAACAGAACCTGAGAAAAAATAGGTGGCTACTGTGGGGCCCTCCTCTCAATGCTAAGCTACTTAGTTCTTCCAATCCTTCCTGCGAAATGAATGGAAAAGTTGTAACTGAACAAAAATGCTTCTTTTGGAAAGAATTTTACAGTACTGTTGGAGCAATGGAGCAGTCTGTCATAATGAAAGAAACTGACCATTTTTCTTTAACAAAAAAAAAAGATACTCATGCAGAACTCCAAACTGGAATCTTTCCTCAGTCTGGATGAAGGTCTATTCTTATTTCCTGTGACATATTCTGTCATTATATTTGCCTCATGGCTTCTTTTGTGGTAAATGGCCCAATACAAACCGCAGGAAAGGGGATTTTTTTTAAAAAGCAGGAAACTTGCATCAGGCCCCACTTCCAATCAGTGTGTTTTCTGCAGCTCCTTTTTCCTCAAAAGAGAAATTAAGTATGTTTTTCCAGAAAAAATCCAACAAGGCAATTGATTCTTTGTTCTCAGAGAGGAAAGGATGCTAGCTCCAAATTTAGAATGGGCAACATAAGAACTGCTAATATTTTACAAGGGAGAGGAGAACCAATTGCCCAGGCAACATCATGCAGGAAACTGGTTTTTCCTTTCTGTTTTTACAATGAGAGGGAACTCTTGGTTTTCTTTAATAAATCAAGCTGTTCATTATTTTGTGACATTTTGAGTCAGCCCAAATGCTTAACCTTCTATGGATGTTGGGTCCCCCCCCATGACCAATTGAACAAATGATTTTTTGAATTCTGTTAGAGTAGCAAATCCACATATCATGTAAACAATAAATGATAGGTATGTTCTGAACTAGAAAATGTACCTTTATTCCTGGATTTCCTGGAGGTCCCTAGAAAACATAACATTATCTGAGAAATTAAAAAGTAGCCAGATGTTTTAATTATCAAGTTCCACAATTAAATTATATATTGCAAACTGAGCCATCGATTTTCATATTTATTTTTTTATTATACTTGTTTTGATTTAAGTTAAAACAAATGATTTTAAAATGCTTACGAGATTGCCAGGTAAACCAGGTAAGCCAGGTGGGCCAAAAGGACCTCTTTCTCCCTAATGGAAGAGAAAAAATGTCTTTAATTCATGGATTTTTTTAAAAAAGCTTCAAACTACTTGTTTAAAACAGTTTACCTTTGTTCCATTGCATCCTGGGATCCCAGAAGGACCAGGCGGGCCATCTCCTCCAGGGATGCCCTGAGGTTCAGAAAGGATACAGAGAAGCAAACAGTGGACAGTAGGTTATTTCTACTATAAAATAAAACCTTGACTGTGTTTCAACTGCAACCTTGGTTTTATACCCACCGGAAGGCCAGGATTCCCAGGATAGCCTGCCGAACCAGGGGGCCCCTAAGATTTGAGGAAATGATAAAAAGAATGAAAATAGTACCATCAAGAAATTGTTTCTCCTCAACATTCATGAGTGACATCATCAGAAACACATGTAACAACAGTCACATTCTCAACCATTTTTTTAGTTTTAATAACACGATGAAAGCAGTACCATAAGGTCTGCCCTTTCATGTTAGTATGCAACATCATAACACATATAGAGCAGGGGAAGGAGTTGTGATGTCATGATGCTGCTTTTGTAATTCTGAACCCCATCGACATTCCCCTCCAAAACACCATTTCCAAGTATTGGCAAAAAGTCCATTAAGGGTTTCCAGAATTTTATAAAGATTGTTCTTATTTCATAAATCAGCTTTATGTTCCTTCCTTTTGCCTTTAACAGCTTTAATCTTTAATTCATCAAAATGCTGCTGTAAAGTTTAATTCCCCCATTCAAACTTTCTTTCTCCCATCTCAAAGATTTCTTCAGAACTCTTGAAACCTTCTTTTGTAAATCCAATAATAATATCCTTGTCCTGGTTGTTTTTCACTGGCATTTATAATTCCACTTTAACAATTACTGTAACTCTGTTTTATATTCCACCCTTTCTATATTTTCCAATATTTCTATATTTTTTTGGATTTTCTCTTCCTCATCTTTAACATTTTTAACTTCTTTAAAGTCTTCAAGAAATATGTTGGCAGCTATAGAAATTATTGCTGTTAATTTAGTTGTAAGTTTCTCTCCTAATTCCTCAAAGATACTTTGAAATGAAGTGTCATGCCTTTGTCTGTTATTTTGCAAGTTTCACTGTTCCTTTTCCCAATTGGCACTTTAGGCCCCTGAACTGTCCCATTTTCATACTGTATTCACAAAACCTCAGGCTTGTTTTGTTTTATTTACTCACTTTTTCAAGGTTGTTAGCAAGTTCTAATACTCCAAATTTGTCTGGTTCTTTGAAAGACAACTTTAACTTTACATTAATTGTAGATCCAAAAGTGAGATTTGACTAATCTAATGTTCAAGGCTGTGCTACAGTTAATGGCTTGATGGTTTCCTTCGTCTCCCAGTGCTCAGACTATGGGAGAAATCCTGTCCTGCTATCTGGTGCATATGCGAGTACTCCCTCATCCTCACCTAAGTTCTATTGGACCAAGTTTGCTACCAGTCCATTGGTTATTGCCGCTTTATTACCGCATTGTGGTCTCTGCACTTTCAGAGATGTCTATCTGCCATTTTCCTCATCCAGAAGCCAGTACCTGTTTGAATTTAGGATGGTGCTGAATGAGTAATATTTACAACCAATCCTCAATGTTATGGCCATCATCGTACCCCCACAGTCTCATGATCATGGGTTGAGTGCCTGGCAACCAGCTGGATTTCTAACCATTGAATGTCCCTCAGTCACATGATTGCGATTTGCTGCCTTCTCTGCAGGCTTCCCGCAAGCAAAGTGAATTGGGAAGCTGGCAGCCTGCCAGAAATCGTGGTTACATGAAGTCCTTGCATAACAACCAATGGTGATTCATTTAACTATTGTAACCAGGGACTACTGGAACTGCTTTTACTAAGAGGCATGGTCATATGATGTTATGCTTTATGACATTGCTTAGTGATGGAAAATCTTACCGCTTCAAGCAGGGACTACCTGCAATCACTTGAGAAGTTATAATAAATTTTTCTGATGCTGGGAAAATCAAAATCAATTGAAACAGAATGCATGAACTTCTAAACTCAGAGAAGCATTTACTCTCTGACAATCCTTGAGAACAGCAACTTCAGATCCCAACCGCCAAAAGATATTTAACCCATCAAAGCATTCTAATTTTTTTATGGGAGTATATTTCATTCTTCTTTAAACGTTTTAGCTAGATTGTTAATAAACTGTTGAATACTTTCTTGTTCTTATTTGCAAACAACAGATCAAACGACACCTTTGCCCAATAAGATTTAAGTGTAAATAGCTACTCCATTGTCATTTTCACATCATTGAACATTAACACTGATTACATTAAGTAGATCAAACACCATTCTAGTAAGAAAGTGAAAAAGTAATTATAAACATTCGGGACATGCAAATTGTGCTCTACAAAGTGTCATGCACATTACCATGTAATAAATACAACAAATTAAGAATGACTAACATGTTCAATGCTACTTTTAAAAAACTAGAGTATGCATCACGCTGAGCAGAATGCAGTGTATTTGATTATAACCTAGTGTGTTACATGCACCCAGTTATTGTGATTTGTAATCCATGACTAATGGTTTGCAGTGTTATGTAAACCAGGATACTATGGCTTATTACACAAACCACAGCTGGCATGATATGTATAGCAGCAAAAATGTTTCATGCAAACGTACTCTAGTTCCTTTTGTTCCTGGTAGTCCTGGTTCTCCAGTATCACCCTACAGAAAGATACAAAAATTTGTTTGTTTATTGTTATCAGGATTTCAAGTACCATTCTGCAAGTTAATGTTTGGCATAAGGTTCGTTTTACCTTCGTTCCAGAGGCTCCTGGAGGCCCTTCTGGTCCTTGTATTCCAGGAAATCCAACCAAGCCTTGTAAACCTGGCAAACCTCTTTCACCCTGTGAAAATTGAATACAGAATATATAATATATATGTGATGTATGTATTTCCTTCGACACTGAAAATGATGATGATGGTGGTGGTGGTGGTGGTGGAGGAAGAAGAAGGAGAAGAATGTATAACATATAGCAGTGAGAACAAAAATCAATAAGAATCTACTTCTTAATGTTATGAAGTCAGAAAGGACATTGCTACTGGAACATCAATGAATTTTTTTTAAAGGGCTAAATTACATTGTTTCACAATCATAAGGCAGAGTCCCCTGTTCTGGGCTTACCATTTATATTTGTAAAGCTATTAATGCAACTAAAATGATGCATAAGTCCCTTATGTTTAAGATCTTTCACATCACTCTGGAAATTAGTACAAAATTAAGACTTTGACACATGTTTATATCATTCCCCTCCATCTCTTTTTTGCTTTTTTATTTGTTTACATGCCGTTAAAACAATTTCCATCAGGGTAGCCATGTTATTGTTTTGCTACAAAAACAAAAATCATGTGCTACTTTAAAGACTACAATTATAATCTCAAATGGATCATAGTCCCTTTTATCAGACAAATTTGTGATTTCATCAAAATTCGTGATTTCAAATTGTGAAGTTTTCTTAGCTAATAGCGTAGTGTAATCAAAGAACTTAATTAAAATTATAATACTTCTTCAGTTACAAATACAAAGGTTTAATATTTGCAGAATACTCAGTTTGAAAAATAAATAAAAACTTAGAACTAGTTTACCACAACACCCCAACATTCTATTACAGCATATTATAACTGATTACCAGCAGAGTACCGTAATTCTAATAGTACTTTGGAATAGTTCAATAACCCCAATGCCTGTCCAGTGTCAATAGATTAATACTTCAAGATGGAAAAGCATTCCGAAGTAGTTTAGATCAATATCTGGGTTATTTACATTTCATTTGGTATCAGGTAGGTAACAGAAGGCAAGAAGAGATGGTAATTCACATTAGATCTCGCTACACTATGTCACCAAAATAGTTTTGAATCCTTCCTACATACAAATCACAAAATTGCAGCCAAAGAGACTGTTCTTTCTTCAAGACTGGAGCCTTGTCTTTAACCTCAAAGGGAGAAAATCAGTGACAATTTCTGCAACATTTTGCAGGCTATAAGATTGCTGCCTAAATCAGTTTAATTGAATAACTTATACATGTTTCTTATGCATTTCTATTTAATATAAAACATTTGCAACTTCATTAACAAGAAGAGCAGTAGCAAGCAACATTCATAACTTCATCTTCTTTGCTAATAGATTACAATATATTTTAATTAGCAAACTATATTTCAGAAAAAGTTATCAGAGAGTTTGAGAGTATGATGTCTGCAAGGTTCTGCCTAGGGTTTTCTGAGAACTATTGTCCAGGAGGTGCCACTGTTAATTTTTGCTCCTTCTTTTCACCAGTTTTCAGCTCTTCTGGAATAGGCACAAAAGCAGTTTCAAAGAATATTAGAAACAGTTGGCCAGTCCTAGTAATATTTTCTTTAAACTCTGGTGTCAAATTCCAAGGTTTCTTAAACTTCACTTTTTAAAGAGCGGGACTGGGGGGGGAGTGTGAAGGTTTGTTCTCTGAGCTTGTGGGTTGGTTTCCGAACATTTTGTTACCAGGCTAGATAACATTTTTCAGGGGAGTTTAGGGGATGTCAGTGTCAGTGTTCTGCTTATAGGGGTTTCAGGTATGGGTGTGTCACGTGAGGATCTAGTGATGGGTCAGCTGTGAGTCATCAGTGATGGGTCTTGTGATAAGGAGATTACATCAGGCCAGGGTCATTGGGAGGTGGGCGGGGGTTGCATGGGTTGGTTGAGGGTCAGTTCTGTCTCTGGTTGGCTGTGCGGTTGATTTGGATTCTGAGGGGTTCGTAAGCTGGTTGTAGGTCAATGTGTCTGTTGATGAAATTGCTTGTGGAGTGCCAGGTTTCAATGAACACACAAGCGTGGCAGGTGGCAGTGTGGCTGATGATTTTTGTGTTGCTCCAATTGAACTGGTGCTGTTTGGTGTCAGTGTGGGTAAAGATTAAGGATTTGGGATCATGGCGTTTGACTGCCAGCCAGTGTTAGTGGATCCTGGTTTTTAATTGATGTGATGTTTGTCCCATGTATAATTGGTTGCAATGGGTACAGTTTATTTTTTAGATTACATTGTTTCTTTCATCCTTTTATATTTTGTCTTTGGTTTTGGATAATTCCTGGTGGAATGTGGCTGAGGGTTTGTGGGCTATTGTTATTCCTAGGGGTTAGAGGATTCTGGCTGTCATTTCTGATGCCCCTTTTGCGTACGGTAGGATTAGTTTTTGCGTGATGGTTGGCTGTATGGTGACCCATCACAAGACTCACTGATGATTCACAGCTGACCCATCACTGTGAAGCTACATAAAATTCTTAATATTAATTCTTAATCTTTAAATTCTGGGGCAAGGAATCTACTTAGTTTATTACCATTAATGGTAAAAGAAACATAGGAGAAAGAATGTAGGCCATTGAATTCAATCTCTTTTTTAGTGCAGAAACCAAATTAAATATTGAAGACTGATGGCTCTTATGCTTCAAATAATGTATTTATTTTAAGCACCACTCATTAAAAAGTTCAAAGAAATTGGAACATGCAATGAGAATGTTAATGAGAATAAACAGGTGATTGGATACATCAATCTTGCAATGAATGACTGAAGGAACTGAATATTTAGTCTTAAGAAGATGATTGAAGATGACCAGACAGGATTTGATAACACTCTTCAGAAAAATGAAAGAATGTTGTAAGAAGAGCACAAGTTGCTCTCTATCTCCAGAGTTCATAATATGGAATAATTGTCAATGTTGGGGATGCTTTAATTTGGATTTTTACAGAAACGGGGAGTGGAATTTGACCCTGAGATTCTATGATATTTATATTTGATGGAATCTCTTTTCCATTACCACTGGTAGCAGTTTATTATGTATCATTATGCTGGTACCTACGTTCAATAAGACATAGAATAAAAAATACAATAAAATAACTATTGATAAAATAATTTATTACAATTAATTATAACATATAAAATAAGCATGTTACTTAAAGGCTCATGACCCTGACATATAATAAACCAGAATAATATGATAACCAATAAATAGTGACCAACAAAGTAGTGAGTGGCCAATGAAATTTGGGGGAGAGAGCATTACATTGAAAACTTAGTATCCAATCAGATTATGAAATATGTGTATGGCACTAAGAGACACAAGTATGTATCCATAAAAATGTTGACACAGGCAAAAGTGGAACTGCTTCTTGGGTACTGCAGAGGTACTACTGAATTCCTTCTGCTTTTGGTTCTAAGACAGAGTAACAGGCCATCCCTCAAATCAAAGAAATACATTTTTGTTTTGCAATACAGTAGTGGCAAATATCTGTAGCTCGGTGTAGGATGAGGGTGAAGGTTCATTCTCCGAGTTTGTGAGGCCGTGTGTGAGGATGATCTTTTTGTCATCAGACAGAGATCTGCTGGATAGATTTTTGATCCATAGTTCTGAGTTGCTATTTTGTGATTTTGGGGTGATGGTATTAAGTTTCTCATGTAGTGAGTTGTATTTTGGGGTTTGTATTTTGTTGGCATTCCTGTGGATCATGTGTTCTAAGGTGTCTGTCAGGTCTTGTCTGAAGGAGTTGAGACATGCATTTTTTTGTTCATTGATGATGTATTGGTATTTTTCCAGGCGGTTGTGAGTATCAGTGATCTTGAATCGAAGCATTTTGCACCCGTTTTGGAAGGCCAGTTTCCATGCTTGTGGGTGATTGATCAATGGTTGATAGCGTGTGCTTTTTGGGGTTGTTTACTTGTGAAGGCATTCATGAAGGAAGTGTAGCTGTTCGCGGGTCAACAGTCATCTCACAGCTAAAGTCTCCCAGTGGCGAGCAAGTTTAAGCATTGCATGGCCATGTAGCTTTGCAATAGTGGTGAATATGTGAAGCTTGGGTGAAGGTTCGTTCTCCGAGCTTGTGGATTGGTTTCCGAACATTTCATTACCAGGCTAGGTAACATCTTCGCAGAGTTTAGGGGATGTCCTCTGTTTATAAGGGCTTCAGGTGTGGGTGTGAGGTTCTATTTACAGAACAATTTCAAAGAAGCCCCCCCACCATGTGAACAAAAGTATTTTTGCCTGGTAATTAGTTCCTTTTTTATTCATATATGTAAATAAAAGAAACCAAGTAAAGATAATCCTCTTTTAGCATTAGTTCCAATGAAATGGTCACTAGGTGAAAATGTGACTGAAAGAGAGAGACATTACATAGATTGCTGGTTGTTTTCATCTCATTTAGATAAAGCTGTCTTATGCAGCAATGCCAGTGTTACTTTCATTATATTGTGCATTGTCATCAGGTGCAGAAATATGGGTGTGAGTGAATGCATTGGATCGAAAATGATTTTTAATTATTGTTTACTACAATTTATTACTGTTGTATTTGCAAATGGTCACTATCCAAGGCAGTTTCTAAATGAGGACTATTTTTAATGGATTGGGATAAGTGCCACCTACTTTCAGATTAATAAAGATCAAAAAGAAAGAGAGAATATGGAAATGTGACAGAAATGCTATTGCATGTAAAACTAGATCAGATATTCTACTGAACTGATTTGCTATTTCAGAATAATTTAAATAAAAGCTTGAGATGCAAAATCTCAGGGTTGCTTTCACTGTTTAAACAGAATCTTTCCAGAACCCATTAATGTCAGGCTCAAGCAGAGAGAGGACAATCTGGAATCAAATCAACTCCAATCCTTGTTAATGTTTCAGAAATTAAATAAGTACTTGAACAGCAAAGAAAGTTTGAAAATGTTGAAATCTTTTGATCCTTGCCTTCTCAGAAATCAAAATATAATGTTATTTCGGTCATCAAGTAACCATCTCTTGTGTTCATTTTTAATAAGAGTTAAAGGCATTGTTATTCTTTTCAAAAACAGTATCTAAAAGCTTAAGAGTTTTTCTTTCTTTTATTGAAGAAGTATAAGTGTGCCAATCTAAATAAATTATGGGTGTCTCTGCATTGTCCTGATCTAAACCTGTATGATCTGCTTTTTCCATGCATAGTGATACCCATTTCCACAGCAGTCTTTTTATTCTGTATCACAAGATCTTTTTTTAAAGAATGTCTCAAGCCTAAATTTGCTTTCAAAGATATTGCTTAATTTTGTTTTTTTTTTAATTTCTTGCAAAATTAATGAACAAAGCATTATTTTAAAGTGTTCCATAAAATATGTGGGATAATCTGAATTCTTATAAAATATTTTTTAAAAATATTTTCTTCACACTAGCTGATCTGGTAAGCAAACTAGATTTAAGCCACCAGTTTATTTTTGCAAGGTCAGGGTTAATTTAATGACAGCAGAATATCAACATTATTTGAAGCCATTATTCAGCTAATATCAGTGTATCAGATTTAGTTTGCTATGTTAATATGAAACTATGTGTTACTGAGTAGGTTTGGTAGGGTGCCATATTAACACTATAATTACATTCACCTATGTGCTTACATTTTCAGACACAAACAACAACCTGTTTATTTTGCTTTTACTTAAGAAATTTTTCAGATGGACCTAGAAAAGTGAAACTTTTTGTTAGTGTTCATTAATGTCACTTCCCACAACAGTTTTATCTTTATGCAATGTGTCTAGTCAGAAGCAGTGTTTGTTGAGGCTAGAACCTCAATTATCTATTTATTTTCTTTATTTAAAACATTTATAAAGCCACCCATCTTATAACCTACTCTGGTCAACTTCCAATCTAGTAGCCTGCAAATTTCCTGCAATTCCCAAAATAAATGTTTGGAAATTTTAAAAAATTAAATGTTTGAAATCATTTTCAAATCGGGGTGGTGGGGGTGATGGGGGGAAATTTCATACCAATCACATGAGATCATGTAATATTATTCCACAATTGAAAAGGTTGTTGATCTTTGAGTTAATTTTTAGCCAAAATGGATGTGAAAGAAATGTGAAAGTGACTTAGCTATTAAGGTCATAATGACTTAATGAAAATAATGCTGTCTAAAGATCTTTCTTATTTATTTTTTTGTTATTCTTATATGCCGCCCAACTCCCGAAGGACTCAGGGCGGCATGAAAGAAACATTTCTTCATTTTGTAATAGTAACAGCTACTATTTATGTTGGATCACACTTTCTGCCTACACCAAAATATATCAGCTCAGAACGCAAGAGTTCAGAACATTTTTATTAAAAATTGCCCATTAAAATATTATATTATGGTTCTTTTCCAAAATTTTGTAGGGTTTTGCTAATGACATTTAGAGAGAAAGAAAAAATTCTGGTTCGAAAATACATTTAACACCATTATTGCACTGAGCTAGAAAGCAATGTGTTTGATGTTGGCTTCTGCACGTCCAATAAGGCCAATCATTATGAGATGTGACTGATATCTTATGCAAGGGTGCAAATATTGCAACCCAAGAATCCCATGGAGCCCACCCGCATTCTTTTTGCAGGGCCCATACTGGACTAAATTGGAATTAAAACAAACAAACACTCCATTTTACTGCAACATGTTTTGTCATTTAGTATCTACAGCAGCTTTTACTATACAAATTTTAATTTATACCTAACTTAAAGTGTACACCACAATAAACTTTATGCTGTCATTACTGCTAGAAATAGGTTTTAAAATGGTAGATAGGCAATGTCCTAATGGATTAGATTTAACAGAAATTCCAGAGGTTTAAAAATTAAAAACCATCAGATTGTAGTTTTTACATTATCCCTTTTCATCAAATTGTCTCCTTCATGCAGAACAGAAAGATCACCAGTATTCTACTTTCTACTTCTATTCTGCTGCTATTATGTACCTATATAAAAAGGTTATAGCTGGGGCAAGGCCATTATCCATGCTATTTATCCACAGGATATTGTTTCAGTGGTTCTGAAACATGCTATGCCTTTCGGTATCAATAGAGATATTGATACAATTTCTTACCTCTTGTTTGAAGTGTCTCTCTGATTTTGCCTGCTTTGTCAATTAAGTTTTGCATGTTTTGCTGGTTTTTATTAAATATCAAGATATCTTTCTGCTAGCTGTATTGAGTGGTCTGTGTGCCTGCTTTGATTTGGACAAAAGTTGACTGGGTATATGCTGGGTGCAAACTAAATAGGAAATTACCTACAGTAATTTTCCAGCAGAGATAAACTTTTATTATTTGTTAAACTAGTAACTATTAAGTTGTGTACCAAAAATAGAATTGTCAGCATTGTCCTAACTTGTGGATTTAGGAAAGAAAGACCTTCAAACCCATTTGAAAAGAAAAGGTATACTTTTACTAAAGCCAAGTGGTTACAGTGTAAGCAAAGACAGATCTGAATATTCCCACATAAATCTCGCAAAATAGCACTTTTTTGATACACCAAATTGATGAACAGATGAAGGTTGTCAGTCATCTAGTTATTTTGTGCTGCATATTAGAGTCTGCCTTGTGATTATGCTCAAATAAGATATGACTATGATTAAATGAATGCACATAAGTATCAGTTTCAAAAAGCACATCTGCAGAACACACATCTAACTGCTGCTTATATTCCAGGGGTGGGTCCAGTGTGCCGTTCCGGTAGGGACCCACTGATTACGCAATTTGCGCACGATGGCTCCAGTGCTGTCTTCGCTGGTCCGTCGTGCGCCGCCATCTTTTTTTGGCATTTTTTCGGCTTTTTTTGCTTCCTGCACATGCGTGGAAGCAAAATCTTGCCAAACTCTTGCAAGGGGATGCACGTGCGAAATTTTGGTGAGATTTTGCTTCCGCGCATGTGCGGAAGCAAAAAAATCGGTGAAATCGCACACACGCGTGCACACATCCCCTTGCGAGATTTTGGCCAGATTTTGCTTCCGCGCATGCATGGAAGCAAAATCACGCAAGAGTGGAGTGCACACGTAGCACGTGCGCGCAACATGGTGATCCGCGAGCAGCGCACCGGTAGCAAGGTAAGAGCAACCCGCCCCTGTTGTATTCATAATCCTCAGAAATTCACACAGATGTTATTGCACCATCTGTACTACTGTACAGAACCACAGAGGAGGACAAAAACAGGAAAAAATTGACAATGCTGAGTCCTGATAGAGTAACATGCAGCACTTCCCATGTATTTTATTACATTTGTATCCCTGTGGTAAGAAATACTGTATTTCTTAGTTCCCCAAAGTGAGTGTGAACGTAATACAATTCAGAAATATAAACAAATATAAACAAAATGGAAAACCCAAGTCCTAATACAGAAATAATAAAGGAAATGTGACATGCAACAAGTACATATTCCAGCATGGATCATGAAGATGTTTTACACAGGCTCTAAATGCTTGGAAAAAGAGGAACAACTTTGCCTGGTACTTAAAAGTTAACAACAACAACAACAACAACAACAACAACAACAACAACAACAACAGAAAAACCCTGTTGGGAGTGAGTCTGTTTGGGAAGGGCATTTTATAAACTGGGAACACTGCTATAAAGATCTTCCTTCTAAAGACAATGTGCCTTACCACTCCTGAAAGTGATGCATTGGACATGCATATCTAGGGAAAAGTAATTATATCCCATGGCCTAACTGAATTAGAGGTTTAACTGTCAGAATTCATACTTTGAGCCTGGTCTTTAAATAGATTGGGGGGGGGGAATACAGTTAATGAAGCAATCACATAATCATGTTTTACCTCTATTAGTAATTATCCAATTTGTATTGTACTAACTCAGATATATTTCTTTCTGAAGAAATGTGATAGTTGTCATCACAAAATGGATTTGAGAAATTGCAAATTGTCTACAATTAATTCAAATTTTATAAAAAGAAAAAATGGGTGAATTCAAATCAAGAAGTTATCAATGATCAGATTTTATAAATAGCTATTAAAAATACCTGCTGACTTCTGTTTGTAAACTTATGGATGTATTCACTCTGAATCTTGAAAAATAAGACATGTTAAAATCAATTTGTCTATGGCTTCTTAGCAGCGATTGTGCCTGCTGAAGTACTGTTGACCTAAATACTAGCAGCTAAAAAACTAAGAGAAGGGAAGAGGAAACAGGTGCCTTCCCCCATTAACCAAATGATTATATTTATCACACAGTAGTACCGATTGATATAAAACAGGGCTGTCAAACTCGCGGCCCATAGACCAGATGCGCTGTGTGCTGGCCACACCCAGTTTAGAAAAGTGGAAAAAAGTCTTGATACATCACGTGACACCGCCAGACGACACAAGTTTGACAGCCCTGATATAAAATATCTTCTAATATTTAAAAAAACCACAACAACCTGAAGAGGATCCTAATCCTAAAAAAGGAAATATGTATGAAGAACTGCATGCCATAGAACATGTTTTCCATGCAATTGTTTCTTGCAGGTAGAATTAAGAACAATTTCTCTGTGAAAGTTATAGCCAGGCAGTACAGTATAGACCAGTGATGGTTAACCTTTTTGGCACCGAGTGCCGAAACTGGAGAGTGCGCACTGGAGCGCCGGAACCTGGAAGAAACCAGCTGGCCGGTGTGCATGCGCGCGGTGGCCAGCTGCTCTTCCAGGTTCTGTTGTGTGCATGCACATCAGCCAGCTACTCTGTTCCGGGTTCCGGCACGCCAGCTGGTCTTCATGTGAAGACCAACTGGCCGGCGCGCATGCACGTGCCGGAACCCAGAAGAGAGCAGCTGGCCGATGCGCATGCATGTTGGACCAGCTGTCTGGCATGCATGCATGTGATGGAACCGGAAGAGCAGCTGGCAATGGTGCACATGCCCACAGAGAGGGCTCTGCATGCCACCTCTGGCTCATGTGCTATAGGTTCGCCATCACGGGTATAGACAAACGTTGTCCAGACATACAGATACTCTGAATCAACATAAGGCAGTTTGTTAAGAATCCCATGTCTAGATCAAGGCCAAATGATACAATCTCTATCCCATTTCAGCCATTCACAATTTAAATTACAGTGGATAAATAGAAATATTTATCCACAGGTTTACATATTCATCTTTATGAGGCTAAATCTGTGATGGTGAACCTATGGCACACGTGCCAGAGGGGGCACGCAGAGCCCTCTCTGTGGGCATGAGTGCTGTCCTGAAACGGCCAAGAAAAACCAGCCAAAAAACAGGCCGTTTTTCAGACCCAAAAAATGGCCTCAAAATTAAAGTGACCAGATTTTTTTATTTTTAAGCTGGATGGGGGGCGGTCCCGTCTGGGCGCCGCCATTTGAGTTTTGCCCTCTGCGCATGCGCAGAACGCTGCACATGCGCAGAGGGCAAAACAACGCAAACGTCGGCATCCAGGTGAGGGGGGGGAGGCGGGAGGCCTTTCCTTGCCTCCCACCTCTCCTTCGGGAGCCGGCAGTGGCTTGGGCTGGCAAGCGACGAACGGGAGGCGGGAGGCGGGGAAAGGAGGCAGCCGGCAGCTTACCTGTCGCGAGCTCCAGGCTTCCAAGCGCCGCGGTCTCTCGGTCGCCCACCCAGCCCCAGGGCAACGGCGGCAGCGAGGTGACGGGGGGAAGGAAGGGGAGGGGGATGAGGAAGGGCTGTTTACGCCACCAGAGGAGCCGCTCATGAGCTCAAGCCGATGACGGCAGCGGCGACGGCTCCTCGTCCCTCACCCCTCCACCCGCATCCCAACAGCAGCGGTGCCTCCGAGGGCGGGGCTAGGGATGGGGCAGGGGAAGGAGAGGAGGAGCAGCCCCCCTTCCCCCTCTCCCCAGCAGGCAGCCGCCTCACTGAAATTCCGCTTTGCCCAACTTGCTTCCGGTACCTCTCTTTTGTGCTTCCCCTAAGGTGACCAGACGTCCCGCTGTTTTGGCATTCTTTCCAAAAAAGCATGACTTTTTGGAAAAAATGTGGGACACGGGACACACGTTTGAAAAGTGTGTCTGTCCCGCCAAAAGCGGGACGTCTGGTCACCTTACTCAAAATGGCCCAAAAACTGGCCTCAAAATGCCCCCAAAATGGCCCGTAAAACAGGCATGCGCGCGCCAGCCAGCTAGTCTTCAGGTTTCCAGTGCTCTGGCGTGCATGAAGACCAGCTGCCGGCACGCATTCTGAAAACCCAAAGACCAGCTGACTGGCACGCGCATGCGCACCAGCCAGCTGGTCTTTGGGTTTCTGGCGCTTGGGCACGCGCACATGCACACACATGCACACGCGCTCCGGTTTGGGCACTCGGTGCTGAAAAGGTTTGCCATCACTGGGCTAAAGGAAAGTTCTATCTCAACATTTGCCACTTTCCATGAGATCTAGGCTAATCCTAGAAATATATTAGACGGGCTTAGTTTAACATGTGGCTTTGTCTTTGGATGGTGTCAACCACTATAGGGTGGGTCACAATTAATACTAAGAAAGTCAGTTAGTGGAAGCTTGGGACTCCATTAAGCCCTTCTCTCTTTTTTAACCAAGATTCAAGAAGTTCAGGTTTCAAGGTTACAATTTGGTACCTCCAGCATTAAAAATAACTTTATTTTCTGCCATCCCTCCATGCATTCAAAGATTTGAATTAGTTGTTCACAGGAATGAACATAAAATACTCTAAAATTTAAGATGTATGATTCACAGAATGTTTTTAAACAACACTGATATATGTCTTACTCAGATAATAGCTCCATTCAGTGAACCTGATAGGACTTTTCAGCTGACTGCTTAATTTTATTAATAAATGGTTTAAACGTCAGTATTAACTTTTGTTTTCTGCATTTCTATAAATGGGCAAGAATTTTTAGTAATATGTCCATAAGGAAGTATGAGATTTCCTAAAACTGTTTTCCCAGGGGGATAAAGTGGATATGATCCTGCAAAGAATGTCCTTCCTATAACCATTAAAATTGAGATTTGTAATATAAAGTTTCTCAGGCGTGTAGATTTAATATTAGAAAAACCCCGTTCTTATATATTTTCAAGGCATTAGAAAGCAAGTCATTTCAGAGGTCATTGCAAAACTTTATTTCAAATGTTTGTTGGTGGAGAGGGAGAGAGGTGGATCCTCAGACAATCCAGTCATTTATCACAGTTTTTAATCTTCAATCTCTGCTCCCCTGTGTTTTCCAATTTGGTCATGTCCAATTTTTACTTCCACATAGCTAAATATTATCTCCCCTCCCAAATTGGGTACTCTGGTAGTAGGGGTGGGTCCTAACTTACCTTGCTGCCGGTTCGCTTCCTCCCACCCTGTGTGGCCGCGCATGCACTTCGCATGTGCAGTGCCAAAAAAATAAAAAACATTCCAAAAAATAAAAAAGCCGAAAACAAGATGGCAACACATGTGCAGTGCTAGAAACTCGGCTTCTGCGCATGTTCAGAAGGAAAAAAACCCAGAATATTCATAAATAAATAAATAAATAAATAAATAAATAAATAAATAAATAAATAAATAAATAAATAAATAAATAAATAAATAAATAAATAAATAAATAATTCAAAAAAAAGATGGCGGCGTCCACGGACCGGGACCGACCAAACCAGTTTTGTGACATCATCATGATGTCACCAGCGGGTTGCTACTGGTTCGGATGAACCAGTCCAAACTGGGAGGAACCCACCTTTGCCTGGTAGTATTAAAATTCATTTATCCTGATTTATTCAAAATTGGCAAAAACACAGGGAAGGGAAAATACTGCACATACAGAATACTTACTTTTTGCCCCTTTACTCCACTGCAGTCACATTTTCCACAGCCAGAACAACCCTGTAATTTTAAAAAAAATTATCAATTTGGTAATATCTACAACAAAGGTTAGACTTTGTTAGAGAAGGTTTGCTAGAGAAAAAGTTGCTTGTAATGAAAACATATCTGTCCACTCAGACTATTTAAATAATGCTGACTCCATTAAAAAGCCAATTTAGATAAAGAGAACACAAATCTCTACAGCTGTAATACTGGTATTCCTTAGGAAATAGAAATATTTTGAAGCTTTTATCTATGAATTGATCTGCTGGAGTCCCTATTGCAAAGATGTCCTTTCTCTGCTTAACCCCAAAGAATTGGGGAAATGGGAAATCAAGAGTCCTGCAGATTGCATCATTATAATATACTGATATAATTTTAGCACTTGCCATACTATAGCAAAAAGTCTACTAAGAATAATCATAGTGTCTACAGAAATATTTGGTATACAGCAACTGTCTTATAGCAACAGGGACTTTATACAAATGGCAAATGCATAGACCTTTGTGCTGCATTTTTAAAAAAAAATCCATTCTATTGAGCATAACCCATGGTGACTTTGTGGGCACAAGCTTCTAATTTTCTTGGCAACAATACAAACCTGCTTTACCATTTTGCCATTGCCTTTTGGGGGGGGATAGTCTTTTAAACTTTCCAAACCAGCCTACACTTTTGAGATTCCACTAGCCATCCCTGACCCTACTAGACAGCTGCAAATGTTTTCAGAGACATTCAGCCTTTCCTGCATTTATCATTCTTAGATATTGCAATTTATGCAAAAGAGCTCTATTTCATATGTGCTATCATTTGGAGGCCAGGAACTAGAGCTGTGATTTAATGAAGAGTGTGGGAAATAACATCTGATGAAGTTTCCCGATCTATTCAGGATTTCTAAAGGAAGCACTGGAAGTTTTTAAGAAGATGTTGGATAACCATATGTCTGAAGTGGTGTAGGGTTTCCTGCCTAAGCAGGGGGTTGGACTAGAAGACCTCCAAGGTCCCTTCCAACTCTGTTATTATATTATATAGACTTTCCAAGATGCAGCCCAAATACAAGATTTACTCCATCATCACCACCCTGGCCCTCAGCTGTTCTTAAATTCTTAAGGTCTATTTCCATATCATAGGCCATGGTTCTTTTCACCTCTGACCTACAGAATCAGAAAATGAAAAGCCAAGAGAGCTGGTTGGATAAGCTGGAGAAACAAAACAGAATTGATTTATTCACACAACAACTTCATGTGTTGCTTGCAAAGTATAATTAAGAACTACATGAGCTAAGTTTGCATAATATACCCAACCATTAAAAAATAAGCAAGTTTAATACAAACCAAACTTACAGTATCATGGCAGCTGCTAGGTCTAATTCATTTGCTCCAATGTGTTCTTTCTTATTAGATTTTTACCACAGATTGCAGAGTACATTGTAAGCTAAAACTTTATTATATAATAGTTTGGATAGTCCCTCATTGTTCACGGTTTTGCTTTCTCTCCCAAGTCATTCCTCTTCTTGCATGTTACATTGTGACACTCCACAATACACATCAATATTTGCACAATGCTATCAATATTTCCAAATATCTTTATTTATTTTATTTTTATTTATTTATTTATTAAAATTTCTATGCCGCCCAACTCCCGGGGGACTCTGGGCGGCTAACAACAGGTATAGAAATATAATAAATAAAAAACAATTTTAAAAACCTATTAAAATACTATCAATCTTTTAAAAGAACTTTCACTCATACCCCGCCTGCCGGAAGAGCCAAGTTTTTATTGCTTTCCGGAAGGCCAGCAGTGTGGAGATAGTCCTGATCTCTGGACGGAGTTGGTTCCAAAGGGAGGGGGCTCCCACAGAGAAGGCTCTCCCCCTCAGCCCCACCAACCGGCATTGCTTGGTCGATGGGACCTGGAGGAGACCAACTCTGTGGGACCTAACCGGTCGTAGGGAGGTATGTGGCAGGATGCGGTCCCGAAGGTAACCTGGCCCTGAGCCATGTAGGGCTTTAAAGGTAACGACCAACACCTTAAATTGGATCCGGAGACTAATGGGCAGCCAATGCAGCTGGCGGAGGATCGGTGTTACGTGGGTGCATCTGGGTACACCCACCACAGCTCGCGCAGCTGCATTTTGCACCAATTGCAGTCGCCGGACACTCTTCAAGGGTAGCCCCATGTAGAGCGCATTGCAGTAATCCAGCCGTGAGGTGATAAGGGCATGTGTGACTGTGAGAAGTGCCTCCTTCTCCAAGTAGGGTCGCAATTGGTGCACAAGACGTACTTGTGCAAAGGTCCCCCTAGCCACAGCTGAAAGATGTTGTTCCAATTTTAGCTGTGGGCCTAGGAGGACACCCAAATTGCGAACCTGTTCTGAGGGAGCTAATTTCTCCCCCCCAAGAACCAAGGAGGGATAATTGGTCAAGTCCTTAGGAGGCAATATCCACAGCCACTCAGTCTTGTCAGGGTTAAGTTTTAGCCGGTTCTTCCCCATCCAGACCCTAACATCATCCAGGCAGCGGCCCATTACGTCTACGGCTTCCCCGAATTGAGACGGGGCGGAGATGTACAACTGGGTATCGGCAGCATATTGCTGATACCTCACCCCGTGTCGTCGGATGATCTCACCCAGTGGCTTCATGTAGATGTTAAACAGGATGGGCGAGAGGACCGAGCCCTGCGGCACCCCACATAGTAGGGGCCTAGGGCTCGACCTCTGCCCCCTGTCAACACTGACTGCATCCTGTCAGAGAGGAAGGAGGAGAACCACTGCAAAACAGTGCCGCCCACCCCCACCCCCACCTCTCCGAGACGACGCAGAAGGATACCATGGTCAATTGTATCGAAGGCCGCTGAGAGGTCAAGTAGCACCAGGATAGAGGAGTAACCCCTATCCCGGGCTTGCCAGAGGTCATCCATCAGGGTGACCAAAGTCGTTTCCATACTGTAACCGCGTCTGAAACCTGATTGAAAGGGATCCAGAAAATCAGTGTCATCCAACAGCCGTAGGAGCTGGAGCGCCACCACTTTCTCAACAACCTTCCCTGCGAAGAAGGTTGGAGACTGGACGGAAGTTCTTTAAATCCGCCGGGTCCAGGGAAGGCTTCTTGAGGAGGGGTCTCACCACCGCAGCTTTTAAGGGCTGTGGGACGGACCCCTCTCTCAAAGAAGCGTTGACCAACGCCTGGAGCCAGCCACGTGAAACCTCCCTGGTGGCCGAAACCAGCCAGGAAGGGCACGGGTCCAATAAACAAGTGGCGGAGCTCATCGCTCCTATGGCCTTGTCTACATCCTCAGGAGTCACCAGTTCAAACTTATCCCATATAACCGGACTAAGACCTGCCCCAGTTGTCTCGGCCTGTACTGCCCAATGAGAGTCCAGGTCTGTCCGAATCTGAATGACTTTATCCGCCAGAAACCGAGAAAATTCCTCAGCTCTACCCTGCAAGGGATCTCCGCCTTCCTCCTTAGCAAGAAGGGTGCGGGTCACCCTAAACAGGGTGGCTGGGCGGGAGTCAGCCACCCGCAATAAGAGCGGAAAAATGCGAACATTTTGCCGCCCATATCGCCACTAAGTAAGACTTAATGAAAGTTCTTAAAAGTGTCCGGTCAGAATCAGCTTTACTAGATCTCCATCGTCGCTCTAGGCGTCTCTTGTGGCGCTTCATCTCCCGGAGTTCCTCGGTAAACCAAGGAGCCCTCCTGGATCCACTTCCACGGAGAGGTCGCAAATCTTAAATATTTCCAAATAATATCTTAAATGTAATATGATGCATTCACTTTGGCTTCCTAACCAAATACCTCAGAGCAAAACAGGAGTCTTCCTCCTTCACAAACAACGCCATTCAGTTCATTTTAGGCTGTTAGTAAACTTTCCACAGGTTCAGGGCTACCCAGGTTCATCAATTTTAAGAGCAAGACATAGGAGGAGGCAGCAACTCTATCTGTTGATAACGAGGGCTCCCAAAATCTTTCACCAATGGCAATGCTCTTTGGGACTGCTAGACTTTGCAGATCAGCAGTCTCTGGAAGATTGCTGGATTACTTTTTCTGATTAATTTGCATGGTACACATTTCTCCCCAAACATTTTCATTAATGACTATGTTTTATATGTGACAAAGAACTATATATACATATATACTGTAGATAGCTTTGCTTTAAATATTATTGTTGATGGGGGGGGGAACTGGGCTCAAAGGCATGACGTACCAGTGGTCTTTTCCTCCATCTTCAGAATGTGCAAGCTTTCTAGTAAAGTAATTGTAATTGTCTCATAGACATTTTTTTAAAAAAGAAAGTGATATATGGATTTTAATTAATGTTTTTGTTTCTTTAGTCCTAGCACTCCAAATTATTAAAAAAGCAAAATGCTTAACAACAAAGTTTGTTAAAAATCCCAAATGGGTATGAACTTCCAGTGTTAGGAAATAAGTTTCCAGTGTTAGGAAATAAGTTTCTAATCATAAATGTTTATTTTCCAGGACTTGCCAAGAGCATTCTGATCTCTTATGCTTTGGGTAGCATAGCGTCCCCTCATTGACTCAACCAGCAAGGCCAAACATCTGTGGATTTTCTCTGTGGGAAGACAAATCCTCTAGATAAACTGAAAAAGAAATGGATCTCTCTTTCCTGAATCTAGACGAAACATTAATATTTGAACTGTAGATACTTGCCAAGAATATAGATCAATACAGTAAACACTACAAATCAGGAGTTAGGAGGGTACCTATGAACTTTGCAAATAAAATATTTCTAATTTAAAAAGTGGCTTAAAAGATTACAATGTTCCTGAATGAGATCTTTTGTGTGAAAATGTTCAAATTTCACAAGACTTAAACGGGTTTCATCATCTTATAGTGAAAGAAGAGTGGTCTTTCATGATTTGGAGCAATTTAAAAAAAATTGGGAGGGGGTAAATTTGAGCCCACACACAATTTTATACTGAAATGTTTGCCATTGCTTTATATAGATCATAGAAGACGACCCAGAAATTTGTGAGAATAAAAGCATTGGCCTTCAACTAATTGGCATCTGGACTGGGGAGAAAATGGAAGAATGACCTCCAAGAATCCTGAAAAGGCAAGAATTTCTGCAGGACTTCCAGAAGGCATTCTTATTTATTTATCCTTCAGACTGTGAAACAGTATTATGTCCAGGTGGGAGCACATGTGACACAAAAGCGTCATTTGCCAAATGTTGCATCTGCACATTTGTCGGTCTTGGACTGCCTTGGAATATCAATTTGCCAAAAAGAAAAAGAAAGAAAAGAAAAGAAAAGAAAGAATGATCAACATCATTTTTGTCCTGATTATGAGAGGGCTTTGGAGGCTGGAAAGCCCATAGAAAGCTGCTTTTAGAAATTACCAAAGAATTCCTCCAAGCAACAGACTTGTGACTCATATATATTGCAGAAAGCATTCTAAAATTCCCAGCTTAATCATGCTGTGCCCAAATTATAGCCAGGTTACAGCCACAAAGGTATTTTTTTCAACAGTGTAAAGATCCTTGATGGAAATGTGTAAATAACCATTTTATAAGTATATATCTTTATCAATAAGATATGAAAAATGGTTAACTTGTTCATATAAGAGAATCAATGACATATTTTAATGCATTTATACCCTGGACCTTTAAAAATGCTACCTGGAGAAAATCCAGGACATCATTTTCTATCAGTCAAGATGTCTGTCTACTCACAAGATCATAGGACATAGAATAATAGGGTTGGAAGGGATCTTGTAGATCTTTTAGTCCAAACCTTGCTTGAATAGGAGATACCATTCCGGATAAGCGGCTGTCCAGTTTCTTCTTGAAAACCTTCAGTGATGGAGTACCCACACCTTCCGGAGGCAAGCCATTGACTAATTGTTCTCACTGTCAAGAAATTTCTCCTTAGTTCTAGGTTGGATTTCTCGTTAATGATTTTCCACAAGAGGATTAGGTAGCCCTCTAGATATTGCAGTATAACATGTCAGTGGCATATATTATAATATGGTTTTCATTGCTTTTTTGGAATATCTTGGGGCTCCTAATGATTTTCTCTCAACCTTCAGTTGATGAGATAGAACATATACATATATGAATATTATCTCCAATATTATCTTCTGAGGAGCATAAAACATCACTGAGTTATAAGACTGACAAGTCCAGAAACCAGATACAGCACAGAACCTTTGGGATTGGGATATTTGTGCATTTCCTCAATAAATCAGAATAATAACCTATAATTGATAAAACATAAAAATCAAAAGTAAAGATGTGCAAAATGTTTTAAGGATAATAAAATGAAAGTGTGTGTATTAGATTTGTCTCTTAGCCAACAAGAAACAAGAAGTATTGAGCTTATTACCACCTTGCAAATAAGAACATTTCAAAAACAGGACACTGGTTTGTACAATTTGTCATTCCAATTCATGAGTTATTGATCCCTGTTTATTCTTACAGCTTGTTTTTAAGCAACTAAAGGCTAGTATAAAAGGCATTCTCTTCCAATGCATTATTGCACTTGTTCCCAAGGGTTCCACTCATACTTACAACACAGATGTCTTTAAAAATCAGTTTGAACTTCTTTATAATTCCCCTAAGAACTTCTATTGTGCGCTTTTCAATATATTTATCATGAATTTTTGTTTCTCAGTTTTGAAGAGATATATAGTTATGTTGTCAATGTTAGGATGCATACTGGGAATACATTTGTGCAAAACAAATATGCCAAATGTTGACATTTCATAATATGTTCTGAAACATCAATCTTTAAAGTGACTTTACAGATGTGCTGGCTTCAAACATTAATCATATGTTATAGTTCTGGATAGTTTCACTTGGAAGACGCTAATAAAATTAGCAAATTGTAATTTTTTTAATGCAAGTGTACATGGACTTTTTGATAGAAATCAGACCTAACAGCCAAACTCATTTCTGAAATGTACATATATATATTATGATCTTTTAAAATATTTGAATTCATGCTTTATTATCTAGGCTGGAAAGTTCAGGAATTTCCTTTGTCATTTCTAAAGAGGAAATGAAGATACATTTTCCAATTGACCAGATAGATCAACTAAAAGGAAGCCAAGAGAAAGGTAGCAAATCTAGAACAGTTATGCATTCATTTTAGGACTCATTTTCTTTTAGTTCTTGGTGAAACACTGACACAGGAGGTGGGATCTGTTTCTGTGGTTTGAAGACCAGGGAATTTTTTTGATCTGCACTGTATCCTTTTAGGTAAGAGGCAATGACAGACCACTTCTGTAAAACCTGCCAAGAAAATTGCAGGGACTTGTCTGGACAGTTTCCAAGAATCTGTCATGACTGAATGGGGAAAAAGAAAAAGAAAATTGTATCATTTGCATCCTTTTGATTAAATTGGTTGACACCATGGATGTACTTCTGGATACTGCTTTCACTTTCTCAGGCAACAGGGCTAAAAAATAACATTTAGTATGAATTGGGTGTGAGTTTGTAATTAAGGTTTTGTAATCATTATCCAAAGAACAGTGGCCCCTTATTTGGTTTAGGAGAGTTTGGAAGCTTCACTTGGGACAATTTTCAGATTAGTATCAATTAGTCAGGGTTCCAATCTGTTTCCTGGCTCAATTTAAAATGCTTAAATTTAAAACCCGAGACCTGTGTATTTTAGAACATGTCCTTTCTACACAGAGAGCATATGCACCAAAGACAAATTCCTTGTGTGTCCAATCACACTTGGCCAATAAAGAATTCTACTCTTCTCTTCTCTTCTCTTCTCTTCTCTTCTCTTCTCTTCTCTACTCTTCTCTACTCTACTCTACTCCACTCCACTCCACTCCACTCCCCACTCCCCACTCCCCACTCCATTCTCATTGATCAGAAATGGATGTTCATAAGATTTTTTATGACTTTACCTTACTCCACCCCTTCTGCAGGAATACCTCAAATATATTATGTATGTTATCATGAGAGATGTTCTTGATTTCTATGGTCATTAACAACATTCATTAAACTATTATTAGGGATCTGAGCCAACAGCTGCTAAAAGGTTTTGAAATTAGGCCTAAAATTATGTGAAATTAGATGTAAGTGCTAAAGCCTAAAAAATAAAAAAATGTTATTAACAGAAAACAGAAAAAAAAAACAGTTTGAAAACTCATTTCAGGTATTGAATTATAACTTTCCCACTCTCCTTCAAACTTCTTTCAATTCAATGTTTCTTGAATTATATTTATATTAATGTTAAATTGGATTGTTCTGTTTTGATTTTCCTCAGCTTTCTTGAAATTATATGTGATAATAATAAAACTTAACATGGCCTGACTTTGCATACCAAATTTCATTTTAAAATCTCATTGTTCAGCAGATGTATTGTATTACAATCTTTAAAAGAATAATGTTATGCTAAAAAGTCAGCCAATAGAACAAAGATAAATTATATTGAGTAAGATAATAAATAAGATATTAATATATAATTAGATTGGCTTGTTGCACAGTCAGATAGATGTTTAGATTGGATTTGGAACCTATCAAGTCTTGTTTTGGAATGACACCCAAGGAGCCTATTATTATTGGTATGACTTTTGCTTACTTTTGCCACAATCGTTCTACTTCTATTTGCAGGTCTTTGTATATTGCTACCTCCTATTAATGATTGGGGCCTGGAGGCTAAAATTTATGAAGAACGATTACAAAAACTGGGCATGGGTAGTCTAGTGAAGAGAAGGACCAGGGTGATATGATAGCAGTGTTCCAATATTTGAGAGGCTGTCACAGAGAGGAGAAGGCCAATCTATTTTCCAAAGAACCCAAAGGCCAGACAAGGAACAATGGATAGAAACTGATCAAGGAGAGATTTAACCTAGAAATAAGGAGAATTTTTTTGACAGTGAGAACAATCAACCAATAGAACAGCTTGCCTTTAGAAATTGTGGGTGCTTCATCACTAGAGGCTTTCAAGAAGAGACTAAACAGCCATTTGTCAGAAATGGTATAGAGTCTCCTGCTTGAGCAGGGGGTTGGACTAAATGACCTACAAGGTCCCTTCCAACTCTGTTATTCTATTCTGTTCTGTTATTAATATAATACATTATATTGATATAATTAATATTGAATAAGATAATAATAACAATATATATATATATAATCTATATAACTGACATAATATACCAGGTGGTTTTTTTCTATTTTGTGATGCACATTTTATAAAACTGCATGTCAATATTTCTTTTGAGAATTAAGAATACATCTGTATTTTAGACAGCTCATTGATGAAATTAAGTTTGAAGTCCTTTACAATAATTAACACTTGTTTTTTAAATTCAGTGTTATATCATCTCCCATTTAAAAGCTGGGGTTTTTATAGAATTGACAAGAAAGTTTGAATAAGAAAATCTTTCCATTAATCCAGAAAAGAAACAACAATAAGTTTCATGTAAAGGTCAAAAATGAAATGCTTCTTTCAAATACTAAGCAACTTTAATACAAATCACAGTTCTAAAGGAGAAGTTATTTGGAATGCATTACAATGTTATCTTTATTCTTTTCATGATTAGAACAATTGCACATTTATGTTAACAGATGATCAATGTTTCTTTCTTTTTTTGAAAATAGGAATAAGTAGACAATAATTTCTATTCTATGTATTTTATCAAGCATTTTTTCCCAATATTGAAATTAAAACTTATACTGAAGTGTACTAAGGGCACAACAGGCAATAATGGAACTGGCATATTTTCATCATCCGTGTCTTACTTACACTGATTTTTGCTTCCTGAACTGGGGCAATATCAAATTGATTATTAGTTAACATTTTTAAATAACCAAAATTAAGGTTCTAAAGTTCTGCATATACCCAGAATTTGAAATGCAATTCTTAATTCAAAAATATGTGTACAAAATGAATGTTTTAGATTGCATGCAAAAATTTATGTATTAGGAAAAGTGCATAAAAATAAATACACATTTATTTCAGTTAAAATAAAAATGAAACTGCTGAATTACATGAAAATCTAATACATGTATAATTGATTTATGAGTGAATAAATGCAAAACTGAAATAAAATTTGAGCATTACAAATATATCTCAAATTCCAAATACCATTCAATTTGTTATAAAGCAAAGCATTTTTCTGATAAGTAATTGCATTAGCAAAAAAGGAGTCCTGAAACACTATGTAGAGCAGTGATTAGGACTAATTAACAATATTCAGTCCTATAATGCAGCATACTTTAGATGCCTGAAATATTTAAAACAGTTTCTTGAAAAATTACTATTTTTATGTTTCATAAATCTCTTATAATTCTACAGAAAAATAATATAATTTTGCTCTATAAAAAAGGCAAACAAAAGAATATAGAAAGTGACAGAAACAAGTTGCCCATTTATAAAGAACACTGTGTCTTTAACAAAGAGACAAACAAACTAACTTGAGTGAATAGATTTCTCCAAATTATAACATGCCATTGCTAGTTGACAATATTTGTTTCAAATATATAGAGATATTTTGCCGCCCTTTAACTGAAAGTTGCAATCTATCCAGTCTATATTCTGAGCCAACCAAACCAACATTCTGTTTAGTTTGCATTGTCTTTTTAATCTGAATATCTAGAGAATAAAGCTTTCTAACTATTTCAGTTTCTTTCACAGAATATACTCTTTTGTGACATTGTGGTGCTGTTTACCTAAGCATCACCATATAAACAGAACCCTAGATTAAAGCCTTGCTTTTATCATGTATTTATAATTTTCACAATAAAAACTAAGCACAATATATCTCAATTTTCCATTCTAAAAAATATATCAAAAAAGTGAACCTGTGCAGAATACCACTTTAAGCACTTTTGGAATGACATGCTATTTTTAGTATGTTCTAATTAATAATTGTTGTTATTAAAATTCTGTATGTTTAGAAGCTTCTCACTTAAAGCATAGTCTTTTATTGGCTTCAGAATTTGATGGAAAGCTTTCATACTATGGTAATGTTGAAACATCTGTTCTCAAAAGATTGTTGCACCATGGGTACTTCTTACTAATCAAGTGGAGACTTAGAAGAAGCAAGATATCACACAGAACTTAGCTCCCAGAGAGAGAGAGAGAGAGAGTGCTGTATTGTTTATATCACTTTACTTAATGCAGGGTCATATCAGGTAAGCTCTAGGTTGCAAGAATTGTCAGGACCTTGGACAGCATAGAGCAGGGGATCTGGTTTGGAGTAGTATTCTCTTGCAGCAAGAGTGGTTGTTTGAGCAGCACTCTCTAGGCAACGGAGACTTTACAGTAGTTAGTAGTGCCTACCATGCCAGTGAATATATCCACTGCTTGATTATGATTGTGGCTGACTAGATGGCCCTTGGTTATTGTTATGGTCTTCTGCTCATGTCTGCCTGAACATAAAAAAACAAAAACCTGGGTTTGTGGGGGATGAGGCTTGAAGGAAGCCCAAAAAGTAATGGAAAGGGACATTGAAAGTGTTTATTGAAATTAGATAAGCTATTCATCAGAGTCCAAATCATCCTCAAGCTAACTGGAACCTCTGAATTAAGACATAGCCATAATATGTCACTCATTAACTACTACATGGAAAAGAACCAACAAGGCAGAAGAGAAGCACAGCGATGCCATATTTTAAATGCCTTTAATTTTATACCTATGTCCTTAGCAATAGCACAGCTTTATACCAGTCCCAGCCCTGACACAGAAAATGTTCCATCTCAGCGATTTCCATGGAAGAGGGAGAAAAGAAACTAAAATGTAATGGCAGCCACTTTGTCTACTTTGTCACCTCATGGATTATGATATGCAGTAAAGTAAATAATCTCCCAGGCAAAGAATGATACAGGGTCCTACAATTTCCACCTAAGGTAAGTAAACTCATATGTTAAATGATACAAGAACAGGCTGCATCTCTCTTGTCCCCGGGCTCATGTCATGGACATTTAGAAAGGGAACCCAGCAGAAAAAGCAGCTTGGTTTCATGAGGGAATTTAAGCATACTGCTATCACTTCATTGCCAGGAAATATAAAGAGGCATCTTACCTTGGAATTCCAAAGATACAACAATACTGAGATTATTCAAGCAACTGCCTGAATTAAGATAAGACAGTAATGGTTTCCTCTCATGAGGTAGCAATATAGTTAACAGAGAGGCCAATTTTCTATTGACAAAAACCAGGTGCTTTATTCCTATTTTTGTCCATTTATTCAATTTGTATAGACACTCAGCTCAAACCAATGACTCTCAGTGGTAAACCATAATGTTAACCATAATGTTAACCATAATTATGTTAGCTCTACGGCCAGCAAAAAACATGAATTATCCTTAACAAGGATCATAGCATACAGTATATGCAAGGAACAAGTAATTGCCAACACATTACAAATAAGTAGAACAAGTGTTGCCACTAGCATGAATCAAGCATTCAGTTACTGTGGGAACAGGTGATGAAAGTTACTGGGATGCACTCTGGATAACTGAGGAAGTAAAAAAAACCACCAAAAGAAGTCAATATGTGCTTCATTGATTAAAGAGAAGCATTTTCTTAGGAAAATGGGAAATGCCAGAACATCACATTTAGACACATTATGTAAAAATCTAGCTCTTTTGAAAAGTCTAAAATGTTGGGAAAGGTGGAAAGAAAAAAAAGAAAAAGAAAAAAAGAGAGTGACCAGCAGCAAGGTGGACAGATTTCATTACAGAGGCAATAGGTATAGCATTGGAAACCTGAAGTGCCAGGTTGGGGGCAGATCATCCTGGAGGTCTACCTATGTGTAAGTAAGAACTAAAACTGACTTGATAGTATTTAATCAACCAGTCGATCAATCAAGTGAGAAGGTAACATGTCCCCTTTTATGTCTTAGCTCAGTTTTATCTTAGACAATATCCTTTCATATATTTGGGGGGTACTAATAAAGGAAGGAATTTTTATTTTCTCTAAAGTTATTTTGTATTTTAGTTTCTTATTTACTCTTACTCTAGGAAAACACTTAGCTCTACTCTTTAGCTTTCAGATAGTCCGATATCATGTCACACACACACACACACACACACACACACACACACACACACACACACACACACAGAGCAAAGCACACCTTCCCCACTGGAGTCTGTATCAGTGATCTGGTTAGATTTCCAGTGGCCACTAAACCCAAGAGAATTTATTTCAGAACCAAAAATGTTAATAGTTGATATAGTCAGACATTCTAGCAAGATTTTTCAAAATACTGTAATGTACAATGTAGTCAAACTTGAGTATGAAAGAATCATGCTAAAAGATCTGAAGGCTGGAGCACGTGGTTAAGATCAGGGAGGTTGTACTGATGGTTGCAGGAAAGCTTTGAGCAAGCAATGCAACTGCTCAGATCCCAGAACTGGTTGATGCCTTCTTTGCTGTAACCAAAGGTTGTTGAATGAGCAATCTACCATTAGACTGCAAAGGTAGCCGAGGTGGTGCAGCGGTTAGAGTGTAGTACTGCAGGCTACTTAAGCTGACTGTGATCCGCAGTTCAGCGGTTCAAATCTCACTGCCTCAAGGTTGACTCAGCTTTCCATCCTTCCGAGGTAGGTAAAATGAGGACCCAGATTGTTGGGGGCAATATAAATATACATTGCTTACTGTGTAAACCACTTAGAGAGTGCTTGCACTGTGAGGCGGTATATAAATCTCACTAATAAATAAATAAATAAATAAATAAATGGTAACGTTCACCAAACAAGCTAAGCAAAAATGAAACCAGCACATTACATTAAATATAAGGTATAAACCAAGCCTTTAAGATATAAAAATTGTATTTTGGTGGCAAAAATTAGATGGTGTACAATCTAGGCAGCACTCACTAACTATGAATTCTTGGGAACTACATTAAAAAGGGAGACAAAGAATTCCACAGATCCAAGAGTTAGAGATCTTTTTAAAATTTGTGTTTTCAGAAATTTAATTAAATGCAAGTCTTAGAAACACTGGTTTCTATATGTATATTTCTGACAATAGGAAATTTGTTTTTGAAAAAATGAGGTTTCTTGTTTTAAAAGATGAAATATTTCCAAACTAGGAAGTAAAACTACCTACAAATTTAAAAAAATCAAAGATAAGAAAAATACTGTACATAAAATGCAAAAGGAGGAAATTACATCTCCTCTCTTAAGTCCCATTTTGAAAATATCTGGTTGATAAAGCTTGAGATTACACACAAAATAATGAGCATGCTTATTGCCAAATTTAGCTTTGCTACATTGTTAAAACTTCAAATCTCCCATGAGATCATTTATTTATGTCTCCTCGGGCATCTCTTCCCATATGCAGGAAATGGATATGTAAGCCAGGATGGAGATCTGATCCAGTGTGCGATTCCTATGACCCATCACTTCCTGTAGGCTGTCTGTGTCAAAGTTGAGGGTGGGAATGCCAAACTAAATACATTTGCTCTTGGAAAAGTACTTATTCCATATGTTTAAAAGCAAAAAATTATTATAATCCTAGCTCACTTTGTCAGGGCAACATTCAGAGGACTTACTGGTAGGAATAGGAGGAACTCTCAAAAACCTCTGGGATACTATACACAGCAACATACAGTACAAATAACAACGAGTACAAGTGGCTCTCTCATTAAGCATTTTTAAAAATAAAGCACAGAAATAAAGATGAAATTCCAGGGAGGTGTACAGATACAGATATTTGACATGAGATTCATTGAATGCTTCCAAACTACATTTCACAAGTAACATGACAGGGTGTGAGAAGAATAGTGCTCAGTATGGAGCTAGAGTAAGTGAAATGCTTATTTATTTATTTGACAATATTTATATCCTATCTCAATCCATAAGAATTTTGAGAAATGAGATTCCTACATATACTGGAAACACATTGTTAAAAAAAAAACTAAAGAGAAATCTCCAAGGTGCCCCATGACTAAAACTACCTTTAAGGACCAAGTGCCTGCTGACGCCCAGCTCTGTTTAGTTTGCCTGTGTGGAGAGTGTCCTAAGAAGAGAGGGTGGCTTTTGAGAATTTCTGGCCCATCTCCCACTATACCTTGAGGAAGGGAGACCTACCACAACCTTTCTCCTTATGCCCAGACTAAACAGGCAAATTCAGTTCTGGCAAGACATTACCTGTTATACCCAGATTCTGTGCCATTGAGGGCTGTAAAGATAATAAGCAGCAATATTACAGCTGCGGTGGTGCAGTGGTTAAAATGCAGTATTTCAGGCAAATTCTGCTGACTGCCAGGGGTTCAATTCTCCCCAGCTCAACGTTGACTCAATCTTCCATCCTTCTGAGGTCAGTAAAATGAGGAGCCAGATTGTTGGGGGCAATAGGCTGACTCTGTAAACCGCTTAGAGAGGGCTGCAAAGTACTGCATTATATAAGCATTATACAAGTCTAAGCACTATTGCTATTAATTCAACCCAAAATGCTACAGGTAACCAATCATGAAAACCTGGCAGAGATTCTCTCTCCCCGCCCCTTATACTAAAGAGAATCAAAGCAGGGCAATCTTAACTTATTTCCTCACATCTTTTGCCTATTAAGTTGATATTAATATAATGTCAAATATCTAAGTTGATATTTACATAATGGTTACAGGTAGCACTTAGCAATAGCATTTAGACTTATATACCACTTCACAGTGCTTTTACAGCCCTCTCTAAGCGGTTTACAGAGTCAGCATATTGCCCTCAACAATCTGGGTCCTCATTTTATCAACCTCAGAGGAATGGAAGTCTGAGTCAACCTTGAGCCTGGTGAGATTCGAACTGCCAAATTGCAGGCAGCTGGCAGGCAGTACAAATAGCCTGCAGTACTGCATTCTAACCACTATGCCATCGCAACTCTTAGTCCTCATTTAATTCCCATCTCCATACTTGTCTACACAAGTCAAATGATGCTCATGGCATGAGTTGCTGATGCTAGGGTAGGAAGAAACCAAGAGTCCCAGGTGATCGGGAGGAAATGGGGATTTTGCAGTAACCTTCCCCTGAAGTTGGGAGGGAATGGAGATTTTACAGTATCCTTCCCCTGCCACGCCCAGCAAGCCATGCCACGCCCACCAAGTCACAGAACTGGTAGTAAAAAAATTTGAATCCCACCACTGACTGGGATCCTCTGTAGTTGATTTGCCACCACTCTTTTGAGTCATCAAAAACAGTCAAGTGCAGGGAAGGCATCTTCAGAAAAGAGTCTAGGCCTTTAACAGAGGAGGAATTACAGCCTCCCCCAGAGAGGAAATGACTACCTTCTGGAGCCAGAAAAAAAAAATCCTAGAAAAATTTCCCGGAAAATAGATCAAGCACATGGGTGGGGGTATCTGAATTACAGGGTACCCCTTTCTCAGGTTTCACAAGATCAAAACTGCCACGTTGGGCTCTGCCCAAACGCCATTCAGCACAGAACAAATATGAGCTACTTTATCTGCTAAAACAACTGCAGAAGGGTCCAGGGAACATCAAACAGCCTAATCTGTGGATGCAGTGTGTACTTACTTATTTGTATAACTGCCCAGCAACAACAATTCTTCATTACAGTCTTTATGCCAGAACACACTGCATAACAACACATGCAGTATAGCTATGGGAAGCTTAAAACAATAATAAAACAATAAAAATATTAAAAACAACTCTTAGCTCCCCAAAAGCAACATACCCCTCACATAAACAAACAACTTCTTCAGCTCCAGTCACACACTACCCCAACATTTGTGGGAAGGTTTTCAAGGCTTTTTGGAATGCTGGCCTGCCAGGTGTCTGCGGAAAGGATGTTTCACTACTGTATGTAAGCTTCAATATGATTTCTTCAGATCAGTATTCAATTGTGTCCACTTCTGGTTTCCTCCTGCTAGGCATCTTTTTAGGCTTCTTGGTATAAACCAAAGAGCTCTTTGGGATTGAGGTCATGGTATGGCAATCTCATCCACCATAATCCTCACCCACGATTTGAAGGTTGAAATTACCCAGACTAAAACTTCAACATCAGTCCTGAGATGAGATGTTGATGTTTATAAAGGACCAGTAGTATCCATCTATGTGATTGATGCCCCAGCAGGAACCTTGATAGGCCACCCTCTGAGTTCAGGCTCTCACAACTGGCCATCTCTTGAGCAGTGCTCCTAGTCATGGTGCAGTTGTCATAAAAAATCCTATAAACCCTTTCACTCCAGCCATACTCTCGTACTAGACCTGAAACCCAACTGGGAAAATTTGCAATGCTTATTATTGTCCAGCCAACTCTTAGATGCACACTCATCCACCATCATGTCATGTGGTCTAGTTATGCACAAGCCTGGTATATAACAACTCTCCCTGTTTTGCTCTACTATTGTTCATCTCCATTTGTTATGCATTGTAACTGCAGTTGAATGAAATCTGTACCACCATAAAGATACAATCTGTCTCAAGTCAAGATTAACTTCTGGTGACTTGATAGATACATCCATATAATATAAAAGTTTGCCATTATCTCCTCCTAAGGATTATTTTTAAGTTCCCAGTCTAATTTTGAGATATTCTAGTGGTGTTCCATCCAAATATTAATCAATTCTAGACTTAGGGTTTTTTTGGGATGTTGTTTTTGTTGTTTCTTTTAGATCACTCAAGATTGGCTAGCCTATCTCTGTTGTAGAGGAAGGAAACTCTGGCTATATATTTCAGACAAAAGCATATTTGATGCCAAAATATTTTTTTGTTAAAAAATTAACTAAGGGAGAAGCAGAAGGATATTACAACATTCCTGGAATTTTTTTCAGAGTAACTTGCATATATGAAGGTTTTATAAAACAAGGTAGATGCAGACATATATCAAGAAAATTTACCTTAATTAAGAAATGATGTTAGGTATACTGATATCTATCAGCATGGAAGAATATTAAAATTGGATTTTATATAAGAAGTATTATATGCAGCCAAACGTTTTTTGGAATGAGGGATACAATGAAAAGATACCAAAAATATTGTAGAGAAAAATAGATGGACAGTAGTTTATGTTAAGAATAGTATACTGAATATTAGTATTAATACAAACATAATTGTGTATTATCAAATGCTGGTTGGGTGAGGATAGCAATGCCTGAGATCTGACTCCCGGTTGTTGAAGCCTGCACAAACTTTGATGCCAGGACCATTGGATAGAGATGATGTCGACTTGGTGGCAGCTAAGAACACTGTTTATGTGCATGGTTGCTTTGATTGCCTTTATGTGACTTTGGGAACAGTTGAAGGTTTCTGCTCACTTTGCTGCACAACACAGTACTTTCTTGGTCACCTGGAGCACACAGCTGGACTGGTATTGAAATCTCCTATGTTCATAGTGCTGGAGGACTTCCATGCTCTAGAGGAAGATCTGGTCTAGATTAGGAATTTAGGCCATCTCTGAGTTCGACACAAGTTATCTCAAGTCCAGCCTACTTCATGGTAGCATTCTACATCCAATCTTCACTTCAGAGCAACTGATAGGTGAACTAAAAATGGAGGATGTTACAGGGTGTCCAATGCCATGGTTGCATGACTCTGGCTCACCACAGGCTAACTACCTCTTGGAATCCCTGCAGCTGGAGGACTTGTTAAATTGGCCCACCAGATGCCTTGTGGATCTGGATGGATTCTAGGGAATGAATGCTTGGAGAGTTTTCTAGCAATCTCAAAGGCAGTTCCACCAAGTGCCTAGATCAGGGGTGTCAAACTCACATCATCACGGCAGCATCACGTGACATATCGGGACTTTTTCCCCCTTCACTAAACTGGGCATGGGCGTGGCCAGCATGTGACGCATTGGGCCAGCAGGCCGTGTTCTGACCCAGCCTTAGCAGAAACAAGAAACAGACTCCTTGTCAAGAAAAACCGCTCTTTATTTATCTCTTGTGAATTAATTGCATTCACCCACTGAAAAGTTCAGGCAATAGTCCTTCAAGGAGTTAACTGCAGTATAGACCTTATCCATTCCTTGCAATAATTGCAAGGCTGTGAGCTGCCAGACAAAAGGCTGCAAATTAAGTTCTGGCAAGCAGTCTTTGTGGCACGAAATGCAATGAGCAAAATCTTCAGAAATATGAACTGTTGTCTCCTATGACAACCACTCCCCTTTCCTTCTATTTATTCCCCAGCCAGGGAGGAGCCATTCAGCATCCATGTGTGATTTGCTTCCCGAGTCGACTCCTTATCCTCCATTGTTCACCTCTCCTAACTGCTCTGCGCATACATGCATCTGGAACAGGCCCCAGATATTCTTCTTCCTCACTCATATCAGCCTCCAAAGGCAGCTGCCTCTCTGGTGGCTGGGAAATGTCAGACGGCCCTGGCTCTATCTCTGCGTCCAATGCAGAGCATCCATCAGGTCTTCCGAGATTCCAGCACTGGCCCAAGTTCTTCCCCAACCTCCTCATCATCCGAGTCTGCCGCCAGCTCCCCTGGCAGCTGGCGGGCCACAACAGGCTGGGAGTTTGACACCTCTGGGCTAGATCATCTCTGGATCACTGAAATGATCAAGTCGGTTGTAGCTTCTCTCACCCTCACATCCGAAAGTCTTTCTTGATTTACTGAATAGCTCAGGAAGATGAAGCAAATGAAGAAATACTCTATACCATCACTGGAAAAAAATCAGAAATGAATTTGTTTAAACACAGGCTCAAACTTGTGTTTGAACCTATAAAAGTGGCACAATGTACTTACTATTCCACCTTTATTGATTAGTGGGCTGTGCTCCAGCAGCTCTGTTTAAGGTCACTTATTTCCTTTTAGGCACCAAGACTCAACAAGATTTACCTACAGGCCATTGCAACAATTTTGGGCAATAAAAATGGGAAGGAAAAATGCACACAAAAATAATGCATTATTTTTTAAAAGAAAAAATAGCTCCTCCCTTATCTTTCCTTCATTTCTTGCTTCTAGACACACCCACCTTCTTTTTTTGCTTCATTCCTGTGCAAAAAAGGTGATACAGTAATCACGAGTGAGTCTTGATAGCAAAAATTAGTCTTCCAGTCATTTGTGTACTTTATTTTCTCCACCCTATTTCCTTCCTCATAGCATCCTGTCCTTTGGGAGGAATCCTCTCAATAACCTTTGTCAATAACTACAAAGTAGACTGCCAGATGCTCTGCTCACTGAAGACTTTAAAAGACTTTAGTCTCTTCAAGTAGAGAAATTTGAATCTCTGAGCTTACAAGGTCATCCAAAGCAATTATATGAAGAGAATTTCTTCTGCTCTAGTTTTCTTGTTGGGTACCTCTCCTTATCATGGGCCTATCTGCTCATAGAGCATACAAAGCCAATCAGATGAGCTGCTGGTTTACTAAACATTGACAAAAGAGGCTACCCAATGAAATAAATGTGATAACAGTTTATTGATTGCCTAAAAATGAGTGAAGAGGAGTGGCATTAGATAAACCAGGTGCCATAAATTTGGAGTAGCTTAGTCAGCTATGTTCTGAAATAAGTGACTATTGTTTGTACCCCAAGTATAAAATGTATTTGTTTTCAATACTTTCCCCCTAAAAAACTAGCGACCAATAGGAAACAATTTACTACAGCTGGGAAGAGAGTTTCATGAAGATGGCAGAACAAAGTAATCGTTTCATTGATAAATCCAACCTTTATTCTTTTGAATGGGGAAATTATTACAATATTTTTTAAGTTAAATTGCTTATGCAGTATATTAATTTATTATTATTTAAATCCTGCATTATTACATTTGATTAACTCAATTACCTGGGTTTGTATAAAACATTGGATCATTAACTAACCACATTGGCTATGTTTGCACAGCATGCTAGGCTACAATGTAGTATGTTAGTTTGTGCATATATCCAGCGACTAAAATTAGCATACGATTCAAAGTTTTATATGTATCCAGGAAATTATGATAGTACTTAACTATTGTTAAAAAATTAATTAGAGTGCTATACAAACCATCCATTAAGCACCAAACCACATTTTAGCCAAACATGTACATCTGCCTGGAGAACCTGTCTTGCAATGACTGTAAAAATAATAACAAAATCATGGAACATGGAAGTTAAAAGTGACCTTATAATTCAGCCAACTGCTCAGGGTAAGAATCCATTTAATCTCCCCCTCCCACACACACTGTTTAACAGCTCTTCCCATCGGTTTATGATTACTTGGTTTGATTTCTTTATTTCTTTTTTCAGGGTCAGTTTGTCTTAAATTAAAGTGCTTCCATGAAAGAACACGGAGCTTTTCCAATATTCTGCTCTCAAATGACTAAGGGCTTATTCCCACGGTAAAGTCACCAGATGAAAATGTGTTTTTAGTAAGCTCAGGATGACATCACATTCCACAGTGAATTCCTTACACCATCATAAGCTCACATTCCACCACTTAAATAAAGCAGGACATACCAAAGGATGTCCCATAGCTAAAATGCTAAATGTGGACCAGAGTAAAAGAATATTGACCAAAAGTTAAATTTTCAGTATAGTTTATTAAATGTAGATACACCTGGAAAAGCAATCAGATCCCCAAACTTCTAATTGTCATAGTGATAGTACAAAATTTAGCTATAATTCTAGAGACATTCTGGTCCTAATTACAAACTGTTCAAAACACTTACTGTACCTACTAGTAACCAGTTCAAATGTAATTTACTTTCTAAAGTAAATTATTATTTTATTTCACACTTCTTAATTGCTCATCTCTCAGAGTGAGGCTCTGGACAATGTACAATTTAATCAATAAAATTAAGCATTAAAACAGAATAAAATAAGATTAAAACTTTTTTAAAAAATATAAAACTATGCTTTAGAATTTCTTCCAATGTAAAATGCTCAGTGGTAGAGATACTGTTCAATAATAGAATTTCAGTAACAGCAAACAATGGCTCCTTTTATTTCAATGGACTGTTTATGGCATGTTATTCTAGTTTCTATCCTTAGAAGGAAACAGGTCAATGGCTGCCTGATCATCTAGACATGATCTTATTAAAAGAGTAGGATCCCAGAATCTGAAAAAACTCTAGGTTCCTCTGGTAATGCTTGATTTTTGCTTGTCTTTCTGTTTCACATCCTGATATACTTGGCTCCTTTTGTGCATAACAGACATGAAAGGATCCACACTCTGAAAGCAGCGACAAGCTCCATCATTGAAATCCAAATATTGAATCTGATCCAGTCTCAATTTCTTTGGCAGAGCTGATAAAATTTTGCATGGTTGAGATTTCAGCTCCGTGGAAATCAGTTCATGTTGGCTTCTCAATTTCAGATGACTAATCTAACAGCAAATAATAAAATAAAATAAAATAAAATAAAATAAAATAAAATAAAATAAAATAAAATAAAATAAAATAAAATAAAATAAAATAAAATAAAATAAAATAAAATATAAAATAAAATAAAATAAAATAAAATAAAATAAAATAAAATAAAATAAAATAAAATAAATAAAATAAAATAAAATAAAATAAAATAATAAAATAAAATAATATAATATAATATAATATAATATAATAAAATAAAATAATAAAATAATAAAATAATAAAATAATAAAATAAATAAAATAAAATAAAATAATAAAATAAAATAAAATAAAATAAAATAAAATAAAATAAAATAATAAAATAAAATAAAATAAAATAAAATAAAATAAAATAAAATAAAATAATAAAATAAAATAAAATAAAATAAAATAAAATAAAATAATAAAATAATAAAATAAAATAAAATTTGTAATTTGGCTTTGCTCAAACTGCAGCAACAACCTGTCTGGAGATGGCTGTAGTTTCTGGTTGGCAGCATTGACCAGGTGTTCCTCAAGCATCCATGAATATGCCTAGCTTTTTCTTCAGCTAAAGGGTGTGAGAGATGTGTATTCTCACATCTTTGGTATGATCCCAACTGACCAACTAACTAAGTGGTGGGGTTTATCTTTATGTTTTTTAAAATAATGTTCTGTTTTTAAACTATTATGTTTTTATTGCATTGTTCTTACCCATGTTGTACGCCGCCCTGAATCCCACGGGATTGGGCGGCTTATAAGAACGCTTATTAAATTAAATTAAATTAAATCTTGCCTCATGGTCAGGCTGGCTCAATTAGCATGGGATCCTTAGGATGTGAATGAACAAACCATCTCATTTCCAGAAGTCTAGGTAGAAAATTCACTGAACAGTGCCCTATCTCTGGGCAGGACTTAAAAGTTCCTGCTTATCAGAGGCTTTAAATATTTGAAATATTCCTAATGTCAAAACCAGCATTATTCTTCTATAAGGCAGTCAGGAATATTAGTGAATACTGCTCACTCAATGGAACTTCAGGAACTTCAATTGGAAGTTTCAGTGATTACAATGAAAAACATTTATGATTATTATTAATATTTATTATTTATACTATAGTTTTCTAGAACAAATTTTGGAAAATATACACTTTGGCTAACAGAATGTCAATTTAAACTAAGAAATTATGTGACAACCTAATGAAGGAATAAATACATTTTCATTTAGGAGTGCTATAGCACCATAACCTAATGCTCTGTGATAAGTTACAAAACATATGCAAACTTATTTGAGAATCAGTTCTCTTAATCCCAGTGATCCTTGCTTCTGAATGCTTCTGATCAGCTAAAAAAAAAAAAAACAACCCCATACGAACAGCATTTCTATATCACAGGAGGTTAGAATTTCCTTGAATTCAGGTGCACATTGCTGAATCATTTCTGCTTAACTCTTCCTGCAGCTAAATAATTTTTTTTAAAAAGCCACCTCCATTATTTAATTCATTATGATATAATGAACAGGATCCCAACAAGTCAAGAATTGGAAACAAAGAAGAAACCACAGCTTCTGACTCAAGAGGAGAATATCCCAAACCGCTTTAGGAAGAGCTTCTGTAATAAAAGCAGGTGTAGTGCTAAAGCAGTCATCAGTAGCTAACTCATTCATGACCAGCCAAAATCTTTGGAAATGCATTTCTCACCTACATTGACCTGTGGATTGTGTGTGTGTGTGTGTGTGTGTGTGTGTGTGTGTGTGTGTGTGTGTGTGTGTACATATACACATACACATATACATACATACATCATACATACATACATACATACACACATACATATCTATATATATATATATGATTTGAAAAACCAAATGTCATTGCCAGCTGCTTGATAGGAATGCAAGCAATTTTCCAAAGAATTATTATCGTTTATAGCAATAGAACTTAGATCTACATGCTTTACAGCACTCTCTCAGCAGTTTACAAATGTCAGCAACCTCGGAAGAATGGAAGGCTAAGTCAACTTTGAGCCGGTCAGGATCAAACTCCTGGCTGTGGGTACAGCTAGCCTGCAATACTGCATTCTAACCACTGCACCACCGGGGCTCCTAGTTGGTGCTAGTTGTAATGAGCCCTTTCACATATCTAGTGATTATGTGACTTTTACTCCAAGTTATTTTACATTGTTTATCAGATTATTGCCCCTTAGGAAAATAAAATGTTAATAGTTTACTTAGAAACTCAAGACCATAAATTGAACTTATAAAAAGATAATGTCATATTTATAGTTACCAAAGGATTTTTTAGTATTGCTAATGGAATATATGCAGCAATATGGCTCTGTGACAGGTTTTTGGGTCAATAAATGTAACACTCAAATGTTGACATAGAACTTTTACAGACTAAAAAAAAGCAATACCTTTACCTAAATTACCGGTAATGAGATTCAACACTACACTAAAAAATCTAATTTCTTGCACTATACAACAGAAAATTATAAAGGTCTGCAGATAGTCCTTGACTTACACTCACAATTGGAACCAGAATTTCACTTGCTACAGAAAGTGTTTGTTAAGTGAGTTGTGCCCATTTTTATGACCGTTTTTGCCACAGTTGTTAAGCAAATCACTGCAGTTAAGAGAATTCTGTGATTGTTAAGCAAATCCTGCTTTCCTAATTGTTTGTCAGAAGCTGGTTGGGTGGTGATCATATAGCAATAGCAATAACACTTAGACTTATATACCGCTTCATAGTGCTTTACAGCCCGCTCTAAGCGGTTTACAGAGTTCAGCATATTGCCCCCAACAATCTGGGTCCTCATTTTACCGACTTCAGAAGGATGGAAGGCTGAGTCAACCTTGAGCCGGTGAGATTTGAACAGCTGAACTGCAGCTAGCAGTCAGCTGAAGTAGCCTGCAGTGCTGCACTCTAACCACTGCGCCACCTCGGCTCAGTATGACCCCTAAATGCTGCAACTGGTGCCAAGTGCCAAGTGCCCAGACTTGATCACGTGACTGTAAGGATGCTGCAATAATCATAAGTGCAAGGAATGGTTGTAAATCACTATTTTCAGTGTTGTTTTAATTTTGAATGGTGACTAAACAAATGGTTATAAGTTGAGGACTAACCATTCACAGAAACATAACTGGGAGACAAGAGAAAAAGTCACAGCCTATACAACAGTCTGATAAATGAAATTTGAGTGGTAAAAGCATCTCAAAACAAATTTTTCCTAGTTTTGGGGAGAGTAAAATGAAGGGAGGGAAGTATATTTCCAGACTTGCAAGATACTGTTAATGTAATCTTATAATAAGAATAGAGCTAGCAATCCTGGTTGCGCTTGTTTGGACTACCTTGCAAGGCTAACATGAAAGCTCGAAGACTAGTTGCATTTTTGGCTATCAGGGTAGTGTCATCAGCAAAGCACAAATTATTGATATTGATATAATCAGCAAATAGGTTGAATAAATAAAGCGGGAGTATATAGTCTTGTCGTGCTCCTTTGACATCCTGCAGCCAGTCAGTTTTGCCATGTTCTGTCTATACTGTAACTCATACTATGCTGACTATTGTTTTCGATTCTTATTTTTTGTTTAAGGTTTAATGAGGATTTTTAGTTTTTTTTAATATTAAAATGCATGCAGTTATTTACAATCAATTAATGAAACACTAAAACTTTAATTTCAAGGATATTTCAAATCCCCTGTTTTCTACTCTTGTTTTCTACTCTTTTGCTTAGCTTGTTATTCTTTTTCCTTGTCGGATTAAAATATTCAATAATACATATGAGAATAAAAAGAATAATTTTACTGAAATAAAGTAAGATTATCAGATGTTATACTAGGTCTCTGCTAAAAAGACCTTTTCTACCTCCAGAGAATCTGTATCCAATTTGCCTTCCCCCGACCCCTACAGGAAAGGTGACTGAGCAGGCTATGGTGGAGGATTGTGATTGGCAATATAGATATTTAGACCCTTTTTAGCTACCCAGTCAAAAACTTCTACAGGTAGTTGTCGATTTATAGCTGCAATTGAACCCAAAATTGCTATTGCTAAGCAAGACAGTTGTTAAGTGAATTTTGCCCCATTTTACGACCTTTTTTGCTACAATTGTTAAGTGAATAATTGCAGTTGTTAAGTTGGTAACACAGTTGTTAAGTGAATCTGACTTCCCATTGATTTTGCTTGTCGGAAGGTCACAAATGAAGGTGACCACATGACCCCAGGACACTGCAACTGTCATGAATCAGTTGCAAAGCACCTGAATTTTGATCATGTTACCATGTGGATGCTTCAGTGGTTGTAATGTGAAAAATGGTCATGTCACTTTTTTCAGCACCATTGTAATTTTGAACAGTGACTAAGTGAACTGTTGTAAGTTCAGGACTACCTGTACTTAGCACAGAGATAGTTAACATATGGCCGTTTAGATATTACCAAATAACAATTTCTAGAAGTTCTAACTAACAAAATAATTGTGAAATTTTCTGGTGATTGTATTTCAATATAGAGAGAGACAAAGGTCTCTATTCATTTCCAAGTATTAGTTATAGCAAACATAAATCCAGATTTTTTAATGTCATATATATGTGTGTGTGTAACATTTTTTGCTGATAAATGAAAAAAAAGGGAGACTATTATAGATCTATTTCGAGCTATTTTGCTCTCGTCAGATAGCCATACCCTTAGTGGGAATTGAACCTGGGCAGTCTGCTTGTAAGGCAGAAGTTTAACCTCTACTGTGTGTATATATATATATATATATATATATATATATATATATATATATATATATATATATATATATATATATATATATATATATATATATATATATATATATATATGCATGCATACATACGTGTGTGTGTGTGTGTGTAACATTTTTTGCTGATAAATGAAAATAAAGGTTATATATATAATCTAAGTCTATTATTTCATTTCATTCCTTAATATTTCTATGCCACTTTCTAGGATTTCTCTTCTGGATCTTTTTGGATTGACATATTAAGTTTATTATGGGAGATCTGAAATAACCAAGTCCTGAAGTGATTCTGTAGGGTTCATCACCTTGATTTACACCTGGAAGCGGATTGGCATCTAAGCAGTTTACAGAGTAGATGTGTTTTACATGGCCAGCTCTTAAAGAGCCCGTTATTACCTAGCAAAATACTGGTTTAAGCTCCTAGAATCTAGATGGTCTTCAAGGGCAGAATCCTGAATATATTAAATAATCCAATTGTCAAGGTCTGCATAACAGTGACCCAAAAACAATTGCAATGGGTACACTAGATATCATCATATTTTGTGCTCAAGCAAGTGCCAAACATCCAGGATGGCGAAATCTATGGCACGTGTGCCAGAGGTGGCATGCAGAGCCCGCTCTGTGGGCACGCACACCATCACCAGCTGTTCTTCCGGGTTCCATCGCATGCATGCGCCAGCTGCTTTCTTCCGGGTTCCGGCGCTCTGGCACGTGCGCTCCAGTTTCGGCACTCGAAAGGTTAACCATCACTGCTCTAAATCATGAACACCCTCTGTTCAGGGAGCTTCAACCTTCTTCAGAAACTGAGAGAAGTATCTTTAGAATCAGAGGCTTTCCATATCCACAGCCAATTTTCTTTCAGGATTAAGTCTGTTCTTCCTGATCCTATCTCTAGGCATCAAGACAATGCCTTCAGCACATCACTTTTCTGACTGTGGGCAGCAATGCATCACTGGATAACATTATATACTTATACTTCACCCCATGCTGATATATCACTCCCCCTGTGGCTTCATGTAGATATTAAAGGAAAGGAGGAAAAGAGTTGAATCTTGCAGCACGCCATAATTGATTAACTTCTTTCGGCCCAGAGCCACAAACTGGAACTAGCTGTACAGGATGGAGAACCAGTGCAACATTGTGCACCCCCTATCTTGCAGCCTGTCCAGCAATTGATGATATCAGATCCCTCTGATAAATAAAACAAGATTGGGGGGGGGATCACTCTCCCTTTATCCCAGTCTTGTCAGAGGTCATCAAAGAGGGTAATAAAGATATGTTCAGTTCTATGCTAGGGCCTGAACCCAGGTTGATATGCAATTAATCTGTTTCCTTCAAAAATCTCTGCATAGTTTTTTTTATTTAACTTTATTTTAAGTCATTAAGATTATTTTTCTGAAGTTTGTAGATTTCTTCAGACATAGCAGAAAAAGATTAAGAACCTTTGTTTTAGACTGATATCTGCCAATCAGTGCCAATCAATCATAATTAGTGAAATGGATAGGAACAAATCAACTATTTTTTTATTCTTCATCTCTTCTCTCTGGAGTACTCAGAAAAGCAGTTTCATATCAATGTGATGAAATTACCAAGGGAAGAATTACATATGATAGGATTAGAAAAAGGAAAAGAAGTAATTTGGGGAAAAGACTGGCAAGCTAGAATAAAATTGTTTGGAATGATAATAAAGTAAACAAGATATCTGACATCTAGGCTCTTCTTTTCTAGCAAGGTAAAGATGGTCCAGAAATCTTAAATAATGGAAGCTTTTATGACCCTACAGGTCATATAAGCAACTGATGAAAGTGATTGATTAAATTGAAAGTCTGGTACTTTGGAGAACATTGTTTCATTCAAATAGTTTGAAAACAAAAACAAACGAATCTCCCAACCACAGTAAAACATCCATCTTGTCTAGATAGAAGTTAAGTTTATAGAGTTATATGTACTTTATTCCTGATATAAATTTGAATTTAGAAGTTCCCATAATAAATAGTGAGATTACATTGTTCCATTTCTAACACTCCAATATATCTGTAAGTGGGTTCACATAATATATTATTAGACTACATTGTGGAGGGCTAATTTAAGGCTCATTGTGGTTTGTAAACATGGGTAATTGGTTTCATCCAGAAAAACATAGTTTATTGACCATACGTTACCATGAGTTTTGCATTTTTTAATGCAAAAATAGTCTGTGGGTGCCTTTAGCTCACTACAGAGGCATCTTAAGGACATCTTCAAACAATGAATTTAAAGCAACTTGAATAAATGAAATTGAACAGCAAATTAGCAAATTGTCAAATTCCCATGTGTTCCAAAATTAAAGTGCTGTTTTCAAACACAAAGGCAATTGTTTCACTTCAGAAGTTAATGCCAAACATGTATATGATAGCAACAATTTATTTATTTACAAATGCAATAAAACCATTAATACATGCAGGGCTTTAGGTTGCTACTCAAATAAAGCAACAGACCTGTAATGAGTACATCATTACTCCCACACATTCTGCTTCTGTGCATCCGGCATGCCGCCGATTCTGTCTTAAAAACTGACACCAGGACTAGCCTACAAGACGATGCCGGATTCCCCTGCCCTGCCCTGCCTTCTGCATCGGGAGCAGCTTTAACGGCGGCAGAAATCTACACCCGAAGAGAAAGAGACCTCCCGTGAGTTGTCTGCTCCGTGGGGCGCTGCGGGAAATAGGAAGCAAGCTACTTCATGCCACCGGGTTTGGCGAGTTCAGAAAACGCTTCTTCAAGATATAGTAAAGGCTTGAGACAAGGCTGGGGTTGGGGGTGAGGGCGGCCGTATCCCTCTGACGGCCGCGTGCAGGGAAAAGGGGGCGAAAAGAGCCAAGCAAGCCATCCGAGGCAGGTAAGCAATACTCACCCCCGCCGCCTCCGACCCGGACCACCGCCCTGGAAGGAGCAGCCCCGCTAAGAGGAGCGCGATTCCCGGCCCCGCCAGGATGCTACCCATGGTCGAGAAAGCGCCGTCCGCCCCACCGGTGCTCACACGTGGCCGTGACCAACGGGGCTGATACCGTCGGCCTCCTTTCCCGTGTCCCGCCTGGAGCGTCTCTAGCGCCGGAAAGGCGAGCTTGATTCTTGGGCCCCGCTTGTGGGCGGCAGCGGCCGCTCCTTTCCCCGCCTGTCTCCGCCCCCGGCCCCTGGGACAGCGTGAGAGCCAGGAGCCGCCGAGGAGGAGTCGGCCGGTTCCGCTGTCTCCCGCGTCCGTTCAAAGCCAGGAGACCGTCGCGTCCGGAGGAAGGATGCGGGCTGGTCGAGCGGCAGCCTGAGGGAGCTGCGGGGACTGGAAGGTGAGTCCATACCTGCAAAGGGCGCGAGCCTCGACTTCGCCGCCCTCAGCTTTAAGCCCGCCTCGGGGATCGGGTCTCTCGCTCCCTTCGTGGCCCCAGTCCCCGGAAAGCTCCCCGGGCGCTACTTTCGTGTCTCAGGGCTTCGGGTGTGTCGTCCGCCCCGCCCCAGCCTGGTAAGCCACCTGAGGGGAAAAGTTATTCCACCCGGCGTTGATTCCGGAGGGAAGCGGAGCTTTCTGAGGAATCGGGTGGCGGGGCGGGGAATGTCCTCCATCATCGACGTGGGGTTCTGTATAGCCTCTCCGAGGGAAGGTGCCGCTTATCCTGACTCGGGTGATCCTTTGGAGTTGCGCTAATCCCCCTCCCCTCTCCTCCCCCCGTAAAAATGCCTGCCTCTGCTCGCTGCTGATGTCTCTTTCGAAAACTGTGTTTCCTTTGATTTCTAGGGCCATCCTCTTCCACAAGGAGAAAATAAGCAGACATGAAAAGTACTCCACACTTCAGCTTAGGATGCTGGGCCGGGCAGTAAGTAGACCTATTTCTTTCTAGTATTGTAGCATTTCTTAAAAGTTGCTGTAAGACATGCAAAACAGAAAAAGCCGGCCTGGCCATAAGGTGGTGAATTGTAACTATTTCAATCTTGTCTTGGTACAGGGATATGCAAATTATCCTACTGGTGGGATTGACTGTGCTTCTTCCTGCCTGTGTACAAGCTGTAAGTATATCATCATCATTTTTTAAAAAAATCAAAACAAAACCATGAGAAACTTTTTAGCATTGCTTCCAAGTCAATCCAATTCTGTTGCCAAAGTTCTTCAACTACCTTTGCTGTTTTTCAGTAGTGCACTTTTTACTATTTTTTTCTACTAAACTGTTTGAGCTCCCCTCCCCATTTCTCTCTGTTCAAAAATATGGCTTAAACTATGAATGCAAAGTATTTTTAAGGTACACAATTTAAAACTGTAACTCACGTGAATTGATTTGTTTCTTATATGTTTTAAAACAATTAGGAAAGTATCAGTCAGGTTGGTTTCTAGACACTGTAATGTTTTTATTGAAGTGTAAAAATTGAACAACCCATATTTGCAGAATATTACAACCAATCAAAATATCACAAGCTTTTTTAATTCTCCAGCAACTCATGAGTTAGACAAAGTCAGTGTCACGTAATAAACATCTGCTGATTATGAACTACTTTGACTATGTGTGCATGAATTATTGACATCCTAATAGCCAACCAGACTTTAGGCTACAGTGCGCTGTGTACCTTGCCCCTATGGTTAGTTTATGGCATAGTTTATATTTTATGGTAATCTCCAAATCAATCAATCAATCAATCAATCAATCAATCAATCAATCAATCAATCAATCATGATTAAGGTAATTATGGATTTGAATCTTTTGGAAATTCGGACAACAATTGTAGAAATCTCTCCCTCTATTCACAAAGTGCTTTATCAAGATATCTCTCTAGTTATTGGGTGACTAGAAGTGCTTAAGAGAAAATAACCCAGTGGCTTCCAAGTAGCTTCCATTTCTTTCTTTGGACTTCTCCCCTGCTCCATCCTCGTGGGACAGACACATTTTTTTTAACAAAGATGATAGGTGCTGATCACTTTGAAATCCTTCTGAGTGCTCCACCTCCTTCAAACAGGGAGAAACGGGACAGAGACCATTGCTGGTGCTTGTTAAGGGAGAGACTGGATAAGTCCAACCAAGGAAAAGTTCATGAAAACAAACAAGCTGTAGAGAGCATAGAATATGGCCTTGAAGGATAGAAACGAGCTGCTTCCAAGGCAAAGATCAAACAAGGGGGCATGATCTCATCCCACAAAACTAGCTTCAGAAACATGTCACTTAAGCCCCTCCCACAATTACACAAAGATTGAGGGAGGAAGGAGGGAAGCATATACTTCAATGGAGATAGTTTTAGACCTCTAATCCATTGGTTTCTTAGTCTGGTCTGCCGTATAGAGGTGTGGTGGTGCAGTGGTTAGAGTGCAGTACTGCAGGCTACTTCTGCTTACTGCCTGCTGCCAGCAGTTTGGTAGTTCGAATCTCACCAGGCTCAAGGTTGACTCAGCCTTCCATCCTTCCGAGGTGGGTAAAATGAGGACCCAGATTGTTGAGGGCAATATGTTGACTCTGTAAAACACTTAGAGAGGGCTGCAAAGCACTGTGAAGCGGTATATAAGTCTAAGTGCTATTGCTATTGCTATTATAGAACTGGCTGAAGCAGATAAACAAAATGAGAGTACTTTAGTTTAGGAGGCAGCTGCCTGGAGTCATTGTGCATGAATGAGCACCCATTTGGGGAGATAGGGGGAAGGAACCTATGATAGGCATACAAATTGATGGAGTATTGGATTTATACTCTGAGACCTTACAATAAGAGAATATGGAAAATAATCCTGAATTTGTTTGGGGGCCTAAACTCTATTTTAGCTGTTGGCCATATTCCTGTTTTTTAAATGTCATCTGATTTTCTATAAAATAGGCTTTTGTTGGAAAAAGGTATTGGGGATTCTAGGGTGTGGTTTCTATTTGAAACATGAAAAGTGGGCCACTCTATGGATTTGTATATAGTAGAATGTATTTATTTATCTCAGAGAAAGAATTAAATTTGTTTACAGTTTATTACATTGTAATCGGCTTCAATTAAGACATTGCTTACCAATATATTTTGAGTTGAGCTAAAGCAATTATCTTTCCTTTTTTATTTTTATTACTTTTAATATATAAATAAAATATATTTTATATATATTGATATACATAAAATATAAATAAAATATATTTTAATAAACAAAATATATTTATATTGTGTGTATATATATATATATATATATATATATATATATATATATTAAAAAGTTTATTGAAAAAGAAGAAAATAAAGAAATTTTAGTGAAAATAAAGAAATTTTTGAAAAAAACAGACCACAAACAAAAAAGAAAACAAAGAAAAAAGATACATAAAATACCTAACTCACATAAAGCATTTGCTTTTTTATGCATTAATATTAAGAGATGTTTGTATGAGAAAGATTATTTTAAGCAAGAGACCTTCTATTCACCCCTGAACCCCATCATACTGCATTCATTCTTTGTATGCCGCCCGGAGTCATTGAGACTGAACTGGGCGGCCATGTAAATTTTCTTAAATAAATAAATAAATTCATGAGCTTCTTAATTTTCCTATCTGCTCATTCTAACCACATTTTTAATGGAATGGAATGTGGCATTAGGCTTGACAATGAACCTTTATATGAACGCTCACAAGTTGGTTTTGCTGGCCCTGCATTTATCTTCCCATTCTCTGCCTATCCAGTGTAAAATATAAAGTGGGTTTCTCTCTAATAGTTGCATGTGGAACTAAAAAACCTGAGTAAACAGGATCACCAGGTATACACCATCCTTTTTTATATCCCCACTATAGCAGAGCTAGGATGAATTAAAATTGCAAGTTTTTGTATGCCCATGCCCATACGCGCACGCACGCACACACACACACACACACACACACGATTTTTAAACACTGAACTAAAATAGTAAATCTTGTATTTGGGCTGCATCTTGGAAAGCTTATATAATATAATAACAGAGTTGGAAGGGACCTTGGAGGTCTTCTAGTCCAACCCCCTGCTTAGGCAGGAAACCCTACACCACTTCAGACAAATGGTTATCCAACATCTTCTTCAAAACTTCCAGTGTTGGAGGATTCACAACTTCTGGAGGCAAGCTGTTCCACTGATTAATTGTTCTAACTGTCAGGAAATTTCTCCTTAGTTCTAAGTTGCTTCTCTTCTTGATTAGTTTCCACCCGTTGCTTCTTGTTCTACCCTCAGGTGCTTTGGAGAACAGCCTGACTCCCTCTTCTTTGTGGCAACCCCTGAGATATTAGAATACTGCTATCATGTCTTCCCTAGTCCTTTTCATTAAACTAGACATAACCAGTTCCTGCAACCATTCTCCATATGTTTTAGCCTCCCGTCCCCTAATCATCTTTGTTGCTCTTCTCTGCACTCTTTCTAGAGTCTCAACATCCTTTTTGCATCGTGGCGACCAAAACTGAATGCAGTATTCCAAGTGTGGCCTTACCAAGGCATTATAAAGTGGTATTAACACTTCACGTGATCTTGATTCTATCCCTCTGTTAATGCAGCCTAGAACTGTGTTGGTTTTTTTTGGCAGCTGCTGCACACTGCTGGCTCATGTTTAAATGGTTGTCCACTAGGACTCCAAGCTCCCTCTCACAGTTACTACTGTTGAGCAAGGTACCACATATACTGTACCTGTGCATTTTGTTTTTCTTGCCTAAATGTAGAACCTTCCTTTTTTCACCATTGAATTTCATTTTGTTAGATAGCGCCCAATGTTCAAGTCTGTCAAGATCCTTCTGTATCTTAAGCCTATCTTCTGAATTGTTGGCTATTCCTACCAGTTTGGTGTCATCTGCAAATTTGATGAGTTCCCCATCTATCCCCTCGTCCAAGTCATTGATGAAGATGTTGAAGAGTACTGGGCCTAAAACAGAGCCTTGAGGTACTCCACTGCATACTTCCTTCCATGTAGATGCAGTTCCATTGAGGACTACACGTTGAGTGTGGTTGGTCAGCTAGTTACAAATCCATCTGGTGGTGATGCTGTCTAAGCCACATTTTTCTACTTTATCTAGTAGTAGGTTATGGTTTACTTTATCAAATGCCTTTCTAAAGTCCAGGTAAATTATATTAACAGTATTCCTCTGGTCCACTAATTTTGTCACTTTGTCAAAGAATGCAATAAGATTTGTCTTGCATGATCTGTTTTTGACAAACCCATGTTGGCTTTTGGTTATTACTTTGTTTGCTTCTAGGTGTTCGCTGATTCATTGCTGATTCTTTTCCAGAATCTTCCCTGGTATTGAGGTCAGGCTGATAGGTCCTGGATCTATTTTTTTCCTTTTTTTGAAGATGGGAACTACATCAGCTCTTTTCCAGTCCTCTGGCAGTTCCCAGGTGCTCCAGGATCTTTGAAAGATATAGTTCAGAAGTTCTGAGATCTTGTCCGCCAGTTCCTTCAGAACCTTGGAGTGTAATCCATCCGGTCCTGGTGATTTGAACTCGTCTAGGGTAGACAGGTGTTCACTTACAATTTTCTTCCCTATTTTAACTTGTGTTCCTAATCTGTTATATGTGGCAGTGTTTTTGATAGGTTGGACTGTTTTTTCCCTTTGTGTAAAGACAGATGCAAAAAATGAGCTAAGTAGTTCTGCTTTCTCCCTGTTGCTTGTCACCTTCTTGCCACTTTCTCCCAGCAATAGACCAATTGTTTCCTTGAGTTTTTATATTTCATATTTTATATATTTCACTATTATTATTTTGTTAGACTTTTTCCTGCCTTTTTTACTATACAAAGTGGTAAAAATACCCAATGCTGCTGCCTCCTCCCACAACAACAACTCTGTGTATGAGAGAGAGTAACTAAAGTCATCCAGCCAGCTTTCATGCCTAAGAGAGATGTAGAACTCACAATTTCATAGTTTCTAGACCAGCACTTTCACTGCTATACCAAACTGGCTCTTTTTCAAATAAGTAATATAGCATTAAAAGAATTTCAGAAACAGTTGGGAGACTTGAGTAAATATGAAAATCTTACAAAATCTTACTCAGTTGTTTTAGCAACAGGTTGTCAGTGGCAAAATTAGAAGCAGGCGGCGGGGGGGGGGGGGATGAGCAGACCATACAAATTACTGAAAGCTAGGTGGAAGAAGGACCATAGATCTCCTATCATGGCTCTGTCCCGAAGACAGCAGATGTGAATATGAAGTCAACCAAGGGAGAAAGGAATCCCTGTATCTTGCTTACTTGTCTGGATAAGAAGAAAAAGATCTTTTCCCAACCAAACCAGGGCAGGAAAGTATTTTGAAAGTGTTAGTCTGATGGAGCATCACAATCAAAAACCCTTCTGTGCCTAGAAATAAGCTAAAAGAAAAGGGGGTGGGGTGGGGGAATCAGTATGCCAGAGGGAGGTGTAGCCCTCTTCTTTGATCCTGATGAAAGTGCCCCACACTGCTATTACATGGTATGTAATACTGTGGGCTGCTAATCGGGTTTAGCTGGTGTTTATAATGGAACTGATAAAGATTGATGCTGCATGTACCGAAACGTGTGTTCCAGGAACTGAAATAGGTAATTAAAAGACACACAAGGAGATGGAGTATGGTTTCCATCTGCTGCAAAACGTATCTCTTTCTTTTGATTATCATAAAGATACTAAATTGAAGTGTTGCAAACATAAAAAAGTGACTTTAATATTCTTCATTTCATGGAATTGCAAATATTATGCAGATATTAGTTGGATAAGTAACAGAATCATAGGGTTAGAGGGATCTTGAAGGTCTTCTAGTTCAACCCCCTGTCCAGTGCAGGAACTAAATAAAGCACTGGCTTCCGGTGGTCTACCGGGTGTGCTTCAAGGTGCTAGTTACTACCTTTAAAGCGCTCCATGGCATTGGACCTAGGTATCGCCGAGACCTGCCACAAACTGCCTCCCATCGACCAGTGCGCTCCCACAGAGAGGGCCTCCTCGGGGTGCCATCAGCCAAGCAGTGTAGGCTGGTGACACCCAGGGGGAGGGCCTTCTCTGTGGGAGAACCCACCCTCTGGAACCAGCTCCCTTTAGATTTAAGAACTATTCATGACCTGGCCACCTTCCGCCGTGCCCTCAAGACGCACTATTTTTATCAAGCCGGGCTGGCGTGAAAAAGTTTTTGGGTTTTTTAAGATTTTACCAAATTTTAATTATATTGTCTTAAATCAGGGCCACATCTAATATTTTCTTTTAAATGTATACATATTTTATTTATTTATTTATTTATTTATTTATTTATTTATTTATTTATTTATTTATTTATTTATTTATTTATTTATTTATTTATTTATTTATTTATTTATTTATTTATTTATAATTAAATTTATATACCGCCCTTCTCCAGGGGACTCAGGGCGGTGAACAGCCAAGTAAAAACACAATATAAACATTAATATTTTAATGTTTATATTGTGTTTTTACTTGGCTGTTCACCGCCCTGAGTCCCCTGGAGAAGGGCGGTATATAAATTTAATTATAAATAAATAAATAAATAAATAAATAAATAAATAAATAAATAAATAAATAAATAAATAAATAAATAAATAAATAAATAAATAAATAATAGTTATTTAGTTATCATATTTTAAAATCTATAAATATCTCTCTTTTTGGAATATCAGAACCTGGCTCCCATCAACCTGATGAAATAAGGGTAGTTGTCCAAAGAAAGGTTGCACAATCTAGTTAGCAAGATTTAGTTTCTTCAGCAAAGGGCATTTCATATTACTTACACACCATATCAACAAAATAACTGTTTTGATCTTGGCAATAGCAGTGATGGAGCAGAGATATTTCATGAAAGAGATGGGTAGTATATGGTATTGAATTAGTTTAGGATGCATGTTTTTGAAAAGGAGTAGCTGAATGAATGCTACTAAGATTGAAACAGTCCATATAAGAGGCCAGAGATTACTATATTTGTACACAAGCTGCAAGATAATGATCTCAGAATGACTAATAGTTAAAATGGGAATTTGAAGGAGAGAGAGAGAACACAAATCAGGAGCAGAAGAATTGAAATTACACAGTGAATGCTGAAAAGGGTTTCAGTAGTCTTTTGGCATATAAACCATAAAATAGAAAAAAAGGTAGCAATCTAGGGTGAAAAAAACAAAAGATCCAAATGTTGAGACTCTGGATTTGTTTTAAACACATGGAAATGCAAGAGAAATCAGCTTTTTTATTTTGATATCTGTATTTGAGTTGCCATCTTCCTAATAGGTTTATCTACTGCCATTGTTAAGATCTTGCTTGGGTAAGATGAAGATATTTGGACATTAGCTAGTCTTCCACAACTCCTGATGGGTTGGCACCACTTGTCTCAAAATTCCTAGTGTTTGTGGTAGTTGTGATGCCAATATAGTTGAAGAAAGCTAGCCTGAGGAAAGCTGATGTAACCGCATCATTGGTTCCAGTTTTGTTGTGTTCTGCTATTTTGTTATTAATATTGCAATACCTAAAGTTTATTTTTGCTTTGCTGCTGTGTAATATTTATTCTCTTTTTAATTAAAATACCTATAGATACATATGTTGAAAGATGGCTAATAAACTGCATATGTAAACCAGAGACATCTATAATTCTATCACATGCCTATCAAGTTGAAAGTGACAGCTCTGATTCTCCTGTTTAACTTTGACTATCATTTCAATTTGCATTTCTGCTTTGGATCTTGGGGGTGGGGGCAGTCTAAATGTGTACACAGCATGTTTTATGTAGAGTTTCCTTCTATTTCTATTTTTGGTACTAAGTCATATTTGGAGCTGGTCTTCTACTGTTTGGACTAGTTTCCTTTACCAGTAGTGTCATTTACTGAGTTACCTCATCTCTGCATACCCTTTCCAATGCTGGATCATCTTGATTTATTTTCTTTCTTTTAAATCTTAAATCCACAAGTCCATCAAGGAGGTTGCTGCTGCCGGTTTACTGCATCTATTTTTGGGGGCCATGTAGTCTGTAGGGAAGCTGAGCAGAGTTTATCTGCGACAGAACTCATATGTTTTTATATAGTCTTTTTTTGGCTAGGGAAGTAGGGAATAATCTTGTTAAATGCTACTCTGTATTCAACTGATACTCTAAGACTATTAGTGTGGACCTTTAAAAATTGGATTTGTTTTATTTAATAAGCACCATAGTATGCATTTTTCATTTTTGTGCATGTTGCCTTGTGTTGCTTCTACAATTAGCTATCTTATAAATTGAATGATAAACTAAAAAAGTAAGATGCTCCTATCATATATCAGAGTAGTATTTTGCAGTTTAAGTTGGCTTTAGTAGTTATTTTATCTCATGCTTTTGTTCAACTTGGATTTTGGATATTATTCATTTATTAGATTGATATCCTGTCCTTCATTCAGGAATTTCAAGATGATTACAATTTGTTATAATATTGAGTTTCATATATAATAAAGACATTAGATAGCACAATTGGGGAGAAGGCATAAAAAGCACATAAAAATAGCACTTCAGAAATGAAACAGGACTAATTTTATATTAGTATTTAATGTAGAAATCAAAAATGTTGCAGAGCATTCAAGACAAAATCCTGATATTAATCTATGACCAGCTAGCAGAAGTTCTGTTATCTTATCTTACTCATTAATAAAGACAGGACCTATTACTTTTTCCCAAACTCAGTCATCTATTTGACCTATCATAGTAAAAACTGAAAAACAAATTATTTTGAAAAAAAATTACTACCACAGAAGCAATTACCTTAAAGTTTGTCTTTAGTTTTTCTGTGTTTACTTCTGTGAAAGTTTAAGAATGTATTTCCGATGGGCTGTACAGAATATAATGGACTGTTCATTCAAAATCAAAGTTCACTTCAGAATAAGATTTTACAGAGAGAAATTTGAATATGGCATTCTTTGCTTTCTTGACTTTTTTTAAATAAGAAGGAAATGGTACTAAAATGGTTCTATAGAAATTAGGCTGAAATGTTGAGATTTATGCCTGGGTTATCTGTAAAGCATCAATTTACCTATTTCTGAATTCAGTGGGACTTATGTGTATCAGGTATCTATACAATTGCATTGTAAATAATATTATAGAACTGTTAATTAGTAATATGAATTTTGTTTGTAAATATCTACAGAATTATAATTTTTATTAATATGAGAGCAAGGACATGCCTTTATCTATCCAAGAGTTCAAACAATGTTCATAAAGCTAGATTCGAGGTGAACCCCAATGTAGTCAGCTTACCATTTCTTGAGAGTATGTTCTCACACCAGAATCCATATTTAAAGGCCATCCCACTGCTGAATTAGGCTGAAGCCAGATCAAGATGACCCAGCAGTGTCAGTCACTTAAGGTAGGCAAGGTCAAGAGACTTTATGAATGCTCATGATTATTATAATTTATAAAAACAGAATCTTGAAAGCCCATCAGAGTTTCGTTCTGCGACATGTTATGCTAAACAAAATCAGGTCATTCCTTCCGCATTCCCCAGGTGAGACTTAGATTCCATCAGAAAGGGAAAATTGTGTTTTCCATTAGGAAATGGAAGAATACCTTCTATGCACACTTTCTGTCCTGCAAGGAGGATAAATCTTTAGAGGGTCCGTGATCTCTTGAGCTTCAGCTATAGAACTGTGCTCTCATAGTCATTTCTATTTTGGCTGCCAGAGAAAAAAATTCCTGCCCAGCAACCAAAGTGTTTTGTTTCATTTTGTCAGGGGAATATTTTCCTCTCAGGTGATCTTCCAGACGTTCTCAATTCCAATTTGTACACGACCCACACCCCCATACACATACACTTAAAGAAATTGTTGTACATTGGCAGCTTTGCTTTGATGTCACCACGTGTAGTCCTCTTTCTCCTCGGCTCTTTTCCCTGGTCAGCTGAAAATCTTGTGCTCAAAAACATGGACTCTTGAGAAGTTTAAATATTCTTCCCTTCCAGCTATTTGCCATTTCTGATGTGATTGTGTCCAGTTATTCTTTTGTGAAGAGATAACCAAGTTACTTCAATGAAAAGAATAATGAGACATTACTGACAAAGTCTGGCTTACTAAAGGATGAGCAGATATGTATGATGGCCTTGGAAAAGATCTTCAGATGACAGTATGTGTCTATGCCTACAAAGATCAGAATCATGCAAGCAATCATTTCGTTGGGATGCTGTGTGAAAGCAAAAGCTAGACTCTGAAAAACTTTCTCAGGCTAGAGAAAAGTATTGACACTTTTGAACTTTGGTGTTGTAGAAGATCGCTGAGAATACTATAGAGTACCAAGAAAACAGATAAATGGATCATTGAAACAAATCAACCCAGAGTTCTCACAAATGACTAGGCTCAAATTATTATACTTCAGATACATTACGCAAAGACCTAGCTCTCTGGAAAAGGCTGTAATGCTAGAAAAAGGAAAATGAAAAAGGACAACCCACACAAAGTGGATAGCAATAGCACTTAGACATATTCACAGTGCTTTACAGAACTTTCTAAGCAGTTTACAAAGTCAGCATATTGTCCCCAACATTCTGGGTCCTCATTTTACCGATCTCGGAAGGATGGAAGGCTAAGTCAACCTTGAGCCAGGCCAGCAGTTGGCAGAATTAGCCTGAAATACTTCATATTCTAACCACTCCACTACCACAACTCTTTGAATGGACTCCATTACAGTGGCAATGGGTGTAAGATCTGAAGGATCAGGTTGGAGACAAATCATCCTGGAGAAAATCTGTCTAGATGGTCAGTAAGAATTAACATGATGGCACACAATCAATGAAATGTTGTGGCCAACTTATTTGGTTTCTATGGTATGGCCTATTTTTTTTTAGCAATTAGATAGCTGACTGTAAATCAGTACAGGCTTGCTATCCAGGGTTGTGAAAGAAAATGAGACGTTGTACTTACCTGAGACGTCCATTCTCGTCCGGTGGAGCTAGCCGCCAAGATTGGGTATTGGCACAGCCGAAAAAGTATAAATAGTGGCTCTAGGCCCTGGTTCCCCCTCTTTTGACAAGGAACGACTGCCAGACTCGATGTGCCGAACAACTGCAACAACTTTATTGATCATACAAGGTATAAAATTATAACAACAACCCTGCAGAGGAGTACTCCTAAATACCTAAGACTAACTACCTAACTTATGAAAAACTGATCCTATGTAACTAGGTCCTAAATACCTAATGACTCATAATAACATAAACCTTCGTCCAGCCCGAAAAAGCATAGGGAGGGACTTGGCGGCTAGCTCCACCGGACGAGAATGGACGTCTCAGGTAAGTACAACGTCTCATTCTCCATCCTGGGTGGAGCTAGCCGCCAAGATTGGGACATACCAAAGTAATTCAGTCCCCAGGGAGGGCCTCCGGATTCTGGCTGGGACCGCCACCCTCCAAAGTTACCTGTTCCAGCACTTTTCGCCCAAAGTCTGCCTCCTGAGAGGCGAAAGCGTCCAATCTGTAGTGCCGGACAAATGGTGTAGGAGAAGCCCAAGTGGCAGCTCGGCAGATCTCCTCAATGGAAGCCCTTGTGTTCCAGGCAGCAGTGGTGGCCGCGCTGCGCGTGGAATGGGCCGTAATTCTGGTGGGTCGTGGCAGAGAAAGCTGTTCATAGGCAATAGTAATGACAGTGCGAATCCACCGACCCACCATGACAGAGGATGCTTTCCTCCCCAAGGAAGTGTGGTGGAAAGATACAAACAAGGCCTCGGTTTTGCAAATGGCAGAGGTCCTTTGAATGTAAATGTCCAGTGCTCGCCTCACGTCCAGGAGGTGCCACTGCTTTTCAATGTCAGAGGAAGGAGAGGGGTAAAAGGAGGGCAATACAATCTCCTGAGCATGGTGGAAATATGAGTTCACCTTCGGAAGGAAGGTGGGGTCCAATCGCAAGACCACCCTGTCCTGGTGGAACACACAAAGGTCACTCCTAATAGAAAGAGCCGCCAATTCAGAGATGCGGCGGGCAGAAGTAACCGCCACCAGGAAAACCACCTTGTAGGACAGGTGAGCTAAAGGAATGGAGTCCAAGGGTTCAAAGGCACCCCCCGTGAGTGCTGATAACACCTTGGTTAAATCCCAGGTGGGGTACCTATGCACCACTGGGGGACATCGGTTGACCGCTCCCTTCAGGAATCTGGATACCAAGGGATGAGCTGACAGTGTCCCCAGCGCCGGACAGGAGAGGACTGTGGACAGGGCAGCCACCTGGCGTCTGAGAGTGCTAGGGGAGAGACCCTTGGCTAGCCCCTGATGGAGAAATTGTAACACATTTATGATTGAAAGATCTAATGGGGAATGCCCTTCCCTGGCACACCAGGAGCAGAAGGCCTTCCAGGAGGCAGCATAAATCCTTTGTGTGGACGGCCTGCGGGAGTCCAGCAAGACCTCCAAGACGTCCTCAGGGATCCTGCGGCTCCTCAGAGTGAGCCGCTCAAGTGCCAGGCGGTCAGTTGCAGCCAGTGAGGTTCTGGATGCTGCACTGACCCCTGCACAAGCGACCACTCTGTCGGAGGGATCCTCCATGGGGGGGAGATCGACAGGGAGACTAGGTCGGCGTACCAAGCTCTCCTTGGCCATTTGGGTGCCAGAAGGACCATCTCGGCTCTCTCCTCCAGCAATTTCCGGATGACCTGCGGAATGATGGGGATTGGAGGAAAGGCATAAAGTAACCCTCGGGGCCACCGACAGCGGAGGGCATCAGCCCCTTCCGCCCCCTGCGAGTGGTATCTAGAAATGAACCTGGGCTGCTGGGCGTTGCCAGGAGAGGCAAAGAGATCTATCACTGGCTGACCAAATTGACCCACTAGTTGGTGGAACAAGGTGGGATGCAAGCTCCATTCTGAATTGTCTATTTGGTTCCGGCTAAGCCAGTCTGCAGTGTCATTATCTACCCCTGAAATATGCTCGGCCTCAAGTGACAACAGGTGGCGTTCAGCCCAGAGGCCTAGTTGCATGGCCTCAGTCATCAGCTGACCAGACATGGTCCCCCCTTGCCTATTAATGTGTGCCTTGGTGGCCACATTATCCGTTAGGACCAGTACGTGTGAATTCTCTATAAGAGGGCAAAACTGTTGCAGGGCAAGTGAAACCGCCCTTAACTCTAAGATATTAATACTGAGGGTCGTCTCAGACTGCGACCATGTGCCCTGAGCCACCAGAGAGGCTGCATGGGCCCCCCACCCCGACAGGCTAGCGTCCGTGGTAACCACGATTTGTTGAGGGGGGAGGAAACAAGTGCCCCTGTGAACCGCAGACGTGGTCCACCATTTCAATGACTCCCTGACAGAGGCCTGGGGCCTTACCTTCGTAGGGGCGTTAGCTCGACCCTGGCGTTGGTAGGGGAGAAGGAGCCATTGAAGGTCCCTGGAGTGTAGGTGTGCCCATGGGACTATATGGATAGCCGAAATCATCTTGCCCAGGAGGGAAGACAGCAGGTTCAGGGGAACCAAGTTTTGGCTCAGAACTTGCCGAGTTAAAGCCAATAGACTGTCTCTCCGGTCCTGGGACAGATACACCTTACATTCCAGGGAGTCAATGATCGCCCCCAGATGGACGATCCTGGTAGAGGGGTTCAGCTGGCTCTTGGATCGATTGACCAAGAAGCCAAGGTGGTCAAGTTTGGCAAGCACTACCTGGACATCTCTCTCAGCCTGAGAAGGAGAGGCTGAGGAGATGATAATATTGTCCAGGTAGCACTGGATCCTGATGGGAATGGACCTAAGGTGAGCGGTCAAGGCCGCTAAGACCTTAGTGAAAACCCTTGGCGCAGAAGAGAGGCCAAAGGGGAGCGCCCCATATTCATAATGCACCCCTGCATAGCAAAACCGCAAGTACTGGCGGTGGGAAGGCCGAATTGGAATGTGGAGGTAAGCCTCCAAGAGATCTATGGATGACAGTAAATCTCCCTTTCTAATACTTGCCAGAATTGATTGCAGGGTGTGCATTTTGAATTTCTTGTGGACTATGTATCTATTGAGGCGCTTAAGGTCCAATATTGCTCTCCACCCTCCTGAGGATTTGGGCACTACAAATAAAATAGAGTAGAAGCCCTGCCCTCGTTGGTTCTCAGGCACCTGTTGGATGGCTCGAATGTCCAACAGGTGCTGGATGGCCTGATTCATGAGAACCCGTTTTTGTGGATTTGAAGACAGAGGGCAACGGAGGAAAAACCTCGGGGGGGTGGAGAGAAACTCTAGAGAAAGGCCTGATCGCAGGGTTTGGCAAACCCATGCGTCATTGGTGATTTCCTCCCATCGGCTGGCAAAGAGAGCCAGACGACCCCCTATGGGAGGATCGGCCGGAGATCTACTTATTCCAGCGGAAGGGGCGATCACCGGCCCCCTTAAAGGGCCGTTTGAATTGGTTCCCCCGGAACGGCTGGTCAGAGGAGAATCTCTGACGGGAGCCGAATTGGCCCTGGGTCTGCCCTTGGAAGTTGGATTGGGATGGTCCCTGGGATCTATTGTTACCCTGGTAAGCCCCACGGAAGCTCCTCCTGGGGAAGGAGGTGGAACGGGACGGACCCTTACGGCTACTAGTAGGAAGAACCTTCTTCTTGTCTTTGGTTTCTACCAGTATACGGTTAAGTGGCTCACCAAAGAGTGCCTGGCTCGCTACAGGGCTAGATACTAGCTTTCATTTATACTTTGCGTCAGTTTGCCAACTGCGCAACCAGGCCATACGTCGGGCCACCACAGCTGACGCCATGGCCCTTGCTGAAAAGCGGGCCGATTGTAAGGTGGCGTCGGATGTAAATTGGGCCGCTGCCAGGAGTTTATTGAGGTCCTGGTGGGCCCGAAGATCAGATGGTGGCAGGTGGTCCTGGAGTGCGTAGAGCCACTTGATGGTCGTACGACAGAAGAAAGAGGCAGTGGAAGCAGCTCTCAACGCCCATGTGGCCGACTGGTGGGTCCTCTGGAGCGTCGCCTCCGATCTGCGGTCCTCAAGACGAAGGAGGTCCTCTGGCTCCCCCGGCATCTGACCGTTGGAGAACAGGGTCAGGACCGGGCTGTCCACGGGCGGCACTGTGAGGTGTTGGGCCAAAGCAGAGTCAACATTATAAAAACGTTTATCAGTTGCATTGGACAGGGACCCAGAGGTTGGGTTCCACCACTGCTTCAGAACCTCTTCAACAAAGAGTTTCGGGGCCGGGACTACATCTGTCTGTGATGCCGTCGGTTCAAACATGGGGTCTGGTTCTGAGGTCTGATCAGAAGCCCCTGACGGCGTAACCAAATTGGCCGTGATCTTCGCTTTATGTAATAAAGACCTGAAAAGGGCAGGTTGAAACAGGGTCGAGGAGGCTGGTGGCTCGGGTGCTAAGTCCTCGTCCTCAGACATGGCTAACTCGGGGAGAGCGATTCCTAAATCGTCCCCGTGATCAGAGTCATCGTGGAGGTCAATCAGAGGATCAGAGGAATCCTCATCATCCTCTTCCTCCTCCTCAGGCTCAGGGTAGGTTGGATCTGACCTAGGCTGCTCTAGGGGAATCTTGACCGAGGTTGCCTGGTTCCTAGGCGCCCCGGCCATGGCTCTGATGCCTGCCTCAATGCCCTGCCTGATGGCCATGTCAATCCTGTCCTGTATTTCTCTGGACTGGAGTGGGTCCTTCGTTGAGCCCTTAGTTGAGGCTCGCCCTCTGCTGCCCCCTTTTGGGCCCCAAACATTCGCCCTTGATTTCTGCAGGTTAGCATTGTCGATTGACATATTGTCAGGAGACTGTGACAGTGCGTGCCTGGGCATAGATTCCCTATCCTGTCTGCTGGCACTTCTGTCGCCTGTTATGGAGGTCTGTCTCTCCCTGGTAGCCCTGGTTGAGAGGCTGGGGGAAGGAGGCCGGATGGGGGATCGATCCCTCTCGGCTGAGGCCGCTCCTGTCAGTTCGGGCTGTTCTGACTGAGGCCTTGGTGTTTTTGCTTTGGCCTTGCCAGATCTATGGCTTCTCTCAGTCATGCTGAGGCAGAAGGCCCTTACAGTCACTTTGCAAGACAGTTACTGTTTTCCTTCGCTGAGAGACACACTCAAAATGGCTTCTCAAAGGGGCTCTGACACACTCCACTCTCAAAATGGCTGCCCCAGCCCTGCCCACACCTAAAATGGCCGCCGCCTAATTTGGCATTCAAAATGGCCACCGGCCACGAGTCACAGTCAGAAGCAGCTGTTTCCTCAGGAGAAGATCGTCTGAGGCAGGTACTTAGCTCAGAAGGGTGGTGCGAAGGCTGATAAGCCCCAGCGAGGGTGGGGGGGGCACTGTCCGGAATCTCCGTCGGCTCCTCAGTCTAGCGTGGCACTTCAAAGGGCTCTGCTGTGCTGGGCTGTCAATCAGCGAGCCGAAGAGACTGTCAGGGCCTGGGCGTCCACTGCTTGCGCTAGCCTAGCCCGGCGATCACTCAGCTGGTTGTCGGCAAGGCAGGAGGGGACGCAGATGGCTTGCGCCGATCCGGCCACGCTCCTCAGGCTTCAGAAAGCTAACCAGTCTATAGAAGCCTCGTTATCAGTCCGGATGGCTTGCGCGAACCCGGCCGAATAACGGGCGAGGCCTGCGGCACTTCCAATCCTTTGAAGTCTCTCTTGCAATCAGCTGGGGATCGGAAGGCGCGCGATCGGTGCGGACGGCTTGCGCAAGTCCGGCCGATCCAGGGAGAGAGAGTCCAGTTAGTTTTGGCACCTTGGGCTGTCGATTGGCCCCTCGGCTCTCCTCTCGCTCAGCGACAAGGGCTGGACAATGGTCAGAAGGTGGTCAGTCCTTGGGGAGCTGACCCTGGTCTCCCAGTCAATGGCACCGTGTGCCGGCCTCGCCTCAGCGCCCAGGCGTGCGGTAGGCCACCGCCGGCCCCCCTGATGCTAAGGGGGCCCTTTCCCACTCCCTCACACAGCTGGAATTATTTATATGGGATTACAGGAAAAAATAATAAAAAAATTATAAGAGGGTCGCACTGGGCCTTCGGCTGGAGGGGCGAGCAGCAGTCAGACTTGCGGCCGACTGCCTTCTCCCAGGACCAGCAGGTGATGATATTAATTAATACCTGGGGGGCTCGTACAGGGAAAGAAAAATAATAAAAGCCAAAATTAGGTCTAATCGAATAGAAAAAACGCAGTTATACTTGCAGTGATACAGAGAAAAAGGCACAAGTCGTTGGCTAAGACTGAGTCAAAAGGGGGAACCAGGGCCTAGAGCCACTATTTATACTTTTTCCAGACTCAGTCTTGATTGGCTGGAAGGCTGTGCCAATACCCAATCTTGGCGGCTAGCTCCACCCAGGATGGAGAAATGTCATTATCGTGGACAGGCTGTAGATCATTATACTACTGTATCTTTTAATTGCTTTTAGCTGACAATAGTCATGGCCTGTTGTTCCCCTTTCTGCTTCTGTCTCCTGTGTCTGGATCTTCTGTAACAGGGCATCCCAAGTAATCTGATTCTCATATTAGATGAATCTATAAAAATTCAGTTTCACTTCAAATAAATTAACTGAGAAGTTGGCTACTATCCTTTTATAATTACTCCCATAAGTTTGTTGGGGGGGGGGAGAGAAACAATAAAGAAAACAGGAATACTCAGAGAGAGGTTCAGGATTTTCAGAATGCTTCCACAATTCAAAACACATTAGATTAATACACTAATCTTAAACATTGGAGAAAGGAATAAATAAATTAATAAATACATGGTGAAACTAAACCAAGTATTTTTGCATCCAAGTGTGACAGAAGGGAGGAGGGGTGTAGAAATGGAGAAGGAGAGAAAAATGTGGGAAATTGTAAGTTCAAATTATAAATTGATAATGGCCTTTACTGAAGTTTTTAAGAAAGTCAACAATCAGAAAATAAGTAGCCAATTTTACAACATGGTTTACAGACTTTTATCATCATCTCAAAGGCAGTTATGAAGTCTGATAAAACTTCCTCCAGATATACACACAACCAAATCTGTAGAAACCTTTATCAGGAATCTGTCATATATTTTCTATCTATTCGCCCTCAAGCCCTGGTGGTTCAGTGGTTAAAATGTATATTGCAGGCTTACTCTGCCCACAGATTGAAACTCGATCCTGAGGTTGACTCAGCCTTCCATCTTTCCGAGGTCGATAAAATGAGGACACAGATTGTTGGGGGCAATATGCTGACATTGTAAACCATCCAGAGAGTGCTGTAAAGTACTATGGAGCAGTATATAAGCCTAAGTGATATTGGTATTTGCATCTTATTTATTACTTGCTTCTCCAATCAATGACAATCATGTGGCACCATATTATGCCCCTTTTTCCCAATGGGTGACTTAATTTTTTTCTCATCGTCCCAAAACAGCCTCTCTAGATGATATTCTTTATCAGTATATTTGGAAGTTTCCTTACTTTATCTGTCTGCAAAAAATGTAGCACATTGAACAATTTACTGTTGTTCAATGCATGCAAACTACATTATATTAATGGTTTTTAAAGTATTTTAAAGTTTTTAAAGTATTTTAAAGTATTTTACAAAGCAGCAAGCCTTCAATGCAGAATACATACACTGAGGAATTGCCTGAATAATCTGATCATTTTAAAGATATTTTTTTAATCCTCCCATGCTGCAACACATGCAGCAGAGGAAAGAGGTGAAGAAAATAGTGTATTATAAATACCTAGCTCAGAGATAGATTTTACAATTGAGCAGCACTATTTATTGTTATTTCCATCTTTTAAAATGACTTTTCTACAGTAAAATGCACTTTGAGTCATCTGACTGAAGCAATAAAAAACATAATAAATAAATATATTCTAAGCTGTTATAAGGAATATCCTTTTAGGTTCAGTTCCAAGTGGGGAAAAAGACACTGGATTCATGAAGGTTGCTTGGAAGGAAGGTTTAATGGTGGACAGGAGCACATGGCTTGAGCCCCTGTACAGAAAAGGTAGCTTACATGGTTCCAGGTGTGGTGAAGAGAAAAAAGAGGAAGAGAGATGCTGAGTTCCTGGTTTTTATAGTCTAAGTTGGGTCCCACCTCTTAATTTCCTGTTTCTGTATAGAAATGTATCCCATTGGCTCTCAGACCCCCCAGGGGCATGCTGGGGCAACTCTTGGCTTTTGTCTAATCTAGCTTTGGCTGAATGAAAGGGCCTTGGGCAAATCCTATTGTGGTTTTATCATGCAGAAGACTTCCAGTCTAGGTGAGAGGAATGTGTGAGCTGGGGTGGGGGTTTCTAAGAGGAGTCTTTTGTTTGTTTAAAAGCATGTTTCCAGATGTGTTCCACAGAATATCTTCTACCTTTTAATATCTCCTAGGATATCTCATTTCCTAGGAGAGGGGTGGGTGCTAACTTCCTACAATCCCTCATTTTTTTTTCAAAACATGTGAGTGCATCACATGTTTTGACACAAGCTTCAAATTGATCAGGTCAGGGAGATTTTATGGGTGCTTTCAATTTTCTCTGATGCAGAGGGAAAGATGTTGAAAGAGGCAGTTGAAAGAGGCAGCAGCAGGATTCCTTCAGTGGCTCCCAAAAGGAGAGCTTTCAACCATGATGGTCAATGGCTAGGGCAAAAGTTCTGGAAATAAATTTACAGTATCCAATTTTCCATGCCAATTATGTTCAGATGTTTGATAACACTTTCGATGAGCTCCCAGACAGGTTTCAAGCAAGCACAGGCCCCACAATATTCCCACAGCCATGGTTTACCTTGAAATCACAGGCTGCCCATTTCCAAGGGATGGTTCTTGAATCTGCCCTAGCTCTTACTTTAGTGCATCTAGGATTTGTGAGTCCAAATTGAAGTTAGCCAGTGTGCAATCTAGGCTTTTCCTTTCCTTTTTTTTTTTTAGAATGAGCCCTGGGACTCTTACTCCTGAGACCACCAGTGCAAAATACCCTGCTTTACTGGGCAGCAGTCAGGCCTTGGGTTTTCGAAGATCCTTTCTGCTAGCTCTTCAAGTGGGGAAATTGCCTGAGGGGACCTGTCCCCTTCCCCCATGGAATTAACAGGGAGATATGACTGCTTGGGCTTTAATGCCACAAAGCAGGAGTCAAAACAACAACAACAAAAACCAGCAAGCTAAAAGCAGCTTTGGGTGGAGGTAGGTGGAAAAAGGATAACCTCAGTCTAATTCTGAATGGCGTGTCTCTGTGTGTTTGTGTATGCAGCTACAAATTTACCTCCCACTAGACAGAAATCTAAAGTGTACAGAACTCACTGTGGCAACCACTCCCAATACAATTCTTACATGAGTACATTAAACTGATTACAATATAGATGAGACAAGAAAGAGAAACTTTACAATGAATTTCAGTGAATGAAGCAAGGAAAGAAAGAAAACAAAGAAAAAAACTTTACAATGAATTTCTGTGACTGAAGCAAAGAAAGAAAACTTTACAATGAAGTTCCCCCCTCCCCCCTAGTCTTTTCAGCTGTCTTCTGGGGATTGAAAATAGATGTTTGGTCTTTATTTGTCCATCTCAGGGTCCTTTCATTCATGTCTGCTGGGTGGCCTTAGGTGTTGGTGGTAAGGCTGGTCAGCCAGGCTTGGAAAGATCTGCTCCACTCTGGTTGCTGTGATGACTAGAGGACTAGATTCAAACCCAATTCTGGCTCAAATGGATGGAATGTCTTTACTGGAGGCAGTTTCTGAGCCCATTTGCTCTGCTTCCATAGGCTTCAGGATCATGTGTGCAGGGCTGAAAGACATAAGAACAGGATCCCTTCCCCCTTTTGCTGGTAATTCTACCACGAGAGGCATTGTAAAAGGATTAGAGATTTGGGGGGGGGGTAGATAGCTTGCAGGCAGGGTTTGAGGAAAACAAACAACACATCAGTATCGCAGTTAAATCAATTATAACAAAATGGAGACATCACCAGGGGGAAAAAAATGAACAGACATTTTCATCTTAGCAGAGAATTGGCATCCATTAAACATCACAGAAGAGCAATATTAAAACTGTTTGCATGTACATACAGTAAATGTAAGAATGAATTTTTCCTGTAAATTAACTTAAAACATTGTCTCTAAAATTTGGGCTGTTCTTAAAAACACAGAGAGGAATAGGAAAATTGAACTCTGTTCCTTGTCCCAGACCAGGTTGGCCAGACCTAACTGGGCAAAGACATTTTCCTTTCTTTTCAGTGCTTTTAATTTTTTCTAACAATTTGAAATTCATATCTCTAGGAAACAGAGATATTTTACAGTTGCAATTACCTCGAGTGCGCACAAGACAAGACAAAGATGTACACATACACAAAGACATGGACAAAGAGGATGACAGGACACACACACAAGTCCTTCCTGCCATAAATTTCAGTTAAATTAGGGAAGGCACAAATCTTAACAAACAAACCACGTGGTTACATATAAGAGAGAGAAAAGAGGAGAGAGAGAGAGACAAACAAACACCTCAACATTTTTTCCTTTTCTGTTTTCTTAAGTACCTTTATTTAGCCAAATTGGCTGTTTTGTTTTGTTTTGTTTTTTCTGTGTCATCCCTCAGCAAAGTCCATTTCCTACTTTTGCACATTCCTGTATTCCTGGCGTCCCAGGTTCCAAGCCCTCACAAGGGTACCCGCCACCCTCGAACTAGAGCTTCCCATGATCCTTTAAATGTAAGGTTCACTTTGGCTTAGCTAGTGACGCGCTCACTGTTTTCAGAGGCTAAAAAACTCTGGGAAGGACTTCCGATTCCCTCATGGAAGTAAGGGCCCCTTCCTTGGGGAGTCGTCCGCAGTTTTCAGAGGCTAAAAAACTCTGGGAAGGACTTCCGCTACCCCACAGAAGTATGGGCCCCTTCCTTGGGGAATCTTCTTTAGGTTTATCAGATCCAAAAAGGGGATCTGCGAGGACGTAGTCGCCCCTGTACGACTAGTACTAAGACCTCCACTTTCTATTCATGAGCTTCACATTTTAGAACCAAAAAAATTATGGGGTTTGCTTTTGGGATGTGCACATAAAAACAACAACAACAACAACAAAATTTGCTTTCCCACCCTTCAATCACACACACACATACACACACACACACACACACACACACACACACTCTTCCTCCTTCCCTAACAGAAGCTCCTGTGCTCTGTAAACACTAAACAGAACTTACACAAATCAAAACAGAGAAAGAGAAGACATTGACACATAGGCTGGTAGATGAGAAAGAAACTCTATACTACCAAATGAGGATAAACAAAAATAATTCAATATTATGAAAAGCTGTATGAGCAAGAAGTTTCAGAAAATAAAATTAAAGAATATTTGAAAAAAAAATGGAATTGCCTAAAGTACCAGAAAAGGACAAAAACTATTAAATGAATGAATATCAATGATGGAATTAACAGAAGCAGATCAAGAGACAAAAGAACAACCAAACACCAGGACCAGGTGGGCCAGTGGCAGAATTTTACAAAGATTTTACATAATGAAGTATTGATTGATGTAAAGGTACCACATTCCTGAATGGGAGCAAATATTACTTTGATTCCAAAATAAGATTCAGATTTAATGCAGATAAAACTATAGGCCCATCTCTTCACTGAATGCTGACTATAAAATATATACTTCAATAATGGCAGCAAACTAAAAGGTTCCTAAATGAATTTATACATTCAGCTCTCTTAAGCTTTTTTCTAAGAGACAGATTAAAAACAAAATGAGAATGATTTTAAATACATAAAAAAAGGGCACAAGAAAAGGATGCTATTCATTTTGATACCGGAAGTGCTAAATATAAATATTATGGCAGACACAGAAATTAAAGGCATGGAAACTTGAAAACTAATTTTGCACCAAGTGAGAAATAAAATATGTTAATAACCAACCAAGATGAAGTTGTAGAAGGATTTGAAACTGCATCATTAACATAATACCAATCAGAAAAAAAAACCAGAAATCCAAGAAACCAGCATGGCTGCACAAAGACCTCACTGACAAATTTAATGAATGAAGGACAGATACAAAAATGGAAAGAGGGCACATAACTAAGGCAGAATATCAGCAGATAGCAAGAATCTGTAAAGAAAAATCAGGAAACAAAAGCCTTGAATGAACAATGACTTGCAACAAAGGTGAAAGATAATATAAAAGATTCTTCCAATACATAAAAAACAAGAAAAAAATCAAGGAAACAGTTGGACCACTAAGGAGAGAAGGCAACACAGAGAAAGCCATGAGTTGCTTAACTCATTCTTTGCATGTCTTCTTGCAAAAAGAAATGCAACCCAACTAACCAGAAATATAACTGGAAAGGAAAAATAAAACAGACTGCAAGCTAAAGTTAAAATAAGCAGAAACAGTAAGAGAACACCAGGTCCCAGAGTCCTAAAGGAGCTGGTAAATGAAATCTCAGAACCACTGCACATCTTAAAAAAAAAATCTTGGGACACGGGGACTACCTGAGAAACTGGGAAAAAGCTAATGTGGTTCCCATCTTCAAAAAGAAAGAAAAAAAACAACTAAACTCTGAGCCCTATCTAATGCAAAGAAAAGTAAAATCCTACACCTAGGTAAGGAAAACCAAAAATATAGATAACTATTATAAATTGGTGCAACAAATTAAAACAGATTTGGAGAAGTGGAAAAGAACCACCATAAAATGAGTATCCTGCAATGGCTAGCAGACAAAACAGGGCTGGGGGGGGAGAAGGGGGGGAGAAGGAAATATCAAAGGATTTAGGAAGATACATTAACTTGGTTAAACAAAAAGCATGATTATTTTTTCCCTAAAATGATTTGTACCCAGACAACACACTATTCAATTGAAATTGGAATTTACATATGCCATAAAGTAAAATTAAAAAGCAAAAAAATTACCCCCACACACACATACACACATGCAAACACACATTTCCCAGTTTTCTATGGTTTAAAGTAAAATTTAGAGGTAGGTACTCACCTTCTTTCCAAGCAGCCCTTGAATTGAAACTCAAAACCCCTTTAAAACCTAATTTCCAATGGCCCAGGTCAAATAAATTTATTTAGGCCAGGATCATTGGAGAGGTTAGCTTGGAATCCATCTGGCTCGCCAATTGTTATAAGGAATATCCTTTTAGGTTCAGTTCCAAGTGGGGAAAAAGACACTGGATTCATGAAGGTTGCTTGGAAGGAAGGTTTAATGGTGGACAGGAGCACATGGCTTGAGCCCCTGTACAGAAAAAGTAGCTTACATGGTTCCAGGTGTGGTGAAGAGAAAAAAGAGGAAGAGAGATGCTGAGTTCCTGGTTTTTATAGTCTAAGTTGGGTCCCACCTCTTAATTTCCTGTTTCTGTATAGAAATGTATCCCATTGGCTCTCAGACCCCCCAGGGGCATGCTGGGGCAACTCTTGGCTTTTGTCTAATCTAGCTTTGGCTGAATGAAAGGGCCTTGGGCAAATCCTATTGTGGTTTTATCATGCAGAAGACTTCCAGTCTAGGTGAGAGGAATGTGTGAGCTGGGGTGGGGGTTTCTAAGAGGAGTCTTTTGTTTGTTTAAAAGCATGTTTCCAGATGTGTTCCACAGAATATCTTCTACCTTTTAATATCTCCTAGGATATCTCATTTCCTAGGAGAGGGGTGGGTGCTAACTTCCTACAAAGCAAAAAACCCATCATTCATCTATACCCCAGGACATCAGAGATAAAACAACAGAGTTAATCAAAGACCTTAAACCAGAGTTTCTCAAATTGTGAGATATTCTGGGAGGTGCAGACAGAGTCCAGGGGACGTGTGAAGAACCTTTTAGGTCACATTATTACAATAAATCCACCATTCCCAAAGTTTCATTGTGCTGTTTTTATTGTCCATTTGTGCTCATTTTGGTATTTTAAGATTACATTTAATGTAGGTATGATGGCAACATATTTAGAAACCCCTGCCCTAAACGGATGCAAAAAACGTAGAAGGCTTTGGGTCATTCTGTAACCAAGCAAACAGGAATATCAAAATACCTGTTTGGGAATCCTCTTTGTTGGATCTCTCTTTAGCAAATGTGACAAATGCAGCACCGTCAAGGGCTCATTCATTTCTTTGAGCTTGTTATCTGTGTATGAAAAAACCAGCACTGTCAGATTCCCAGTAACCATGCCTGGTTTTGATTATTGGCTGTTTCTTGTTTTGAGGTTTTTGTTGGATTCCCCCCCCCTTTTGTTTTGTTTACAGCCATTAGTCCTTGTTGCTTTGCTGCTGTTCCAAGATACTTCCATCCTTGTCCCTGCCCCCAACCGAGAGAGCAAAAACTTGCAGACTAAAGAGAACAGCTCAAATCTTCCACTGTTATCTCTGTACCATCATAAAACCAGAAACTTCTCTCTGCACTTGGATCCAAGATTTTCTGCATCCCCTCCTTACATTGCAGTTGCTGAACTTCTATTTCTAACTCTCTTCTGTTGAGCCATGCATGCTTCTGAATGACAGGAATGTATGAGAATTGCTATACTTGTGTTCCATCAAGACACAAGTAGCTATATTCTGACACACACTTCCAAATAATCAGATTAAAGGATATTAGGAAGAGAATTTCTTCTGGAAACACTCCAGTCCCATTGATAGGTGGATCTAGTGGATAAAGCTCTAAGAGGAAAAACTGAAGAAAAATAACATCTCCCTGGGGACATCTGACTGTCCTATCTGTCCAAGTCAGATAGGGTGGGCATGCTACAGGTCCCTTCTCTTAAATGTTGTCCTCTTGTGGAACCTTGGGAATTAGTCTTTTATGTGCTGCCCTGACCATCTGGATCAGCCTCCTTGCCCCTCCCCCCCTGAGATTTGTATGACCCACAGCTGCAGAGAGTTGTGAAGACCGGGCTCTTCACCTAGGGATCAGACTGGGCGGGAAGTGACTCCAGCAAATGTAAACATAAAGTTAGTGGAAGATTGTGGCATATATGATGTTGTGGGGTTTTGTGGATTTCTATTTATTCTGGTTTTATGGATTGTTGTTATACACACAACCCCCGGGATCATCATATGTAAGATAGGCAGCTATGTAAGTTTTCTAAATAAATAGAAAATAATGTTTGGATGTGGAACAAACTTTTGAAGCTTCCACGGCAACCATTGGACAATCATTCTTTATCTTGTATTACTGGCCAATCTTCTTGGTTCTTTTCTCATGTTGGATTTTAGAAACAATAGATATTTTAGCTCCCTTTCTCTCCCCCCCCTGTGTGTGTAAAAAGAAAGAGAGAGAGAAAGAATAATGTTGGGCAATACTAATTATTTGCACTTGGGAATGGAGAACAGGATACAGAAGCATGGATAATAATTTTCAGACCTGTGAAATGAGGCATTGACAACAAGGGAATAACAATAAAAGGACATGGAAATAAAAATAAAATTCTGCCTTGTTTTTCTTTTAATGCAGTTTAAAAGCTTCTTCATATAGGCGGAGAGTATTGTACTTTAAGTAATTATAGATGAGGTGCTGGATTTAGGAAGAGCTCTTGGTGTTTTGGTCTCTGTCTATTGTCTTTTTATGCTTGATTGTTTCTTCCTGCTGTTGAAGACAAAGATACAGACTTCATAATCCTTTTCAGAAAAGCAGGTTTAAAAAAAGGCAGGGAATAACCAAAACATCTTTGTTTTCTGCCTGCAGGCTCTGCATGCTGCTCAGTAGACTTTTTACTACCTTTCCAACCTCACAGCTGCCTTTTAATTAACAGTGGCATTTGATATGTTAAAAACAACCCCAACACTTGACTTCTGAGGATATGAATTCTGCTTTGAATCTTACTGCTTGTAAGATTTATACACTTCTTTAAAATGTTTTGAAAGGCATTTACAATTATTTAAAAAGTTCTGCATGTGTTAATTAGTGCAGTAAGCCAAGTTGTTACTCAATGTTTTTTTCTTTTCTTTGGTTGCTGCCAGATAGGCTAAGAGGATCTTCACATGCATCTTTTCCACTTTGGAAATAGCACTGGACTTCTACAATCCTATAATAGCAGCTGCAGGGAAGTACAGAACTGCATATTCCAGTTCTGGAATAGTCTGTGTTTCTTCTGGAATGTGCAAGTCTAGGCTTCCTGGGGTGGTTTGGCATTCTCTCAAAATGGGTTTTCATGAACAGCAGGACATGAGCCAATCCTGAAAGAGGACTCTTTCTGCTTCTTGTTTTCTGGAAATGAAACTTCACCAATGATAAACCATCCCTTGAATTGTTGGGTTGGCTTACTTCAAGAGAAGAAGGGAATGTTCTGGGAGCAGAATATTGTTTTCCACACTTTTAGTTACATAATTTTTATTGAAACTTCCACACTTCTAGACACCTGTGCTTGGGAGTGGAGCTGATTTATTATTCTCTTGCGCTGTAGTAAAACCAATAGTAAAACTACTATTAAAAACTACTATTAAAAAAACCCCAAATCCTCAGGGGCTGTGTGTTACTCTTGGGCAGTCCGTTAGTCTATTTTCCCCATTTTCAAGAACTCCTGTCTCACAATGTGCTCCCAGTTTCTAAATGTCAGGCTTTTGAAGGGTAAAGATGGTTTGACATCTTTTCAGCTCTTCTATAGGAACCACTGGGATTAGTATTATTATGGTTCATTGCAGTCAGCTAGAAGTTCAGACAGGATTTGGCATTGAGTCCTTCCCAAGGACCTGGGATAGGAAGAAGTGGATGTTTGATGGTATTAGAGGTATACCGTATACATTCTCTGCTATTTAAAAGAAGATACAAAAGCACTGGGCCTCTTCAGAGCAAGCATTTATTTTAAAAAGCTTCTTCATTTTGTTAAGTTGTCTAGAACAATAATAAAGCAGTCTTTAAAAAATAAGTCTAATAATTTGAACACTCTACAAACATTTAACAAAGTTACATAATCTGCCTCTACCTAGGATAGAACTCACAACCTCCTGATTGTGAGGCAAGAGCTCTTTCCTCTAGGCCACAGCAGCTTGCAGTTTACTTCCTTTCAATTTCAGCAGTCAAACATTGCCAGCAGTCTATTTCAATTTGTCTCCTCACAGCCACCATAGTTAGCTTCATTTTACCACGTGGCTTCTGAGTCAGCTATGTGTCGGGAGGCAGATACTTTCTTCTTGTGTTAATCAGGCTCTTCCCTCTTTGCTGCAAACAGGTAAATTGCTGGAAGACAGAGGCCAAAGGGTGGGGGTGACTGGGTGGGTGGGGCTGCATTCAGTGTATAAGACGCACCCAAGTTTTCACCCTCTTTTTGAGGGTAAAAAGGTGCGTCTTATACTCCAAAAAATTTGGTAATATCCAAAGCAACTGAGGGCAGGACTAGAAGTAATGGATGGAAACTTATCATAAAGAGGTCATTCCATGCCAAGTGGTCTGATTTCAGGAAAGTGCCCAGGTTGACCATCACGGATTTTGATGAAATTTGGTGTGAACATGCACACACCTCCCCAATTAACATTGGTAAAGTGTTATGTTTGCCGATGCAATACTTGTGGAGATATAGTCATTTGTATGACCCCATATCGCAGCGTTAGACAGTATGACTCTCAGATTTCAGCAACTTTGAGACATAATATCTCTGGCAATATTTTGTTGAGAGAAACAAAACTTGGCCATCTTGTACAACTTATTGTGCTCTATTAAACAAAATAATAAAAACATTCTCATGAGCGATCTCCATCTAGATAATTTGGAGCAAAGTTGGGCAAAAATAACTGCGGCGCGAAAAAAGGGTAAAGTTTGGCTTCTTATATCTCTGGAAGGAAAGGTATGAGAAACGTGAAACTTTGTGCGTAACAACTTAGCAACACAAGGTTTTTGAATATAAAATTATATTACTGCTACTGCTTTCCAATAATTCACAAATTAAGTGTAAAATTGATGGTTTTTATAAAAATGCCAAAAGTAGGGTATTTTCAGCCCGCTTTTACAAAAAAGACCTTCTGGAAACACTGTTAAATCATTCTCATTAGAAAGAGCATGTTTCAAACCCCCTAAAAAGTAGGGTTGGTGTTTCATCGCTGATGTATAAAGTCTTAAAAATAGGGACAAAATTGGAGGATGTTGCTATGGCAGCATCACATGCATTCTATTATTGTTTTGTCTTGTTTGTTTTATATAGACATCATTACTACTATTATATTGCATTGGTCCATGGTGACATTGTCACTACCAATTCAGGCACCTGACCCAGCAACCCCATTGCCATAGGGGGCATGCCTGATAGCCATGCAATACCAGCCACAGGTGGGTTTCTTGGTTCAGGATCCCAAGCCTGTAGTTTGGTTTCTTCCTTGAGGTACCAAAGCCTTGTGTGGGTATCTGTCCAGTTCCCAAGCCGACAATTGGGCAGCTTATCCTAGGTTCCCAAGCCTAAAGTGGGTATCTTATATGGTTTCCAAGCTAAAGTCCGTACTGTTCGTACTGCCAAATTCCAATGATCACTTATTTATTATTGAATTTAAGCACCACATTCTTTAGCGTAGCTTCTGGGAATTGATACTGTCGACCTGACAATGTAACTGAAGGCACTGGAAGTACGCAAATAAGATGTGGTTCTGGAACCCAACAAACATCTTGTCTTTCAGGCCAATAAAATGAATGAGCAGGGCCTCGCGGATGCATAAATGTTACCAACACATCATTTTGTTCGATTGAAATTTCCATGACATTGCCTACCCACCATTGTTTGTCATAAATGCAGGCAACATAACAACCGGGAAATAGGTTGGCCAATTTTAAATTCGGATTGACGGCATTGGAGTTTGGCGACAAAGTTAATCAGGTCATTTGAAACTTTGCTGACAGAAATTGAATTTGAATCAACTGGCACAAACTGGTGATGACCTCTTGTGACAGCTATTGTGCTGCTAACTTTCCAGCTTTCTTCTTGTAGCATCCTGCTTTCTTCAATTTCTTTCGGAACGTATATATATTTAATTCCGTAAATGTTTCTGTCACAAAAGTTGAAGAGATCTGTTGGCGTCAGTATTTGGTCAGTTGAAGGTCGCTGGAGGCTGACTCAAGCAGCCAAATGTTTAGTCGTGCTGCTAACTCCGTTGCATGGTGATTTGGTGAAACAAAATCACATAGTGAAACATTCACAGAATTTTATATATCTGTATATATATATATATATATATATATATATATATATATATATATATATATATATATATATATATATATATATATATATATATATATATATATATATATATATATATATATATATACCTTTATTTTCATTTATCAGCAAAAAATCCTACATATATATATATATATATATATGTGTGTGTGTGTGTGTGTGTGTGTGTGTGTGTGTGTGTGTGTGTAACATTTTTGCTGATAAATGAAAATAAAGGGAGACTATTATAGATCTATTTCGAGCTATTTTGCTCTCGTCAGATAGCCATACCCGTAGTGGGAATTGAACCTGGGCAGTCTGCTTGAAAGTCAGAAGATTAACCTCTAGGCCACAAGGTTCTATTCCCAATCAGCTCTTCACCAGGAAAGGGTTATATATGTTTTTTCTGTCGAGTCATCCTGGTGTATGGAAGGAAACATCACAGCTTCCTTTTGCCTTTCAGCCCCTCCTGGGACCATCCAGGCAGTTTTCTATAGTCGACAAACTATATTGTCTATGTGGGTAACATTTTTGCTGATAAATGAAAATAAAGGGAGATTATTATAGATAGTTATAGACTATTATTTTCATTTATCAGCAAAAAATCCTACACATATAGATTAGTGTGTCGGCTATGTAAAAAACTGCCTGGACGGTCCCAGTGAGGGGCTGAAAGGCAAAAATGGAAGCTGTGATGCTTTCTCTCCCATATTTGGGTACACCAGGATAACACGACAGAAAAACACACACACACACACACACACACACACACACACACACACACACACACACACACACACACACACATATATGTATATGCATATGCATATGCATATGCATATGTATATGTATATGTATATGTATATGTATATGTATATATGTATATATGTATCTATCTATCTATCTACCTACCTGCCTACCTACCTACCTACCTACCTACCTACCTACCTACCTACCTATCTACCTATCTATCTATCTATCTATCTATCTATCTATCTATCTATCTATCTATCTATCTATCTATCTATCTATCTATCTATCTGTATATATATATCTGTATGTATGTGTGTGTGTGTGTGTATATATATATATATATATATATATATATATATATATATATATATATATATATATATATATATATATATATATATATATATATATATATATATATACACACACACACACACACATATATAAAAAGAAACATAATCTAAAATAAGAGTTGTTGAGATTACATTTTTTTGAACTTCAACATTGGGGTCCAAGTTAGGGCAAAACTGACTGACCTCAAAGAACAATGAAAAATGCTGTTAATGAGTCATTCTTCCTCACATCTCATTGAAGCAAATGCCATATGGTGCAGAAAATCCACACTAACCAATTATCTGCAGGTACAAAGTATGGCAGAGATGGAAGCATTCCTAGCGGTCCCTTTTGCTATAGGGTAGGCTTCCAGGTCATCCTCAATCCTATTGGATATAATTTGTCCTGAGAAGTTTTCTGCTTGTATGCCAGGAGTCATCCTATCCTTCATTGTTCTCACTTCCCTAATAAATTAAGAAACTGATTTACAAGAAGAGATAAAGCATTTAGGAACTGTAAAATCAACTGCTACAGCTATCACCATTTTCTACAGATCTGTTAAGGACTGACAGTAGTCAGTTAAGGATGACAGACAAGATGGGAAATTCTCCAAGCAGATTGAAGAATTCAACCAGATGACTCAGACCATTTAAGTGATCTTCAACAGCCAGCCTATAACTAACTACAATCAGTAAATAAATAGCTTGCATCTTTCATCCATGTATTTCACGTTGTATGTATGTTTCTGATTTTATGCACCAAAGAATAATGACAACCATAATAATAATAATGGATCACTGGTTAGCTGCTGCAAGAAGATCACACAGACTGATTGCAAACAATGGCATGACAAAGTAGCAATAATGGCACATTGGAAGATCTGCAAGAAATATCATTTGCCTGAAAACAAGAACTGATGGGTCCATAAAATAGAGAAAGTGATAGAAAATTGCTCTGGGACTTTAGAAATCAAAATGACAGGCACCTGCCACGTAACACCCAGGCTTAAAAATTGTTAATAAGAAACATAAAAAAGTCTAGATAGTGGATATGGCAGTGCAGAATAGAAGAGAAAGATAAAATAACAAAATACAAAGACTTGCAAACAGAAATAGAACAACTGTAGCAAAAGAAAGCAAAAATAGTACCAATAGTGAAAGATGCCTTGGGTGCAATCCCAAAACAACTGAAACATCATTTGGACACAACTGGCATTGACAAAATCACCATCAGTCAATTGCAAAAGGCAGTTTTACTTGGAACAGCTTACATCTTGCAACTACCCGTATTTTTCGGAGTATAAGACGCACCGGAGTATAAGACGCCCCTTAGTTTTGGGGGAGGAAAACAAGGAAAAAAGGCCTCTGCCTCCCAGCAATTTGCCAAACAGCAAACAGTAAACAGCACAGATGATATACACTGTTTGCTGTGTATTTCTGTGCATGTGTGCCTGACCCATAGAAATAGCAAAGAATTGGAGAAATGTACATAATGCCAGAAAGTTTTCTTACATGTAATCACACCAACTCCTCCAATAATAACAGAGCTGGAAGGGACCTTGGAGGTCTTCTAGTCCAACCCCCTGCTTAGGCAGGAACCCTACACCACTTCAGTTCTAACTTCAGTTCTAATTGTCCTAACTGTCAGGAAATTTACTGAACAGGACACTATTACATTTCAGATTATACTTTTACAGATCTTTAAATTTTATGTGGCTTTCTGGAAGTACCGTATTTTTCGGAGTATAAGACGCACCTTTTTACCCTCAAAAAGAGGGTGAAAATTTGGGTGCGTCTTATACACTGAATGTAGCCCCACCCAGCCCCACCCAGCCACCCCACCCTTTGGCCTCTGCCTGCCAACAATTTACCTCTTTGCAGCAAACAGGGCAAAGCCTTATTAGCACACTAAGAGATTACTTGCCTCCTGACCTAGAGCTGACAGGCTTGCAAGTCACGTGGTAAAATGAAACTAACTACGGTGGCTGTAATGAGACAAAATGCTGGGAGATAAACTGGTGGCAATGTTACACTGCTGAAATTGCAACACGGTAAGCTACAGATACTGTAGCCTAGAGGTAGAGCTCTTGCCTCACAGTCAGGAGGTTGTGAGTTCTATCCTAGGTAGAGGCAGATTCTGTTAATATGTTATTTTGTTAAATGTTTGTAGTGTTCAAATTATAAGACTTATTTTTTAAAGACTGCTTTATTATTGTTCTAGACAACTTAACAAAATGAAGAAGCTTTTAAAAATAAATTCTTGCTCTGAAGAGGCCCAGTGCTATTGTATCTTCTTTTAAATAGCAGAAAGCCTTCCAGAAAGCCACATCAATTTTAAAGATCTGTAAAAGTATAATCTGAAATGTCCTGTTTTAGTATTAAGTATTAGTATTAAAATAAGGCAGCTGAATTAAACCCTGACTTAGTCATGTTTGGAGTAGATCTATTTAAATAATTGGGAGGAGTTAGTGTGATTACATTTAAGAAAACTTTCTGGGATTAATATACTGCCATAATGTACATTTCTCCAATTCTTTGCCATTTCTATGGGTCAGGCACACATGCACAGAAATACACAGCAAACAGTGTATATCATCTGTGCTGTTTGCTGTTTGGCAAATTGCTGGGAGGCAGAGGCCTTTTTTCCTTGTTTTCCTCCCCCAAAACTAAGGTGCGTCTTATACTTCGGTGCGTCTTATACTCCGAAAAATACGGTAGGTCTCTTCTCTGTGACAGCCCCTCAAATATTGGAAGATTGTTATCATGTTATCATGTTGTAGTGTGCCGGTAGGCCACTAGGAGCCGCTGTTCAAGTGGGAAGTTTGCAAATGTTGATTGGTTGAGCCGCTTGACAGCTAGATATAAAAGCTGGCTGTCAGGCAGAGTTTGCCTCAGTTAAGATTGTGAGTTGTTCCTCGTTATCTGTTATTAAATGAGTTAACTAACCTGAAGAGTGGCCGTCTTCTTCACCCCACCCATCTGACTGGCTTTACAGCACTTCTCTTCCTCAGACTAGACATTCTCAGTTCCTGTAACTGTTCATCATACGTTTTGTTGTTGTTGTTGTTGTTGTTGTTATTATTATTATTATTATTATTATTATTATTATTATTATTATTATTATTATTATTATTATTATTATTATTATTATTATTATTTATTGTATTTGTATGCCGCCCAACTCCCGAAGGACTCTGGGCGGCTAACAACAATTTGTAAATACAAAAGCTTCCTGTGTCCTGATAATCTTTATTGCTGTCCTGATAATTTTATTGCTTTATTGCTGTCCTGATAATCTGTATTGCTCTTCTCTGCACTCTTTCTAGAATATCAAACCATCTTTTTTTTATAGTGGTGTCCAAAACTGGATGCAGTGTGGCCGTATCAAAACAGTATATAGTGGTACTAATGCTTCATGTGATCTTGATACTATTTCTCTGTTGATTCAACTCAGGACTGTATTGATATTTTGGCGGCTACAGCACACTGCTGGCTCAGTTATTGTACACTTGGACTCCTAGATCTTTCTCATTGTTACTGTTGTCAAGCTATTGCCGATTCTATACCTGTGCACTTGATTTTTCTTGCCTAAGTATTAGATTTTTGCTTACAAAAAGCTGCCCTAAATACCAATCATTAGATTGGAAATACCTGCAAGCTGGAGTTACAAATCAGGCAGGGTGTCAGAGCACCTTGAGGAATTAAAATAGTTAAAATGCAATGATAACTATCAGCAGCCAACTCTTGCTCATAAAGTGAAACCCTTTAGCAGAGAGGTCATTTAAGCTCTCCAGAAAGAGCACACACAGGAGAAGTAATCCTTAGATCTATTTGCACCAGAGGTGGGTTCCTCCCAATTTGGACTGGTTCTATACAACCGGTAGTGGGAATTTCCCCCCACTTGCCGAACCGGGAGCATTGGCCGGTTGGTCACGCCCCTGAACTGACTCTTTCGGCGGTGCCGTAAACTCTGCCATCTTGGTTTTTGCTTCGCATGCGCAGAAGCTGTTTTTTGCTTCTGCACATGCGCAGAAGCCGAGTTTTCGGCACTGCAAATGCACATGCACACGTGCGTGCAAAGCATGTGTGCCCACATGGCGCAGGAGGAAGCAAACCGGCAGCGAGGTAAGTTAGAACCCACCCCTGATTTGCACCATTTAAAGATACCAGCTGGTCTCACTCACCTCATAATATATCTTAAGGAAACCATCCAGATTTAAGGAAAGATCACATGCCTCCCAGAAAGGCAGTAAAAAAATCAGTGCCAAGCTTGCATCCTGCCTCTTGGAAGTACACCCCAAAAGGACAGTGCCAAGAACCACTAAAGCAGTGAAGGAAGACCCCCTCCCTAGATAGAAAAAGCACTTTAGATAAGCCAGCTAGAATGAAGCAAACGAGCAAACACATTAGCTGTTGCTTGTTAAACCAATTACCAGGACAAATAGACACAGGAACTAGCCAGATTTCTGAAGCTGCTTCTTTTCATGAACAGAGATTAAAAAATTTCCTTCCAAACAAAGCTGAATAGGGAAAATTATCCCATCAATAAACACAGGATTAAACATCACCAAACACAGAATTAAACTTCACCAAAAACCAGTTTTAGACCAAAAGTCAGAAAGGGTATGTAAACTCACATTTGAATGTCAATCTTTCTAGTTAGCCAAGAAGCCTTGCTGAATGTCACTCATCTTAGTTCCTTGTCATTAAAAGCTTCTTTCCAGCAGCTCTGTGCTGGAAGAACTCCAACAGGGGAGTATTTCCTCCCAACAGCAGTGTAAAAAGCTTAAAACAACCCTTCCCCTCTAAGAAAGTTAAGCAAAGAAAAACAAAAAGTACCAGCAAAGAAAAAAAAACCACTCCAGAGACAGTAAGTCTAGGCATACTGCCAAGAATGTAATAAGGGTTAACGGAGAGGTAGTTTCTGTAAGCAGGGCAATAAAGATTAGGCCCGTGATGGCGAACCTATGGCACGTGTGCTACAGGTGTCGCGCGGATCCATATCTGCTAGCACGGGAGCCATTGCCGTAGATCAGCTCCAGCATGCATGAGTGCACTGGCCAGCTGATTTTCAGCTGGCCATGCCCCCTCCCCTCCCAGGAGTCTCCAGTGGCCTGTTTTGAGGTAAGTGAAGGGCTCACACGGAGGCTCTGGGAGGGTGAAAATGGCCTCCGGAGAGCCTCTGGGGGGAAGGCAATTTTTGCCCTCCCCAGCCTCCAGGAAAGCCTCTGGAGACTAGGGAGGGTAAAAAACGGGCCTTCTGAGTCCACTGGAAGTTCAGAAATGGACCATTTCTGGCTTCTGGAGGGCTTCCGGGGGGGTGGGGAAGGCCGTTTTTGCCCTCCCCAGGCTCCTAGAAAGTCCCTGGAGCCTGGGGTGGGCGAAAAATGGGCCCACCATGCCATCGCATGCCAAAAGCGTGGGTTGCGTGTGGGGGGGTGTCACGCATGCACAGGGTCGTGGCGCATTGAATTATGGGTGTGGGCACGCACGCGCATGACCCCCCACGCTTCTCCCGCTTTTAGCACATGATGGCAAAAAGGTTAGCCATCACTAGATTAGGCTATATAAACAACACCAGAATGTTGTAATTCCTTACAGGATTAACCCTGTAAAGTGGAAAAAACAAAAGGAGATTTCTTCTAACAACAGGTTCTACAAACTGCTTAGAAAGTTAACAACCGGTTCTAGAGAACCTGTTAGAACCAGTAGAATCCCACCTCTGATTTCAGTTGATTAGTATTTAAATACTTTTCAGATCTACTGTATATGTCTACCATTGCCTTGCCAACTATGGGTCTATCTACTTCACAGTCCATTAACTTCCCTATCCTCTTCTTTTACTCATGCAATACTTGGCTGGGATGGATTTATGGTGTTTCCAATCTAATGATTGGTATTTAGGGCAGCTTTTGTGATGTTAAGGAAAAGTCACTGACTGTTAATTTGCTGAGGAAGACAGCAAATGTCTTTTGTCATAGGAATAGAAACCAGGAAGATTATGTCAGATGCAAAAAAAAGAGAAAAAAACCAGGTCCACACATGAAAGTTCAATTTAAGTGATTTATTGCCAGAAACCTATACACAGGAATCTTCTCAACTAATGGTCAGCGTCTGGTTAGAGCAAGATAAGGGTCAATGGCAATCAAAGCAGGCTGGACAAGGTTTGCTTGTGGCTTCATAATTACTCTAAACTGATCCCTCTTTTAACCTCTCCCCCTGGATCTGCCAATCCTTCTTCTACAATTAGATTATAATACATTTAAGATTATACTTGTTTCTGCTTACTACTTAAATGTAATTCTTTATTCCATTTGGTATATACTTCCTTTAAAAAACATAAATGTGCTTTTCTAGAAAATGTATTTAGCGGTAATGCTAGTCCTGTGGTTTTTCTGTCAAGCTAGGCTAAAGAGATCCTATGAACTCCAGTTGAAAAAATTACAGAAGTGGGCCAGTTAATAAAAATTTGTCCCAAATATTGTTACATATACTGTAAGTTAATATTGTTGTTATTTGATTGTTGTATACCACCCAGAGTCACATTTTGTGAGGTGGGCAGTTATATAAATTCAATCAATCAATCAATAAGTTAATGCATTTTGTTCTGGATGCAGCATTTGAGATATTAACTGATTCCATTATAGAAAAAAAGTCTAGGGTTGGGGAGGAATAACTTCTGATGCTTTCCCTGGAACTGCACCTGAGTGGGTGATACTAGCAGTCTGTGCAGTGTGCAGCCAATGGTATTGTCATCTTTTACACATGGTTATGTTTTTGGTACCAGTTATTGCCCCCCTCCCGACGTCTCCCTGGTATGCTCCAGAACCTGATATGGCACCTCTCTTGGTTTCCCTGGCCTTCCACCAATCCCTTCCACAGGCACACTTAATGAGCCTACTTTGATCTTCTCTGAAATTGCTAGATAATGTTTTGTTTCATTTTATTTGTTAATGGTATTAGATTTAATACTTAACAATACTTTATCTTGTTGAATTTATTACTAAAATAGTTTTCTAATGTATTACCCATATTTATTTTCTAGTCATTGAGTCCCATACACTAAATATTGTTTTATTAATCATATTTTTAACTTCCAGATCCAACATTTTTCTTTATTTTTATATTGAGCTGTTGACTTATAAAAACTGTTGGCGAAAAGAAAATGTGCCAGTGAATATGACACAGCATTTTTTGTTTCTGTTAAGTTCTGTTAACCCGTGACTGGAAATTTGGTTAAGTCAAGTATCTGAACACACTTTCTGTAGTTATCCAGTAATTGTTTCTATGGAAATATCCTGCTGTTTGGTATATTCAGAAAGGAAAAAAAATTATAAGGCAAGAAAGAAGCAGTTGTTACTGCAGTCTGTATTTAATTTTGATGAAATTGTAAATTGATAGATGTAGAAACATTATAAGAAACTTTAGAGTCTAAAGCTGTTGTAGAATAATAACATAAAATGAAACAACTAACAGGGTATTTATAAAAATTTACTAGCCATAGAATAAATTACACCCTAGATCAGGGGTGTCAAACTTGCATCGTCATGGCTGTGTCATGTGATATATTGGGACTTTTTTCCCTTTTGCTAAACTGGGCGGGGCCAGGGCCAGCATGTGACGCATCCGGCCCACAGGCTGCGAGTTTGACACCCCTGCCTTAGATAATACTGGGACCCTGAAACAAAATCAGACTTCTAAAGAACTTTCTAGAGAAGTGAAATATTTTTATCTCTGTATGGAAAGTCATGCATTAAGTGAATATACTAGAGAATCCAGAATCTTCTCTCTTTGTCTTGTTTAGCAGATTTGAGAATAAGGAAAGAGTGCTCTCTCTACAGCTGTCCTGGAAAGGAAATATAGGAAATATATTTCCTATAGGAAACCCAATTATGCCCCTGTGAGTTGGGTGCTGTAGAAACCACAGCCCATGTTCTGTAATAAAGTCAGTAGTACAGGGATATTTGCCACCAGTTGATTACTTCCTTTTTATGTAAATTTCTGGAGCATTCTCTTAATTAAGAGGACCCAAACAATATTAATACCAGGCAAACTTCTAGAATTAAGCAGTCAGTTTGTGAGCAATTACAAAAAAATGCATTCTTTAGCAGCAAATACAAGTTGATTTATCAAGAATAAATCATACTGAACCAATCTGATTTCCCTTTTTGTTGGGGTGACCAGTTTATTTGACCACAGGAATGCAATGAACACAATGTGCCTTGGCTTTAGCAAAATATTTGTCAAAGTTTCCCATGGTAAAATGTGAACTGGACAGTGCTATCATTGGATGGATTCAGAGTTGTTGGAACAATTGAACCAAACAAGAGTATGGCAGTGACTCCATATCCTTTAATCTCAATAAATCAGCATTCAAGAAGATCTTGACAAACTGGGACACTGAACAAAGTAGCAAGATGATTTTCAGTATAAAAGTAAGGTTCTACATTTAGGCAAGAAAAACAAAATGCACAGGTATAGTATATGTGGTACCTTGCTCAACAGTAGTAACTGTGAGAGGGAGCTTGGAGTCCTAGTGGACAACCATTTAAACATGAGCCAGCAGTGTGCAGCAGCTGCCAAAAAAACCAACACAGTTCTAGGCTGCATTAACAGAGGGATAGAATCAAGATCACGTGAAGTGTTAATACCACTTTATAATGCCTTGGTAAGGCCACACTTGGAATACTGCATTCAGTTTTGGTCGCCACGATGCAAAAAGGATGTTGAGACTCAGAGTACAGAGAAGAGCAAAAAAGATGATTAGGGGACTGGAGGCTAAAACATATGAAGAACGGTTGCAAGAACTAGGTATGTCTAGTTTAATGAAAAGAAGGACTAGGGGAGACATGATAGCAGTGTTCCAATATCTCAGGGGTTGCCACAAAGAAGAGGGAGTCAGGCTGTTCTCCAAAGCACCTGAGGGTAGAACAAGAAGTAATGGGTGGAAACTAATCAAGAAGAGAAGCAACTTAGAACTAAGGAGAAATTTCCTGATGGTTAGAATAATTAATCAGTGGAACAGCTTGCCTCCAGAAGTTGTGAATGCTGCAACACTGGAAGTTTTAAAGAAGATGTTGGATAACCTTTTGTCTGAAGTGGTGTAGGGTTTCCTGCCTAAGCAGGGGGTTGGACTAGAAGACCTCCAAGGTCCCTTCCAACTCTGTTATTCTATTCAGTATAACATTTGGATAGCATTAAAAATAAATAAATATGATATAGGATGGGGAACATACTGTGCAGTAGTACGTACTGTGCAAGAATCACTTCTTTGACTGTTAATGGTTCAGGAGTGTTCTATGTAAAGATTAACAGTTTACAGATACTTACATTTTAATTGCATGTAATAAATCTTCCACTTTTGCAGAGTTATTTGGAAATTCAGACGGAGAGTTGTAGATTAGCCATAGACTTGTATATAGCAAAGACAGATGTTGCCTGTAGTTTGTTTGAGTGAATGTTGGAAATGTGCTTCTGAAATCAGAAGGCAGGAAAACTGAATTGTCATCTAAGAAATAGTCGGTTGGTCTAGCTCAGGGGTCTGCAACCTGCAGCTCCAGAGCCGCATGCGGCTCTTTGAGCTCTCTGCTGTGTCTCCCTGTTGGGTGATCCCGTCACTGGCTGGCCCCGCCCCTCACCCTCCCCTCCCAGTCACTCCTTGCCTAGCCTGAGAAGGTAAAGGCAATGGCGGGGGATGGAGAAGCGACTGGGGCTGATTCTCCGGCACCTCACTCTTGCTGGAGCTTCTTCCAGCCCTTGTTGGTGCTGCGCATGCCTCGGAAGCTTGGGGAGACATGCAACCTGCTCTCTGCCCTGAGATACTGGCCTGACCCAGCTGCGACTGATGACGGACTTGCTATCACAAGGGCTGGCGGGGTGGGAATGGGATCCAGGAGGAGGGGATGACAGAAAGGGGGACGGTTCCCGCAGCGCCCAGCCGCGGCTTTAAAACGTGCACCAATAACTTTCGTCACCCGGAGGACACTTTTCAATGAAAGCTGTGTGTGTGTATGTATCTCTATCTCTTTCTGTCTTTGTGTCTCTTCTCTCTTGGAAAGCCGGCGAGCTCTCCTTGGGGCACTTCGCTACTCCTTTTCTTTCTTCTTGGCAACTTTTTGGAAATCCGGGCTGGCTGAGGAATGAGCACAAGCCGCGATGGAGGCTTCCCTTCGGGTGACCCTCCTCCCCCTCCCCCTCCTTCTCCTCTTGCAACCCCCTGGCCTGCTATGGTGGGGCCAGGAGGTTGCGCACGAGCAGGGAGAACCTCCTCAAGCGAGCGCCCACCTGCCCTGCGTGTGCCTTTTCTGTGCTTTTGCTGAGCCCGGCCGCTTGCTTGAGCAGGGTCATCCCTCTCATACTCACCCTCCCAGCCTCACCACAGCCAGCCAGGGGGTCGCGAGAGGAGAAGGAGGGGGAGGAGGAGGAGGGTCATCAGAGCCTTAGTGCAGGAGCGAAATGGCCCTGTACTTGCCTTCACGCCACATTTGTGCTCAAGGCAGCCTTTGCCTCCTGCCGCTTTGGGCTTGAGCTCGCGTCTGCTGCACTTGGCCGAAGAGCTGCTGGTGGGGCAGAGGGAACACAGCAAGGCAATGTCTGGAGCCTTAGTGCAGGAGCGAAGTGGCCTTATATTTGCTTTCATGCCACATTTGGCTCAAGGCAGCCCTCGTCTCCTGCCACTTTGGGCTTGGAGCTCTAGGCCACATCATGTTGCTAGGGGCGAGTGGGGCAGAGTCGCATTGTGGCTCCATGTGGTAATGGGCTCCAGGAGGAGGAGGAGGGGACCCCATCTCCCCCATTGTGAAGCGCGCTAAAGTTCACTGTGCTACGCAAGTTACTGCGAGTGTGCCTCATAGCCTGCTCGACGCCTCATATCAGAATCAGAGAGGGAGGAGAGAGATATACAGAGAGAGAAACACAGAAAGAGGGGGGAGAGAGGGGGGAGAGACATAGAGAGACACACAGAGATAGAGAGGATGGAGAGAGAGACAGAGAGATACACAGAGAGAGGGGGGAGACAGAGACAGAGACAGAGATACACACACACAGAGAGAGAGAGAGAGAGAGAGAGAGAGAGAGAGAGAGAGAGAGAGAGAGAGAGAGAGAGAGAGAGAGAGAGAGAGAGAGAGAGAGAGAGAGAGATGTCAAAAGGGTTTTGTGGCTCCCAGTGTTTTTTAACAACCAGTTGTCTGCCCTAATGACCGGCTGGGTAGGCATGGCTAGGGTGGTCATGTGACTGGGTGGGAGTGAGTGATGTTGAGTTGGCCATGCCCACCCAGGTTTTGTGGCTCCCGATGTTTTCTTTTCTGTGGGAAATGGGTCCAAATGACTCTTTGAGTGTTTAAGGTTGCAAACCCCTGGTCTAGCTGCAGAAGAATCCAAAATAGTCAGATTAACAACAAACATTTGCTATGGGACAAGGAATAGGACAGACTTGGAATGTGAAGTTACAGGAATGCAAGTCAGGAAGCAGGAAAGTAGTTCCTAGCAAAGGGTGAAGAATAGCCGAGAATAACAGATTAAGAGAGTTGGAAGGGACCTTGGAGGTCTTCTAGTCCAACCCCCAGCTCAAGCAGGAAACCCTATGCCATTTCAGACAAATGGTTGTCCAGTCTCTCCTTAAAAACCTCCAGTGTTGGAACAACCACAACTTCTGGAGGCAAGTCGTTCCACTGATTAATTGCTTTAGGAGCCAGGAAATTTCTCTGTAGTTCTAGGTTGCTTCTCTCCTTGATTAGTTTCCATTCCGGCCTGCGGTCCGGATGCATCACGTGCTGGCCACGCCCACACCAGGTTTAGCGAAGGGGGAAAAAGTCCTGACCTCACATGATGACGCCGTGACGCCGTGAGTTTGACACCCCTGCTTTAGGTGCTTTGGAGAATAGGTTGACTCCCTCTTCTTTGTGGCAACCCCTGAGATATTGGGACACTGCTATCATGTCACTTCTAGTCCTTCTTTTCATTAAACTAGACATACCCAATTCCAGCAACTGTTCTTTATATGTTTTAGCCTCCAGTCCCCTAATCATCTTTGTTGCTCTTCTCTGCACTCTTTCTAGAGTCTCAACATCTTTTTTTACATTGTACAAACCAAACTGCATGCAGTATTCCAAGTGTGGTCTTATCAAGGCAATATAGAGTAGTATTAACACTTCATGTGATCTTGATTCGGAATGGGACTTTTCGTCTCCTACTCTTCCTTCTCCTCAGGCATTTCTCCTTGGCCGATTCTCCCCCAACTTATCTCCTCCGCTGACACGCGTCTTGATTCTATCTCTCTGTTAATGCAGCCTAGGACTGCGTGGGCTTTTTTGGTGGCTGCAGCACACAGCTGGCATATATTTAAGTGACTGTCCACTAGGACACCAAGAGCCCTCTCGCAGTTACTGCTATAGAGCCAAGTACCACCTATTCTACTCCTATGCATTTGGGTTTTTTTGAGCGATACGAAGTTTCTGGCTTTGCCATTTAGAGAAGGTTACACTATTTCCTTTCAAGGAAACAAGACAGTTTCTCTTGTTCATTTCTCTTTTGCTGGTACTGTTTTTAGAACTTGGTATTCTTCCAATGTCAGGTTAGAACTTCCTGAAATCCAAGTTAGCAGCTATCTGCATTAGATCTGAACAATTATTCTCAGGTGTCTGATAGCCTGTTGAATCCTCAGTTATATGATGAGTGTAGGCAAGAGTCTTCAGCCTCAGAATTAGAGGACCCTAATATAAACAGTCAGTTCCATGTTTTCCCATTATCAGTGAAGGGACCTGCTTTCTCTCTGGATTACAGGAAGATTATTAAAAAGAATCTTAGAATATTTCTGCCGTAGTTCATATAGGATATATTGGTTCTAAACTGAAAATATATTTTCAGTTAAATAGTTAGTTAGATGTTGATCCTTTCATTTCAATAAATATTGCTAAAGAGAGCTCGAGAAGAATCTTGCTTGGACTGCCAAAGAGCCTGAGAATGAGAAAAGGATTAAGATATCTTGGTGGATCTCAAGTTGAAGGTGACTCAACTCTGTGATGCAGCTGCCAAAAAAAAAAGCAAATAAATTCTAAGCTGCATTAACAGAAATGATCGAGAAAAGTCATTGTTCCTCACTGTAGCAGAATGGGAGGACTCAACACTGCTAGCTTGCTGCTGCCATCTCTTTGCACCACCGCCAAATCCTCACTGCCAACTTGCTCCTGCCATCTCTTTGCAGGATATCGCAACAACATAAATTCGCTGTGGGGATAACTCGCTGTGGGCGCTGGATGGAGAGCCGGGTGGGTGGGCAAGCAAGCAGGCTGTCAGGGGGGCAGCGATGGGTGGGGCTATGGTGGATGGGAAGTGAGTGGGGATGGGGTGTCAAAATGGGAGGGTGTCTTGCTATGAAAATAAGGGCAGCTTTGGGAAAGAATAGGGTGGGATGTCAGATTTTTTAAACTAAAAAGGTTTGTTTTGAGTTGCATTTAAATCCTTGCCCATCAAGCAGATTGCAAAGTTTGCAGCTGCATTTATTGTTTGTTTGTTTGTTTGTTTGTTTGTTTGTTTGTTTGTTTGTTTGTTTGTTTGTTTGTTTGTTTGTTTGTTTATTTATTTATTTATTTATTTATTTATTTATTTATTTATTTATTTATTTATTTATTTATTTATTTATTTATTTATTTATTTGTATTGCTGCCTATTCACCCATAGCGACTCAAGGCGGCTTACAGAATATAAAATCATATTTAAAACAATAAAAACTAACAAAAAGAATCAAATAAATTAATATACCGGTAGTACAATATAACAAAATCATTTAGCTGCAGATCTGATGCACTACGGAAATAGGGCTGCGTGGACAGGAAAATTTGGAATCCAAACTGAAAAAACCCCTCTTCTCAGCATTACTCTTTAACAGGATCAGTGTCAGCTTTGGGGAAAACATTGCTGTGACTCTCTGTCCAATCACACTATGCACATGACCAGAAATACCATGAAACCACCCACCCGGCTTGGGGAAAAGCACTCTGCACATGGCAGACTCTTTCTCTGCAGATGTTTAAACAAAAGATGAATTGCCCTCTATCTGGAGTGCTATAATTAAGGATTTTGACACTGGGTAGAATGTTGGACTCTATGGTTTCCTATAAGTACCATTTAACCAGATGTGGGATTGAAATTTTTTAGGAACCAGTTCTCTGCCCAGTTGCTGGGTGGGCATGGTCATGGGGTCGTAGCCTACTCGGCCTCCTGCACCATGGCAGGGGGGCATTTTTACCTCCCCCAGGCTCTGGAGGCTTTCCTTGAGCCTCCGGGAGGGCAAAAATGGCCTCCCACAGGCTCCGGAGGCCCTCCCGAGGCCGGAAATGGGCCTGTTTCTGGACTTCTGGTAGGTCTGTTTTTCGTCCTCCCCAGGCTCCGGAGGTTTTCCTCAAGCCTCCGGGGGGGCAAAAATGGCCTCCCATGGGCTCCAGAGGCCCGCCGGTGGCCGGAAACTGGCCCATTTCTGAACTTCTGGTAAGCCCATTTTTCATCCTCCCCAGGCTCTGGAGGTTTTTCTCGAGCCTCCAGGAGGGCAAAAATGGCCTCCCATGGACTCCGGAGGCCCTTCGGAGGCTGGAAATAGGCCTGTTTCTGTACTTCCCATACTTCCTGTAGGCCCATTTTCGCCCTCCCCAGGCTCCGGAGGCTTTCCTTGAGCCTCTGGGAGGGCGAAAATGGCATCCCCCGGGCTCCAGAGACCCTCCGAAGGCCAGAAACAGGCCCGTTTCTGTACTTTCGGTAGGCCCATTATTCGCCCTCCCAGAGCCTCTTCGCGGTCCCTGCACTTACCTGGCATCCAAAATGGACCGTATGAAGACTCAAGGGGTGGGGCGGGCAGGGTCAGCCAGTCCTTGCAACTACCAGTTTGGCGAACCAGATGTAAAATTAACATCCAGTTCGTCCGAACCGGCTAAAACCCACCCCTGCATCTAACATATTACATTCTACTAAATAAGCCTAGAAGTCAAAGCCAAGGCAGGCTGAATTCTAGCTGAAGTTTTAGAGGGCAAAGAAAATTCAGTCCAGGTACAGAAGAGGGAGATTTCTTGGGCAATCAAAGTGCAAAGGTAGCTGGTTACACAGGCTAACAATGGAAAATAGGCCTATTCAGATTGCTTTCACCCATCCTGCTACTACCCCACCTCTTGCATGTCCTTATAGATTGAAAAGTGTCAATGAAGTTCCACCAACTTAGACACCTCAAATGAAGCTTTACTATTGTTTCTAACTGCTATCAGAAAAATAGAAAGACTTGTTTAGATCCAATTTCATTAACTGAATCTGGCAGTAGTCCAGATGTGAGCACAGAGTTCTTCTACTGGAAGTCAATGGCTCAAAGATTTGGTACCCTCTTGAGACTAAACTCAATAACTAAGTTGCTATGTTAAGCCTTCTGTCTAACATGCATTCTCTTCCAGAGGAAATGTACCATGATTAATAACAATAGCATGCATCAGCAAGCAGTCTGTCATTGTTTCTCCAGCACTTTGCAAGCAGACCTGTTCTTCAGAGGAAACATGAAATGATTCTAACTAATCATGGCTCTGAATAATAAGAGAGAGAATAAGTTCCAAGCATATTGGTAAGCAGTATTGTCATTCCTACATGTGGATTCTCCATGAACTGAGTGTATATTCGTGTCATTCAATAATGTGAGAGAGCGGTGGTTAATATCTTTCCAATAATTTCCAATGCACAGACTAGAAATCTTGCTCTGGGATCAGGATTATCTATTCAGAGGCCTCTATGCCCTCACTTAGTGCCCAGTGTTTGAATCTCTGGATGGTACTAAGCAGAGAAAGTTACTTGCCTATGAAACCCTAACCCATAGGTGTCAAACTCACGGTGTCATGTTGCCGTCACGTGACATTTTGTGACATTTTTTTCCTTTGCAGAGTTGGAGTGGACATGACCTGCGCATGACGCATCCTAACCCTTACTGAATTACCAAATAACAGAGTTTAGAAGAGACCTTAGAGGTCTTCTAATCCAACTTCCTACTCAAGCAGGAGACCCTATACCAGTGATGGCGAACCTATGGCACGGGTGCCACAGGTGGCACGCGGAGCCAAATCTGCCGGCACGCGAGCCATTGCCTAGCTCAGCTCCAGCGCGCATGTGCACGCCGGCCAGCTGATTTTTGGCTCACATGGAGGCTCTGGGAGGGCGTTTTCGGCTTCTGGAGGGCCTCCAGGGGGACTGGGGAAGGTGTTTTTGCCCTCCCCAGGCTCCAGGGAAGCCTCTGGAGCCTGGGGAGGATGAAAAATGGGCCTACCGGGCCCACCAGCAGTTGGGAAACGGGCCATTTCCGGCCTCCAGAGAGCCTCCGGGGGAGTGGGGGAGGCCGTTTTCGCCCTCCCCAGGCATTGAATTATAGGTGTGGGCACTCACGCATGCGCGATAGCACGCGCGCATGCACTTTCGGCACCCAAGGGAAAAAAGGTTCGCCATCACTGCCCTATACTATTCCAGACAAATGGCTGTCCAATCTCTTCCTAAAAACTTCCAGTGATGGAACACTCACAACTTCTGGAAGCATTGATTAATTATTTAAGGAAATTTCTCCTTAATTCTATGTTGGATCTCTCTTTGATTCATTACTTCTTGTTTTGCCCTCAGGTGCTTTGGAGAATAGACCAAGCCCCTCTTCTCTGTGACATTCCACATTTTTTTAAAAGCAATCTAGCTTTCAGCCTGTAGAACTTTAATTTTTTAGTTTAGTTGAATTCATATTGTGATAAATTTTGAATGACAGTATTGTTGTGGCCTAGTTTAGACAGTCTCTTTATTTTGAAGCTGATTTGATTTATATACATGTTTTAACTTGAACACATTGTATTATTGTGGGTTCTATTGCATACCGCCCAGAAAGACTATTGGGTGGTTTAAAATGTTAAATAAATACATAAATGGAATCCCAACCAGCCAACTGGGAGTTTTAATTCTAACTTATACTGACAGCAACCAGCTGGTTTATATAGTATCCTCTGAGCTTTTGGAGGAAATGCAAAATGTCTCTAAAAGTTCCTGACTCCTCCAGGCCATAATGAAAAGCACCAGGAGTCAAGGACACTTTCCTGCAGATAAGTAGAAGGAAAATTGGCCAAAAAAAATAATAGAGAAAAATGTTTGTTTATTTTGACTTTCTTGATGGCCAGCATGAGATCAGGGGCTTTCTCTTTTTTATTTTGCAAGTTGCTTTTGGAAATAATGGTCAAATAGCAGGATATAAATCTAGTCAAGCAAGAATTATTGGTTTTAAATAAAAAAATAAATTCACACTGGTTTCTAACTATAACAAAGCAACTGACTAGGTGATAAACAGGTTATCTCTTAGGTATTCTAACATAATCATAGAATCATAGGGTTGGAAGAGACCTTGGAAGTCTTCTAGTCCAACATCCTGCCAAAGGCTGGCGTGCTTTTTTAATCCTGGACAAATGGCTGTCAATTCTTTTCTTGACAACCTCCAGGATGCAGCATCCACAACCCACAACTGGGAGGCAAGCTGTTCCATTGATTAATTGTCAGGAAATTTCTCCTTAATTCCAGCCCCTCAAACACTCTCCTTAATTCCAGCCCCTCAAATACAGCTCTCATGTCACCCTTAATCCTTCTCTTCATTAGGTAGGCATACCTAGTTTCATTAACCGTTCATCATACGGTTTAGCCTTCAGATCTCTAATCATCTTTGTTGCTCCTCTCTTCATTCTTTCTGTCATCTCAGTGTTGTACTGTGGTAATCAGAACTGGATGCAGTATTTTAAGTGTGTCCTTACAGTGTGTCCATACAATAAGCCGGCATGACTAAAAGCCGAAGGCGCACAGAACGCTGTTACCTTCCCACCAAAGTGGTCCCTATTTTTCTACTTGCATTTTTTATGTGCTTTCGAACTGCTAGGTTGGCAGAAGCTGGGACAAGTAACAGGAACTCACTCCGTTACACAGCACTAGGGATTCGAACCACTGAACTGCCAACCTTCTGATTGACAAGCTCAGCATCTTAGCCACTGAGCCACCATGTCCCCGGAGACGTTATACACCAGAATTAATATCCTTTGTGTGTGCACTTGCAGTCAATAGCAGTGAGCAGTTCTTGTCAGCTGATTCATGAGGCCAGAGAGTTCTTCTCCCTTGTTTCTTCAGTCTCAGAGACACAGATGCTTGGAGGAGCTCCATGCTCTTTCCATGGGGAGAAGTTCTCTGCAGCTGTGGCTCTTCTGGTGGATGTAGGGGGCCTTGAAATGACACGGTCTCTGTAACCTCCTAGTTGTCCTTGGCTGATCTCAGAAAAAAAGAGAGGTTTTCAAGTTCCAGGGCAACTCTGATAAATATATTTGTCCTCTACTGTTTAAAATGCATGTATCCAGAGAACTTGCAGTTTTGGTTTTTTCTTGGTTTTATTAAGTTGTAAAACAAAAACAAAAAACAAAAACAAACATAGCAGATAAATCCAAACTAAAAAAACAACAAACAGAGGAAACTGGAAAAGCTTCCTCAACCTGATGAGTGAAGTCTGTGTGAAGAAAAACTTAGCCAGGCAATCAGAGGTGAGATAACATCCTACAATTTAGCCTTGGTCACAGAGAAGATCTCCCCCTATATCTGCATCTTGCACAGCTGTCTCTTGTCTAACATTGGGACACCAAAAATGTTTCTACAGCAAGACTTAGGGATTGGGCACACTAATGTGGGAGGAGAGAAGAATCACCCAAACTTTGCACTGTGATAATAAACAACCTGAACTGGTAATCGGTGTAGTTACTCTCAAAGAAAGTCCCTAGCCAGAATGATTCAATATCCCTCCCATTGGACGCCCAGATTCAAGACTAAATCCAGGAGTAGGGACCAAACAGCAAATATTAAATCAGTGCTGCATAAGGTAACCAGATTTTAACATTGGTAAAGAGGGACACCATTGACCGGGGTGGGTGGGTTCCTGATTAAAAATTATTTATTTATTTATTTTTGGTCGTTTTTGTATGCTGCCCCACTCCCGTAGGACTCAGGGCAGCCATACAACCTTCTTTCTTTCTTTCTTTCTTTCTTTCTTTCTTTCTTTCTTTCTTTCTTTCTTTCTTTCTTTCTTTCTTTCTTTCTTTCTTTCTTTCTTTCTTCTTTCTTCTTCCTTCCTTTCTTCCTTTCTTTCATCTTTCTTCTTTCCTAACATCTTTCTCTCTCTCTCTCTCTCTTTCTTTCTTTCTGTCTGTCTGTCTTCTTTCTTTTTCCTTCCTTCCTTTCTTTCTTTCATATTTCTTCTTTCCTAACATCTTTCTCTCTCTCTCTCTTTCTTTGTCTGTCTTTTTTCTTCTTCCTTCCTTCTTTCTGTCTTCCTTCATTCCTAACTTCTTTCTTTCTTTCTTTCTTTCTTTCTTTCTTTCTTTCTTTCTTTCTTTCTTTCTTTCTTTCTTTCTTTCTTTCTTTCTTTCTCTTTCTTTCTTTCTTTCTTTCTTTCTTTCTTTCTTTCTTTCTTTCTTTCTTTCTTTCTTTCTTTCTTCTTTCTTTTTTATGCAGCTATTAGTTCTTGGAGGGATTTGGCTGGGTAAACTTGGCCAATCTGACTAAACCAGGGGTCGGCAAACTTAAACACTCAAAGAGCCATTTGGACCCGTTTCCCACAGAAAAAAAACCACCAAGAGCCACAAAACCTGGGTAGGCGTGGCCAACTTGACATCACTCACACCCACCCAGTCACATGACCCCCCTAGCCACGCCCACCCAGCCAGTCATTAGGACAGAGAACTGGAAACCACAAAACCCTTTACTCTCTCACTCTCTCTCTCTCTCCCCCTCCCTCTCCCTCTCATCTCTCCCTTTCCATCTCTTTATCTCGCTCTCTCCATCCGTATTGTCTATCTGTCTGTCTGTCTGTCTGTCTGTCTGTCTATCTATCTATCTATCTATTTATTTATTTATTTTGGAATTCTTATATGCCGCCCAACTCCCTAAGGACTCAGGGCGGCGTACGACAGTGAAAAATACAAGAATAACCAAATCTAAAATGTTAGTTAAAAGCAAATATAAAAATTAAAACACAGTATAAAAAGATCATCAACAACCATTCAACATCATACATACTTGGGGGGTGAGCTCGAGTGAATTAGATCTATCTATCTATCTATCTATCTATCTATCTATCTATCTATCTATCTATCTATCTATCTATCTATCTATCTACTCTCTCTCCCTCTCATCTCTCCCTTTCCATCTCTTTATCTCTCTCTCTCCATCCATATCTATCTACCTATCTACTTACCTACCTACCTACCTACCTACCTATCTATCATCTATCTATCTTCACTCTCTCTCTCTCTCTCATCTCTCCCTTTCCATCTCTTTATCTCTCTCTCCACCCATATCTATCTATCTATCTACCTACCTATCTACCTACCTACCTACCTACCTATCTATCTATCCTATCTATCTATCTATCTATCTATCTATCTATCTATCTATCTATCTATCTATCTATCTATCTATCTATCTATCATCTTATCTATCTATCTATCTATCTATCTATCTATCATCTATCTATCTATCCATCCATCCATCCATCCATCCATCCATCCATCCATCCATCCATCCATCCATCCATCCATCCATCCATCCATCTATCTATCTATCTATCTATCTATCTATCTATCTATCTATCATCTATCTATCTATCTATCTATCTTCTCTCTCTCTCATCTCTCCCTTTCCATCTCTTTATCTCTCTCTCTCCATCCATATCTACCTATCATCTACCTATCATCTATCTATCTATCTATCTATCTATCTATCTATCTATCTATCTATCTATCTATCTATCTATCTATCTATCTATCTATCATCTATCTATCTATCTTCTCTCTCTCTCATCTCTCCCTTTCCATCTCTTTATCTCTCTCTGTCCATCCATATCTATCTACCTATCATCTATCTATCATCTATCATCTATCTATCTTCTCTCTCTCTCTCATCTCTCCCTTTCCATCTCTTTATCTCTCTCTGTCCATCCATATCTATCTACCTATCATCTATCTATCTATCTATCTATCTATCTATCTATCTATCTATCTATCTATCTATCTATCTATCTATCTACCTACCTACCTACCTACCTACCTACCTACATACCTATCTATCTACTCTCTCTCCCTCTCATCTCTCCTTCCTTCCTTCCTAACCTTTCTTTTTCTTTCTTTCTTTCTTTCTTTCTTTCTTTCTTTCTTTCTTTTTTCTTTCTTTCTTTCTTTCTTTCTTTCTTTCTTTCTTTCTTTCTTTCTGTCTTCCTTCCTTCCTAACTTTTCTTTCTTTCTTTCTGTCTTCTTTCTTCCTTCCTTCTTTCTCTCTGTCTTCCTTCAATCCTAACTTCTTTCTTTCTGTCTGTCTGACTTCTTTCTTCTTCTTCTTCTCCTTCCTTCCTTCCTTCCTTCCTTCCTTCCTTCCTTCCTTCCTTCCTTCCTTCCTTCCTTCCTTCCTTCTTTCTCTCTACAAACCAATCCACACTGTGGCTGCACCGGGGAGCCCGCGTACTGGTCATTAACAATGGAGACGCAGAAAGTCTCAGCTCCCAGCCTTCGCGGGAGTCGACCTGGCATGGCTGTGGAGAGGGGCTGGCTGAATACTTTTCAGCAGCTCCTGGAAGACGGGCAGCTGTCAGCCCAGCCGGGGAGGAGGAGGAGGAGGAGGAGGAGGAGGAGGAGGAGGAGGAGGAGGAGGAGGAGAAAGGCAGCGGGAGAGACCTCAGAGCAGAACACACACACACACACACACACACACACACACACACACACACACACACGACTCGCAGAAAGTCTCAGCTCCCAGCCTTCGCGGGAGTCGAGCTGGCGTGGCTGTAGAGAGGGGCTGGCTGAATACTTTTCAGCAGCTCCTGGAAGACGGGCAGCCATCAGCCCAGCCAGGGAGGAGGAGGAGGAGGAGGAGAAAGGCAGCAGGAGAGACCTCAGAGCAGAACACACACACACACACACACACACACACACACACAATCACTTTTGTTCGCTAAAACAGCCTCACCTTTTCTTTCTTTTTCTCTCTCTTCCTGCCCTTGCAACTTTCAGTGGGGAGCGGTTCTGCGGGAGCGCTTCCCTTTCCCTCTTCTCCTCAGCGGAGGCAGGGTCGGCGCGGCTGCCCGTGAGAGGACTCGGCCGGCGCCCGCTGTCGCCTGCCGCTGCCTGGAGAGCCTTGGGCGCTCGGCGCCATCTTCCGGCTTTCCTTCCACGCGCGCTGCAGTCCCGCTCGCCAGGCAGAAAAGCGTTTCCTGTCCATTGGATGATTGCAATGCGTCACTTGCAATCATCTAATGCGCCACGTTTGGCGCATGCGCCACGGTTTGGCCACCACAGAGCCCTACATGCCTGCCTTAAAACTCCCCGAGTTTTAACTCTCCCCAATCTCGCACGCCCCCCTTTCAGGCCGATTTTTGGAAAGAATGCCCTAGTCGTGCATTCTTTCCAAAAAACGGGACTTTTTAGAAACGCGGCGGGACGTGGGACAAATCATTAAAAAGCGTGGCTGTCCCGCCAAAAGCGGGACGTCTGGTCACCTTAGTGCTGCATCATGTACACTCTCTTCCATTTAATTCAAGACGGCAACAAGATATTTAGATATCTGTTCCTATACTTAGATGCTTACAGGTTAAGACCTTTTTCAGAGATAATTTTCATCATATTAATTTGGTTTCTAGATCTTGTTTGGCTTCTAAACTGTTGCTGTTATTTAGATATTGTGTTCTATGAAACCTGTATTAGCTATATTTTTGTTTTAAAATGAAATGTTATTTAAACTGTCCATGTATTTTTATTATAAACTAAAATTTGCTTAACTCTCTAACTAAATGAACCTGCTTTAAGTGATTATCTGACTTGTATTGCCATGAGGATTTCCAACTTTTATTCTGTATCTATTTTTTTAATATTTCTGCAAGTATTGTCTCCTGCTTCATTTCACTGTTAATCCATCTTTTTTGTGCATTATAAAAATAGTACACTAATTAAGAACATAAGAATTTAAAGCAGTTGCTTCTATATTAGACAGAAGGACCTTCTACAGTTTAACTATCTGTTGTGTAAAGAAGTACTTTTCTTTTTACGCCATGAACTACCCTGCATTTAGCTTCACTCATTAAGTTATTGAATGAGATTGTCTGAGATATGAGCCATGCAATGTGCTTTGTGCAAGACTGTGCTTGAAAAAGATCCAGAAAGTGCAGCTGGTTCAGGGATCAGTGCTTCTTCCTAACTGGCGGTCATAGACATTCTGGCTGCTGGTCAATCTAGAGATTGCTGGTGTTAACCTTGGACACACTAACATTTCTAAAACACATTTGATCTGCATGTAATATTTATCCATATTTTGCCTGGGCTTAGCATATTATGCAATTTGGAACAACCTTTAACTTGGCTTCTTTATGGTTTAAACTTCTTTCAGTCCTAGACTATTTCATCCATCCTAAAAAATGAGTTATGGCTTAGTTGCAAAGCAATTAACTCTTACAGCCATTTATTCATTGCTCCTAAAGACTTTCTTTAAAACTCTTTTCATGAAAAGGGAGGGTTTTTTTTCTCATAGCATGTGTAATAATTATTTTCAGTACCTAGTATTTTACATAGTGGTTAGTAGAAATGCTGCAATTTCTACCATAGCTCCAAGGTTTGTGTGTGTGTGTGTGTGTGTGTGTGTGTGTGTGTGTGTGTGTGTGTGTACCAAAATGATTAGAAAGCTAGAACAGTTCCTTAAAGGGGAAGACTACAATTATTGTAGCAATTCATAGAAATATTATTATTTATAAAGTAATATGTATAAATTTCTATTAATATTGGGGATTGATATATCTATATGATCTGGGTGTGCATCAGTAGTGGGTTCTAAAGCCCTTTACTTTTCTGCATGTGCAGAAGCATCCCGGGTGGGTGGACGGAGCCTCCTGCCACCGCCGCTACCGGGCTTTAGAACTGGGACGAACCGGGAGCAACCCACCACTGGTGTACATTGTTTGCTCTTAAACAATGTTAATGTTTTAAATACTTTATAAATGTTTTACACAAGTTACAAAATGCAGAGTATGGAGAACTTCTATTTTTTATTGCCAATTTTAGTATTTTGTCCCATCAATAGCTCTTCCTCCCACATATTAACCTACATTTTGGTACAATTTAAACAAGACAGGATCTTCATACATTATCTGTCAATGTTTGTGGGCCAATTCTAAATAAGGCAGAGTAATTCAATCAATCCTGTTATATAGGTTTTATGCATTTGCTTACGTAGGATTATACAATGTATATAATACCATATAGGAATTCTCTAGAGCAGTGATGGCGAACCTATGGCACGCGTGCCACAGGTGGCACGCGGAGCCATATCTGCCGGCACGCGAGCCGTTGCCTAGCTCAGCTCCAGCGCACATGTGCGCCCCAGCCAGCTGATTTTCGGCTTGCACGGAGGCTCTGGGGGGCATTTTAGGCTTCCAGAGGGCTTCTGGGAGGACAAGGGAGGGCGTTTTTGCCCTCCCCAGGCTACAGGGAAGCCTCTGGAGCCTGGGGAGGGTGAAAAACGGGCCTAACAGGCCAACCAGAAGTTGGGAAACAGGCCGTTTTTGCCCTCCCCAGGCATTGAATTATGGGTGTGGGCACTCGCGCATGCGTGATAGCCCGTGCGCACACGTTTTTGGCACTCGAGGAAAAAAAGGTTCGCCATCACTGCTCTAGAGAATATTAAAAAATGTTGAAACTTTAATCTGGTAAAGAGCAATTAGTTATCCTTTTTCAAAATGTGTCATGTCAGAGCAGTACATGTCTTATTAGGAAATAAAATTGAAAAATAAAATCCAGATATTTACTAATGTTCTAAAATGCTAAATAATAATCAATCAATTTGCAACCAAGTAATACTTTTTATTAGTAGATTATATTTCTTTAAATATTTGCTTGTTCCCAGGCCTAGACATTTCCTGACTTTTGTTAAGTAGATGGACTCAGTGTCTAATTGAGAGAGGATGTGACCACACCAGATGACATAGTGTAATTCACATGAAGGAAGTCTACTGTTTTGATGTTTATAAGCTCCATATGCTAGTTGTTTGTACTTTGATAAGAGCATTTTTGGTACACAGAACAAACCACAAGATTCACTACATACTGCCGTACAAAATTTATTCGTCTTTTGTGTGTCAGAAGGCAAGAAGGAGGTTATGTTGTATACCAATCAGTGTGACTTGCTGTTTAATACTTTTAATTTAACTGAAGAACTAAGCCCAAAGATATTTTAGAGTTAAATACATGGCACATAGGGGATAGATACATTAAAATATGTTAAATTACAAAAATTGTTTAAAAGTTTACTATTTGTATAATTATTTGTGAATAATATCACAAATTTGTGATTTGTGATATTTGTGAATCATACAATTATGATACATATAATGCGAGATAGAATGTGCCTAATATGGCCAAATTCTTTATTATGCTTATTTGGTTTCATCAAGGAGGAAGAATTTATGATTTCACAGGGACACTTTTCAAACATTGCAAAAAATTGCCCTAAGAGTGCAGAGGAACCGAAAAACACAACATTTTAGCCTCAGCTACTGGTGCCTGCATCCCCCTCCCCAGGAAGCACATAATGGCAATGGGAAGATCCCTCTGGCCAGAGAAGGAAGAGCTGCGGAGTTCTTCCTTCCTACCAGAAATAACATTTGGAACCAAACTAAGTGATTACATATTCCACCCTTCTCAAAATGAGGATGATCTCTCTCTCTCTCTCATTTGGGCACAGCAATTTAATCAGTTTATGCTTTCAGCAGATTCTTTATAAATTGGGGGGGATGAGTAAACTGTCTTGCCTTTGATGCTTCCTCCTCAAGAATATTCCCATTAGCTACTGAGATCTAAGCTTTGTAGACAGGGTGTTTTTTTTTTCCAGAATGGTGAGTAAGATTTATTAGTGTCCATGATAAGTAGCTCCAAACAATCATATGGTTGTTCCAATCATTTCTGTTCATCCAAGTGGCTGGAGGAATAAAGTTAACATCAACAGAATTCTTAAACTATTCAAAGTTACACAACACAAAATAGGAGCACTTTAAAGTGCCTAGTATATAATGATGAAGGTAACTAGTTGATGACAATTAATCTAGAATATTGATAAAAAGCCTACAGAGAGGGAATCGACTGTGGGAACTATGGGAACTCATCATCCCAATCCTGGAATGAATTTGCATGCTGAATTTAAACACATGCTAAATGTAAGATGTATACATTCAAAGTATTTTAAGAATTAAGAAAAAGAAGTTTCCGTTGTTTTATATAACTACATTTTCATTTCTATTTTAACGCCTTTCAATGCAAAGGCAAGATATACTGTATTTACCAGAAAGATGACTTTTCCCCCTGCTAATAAATATGAATGGAAGAGTTTCCTTCCATTTGCTAAGAAAGGTCATAGTACCTGTTATGCTATCTGGAAAGCATCCCCCTGGAGATCAACCAGTGGAACAGCTTGCCAGCAGAGGTCGTGAGAGCCCCAACACTTGCGACCTTCAAGGAGAGACTGGACTGCCATCTGTCTCAAATGGTGTAGGAACTCCTGCTTGAGCAGAGGGTTGGACTAGATGACCTACAAGGTCCCTTCCAACTCTAATAATAAATCTAAATCTAAATCTGTATAACCCCCACCCTAACCTGCCTCCAAGTGAGACCTGAAAACCTGGCTCTTTTCCTAGGCCTTGGTTTAGGATATTTGGTGGGCCTCCAAGTTTGGGAGTAATATCTGTTCCTTCAAGTGCAACTTTGTTCTTTTCTAATGTATCATTATCATCTTGCTTTTTATTGTTGTGTAGCTGCTCAGATTCACCTTGAAGTCTGGCAAAAGAAAGAGAGGGAGGGAGGGAGAGAGGGAGGGAGGGACAGAAAGAGAAGTCCATGAAATCATGCTCAGTGCTTCCTTCCTTTTGTTGCTGAAAAAAAGGAAGAATAAAGGAACATTGTGTTGAAAGTGAGCAAATATGAGAGAGGTACAAATAACCAAGTGTCAAAAGATTGGGAGAAGCTGTGTTTCAAGAACGTGAAAGTGAACAAGTTAGATTCTCCCTCCAGAACTAGAGAGTGAATGTTAGCAATGGCAAGTTGCTGCTGTCCACTTCTTCAATGGGTTCAGGAAAATCAAAATCTTCCATCAAGTGGAAAGTCTCCATGGAGACAGAGGCTTGTCACTACTGATATTTACAAAGGGAATGTATGTAGAAGCCTCAAGCATACATACTTGAGAGTAAGAGGCATTTAATTCAATTCATATTACTATCGAAAAGCATATATCGTTTGGGTCTAGTTCAGTCCAGAAATGTTTCTCTTTCTTTGCCTAAGTATATATATAGTGAAATTAAATTATGAGTTACATGATGAAAGAAAAAAAATCAGCTTTAAGCATAATCTTCATTTCCAATAATTCCTCTGAGTCATAAAATAGGTCTTTAAAATTTAAATTTAATTGTAAATCTTTAAAAATTAAAATATGGGCAGCTGTATCCCTGTGTTGAATCTTCAGTTGTGCTCACTGGCTCAGAAGAAAATGTTTAACTGAGGGAGTTTTAAAATGAGACTGGACAAATCCATACAGGATAGGACTATTCAGAGGTGTTCACAGGATAAATGATAAGCGTCAAAAATACTCCATCCTATTTACACATGTGTATGATTTAATAAGAGAAAGTGGAGTTTGCATATACAGGAGTGCGGTACTGTTTTTGTCATTCCCCTCCTTTGCAGACATTACTAGGACTATCAGCATCTGTGAACTACCTAATCACTTACTAATAAGTAATAAGCAGGTGAACTGCCTAGTTACTTACTTCCTGAACCACAGGCAACATACAACACTGGTGGCACACAGTGCAATTAGTGGCAAAAAAAAAGCTTTTTCCCTCCTGGCCATGTCTGTAGCTTTCCTGATTACATCTGATCAACTGGTGACAAATAATATTGCAGGTGATCTAGCAGAGCTCTTCTTGTATCCCAGGGCTTCAAAAATGTGAGCTTTGCTAATAAGATTTGTTGATACCAAAGTAGTGATATCTCTTTATATTTTTGTCAAGATTGCTCTAAGTGCATCCATGTTTGGTACTGTGTCTGTGTAGACCTTTGAAGTGCTGCTTTATTTTGAAACCATTTTCAAGTTGCCTGTCTCCTTGAAGGGCAGAATTAGAGTGGCTTAACCTCCTGAATATGGATGCTAAACAGGCTTCTGTGCAGCACCTATTTCCACCAGACTAAATCAGCCTTTCACATCTCACCTGTATCACAGGTGAGGTGTTGAGAGGTTGTTGTGGGGGCAGTGGTTAGTTTGTTTTCTGGCTGTGCAAATTAGATTTACCTCAGGATATGTACATTAATCTTTTTAATGTTTTATCTGTTTCTTATCAAATAGATATTACAGGTAGTCCTCGACTTACAACAGTCTGCTTAGTGACTTTTTGTAGTTACAACAGCACAGAAAAAAGTGACTTATGATCATTTTTCAAACTTATGACTGTTGCAGTATCCCCATGGTCACGTGATTTACATTCAGATGCTTGACAATTGGTTCATATTTATGACGGATGCAGTGTCCTGGGGTCATGTGATACCCTTTTGTGACCCTTTGACAAGCAAAGTCAATGAGGAAGCCAGATTCACTTAACAACCATGTTACTAATTTAACAATTGCAATGATTCACTTAACAACCGTGGCAAGAAAACTGTGGCAAAACTCACTTAACAAATTTCTCACTTCTCATTTCTCACAAATTTTGCAACATAAATTTTGGGCTCAATTGTGGTCATAAGCTGAGGACTACCTGTATTTGTACTCTGTCACTTAAATCTATTCCTGTTTCAGTTGTATTTTTAATTGTTTTTCCTATTGTCAGTTTTATTGAACTTTTGAATGTGTCTCTTGTTTTTCAGGGAGGAAAGTCCTATACCGGACCATGTGCAGGGAGAGACTGCAGTGGGGGCTGTGAATGTTTTCCAGAAAAAGGAGCTCGTGTGAGTACCAGCATCTTGTTGAATTAAAAATATTATTATTTTAATGAATTAGGGTTTTTTAATCACTGAAATTGGAAACTTTGGTATAGGAGTCTGGAATTAAATATTAATAGATAGGATTAAAATATAGATGAACCAATCCTGGACATGCAGATTAACAGCTTCTTGTGAGAAAACAAAATAATCTGGAGCTGGACTTTCAGACCTCTGTAAATACTCATTTATCAGAAAATAACAGGTAAGTTTGTCTCTTGCATTTACAAGGGTCATTATTGCCTTTTCTTTTTTTAAATCCTGGGAGGATAAATTCATTTTGAAATAAAGACTGGTCCAACTCATCAGAAGGGCTTTAAACTAAAATTGAGGGGGGAGAATGATCAATCTTTAGAATACAAAAACGATCATAAATCCCAAGAAAACAAATCAAATAATGAGGTAGGGAGTGATGAGAAAAAAGAAAAACTCAAGCGACAACTAAGAGATGCAGGAAACATACCCATGGAGAGGCATAAAAGTCCTAAATGCTTATATACAAATGCTCAAAGCTTGGGGAACAAACAGGGTGAACTAGAAGCAACAGTACACAAGGGTAGGTACGACATAGTTGCCATTACAGAAACCTGGTGGGATGAAATCCATGACTGGAATTTACTGATGGATGGATACAAATTGTTCAAAAGAATCAGATCAACAAAAAGAGGAAGTGGAGTCGCATTATATGTGAGAGGTCACTACATATCTACAGAAATGCACATGATCAAAGATGAAACCCCTCCAGAATGTACATGGGTCAATATAAAAGGGGGGGGGGAAGTGACATTGCCATAGGTGTATATTATAGGCCACCCAACCAATCAGAAAAAATAGATGAACTCTTTGCCTACCAGTTAACAAATGTATGTAGGAAGCATACCACAGTAGTAATGGGAGACTTTAACTAGCCAGATATCAACTGGGAGACCAACTCTGCAGCGAGTGGGAGATCAAACAGATTCCTAACCAACCTAGCTGACAACTTTATTATCCAAAAGGTAGAGGAGGGAGCTAGAAGTAAAGCTATACTGGACCTAATTCTTACTAATAGAGAAGAAGTGATAGAGGGAGTTGAAGTTGCTGGAACTTTGGGTGAAAGTGTCCACATCATACTGGAATTCAATATAATGCAAACACAAGCAATAGAAAATAATAACCAGTGCCTTAAACTTTAAAAGAGCTGATTTTAACCAACTCAGAGAGACCCTAGGAAAGATTCCATGAATGAAAATCCTAAAGGGGAAAACAACTGGAGAAGCATGGCAAACTCTGAAAAATGCAATCATAAAAGCCCAGTCCAGTGCAATACTACTGAAAAATAAAAACAAGAAATTCAAGAAGAAACCATCATGGCTGCACAAAGAATTATCTGACAAACTGAAAGACAAAAAGGACAAGCACAGAAAATAGAAAGAGGGACACATAACTAAGGCTGATTATCAGCAGATAGACAGAACATACAAAGATGAAGTCAGGAAAGCAAAGGCTTGTTACAAAAGTCAATAAAAAAAGGTTTCTTTCAACATATTAATAACAAGAAAAAAATTAAGGAAACAGTAGGTCCACTAAAGAGAGAAGATGGCAAGGAAGTAACTGGCAGTAGGGAGAAAGCAGAGGTGTTTAACTCATTCTTTGCATCAGTCTTCACGCAAAAAGAAAACATAGCCCAATGAACCAAAAAAGCTACTGTAAAAGACAAACCAGAAATAAAAATTAAAATAAGCAAGAAAATGGTAAGAGAACACCTATCTGACCGGGACCTGACAGATTAAATCACCGGGACCTGACAGATTACATCCCAGAGTTCTGAAGGAGATGGCAGATGTTATCTCAGAATCACTGTACCAAATCTTTCAAAAATCCTGGCGCACAGGGGAAGTACCTGAGGATTAGAGAAGGGCTGAAGTGGTTCCCATCTTCAAGAAAGGGGAAAAAAACAGACCCAGGAAACTACAGACCAATCAGTCTAACATCAATACCTGGGAAGATCCTGGAAAAACTGATCCATGAGCAACTGGAAGCAAATAAAGTTATAACTAGTAGCCAGCACAGGTTTGTTAGAAACAGATCATGCCAAACCAATCTTATTTGATTCTTTGATAAAGTCACTAAATTAGTAGACCAGCGAAATGCTGTGGACATACAGTAATATACTTAGATTTCAGTAAGGCATTTGACAAAGTAGACCACAATCTACTTCTTGGTAAGCTAAAAAAATGTGGAAGAGACGACATCACCACCAGATGGATTGGTAGCTGGCTGACAAACCGTACTCAACGAGTAGTCCTTAATGGTACTACATCCACATGGAGAGAAGTAAGCAGTGGGGTACCACAAGGCTCCATCTCAGGACCAGTACTCTTCAATATCTTTATAAATGACTTACATGAGGGAATAGAAGAGGAACTCAACAAATTTGCAGGTATACTAAGCAGGCAGGAATAGCCAACACCCCAGAAGATAAACTCAGAATCCAAAAAGATCTTGACAAACTTGAACAATGTGCCCTATCCAACAAAATAAATTTTAATGTCGAGAAAAGCAAAGCTTTACATTTAGGCAGGAAAAATCAAAAGTATAAGTACCAATTAGGCGAGACCTGGCTCAAAAACCAGTAACTGTGAGAGGGACTTTGGAGTCCTAGTGGATGATCATTTGAATATGAGCCAGCAGTGTGCAGCAGCAGCCAAAAAAACTAATACAATCCTGAGTTGTATAAACAGAGGCATAGACTCAAGATCATGTGAAGTATTAGTGCTGCTTTAAAAAATCCTAGTAAGACCACACCTGGAATACTGCAACCAATTTTGGGCACCATACTACAAAAAAGATTTTGAGACTTTGGAAAAAGTTCAGAGAAGAGCAACTAAGATGATCAAAGGCCTGGAGACTAAACCATATGAAGAATGCAGGTTTTGGTTCTGGCTAGTATAAAGAAAAGAAGAATTAGGGATGACATGATAGCAGTATTCCAGTATTTGAGGGGCTGCCTCAAAGAAGAGGGGGTCACATTATTCTCCAAAGCACCAGAGGGCAGGACAAGAAATAATAGTTGGAAACTAATCAAAGAGAGAAGCAACCTGGAATTAAGGAAAAACTTCCTAACAGTGAGGACAATTAACCAGTGGAACAGCTTGCCTCCCGAAATTATGGGCTCTCTGTCACTGGAGGTTTTTAAGAAGAGACTGGACAGTCACTTGTCTGAGATGGTATAGGTTCTCCTGCTTGAGCAGGGGGCTGGACTAGAAGACCTCCAAGGTTCTGTTCTGTTCTATGAGCTGAGGTGGCGCAGTGGTTAGAGTGCAGCACTGCAGGCTACTTCAGCTGACTGCTAGCTACAGTTCAGCTGTTCAAATCTCACCGGCTCAAGGTTGACTCAGCCTTCCATCCTTCTAAGGTGGGTAAAATGAGGACCCAGATTGTTGGGGGCAATATGCTGACCCTGTAAACCGCTTAGAGAGAGCTGTAAAGCACTATGAAGCGGTATATAAGTCTAAGTGCTATTGCTATTGCTATTGCTATTCTACTCTACTCTACTCTACTCTATTCAATGGAGAATATTATTTTTCATTCTTGAAAACAAAGATATGGTATATATTGGTACCCTGTTTTGCAGAATGCCAATTTCCCAATTATATTTTAATTGCAAGTATCTTAAAAGACAAGAATCTCAATGGGAGCCAAAGTGTAATCTGTGAGCCCATTGGAGTCCATGGACTTCATGTTGCCACCATCTATATTAATGACCTTGGTTGGCAGGAGTGCCCACACAGAGGGCTTCCTGCCTGTCAGAATGATGAAAGAAATATGGGAACACAAGGAGAAAAGTCTCCTTTTCATCATATGCAAGAATTCCCACAATGCGTATTCAGAAGAGGAAGGTCTCCCAATAACACTTCTGTTTTTCTGACACTCCTAGGTTTCTTGCCCCAGGTACTGTCAGTTTTGGGCAGCTACCAGTCTATGTAGGGAACAGTGATTCTCACAATATTAGAATGCGTCAACTGAACTGGCTCATGCCAATTATGAGTCCTTGCTTTGCTTTGCTTTGCTTTTTCTATTAGTTTTCAATACATAGTGACACATGAAACATACGCATATATCACTGGAAATAGATTTTGTCCATTAATTTAATAATATTTATATGTTCTTATTGTCAAAAAAAAATCCGAATATTTGTTGAAGAAATCATGTGACCATATTATCAAATACAGATATTTATTACAGTGTGACCTTATTCTCTTTTAATAAAATAAATAAATATAACTTAAGTATGCATGATGATGATTATAGAGATGTTGATGATATCCATTCAATCGTGTCTGACTCTTAGCAATTCTATGGACCAGGTCTTCCCGTCTTGCACTACTTCTTTGAGCTTTTCTATGCTCAGGCTGGTGTCAGTTTTAATGGTGTCCAGCCACTATGTTATTTGATGGCCATGTAATAAAAAATAAATAAAGTTCTAATAGAGTTAGTTTTTATTATCAGAAGGTCCATTGTTATTTTTAGAAATTTATCTGGAGCATGTTTCTTGACCAAAAGTCAGTTTAACTGTTGAATATCATTACATGGAGAATCTAACACACACACAAAATTGCTTTGTTCTTAAAAATAAATAAGAGTTTCCTATCAGAACATTTAAACATTCTCATTAAAAAGAAATAATCTTAATCAGGAAGAAACATTTCAGTGTCACTTTCCTAATGAATAAATAATACAACAATGAATGAGGTCATTAGAGGTACTGGCTCTTTTTGAATTATTAGGTTATATAGCTATTTTTTCAACAATATTTACGTGAGAAAAACTTTTATCTTCCATATTAGGATGCAGAGATCTAACTGATTCAGGAAAACTTTTTAAACTTAATTTTCCCAATACTGTGCACATTTTGATGGAACACAATCCGTAGCCTCTGATCATCCCAGGTTTTAGTTTCTGAAGCCCCAAAGGAAATGGGGAGGGGGAATGAGCTGAGATCACAGATGTTGGGGGTGGAAAAGGAAGCCCTTCCTGATAGCATTTGGCAAGAAAGGAAATACAAGAGTAGATATGTTTTGTTTTGTTTGTGGGTGGGATATAACTCAGTTCTTTAGTGTTCCAACTTATTCAATATCACTGGCTTCCTTCTCTCTGAAATTTGTCCCCTGAAAACTCCAGTAGTGGGATTCGCTTATCAATTCATTTCAGGTCCAGGCTACATAGTTATGGAGCTGTGCCAATTCAGATGATACCAACATGCTGACATAATACCAGATATAATTGTCTCAAAGGACACTGCATAAATGTACATAGGATTGCAGGAATAGATTTATTTATCAATATGTATTGCTTCTTAAATTGTATCTACTGGAATTAATTTGTCCAGAAAATCTCTCTTCTGTATGTTTTGGGGGATTGGTAGGCAGAAGCAGAATAAATGTCTGTCAGGGGAGACAGTTATATGATTTTGGGAATTGTACAAAACAGTAGTCGGTAGGTGTCTATCTTCTTGTGCTTCCCATGGGCATTGAGACTCTTGAGGTTCAGACAAACTGAATAAGAATACTTAAACATTTGAATGGTTTCTTCACAACTGTTTCTGTGAGGAGAATCTAAGGCAGTGTTTCTCAACCTTGGCAGTTTGAAGATGTGTGAACTTCAACTCCCAGAATTCCCCAGTGGGAGTTGAAGTCCACACATCTTCAAACTGCCAAGGTTGAGAAACACTGATCTAAGAGGAAACACAACCTCTGGTGGCATGGACGGCCATTCCATTTCTGTTTGGTAGTGCCAACCTTATGTTTTCACTCTTCACCGTTGGTGCGAATACCTGCACATTTTTCTTTTGTGAAAAACCTTGTGCCACTAATCTTGCCTTATATTGTACCTCATTGTTGAGTAGTACTTTCTTTTTGTATAGCCATTTACATCCTACAACTTTGCAACCTTGTGTCAAAGTCAAAGTCATAGATATGAACACTTTATGTTCACCCATGGATTTCATTTCACTTGTTCAATTTTGGGTAATGCCAATACTTCCTTATAGTTGCTTGACTGATACCACACATTACACACCTTTACTTCACTAGCAGAATGGAATCTCCTTATTCCATCGTTCTGACCTGCGTGGCATTGACTGCTCTTGTGTTTCAACCCTCTCTTGCTTCATATCTAAGTCATCATCTTCTCCTGACTCCTTTTCTTGTTCTTTTTTAGCTTCTCCTCCCTGAATGCTGACACCATCACTAAGTGAGTTACTGTCACTAAGTGGGTCACCATCACTAAGTGGATCATTCCAAAAATTGGCATCAATTCTTTTCCAATTTTGCTCTGCAAAGCTAGCAGCCCTGGAAATCACTATTCTTTTGCTCCCATTGCTAAAGCGATAGCTCTTTGAACCAGGCTCATAGCCTGTAAACCTGAGCTTTCTAGCCTTTGGTTGACCCTTTCTCCTAATTGCTTTTTGAATATGCACCCATGCATTGCTTCCAAACACCCTTAAATGTGCCAGAGATGGCTTTCTCCCATATAACACTGCATATGGAGTATCATTAATTGAGGAACTCCACAGCCTATTGATTAAATAATTAGCAGTCAACATGGCTTCACCCCAGTGGTGGGTTCCTATCGGTGCGGTCCACTCTACCACACAGGTAGTGGCAGGCCGATTACACAATTTGCGTGCGACACCGGTCCGTCATCTTCACTGGTCCATCGCGCATCGCCATCTTTTTTTCAGAATTTTGGGGCCTTTTTTGCTTCCTGCGCATGCGCAGAAGCAAAATCTTGTGAGGGGACACGCGCGCGCGCGAGATTTTGGTGATTTTTTGCTTCCATGCATGTGCGGAAGCAAAAAATTGCCAAAATCGCACACACGCGCATGTCCCCTCCAGAGATTTTGGCAATTTTTTGCTTCTGTGCATGCACGGAAGCAAAATCACGCAAGGGCGCGCACGTGCGTACGAAAGCCCGCATGCGCACAAAACATGGCGATGCGCATGCAGTGCACCAATAGCAAGGTAAGAGAGCAACCCATGTACGGATTTGTGTGTCTGTGTTTTATTCCTAACTGTCCCAACCACTGTTGAAAACTTGTTGACATGAATTCTGAACTTCCGTCAGTTTGCAGCTGACATACCTGTTGTTTATATCTCCTTTCTATGAAGCTTACCCATTGCTTAAATTTCTGTAGCACCTCTATTTTACTCTTTAGTAAATAGCAGAACCCAAATCTGCTGTAGTCATCTACAATGACCAGCGCATATCTTCCTCCTCCCAAACTGACTTGCATTGGCCCCACCAAATCTGCATGTACCAGCTCTAGAGCTTTTGTTGTCTGCCTTGTGCTACTCTTGCTTACTGGAAATACTACCTTGGACTTTGATGATTTACATACTGCACAGTCCAAGTATGCCTTACACTCTTTTAAGTTTAACCCTTCTCCAAACTGTTGCATCTTTTGCAAAACTCTGAAGCTAGCATGGCCAAGTTTTCTGTGCAAGAGATGGACACATGAATCATGTTGTGCCACATTTCCAAATGTTTGGTGTGAAGTTTCCGAAAGATGCCCTAATTAATTCATGAGCCATGAGCCAAACTTCAAAAGAAATATAACAATTTATTAGGAGCGACATTTCGGCAATACTCCGATGCAGTCAGAACTGAACTCACGTAGGTACATGCCCTCATGACCCTGTTTCCCCCCTCCTCACTGGACATGTCATAAATCACATTCTCTAATGAATCACGTTGGCGGACTGTGAAACACCACACACCCCTTCTGACTTCGGTAACCTAGGACACAATCAGTAAAAGGAACATTTGTGGAATGTAGTTTCAGTTAGTACAATCAGCCACTCCATCAGCTCTCCCCCCCTCCGTCTTATGGCAACTTGAAAGTTTTGCAAGTTGACATTCGGCTCCCCTCACTTCCTGAAGGTGACCTGTGCAAAGCAAAAACCATTTGAGTACAGGTATAGAATTTAGGGACGTGACATCCCCCCAGGCTTATTTGGATTTTCCTCGTGAAATTTGGCTATAAGACGATCAGCCTGGATATTTCAACTCTTTACCCAAGAGTCTTCTGATAAGGGGTAATCCTTCCACTTGATTTAAGTATTGGAGTTGTCTCTGGTACCACCTCGAGTCGAGGATTCGCTGCACCTCATAATGGGTCTGGCCCCCTATGACCACGGGGCCTGGGGGCTCACGGGGTAGTGGCTTCAGGGTCAATCTGACTACGGGTTTTAGGAGGCTACTATGGAATACTGGCTGTATCTTCCCTAGCAGTCTGGGCGATTTCAATTGTACCGTGACTGGGTTGATTATCTTTACTATGGGGAATGGTCCCATAAACTTTGGCCCCAGTTTCTTGCTAGGGAGGTGTAACCTTATATATTTTGTGGAGAGGTAAACCTTCTCCCCCAATTGAAATGGTCATTGGGGAGCTCAATGTTTGTCTGCCTGTTTCTTATAGGTTTGTGCTGCTTTAGCTAGCGCCTTCTTGACATTCTCTCGTGTTGCTTTCAGTGTCAACATCCAATCGGTCAAGCTGATTGAGGAGAGGGGCTCCCTTGGGTACTCAGGCATTGGGACAAAGTCCATGCCGCTCACTACCTTGAACAGGGTTAGTCCCGTGCTACTGTGAACAGCATTATTGTATGCGACCTCAGTGAAAGACAGGAGGTCCACCCAATTGGACTGCTGATAGTTCATGTAGCACTTCAGGTACTGTTCTACCATAGAGTTCAGTCTCTCTGCCCCCCCATTGGTGCTCAGATGAAAGGCCGAGCTAAGGCCCTGGGAAGATCCAATGGATCCTAGGAACTCCCTCCAGAACTTAGCCGTGAACTGGACCCCTCTGTCTGAGATAATTCTTCCTGGCACTCCGTGCAGGCAGTAGATGTGTTTCAGGAACAATTTGGCCAACTGGTGGGTTGAGGGTAGACCACTGCAGGGGATGAAGTGTGCCTGTTTGGAAAATAGGTCTATTACAGTCCAGATCACCGTGTTCCCCCCACTTTTCGTCAACTCCACTATAAAGTCCATCGCGATCTCCTCCCATGGTCTTGTTGGCTCTGCTACTGATTGTAGCAGTCCGGGGGTTTTTCCTGGTCGTTTCTTCATTGCGGCGCAGATGGTGCAGCTTTTCACATAACTGTCCACCGGCAGGCCACCAGAACTGCCTCCGTGCCAAGTGTAAAGTCTTTAGGAATCTGAAGTGGCCTGCCGGTTTAACGTCGTGGCTCCTCTGGAGGATCAGGGTGCATAGGGATTCCAGGATATAGAGATTCATCCCCTTCCATGTGAGATCATCTCTTTTTGTTAGGATGTGTTGATTGTCTCTTTCACACACACACTATATACACACACATTCTTATAAAATAGATATGAATAAATAAATGCATTTTCTTTTTAAAATTTTATTAACCTTTAAAAACACTATAGTTAATAATGTTTAAAAACATTAGTAAATTTGTAAGAACTAAATGATTACTTTAAAAAATAGCAATTAATATTTCTTTTTAAAACTCAGCTATTAGTAATACAATAAATAAACTGAATAATTATGTAAGTAAATTGCATAAAGTATTATATACTTTACATAACACCCCCAAGTAGTTTTGTACTATTTGTAACAATCACAATAATAAATCCTTCTCCAAATGTTTTAGAATATCTATAAATAAAAAGGAATAATGCTTTACAAGTTGTACTTTGATGCTCCAGGTTTACAGTTATGTGATGGTATCGGAACAATTTAGTATGCGTACAGATATGTCTATGAATATAAATATATTTTGGTGATTTTTGTAAAAGGGACGTTGTTATTTACCTGATACGTCCTTTCTCATAGGGCGGAGCCAGCCTCCAAGAATGGGTTAAACCTGCCCTCTAGCCAATCAGGACCGAGTTTTCAAAAGTATAAATAGAACCCTCTTGCCTTGGCACCCCCTCTTTTTTACGAGGGAAGAAGGTCAAACTCAAACGTGCTTACCCATTAAACCAACGTTTTTTAATAAGGAAGAGCAAACAGAGGAAAAATGACACTAAATTGCATGAACATATTTACAGAATGAAAGATGGTTGAATACGGGCAGTCCAGCCAATCCCATTAACAGGGAGGGACTTGGAGGCTGGCTCCGCCCTATGAGAAAGGACGTATCAGGTAAGTAACAACATCCCTTCTCCATAGTGGGCGGAGCCAGCCTCCAAGAATGGGACATACCAAAGTACCTTGTCCCTAGGGTGGGCCACCTGAAGCAGGCTGAGACTGAACTATTCCTTCCACACCTTGGTGTAACACCCTCTGGCCAAAGTCTGCCTCCTCTGAGGCATAGGCATCTAGTTTATAGTGCCGGACGAAAGGTGTCGGGGAGGCCCATGTGGCCGCACGGCAAACCTCCACAATGGAGGCCCGGGCGTTCCAAGCCGCAGTGGTGGCTGCGCTGTGCGTAGAGTGCGCTGTAAGTCCGGGGGGCCGGGGCAAAGACATTTGTTCGTAAGCCAAGGAGATGGTCACGCGAAGCCAACGGCCCACTGTGGAGGATGATGCTTTGGAGCCCATGGAAGAAGGGCGAAAGGACACAAAGAGCGCCTCAGTTCGCCGGAAGCTAGAGGTGTGTTGCAAATAGATGTCCAGGGCACGCCTGACGTCCAGCAGGTGCCACGCACGTTCAGTGTCATTGAGTGGAGTTTGGTAGAAACTGGGGAGAATGATCTCCTGCGCCTTGTGAAAGTACGTGTTTACCTTCGGGACAAAGGTGGGGTCCAGGCACAGGACCACCCTGTCGGAGTGAAAGACGCACAGGTCCCCCCTCACAGAAAGAGCGGCCAGTTCTGAGATCCTGCGTGCGGAAGTCACTGCCACAAGAAAGACTCCTTTGTATGTTAAGTGGGCCAGAGAGACCATAGAGAGAGGCTCAAATGGGCCCTCAGTGAGAGTAGTTAATACCTTAGATAGGTCCCAGGTTGGGAACCTATGGACTACGGGAGGGCACAGGTTGGTAGCCCCCTTCAGGAACTGTCTCAGGAGCGGGTGACCGGATAGGGAGTCCAAGTTTTGGCAGGAGAGTACAGTGGATAGCGCCGCCACTTGGCAGCAGAGCGTATTAGGGGAAAGACCCTTGGCAAGTCCCTGGCGCAGGAATTGAATGACATTGATTATTGACAGTTCTACAGGGGAATATCCCACCTGCACGCACCAGCGACAGAAGGCCTTCCACGTGGCCTAATAAATACGTTCAGTAAACGGCCTCCTAGAGGCCAACATGATTTGAGCAATATTGTCCGGAAACAGGCGGTGCTTCAGAGTGAGCAGCTCAAGTGCCAGGCGGTCAGTTGTAGCCAATGCAGCTCTGGATGGTGGACTGACCCCTGGGCAAGAGACCACTCTGTCGGTGGGATCCGCCAAGGAGGTGACACGGACAGGGACATAAAGTCCGTGAACCAGGCCCATCTGGGCCAGTGGGAAGCTAGAAGGAGCACCTCCGCCCTCAGCTGCAGGACCCTCCGGATGACCTTGGGGATCAAGGGGAGGGGAGGGAATGCATATAGTAGCACTTGCGGCCAGTCGCATTGAAGAGTGTCTGTGTCCGGAACCTGCTGACGAACCTGGGCAACCTGGCATTCTCCGGGTAACGAAGAGGTCCATGACTGGCAGACTGAACCGACCGACCAGCTGCTGGAAAATGTCCGGATGAAGTGACCACTCCGCCGGGTCAGATTAACAGAGTTAATCAGATTAACAGAGTTGGAAGGGACCTTACAGGTCATCTAGTCCAACCCCCTGCCCAAGCAGGAGACCCTACATCTGCCTCTATCTAGGATTGAACTCACAACCTCCTGATTGTGAGGCAAGAGCTCTACCTCTAGGCCGATGGAGTTCCGGCTGAGCCAGTCTGCGGTTGTGTTGCTCACCCCGGAGATTTGTTCTGCTGCGATGGACTGCAGATGCCGCTCTGCCCAGAGCCCCAGTGTCATTGCCTCGGCCATGAGGGCCTTGGACATGGTCTCGCCCTGGCAATTGATATGGGCCTTCGTTGTTACATTGTCTGTCAAGACAAGCATGTGACTGCCCGACATACGGCCCTGGAAGTGAGCTAGGGCCAACCTGACTGCCCTCAGTTCTAACAGCTTGATGGGGAGGCTCTGATCGGCACTGGACCAAGTGCCCTGGGCAACCTGGGACTCGATGTGGGCCCCTCAACCTGTGGTGCTGGCATCCGTGGTCAGAGTCAGCCTCCGTGGTTCCAGGAAGCCGGTGCCTTTGGTGAGAGTGGCTGAAGACCACCATCTGAGGGATTTCCGGACCCCTGTCGGGAGCTGGACCCTGGCTGGGGAATCACTGCGACCGGATCGCTGGAAAGGGAGAAGAATCCATTGGAGGTCTCTGGAATGCAGGTGAGCCCATGGAGTGATGTGAATGGCTGATATCACCTTCCCCAGGAGGGAGGACAGCTGGTTCAGGGGAACCCTTGTTTGGGCCAGAACACGCTGGACTAAATCCGATAGGCTGTCTCTCCGCTCCTGAGATAGGTACACCCTGCACTCCAGAGAGTCAATGATGGCCCCCAAGTGAGTCATCCTGGTAGAAGGTGACAATTGGCTTTTTCCCATGTTGACTAGGAACCCGTGGTGCCCAAGGGAGTTAAGGACTACCTGGGTGTCCTGCTCTGCCTGGGACAGAGAGGAAAACTGGATGAGAATGTCATCCAGGTAGCACTGGACACGCACGGGGATAGCCCGCAGGTGGGCGGTCAAGGCGGCCAATACCTTGGTAAACACCCTAGGTGCTGAAGACAGGCCGAAGGGCAACGCCAGATATTTGTAATGCACCCCTGCATGGTAAAACCGGAGGTATTGGCGGTGAGATGAATTGATTGGAATGTGGAGGTAAGCCTCCGAAAGGTCAATTGAGGCGAGAAAGTCGCCTTGCCTAATGACCGCCAGAATTGATTGCAGGGTATGCATCTTGAATTTCTTGTAGATGACATATTTATTGAGGCGTTTTAAATCAAGAATGGCTCTCCACCCGCCCGAAGGTAGATCGGGAAAGGGTAAGGCAAAATCACATAAGCCACGTCACACAGAAGACCCTAATGGGGAGTCAGCCCCTGGCACACTGACGGAGGCAAGGGACAGGTCACCACTGACCAGAAACTCTCCTCCTCCCCCCAAGACTGCTAGGGTCTCAGAGGGGCACAAGGCTGCTGAGGGACACAAGTCCTTCTTCAGGGCAAAAACCTTAGGCAGCTCCAAGGCAGCTCCACCTAGCAAGCGTCCATCTGGAGGTGGACCCCATTGACCTGGCTTAGACAGCCGCTTGAGCTGATGATGATTGAGCAGCAGGTTGATTTTGGCTTGTGAATGGAGCTGTCTGGTTCCAAATGCCAGAGTGAGCTAATGAGAATTCCCTGGCATCCAGGGAACTCCCGTCCACTAGGTCCCCCTCCCTGGGGGATGCTAGGTAGGAATGAGTAGGGTGGAGTACTCTGGATAGGGTAATTTCCTTTGTAAAAGGCATCATTTTAAAAATTAACTCCAATTTACAAATCCTGTTGTCTTTGTCTTAAAGTTCAGTTCATAAGAGACTGATATTTTCAAATACAGAAAAAAAAAATTTGATAGTTTGTATATAGTTCCAGTTATGCTGGGCTCATAGACTCCAGAAAAAGGCTTGGTTTTAAACTGTTACTGGAATGAGTGCTCACTAGGCTCATTTGTTCCTTTTATGTGAGATCTGTAACTTACTACTTCTAAATTCTGCTGAAAGCCCTTGTTCAAGCCATTTTTAAAATATAGATAGAATCTTCATTCTAAGTTGATACGTTTAGCTTGTTATTGTCATATATGAATACCTGAACATGCTTTAACAGGTACTCCTGAGGCAGACCTACAGACAGCTAGTCTGAATTTTTGTCAGCTCAATTCAAATAACAGTATCCATATTTATTTAAGGCCTCTGCCAACAAGGCAGGCCTCAGAAAGGCCTGGGTAAATTAGTAGGTCCAAACAGTCACTAAAAATGGCCAACGCCCTTAAATGAGGCCAACAAGATGGCAGTTGCCCTTAGTTGGTCTTTCAAAATGGCCACTGCCCATATTAGGCCTTAAAAATGGCCACCGGCAAGAAAGGGCATCCAAAATGGCCACCGTCCTTGATGTGGCTTCAAAATGGTCTCTGCCCACTTTTGGTATTTGAAACAAAATGGCCACGCCCTTAGTGCCTTCAATTCTGAGGGCAATCAAAATGGCTGCCACCCTGTGGGAGGCTTCAAGATGGCCACTGGCACTCTCAAAGGCTGCCTACACACTTACCTGGCTGAAGACAAGCAGAGCAATGCAGAGCAGCTCAAATGGAAGCATACGGCCCAGGCACTAGAGACAGGTACAGACAGGGCCTTGGATCAAAGGAGCCTTGCCAGATTGCTGGCTCTTGTCATCCATTGCACAGAAGGCAAGTTAAATAAAGGAGGCCTCAAAAGAAAAAAGAATTTTTTTTGAAGTGGGCGGTCCTGTGTAATTCAAAATGGTGTCCACCCATGAGGCACTCCTAAACTTGCTGTCTCCTGAGGAGAAAGGAGTCTGCTAAGGCCTAGCCACTAACTGTCAGTTTTCTGGGTCTCCTGGAGCAGACTGACTGATTTCTGAAGTTCCAAACAAAAAGAGGACACAAGCCCTCAGGAAGCAGCACCCAGATTGCCAGCTTCTCAGGCACAAGACAGAGCAAAAAAAAAAAAAAAAAAACAGCTGTGCTGGATGACTTGGAGCGTTCAGAAGGGGAGGATGGGCGTAGAAGTGACCTGTCCCTGTCCCTGGCAGGGCTCATAGTTTCTAATCCCCCCCCTGGCAAATGTCCTCAGCAGGAGTGACCCTGGGGGTCTTCTGCTTTGCCTTCCCCTGCTTATGGCCTTTGTGAGCCATTCTGGCTGAACTATGGAGCAGCAGGGGTCAAAGGCAGGCTCTGAGGCAAGGAAGCAGCCGATCTGAGCGAAGATGATTTGAAGTCTGCCTGTCAGTTTGCCTTGCCGAGGCCTTCTCTCCCGATGCAAGGCAAGGTGTGAAATTTCTAGCGCCCTTTTCCGACGCCGCTCGATCGATTGCGGCCGATGTCGGCTCCAAAAGTCAATTAAGGACGCTAGTTTGGCTTATAGGAGACAAACTCAAGCCGATTGGAGGGGAACGCTAGTTTGGCTTATAGGAGACAAACTCAAGCCGATTGCAGGCCACCCAAGCTCAGGGCTTCTGTGGCTGAAGATCACGATCTGGAGTACCTCCCTCCCTGACAGGCAAGACAAGGCTGCAATTATTTGACTGGTTGATTAAGGTGAGAAAACCCCAGTACACAACAGATGTGCAACTGTTAAGGGTAATCTCCTCCCTGGGGAGTCCCAACCCCCAGCTAGGGACAAGGCCCAATGGGGCAATGCCCAGTAAGCTGACCCGATTGAAGAGTCTCTGAGTGACAGCTGTCAAGTAAGAATCAATGAAGCAATAACTCACAGGAAGTAGTAGAAATTCAGTAGTTGGTGGAGAAATCAAAGAATGGGTTTAAGCACTGTCCTTTTTGGCTAAGGACCGAGAAAAAAAGAGGGGGTGCCAAGGCAAGAGGGTTCTATTTATACTTTTGAAAACTCGGTCCTGATTGGCTAGAGGGCAGGTTTAACCCATTCTTGGAGGCTGGCTCTGCCCACTATGGAGAACCTGTATTCCCCTGGGTTTTTTGTATGGCTGAGGATTATACTGTACAACTATGAATTTCACTAGCTTTCTGTTGCTTCACTGTCCATTTTCAAACTATTTTGGATTTATGTATATCTCTTTGGGGAAGTGGAAATTAGCATCATGATAGGTTGTGTGGAATACCATTTCCAAAGAGAAACAAAACCTTTTATCCTCTGAAAAGCCCCACTCAAAATATCTGGGCACTAAGAAAATGTGTTTTCCATATTTAGACAAAAAATATAATAATGAATTTACTAGCTAGCAGTTTGCCAACATTAAAGAGCTGGCCTTGTTATTTTGCCTTGTGCTATAGTAGTTTCTGCACTCATACTGATGAATAGTTTAAATATTTAAATAATTTAAATACTTTAATATTTCAATCCTTTCTCGTATGAATATAGAATTTCTGGAAAAAATGTAAATCTTCTAAAATACTTCTGCACTTTTAAGGCATTTTTCCCAATCTGGGGCAGAAGTTACCTACACGTCTCCAAAAATATTAATGGTATTTATTCATGTTTACACACTGCAAAACTAAAATTATTATCGGGTGGGGGGGGAGCTAAAATGTTGGCACAGTTTTTATTTCAAATAAATAGTACAGCAGTTTGATTTAAAACACCTGGCAGTAATCTTTGACAAGCACAAATAAAATCTGTGAGGCATTTCAGCATTGTTACACACAGTTCCAAGAGTCTGATTTAATTCTTGGAATTAAAAAAACTTGATTCTTCTAAACCAGTACATTATATTTTCCTGTTTTGAGAATGGACATTACTCACCCAAAGGAAGCACTCACAAAGTGATATTGTTGTATCTAGAAAAGAAGTACAGTACATGTGAAGCTCTCTCTGTTTACAGTCATTCCAAATTACAATGTTATGCTTTCGTTATGGGAAGTGAACCCAAAGGTGCTTTTTCAAGAGGCAACTGGACTTTCTTGTTTTTCTTTGAAGATGTTTCTCTTCTCATCCAAGAAGCTTCTTCAGCTCTGATTGGATGGTGGGGAATGGAAGGATTTATACTCCTTGCAGACAGCTGGTCATTTGCATTCTTTTAGAGAGTTGTTGAGGCCCCCTGGAGGTTTATCTATGTCCTCAGGGTCACCTGAGTGATGCAAATGGGTGTGGAGCCTTCTTGGAAATGTTGAAAGGATTGTTGTGTTGTAGACTGGAAATAGATGATGTCATATTCCTCCTCCTCTGTTGAGAGAGCACTGTTCAATTTTGACATAGATGGCCTCTTTGACTCTTCTTTCAAACCAGCGATCCTCTCTGTCCAAAATGTGGACTTTCAAAATGTGGACTTTCAAAAGAGTGGCCTTTGTCTTTTAAATGCAGGTGGACTGCTGAATCTTGTCCTGATGGGTGTGTTCTCCTATGTTGTGCCATGCATTTATGAAGTGGTGGTTTTGTTTCCTCAATGTACAGATCTGCACATGGCTCACTGCATTGTATTGCATATACCAGTGATGGTGAACCTTTTTTTCCTTGGGTGCCAAAAGCGTGTGCGTGCGCACTGTCGCACACGGTCGAGTGCCCACACCCATAATTCAATGCCTGGGGAGGACGAAAATGGTCTCCCCTGCCCCCCTGGAAGCTCTCTGGAGGCCGGAAATGGCCCATTTCCCGACTTCTGGTGGGCCCAGTAGGCTTCCCTGGAGCCTGGGGAGGGCAAAAACGCCCTCTCCCGCCGCCCCCCGGAGGCCCTCTGGAAGCTGAAAACGCCTTCCCAGAGCCTCCGCGTAAGCTGAAAATCAGCTGGCCGGCATGCACATGCACGTTGAAGCTAAGCTAGGGCAACTGCTCAGTGCCAGCAGATATGGCTCCACGTGCCATCTGTGGCACGCGTGCCATAGGTTCGCCATCACTGGCATATACCATGTTGCTCAGTTGTGTCTGCGTATTTTATCCTTGGTGTGGACAAGCTTCTGCCTTAGTATATTCTTGGGTTTGAAGTGTGCATGTATGTTGTGTTGGCTGAAGATCCTCCTGAGCTTTTCTGATATTCCTTTAACGTATGGAATGACAACATTGCTTCATTTATTGTTCATTATCTGTTATGGAGGAGCACTTGCTGGCTCTTTTTTGGGATTTGATGTGGGCCCACTTAGGATAGCCACACGTTCTGAGGGCTTCCTTGATGTATTTTAGTTCTTTTTCTTTCCCCATCTTTGCTGGTAGGCAGTCCTTCAGCTAGATGGTGTATGGTTCTGATAACTCCCATGTTGTGCTTCAGTAGGTTGAACAGCCCTCTCTCAACAGAGGGGGAGGGATACAACATCATCTATCTTCAGTCGACAACACGGTCTTTTCAAGAATTCCAAGGAGGCTCTGCACCCATTTGCACTAGTAAGGTGACCCTGACGACACAGATACCGTAAACTTCCAGGTGGCCTCAATGACTCTCTGAAAGGATGCAATGGAGTATAAATCCTTCAATTCCCCACCATCCAGTCAGAGCTGAAGAAGCTTCTTGGATAAGAAGTGAAACATCTTCAGAAAAAAACAAGAAAGTCCAGTTGCCTCTTGAAAAAGCACCTTTGGGACAACTATGACCTGGATGACTGAGAATCTCTATAGACATTTGGGAAGTGAATTTTTTTTGTGTGTGAACTTCTTTCTAGAAAAATTAGAATAGCTATCATTTTGTTCAACATACACACATACAGTATATATGTATACATATATGTGTATGCGAATGTGTGTGTGTGTATTAAACAAAATAATATGCGCCCTGTGTGTGTGTGTGTGTGTGTATCTCCCCTGTAAGAATCCCTTGCAAAAGCTAAGATGTTTTATTCAAGTTATTAAATGCTTATTTTTTAATTTATTGTTATAATCTCAAATAATTTTTAAATAATGTATCATTGGTATATGTTATCCCAAAAATTGTCTAGAATGTATAAAGGCACCTCAAATTTATGCTGACATTTTATCACGTTCGGTTGACATGTAAAAAATCCAGAAAATTCTGTATTCAAATACATAAACTGATTCAGAGGATTTTAAAGATTATTAGACTGCATTTTTTTCTTTGGGGATTGATGTACAAACAGTTGGGAAAAAGTTATGGTACTTTTTTTTTGTATTGTACCTGATAATTGCAGCAAGATTATTGGATACACAAAATGAAAAGATTTGGCATTACCCACAATGGAGGAATGGTTGGTGAAGAAGATGGAACTTGCTGAATTTGCTAAATTGATTTCTTTGAACGGAGAAAAGACAAAGACAAATATCTATGTTTATTATTGATTGAATACTCCTTATTGACTTTTTGCATAAAAAAAAATGAATTAACGATTTATGGTTTTGATGATTAGACAGGATAGATTCTATAAACAGGACAGTTGTGTTGTAGCTATAGAGTAAGAAGTACATTTATAATTGTACTTATAAGTGCTGCACTTATAACTAGAAGTTACTTTTTTGTATCTTTTTCCTTTTTTCTATTTTTGTTTTCCTTTTTTCTTTCCTGCAATTTTAGCTTCTCCTTGAGTTCTTTCTTTTTAATTTGAGATACTTTTTTTCATTTTCTTTTTCTTACTTTATATTAATTTGTATTTGGTTTTATACACACACACACACACACACACACACACACACACACACACACACACACACGTGTGTGTATACGTATATATATATAGTTTGATTTTGTGTGTGTGTGATATATACATATATCACAAAGCTGGCTTTCTGTTATATATTTTAAATTTTATCAGCTTGAAATAAAAGATAGAACAGAATAAAATGAAATTTACAGGAATAAGAATCATAGAATGCTAGTATAATTGTTAGAACTTGAGCTATGATTCTTTGAATTTATTCCTAAAATATTATGCATGAAGGTCAGCAAAAGCAAACATATTTTGAGGCACTATGCAAGATTTTGTGATGGGGGGGGGGGAAATGCTAAGACATTTGAGTCTGTCACAGTGGGAAAGACCAAACCTTAATTGACCCTAATCAAAATAGTTTGATATATGCTAATGACTTTAACAGTTGCCACTGGTAATATAGGACAACATTTATAAATTAGGAAGTTAAGAATAAAACAGGAAATTCCAAGGGAAGGATTTCACATTACTAATAAACAAAGAACCAGCTAAGCTCCTAATGGCAATGAGCATTTTATTGTTTAACTCTTCAAAGTATTCAAAATAAATGAAAGAGCAGTCTGTAAGATTAATCACCGTCTAGCATTAATAAACCTCTCATGATACCCATGTAGTGGAATTAAAAATGTATGTTAGCAGTGCCATTCCTGCATTTAAAACTCCCCCTGGGAGTTGGGCGGCATACAAATCTATTTAAATATAGATTAGACTAAATAAATAAATAAATAAATAAATAAATAAATAAATAAATAAATAATAAATAAATAATAAATAAATAAATAAATAAATAAATAAATAAATAAATAAATAAATAAATAAATAAATAAATAAATAAATAAATAACAATGCCAAATTCCCATTAAAATATCCCAAGGCTTGTTTTCTGTTGTAGCATTAGTGTTAAATATATGGCCTTGTCCAGGGGTGGGTTCTAACTTACCTCGCTGCCGGTTCTCTTCCTCCCGTGCCATGTGGCCATGCCTCATGGGTGCACACACGCCCTCGTGTGCACGCATTCACAGTGCCGAAATTTTTTTAAAAAAATTTTTTAAAGCTGAAAACAAGATGGCGATGCATGTGCAGTGCCAGAAAGTCAGCTTCTGCACATGCGCAGAAGAAAAAAAAACCCAGAAAAAAATCCCCCCCCCCCAATTTTTTTCCAAAAAAATTCAGAAAAAAAGATGGCGGCGTCCCCGGACCAGCACTGACAGAACCGGTTCCGTGACATCATTGTGATGTCACCAGCGGCTTGCTACCGGTTCGGGCGAACTGGTCCGAACCGGGAGGAATCCACCTCTGGCCTTGTCTCTGTTGCACCCCCCCTTTCCCAATTTCCAATGTGCACTACTCAAAGTAACCATGCACCCTTATTGGCAATTGATAATTTATCATTCTACTTGGTTAATTAATTCTGGTTGTTGGTTATGTTATCCCCATGCACCAAATTGTTTATTTCATGGTACAGAATGAGGAAGGATTATCTGGTGTCCAATTTTCCATCTCTATTCTGTTATTGTTGCATAAAAGGAGTAGAACCGGAACAACAAAGGCCACTCCCTTTAGTCTGGGTATATTGCCATAATATTATTTCCAGTGCTTTGGAAAGTTCTGTCTCTTTTGATATCTATATATAGATATATAGAGTAGATAGTGTAAATTCTATTATCTGTTATTCATGTTTCTTTGTCATTTCTTCTTTTAACTGCCCCTGCTAGTTAAATGTTTTTATGTGTGTTGATGTTTAACCAATAAACTTCAGGCTATATTTTGCTAGCTATACTGAGTGATGTTTTGCTCGCTCTTGTCTAGATATAAGGAGTGTATTGGGTGCAGAATAAACTGGAAATTGCATATTATTATTTTCCAACCAAAGAATTATGGGCCTAGTAGAGAGCCAGGAATTAAACACTATGTAGAACATCCAAACATATCTCAGTCACAAAACAGATCCATTTATTTTCAGGTGCTTGGTGAAGTTGCAGCTGAACCAGCACTCAGAGCCCACATGTCATGGATACTCATTAGTATCATGTCATAAATACTCCTAATTGAGGGTTTTTTTTCATACCTTCAAAGCTGGCATAAAGATTTTGAAAATGGCTTAAATAGGTTAAACTTAGAAAACTTTAAGATGATTCAAAATTGGATTCCACAAAAAAGATTTGAAATAAGCAAAACAGACATATGCATTTCAAGAACATTTCTGGAATGTTCAGAAAATTCATAAATCCAGAATAATTGGGATGGGCTTAAAACATGAAATACCTCTCTATTCAGAAGATATTAAAACAAACAGTGCAAACTTTTCTGACAATTTAATGAAGCAACTATTAAGATCATTGCAGGCTATAAATATTTAATATAATTAATCATACCTTCCTCATGTATGTAATTGCCAAACTGGAGGGATTTGAAGAATGAACTGAAAATTATTTTCTAAACAAGATAAAAGGGAGAAATATCATGTCATTACTGCAATAGGAAAGGACATATTACAAGAAAATGCTGACTGTACAGAGCTAAAATTCATACAACAGAAATAATTAGATCAAATATCCTAAAGAAAAGTGAAGTCTTCATGGGAATTACAAAGACAACAAGGAATAGGCAACAAAACAATATGTTTGGAAGTAAATGCTTACTTGGAACTAGACAAGATTTTGAAAGAAAATATTTAAATCTGTAACAAAGATCTAATTATAACCTTCGCAAGGAAAATATAATTTAACAAATGTTGTTAGATGTTTGTGGAAAGTCACTTTTTAAAGGACTTAAGTGCTGAATAATTGTTTTGATGATGTGATTATTCGGTTTATGTTTTAAAGTATGGTTTGAGAATGGATTATCCTGAACAATAAGATACAAATCAATTAAATAAAAAATAAATGTTAACAAAACCATTGTATATGTGCTGCTTTTCTTCCAACATGTAATGCCTTTTGAAAAATAATTATTTTATTTGAATAAGGCATATATTATTGCACCAAGGAAGGATGTTATTTCCCTCATGGTTCTAAGACAATGGTTGGTATCCATCTGTCCCGGCCTGCTTCATCCTGGCTCCCCTGCCCCAGCTGACCCACTGTGGGCATCCCTTACCCGCCACCACCAACTAGCCCTTGGCGATTCACTGTGGGACAAATCACTCCAGCCGATTAGCCACACAAGACAATTAGCCATGTGTCCTGGCAACCCATCCTCACACTGAGGAGTGGTGAAGGAGGAGTGACAGGGGAGGAATGGTGGGGGAAGAATGCCTCTGGTGGGTCAGTTGGAGCGGGAGGCCGGGGTGAAGTGGGCAGTACTAGGCAACTGCAGCAAATTGTCCCATTCCATCCCACATAGATCATTATTTCCTTTTCTTCTGAGCTGCTACTGAAAATGTACAACAAAACCATAGCTGTCCACTATATCAAAACAAAATTTGGCTTTCTTTCTAAGTTTAAAAGTTTTCCAATATCGATGTAAACAAAAAACAAATCCTAAGACATTTTAATAGTGTTGCAAGCGAAAAGAGAGTGGCAGTGAAGAAACAATGTTTTCACATTGTTAAACCATGAGACATACATGATTAAACTAAGCTCCAGGCTACAAAATCAGAAAAAATTCAACTGTTGTAGGGTTATAGCAAATCTTGCTTAGGAAAAAAATCTCCTTGGAGTAAAGCTGGGTTACTACTTTAAAAAAAACAAACACCAATAATGCTTAACTGGTTTGCCACTGCCTCTTTCCAGAATGTGTTTCTAACTTCCATATCCAATCTACAACCCAGAATTTCTAGGCTGTCATTTGTACTAATTAGATCCTATCTTAAGTTTTTGAGGCCAGGTTTGAAGCCTATTTGTTGATATCTAGCTGGATATTAAAATAATTTATTTCATGGCTTACAAACAATACATGGATGTTCTTAAGATTTTGTATTGCTCAGTATATTTTACAAAAACACCTCCATGAATTAAATAATGAAAATAGGTGGGAAAACACGATAATAACAGTATACTATTATTCACAAAAGTCTCATTAAGGATATATAAAACCACCCTTAAGCTCTGTTTCTCAGAATGATTATGAATAAAAAAAACTGAGAGAGAGGCTGAAAATATGATGCAGGATAAAAAAAGATGAATGTTAAATTAAGTAAATTTTCTTGGAAAATGCATAAATAAAAATGTGGTTCAGTAGGCAATATATTAAATGTAGTCAGGAAATTTCATTTTTGTTGTTGTTGTTGTCAAATAGAATAATTCTATTTCCAATGTCATTTCTCCTAGGAATTTTATACAAAACAGCATATGTTTCCCTGATTTGCCATCACCACCACTTGTGCAATCCCTGCCCTTTTTATTTGTCAACTTGACAACCAACATAAATGTGGTCTTACAGAGATACACAACAGTTAACCTGCTCTCTTGAAACACAACCACATGGCCATACAGAAACATAAATATCAGAAAGCATTAATAGAGACCAAGCCTGAATAGGTAGGTCAGTAGGTAGATGATAGACAGACAGACAATTATATATTACTTACTAAAAATAAATTACTAAACAAGTAATAAATAAATAGAAAATCACCCAGGAAAGGAAGTTAAGTATGGGCTTTGCCCATATATGTAGCTGCAGCTCATTTGTTGGATGCTTTCGTAGCATTTAAGAGATAACTTAGAACTAACTTTGTTACATTTTTCCTCTCATATATGGACAGGGAAAACACAGCTAATAGAAGTGTGCAAATGTTTTCTGCAAATTATCAGCAAAGCCAAGATTGTGGATAATTCTCTGTGCTCTGCTTCTTTACACAGAATACAAAGATTTATTATTGAGTAGGAGAAGGAAGTACATTGTGAAGCTTTGAAAGAATTCCTAGCATACCAAACATTTTTGTAAAACATATTAATAAATGATCATCTTAATTCATTAAAGAAACTATAAATTAATCTAGCATAGTTCTGAAAGAGAAACATCATATCTTTTATTTTAATAATTTAGTTTGAACTGTTTATCCATTTAAATATTTAATGAGAAATATAATAAACAATTATAAGTACTTTATCATTTTATGTTCTAAACTGTGCTTCCCATGACACTAACCAGCTTTTATAAATAGTATTGTTTATGTACATGTACTGTACAAATATTGTGTTACTTTTTATAAGAGTCATACAAGACTTCATGCTTTTGACCTCATCGTGCATTGCAGGATTTCTTTGCAGCAGTATGGACCAATTCTTTGGGGGATCAAGTTTTCAAGTCTCTCATGCTCTTTGGCTTCATTGTTTTAACTATGAATGACACATTATTGGAAAGCTTTCAGCAGAGACATTCTATATAATATACTGCAGTAGCAAAGTAAGGATGTGAAACAAAGGAGCAGTTTGAAATTGTTTCCCATTGGTAAACTACTGCAATTTCCTTAATGCAAATTCATATCACTGTAAAATTTCGTGTCTGTCTGTCTGTCTGTCTGTCTGTCTGTCTGTCTGTCTATCTATCTATCTATCTATCTATCTATCTATCTATCTATCTATCTATCTATCTATCTATCTATCTATCTCCATTCTACAATATCATGATTTCTATGAAAAAATAGATACAACTCCACCACTGTAGACACAAGTTTAAAACATATTCACATTTCAGTTAGAAAAAAAACTCTGCTGTACAGAGTTATTTAGACGTTGTAATTCGACATAGATACTGCGTGTAAATGACACTTTCTTGGAAAGTCCTGTATACCAAAATGATTTGCAGGATCCTCTGTCCCTGAAGGGTTCTGCTCGTTCCATCAGGTTCCCTCTATCAGACGGGGCCTTCTTGTAGGACCAGGGATGTGGGCCTACTCTGCCCTATGAAACAGCCTCTCCCTTGAGATCCAGATGGCCCCGACCCTCTTGGCCTTAAATAAAGGGGCAATAAAACCTGGATTTCCCCCCAATCATTAGTGCCACGATGTTAAGGGAGCCCAAAATACATGTATGTTATTTGTTTTATAATTTTACATTGTTATGAGATTTTTTGTTTACATTGTTTTTATATGGATTGTTTACCATGCAGAGCTATGTATTTGAGATATGCGGCTACAAATATTTTCTTTAAAAAGTAAATTAATTATTGAAATGACCATATTTGGGGAGGAATAACATGTATGATGATAATAACATGGATGTTATACTGATACACTCTGCATGCACGTAAAAAATTGGTGAAAGCATTTGTTTAATAATCTTATGTTTCTAAAGGCAGTGCTACACACAAAGAACAGCCTATCACCAAACTTCACAACATAACAATATATAATTTGTATAAACTGACATCCCATACAAATTATGTATTTGCATGTACCTTATTGAAAATTAGGTAAAAGAACAGATGATTATTGGCAATTGAAAAGTAAAAATAACAATAGATATATAGAATGAATGAACCAAGCTGATAGGAGATAATGAATTTTTCCCTGTAAATATCCAACTTTCAGCTATGTTTCTCTCTGGAAGTGCAAATATTTCTTTATTTTATATTTTTTGGATTATTTTTCCCTGCCTTTATTACTTTATAATAAAAGACACACAGAGTTGCCTTGAAGATGGGCAACATATAAATTTAATAAATAAATAAATAAAAATAAGTAACTGAAGGTGGCAATCATACACAATATTCCTTTCTTCTATTTTCCTCACAACAACCACCCTGTGAGGTGACTTGGGCTGAAAGAGATTGACGGGTCCAAGGTCACACGGGAAATTTTAATGCCTAAGGCTGGACTAGAATTCACAGTCTCCTGGTTTCTAGGCCAGCACCTTAACCACTACACCAAACTGGCTCTCAATATAGGTAGTCCTTGACTTACAACAATTCATTTAGTGACTGTTCAAAGTTACACCAGCACTGAGAAAAGTGACTTATGATCATTTTACACAGTTACGACCTTTGCAGCATCCACATGATCATGTGATCAAAATTCAGATTAATAGAATAGAATAGAATAGAATAGAATAGAATAGAATAGAATAGAATAGAATAGAATAGAATAGAATAGAATAGAGTTGGAAGGGACCTTGGAGGTCTTCTAGTCCAGGGGTCTCCAACCTTGGCAACTTTGAGACTTGTGGACTTCAACTCCCAGAATTCCTCAGACAGTAAAGCTGGCTGAGAAATTCTGGGAGTTGAAGTCCACAAGTCTTAAAAGTTGCCAAGGTTGGAGACCCCTGTTTCTAGTCCAACCCCCTGCTTAGGCAAGAAACCCTGCACCACTTCAGACAAATGGTTATCCAACATCTTCTTAAAAACTTCCAGTGTTGGAGCATTCACAACTTCTGGAGGCAAGCTGTTCCACTGATTAATTGTTCTAACTGTCAGGAAATGTCTCCTTAGTTCTAAGTTGCTTCTCTCCTTGATTAGTTTCCACCCATTGCTTCTTGTTCTACCCTCAGGTGCTTTGGAGAATAGCTTGATTCCCTCTTCTTTGTGGCAGCCCCTGAGATATTGGAACACTGCTATCATGTCTCCCCTGATCCTTCTTTTCATTAAACTAGACATACCCAGTTCCTGCAACTGTTCTTCATATGTTTTAGCCTCCAGTCCCCTAATAATCTTTGTTGCTATTCTCTGCACTCTTTCTAGAGTCTCAACATCCTTTTTACATCGTGGCGACCAAAACTGTATGCAGTATTCCAAGTGTGGCCTTACGAAGGCATTATAAAGTGGTATTAACACTTCACGTTATCTTGATTCTATCCCTCTCTTTATGCAGCCTAGAACTGAGTTGGCTTTTTTGGCAGCTGCTGCACACTGCTGGCTCATATTTAAATGGTTGTCCACTAGGACTCCAAGATCCCTCTCACAGTTACTACTATTGAGCAAAGTACCACATATACTGTACCTGTGCATTTTGTTTTTCTTGCCTAAATGTAGAACCTTACTTTTATCACCATTGAATTTCATTTTGTTTGATAGCGCCCAATGTTCAAGTCTGTCAAGATCCTTCTGTATCTTGAGCCTATCTTCTGGTGTTGGCTATTCCTGCCAACTTGGTGGCATCTGCAAATTTGATACTTGGCAACAGGGTTGGGTTCTAACTTACCTTGATGCTGGTTCACTTCCTCCTGTGCTGTGTGAGCGCATGCTGCATGGGCGCACGACGCGCTTCGCGCGCGCATGCGCATTGCCAATAAATTCGATTTTTTTTTAAAAGCCAAAAACAAGATGGCGACTGCATGCACAGTGCCAGGGACTCAGCTTCTGCGCATGCTCAAAAGAAAAAAATTAAATTTAAATTTTTTTGTAAAACCAAAAACAAGATGGCAACCACATGCACAGTGCCGGAAACTCGGCTCAGAATAAAAAATAAATAAAATTTAAAATTCGGGAAAAAAAAAAATCGGAAAAAAATTGCAAAAAAGATGGCGGCGCCCCCGGACCGGCACCGACCGAACTGGGTCGGTGATGTCATCATGACATCTCCACCGGGTCACTACTGGTTTGGGTGAACCGGTCTGAACCAGGAGGAACCCACTCCTGCTTGGCAACTGGTTCATACTTACGATCATTGCAGTGTCCCAAGGTCATGTGATCACCTTTTGCAATCTTCTGACAACCAGTAAGTGGGGAAGCCAGATTCCCATAACAACTGTGTTACTAACTTATCCACTGCAGTGATTCACTTAACAACGGAGGCAAGAGAGGTCGTAAAATGGGGCAAAACTCACTTAACAAATGTCTCACTCAACAACAGAAATTTTGAGCTCAATTGTGGTCGTAAGTCAAGGACTATGTGTTGTTCTTTAAAGAAATAGTTCTTTAAATAAGCATTTTCCTTAATAAATCTTTGTTAGGAATATGTTTCTTGCTGTTAATTTTATTTTATTTCAAATATATAGCATATAGTACATTGTCATGTAGAAATATCCTGACTATTTATGTAATTATGAATGGGATTTGTCCAGATTCCTTTCTGTTCTCTCAAAATATTTCCTAGGGAATTCCTCTCACTGACACTTCTATCTGGACATGAATCCACTGGTTTATGCTGATAGGAGATCCAGGTGACTGACAAAAGCCCTTTGGGATTAAAAAAAAAAAAGATTGGCTCTCTATGCAGAATGCTTTTGAACTAATCTTGAAAAATGAGTACCAAATTTAATTATTTGGCTATATATATCTCAACAAGACTGGTTGGAATGAAACTAAAAGTATATCTGCTATTGGGAGAGAAGTCCGATACTGGTTCTTTTAGCTGGCTGAGTGTTTGCAAATTCCTGACATTTAAATATTGAAGAATTGGCTCTAAAAGACATAATAAAGTTTGACCTATGTCCTCTGTTAGACAAAGCTTAGCAGAAATTATGTTTTGTCTATTGTGTATATTCTCTCCTTTCTATATGAGAAGGGAATAAGATCTTGTCTACTTACAGGAAATTTCAGATGCCATTAAATAAGAAGAGGCAATTCAGTTTCTTAAACCATAAAATATTTTTTGTTAACCTTCCTAACTACTGTAGTTTGCAACAAGCAAAGTCAACGGGGGAAGCTGGATTCGCTTAATGATTGCATGATTCACTTAAGAACTGAAGTGATTCACTTAATGACTGTAGCAAAAAAAAAAGCTTGTAAAATCAAGCATGACACACTTCAAAAAAACTTGCTTAGGAATGGAAATTCTAGTTCCAATTGTGCTCATAAGTTGAGGACTACCTGTAGTGTGATTTTTTTTCTGCAATTAGGTAAACAGATATAACTCTAAGAACTTTTTTTTCTTTTTTCGCTACCTTAAACTCCTGGCAACTGCCTGGAGAAGTCCCTGCAGTTTTCTTGGCAGGGGTTTTCAGAAGGGGTTTGCCCTTGCATCCTTCCTAGGGCTGAGAGCTAGTGATTGTCCCAAGGTGGCTCAAATGGCTTTGTGCCTAAGGTGGGACTAGAACTCTCGTGGTTCTAGTCTGGTGCCTGAACCACTGCTCCTAACTGGCTCTCTCTCTGTGTTTTTAGAAGGACAGATGCCATGAGAATGTTTCTATTAGAAGCATTCTTTTCTCATACCAGAAGAGAAAATAAAAGGCACCCCACACAGACACAGACACACACACTTGGGAGCATTGGGGTGAGAAAAACTGGGCAAAATATGATAAAAGTGAGATACATTTAAATTATAATTGATTTCCCCTCCCCCCCTAACCATGAGAGATAAAGACTTTAAAAACTGTCCTCACTCTTGCTTTTCATTGGTCACTTGTTCCACTGCCTCAAAACTCTGAATCCTTTCCTGAAAATTTAGGACCGTATTGTTGTATGTACTTATGCATTCAGTTCAATTCTGTTTAAAACATTTTATAGGTTTCCTATATAAAAGCATTTTGAAGCATTTTACAAAACATCCAATAACAATTTAATATAAAAATATTTTTACTGCATTGCATTGAATCAAGAATAATTTTTTAACATTCCATTTGCTATCCTTGAATGCACACATATTGTATGTATTGAGCAATGCTTGTGGAGAAAACTAGTTCCACCTCCTTGAAACAAAGAGGTTTGCATGCTTCCTTAGGTCACTATTGTTAGTTCTCTTCTTACCATCCTTGGTAATATCAGTGTGCAGTATATGACTGCCAAAAACACTTTATATTCCTATAAACATCACACGTGGGAGCTCCTTCAGAGAAGCCTGTAGCAGACTGTTTATACAATCAAATTGCTATCAGTCTAGAACGCTTTTATATTCCATTTACATATAAATGTACAAATGCTTATGTGAAGTTTCCCCCCCTTTTTTAACCCTATTTCCAATCACTCATAAATTATGTATGAAATAAAAAAAAATTTGCTGCACATTTCTGGCTCTTTGATTAATAAAAGGCATTCCAGTTCTTTTGAGTGAAAACTCATCCGATGGGTAGTTAACCAGATTCAATTTCAAACCTTTTTGACAATCCCAGGCCTGTACAAAAATGACAAAAGCAAAACAGTGTAGTTTTCATGCTTCTGTTTGTGGGTGTGTGTCTGCAACATTTCTTCTGGTTGGCTTGGAGCACGATTTCCGCCTCTCTCTCTTAAAGGTGCCGCCATCCTTAATTTAGCTAAAGCAACTGACAAGGGCTGGCGGGGTGGGGGACAGCAGAATGGTGGAGTAGGAGAGAGGAGCTGGCTCTCCGTTGCTTTTTACTTTCCAGTTCTCTCCTCACACGGATCAACTCTCCTGGCCAGTAGCCAGCCACAGAAGAAACTCTCAGGCCCTGGGGAAAGAGGGTGGCCACATATGGCATCCTTCATGTCTGCAGCTCTTTTCCAGGCTACTGTCAAAGAACTGTTTTGCATTCTGTAAGGTCTTTGAGACACATCTGAAAGGTTCAAAGGTACTTGGGTAAAGGTGGCAGTTGTGTGGTAAAGTTGGAAAGAGCACTGAGCCAGGGATGTGAAGGACAGGGAAGGGCTGTTTTGTACCAAGTTTTTAAAAATGGCTAAACCAGTATATCTGGCCATTGCTCAAAATTTACCCCTTATTCAGTCCACCTTAAGAAGACTGATTGGTGGATGCATTTATTTTTTAAATCCTCTGAAGACTTTTGGTTGGAAAGGAAACTTAAGACACATGAAAACTGTAAGAACAGGATCTTTCGCTGGTCTTGTTGGGGCAGCAAGTGTTCAATAATGCCAACAAACTTTTCTGCTGGCTCAGGGACTAGATTTTCCTTTAACATGCTTGTGATGAAGAACCCTAAGTCCATCAGTGAAGCAGACAATTAGGAATGAGATATAAAGCAGCCAGTGGAATGACAGCATGAGTGATGTAAGATCACTGTGAGTCCAGCATATGTTAGGTTTCTTGGAAAATAACAGAAAACAACAGAAGGAGAAAGATAGGATTTCGATTCCTGTAGTTGTGCCAATTTTTTTCCTTTTCTTTTTCCTTTATTTTTTCCCTCATTCAAAATAAGTTGCCAGCAAAGAACTGTTAGATTCACCTGTATAAAATGTTAATGTTGAAATGTAACTAAAATACAGTAACTTTATTATGGTTTTAATAATAATAAGCATCAGCAGCTTCAACAAAAACAAGAACAGCAGTGGTACTGTTTCAAAGAAATTTTACTGGGGGCAGAATGGAGCATGTGAACCATGACAGAAGCAATCTGGAATAATTCTGTTTAGTAGTTTGAATGAATAGCTTTTTTGTCAGAACAGTGAAGGAAGAATAGATGGGAATTGTGTAGGAGAATTGATATAATTGATTCTGTATTTCATGCTTATAATAAACATATATGGGAAGGAATGTTTATCACCATAATCTTATAAATATACATATAATTACATCTATAATAAATGTAGAATACTTTTTCAACAAACTCCTTCGATTTTACTTTCTGCCTCCATATGTTTTGTTACATTCTATAGAAATCCTATATGGACATTTTTAAAGCTTTTTTTAACTAATAAGGTTTTTTTTTAAAATAAAGCTTCTATAATGCTTTATATACTAATCCTAAACAAATGATGCGAAAACAAGCTTTGCCAAAAGAAATGTACTTTTACACTTTTAAAATTTCAGTATTTCAAGATAATATTTTTATTATGAAATCATCGTGTTCCATTCACAGAAATGCATGGGGATTAGAACATCATCTTCCCTTTGTAATCCTGTATTTTCCCATAAGTTCTTTCATACTCCCCCCCCCCCCACACACACAAAGTCATTCTGGAGGCAAAAAGCCCAGAATAGTAACCCAGTGTCTTTTGAATGACAAAATGAGAAACTTCCCATGTGGAAGCCTCCTTGTAAATAAATGAGGAGGTTATGTGCATATTGCTGTATACATGGATATGCTAGATTAATATTGTTTTTAAAATATATCCATGACTAATCTGTGAAATATGAAATGTCATAGGTAGGTTTCCCCCCCTTTTTTTAAAATCACACTTTGGCTTACTTCATCCAAACTCTTACTTATTTCCAGAACTCGGTGCTTCCCCCCAAACATTGGAGCAAACAAGGTTAAGTCCCTTGGTCTTATTTAGGACATTCCAGATCTTTTATCCAGATGGTTTCATTTTGGAATTCAGGGATTTTGGGATCCTTCCAGTCTCCTGTTGTTTTTTTCATTTAGGCAGTGCATAGCCAGAGGGGCCTCTTGGGTGCCAGGTGCTGAAAATGTTTCCTCTAGCCACACCAAAACCCAGAAATTTAACTGCAGCTGTAATTGTGACTAAACTTTTCTATATCTTTAAGCCTTACACCATAGCTGCTGCAGTTCTGTATGTTCCACTATATAGTTATATTTTCAGTTCCTTTATGCATGAATTGGTCAAGAATACTGGCAATGATATTAAATCATGGTAAATTATTTTCCCCTTTCTTGTTTCTTTCTGCCCTTGATTACAGGTAGTCCTCATTTCCTGACCATAATTGGGATCGGCATTTCCATTATTGAGCAATGTTGTCACTAAGAGGGAACTCACATGACTGGGCTTTCCTTTTTCCCGGTCCCCCACTCTTTGGAATGTTCACCCCAGCATTGGGATAATTAGTAAAAAGGGAATTAAAGTTTGTATTTACATGCATTGGAGAAGAAGGGGTAATAAGAGTAAGCAGGCACATAATAGGGAAAACCAATCAAAAACAATGCACTGGTACTGGCAGCCCCAATTCACTACACAAGCAGCTCAGTGTATTTCCCATTGTCTGCCTGCTTACTCTCTTGTAATCCTTTCTTCTCCAATCTTTCTAATGTGTGTGGGGTGGGGAGTGGGGGGAGAAAAACAGTCAGATAAGGAAAATACATTCTGACAGTAATGATGAACATACAGGGACAGGGATGTAACAGGGATACTGTGAAGGTCATAAATGACGACATTAGTTATAAAGTTATTTTTTCAGCACTGTCATATCTTTGAACAATCACTGAATAAGGCATTCAATAAGTGTGGACTACCTGTATTCCACTTGCTACAACCATTTGTCTTTCATTCTCTGTCTTACTCTGAAGTTATAAGTTATTTAATTTAAGTTCCTACTTTATGCACTAATTCAAAAATGAAACATTTGAATGTCGTGAACCAAAAACTTTTTTTACAATAGCCCTTGGTTATTAGTATTTTTACTATGCCTAATGGGATAGAAGCTTCTACTGAAACTAGTCTTAACTTTCAAGATATAAAAGTAAAATAGAAGCTATGGTAAGCAAAAATACAGCATGGAGGGTTCTGCTAGGAAATTTGACATAAAGAAGACAGATATTAGCACAAGGTGAAAAAATATTCATAACTGGCCAGGTATATTTTTACATTTTACTACTATGTCTCCATATATATATCTTGTTGGTCAAAAAATACAAAAACACTCTTTCTCCTTTAATAACGGACAATTTGAGTTCCCAAATTCATTACTTTCTTTCTTAACATCTCTGAAGAAAAATTTTCATACTTCTTTGAAATCTTTTTTTAATTTCTAAAGATTCTGAAAAGGATTCTGGGGTACCTTTGTAAAATGTGAGTTGGATAGTTTCAGTAGTTGATAATACTCAACAAGTGCTCACAAATTGCTTTGTGCCAATTATGATGAATTGTTTCAAATAGACCTAGACAAAATCCTATACCAGATTGGGTGATGGTCAAAATTTTCATAAAATTGCCTCAACTACAAAACTGATGGGTTACTTATGATTTGCAAATAACAAGAATTAGTGGTGGGAACAATAAGGCAGAATCAAGAATATGATGCATTGGGCCAAAATTAATACATTTAAATTTAACTGAAATAAATGTCAAATCTTGCATGTAGGTGACAAAATTCAGAAATGATGATTGAGATCTGGCTTGGGAGCAATAAATGCTGAAATTATTTAAGTATCTTAATGGATACTTAATATGAGCTGGCAGTATAATATAATTTGAGCTTTCATAGCAAAGATAATCCAATGTTGGACTGCATTAACACCACCTTAACATAAAGGTTGCAAAGTTATTGTCCTGCCTAATTTTATGTTCATTGGACTGCATTTGAAGTACTTGTATAGTTCATTTACAACTTAAATAGGATACTGATAGGACAGATGAACATGGATATGCTTAGGATAACCTTTCTGAGTAAGAATTTTTTTTTTAAATGTACTGTAACCATCTTCAAATATCTGAAAGGCAATCAAGTAAAATACTGTTATTTAATACTCTAGAATGCAATATCTCACTCTACATTTAACCAGAGGCTGGAGTAATACCTGTGAAGGATGCGGTCACAGCATCCTGCTCTTATCATTGAACGGGAACTTAGAATAGAGAATCCACGAGGTCCTTTCCAGCTTTATGATTCTGTTTCTTTGGCATAACTTCTACAAGTATATAGTGAACCAACTGCTTTTGTATAATGTTTCATTAAAATTCTTCCTGATTTGAGTAATCCCTGTGGTACTATGAGAATCCTGAAACTTTGGAATCAGTTCCATATTTATAATGCATCTAATTTGAGCGTGGGTAGAAACCAAAGTAATAACTATCCAGACGGGAGGGGAAATGTAGCCATCTGGATTTTTCATATTTTTCTTGGGAACTATATCAATTTATGTGCAAATGCATATTGTTAAACATTGCAAATAATTGGCAGTGTAAAACAATTAGCTTTTTTATTCATAAAAATAATATTTTACAAAAGATCAATAAACTTTGGACCAAATTATGGTTTTTCCAAGTTACAGCATATGTTAAACTGGTCCTCTGTGTCCGTCAAGGTACTTAATTGTCTCCACAAAATTCAAAATTTTATTTTTCATTACTTTGTCCTACTGAATTGAAATACATTTTATTTTTTCATGAATACATTTGCTTGTTTAATCACTGTCAAATCTGATAGTGAAATGAAAGAATGGTCAGACCATTTCAGAAAAAATAGCTTATTACATTACTGTTTAAATGACATAAAAATTTATCCAGGAAGAATTATTCAGGAGTCTTCCCACATCCTGCATTTCTTTTTATCAGTTTCACATTTTTAGAATTCTAAAATAAAAGCAGTGCTTTACTGATCTTGGTTTTAAAAAAATTAAAGAAAATAAAGTGCCGCACAAGCTCAAGATATTTTGTTGGATGAGGTACATGTACAGGAGCCATCTCTATTTATTATCAAATGAATCTTATTATGAAACTATTGATACACAAGAATGTGTCAACAAATGCATTCCTTCATTTAGGAACATACTTTTATTGGGGTGGGGGGTTGTCAACACAGCCTGGACATCTTTCCTCCAGCAACTTATTACTACTCTCCATCCGCTGGCATCTGCTGCCTCAGACAATGCCTTATGTTCTTACTGGTGGGAAAATAAGTATCATAAAGAGATGCTTTTGGAAATCTGTTTATTTTCCCATAGACCATGCAGAAAGGAATAAAGAGAGACAGAGATGAATGACTACACCACTTCAGACCAAGTTATTTATTTAACATGTGCGCATTCTAGTTGTTTCTGGTCAAACATTCTAAATCCTACTAAATCCTGGGATTTACAAGCTAGTCAGCTGAATAATATAGAACTGTAAAAGACTTGTAATGTTAGTCTTCCAGACATCTAGAATAATTACTTGATTGTTAAATTGTGTGTGTGTGTGTGCGCGCGCGCGCACACACACACACACACACACACACATTTTCTTCATGTGTGTCGTGTCAGTATTATCCTTGTCATCCATTTGAAAAAATAGGCTGATAATAATATTCTGCTGTGCATACTAAGAGGCAGAAGACATTGTTTAAGTATTCACAAAGCACAAATTTTATAATAGTGAGATTGCTGAGGAAGGTTTCTCCTTTGGCTCATTCATAAGTCCATGCTAAAATTAATTAGATGTTACTCCCAAGTTTACTTTCAAAAATTCTTGCACTGGGCAGATTGCTGGAAGAGATTATCTCCAGCCTCCAATACATACCATTTTTTTGAATATGAAAAGCTATAAAATACAAAGGTTTAAGTTATTTCAGCTACAGATAAAAAGTTAAATCTCCAAGCACTGCTGTGCAATGAAACTATTCACATGTCAGTAATATAAAAATAGAAACAGCAACAACTATTCCAACTATTTAAGTATTTGATTTCAACATATCTTTTGTTGTTCTGTTATCCTGTGTTTCTGCCTTTGTAAAATAGCGTAAAATAACGGCTCTTAGAAGGGTGGCTGCTCTGGGGAGGTCTATAAAAGGAGATGCGTGCTTTTTTGCTCTCACTATATGTCCATTATTAGCATACTTTGGGAGTATTTCTTATAATTATTGTTCAAATAAAAGAGTCTTAAGATAATGTGACCTATTAAAACTATCATGATAATATATGAGTTTGAGGTTAATGCTGATTTTCATCATCAAGATAACCAAGTAACCAAGAATATTGTAGTACTCACTGATTTGGATAAAAGTTATGCCCTTAAAAGACTTTGAATAGAAACAACAACAAAAAGATTGAGTAACTGGTGCCTTTGACGCCTGTTGATATAAAACATCTGTGTTGAACTTCCTGGATATTTTTCAGTCAGACTCCCACACAGACTGAAAAATATGGATTGACCACTCATACTGATTCTTCTTATTACAGTACGCAGTGTTGTAATACAAATAGGAGTCAGCAATTATCTTTTCTTTTATACCTTAATTAAACGGGTGATTCTTTCTCTTCATCAAATAAACCTGAAGCGGCTTTCCAAAAAAAGATCCATACTAAGCACTGTCTTTTGCTGCCAAGCGAATCCAAACAAATTTTTAAAATGTAACCAGGAAAGCATGATAATTAACTGAAAAACACAGAATCAAGCTACAAGTAATTTGAATGTCTGCAATAAGCATTCGAGTTGTATTTACTTGTTTTATGTTCATTGCTTTTGTATGGCAACAATTATACCAGAGGCAAATAAGGAAGAAGTGGTGCTAGGATTAAGATTACTCACGCTGGGGACTGGCTCTGTAATTCTAGGGCCCAGCATTGTGCCAGTGGATTCTTTTATGGGTGCCCTTAAGTCCCTTCCCCCACCTGCTTCCATTGTATTTGCAATGGCTACATAGAATGGCCACTGTTTTTTAAATGGACAAGTCACTCCCATGAAATCCATGACCGGCTCTCCAAGGACCATTAGTCAAGCAGGTATACATCCTTGCTTTGATCATACAGCCATATAAGGCAATCTCATTATTAAGTCATGCAAACTTTTAAGCAGAACAGCCAATAGGCATAGTCATATTAAAGGGGGCACAAAATATAAATCTTCTCCAAAGCTGTAGCATCTTATGGCTTATTTAAAAGGATTCTTTTGACCTAATAATTTGAATCTTGACATTCACTGAGATATTATTAGTTCTGTATTTTTGCCAAATTTAATCTGACAAAAACGACAAAAGTTGAATAAAATAGTACTAAAATGTAAAATTTACCTTTTTTGCAGCTCTACTGTACTTGTCCACACGCTTTTGGTGAGCAATACTACTATCTTGACTGTCCCACTCCCCGGTTCTACAGCCAAATCCTAAGTTGGTCAGTGTGTCACTGGAGTATGTTATAGATTCCCTTAAAGTTCAAATGGTCTTCAAAAACACCTTAAAAACTGTTTTGAATTTTTGAAGAAAAAAGAATGGTTTGAACTACTTCTGTCCAAAAGGAAGAATCTGTCATTAAAAAGCTTTATTGGACAAGATTTCTAAGTAAGCATTTTCATGAGAATTTTTAATGCTAATTTTGCTCTTTATTTGTAATTAGAAAAGAAACCATCTAAGAACTGAATCACTATATTGGAATTCATTTCCTGGGACTAAATGTCATATGTCTGGGCAGCACAATTTAAATGAACAGTAAATTACAGGATAATTAGACTAAACTTTGTGGGATCTTTTTTTTCCTGTGTTGGTATTTTAGAAAAATTACATTGAAAGTCCCTTTATTGTAAGAGTGCATTATTTTTACAAGAGAGGATAATTATTGCTGCAGTCTCAAAAGTTTCCAACACATCTGTTTTACAGCAGCAAGAGTCCAATGCCCTATTTCTTCCCAAATATAATTTATTTGTGGGGGTTTTTTTTGTTTATTTTGGTATCTTTTTGAGATCATGTCCTCACAATGTCCTGTAAATAATAGCCTAATCAAATTTAGCATTGCAAACATTTAAAAGCAGCTCTAACCTGGTGCCCTCCAGATGTTTGGACAAAGAATTCCATGTTTCCTGTCACATTGAATAATAAAAGTGTCTTTTGGCAATTAAATCCCAGCCATATTGGCAAAGGGTAGCAAGATACTGTCAATTCATCAGTCCTATCTTGATTATTTGAGGTAGAGTAAAATTTAAAAGGTGGTGCAAGTATTAGATACTTTGAGCAGAGACTTGGATAGACAGATTGCTAACTTCAAGTTTTCTTCTAACTCTAATTTTATAATCCCAAACAATCCCAGAATCTTTGGGAGTTGGACGACATGTAATAAATAATAATTATTCATTATGTTTAGATTGGATTTGGCATTTTTATCCACATATCGAGTCCTTCTCAAGGACCTGGGATAGGCGTTGTTGTTTGATCTGTTAAAGGTATTGCACAAGATGTAAGCTGTTCCAAATAAAGCTGCCTTTTGCAATTGACTGATGGTGATTTTGTCAATGCCAATAGTGTTCAAATGATGATCCAGGTGTTTTGGGATTGCACCCAAGGCACCTATCACTATTGGTACTATTTTTGCTTTCTTTTGCCAGAGTATTTCTACTTCTGTCTGCAAGTTTTTGTATTTTGCTATTTTTTTTCTAATTTTCTCTTTCTCTTCTATTCTGCACTGCCACATCCACTATCCAGACATTTTTGTCTTTCTTATTGACAATCATTAGGTCTAGAGCAGGGGTCGACAATCTTAAACACTCAGAGAGCCATTTGGACCCGTTTCTCACAGAAAAGAAAACACCGGGAGCCATAAAACTCTTCCCGTGCCTAACTATTTCCTGAGCGGCCACAAAACTAGCATATATAGTTGAATTAAAGATTCTGTTTTCTTTTGAAACTTTTCTTTTCTTGAATTTATCTGTGGTTGGCCTACCGGGGGTTGAAAAGCTTAATAAATTGCGCGTCAGTGGATGTCGCACATTGGCAGTTGTGACGCATATTTTGAGCTACGGAGCCACAGCAGAGGGATGAAAGAGCCACATGCGGCTCCAGAGCTGTGGGTTGCTGACCCCTGCTCTAGAATAATGTGTTAAATATTTGTCTGTTTAAATTCTAAAGTCCCAGAGCACTTTAGCTTTTTTATTTGCCATTTCTTTTTCTAGGTTGTGGTCACACCAGTTCTTGCTTACAGGCAAATGTTATTTCTTGCAGATGTTCTAATGCACCATTGTTGCTACTTTGCCATGCCATTGTTTGTAGTCAGTCTGTGTAATCTTCTTGCAGTAGATAAGTAGGTGGCCCACTGTTTCTTTAGCTTCTTTGCAGAGATGGCATTTACAATTATGCTGATCAAATTTAGCAAAAGAAGAATCTGGGTTACACAGCAATGAAAATGTGAGTTACAGTTCTGCCGGCATTAATATAAATATTTTGGTTTAAAGAAAAAAAAACTAGGTCTCTCCCCATTGAGTTGAAATTTCCAGCTTTGTTACGTCCAGTGGTATCCCTGTACAGTATCATCATCCATGATCTTTGTAGCCCTAAGGCAGTGCTTCTCAATTATTTTCTGTTACCCCCCCCCTCGGAAGAAGTAAACATTTCGCGCACCCCAAACTCTCAGCTGGGACGATTGTTTGCAATATTCAGCACGTTTTTGCTGAAAAAAATCAAGAGGATTATCAGCGTGATTGGGGTGTAATGTGTTTAAGTGATGCCTTAATTTATTTGGCTTCATGCTGTCCGCTGCCAACATTTTTAGACACAGTAAACATACCAGTCTTTCCTTGTCTCCCACCGTAGTCACAATGAAGCCAAGTGCTACATATGCTTCGTCATATTTCCTCGTCTTAGCTTTCAGGAGACTTACGTTTGTCTCATTATCTCCATCTCTCTCCTCCTTTCTTTTCTCCCTGCTAAATATTTTTCCATGGTGTCTCTTAAGGGTTTGTTATCTGCACTTCATACCTCCTGCTCTGTGCTGTGTGCTATTGTTCGGTGCAAAAAACCCCTACTCCCTGCGGCAAAAAAAGCATGTTCCCCGGGGTCATGCACCCCCCTGGCATCGCTCTGCGCCACCCTAGGGGGGGCCACCCCACTATTTGAGAAGCACTGCCCTAAGGCAAGAAACATCCAACTAAATTGTGGGCCTTGATGTACTCTCATTTTGGATGTCAGTTTAGTTTTGGTTGCCCTGATGTAAAACCTCTATTAGGAGGAGAAATAAAGGTTTGAGTCAGGCAGCATCCAAAACATCATTGTCATCACCACCACTGCCATTGTCGTCGTCATCATCATCATCATCATCATCATCATCATCATCATCATCATCATCTATGCTTGCCTGATTTCTCCTGGAAGCAGTATTAACCATAGTGTCTCTTGGATTATATCTTTATAACTTCTGGAAGGTTCATGCCAGGTATACATCATACAGAAGAATAATTTATCCTCAATTGGGCATATATTGCTATTTTTTTATCTCAGTAATACAGTTTCTGTAGTTTGCTTTTAGACATCATTTAGAAGCTGGTGTTAAGGACATTTAAGCACTTAACTGACACAAGCCAGTACTGGCCTGTACTTACGCTGGTTTGAATTCTTGTCAGTTTAAGAAAATGGGGATGAGACGACATTCTGTGGCAAATCTATGTTTGATACATCTAAGTGCTGTGAGATAATATATTTATCCCCTGGTTGCCAGTTTGTTACCATACTAGCCAAGGTGTCCTGTCAAAATCAAACCAAATGACAAACTAAGAAATAAGACAAGCATCTCTGAAAACTGTTTAACAATCCAGGAAACAGCTTGAGCTGCAAAAGAATTTGTCCCACACCCACCTCCCAGCCTATGAGCCTCAGGGTCATCTGTCTTCTACTCAGTATCCCACGGTCAAGCAAACATGTCTTGCAAGATAAGGATGCCATTAGAACACCACCACCCCTGACCTTGGAATAGGAACAAAAAGATGTGAATGGAAGGGATAATATCTCAGTTGATCTCTTGGGTAAGATTGATTTTTTGATTCCACAGGGAGGCAAAGAAATGCCTGGGAACTACCCCCCCCCCAAAAAAAAGACTAGTCTACATATTATGGATGCATCAAGGAAATTAGGCAATGAAGATTGATTCTGCCTGGTTACCATATGATAAGCAGCTGCTCTAGCGAAGGCAGATGCCTAAATAGGAACCCAGCTGGAGCCTGGCATATTGATACTGATTAACACTGAAGAACCCTGAACAGGAAGAGGAAGTCATTGCAACATCTGAGGAAAAGAGACCATAAGTAGCAAAATATTCTACTGCACCTTCCCTACATTGTACTATAAGCCCATTGTTGAGCTCAGACCTATTCTAGTTGCTTGGAAGAGTTCTTCCTCCTCCTCTATGCTACTGTAGAAGCACTTGTAGAATTTTAGCGGGTCCTTTCTAGTCAAAGATGAAGGCTCAAACTCTCAGGTTGTGCCACAGTTCATCATGTCATCTCAATTCTATGAAATATACTGTACCTGCAACATCCAAATGATTGCAGTGAAATGTCAGTGAGGCCCAACATGTGTGACAGTCTCCAGCCAGCCATCACAAAAAGAAACTGCAGCTCAACTAACCAGTAACACAACTGCAAAAAACAGATTCGGAACAAACTTCAACATAAGCAAAAATACAGTAAGAGACCACCTATCTGAACTTAACGAATACAAATCACCAGGAACAGACGGACTACACCCCAGAGTCCATGATTGTCTGGATTTGTTTTCTCATATTGTCTCTCATAGTTGAGGTCTACCTATGATGTCAATTACAGGCATCTCACATCTTTTTAAGTGGGAGAACTTGCACAATTGGTGGCTGACTAAATACTCCCCCCCCCAACTGTATATAGAATCCAAAATGGGGACTTATAGCATTGTAAACCTTCTCTGACATAATTGGATCCAGAGATCAGTCATTTTGTCCAGCTGCTGACATCTATTGTGATGCTATGAGGAAAGGCAAGTCTGCATTACAACATCAGCATCCTGTCAGAAATGCAAGACACAGAAACTCTTCATTGTTTTCTTTAAGTTACCTGGCAAAACTCATGACTGCTGAATAACAGGTCTTTACCTTGGAGTCCTGAGCTAAAGGGGGAAGATGCTTGCAGAAAGGTACCTTGTTCAGAAAAAAGATCTGCATGTAGCCATCCCAAATATTTATTTATACATATCAGTGGTGGGTTCCTACCGGTGCGGTCCAGTGAGCCATTCCGGTAGGGACCCGCCGATTGTGCAATTTGCGCGCGACAGCTCCTGTGCTGTCTTCGCTGGTCCACCGTGCGGTGCCATCTTTTTTTCTGAATTTTTGGCCTTTTTTTCCTTCCTGCGCATGCACAGAAGCAAAAAATCGCCAAAATTGCGCGCACGCATCCCCTTGCAAGATATCGGTGATTTTTTGCTTCCTGCACATGCGCGGAAGCAAAATTGCACGAGGGGATGCGTGCATGTAGCAAGCATGCACACACGTAGTGAGCGCGTGTGCGCAAGAAACATGATGCGCATGCAGCGCATTGGTAGCCAGGTAAGAGGAACCCGCCCCTGATACATATATACATACATGTCATTTATATAACCACCCATCTCACAACCATGACTGTGAGTGGCTTACAAGATTAAAATACATAAACCCACTGCACATAACTTCATCTCCCCCAGTGCCCAGGGTAAGCAATGACCCCCAATAATAACAGAAACCATCTATTCCACTGAGCAAATGCCTGGGGAAACAGCAATGTCCCCAATGCTTTGCAAAAAGTTAACAGGCTTGGGGGGCATCCAAATCTCTGAGGGGATGTAATATTAGAGAGAGAAGGCACAATATAAATGCATTTATAACCAGTGTTATGAATTTTTGAAGCCAGCCTTCCAGTTATGTCACTAAGTACCAAGACTCTGATGGAAATGTTTTTCAGGCACACTAAAAGTATGATGGCTATTTAAAAGGGTGTACATCTGATAAATGTTTTAGGTACTGTTGATTGATGTTTCATTTAGGTTATGATATGTTTGTATGAAAAACACATGTGAGATCAAAATGTTCATCAGTGGTACACATCGGGGTAGATAGTAATCATGCTTCAATGTGCCTGTAATTCTGATCCAGAAATGTACTCCTGTGTTCCTTGAAATAAATAAGGATTATCAACCAAGATTCTAGTTTCTGTTCATAATTTTCTAGTCAGACTGATTGGGAAACTTTGATGAAGTAGAGAGTCCCATTATTAAAATAAGCTGTGAATGCGGGTGGAAAGTAAAGTTACAAGCATGAAGAAAAGATTCAGTAATTTCTTGCTTTATGAAACTGAGATGTTATTGCATAATTTCAGTCTTTCAGGCAGACATTCATGTCATATTGATTCCTAACAGTAGGCAAAAGAGAATGCTTTGGATCCTGTGAACTATGATGTGGGATTTCAGAGGACTTAATAGTTCCCTTGCACAGCTTCTCTTCTGACTCATAGTAGCAATGCACATTACAAGTAGCAAAAATTCTTATTGGAACATATTTGTAAATTAGTGAAGCAGTGCTCATGGTACTGACAAATCTCTTCAGCTCAGGGTATATTCCGCATATATTTGTTGTTTTTATGTTACCAAACTGCTTTGTAACTTTGAATTACAACAATGTATAGATTAGTTTTCTCAGATATACAGGTAGTCTTCAATTTACAACAGCAATTGGGACTCACATTTCCATCACTAAACGATGCAGTCCTAAAACGCGGCCACATTGCTTAGCTACAGCAGTCTCTGCAGTCTTTTTTTATTATTATTATTTTTTTAAAGTTCTTATATGCCGCCCAATCCCGTAGGATTGTTGCCATTGTTGCCATTGCTAGCTAAATTACTAGATGAGGCAACTTCCTGCCAGCTCTCCACAGCCAAGACAGTAAGGAAGCGGGCAGGAAGGTATAAGTCCCAAGCAGACTGGCAGACAGGTAGGAGGTATGTGCCTGCTGCTGAGGGGAGGAGAGTGTGAGGGAGGTGCAGCAGTCCTGGGGAGGTTGTACAAGAATGCAAGGGAGGTGGGGCAAAGGTCAGAGAGGGAGAGTGTGTTGAAGTGTATGGGAGTGCACAAGGATGTAAGGGGGGTGTGATGAGGGTCAGGGAGGATGCATGTGGATGTGAGGGGGTGAAGACAAGAATCAGGGAGGATGCACAAGGGTGCATGAACAGCTGGCACAGGGCAAGCACAGAGAGGCTGAGGCAGAGTGTTTAGGTGGGGGAGATTTACCCCAACAACTTGCAACCTTTCCTGCCAGCTTGACTTTCTGAGAAAGGTAACAGGAAAGGTTACAGATGGGGATCATGTAACTGCAGGGTGCTGCAACTGATTGTAAGTGCAAATCAGTTGCCAAGTGCCCAGATAATGATTGCATGACCTTGGGGTTTTGGGATGACTAGAACTACAAGGATTAGTTGCAACCACCATTCAATTCTGTTGTAACTATGAACAGTCATTGAACAGAATGGTCATAAGTCAAGGATTACCTGTAGAAGTCCCCTGATTTTAAAAACAGCTTGGACTATTAACATTTTAAGCAATGTGGTTTCATAACTTGTCCTGCAGGCAGAATGAACCAAGAATATGGCAGAAGATATATAGGAAGTAGTTGCATTTCTTTTTTTGTAGAATGTGAATAATCTGTTTGCTAGCCATTATAAATGCAATCTTCTTGTACAGAGCATAGGAAACAAATAGAAAAGGCCTTATCAGTACATGAACATATTTCAAATTTGTGAGTAATTGTGATGTTCTCACAAAATGCACTCCATATTCCTCATGTGGCTGATAGGGCCAATAACAAAAATACTGTTTTAGATTATAAGAACCATCCTAATCTGTTATTAGTAATAATTTGTAATTCTCATGAAATTTCACGGGGGTATTTTATCTAATCATCCACCTTATATTGTCTTCCTTTAACCAACAGTGAGTTACTCCTGGTTCTGTGAACCGGTAGCGATGGCGGAAGGCTCCGTCCACCCGCCCGGGCCGGTAGCAACGGATTTTAGAACCCACCACTACCTTTAATTGTGACAATCATAACTATTTTCCAAAGGCTATTAATAATTTGATATGCTATTTGTTTGTTTGTTTATATCCTGAGTTTTATTATTTTTACAAATAATTGAAGATGGTGAACATATCCAAACACCTTCCTCCTTCTATTTTGTCCACAGCAACAGCCCTGTGTGGTGGGTTGGGCTGAGAGAGAGTGACTGACTCAAGGTCAGCAAGCTGATTATCACTTACCACTCTTTCTGGTTTTCCTGGGTGGGTTTTTTCTTCTTTTTTGAGTTTATCAGCTGGGCACAATTCCAAAAAAGCAATTACCCATCTTTTATTTTCTAAAAAATGTGGCCATACATACCAAATTCCCATTTATAAAAAAAGGAAGCAAAGAAAAAGGAATCGGGGATAGTTGAGTAATTACCACAGAAGGTGCCAGTAAACAGACTGCTGTCCATTGGCATTTCCTTTGGTGGATTTTGCACAAGTAAAAATAATACCTCACCTTCCTAGTTGCTCTGCTAGCTTTCTAACCATTATGGGACTTAAGTTATTGAAGGTCCCTATTTCCTAAAAATGCAACTCTATACATAATGTTAAGAGTGTAGGCAACTAGTGCCATCTAAAGGTCTATTTGGAAAATTAAAAATGGTTAAAAACTGGAGAACTGTAGGCTATAAAATTGGTGTTTTGACATGCAGCCCAATATGTTTTGGCTAAAATCCTTATTCAGGATTTCCTGGCTGAATAGGGATTTGGACTTGGCTTCCAACAAATTAAATATACTAGTGATGGCAAACACAAGTACTAGATTCACACATTGTGCCAAGTATCCAGGGACACTTGAGTAAGTTATTGCACTCTGGTTCACATCCCATAAGCCATGGTTTAGAGAGCACAGTGGTGGGTTCCCACATGTTGCTAAGCCAAATAAAGCAAAATGTACTGTAATATGACTAAAGGCAGTGTGTGAAACCAACAACATGCCTTCTACAACCATCATGTTTGCAAAATCAGTTCTTCTGATAATCTTCTTTGAACTGGGAGATATTTTCATTGCACAGCAGTGATGGAGCAAAGGCAGCTATGAAATCAGGAAATGTGTTCTGGGCAATTTTGTACCTTGTATCAATAGAAATTGCAACTATGAATAAGAACCAAGTCTCTGTTTCACTGATACATTCACTGCTTATTAAGATTTTCCAATTTAGAGAAACCAAGATATTAACCTTTATTTCAGTGTTGGTGCCTGATTTTAAAAAAGGGTTATTATATCTGATCTGCAAAAATCCAGATAATCACTAGAAGGCAGTAAAGATTTAGTATTTTCATATCTCTTTGTTACCATCTCATAATTATCTGTATTTGTCTAGTTATGTAGCCATACTGAATGCACCTGGAGAGGCAGAGAGAGGTTGTGTGGGTTTTCTTCAGGCTTCCCCTTACTGTAGAGAGCTTTTCATCTGCAAAATTACAGGGGCATTTGCCCTAGCTCATACAAAAACGGCATTGCACCACTGCAATGTAAGCCTCCCTTTTTGCATGAGCATTTGTTTCAGACAGAGTTTATTATCGGTGGTTTCTTACTATTTACCCAACTAACTTTTACAGCTCTAAAGACTCCAGGCTGCTAATATCCAAGCAAGAAAACTCATAAATTAACAGTTACAGCAACAATAATAATGCTCTTTATATAACAATAAGAATACAATAATCAGAAAAACAGAAATAACAGTTAGAATGTAACTAACTGTAATTGTTAGAACAAATCACATATCTCAAGTCCCAAATGCTCCCTTAAATAGCCAGTATTTTGTTTCTCTATAAAAAAAATATAGGAATTGAAGGGGGGGAGGCAGCCTATTCCACATGGAGAGGGCAGTTGTAGAAAAGGCTTAGTTCCAATCCAAGCCATTTTATTTTGCTGAGGAGACAAAATCAAGTGCCCCGTTACAGGTGGACTGAACAAAACGGGGTATATTCTTTAGGTAACAGATGGTCCCTAACTTTGATAACCTGAACTTAAGTTGTGTAAGTTTTTACACATAATAACTAGCAACTTGAAATGTACCTGGAAACAAACAGGAAACCAGGGCATCCCTTATCCTATTGATGTAATGTTTCTGAAACAGTTCTTACCTAGGATCATTGAATTTCAAGTAGCCTTCAATGAAATAAATATAAATAGAACATATTTAGTAGTCCATCTTCAAAGTAGTAAAAGCTATGAGTAGCTATCACTAAAGCCACCTTTTCTCAAAAGCTGAATCTGGTCAAATGCCCTTCCCCCATCATATTCTCCACTGTGGTAGAGACATGAATCTAGGATGATGATCAAGTTGTTGACCTTCCATTTCAAGGTGAAAGCAACCCTGTCCAGAATTAAAGCAAAGGGGCCACCAGAAACTCATGTTTTCTGAACAAATAACTATTCTGTCTTGCTGGGATTCAGTGTCACTTGTTTCATGCACTTCTTTGCTCAAGAGTCTAGATCCGTGATGGCGAACCTATGGCACGCGTGGCAAGGTGGCACGCCTAGCCATATCTGCTGGCACCCGAGCTGTTGCCCTAGCTCAGCTCCAGCACGCATGTGCATGCCAGCCAGCTGATTTTTGGCTTGCGCGGAGGCTCGGGGAGGGCGTTTTCACCTTCCCCAGGCTCCAAGAAAGCCTCTGAAGCCTGGGGAGGGTGAAAAACAGGCCTACAGGGCCCACCGGAAGTCAGGAAACAGGGAAGTGGGGGGTCGTACGTGCATGCGTGGGGGGCAGTATGGTGTGTGGGGGGTGTCATGCATGCATGTGCAGGGGGGTGGGGCACAGGGTGGCATTGAATTATGGATGTGGGCACGTGCGCATGTGATAGCGCGCGCATGTGCGCTTTCGGCACCCGAGGAAAAAAAGGTTCGCCATCACTGGTCTAGATGTTGGTTTAGAACATCCGTAATCTTCTGCCTGGTTCTGGATAAGTATTGTATTTTGATTGATTCTATTGATGGTATCTTACCCTGGGCCAGGCAAAAAAATCAATTGCTGACTTTCTCCAGAAGTTTCATGAAGATGTTAAATAAAATGAAAGAAGACACTGTACATGCCAATATCCCATTTGGAACGTTCTTCTTTCATTAATATTGCAAAATGTTTAGCAAACGTCTCACAACAGACTGGAGGGATGGAAGGACTGAAATTGCCCTAAACATAACTGATGGAAGATGTTCTGCTGATGCTGTGACATTTCTGTCACTTCATCTCTCAGAGTGCCTTGTTGAAAAATTGAATCCCTTGGCATCTGCTGACAGGAGAAGCCACCTGTGGCCAGCTTGTCCAGTACCCTCATCATCTCTATATTTTGATGATCAACAGGAAATGTGGAAGAACTGCTACCTAATGAAATGCTGTGCAGATTTCTGACTGGGCATTAACATTAAACTCATACTAAACTTTGGTTCAAGTTTTGTGATCCTGCAGTTTTTATAAACTGCAAAGGCAGAAGTATTCATTACTGTTCAAATACACCTTGTCTATTTTCAGCAGTACCTGAAAACTTTTGTGGATTGTTGTTTACAGGGCCAGCCCGGACTGCTTGGACAGCAAGGACTCCCTGGGCCATCGGGAGTGATGGGCATACCAGGACTTTCAGGGCACAAAGGGGACAAAGGTGAACGAGGTAGACCTGGTATTACTGGACCCAAAGGAGAAGCGGTAATTTTATAACTTCTAAGAAGTCAACTTCACTGTCAAGAACAAATGCAAAAAGTAGGCGACTACAACCTCATGTGTCCCTTTTCATTATAGGGACAAAGAGGAGTCACAGGGTTTTCCGGTGCAGATGGAGTTCCTGTAAGTAATTGTTTGTTCCTTGTATTGAAATTTAAAACTGTTATGATAGTCTTTCCTGTAAATAATTCAAGTTATAAGTAACTAAATAATGCATATGATAAAATAAAAACAGCTCATTTTTTCTCCAGCCAAACTCAGACTAGTATAAAATACAAAATCAGCATTAAAAACAAACCATAATCATGTTTTTAAAAGTTATTTAAACACTGGCTGAAATAAATGTTTTTTTAGCTGTTTTTGCATAGGCGATGCTGAAGAATTTTCATGCTGTACTGTCCAATGATCTTGGTGGGTTGGATTTTAGATCTCAGACATAGTCAGAACAGAGAGCAGAGATTAGAATTAATGTTTTGCATGCTGAAGAGAAATCTTTTTTAAAGTATTTCTTTAGTAGATTTATATAGCACTCATCTCACTTTTATGTGACTCTAGGCAGCTTAAAATAAAACAAATAACACAAAATACAATCCCAGAACAAGTCCAACTGATGCACAGCCTTGAGCTATGTGAAGGACCTCCTAGCCATGGCTTCTACTTGCTCTTTGAGCAGGAGCCATGAATCCAGGAGGACCCCGAGATTATGCACTGGATCTATCTAGTGCAGTGCCACTCCATCCAGAACCAAAGATGGAAGGTCCCCAGAACCAGGGGGTTCAAAAATCCAGATCCACCTGGTCTTGCTTGAAGTGAGTTGAAACCTGTTGCGCTCCATCTAGGCCTCCATAGCCTCCAGGCACTGAGACAGAACTTCCACAGCATCAATCAGACAGCCTGGAGTGTAGATATAAAGCTGGGTATCACTGACGATATCTCACTCCAAATTCAACCAACAGCTTTATGTAGATGTTAAATAGGAGGAAAGAGAGCTCCAAGCCCTGATGTATTTCACAAAGGAGGGGCCACAGGCTGGATCTCTTTGCCCTGGAACCAACCTTGCAGGAAGGAGGAGAACCAGCACTACCCCCCCACTCACAATTTCTGAAGCTGGTCCAGAAGCATACTGTGATTGATGGTATCAAAAGCTGCTGAGAAGTCAAGAAAAACAAGAGAGTCAGCACCACACCACCCCTCTCCCACCAGAGGTCCTCCAAGAGTGCTATCAGTCCATCTCAGTTCTATACCTAGATCTGAACCCTGACAGAAAGGGGTCCAGATTATCTACTTCTTCCAGAGTCCTTTGAAGTTGTAATGTAATAACCTTCTCCACAACTTTCCCTAGAAAATTGTCCACAATGTTGGGGCATAGGAATATTCCCTTGAAAAGCATTTAAACCGAAAACAATCTGGTGTAAATTTTAAACATCTATTACTTCACCCTTTGCCAAATTCTGGACATGAGAGCCATGAGAAATGAAGGGAGAAGCATTCTTGGGCTAGTAGAGTTTCTAACGGCTGCCTTGCATAAAATAATAAGCAAAGTACATTTATTCCTAGACACTTTCACAGAAATCCCCAGACAGATTTCCCAGTACCAGCTTCCTCTTCCATGCCCTTTGACATCAGACCTTTTTTTACCACCCACATGCATCACTAAAATGAAATTCCAAATGGCTATTTTCAGCTGCTTGACTCATTCACCCACGCTTCTAATGTGTTTTGCAGTGTTTTGCACTAAAGCTAGAAAATCCTTTTCTTTTTCCACATATGGATGTTGCATTAAGTTTCATGGGACTTGCCTTCAGGCAGCAAATGAAAGGTAATGTAAGGTCATACAAGGAAAGTAGCCTGCAGATGCTGCAGAGTATATCCTGAAGACAGAGAAAAGGAAAAAGCAAGCCATTTGATTTTATAGGCCGTGATCACACAAATTTAATATTCACATGATCTGGAAAACTAGCCAGTAATAATTTTCAAGTGTGAAGCACAATGGAGGATTCATTTATCATACATGATAAGCTAAATATAATTTTCCATTTTTTACCCCAGATCCTTTAATAAGAATATCATAGCTTAGATAAGCACAAAGGAGCCAGAACACTCACCACCATTTATTCTATCCTTGTTTGCCCTTCTTGGAGATTTCTTGGAGCATATATGCTCCTCGATGTAGAGATATAATATTATTTCCTTGACATGTATTCCTCTAAAATGCTAAGTAGCTCCTGTGTATTTATGGTAAGTGTCTTTAGGAAATAAACAGAAGGCATAGTTGGATCATCTATTTCTACTACTTCAAAATGTTTGGCAGTATCATGCAACATCCAGCCAAGGACATTTGGAATTAGAGTTTTTGACATAAAACTTTTTGCAGTCTGAAAAATTCCATTTTGAGCTATTCCAGAGCTTTCTGAATTCAAGAATGATTCTTTTCCTTCACTAGCCTATCTTCCCTGTCTTGATGATTTCTTCTTCTGGAAACCATTGTCCTGAGCATGTGATCTGAATATCATTTTCTTTTAGGTAGCATTGAATTTGTACATTTGTCTGCTCCAAGAATGAGTCAGCAAGCTTAAAAAAAACCCTTACCCTTTTCCAATGTCACTCCCAGGAATGTTTAGATTTGGCAGTAAGCTAAATCCTTGAAAAAGAAAGTATCCAATAATAACTCGTACCTTCTGTAACTATTTCTCATTTTCTCTTATACAATTCGATATTGATATCAATGGGAGTAGCAAAAGTATAAATCAAATAAAATTTGAGCCATTTGTTTTCCTTTGGAAAGAAGGATAATTGATGATTATGATGATAATGGATTAGTGGCTGCTTTTCTTCCTCAGTTCTAATGCACAGACTTAAAATACAACAAAATTTGCATGAGAAGTGACGGTATACTAGAGTGACTTACTTTCATGAATAACTTATAGCATACTTATGGAAACCATTTTCCACCACAGAATTAGGATAGGTAAAGGCATATCAATAGTATTCACACACATTTTAATGACATTAATTTACTCATAGATATTAGTCATCACACTTTTTAAAAATTCCTCTCCAATATTCTAAAACTATGTTGAAAGATATTTTTAATAATTAACCCTTCCCTCCCCCCATTCCTATAATGGTAAAAGTAGTATTTACAATAATCTTCAGAGATTTAGAACCTGAACAAATTCTCAAGGCAATTTTTTTAGCATAATATCATGCAGCCAGAAGATACTTCCCCACACAGTACAACACAGTCATTCTGTGGTTCCAATGGGGTTTCAAGACCTAATGAAGGAAGCACCATTCATACTCTGTTGCAGTACCTAGTCTGTAGTTCACAGAACTGCAATTTAATTGACAAGAATGATAACATGCTGGCTGGATAAATAGACCCAGTGGCACTCACTCCTTAGTCCCTCATGACTGATGGGGGAGAAATGGGTTCTTGATGGAGAATTAAGGATTTACTGCTCTTTATCTATCACTCTTGATTCAAGATGTTGCTAACTTCAGGTCACTTTCTTCTGCCTTTGATCCAAGCGCACATGGGTAAGCTGGTGCTCTTTGATTTTTGTCCTGGTAAAAATAATTAGCTTGGTGCTAAGCTATGTACTGTATTTCCTGAAAAAAGATCTCCTTTTTATTATAGTTACCAAACCTATTTCACTACACATTTGTCAGGGCAGGTCATGCATATACAGAATGCGTCAACTTCCAAAAGGTTACATATAGAATGCAGCCTCAGTAAGGTCTTCTTATTCACTTAATGTCATATTTAAACTGGATTTTAGTTACCTTAGCTATTCGAATGCAAGGAATGCAAAGGTATTAAAAATGTGCTATTCTTCCCTACCTGTTATCTATGCATTTCTGTTTCTGCTGATATCCTAGTTTGTTTCTAGTTGTTTCTTTTCACATTCTCAAAGACATATGTTTGAACTATAGAATAGTATTCTTAATAAAATAGAATTAAATAATACTTTTTAATTCCATTTTTCCCGTAGAACAATTGCTTGCACTAATGTAAGAACATTTAGGAATTCCAAGAAAGCCAAGAAGAAGAAAGCAAAAACAGCAGGTCATAATTGTATTTATTTTGTCTCAAAAGGGTCATCCAGGTCAGGGAGGATCAAGAGGAAAACCAGGCCACGATGGTTGCAATGGGACCAAGGGAGATCCAGGTTCACAGGGAATTCAGGGACCTGCTGGGACTCCTGGGTTTTTTGTAAGTTATGAACACTGAATATGTCAACATAAAGCTAACAGCAAAATCAAGAGTAGATTGTTCCCTTCTACTAAGTGAGAGAAAAGAGTTTCCATTGCTGGAGGAAGCCTAGCATTCCTGTGAATCTACCACATTAGGATTATATGCTGAAGTCCCAGGGGTGAAATTCAGCAGGTTCTGACAGGTTCTGGAGAACCGGTAGCGGAAATTTTGAGTAGTTCGGAAAACTGGCAAATATCACCTCTGGCTGGCCCCAAAGTGGGGTGGGAATGGAGAGTTTGCAGTATTCTTCCTCTGCCATGCCCACCAAGCCACGCCCACAGAACCGGTAGGGAAACATTTTGAATTTCACCCCTGTGAAGTCCTACAAAAGGTGCATTGCCTAAAGCTGAAACATAATTAACATAATTAAGGGGCGTGCATAAGGGGCGTGCCTACTGTCCCTGTCCTAATGTTCCCTCTTATCAGTACCCATCTTATGTATATAAACAATGTTATATCTATGTATATTACCAACACGTACTTGACAAAAATAAATAAATAAAAATAATTATCAGAAGGAAATTCCAGGTTGACTAGTAGTCATTTTGGAAAAGTTTGCAGTTCAGTCATCTTATGTGCTCACAATATTAGTACATTAGTTGAGGACCATGATTGATTATAATGATAATTTCTGGAGGGGGGGGGGAATCATAATAATTTACAGGATTTTTTTAAAAAAGGTGGGGGGAAACCTCCTGCTTTGTTGTTTTGAGACACATTAATAAAGTTGCAAAAATACTTGTCCTTTCTGTGCTGAAAGAACTTGCTCAGTTTCATAGGGATATATAACATATTTTAAAGTGAAGAAATAATTAATTTTCCTCTGTTTGATGAGCAGTATCTGAGAAAACAAGGTATCTTGTTGAGGGTCCTTTTTGGCAAAAACCACCACAACTACTCAAAGAAATAGAAGTGGAGTTGGATCTAAATTCCTAATTCATAGAAACAGCTACTTTGCTACTTTGAGACAAAATTAGATGACATTTGAATAATTATTTGCTCATCCTATGAAGATAACCCATTTTAATTTCAAATGGGAGAAAGGGTTTGACTGTGTAAACAAATGCTTTAATTTATTAATCAATGATAACTAATGTTTAGATACATTAGGGAATGAGTCATTGGAAGAGCTGTGGTTGATGGAGAGCTGAGGATCTATATTTTTTTTATTCTGAGTTTCTTTATAATGAGGGAGGTAGTTTAGGAAGTTTTTTAATTTATTTCTTTTTCAGCTGCATGAAGGTTTACATCACAGCTTTTGTATGTCCGGAGCACAAGGGGTAGAATGGTATACTTTACCAGGGCTCAGAATACCAGGAGGTTTAGTCAAGATGGCAATCTTATTTCCACAACAGAAAGGCTTGAAATATTCAGCGAACATTAGTTCCTATCTACGGGGGCTCCCATGGTGAGATTTGCTGAGGGCAATCAGACACAGAAGCATAATTGTGCAGCTTGAGTTGTGGGACAGCTTGGGCTCTTCTTCAAGCACGTACAGGGGTTCAAGCATGTTCTAGGGCAGTGGTGGCGAACCTTTTTCGGCTCGCGTGCCAAAAAGGGGGGGCGCTCACACCCGCTTGCGTGCCCACACCCATTCCCTCCCCCCCACGCATGCGCACAGCACCCCCCCATGCTGCCCCCTGCGCACGCGCACACACCCTCACCGCCGCGCAAAGGCTTACCAGAGCCTGGGACGACGAAACCGGCAAACCGGAAGTGCGAAAAAACGCACTTCCGGTTTGCCGGTATGCTGTTTTTTGCACTCCGGAGGGTTCAGGGAAGCTCCCTGAAGCTCCGGAATGCAAAAAACTACAAAACGGACAAACCGGAAGTGAGGAAAAGTGCACTTCCGGTTTGTCCGTTTTGTAGTTTTTTGCATTCCGGAGCTTCAGGGAGCTTCCCTGAACCCTCCGGAGTGCAAAAAACAGCACACCGGCAAACCGGAAGTGCGTTTTTTCGCACTTCCGGTTTGCCGGTGGGCAACCCTCGCGTGCCGGCTTCTATGGCTCTGCGTGCCACCTCTGGCACGCATGCCATAGGTTCGCCACCACGGTTCTAGGGCTTACAGTTTAGAGTAAGGTGACCAGACGTCCCGCTTTTGGCGGGACAGACACGCTTTTCAAGCGTGTGTCCCGCGTCCCGCATTCTTTTCAAAAAGTCCCGCTTTTTTGAAAAGAATGCCGAAACAGCGGGACGTCTGGTTACCTTAAAAGGGGAAGCAAAAGAGAGGTACCGGAAGCAAGTCGGGCGGAATTTCAGCGAGGCGGCTGCCTGCTGGGGAGAGGGGGAAGGGGGGCTGCTCCTCCTCTCCTTCCCCCGCCCCATCCCTAGCCCCGCCCTCGGAGGCGCCGCTGCTGTTGGGATGCGGGTGGAGGGGTGAGGGACAAGGAGCCGTCGCCGCTGCCGTCGCCGGTTTGAGCTCACGAGCGGCCCCTCCGGCGGCACAAACAGCCCTTCCTCATCCCCCTCCCCTTCCTTCCCCCCATCGCCTCGCTGCCGCCGTTGCCCTGGGGCCGGGCGGGCGACCGGGAGACCGCGGCGCTTGGATGCCTGGAGCTCGCGACAGGTAAGCTGCCGGCTGCCTCCTTTCCCCGTCTCCCGCCTCCCGTTCGTTGCTTGCCAGCCCGGCCCCAGGGCAGCTCCCGAAGGGGAGGCGGGAGGCGAGGAAAGGCCTCCCGAAGGGCTGCCAGCTCCCGAAGTGGAGGCGGGAGGCGAGGAAAGGCCTCCCGCCTCCTCCCCCACCTGGACGCCGACATTTGCTGTGTTTTGCCCTCTGCGCATGCGCAGCGTTCTGCGCATGCGCAGAGGGCAAAACAAATGGCGGCGCCCAGGCGGGCCCGCCCGCCCCCGTCCCGCTTAAAAAAAACAACTGGTCACTTTAGTTTAGAGGGACAGTAGGATTTTGTGCTTCCCTATGTGACATGTTTTCTCAAGATCTAAAAGTCCCAAAGTGCCATGTTGTGCATATAGACAAAGAGGGACAAAGATCTATGTTACAAGAGATAGATACCAGGGATAGTGGAAGCAAGCCAGAATATATATACCGGTATATATTTTCACACAGTTTCTGATTATAAATAAAATCATTGAGACACACAAGGAAGTGAAACAAAATATATTCAAAAAAGGCAAAGGAATGCTAAAGTTTTTCAGAGTAGGTAAAATAGGACTTCAGTCTGTCTTAGGCAATAGAGAAGTAGTAGATGAACAATAATAAGAGAGAAATATTTTTTATAGCTATTTTACCATTTGCTTACTTATCAAAAGTAAAAATGTTGCAGTCTCCAGATCTTTGGATACGTGCACTAATTAAACATTTAAAATAAAACACCCATGGTGTTATTAAAATAAATAAAATTATATGTCAGTCAAACTGAGCATCCTAACATCCAGGGCTATGTCACTGAGACTATCAACTGATGAAGAAATACTGACAGTCAGTAATGTCAGCATCACTACTACCACCACCACCACCAAAAAAATAAAAATAAGAAATGGCTAAAACAACAGCAACTGTATAGTCTTACATAGTCCTATTTGTACCTTTTCAAACAACCAGGTGCATAGTCTAAAGTTAACAGAGTCTATGCACCAATAATAATAAATTTCCATCTGTTGTCCTGATGTTTCAAGAAAAGAAAAAGCTACCGGTAGCAAAATCAATTCTAAAAGATTTTAGTGAGCAAAGGTTTTCTGATTTTCTGGTCAAATGTAAGTTTCAAGCAGGCAGCAGTTATCAAGAGACTTTTTGAAGCCGTAGCAATTAAGCTCTGGATTGTTTTTTAATATTGCTTATTTTCTGAAGGCAGACAAAAACTTACAATATTCCAAGGAGAAAAGTAAATGGTATGAAATAAATGTGAAGAAATTGTATCAACTATATAGCAACCCTCTTGAACATGAACTGCATAAAATATAAACATTGCTAGTGTCAGTGGACATGGAGAAGACAAATGATGCTGAAAAGAAAATACTGAAAATACTGATACAAATATGGGTTAGTTGTGTTGGTTAGTTAATTAGCTAGCACAAGTTGTGAGACTGGACTCCTGGATCTGCCTGCCTAGGTGTGCTTCAATTGCAAGCACATTAGGAATATGACCAATTGGGTCCATAAGGTGATAGGGAACCCACAATGAGAGCCATGGAATTGCTGACTAAGTCTGTGAAGGGCCCTGTAAGTGGCACATCCTAACTGAGCTGATTATGGTGAATCTACCATAGCAGGGGACACAACTACAAGTACTGAACTGTACTGAAAGAAAAGACTATCTCTGATCTCATAATGGTGGGGAAACGTTTTCCTGTTTTTCAGTCATTATTATCAAGGGGACATAATCTGGAAGCCCCAAAAGAGGGGCTTGAGTATTTGATCCTAGAACTGATCTTGCCAATCCCTAATTTACTGCAAGCTTTTCAGTTTGGAAATGGACTCTACATGGCCCAGTTTTTCACTCTCTTCTCATTTGGATGGTTTAGAATAAGCAGAGAGCAATCTGCAGTATCAGCACCACACATGGTCCCTCAATATCTCTTTTGTACTCTCTTTATTTTTTTCATAATTAACCCTTGGAATAATTTCAATTGCTAACAGCCATTCACATTTTCAGGAATCACATATAAATTATGATGTGAACCTTAAAGTTGTCTTAATGATCCCCAACCTCCAAAATACAGTAGTAGAAAGAATTCTACCTATACCCATGCTACCTTTAGCATTTGAGATGATCCTATAAAATCCTCAAGAAAAAGAATAGTATGTTGGAAGGGAATTTGGAGGTCTTTTAGTCCAACACCTAGTCTTAGTGCAGGAATCCTCAGACAGTTCTGGACAAATGGCTGAAAATTGTTATTTTCAATCACTTTAGGGAATCCAGGGACCCAAAGGTGAGAAGGGGGAGCCTTTTGCACTGCCTGAAGAATTAGCTATACAGTTCAGGGTAAGTCTCTGTGAACAGTTATAATCTGTTAGGAAAGTATATTTTCCTCATCATTTTCAAATAAGTGCTTCAGATATTTCCATATAAGTGAAAAAACTATAATTTTCCTTATTCTTTCAGCTTCTTTTCTATACTTTATCAAATACAGACTTGCAGAGGCTAGACTAAAGTTTTGCTATCATATTTTTCCTTAGCTTTATTCTTTAGCAATCATAAATGAAGCAGCCATATTGTGGCTTTCATTTATAAAACACAGCCAGTTTTTAGTTTAAATAGAAGCATGTCTGTATGCTCTTTGAAGTTTCTGAGCCAAACCAAAGTGAACCAGACATGATCCTTCCATTAGTGTATGTGTGTATATACATACATGTTTGCATGTGTATAGACATATATGCACACACATACACACACACAAATAACTTTTTTCTTTTAGTTATAAGTGTAGATTTCATTGTATTTACAGAACTTGATTTTTCTATTCACTTTTAACTTTCAGATTTTACAAATAACCATAAAGGTTTTTGTAAGAAATCTACAAAGTGCTATTTGTGGATATCTGAGCATTTCAGAAATAATTCTTTATCAGATTCCATAATTCCTCCAACAATGGCAGAGTGTTTAATGTACTATATTCACTGGAAAAGTTGGGATACATCCAGAGATGTATCTGCCTTGAAAATAGCCCATGTTGAACTGTGTAGTCAAACATCAGAAAAGGAAATGTTTTATGACATTTTATGTTATGTCATAAAATGTTTTATAAAATTTGCCAAATTTTAGTTCCATGGGAATAATGGCTCCTGGATTTTGTTCACAATCTGTAAATGAGCCCGTTTGAAGTATCTTGGTTCAAAAATTGTTGCCCTATGATGCATCGTTTTGGTGTGTTAAAGGTTACAGGAATGAGAGTTTTAGTACTATACTAAATTTATGTTCAAGTTTACTAAAACAACATTTCCCATTTTAAATTGTTCTTCTCTAGGGAAACCCTGGTGACCCGGGCTTGACTGGCTTCATTGTAAGTAACATTGGGATAGATAAATTTCTATAATAAAATTAGCTATCTGTAAAATAGAATAAAGCACAATTACTATTTTGAAAAAATATCTTCATTTATAGGGACCACAAGGTGCTCCTGGACTGGTGGGTGAACCTGGTCTAGAAGGAGACTCAGGTCTTCCTGTAAGTATTATAAAATTCTGATACTATGACAATAGTTTGACATTCTTTATTATGGCCAACAACTAGAAAATTTCAATAAAACAAACAGTAAAGCAATAAAAACAAAACTCAGCAATAAGGCAGAATAATAATAAAGCAATAGAATTAAGAATTAAGAAACAGTAATAAATTATTGACATGCTCTATATTCAATTGAACAAAATTGCACAACATTGAAAAATACAATATTGTGTTATTTTAATTGGATAATAATTAGTGAAAATAAAATAAACCTGTGTTGCTTAGGAACTTGACTGAAAGAAAATGTATAAAACATGCAGTTATCTTTGTTAAAAGCACACTATAAAAAGAGTGATTTATATGCCTCTAGCTTATGTGGACAAAACTACCGGTAGCTATATTTCTTAAATTGTTCTTCCAGTACTGGTCTGAGTATCATATTGAAATGTGTTGATGGTAAAGCTTTTCTAAATACTGATACTGTAAGATCATTTAACAGGCTTGATGTGCTAAAGATACATTTCTAACATGGCTTCTTGTGGAAGGTAAATTCAAGTCCTTAACCCATTATCTTGGTGCTAATTTAGTCTGATCAGAACTCATCTATGATAGAATTTCTTGAAAGAAATTGTAATAATGCAGCATTTGCTCTCTTCCATTTAATGCTAATGGAACTAGTCTTAACAGGTTAGTGAATATGGTTAACCATATCCCTTACAATCCAAAGTGTGTGGAGGATTTTACTAAGAATAGTTTTATTTATTTGTTTATTTATTTATATTTCACACTTCCATCTCCCTCAGATGCAATTATTTATAATGATTGTAGAGTTAAAGAATTGACCTAGGAATGATGATATCCAATTTCTGTGCTCTCTACAGTATATAATTCAGAGATGCAAACTGTCTGCTAGGGAACTGAAAATTAACATCCAAATACTTAAAAGTTTTTTACCTGTTCAGGTGACAGGTTTGGCATCTAGCAAAAGTGAGGATCATGATATTACTATTATTGAACTCTGCAGTATCTCACTACAATTGAAAACGAGAGGATGTTGTTGTTGGTGTTATTTTACTCCAATCACTGCTAATTCTGAGCATCTTAAATACTCCTTATCTGTAAGCAGAATTAAAGCAATATAAATAATCAGCACTTACAATAAAAATCCCAACTGTTTCAGTAACAGTAGCATATTTATAACAACATCTCCATGCACCAGGAATGATTAAAACTCAGTTAAATCTGCACTCCCACTGTAAGGGGGACTGTGTAGTCTTGTACCATTTAAGCCAAATTGGATCTGGGCCAGTACAACTGCATCATCTACATAATGGAATATTGAAGTGGAACATCAGTTTGAAGGAAGAGTTTCCATTACTTCAATGTTGTGAGGATGTTGTGCCATCCTCACAGATGGCAGCTCCAAGTAACCGAGATGGTGTATGATGTATATGAAATGTGGATTATCACAAATTTTAAAATTTCCTGATTTCCCTTCTATTTAAATAAAGTTTAACAAGCTTATAATTTAATAAGTAAAATAAATTACTAAAAATTAAATATGTATTACTTTTATTTAGGATTCTCTTTTTTTGAATGTATGTATTTTAAGTACACTTAGTAGTATGTGAAGTAACTGATGTTTTTGCATGTATTTATATGAATTGAACACTTCTAAGAGATTACTTGGTTTCTAAAACATTGTGTTTAGGGACTTCCAGGACCCCCAGGACCTCCAGGGCCCATTGTAAGTATTTGAGGACTTACTTTAGATTTGTAGACTCTGATGTTTTCTGAGGTGATTCAAAATGTCTAAAATGTTTTGTTGTTGTTGTTTGAAAGAGGAACATAAGATATTGTAATACTGTAAATTGTTGGGACACAATGGAGTAAACATTTACATGAAATAGTTTTGAGCATTCCCTCTCCCCCCCCCCCGAGTTTTAGTGCTGGTTCGTACAAAATGTATATAAATAAAAATGTAAATGTTTGTTTGTTCAAAATCTTAAATCTCCTAAAGTTCTTCACCAATTGCTTTGAAATTTTGACACAATGTTGCATTCGAATATGCACGTGTTTTTATATACCTATATTATATAGCTGTCACACCCGTGACAGGTAAAAACATGCTTTTTTTGAAAAACAGCACTATCTGTTGGATGTAAAAGCAACACACGCTATACTAAATATTTTGCAGGACAAATTTCATTGCCTCATAACTTCTGTAATTTAGTGACGTTAAAAGAAGAATTGGTTGAAAAAGTATTTCCCAATATTCAAACCAATTATAAGAATCACGATTGGCTGAGTGAATGAGCTATTCTTGCGGCCAAGAACAAAGACGTCTACGAACTTAACAATATTATTCACTCTAACATTCAAAGTGAGCCAGTCACATACAAGTCCATCAACACTGTTGTGGAAGCAGATGAAGCGGTTAATTATCCAACAGGATTTTTGCATTCACTTGATCTGTCAGGATGCCACCGCACGTACTGCAATTGAAAATTGGCATGCCAATTATCATGCTGCCAAATATCAACCAGTCAAAGCTTTGCAACAGCACGCGGCTTGCAGTAAAAAAATGAATGGGCAATGCCGATTTGAATCAGGAAATCCTTTCCCAAAATATACATAAAAAGCAGCCCAATTATTACTTATAAGCTAGATTTGCGGTAGGGAGGGAGAGAGAGGGAGAGGGAGGAGAGAGAGAGGGAGGGAGAGAGATGGAGGGAGGGAAAGAGAGAGGGAGGGAGGGAAAGAGAGAGGGAGGGAGAGGGGGGAGGGGGAGGGAGAAAGGAAAAAAGAGGGAGGGGGAGAGAGGTGTGTGTGTGTGTGTGTGTGTGTGTGTGTGTGTGTGTGTGTGTGTGTGTGTGTGTGTGTGTGTTTGCAAATCATGCCGGATATCCCATTTCAATTTCAGATATTGCAATTCCCAATTCGATTGGCGTTTGCAATCACCATCAACAAAGCTCAGGACCAATCTTTAGAATTGTGCGGTTTAGATCTAGACACCGATTGCTTCTCACATGGACAATTATATGTTGCGTGTTCTAGAGTCAGCAAACCAGACAATCTCTATTTGCACAGACAATGGAACAACAAAAAATAATGTATACCCACAAGCATTGTGAAAGTAAACATATTAGAAATATGCGCTTTCTGTTTTCTTCCTTCTCCATTTAACCAGACTGAGCCACAGCAACAGCTAGTTCTTTAATATTGCATTAACTTTTCCTCTGAAAATAGAATCTCTGGATCTGACTCAGATAAACAGGCAGAAGTGTAAATGAAGAAAGTTAATTATTCCCATTCATTCCTGTCATCAAATTGCATTGGCCCTATAGTTATAAAAACTGAGGCAGTTATGCATTTTTTCATTGACTTTATATAGCTACAAGCTATTCATTTGGCTGAAATCCTATCCATAGGAGCACAAATTGGTATGCACAAATTTACCATCAGCAAGAAGGTATTTGTAGCCTACATAGGAGCTTCAATTATATAGGAAGAAATCAAACTGAAAGCATTATGGTTGGTCACATAGCCAGATGTTTAGACAGAATTTGGCATTTTCATCCATATATCAAAACCTGGGATAGTCAGATGTTGTTTGATGGTGTTAAAGTATTATAATTAGTATTATTGATAACCACACATTGAATATTTCATTCATTATTTTTTTTCCAATAGGAACTTATATGTTATGGGACACATCAAATCTCAAGAATATGGTCTAAGTAAATAAGTGACCTAAGTGTCTAAGAGAATTATTGTAATTGATGTAAAACAGTATTAAAGTCCTGATATTACAGAGGAACATGTAGTTTCTGGCATGCCATTTGGTTAAGTATGTAAGCATAAGTTAAATGTTCATTAACTGTCATTTCAGGGCAATAGAGGTCTTGGCTTTTATGGAAAGAAGGGTGAAAAGGTAAAATGAATTTAATCAATTTGCATTTACTGTGGTGGACATAACTTTGTGCAATCTATTCAAATTGTTTTTGAGGTCAGATTACAGTACTAGAAATACAGTCTTTTTAAAATCCTTATGTTCTTCAATCCATCCATTGTCTTCAGATTCTTCAGGTTCTGAGAATCAAATGTTCTTCACTTTCACTGAGTTTAAAGAATGTACATTTCATGTTGTTTAAATTTTCATTTTGCCTATTAAACTTATCTTTGTGGCTTTTCTGAAGGGTGAAATTGGACTTCCTGGTCCACCTGGGCTTCCATCAACAGGAGAATTCATCAGTTCAATAGATGAAATTCTAAGTGAACACAAGGTAATTTTTTAAACCTGCCGAAAACAAAATGGCGATGCATGCGCAGTGCCGGAAACTCGGCTTCTGCACATGCGCAGAAGAAAAAATAAATTTTAAAAAATCAAAAATAATTTTTAAAAAAGTTGGTGGTGCCCACGGACCGGCACCAACCAATCCGGTTCAGTGATGTCATTGTGATGTCACCAGCGGGTCGTTACCGGTTCAGGCGAACCGGTCCGAACCGGGAGGAACCCACCTCTGCACTTCAGCCTTTCTGTTATTCAAGTGGTGGCCTTACTTTACAGAGCAATTTACCTGTATCTTAAATTGGAAAAGTTCTCCTGTGGAAACTGCCCCTTAGAATAGTTTTATATCATGTGATGAAACAGTTCCCTATGCTGTACAGGTGAAACACTCTGATGGTTTCAAAGGAACATTTTGAATGATGTTATTTTATTCCTGCCTTTTTATGCCTTTCATTTTGTGCTTCCCTCTTAGGGCAGGGCTGTCAAACTTGCGGCCTGCGGGCCAGATGTGTCACACACTGGCCACACTCACGCTCGGTTTAGCAAAGGGGGGGAAAGTTACAATACGTCACATGATGACGTGAGTTTGACACCCTTGTCTTAGGATGTAAGTCTTCTGTCATAACATGGATAGAAAGTAAAATATATGGGAAGTAAATTTTGACACATAAGAGACTATATTTGCAAATAAAGTATTATGTCAGTTTACAAACTGGATTCTATATTAAAGAAAATAGAATTCAAGCTAAGTCTGCTATTCCCTCAAGTTTCTTTTTTCAGTCGTTCTGATGAATTTTGATTTATCACCAAAAATTGTCATACAGATAACTGAAACTGAAGTGTTCTAGTTGCTATAAATTTGGCAGAGAATAAGAGATATATGCATGCTTATTTAATATTATTGTTGTTTTATATTATTAGGGTATGAAAGGAAGAAAAGGAATGATGGGACAACCTGGATTTCCAGTAAGTCCACAAGAAACACAGTTATTTCTGTGATGAGAAACACCTACACTATTTTCATAGAAAAGAGTAATATCTGGATGCATTGTTATTTCAATAATAGTGGTACTTGGTTGATAATATGATAATGCAATATTTTAGCTATAACATTGAAAGTAGTTATTTGAATTCAATATTTGTCTTTCAGAATTTAACACATATTTATAACTCAGACCATATGAAATGTTTTATTTCAGAATTTAGACTATTTATAATTCGTAACATGTATAACTCTCTTTTTATTATTTCCTAATAAAAACTAACTCCCAAATTGGAAAGCATGTCCTGGATGGTGCTACAAAATGGCTTTATGGAAGAGGGGGGGAGGGGGATCTCTGGGGAGACAGGGAGTGAGAATATTACGGTCATAATGGGGAGAGGCAGGTATGGCGGGAGCAGAGGGGTAGGCCGCTCTCGGGGAACGAGAATTCACTGTTTGCAAGCGATTCCTTGTTCTGGCCCCTCTGGTTTGGTTCCACCTAGCTCTACCCGAGTGCCTGGTAACCAGGGATGTCAGGGCCCTGGGCTCAAGCTGCTGCTGTTAAATGCCAGGTCGGTTACCAACAAGGCCCCCCTTATTCGGGATCTAATCCTGGAAGAGGGGGCGGACCTGGCGTGCATTACCGAGACCTGGCTGGGCCAGGAAGGGGGGGTGCCCCTTTCGGAAATATGCCCGGACGGGTTCTCGGTTCAGCATCAGCCGCGACCCCAGGGAAGGGGTGGAGGAGTGGCTATTATAGCTTGCCAGAATCTGTGTCCTCGAAGGAGCCCTGCCCCAGAGATTGTTGGGTGTGAGACACTCCTTCTGAAGTTGGACTTAGGGGTTCAGGTGGGCCTTTTGCTAACGTACCTGCCTCCTAGCTGCGTTGCAAAGGCCCTGCCTGTTCTGCTCGAGGCGGTTGCAGGGCTGGCGGTTGAGTTCCCCAGGTTGATGGTGCTGGGGGACTTTAATCTGCCATCACCCGGCAAAGCCTCGGGGGCAGTCCAGGAGTTCATGGCTTCCATGACAACCATGGACCTGACCCAAGTAGTTCAGGGTCCGACTCATGAGGGTGGTCACACACTTGACCTTGTGTTTCTCTCGGGGCAGTGGAGAGATGATCTGAGGCTGAGGGGTTTAGTCACAGTACCCTTGTCGTGGTCAGATCATTTCCTTCTGAGGTTGGATTTCATGGCACTACCCCTCCACCGCAAGGAGGCGGGACCGATTAAGTGGTTCCGCCCCAGGCGCCTAATGGAACCCAACGGATTCCAGAGGGAACTTGGGGAAATACCTGAATCCCTGGTACACAGCTCATCCGAGTCCCTGTCGCCGCCTGGAATCAGGCGGCGGCGGGGGCTCTGGATCGGATTGCGCCTTTGCGACCTCTCCGTGGAAGTGGATCCAGGAGGGCTCCTTGGTTTACTGAGGAACTCCAGGAGATGAAGCGCCACAAGAGACGTCTAGAGCGACGATGGAGATCTAGTAAAGCTGAGTCTGACCGGACACTTTTAAGAACTTTCATTAAGTCTTACTTAGTGGCGATAAGGGCGGCAAAATGCTCGCATTTTTCCGCTCTTATTGCGTCCGCTGACTCCCGCCCAGCCGCCCTGTTTAGGGTGACCCGCACCCTTCTTGCTAAGGAGGAAGGCGGAGACCCCTTGCAGGGTAGAGCTGAGGAATTTTCTCGGTTTCTGGCGGATAAAGTCACTCAGATTCGGACAGACCTGGACTCTGATTGGGCAGTACAGGCCGAGATGACTGGGGTAGGTCTTAGTCCGGTTATATGGGATAGGTTTGAACCAGTGACTCCTGAGGATGTGGACAAGGCCATAGGAGCTATGAGCTCCGCCACTTGTTTATTGGACCCGTGCCCTTCCTGGCTGGTTTCGGCCACCAGGTAGGTGTCACGCGGCTGGCTCCAGGCGTTGGTCAACGCTTCTCTGAGAGAGGGATCCGTCCCGCAGCCCTTAAAAGCTGCGGTGGTGAGGCCCCTCCTCAAGAAGCCTTCCCTGGACCCGGCGGATTTAAAGAACTTCCGTCCAGTCTCCAACCTTCCCTTCGCGGGGAAGGTTGTTGAGAAAGTGGTGGCACTCCAACTCCTACGACTGTTGGATGATACTGATTTTCTGGATCCCTTTCAATCTGGTTTCAGGCGCGGCTACAGTACGGAAACGGCTTTGGTCACCCTGATGGATGATCTCTGGCGAGCCCGGGATAGGGGTCACTCCTCTATCCTGGTGCTACTTGATCTCTCAGCGGCCTTCGATACCATTGACCATGGTATCCTTCTGCGTCGTCTCGGAGAGGTGGGGGTGGGCGGCACTGTTTTGCAGTGGTTCTCCTCCTTCCTCTCTGACAGGACGCAGTCGGTGTTGACAGGGAGGCAGAGGTCGAGCCCGAGGCCTCTACTATGTGGGGTGCCGCAGGGTTCGGTCCTCTCGCCCATCCTGTTTAACATCTACATGAAGCCACTGGGTGAGATCATCCGACGACACGGGGTGAGGTATCAGCAATATGCTGATGATACCCAGTTGTACATCTCCACCCCGTCTCAATTTGGGGAAGCCGTAGACGTAATGGGCCGCTGCCTGGCCAATGTTAGGGTCTGGATGGGGAAGAACCGGCTAAAACTTAACCCTGACAAGACTGAGTGGCTGTGGATATTACCTCCTAAGGACTTGACCAACTGTCCCTCCTTGGTTCTTGGGGGGGAGAAATTAGCTCCCTCAGAACGGGTTCGCAATTTGGGTGTCCTTCTAGATCCACAGCTTAAATTGGAGCAACATCTTTCAGCTGTGGCTAGGGGGACCTTTGCACAAGTACGTCTTGTGCACCAATTGCGACCCTACTTGGAGAAGGAGGCACTTCTCACAGTCGCTCATGCCCTTATCACCTCACGGCTAGATTACTGCAATGCGCTCTACATGGGGCTACCCCTGAAGAGTGTCCGGCGACTGCAATTGGTGCAAAATGCAGCTGCGCGAGCTGTGGTGGGTGTACCTAGATGCACCCACGTAACACCAATTCTCCGCCAGCTGCATTGGCTGCCCATTAGTCTCTGGATCCAATTCAAGGTGTTGGTCGTTACCTTTAAAGCCCTACATGGCTCAGGGCCAGGTTACCTTCGGGACCACATCCTGCCGCATACCTCCCTACGACCGGTTAGGTCCCACAGAGCGGGTCTCCTCCAGGTCCCATCGACCAAGCAATGCCGGCTGGCGGGGCCGAGGGGGAGAGCCTTCTCTGTGGGAGCCCCCTCCCTTTGGAACCAGCTCCCTCCAGAGATCAGGACTATCCCCACCCTGCTGGCCTTCCGTAAAGCAATAAAAACTTGGCTCTTCCGGCAGGCGGGGTATGAATGAAAGTTATTTTTAAAATTTGGATAGTATTTTAATATGGCTTTTTAACAAAATTGTTTTTACCTGTTTATGTTTCTATACATGCTGTGAGCCGCCCAGAGTCCCTCGGGAGTTGGGCGGCATAGAAATTTTAATAAATAAATAAAATAAATAAATAAATAATAGATTTATGAAATGACTGTCATCATCAGTCAAAAAACACAGATGCACAGATCTTGATAACTATTAGTTGATAGCAAAGTAATACAGATATTCATCACCTTCTAGTGGTTATACAGATTTGTGCAGCCCCAAACAGCTCATCTACAAGCAAATAAATTGGGTGAGGTTGCTGTCTGGTACTTTGTTCTAGACCTCTACCTTTTCAGGATATGTGAGATTTTTAAACACATCACCATTATTTTCACTCAATGAGGTTCGGCAGCAGTTCTTGTAAATACAGATTGTGGTAGGGACTGGTGTTTTCTTAGCAGAATGACAAATTCATATTTAATGGAATCATACAGTAAAGAAGGAACCTTAGATCTAATACAGCCTACTCAGTACAGGATCCACTGGAGTATCTTTCACAGACGGTCATCCAGTCTTTGTCTGAAGGTGGGGTACTGAGTTTGAAATAAAGCATCCTGTTCCACTTCAGGCAAGAAGTTGTACTGGATGTCTAGCATAAAATTCCTTCCTTATAATTTTAATCCATTCAGTTTGACTTTTCCTTCTGGAGTAATAGGGAATACATCCACTCACATTGTGAAACAACCCCTCAGATTTACTTAAGGGAGATAATGGCAGATGTTAGGAGTGATGTCCATGGCATTTTAGTTCCTCTTGACATCCACATGCCTTCTTTTGGAGTAGACATTGCAAAAGATCTATTGTATATTCAGGATAGACCTGAATGGGTAAAGATGCAATCCTTTAAAAATATTTCAATTAATTCAGCATAAAATAGGGCAGTATCATTAAGGAAATGGCAGTCTAACCTAAAAATATTGTTATTTAAACTCAAGATTCTTTCACCCTAGAGACTTTCTGTGAAAGTACCACCATTTCTTTAAAAAGTTTCATGGAGCAGTGAAATGACATCACTGTCAACCTATTGCAATCTAACGATTTCTGTATTGTACATTCAACCTATTTTACATCTATTTGTGGTAATTTTTTAAAAATAATGAAATATTTTACCATCAATCTATTTGTGATTTTTTTAAAAAAAAGGTTTTTAAGCAACTATGGCTTCTGTTGCTCTCTTCAGAGCCATGGCATCTTCCATTGGGTAGCAACAATTACATTGTAATTGATGGTGAATGATGATATACCTGTATTTTTTAGAGTATAAGATGCTCCGGAGTATAAGACACACATTAGTTTTTGGGGAGGAAAACAAGAAGGAAAAATTCTGCCTCTGCCTATCAGCATCCATCGGTATTCATCTGGCTAGCGTCCTTGCAGCAAACAGCCTGGTCAGCTTCAGCATGTTATCGGAGAGCTGATTCAGCACGAGCAGCTGATTGGCGGTTCGATCAGCCTCCCGGAATACTGCCAATCAGTTGTTCCAGGCTGCGGGGATCGCCACAGCCCATTGCTGCCTCAGTGCTTTGCGCTTTTGGCCTCCGTGCGTCATGTTTTTGGCCTCCACGCGTTGTGTTTTCGGCCTCCGCATGCTCCATTTTTGGCCTCCACACATCACGTTTTCGGCTGATTCCAGGCAATGGAGATCGGCAAAAACATGACACGTGGAGGCCCAAAACGGGGCATGCGGAGGCTGAAAATGTGACGCACGGAGACCGAAAACAGCTGAAGGGTGGGGGCTGGCGGGTGGGCAGGGCTTCGGTAACATTCGGTGTATAAGACGCACAGACAATTCCACCCACTTTTAAGTGGGGGAAGTGCGCCTTATACTCTAAAAAAATATGGTAATTAGAAGTCTCTTACCTTCTCTGCACCATTGTGACCCTCAATTACCATGACTCCTTTTTCCCTCTCAGCAGCCAAATGGTCAGGATCTACTTTCATTCAATAGTTCCTTTATGCTGATTGAGTCAAATGTGATACCTTTTCATAACTAGCCTATCAGGTCTCTTAATTATCCCAAGTTTAATTTCTGCTCAGGTGGGGGAAAGCTTTAATTGATGTTTTTTTTTTCTGCAGGTAAGGTGTTAGGTAAGAACTGGGGAAATCAAAATTCAGTTCTACCCTCAGCCATGGCACACATTGGATCAAATTACCTGACAGATAAAACCATGTCAGTTGTCTTTGAGAAAAGACGGAAGGGGAAGAAAAAAACCCTTCAATCTTGGAACACAAACTGTTATATGAAAAATCAAGACACTTTATTATTAATCTTTATTTTTATTTTTTAAATTTAATTTATTTTTATAAATAAATTCAATTTTTTATTTTTTAATATTTTAAAATTACTTTTTTATTTTATTTTTATATTTCACATTTAATAATTATTATATTTTAAAATAAAATAATGTTATTCATATTTATAATTTAAAATAATATTCTAAAATAGTAATTAATATTTAATATTAATATTAATATATATTAATTATTTAATAGTTTAATTTAATAATTTTAATTAAATACAATATTTTTTTGTTTTTTATTATGTTAAAATTACTTTATTTTTAATTATTAATTACATTGAATAAATTAAATAAATTATTTATTAATCAGAATCAAGACACTTTATTATTAATCCTGCACCTGTAGTAATCAAAAACAATAATTTGGGGTGAGCATACAAAGAAGAAATCTTTGCTGAATGGAAATGACAAGCAAATACAAATTATAGAAGAATTGGGGGGCTGGCAGAACATTGTTGATAATATATTGTGCTACCTGTTATTATATTTAATTTTATTAACCACAGAAGAGTGTATCAAAGAAGCTAAAGAATTCTAACTGAGTTGCTTCTCAGAAGTGAAAATAAAATGTGTTCATTTTCTGAGATCTGGAATTATTTTACTAAAGATACAGAAAGGTTGATATTACTGTAAATTCTTCTGATTTGCATTTCTTAGGGCAAAAGTAATTGTGAAGGACAAACACATGTATTCCAAGCAGATTTTTGCATATAAATCTTTTTTTCTTTAAGAGACGTGACTATGGTAGTGATGCTCCCTCTATTAAACAACAAAATATTGTGATTTTGTCCATTTTTGGAATAGTAAATAACCCCCTTATTTATTTTTATTTTTATTAATGGTTCTTATAGGCCGCCCAACTCCCGTAGGACTCAGGGCGGCATACAGTATAGTCTAAGAACAATATAAAACAATGATAATAATTAAAAATTACAAAAGTTAAAAAAACACATCAACATTCATACATGGGGGATTGATCTCAATATTACCCCGCCTGCTGGAAGAGCCATGTTTTAATGGCTTTTCGGAAGGCCAGTAAGGTGGGAATAGTCTGGATCTCTGGGGGGAGTTGGTTCCAGAAAGCCTGAGCTCTCACAGAGAAGGCTCTCCCCCGTGGGCCCACCAGCCAACATTGCTTGGCTGATGGGACCCGGAGGAGACCAACTCTGTGGGACCTAACCGGTCGTAGGGAGGTATGCGGTAGGATGCGGTCCCGAAGGTAACCTGGTCCTGAGCCATGTAGGGCTTTAAAGGTCAAAACCAACACCTTAAATTGCGTCCGGAGACTAATGGGCAACCAATGCACCTGGCGGAGAATGGGTGTTATGTGGGTGTACCTTGGGACACCCACTACGGCTCGCGCAGCTGCATTTTGCACTAACTGCAGTCTCCAGATATTCTTTGAGGGTAGCCCCATGTAGAGCGCATTACAGTAGTCCAGGCGTGAGGTGATGAGGGCGTGAGTGACTGTGAGTAAGGCCTCTCTTTCCAAGTAAGGTTGCAATTGGTGCACCAGGCGAACCTGTGCAAAGGTCCTCCTAGCCACAGCTGACAGATGTTGATCCAATTTTAGCTGTGGATCTAGGACACCCAAATTCTGAACCTGTTCCGAGGGAGTTTATTTCTCTCCCCCGAGAACCAAGGAGGGGCAGTCGACAAAATCCCTAGGAGGCAATATCCATAGCCACTCGGTCTTGTCAGGGTTGAGCTTGAGCCTGTTCATTCCCATCCAGACCCTAACATCGTCCAGGCAAAGGCACATCACATCCACTGCTTCCCTGAATTGAGACGGGGTGGAGATGTACAACTGGGTATGGTCAGCATATTGCTGATACCTCACCCCGTGTCATCGGATGATCTCACCCAGTGATTTCATGTAGATGTTAAACAGGATAGGCGAGATGACCGAGCCCTGAGGCAACCCACAAATCAGGGGCCTAGGGCTCGACCTCTGTCCCCCTGTCAACACCGACTGCGTCCTATCGGAGAGGTAGCAGGAGAACCACTGAAGAACGGTGCCTCCCACATCCATCTCACCGAGTCGGCGCAGAAGGATACCATGGTCAATGGTAACAAAAGCTGTGAGAGATCAAGTAGCACCAGGATGGAGGAGTGACATCCATCCCGGGCTCACCAGAGATCATCCATCAGGGTGACCAAAGCAGTTTCCGTGCTGTAGCTGGGCCTGAAACCCAATTGAAAGGGATCTAGATAATCAGTGTCCTCCAACAACCGCAGGAGCTGGAGCGCCACCACTTTCTCAACAACCTTCCCCACAAAGGGAAGGTTGGAGACTGGACGGAAGTTCTTTAAATCCGCTGGGTCCAGGGAAGGCTTCTTGAGGAGGGGCTGAACCACCGCAACTTTTAACAGTTGCGCCATAGATCCCTCTCTCAAAGATGCGTTTACAATCCCCTGGAGCCAGCCGCGTGAAACCTCCCTGCTGGCCGAAACCAGCCAGGAGGGGCACGGATCCAATAAACAAGTAGAGGCGCTCATCGCTCCCACAGCCTTGTCAACATCATCAGGAGTGGCAGGCTCAAATTTGTCCCATAAAACCGGACTCCACGCACCAGGGACTCAGATGAATTGTGTACTAGGGATTCAGGTATCTCCCCAAGTTCCCTCTGGAATCCTTCAGGCTCCATTAGGCGCCTGGGGTGGAATCACTTAATCGGTCCCACCTCCCTGCGGAGGAGGAGTGGAGCCATAAAATCTAACCTCAGTAGGAAATGATCTGACCACGACAAAGGGGAGATGGCTAGACCCCTCAACTTCAGATCATCTCCCCACTGCCCCGAGAGAAACACTAGGTCAAGCGTGTGACCTCCCTCATGAGTCGGACCCTGAACTACTTGGGTCAGGTCCATGGTTGTCATGGAAGCCATGAACTCCTGAGGATTCGCCAGCTGAAGGCACGTTGAAATCCCCCAGCACCATAAGCCTGGGGAACTCAACCGCCAACCCGGCTACCACCTCAAGCAGCTCAGGCAGGGCCTTTGCAATGCAGCTGGGAGGCAGGTACGTCAGCAAAAGGCCCACCTGAACCCATAAGTCCAACTTCAGAAGGAGCATCTCACACCCAACAATCTCCGGGGCAGGGCTCCTACAAGGACAAAGATTCTGGCGAGCTATAATAGCCACTCCTCCACCGCCACTCCTTCCCTGGGGTTGCAGCTGATGCTGAACTAAGAACCCGTCCAGGCACATCTCTGAGAGGGGAATCCCCCCTCTTGGCCCAGCCAGGTCTCAGTAATGCATTCCAGGTCCGCCCCCTCTTCCAAGATTAAATCCCGTACGAGGGGAGCTTTGTTAGTAATCGACCTGGCATTCAACAACAACAGTTTGAGCCCAGGGTCCTGACATCCCTGGTTGCCAGGTAGTCGGGTTGAGCTAGTTGGAACCAAACCAACTTGTTTGTTCCAAAAAGAGGTGATGCTTCTGTGTAGAAGTCTCCTTTCCTCTCTGTACTATTTTTCTTCTCCCTCCTTAGTTGTCTTCTGTTCCTTTTCCTACAATTATAACTGAAATTGGATGATTATCTCTGAAAATATCTGTCCAGGCTGTTAAAGCACCACCTATTACCTATTTCCTCCCATTTATGACTATAACCATGTTGCTTGTATCTTTACGATTTATATTATTTTATTTGTTTCCTAGTATGATTTGATTGCTTATTAGTAACCTATGACTTTCACTAAGTGTTATATCTTATGATTCTTGATGATTTTTTTTCTTTTATGTACACTGAGAGCATATGCACCAAAGACAAATTCCTTGTGTGTCCAATCACATTTGGCCAATAAAGAATTCTATCTATCTACCTATCTACCTACTGGAGATCAAATAAACTGCTGTGCCTTTTTCTTGCTGCTATAAGGGGGAGCATCTGTAGGTTGGGGAAAAGTAAACTATAGCAGCTTTGAGTGTATTCATTCAATTTGCTGTGATGTTTGCATGTATTAAAAAGTTAGAGTCATAAATGCATGAAAATATAAAGATAAATTGTCTCATAATACTTTGGAATACTTTTGCCCTTTTATGGAGGATAGCACAAAGATGTGCACCCCTTAAACTGATGAAAAGTCTGCACCTTTGTTTTATCTATATCAAGCTGTACTTAGAAAAGAATACCATTTATTTCCTTCATATACTTGAGTGTACATAAAACAAGAGTCCCTCAGCTCAAGCTTGCATTTTATTAATTGCATCCATTCATTTGCCTTGACAGTATTAGTTTTAGTTTCTATCCAGAAACAATGGGTGGAAACTAATCAAGGAGAGAAGCAACATGGAACTAAGGAGAAACTTCCTAACAGTGATGACAATTAACCAGTGGAACAGCTTGCCTCTAGAAGTTGTAGGTGCTTCATCACTGGAGGTTTTTAAGAAAAGACTGGGCAGTCACTTGTCTGAAATTGTATAGGGTGTCCTGCTTGAGCAGGGGGCTTGACTAGAAGACCTCCAAGGTCCCTTCCAGCTCTATTCTAATTGATTTATTGATTGATTGATTGATATTACAGAAGCATTTGCCATTAATTTCTTCTGGATATTTTTCAAGAGCCCCTTCAAGCCTAAAGATCTAGGTGGTTCCTTGACCAAATAATAGTCAGGGCTGTTCCTTCTTAGCTTCTGAGGTTGTTTATAAACTGCCACTTGATGAGACCTTTGAGGAAGCAATATACCTGTATCGTAGATGCACGTGAATGGGAAAACACATGCATTAGAGAGTTGGAACTGAAGGAGTTTCTTGGATGAGAAGCTAAATGTTTTCAAAGGGAAAAAACAAAGTTCAATTGCCTTTTGAAAAAAGCACCTATGGGATATGCTTAGAGATACCGTATTTTTTGGAGTATAAAACGCACCTTTTTACCCCCCAAAAGAGGGTGAAAACTTGGGTGCGTCTTATACACCGAATGTAGCCCCACCCAGCCACCCCCCCTCTTTGATCTTTGCCTGCCAGCAATTTACCTTTTTGCAGCAAAGAGCAGCAGAGCCTCATTAGCGCAAGTCACTGATTATCTGCCTCCCGACATTCAGCTGATTGATTGAAGTTGCCGGCAAGCCATGTGTTAAAATGAAAGTGAAACTAAAGTTGCATGGACTCAAATTGCTGGAGGGAGAGGCAAAGATAGAATTTTATTTTCTTGTGCTAACCAGACTGTGCTGAAACTGGCTTTTTTGGTGCAAGAAGGTAAGTCAATAACTATAAATGCCTATAGAATGTTCAAATTATTAAACTTATTTTTAAAGATTGTTTTATTATTGTCCTAGATAACTTAACAAAATGAAGAAGCTTTTTAAAATAAATGCTTGATCTGAAGAGGCCCAGTGCTATTGTATCTTCTTTTAAATAGCAGGGAATACTTCCAGAAAGCAACATCAATTTTAAAGATCTTTAAAAGTATAATCTGAAATGTCCTGTTTTAGTATTAAGTATTAAATATTAGTATTAAGTATTAGTATTAAAATAAGGCAGCTAGTTAACCCCTGACTTAGTCATGTTTGGAGTAGATCTATTTAAATAATTGGGAGGAATTAGTGTGATTACATTTAAGAAAACTTTCTGGGATTAATATATTGCTATAATGTACATTTCTCCAATTCTTTGCTATTTCTATGGGTCAGGCACACATGCACAGAAATACACAGCAAACAGTGTATATCATCTGTACTGTTTGCTGTTTGCTGTTTGGCAAATTGTTGGGAGGCAGAGGCCTTTTTTCCTTGCTTTCCTCCCCCAAAACTAAGGTGTGTCTTATATTCTGGTGCATCTTATACTCCAAAAAATGCGGTATTTATCACTGTCCTGCAAAGTAACTATTACTACTAGTTCATGGCTGTACCCTCTCCATGAAGTGTTAGTACTGTATGCTAAATTGCATATTATTATGCTACAATTGTGCAAATATTTTCCCCACAGGGTTTTCCTACACAAGGAGCAGAAAAGGGAGAAGAAGGAATAACTGGCTTTCCAGGACAAAGAGTAAATATATAACAAAACCAAGCATTAATTATGTTCTACCTAATTATTTCCTTCTATACTAAAAAAATGAAACCGTTTTCAAACGTGTTTCTGGTACAGGTGGTCCTTTTCTAACTACCACAATTGGGACTGGCAACTTGGTTGTTAAGTGAAACAGTCACTATGTCTGTGCTTATGATTTTACATTGGACAGTGCCTACTAACTGATTGTAGTGGCAAATAAATTATGAGAGGTGAGGGGAGATATGCCATTTGGGCATTGGTCACAAAATTATTTTTTCAGCATCATAACTACAGAGGATTGCAGTCTGAGGCAAGCACTAAGTAAGGACTACTTACTTACCCTATTCATATTTTGGGTGAATTTTCTTGTTGTTTTGCACATGTTCTGGAGTCTGTTCTGAAAGTTCTGAGAATCATATTTATCATCTGAAAGGAATATCCTCAAGTGAAACTGATAGGGGGCTTTGACTAGTTTCTCCTTTTCTAGTACTAAGCATCTCATTCAAGCCACTTAATTTCCTGGGTAAAGGAAGGATTTGTGGCCCAGACTTTTGTTGAAGGCACACAGTAATCTTCATCATGTGAAACAGTATTCAGTTGCTTTAGCCAAGATGTTCAGTATTTTAGTGAGTGTTTAAACCTCTGGTAGATGAAAGTGTGGGAGCTAGACACTGGAAAATTGAGCAGACAGTGGTCTGAAGAATCAAGATAGTCTTTCTTGGACTCTTTGTGACTAAATGGAAATATCTGTGAGGTTTTCTTGGCAACCATAGAATGATTTGCCATTGTGTCTTCTGGTTTTGTTTATTTATTTGTGGGTATAAACTCTATAATCAGTGTCAGATGTGTGGTGGTAAAAGGTGGAATGGTCAATTCACATTCAAAGCTAAGGCATCTGTCATTTCAGTCTCCTTTGTTCATTGTCATGGTCATCAAAAATATCAGGCTGATGGTCACTTTTAACTTTTGGGGGTTCATAGATATTTGAAATATATCCCAGTATCCTTCATAATGTAGTTAGGATAAAATAAGCAGATATCATTTATATAACCATTCCTATTTAATGTTCTTTTCTTTTAAAATCTAGTTGGGATAATTTAGCTTAATTCACAATAGAATAAAATTGGATCTCCAGTACTGTATACTCATGTAGGCATAAATGTGCATAGGATGTATGTACAAAAATTCTGTCAAAGCACCCATTGAATTTCCAATATTTTTACTTGATAGTGATGGACCATATTGATCAGTTTTTGGTGAATTTAGTCTGTTCACATGTAATGTAGCCCCCACACCTAGGCATTCAGATGATAGCCAAGAATTATTGGAAAGTTTCATTCCATTCTTCATATTGTATATGAAATTGGGCCTTTTAAATCTTATTCTTCATAAAGTTTAATTTCAATAAAATCTATTTTAAAGGAATTGATAATAAATATTTAATAACATGGTTCTGTTTGTTAATGTTTATAGGGTTTGCCAGGAATCAATGGCCTAAAAGGAGCTGAAGGAGATGTGGTAAGTATGAAGTCCCAGAATCAAGTTGCTTTTTAGAAAGAAAGACAACTTAAGGACATTTTAAAAGGAAAATTGCCTCTATCTCCTTATAGCCACCCTGCACTGAGAAATGCCTCTTACAAAGCAAGAGAACTGATGAAAAAAAGGAAGACCAGCCCTAAATGAGCAGCAGATAAGATCAGTAAAAAATTAGTATCAGAGGAGGCATGCTCCAAAAAAGACTACAAAAGCAGCTAACAAATAGAAGGAGGAGGGATCACATAGTAAATTGAGATTGGAGTTTAAAAAAAATAGTAGGTCTCACCCAACAAAATAATGAAGTTTGATAAAACATTTGAGCTTACTTTCCAATTTCATCAGTTATTTTAAAGTAGGGATAGGGATAATATATTTCCCTGGACCAACTGTGTCCTCATCTCACCAAGTTCACCTACCTGGCTCTAGTCAGTTTTGGCTCTGAGCACTCTCACTGCTGTGATGCAGAATAAGGAACTGAAGCAGACACGTGGAGTTCAGTTAAAAGAAATCTTGCTATTCTTTTTGATCTTCGTTTCAGGGTACCCCAGGACATTATGGAATCCAGGGCATTCCTGGCCAGAAAGGGATGAAGGTAATTATTCTTCATTGTATGTTAAATCCTCAAATAACTACATTGTAGGCAGGTTACAAGAAATATAGAAAACAATAGTTAATTGGTTTCCATATACAGCAACCTTACTGACTGAGATACATTATTTATACAGACTGATCCATTTCAAGTTGAAGTTTGTTTGTTTTTAATATCACCCCAAGCATCATTTTCACAAAATCTAAGCTTGTCATTTTATAATTTCCTCTTTCCTAAGTGTGTTAGGTATGTAAGATCATTAAATATAGACATAAATATGCTAGAACAGAGGTCTTCAAACTTGGCAACTTTAAGACTTGTGGACTTCAACTTCCAGAATTCTTAAAGTTGCCAAGTTTGGGGACCCCTGTGCTAGAATATCTGTTGTAAGAGTTACCCAGTGGCATGATGGGTGGCCAATATGTTTAATAAATAAAATATTTTTTGCTTAATATTATGTATGCCCCTGTTTTTTTCTCACTGTCATTTTTAGCCTTTCTTCAAGCATTTTTGCTTAATTTGATTATGGTTTCTATTTCCTCTCTTATGTTGGAGTGGCCAAGCAAGAATAAATTGGCAAAATTGCCATGCTAGTGAACCATTTCTGCCAAAAATGAGTTGGGAACAGTTGTTATTGTGATGATGGGTGAAGATAAGAAACTGGTAAAACAATGTATCATGGTATTGTTGTAATATAAGTAGTGATCACTTACTATGGGGATATTTTAGCCTATGTGCGAAGAGTAAAAAATGAAGAAATATTCCAGAAACTGATAAGAATAAAATGCAGTCTTACAGAAATTACTGGGTCTGTGGCAAAGTGAAGGTTCTTCATGCCTTGTTTTCTCATTCATAATGAAATTAGTTGATTTTCAAGTATGTACTGAATTGGCTTAACTAAATTTGTATTTCTATAGGGAGAACATGGAGATAAAGGAATTCGAGGGCCACCAAGTCACGCACAACATCCCAGACTTCTAAAAGGTGCTGCTTTTATAGCTTTTGAATATTGCTATGTGGCTTAGCAGTTTTTGGGAAAGTGTTAAAATATATTAATGTGAGATAATCTGGAGTTATCCTTGTGTAGCTGAAGTTTAAACTATAAATTTGGGGGTTTTCCAGGTGTACCTGGTGACCGGGGAATGGATGGCATTCCAGGCCCCGAGGGAGAGAGAGGAGCCAAAGGCAGTCCTGGCCCATCTGGTGCAGAAGGATCATCTGATGGTAATTTTCTATCCCTCCGATATAGCGCATTGATTCTGGAGAAATATATTCACTTTTCTCCAGTTTATAATAATTGAACTTTTCCTCGTAATGTCATTATAACTGCTAATGTGGCTTGGCTGATTTCCTTGGATCTCTGCAGCTGTTTATACAACCCAGGCACATTTTCATATCAAATGCTTCTTTTTCACGGCTTTGAATAGATTGTATGTGGACTGTGTTGTTTTGAAGATAAAGATCGATTAGAGAAATCAGAGGTCTTGACAATAACCCAGTAAGCATGCAATTGCAGCTCTTTTCAGCACTGCGACTCTACCATCATCTTCACCATCCATAATATTAAAGTCTAATGTTTGAAATCTGTGACGGAGGGTGCTTCAACATGTTGGGGGTGAAAAAAAATGGAATCCAATTTGAGCAATTATTAGTTTTATAACTATAATGAAAGAAGATTTATTTACAAGAAATATTTTAAAGGAATAGTTGAAGCCTAATGTTTAACTAGCAATATCCTGAAAGAAGGCGAGTCAGCAACCGTGTGCTTCCCGGCACCTCAATGTCCATCATTCTGTCCATTGCTCTGGCCATTGGCCCTCTCTGGTCACTCACACGTGTGCCTCTACTCACTCAGCTCAGTTTGCCTTTGCTGCTGTGTGGCACATCTCCCCCGCCCCCCGTGGTCACTGGCTCGTTCACTTGCCTGGATCAGCTCGCCTCCGCCATCACTGGCCCGCCTGGTGCCTCCTTTTTGGTCATTGGCTCACCTCTGTGCCTGGCGTAGTCAGACTCTGCCGCTTCCTGGTCATCTGATCCCCCTCTGGCCTCTGGCTTGTTCCCTTGACTGACATGGTCAGCTTCTGCCACCTCTTGGGTCTTCTGGAAACAAAAATGGAAGGAAATGGCCTCAGATTAGCAATCTCTTAGACAAAAAGCAGACAGGTGAAGAAGGGACAGTAAATAAATCCCTTATCTCCTGCTACCCTTTGTGGTCTAAAGTTTATGAGGTACTAAAAAGTCATTGCCATTGAATTTGCACTTCTAACACAATTCAGTTATAATGATATCTGTAAAGGATATCTTTAATCTAAGTAGTTCATTTCACATATTTAAAAACTTGTATGTGTATCTGATTTTTTAAAACAACTTTTAGCAACACTAACAGAATAACAGAGTTGGAAGGGATCTTGGGGGTCTTCTAGTCCAACCGCCTGCTCAAGCAGAAGATCCTATACCATTTCAGATAAATGACTGTCCAGTCTCTTTTTAAAAGCCTCCAGTAATGGAGCACCCACAACTTCTGAAGGCAAGCTGAGAACAGTGATAACACTGAGTGGTGTGGAGACATTGTTTGGTTGACTGGTGTATCTAAGCTTTAGATACTGTAGAAATCTCTACTGGTATCACTGGACAACAAAATTTTGCTTCCTGAAGACTGTTGGGTGTATCTTATAGATTTTTGGCTGCTAAACCTTAATCTGTCATGTACTGTTTTATAGAAAACTTCTGTTTTTGTGATTTTTGTATGTATATTTAAGTGTACTCCTTTTCGCTTGTGTTATAAGATGCTTTGTGAAGCTCATGCATGTCCAGGCATGCACTCAGGACATATTGCATAATATTTTTGAAACTGGTATACATATGCTCGGCTGGATGGATGCTGCACCTGCCTAGGCATGCTAGGCTGGCTGGATGCTGCCTGGAAAGGCTATTAAAGCAGCTCGCATGCACAGATGCTATTCATTTTGTTGGTACATCAGTTTCCATGAATTTTGATGTAATTGTTTCAAGGCATAGCACTTTCTATGTACATGTAATTTACATAACAAGTAAACCAGTTATAAACTTGTTATAAGATGATTGATGACAACAGAAATATCTCACCAATGTCGGAACAGCCATGATACATTCTGCTATAAGCCTCAAAGATGCACCTTGACTAGGCTTATTAAGAAAGCGTAGGAACTGTACTTTGGTTACAAGATTGGTGACCAGGAAAAAGCCCGAGTTCCTCACATTTGTTGTACAAAATGATCTTAGAACTTGGCTCAGGGGAACTCAGACGTCAATGCTGTTTGCTGTTCCAATCATATGATGAGAACAGAATTATCCTGTGACAACTACTTCTGTCTGACTAATGTTGCTGGTTTCTCTGCTAAAAATATGAAATCAATTAAATATTCCAATCTGTCTTCAGCCATGAGACCAGTGTCACATGACAACAATCTTTCAGTACCGAAGCCACCAGAGAAATGGAACTTGGATGAAACAAACAAAGATGCTGTAGCACACCAGCCAGGCACGGACAGTGACAATGATCCCATTGGTTGATTGTTATCACTGTCAGAAAGTTCCTCCTTATTTCTAGGTTGAATCTCTCCTTGGTCAGTTTCCATCCATTATTCCTTGTCTGGCCTTCAGGTGCTTTGGAAAATAGCTTGACCCCCTCCTCTCTGTGGCAGCCCCTCAAATATTAGAACACTGCTATGTCTCCCCTGGTCCTTCTCTTCACTAGACTAGCCATGCCCAGTTCCTGTAACTGTTCTTCATATGTTTTAGTCTCCACTCCCTTAATCATCCTGGTTGCTCTCCTCTGGACTTTTTCTAGAGTCTCAACATCTTTTTTATAGTGTGGTGACCAAAACTGGATGCAGTACTCTGGGTGTGGTCTTACTAAGGCTTTATAGAGTGGTATTAGTACCTCACTTGATCTTGATTGTATCCCTCTGTTAATGCAATTTAGGATTGCATTGGCTTTTTTGGCTGCTGCTGCACACTGCTGGCTCATATGATCCCTCTCATAATCACTGCTATTAAGCCTGGTTTCACCCAGTTTATATGTATACTTTTGGTTTTTCTTACCTAAGTGTAGGACTTTACTTTTCTCTACATTGAATTTCATTTTGTTAGATTTGGCCCAGTGTTCAAGTCTGTCAAGATCCATCTGGATCTTGAGCCTATCTTCTAGGGTGTTAACTATTCCTGCCAGCTTAGTATCATCTGCAAATTTGGTAAGTTCCCCTTCTATTCCCTCATCTAAATCGTTTATTGATGAGTACTGGGCCTAAGACGGAACCTTGTGGTACCCCACTGCTTACTTCTCTCCATGTAGACTTAGACCCATTAAGGACTACTCGTCGAGTACGGTTTGTTAACCAGTTGTGAATCCATCTGGTGGTGAAGCTATCTATCCAATTTTGTTTAGCTTATGAAGAAGTAGGTTGTGGTCTACTTTGTCGAATGCCTTGCTGAAGTCTAAGTATATTATGTCCACAGTATTTCACTGGTCTACTAATTTAGTCACTATATTGAAGAATGAAATAAGATTGGTTTGGCATGATCTGTTTTTAACAAACCCATGCTGACTGCTAGTTATTACTTTACTCATTTCTAGGTGTTGGCAGATCTGTTTTTTAATTATCTTTTCCAATATCTTCCCAGGTATTGATTTTAGGCTGATTGGGCTGTAGTTTCCTGGGTCTGTTTTTTTTCCTTTTTTGAGGACGGGAACCACATCAGTTCTTTTCCAATCCTCTTGTAGTTCCCTGGTGTTCAAGGATTTTTGAAAGATGTGGTGCAGTGGTTCTGAGATTACCTCTGCCAGCTCCTTTAGAACCCTGGGATGTAATCTTTCAGGTCCTGGTGATTTGTATTCATCAAGCTCAGACAGGTGTTCTCTTACAATTTTTTGCTTATTTTAACTTTTAGTCTGTTTTTTACAGTTATGTTTCTGGTAGGTTGGGCTATAGTTTCTTTTTGCGTGAAGACCGATGCAAAGAATGAGTTAAGCAGCTCTGCTTTCTCTCTGTTGCCTGTCATTTCCTTGCCACCTTCTCTCTTTAGTGGACTGACTGTTTCCTTGATTTTTTTTTCTTGTTATTTATATGTTGGAAGAAACTTTTTTTTATTATCTTTGACTTTTGTTGCAAGACTTTGTTCATTCTGAGCCTTTGCTTTCCTGACTTCATCTTTGCAGATTCTGGCTATCTGCTGATATCCTGCCTTAGTTAGGTGTCCCTCTTTCCATTTTTTGTACTTGTTCTTTTTGTCTTTCAATTTGTTAGAGAGATCTTTGTGCAGCCATGTTGGTTTCTTCTTGGATTTCTTGTTTTTCTTTCTCAGCATTTTTACATAAAACTCAGACTGATAAAAAGCTGGTGTGGACTTTTATGGTCATATTTTTCAGAGTTTCCCAAGATTCTTGAGTTGTTTTCATTTTTCATCCAGATTTTGAACTGTGTATGTCTGGTGAGTCGCATCTCATAACACAGTCAGAATTAAAGGACCTGATCAGGGACTTAGGTTTGTCAAAATCAAAGGCAGAACTACTGAGTTCAAGACTGCAAGAATGGTGTTTGATATCAACAGGTAAGAAAATTTCTGTCTTTTAAAGCCACCAAGATTGTTTAACAAAATTGTTAGCACAGGTTGACAGCCTCGTTTTCTATACTGACATTGACAGTTTGTTCCCAACTTTAGATTGCAAGGATGACCAACTAGAGTGGTGTCTTTTTATTGATTCATCAGTGTTAAGCCTCAAGGCTATCTTGTTACACAATGGCAATTTATATCCTTCAGTGCCTGTTCTCTATGCTGCACACATGCATACAAAAACATGAACTGTTATTGAAGCACATCCAGTACACCAAGTACAACTGGAATATCTATGCAGATCCAAAAGTAGAGGCTCTGTTGCTTGAAATGCAGCTCAGATATACCAAGTACCGTTGTTACATATACAAATGGGAAAGCTGTGTAAGAGAGTCACATTCCTTTAAAAAGAAATGGTCATTCTAAAAGAATTTGGTTCCAGGACAGAAAAATGTGATACATGAATCACTTGTTGACCCGACAAATATATTTTTGTCTCCATTTTACATAAAACTCAGACTAATGAAAAATTTTGTGAAAGCAATAACAAGGAAGATGAAGGTTTTTGTTATTTGAGATAGATGTTTTCAAGAATAACTGATGCTAAAATTAAGGAAAGCATTTTTGTTGGTACACTGATCAGATTCTTCATGAATGGCAAGTGGTTCACAGATCTGTTAGTGGGGCCAGAGAAAATAATCTGGAAAGCATTCAAGAATATCAGAGAGAATTTTCTTGGCATCTACAGAACATCAAATGACATTCAGCTGATTGACAAACTTCTTACAGCATACAAGACCATGAAGAAAAAAAAGACATGTGTTGGTGATAGGAGACTCACTTCTTAAAGGAACAATCAGTAATTTGTAGAAGAGTTTAACCTTCGAGGATAGTATGTTGTCTCCCAGGTGCAAAGATCAAAGGTGTGACAAGCTTATCAAAATAATCAAGCTTTATTAATCCCTTTCTCCTTTCATTTGGGAGGAGTGATACAACAAAAACTTGAAAATAATATCAAAGAACTATGAGCAATTAGGCTGGAAAGCCAAAGAGATAGGAGCACAGGTGGTGTTCTTCTGTACTTCTGACAGAAGGTCACCATCCAATGAGGGATGTAGGTAATGTAAACCATGGTCTAGGAATCATGGCTCATGATTCAGCTACTAGAAGTAGCTGAAGTAAATCACAGCTCAAGGGATGGTGCTTTTGAGAGAACTTTGGATTCCTAGACCATGGTTTACGTTACCTACAGAAAGGGCTTTTGACAGGGGATCAACTAAACCTCACAAGAACTGGGAGGCATGTTTAGAAAACAATTGATTCAGTTTATCTGAAGGGCTTTAAGCTAAAATTGGAAGCGAAGGGAGACCATCTTTAGGGCCTAACCCCAAGCATAAACTTCAAGTTAGTCAATCAGACAATGAGGAAGGGAGTGATGAGAAGAAAGGGGAACTCAGGTATAAAACAGGAGATAAGGTCAGTCAAAAAGGAATGAGATGCTATACACTAATGCTCAAAGTATGAGGAACAAGCAAGATGAACTTTTGAAGGCAGGTACAATATTGTTGCAATTATTGAAAGTTGGTGGGATGGAACACATCCTGATATCAACTGAGAGACAAACTTTGCAACTAGAGGGAGATTAAATAGGTTCCTGATGTGATTAGCTGACAACTTTGTCATCCAAAAGGTAGAAGGTAATTTATACTGGACTTTATTCTTACTAGTAGGGATGAAATGATAGAAGGGGTAGAAGTTGTAGAAGGGGAAGAGTGACCATATCATACTAGAAGTCAACATTGCTTGGTTGTTGCATGGTTGTTTTTATATTGCATTTTTAATTTTTATATTATGTTTTTAAATTTTGTTTATTGGTTTCTTGTATTTTCCTATGCTGTACGCCGCCCTGAGTCCTTCGGGAGTTGGGCGGCATATAAGAAAGCCGAATAAATAAATAAATAATAAATAAACATTATGCAGACACAAGTAATCAAACAAAGTCAAACTACAGTTTTAGACTTTAAGAAAGTTGAGTTCAACAAGCTTAAAACAGAGATTAAGAAAGATTCCATGAATAGAAATAAATGGAAAAACAAGTCAAAATGCTTGGGAAATTCTGAAAAATGAAATTATAAAAGCACAATCAAACACAATAATCCAGCGAATAAGAGACCCCAGATAAAACTATCATGGTGCAGAAAGAACTCTGACAAACTGAGGGACAAAAAGGACAAATACGAAAATGGAAGGAAGAACACAGAACAGAGAACAGAACAGAATTCCAGCAAATATCCCAAATCTGCAATGATGGAGTCAGGGAGCTAAGGCCCAGAATGAACTAAGACTTGTGACAAATGCAAAAAATACCCCAAAAGATTTATTTCAATATCTAAGGAATAAGAAGAAAGTCAAGGAAATGATTGGGTCACTAATGAGAAATGATGGCAAGAAGGTGACAGGCAACAGAGAGAAAGCTGAACTGCTTAATTCCTTCTTTGCAACTGTCTTCATAGAAAAGGGAAAAAATAGTGCAACCTATGGAAAGCAACAAGTGGGGACAGAACAGAAATGCAAGTCAAACTAGGCAAGAAATGGTAAGAAAACTCTAAACGAGTTCAAATCCACTCTAGACGAGTTCAAATCACCAGAACCAGACCATTTCTTTTCTTTTTTCTTTTTCTCTACAAATTCCATTAATATAACAATATATACATACCTTAAAATATATCAATAACAGACTTCCGGTTTGGCTCCGCAGTCATCGAGGACGCTCCTCGTCCGGCGCCTGTTCCGGAGTCCTGTAAAAGCCGCCAGATCAGCTGTCTGGCGGCTTGAAAATCTTCTCCCCAGGATTAGGGGAGAGATGAGAGCTCGACAGGTGGGGTAGAGCCCCCCTAGTGCCCCAGGAAACAATCTGGGGTGCAAAGGGTGAGGGCTCCCCAGGTAGCCTGTCAGTCGCTCCAGGACCTTGGACGCCTCCGCTATATGCGGAGCAAGATGCCGCGACCACTGCTGCTTGCAAGATGGGATTTACAATAGTTTGATGCATTGCAGACAGCAGACAGAGAAAGGCAGGAGACCAGAATGGCAAGTATGCTAATTTTTAACTCCATTGCTGACTTTCACTTCGGGAAGTTACAAAGTAGCTGAGTAAACAAGCAACAAAATGGCGATTGAAGAATTTTTAGGGCGTGGAAGTGAAAGTTATTAAGTTTCATTTCGTTAGCAGCCCTTTTCATGGAAACTTCTGATTCTGAGAAAAAAAATTTCTTCTCTCTGACTTTGGATTAAAATAACACTTTAAACTTTAAAATCTAAATGGCTTCAGCACCTGGAAAGAATCTTTTTAATTATGGATTTTAATTTTGTATACTTTTGAAAACGCTGGACTTTGATGAACTCTTTTCTCTCTCTGATTTTGGACTAAAACTAAAAGTCTAATCTAAAATCTTAAATGGCTTTTAAACCTGGAAAGACTGTTCTTAATAAAAGACTTGAGTATCCCTCTGTTTATACCTCAAAAATGCAATTTACTTCTTATTCATCACCCCCACAGGCTAATACCTGAAAACTTATTCGATACTTTAAACGTTATGAAGAATGAACTGGTTATGGAATTTAATTCAAAAATTAATGAAATTAATGAAAAAATGAAGGCTGTCCTAGAGGAGATGGACACTAGAAATAAGCAACTGAGGAAGGATATGATATTTGCAGTTGAAGGATTAGCAGGAAATATGGAAATCTTGGAGAAGGACGTGGAAGTAATTAAACAGTCTGTGATAACCTTGGGGGGAATTATAGAAAAAACCCAAAACAATATTGAAAATTTTGAAACAAAGGTGTTAATGACTCAATTTAGAAGCATGGAATTTGCTATAAGACTAAGAGGCTTAAAAGAAAAAAAATGAAGATTTGAAAGGGAGGGTGGTGGAGGCTCTGGTGCATGTGCTAGGAATGACTGAAGAAGAACTGGTCATGCAAATTGATAAGATATTTATTTATTTATTTATTTATTTATTTATTTATTTATTTATTTATTTATTTATTTATTTATTTTTATTTATTTATTTATTTATTTATTTATTTATTTATTTATTTATTTATTTATTTATTTATTTATTTATTTATTTATTTATTTATTTATACACTCTTATAGGCCGCCCAATCCCGTGGGACTCAGGGCATGAGTGACTGTGAGCAAAGCCTCCCTCTCCAAGTAGGGTCGCAATTGGTGCACAAGACGGATCTGTGCAAAGGTCCCCCTAGCCACAGCTGAAAGATGTTGCTCCAATTTTAGCTGTGGGTCTAGGAGAACACCCAAATTGCGAACCTGTTCTGAGGGAGTCAATTTTTCTCCCCCAAGAACCAAGGAGGGACAGTCGACATAGTCCTTGGGAGGCAATATCCAGAGCCACTCAGTCTTGTCTGGGTTGAGCCTGAGTCTGTTCACTCCCATCCAGACCCTCACATCGTCCAGGCAGCGGCACATTACATCAACTGCTTCACTGAACTGACACGGGGTGGAGATGTACAACTGGGTATCGTCAGCATACTGCTGATACCTCACCCCATGTCGTCGGATGATCTCACCCAGCAGTTTCATGTAAATGTTAAACAGGATGGGCGAGAGGACCGAGCCCTGTGGCACCCCGCAAACCAGGGGCCTAGGGGCCGACCTCTGTCCTCCTGTCAACACCGACTGCGTCCTGTCAGAGAGGTAGGAGGAGAACCACCATAAAACAGTGCCTCCCACTCCCATCTCCCCAAGACGACGCAGAAGGATACCATGGTCAATGGTATCGAAAGCCGCTGAGAGGTCAAGTAACACCAGGATGGAGGAATAACCCCCATCCCGGGCTCGCCAGAGATCATCCATCAGCGCGACCAAAGCAGTCTCCGTACTGTAGCCGCGCCTGAAACCCGATTGAAAGGGATCCAGATAATCAGTATCCTCCAATAGCCGCAGGAGTTGGAGCGACACCACCTTCTCAACAACTTTACCCAAAAAGGGTAAGTTGGAGACTGGACTGAAGTTCTTTAAATCCGCTGGGTCCAGGGAAGGCTTCTTGAGGAGGGGCCTCACCACCGCAGCTTTTAAGGGCTGTGGGATGGATCCCTCTCTCAAAGAAGCGATCACAACCGCCTGGAGCCAGCCGCGTGTCACCTCCCTGCTGGCAGAGACCAGCCAGGAGGGGCACGGGTCCAATAAACAAGTGGAGGCGCTCATTGCTCCTATGGCCTTGTCCACATCCTCAGGAGTGACAGGCTCAAACTCGTCCCATATAACAGGACTAAGACTCGCCCCTGTCATCTCGGCTTGCCCTGTCCAAATGGAGTCCAGGTCTGTCCGAATCTGAACGACTTTGTCCGCCAGAAACTGAGAAAATTCCTCAGCTCTGCCGTGCAAGGGATCTTCAGCTCCCTCCTTGGCTAGGAGGGAGCGAGTCACCCTAAACAGGGCGGCTGGGCGGGAGTCGGCGGATGCAATAAGAGGGGAAAAATGCGAGCATTTTGCCGCCCTTATCGCCACTAAGTAAGACTTAATGCAAGTTCTTAAAAGTGTCCGGTCAGACTCAGCTTTACTGGCTCTCCATCGTCGCTCTAGGCGTCTCTTTAGGTGCTTCATCTCCCGGAGCTCCTCAGTAAACCAAGGAGCCCTCCGGGATCCGCTGCCACGGAGAGGCTGCAAAGGCGCGATCCGATCTAAAGCCCCCGTTGCCGCCTGGTTCCAGGCAGCCACTAGAGCCTCAGATGAATCGTGTACCAGGGAGTCAGGTATTTCCCCAAGTTCCCTCTGAAATCCTTCAGATTCCATTAGGCGCCTGGGGCGGAACCACTTAATTGGCCCCGCCTCCTTGCGGTGGAGGAGTGGTGCCATGAAATCCAACCTCAGAAGGAAATGATCTGACCACGACAAGGGTACTGTGACTAAACCCCTCAGCCTCAGATCATCTCTCCACTGCCCCGAGAGAAACACAAGGTCAAGCGTGTGACCTCCCTCATGAGTCGGACCCTGAACTACTTGGGTCAGGTCCATGGTTGTCATGGAAGCCATGAACTCCTGGACTGCCTCCGAGGTTTCACCGGGCGATGGCAAATTAAAGTCCCCCAGCACCATCAACCTGGGGAACTCAATCGCCATCCCTGCTACCGCCTCGAGCAGAACAGGCAGGGCCTTTGCAACGTAGCTAGGAGGCAGGTACGCTAGCAGAAGGCCCACCTGGACCCCTAAGTCCAACCGTGTCAACTCCTGGGTTGCTAAACAAAAACATCTGCCAAGGGACATTGTAATATATTTTACTACAAGGGTATTACGTAATAAAATTCTACAGGCGACTTTCAAGAATAAGCTTCAGGTAAATGGACAGGAAGTAATGACACTGAAAGAAATTCCTCCTAAAATGCTCAGAGCCAGAAAGGATTATACTTTTTTGGTGGAAGAACTTAAAAAACAGAACCTACAGTACAAATGGGTTGCCCCAACGGGGATAGTGGTGAGATATTTCGAAAAGAGATACCGGCTCAACACAATAATGAAAGCTACTGATTTCTATGTTAAAGTTTTAAAGGCCGATATATCCAAAATTCCAGAAGGAAGAAGCATGAAAGCAACAGAAGAGATGAGAGGAGAGTCATCGATAAATGTGCAAATGGAAAAACCTTTGATGATTCAAGGTGATTTACAGAGCCAGAGAGAGGTTCATAATGTGGAAGAGGAGACAGAAGATCAGAGTCAGACAATAGCAGAGCTGACAAATAAAAAAACTGCTAAGATACAAAAGGCTGTAAGAACCAGATCTAAAATCCGACCGAGAAGAAGGAATGATTAGAATTTGGGAAGTTATAGGACAGATGAAGAGATGAATGAAAATTGATATTTTTGCAGTATGAAGATTCATTAACTAGTGAGGAAATGATCTTGATAGTTGTGTTTCTTTTTCTTTCTTGTTTTTCCTCCTACTTCTTTTTATTATTATATCTTAAAGCAAGTAAAGATTTAGAATTACTGTGAAATTAGTAATTTGATATATTGTAATGTTAGGTTATTAATAATGTGTTTGATTCCTAGATGATGTTTAAAATTTCTGAGTTATAAGGGGTTAAAGAAATACAGAAATATCGGAATTAACAATTTGCCAGAATATCTTAAATTATTAGGTATACTGAAGAGGTATTGCTGGAAGAAGGAAATTTTTACTTAACACTGAGGAAATGATGTTGATGGTGGTAACTGAACCAAATGGATCTCTTCTTTTTTTTTCCTTTTTCTTTTATTATTATATTTTAAAGATTATATAAATTCTATATAAAGGAAAGATAATTAGTGGAGCAATTTATCAGCCTGAAATATTGTAATGATGTTTGATTAATAAGATGCTTGATTTTTAGATTATGCTTAAAAGGTTTTGTGCAACAAGGAGTTAAAGATCTAGAGTGATGTGGAAATTAATAATTTGTTAGTTTAATTGAAATTTATTTTATTGAATATAATGCCCTGTTCTTTCTCTGGGAAGTCGGGGGGGGGGGCAAGGGAGGAGGGGAGGGGGAGGGCGGGAAGGGGGGGGGAGAAAAAGAGAAAAATGTTTGTACTTTGTACTAATAAAACTTTTTGAATTAAAAAAATATATCAATAACATAGATATACATACATTTTAAATCAATCAAACATAGGTCAATATCTTATTTTGCGCCAATTTTCTATTTTTAAAATCCTATAGTCTAAATAAGTATTGCATTTCAGGTATGAATTATCTTTCTAATGCTGCCTCCATTAAAAGTCTAATTTTGTCTTCTGGGTATCGAACCAATTGATTCAAATATTTCAAACTAAATTTAACCACTATAATTTACCTCCTCTGCTAGTTATTGTTTCTCTTGCTTCTTCAATCCAAGCCATCATGCTTCCTTCTCTCCCTTATTTTTTTTACTCATTCTTTTTTATTTAATCCCTATTTTCTCATAATTAATTGCCCCATAAGAGTTCAACATTCACTTAAATAAATTATAGTAAAATATTGATTCACATTAAATTCTTTGTATAATATTTCAAATAATATACAGAAAGAAAGGAAATAATAATTACTCCAATTCCATAAGTTTCACACATTGATTCATTTCATTCTTTTTTGTTATAATTTGTCTTCCCCTCTAATGGTACAAAAAATATATTTACTTCAATTTTAGATTTAATCTAACAAACCAATTTTCCAATCTGTAATGAAATTATAATTTCCCAATAATACCATCTATTCATAAAAGTTCATATTCATATTCATATGTGATTATATTAGTATTTAAATATTAAAAAATATCTTATTCACTATCAATGATAATTTATCATGATCAAATATCACCATGCTAAGTTATATATAAAAGTTTTCTATTTCTCCATCAATTTCCACTGCTAATAACAACTGTAATATAATAATGAAAAAAGAATTTCTATCTCCCCCCCAAAAAACAATTATCCATTTTCTTTGAATTTCCATTCTCCTTTTCTTAATTTTTCTTTTTTTCTTGTACCTTTATATCCCCAGCTTCTTTCCCACTCTCTTTTTTTCCTTTTTGTATACATTAATTGTATGAATCTTCCTTCAGTTCTTCTTGTTCCCTTCCCCCTATTTCCTCCTTTTTTAATTTGTCGTATCCAGTGCCTGTATCTTCGCCCTATTCTCTTTTTGTCACTGTTAATCCCAGTGTAATCATATAAAATTCAATATAGCCATTAATCAAATCATTTTTAATGTCCTCTTTCCTTTTATCGCTGTCTCAGCATCTTCTTCCACTGCTCTTCCTCTTCTAATTTCTTCTCCTCTCTGCTGTCTTCTTGCTCTGCATTCATTCCAATTTCATTCCTTGTCATCATTTTTTAAAGTCTTTGTTATTATCTAGTGCTTTCTCTTTTTCTTTTCTAACTCCATCTGCAAGCTCTGAAAAGTATCTTTTTAAATCATCACGAAGATCTTTTAAAAGGGCTACAAACTCTTCATAATCACATGCCTCCATGTTGTCAAGATCACAGTTCACAAGTTTTTTAATACAGCTGTTAGCAAGTATCTGTTTCACAGCCTATTGTAATTATCTTCTTTCAAGTAAAATATCCGTTTTTAACATTTAGCATAATAAAATTCATTTCAAGTTCATTTCAAATTCATTCCAGTCCAAGCAGATGGAGACAGTGTCTTTTAAAATGATAACAAATTAATCGTTTTATAGTTTCTTAGGCTATCCAAAATAATTTCCCAGTTCAAGGTCAGCAGCTGTCAAGACATCCATAAGGGTCTTCCATGGTTAAAGTGATTCCTCCAACCAGCAGGTGGCATTCTTCCTTATTCCCACAAGTCAATCTTTCCTATTCAGCAATATATTTATATATTTTAAATCAATTCAAATTTAAACAAAATATTTTATTCTATTCTTATCTTCCAACCACTTAAAAACTCCACTGGATCCAGACCGTTTCTGAAGGAGCTAGCAGATACAATCTTGGAAACATTGAACAAAATATTTCAGAGCTCTGGAGCAAAGAGGAACCTTCAGAGCACTGGAAAAGAGCTGATGTGGTTGCAATCTTCCAAAAGGGGAAAACAATAGATCCAAGAAACTATAGACCAACCAGCCTGACATCAATTCATGAAAAAATCCTGGAAAAGATCATCAAGAAGTGGATTTATGAGCAGCTAGAAGTGAACAAAGCAATTACTAGAAGCCAGCATGGGTTTATCAAAATCGGATCATGGCAGACAAACCTTATTTCCTTTTTTGATAAAGTGACTAAACTAGTGGACCATGGAAATGCTGTGGACATAGATTATTTAGACTTCAATAAGCTATTTGACAAAGTAGGCTACAACCTACAGTACATCTTGGCAAGATTTAATAATATGAGATAGACAGTACCACCCCCAAAAGGATTTGCAATTGGCTGACCAACTGCACTCAGCATGTAGTCCTCAATTGAAGGGAAGCATGCTGTGGGGTACCTCAATATTTTGTCTCGGGCTCAGTAGTTTTCAACATTTTTACAAATGATCTAGATGAGAGGATAAAAGGAGAACTCATCGAATTTGCAAATGATACTAAGCTGGAGAAAACTGCTATCACTTTGGAAGATAAACTCAAGATTCAGAAGGATTTTGGGCCCTTCAGAAGATGTAGTTCAGTAGTGAGAAAAGCAAGGTCCTGCACTTAGCCAGGAAAAGCCAAATGAACAGGCATACAGTAGGTGATACCTGGCTCAACAGCAGTAAGTGTGAAAGGGATCTAGGTATCCTTGTGGGCCAATCCTCAAGTATGAGCCAGTAGCAAAAAAAGCCAATGCAGGCATAGGCTGCATCAACAGAGGGATATCATCAAGATGATTCGAAGTAATAGTACTGTTTAGAGATGTGAAGGGCCAGAAAAAACCAGGAAAAATTAGGGGGGGAAACCGTTTTTTCCTGTTTTTTTCCTGAAGGCTTTTTGTTTTTTTTCCAAATAATTGGAAAAATTGAAAAAAAATAAAAAAACATTGTGGAATATTTTATTTTAACATGACGAATAAAATATTTTAAGACAGGGTGTTCAAATATTTTCCAAACCATTTCTAAAAAAAATGTATGATATAAGATTATTCTAATTTCTGTGCACTGAGTGAGGACAAGCAAGTCCTAGGTAACAAACTGAACCGTCCAATGCAAGAACAGTATGCATTTCTTCCTTTAGGAGGTGCTGCTATTGTAACAAGAAAAAGGTTTCAGTTTTGCTTTTGCATGTTAGTGGGTGTGTTTGGTTTGTTCTGTCCTCTTGTCAAATTGTCCATAGTCATATTTTATGTTCCTAAAGTAACAGAATGACGTTCAATCTTAAAAAGACAAAAAAGTGCTAATGTAGCATTTTTTTCAATGTTTCCAAAAATTTCCATTTCCCACCCGAAAAAACAAAAAAAAAACGGGTTTTTTTCCGAGCTTCAAAATTTCCGGAAATTTTCCGAGCTTCAAAATTTCCGGAAATTTTACATCTCTAGTACTGTTTATATTGCACTAGTGAGGCCACACTTGAAATACTACTTCCAATTCTGGTTAGCATAGTACAAAAATTATGCTGAGACCATAGAAATAGTGCAGAGAGGAGCAATAAAGATGGAGGCTAAATCGTACAATGAACCATTAAGGAAACTAGATATGTCTGGCCTAACAAAGAGAAAAATTATGGGTGGCATGATAGCTGTCTTCTAGTACTTTAGGGCCTGTAACAGAGAAGAGGATGTGACAAACATGGGGAATGGTTTCAACAGGACATTGCCACAGTGGAAAAACAGTATCAGGGCAACTGGAATCTATCAGTGCTGCTGACTATTGTTGGACACTGCAGCGAGATGCATTGGACACTGCGTGCAAAGGAAAATCAGCAGCTGAGTGCAAAGGAAAATCACTTTTAGCTCTGTTGAACTCATGCAGCATGTCAGAAACATTATGCAATTAAATACATTATAGTCAGTAAAAGTTAATTTCCTATTTCTCCTATTCCTATTCCTACATCATTGTGAAATTATATTTGTGTTTGGTTTGAAAAGGTCTATCATAATCACCAAAAGTTTTTCAGGAAGCAAAATCTTTGAAAAATTTGTTGTCCAATATATATTTGTTGTCCAGAATATATTCAGTGGCTGAATGGGGAGGAAAAAAATCAGATTAAACCCCAGATTAAGCTGCTATACATTTGTTAAATTTGATGGCATCAGATAACATCAGCAACAGTAGCGACACTTGATGGGGTCATCTACCTCTGAAGGAATTGGTCTGCAGCTTGAGGCTCTTCCTGGGCTTGTGGCTCCTGCTTCAGCAGCAATAGCAATATAGCAATAGCACTTTTCTTATATACCGCTTCATAGTGCTTTACAGCACTCTCTAAGCGGTTTACAGAGTTCAGCATATTGCCCCCAACAATCTGGGTCCTCATTTTACCGACCTCGGAAGGATGGAAGGCTGAGTCAACCTTGAGCCTAGTGAGATTTGAACAGCTGAACTGTTGAACTAGCAGTCAGCCTGCAATGGCTGCATTTAACCACTGCACCACTTCAGCAGCAGCAGATGGAAGCTGTAGCCAGTGGAGCCCATGCCCAGCTTCCGAAGGTGTGACAGTTGCTGCTCTACCTGGATCATGAAGGTGATTCTACTTTTATTACCTCAGAACCTCACCACTGGACTACAGTACTAAAATGAACTTTATTATCTTTAGAATGATTCAGATGTTGCAGCTAGTTTAAAATGTGGTAGAAAACTACTTGTCAGGGGGACCCACTATTGTAGAATAGTGTCTGCTTTGCACTCATTGTTTTGGTCGTCAATAAACCTCTAAAGCAGTGGTTCCCAATGTGGGCCCCATGCCCCACAGGGGGCAATTTGATTTTTAATGGGGGCAATTGGAACCTTATTTAAACCAAGTTAATGGCCTTTTATGCTTCCTCTGCATGTGTAGGAGTTCACTTTTTGAATAGTAAGAATTATATGTCGGGGGGGGGGTCAGGATTTTAGAGATGCTTAGGTGGGGCATGGTCAAAAAAAGGTTGGGAACCACTGCTCTAAAGCCAAATCAAATTGTTAAACTCTTACATAGCATTGCACTGGGATATGTTAGGTATCACTTTGTCTGGAACAATACAGTCCATCATGTCCGGGCATCACAGGGGGACCAGATTCCAACCTACACAAGAAGTCAAGCGGTGGAAAGATCAGGAAAGAAGTATTTTGGGTTGTGGCTCTCACATTATGAAATACCACATTAGCAAATATGCTGCCATCAGAAAGTGTATTTGGGAACATACCAGCATTGTTCTGTTTCAGCAGACTTAACGGTGATTTGTGCCTGTGTTTTTATTTAATTCTATTTTGTTTTCTTTTTCTTATTATAAATATGATAATTGATTTATTGTTTTGTTCATTTTAATAGTGTAATAATTCTATATTGGTTTGCTTTTCATTTGTATTTTTTTTTCATCTATGGCCTTCTGAAAGTCATACAGAGCCACTTTCTTTCCCATTCCAGATGTTTCTGAGGGAAGAGGTTTTCCTGGAGAAATGGGCCCCAAAGGTTTTATTGGCGATCCTGGCTTCCCAGCTATTCATCCTGGTCCTCCCGGTTTAGATGGTGAACCAGGAACACCTGGATTCCCTGGCTCCCCTGGCCCGCCAGGAAGTCCAGGTAAATGGAAAAGATATTTATATACTGATTTTTAAATATTTAGAAAAAATACTTTGAGAAGTTTCCTTAATCAGGCATTTTGAAGGGAATTTTGAAAATTCAGGTAAATGAAAACAAATACTAAAGCAGCTGTTTATTTGTGAAATAATGCCTTACTTTATATCTTAGTCTCATTTAATTAAGACCACAATAACCTATTATTATCAAGAATTTTATTCTGTCAAATCTTCCTCTCTTTTTCTTTTCTATCATTCTCTTCTTCTACTACTCCTTCACTGGGATAATTTTTTTATTTAAAATCTATTGTCATACAGAGAGAGAGAGAGAGAGAGAGAAGACAGACAGACAGACACAGAGATTATGTTATGCCATGTCTGCATGTATAAGGTTAATTGTAAGATAGCCATTGTTTGGCTTCTGATGATACACCATGTCTTAAGTTAAAATAAGCTAAGTTTCAACAGTGGTAACAATTTGTAGTTAACCTGTTCCTCTTTAATCACAATCTGATTCAAAATGCAGGTTGGATAACAGTGTTAACCAAACTACAGCTTGGCTTAATATGCCATGCAAATTAAAAAAGCTTCTTCCCTATTATACTAATATAATATTTGTTTAATGAGAATGTATTGAATAACCAATGCTAGGCTACTTTCACATAATTGTGTATACTATCAACCATGGCTTACAAATTACAGTAGTGAGTTCACGTAATATACTAAGTCAAACCAAACGAAAAACATTACAGTTTAACAGCATGTTATAAAGACTCGGTCTTCATCTGTTTAAGTAAATGAAGCAAATACTATTTTAAAAACAACTTCTGCTGCTGCCTGATGTCTGAAAGAAGTGGGGGAAAACAACAGTGCTATTATACTCATATATGAATATTTTGAGCTGATCAAAAGAAAGAAGGATGTAAATCTCCCAATAACTAAAATCAATGTTATCTCATACATCTTGATTTCAGACTTTTTCTTAAGTCTTAGCACAGACAAGCTAATCCATTAATGCTGGTACAGAACTACAGAACCATGTCAGTCTCCCTCAGTCATTCCAGTCTTCCCGTTCTACAGGTTATTCCATTGGGCTGAAGGGATATCCAGGAGTTCCAGGTCCTGCAGGCCAGCAAGGTTATCCAGGTCCACGAGGACAAAAAGGACTAAAAGGTAAAGTTTAAAATACTGAAGTATATTGATCTATTGTCACCATAAATTTTCATGCAGAGAACATACTTCATGTGCATTGTATAATGGGATATAGTCTAAAATGCTTTTCTTCCTGTTTAGTTCTCTGCTTTCACAATTTCTCTTACAAGAAAGCTTATCTTGCAAGTGTTTTTTTTATCTCAGTCTTATCTATTAACTCTTTTAACTATTGTTGTTTTTGTTGCAAAGTCGTGTCCGACCCATCGCGACCCCATGAACAACATTCCTCCAGGCCTTCCTGTCCTCTATCATCCATTTAAGCTCATGCTTACTGCTTCAGTGACTCCATTCAACCACCTCATTCTCTGTCGTCCCCTTCTTCTTTTGCCCTCAATCTTTCCCAGCATTAGGCTCTTCTCCAGTGAGTCCTTCCTTCTCGTTAGGTGGCAAAAGTATTTGAGTTCCATCTTCAGGATCTGCTTTTACCTATATAGTCATTTTTATTCTTTCCTTTCCTTTTGGGATAGGTGGGTTAGTTTATTATTTATGCAAAATGTTGCTAATCCAGCCAAGTAGCCATCTCAACTCCAGTTGCTCCAAGATATAACATAGAATAAGAAGGTTGGAAGGGATCTTGGAGGTCTTCTAGGTCTAGAAGAGCTCCTGTTTGAGCAGGAGACCTTATACCATTCCAGACAAATGGTTGTTCAATCTCTTCTTGAAAACCATATCCATAACTTCTTTATGCAAGCCTGATTAACTGTTTTCATTGTCAGGAAAATTTTCCTTAGTTCTAGGTTGGATCTCTCTTTAATGATCTTCCACTCATTACCATATTTTTCGGAGTATAAGACGCACCTTTTTACCCCAAAAAAGAGGGTGAAAACTTGGGTGCGTCTTATACACCGAATGTAGCCACCCCCCCAGCCACCCCCACCCTTTGGCCTCTGCCTCCCAGCAATTTACCTCCTTGCAGTAAACAGAGCAGAGCCTGATTAGCACAAGCAATTGATTATCAGCCTCCCGATGGACAGCTGATTGAGGCTGCAGGCAGGCCACGTGCTAAAACTGAAAGTGAAACTAGCTGCAAGGAGGCAAATTGCTGGGAGGTAGAGGCAGAGGCAGAATTTTATTTTCTTGTGCTAATCAGATTGCTGAAACTGGATGCAAGGAGGTAAGTCAATAACTATAAATCTATAGAATGTTCAATTTATTAGACTTATTTTTTAAAGACTGTTTTATTATTGTTCTAGACAACTTAACAAAATAAATAAGCTTTTTAAAATAAATGCTTGATCTGAAGAGGCCCAGTGCTATTGTATCTTCTTTTAAATAGCAGAGAGTAATGTATACTTCCAGAAAGCCACATAAATTTTAACAGCATCTGTACAAGTATAATCTGAAATGTAACAGTGTCCTGTTTTAGTATTAAGATAAGGCAGCTGAGTTAAACCCTGACTTAGTCATGTTTGGAGTAGATCTATTTAAATAATTGGGAGGAGTTAGTGTGACTACATTTAAGAAAACTTTCTGGCATTAATATACTGCCATAATGTACATTTCTCCAATTCTTTGCTATTTCTATGGGTCAGGCACGCATGCACAGAAATATACAGCAAACAGTGTATATCATCTGTACTGTTTGCTGTTTGCTGGGAGGCAAATTGCTGGGAGGCAGAGGCAGATTTTTTCCCCTTGTTTTCCTCCCCCAAAACTAAGGTGCGTCTTATACTCTGATGCGTCTTATACTCTGAAAAATATGGTACTTCTTGTCTTGCCCTCAGGTACTTTGGAGAATACATTGGCCTCTTCTTCTCTGTGACAGACCCTCAAATATATGAAGATTGCTACCACCTCCAGTCCTTCTCTGTATTAGGCTAGACATACCTAGTTCCCTCAACCATTCATAATATAGTTTAGCCTCCAGACTCCTAAGATTTTTGTTGTTTTTCTCTGCGCTCTTTCTAGGGTCTCAGCATCCTTTTTTGTATCATGGTGACCAGAACTGGATGCAATATTCCAAGAGTGGTCTCACTAGCGCAGTATAACGTGGCACTATCACTTCCCATGATCTTGATACTATCCCTCTATTGATGTAGCCTAGTATTGCGTTGGCTTTTTTGGCAGCTACAGCACATTATTGGCTCACCTTTAAATGGTTGTCCATGAAGATACCGAGCTCCTTCTCATAGTTACAGCTGTTGCAGCAGGTACCATCTTTACTACACCTTTGCATTTGGTATTTCTTGCCTAAGTGTAGAACTTTATTTTTCTCACCATTGAATTGCATTTTTGTTGACTAGAGCCCATTGTTCGTCTATCAAAATCCTTCTGAATCTTGAGTTTATTTTCCAAAGTGTTAGCAATTCCCCTCAGCTTGGTGTCATTTGCAAATCTGATGAATTTCTATCCCCTCATCTAGATCATTTCTAAAAATGTTGAAAAGTATTGAGCCTGAGTCAAAATCTTGCAGGACACCACTGTGCATGCAGGTCTATGATGACTCACAGCGAGCATGGCTGGGTGGGCGTAGTTGGCTCAGCGCGGCCGGCTTGACGCTGCTTACTCATCACAGCTGACTTGATACGGCCAGGTGGGCATGCTGGATAGGCATGGCTGGGTAGGTGCAGCCAGCTCGGCCCCACTGACTCGGCATGACTGGGTCAGCACAGAACAAGTCGCACTGGCTAACTCAACATGGGGACGACTCTATGCCCCATAAGCTCCTCACCTCCTCAAACTGCTGGCAGCCAAGTGCGCGCGCACACACACAACCACATTCCAGGTTGGAGACTTTTATCCACAGAGGAAGGACAGGTCCTTCTCCCCAAGCCCAGGCATGATTGGCAGCTTGCCAGCTCAGATGTAGATAAAACTCTCCAAGGTTGGAATGGCACATGTGTGTGTGTGTGTGTGTGTGTGTGTGTGTGTGTGTGTGTGTGTGTGTGTGTGTGCGCGCGCGTTTGCGTGCGCGCAGCATGCCAAAGGAGACATCCGAGTGTTGGTGTTTCTCTGTCCAGTGTCTCCTCCTAAAAAAGCAGGAGGTGGAGGATGCTGCTGCTGCGCATGGAAGCATGGAGAAAAAAGTTTGCAGGAAGCAGTCCACTTCTGCCTTAACAGATCTCTGAAGAGAAGAAAGGGGTGGTAGGGGAGTGTTTCTGCAAGGGGGGGGATTGGAATCCACCCAGCCTTTCCCTTCCCTTCTCTTTCAAACTTTGCAGGGACCTCTCCTCATAAAGGAGAAAGAAAAACAGAGCATTTCTGCAAGTGTATGTGGGGGGGATAAATCTACAGCCTTGCCTTTTAAATTTTGCCGCTTCTCCGCTTCACGTTTGCCAGCACAACTCCAGTTGATTTTTCTTCTGCTGGGATGCTGAGTTGTCTCTACGTCCAGTTGCCCGAGATGACTTGTTCTGCGCCTACCTGGCCACACCCACCTGGCCACACCCACCCAGCCACACCCATGTGGGTGCGTACACCTGGCTATGCCCACCCAGCCATGCAGAGTCATCTGTGCCGAGCCGGCTGCACCTAATCCTCCATGGATAGATGTTTTCTTACCATTTTCTTACCTAGTTTGACTTGCATTCTTGTTTTGTCTCCTACAGGTGCTGCTTTTGATAGGTTGGGCTATTTTTCACTGCCCCCCCAAGATCCTGCAATTTTAACCCCCTCTATCTTTTTCTTCCTGTTAGTAAGAATTAGGTATAGCTGACCTTCTAGTTCTCTCTCCTACCTTTTGGATGACAAAGTTGTCAGCTAGGCACATCAGGACCTGTTTGATCTTCCACTAGTTGCAAAGTTTGTCTCTCAGTTGTTATCAGGGTAGTTGAAATCCTTCATTACTATTGTGGTGTGTTTCCTGAATACTTAGCTCATTGATTATCAAAAAGTTCATCTAGTTCCTGTGCTTGTTTGGACGTCCTGTAGTATACACCTATGGCAATGTCATTCTTTTTTCCTTTTATATTAACCCAAAAGCATTCAAGAAGTCTTTCATCCTTGGTATTGTGCATTTCTTTAGAAGGGTAGTGATTTCTTACATACAATTGCAACTCCCTCCAACTTATTTTGTTGGATCTGTTTCTTTTGAACAATTTATATCCTTCTACATTTTCAATCATAGGTTCCATCCCACCAAATTCCAGCAATGGCAACAATATTGTACCTGCCCTCCTGTACTAAGACTTCCAAGTTCACCTTGTTTGTTCCTCATACTGTGAGCATTAGTATATAGGTATCTGAATCCCTTTTTGCTGATTCTCCACTTATTTCCTACATCTCCTGTTTTATATTTGAGTTCCTCTTCCTTCTCACCACTCCCCACCTCAATGTTTAATTGGTTGTCTTAGGTTTATGTTTGGGATTGGGTCCTACCTCCATAAAGATGGTCTTCCTTCCCTTCCAGTTTTAGTTTAAAGCCCTTCAGATAAGCCAAGCCAGTTGTTTTCCAAACTCGTTCTTCCTGGTTCTTGTGAGGTCCAGTCCATCCTCTGCCAGAAGTCCTTTGTTGTGGACAATATAGATTGTGGTCTAGGAATCCAAATTTATTTCAATGGCACCATCCTTTAAACCAGTGGTTTACTTCTAAAATCCTCCATTCTCTCACTGGATCTTGACCTTCCATTGGAAATAAAGATGAAAACTCCTTAACATGAGGGGGGGGAACCACTCAGCCTTGACACTCTCAACTGAAAGCAGCAAAATGGTGTATTTTGCTTTGCCTCATCACATCATTTTCATTGAAAGATCAGTGAAGGTTCTATTTTACAGAACATACAATCCCATCTCAAATCCTCATTGCCTTGAAAAAGTGAGGCATTTTATTTGCTTCCTTATCATGATCAAATTAACTTGTTAAGGTTTAAGATTATAAGAAGACATATTAAAAATATTAATCTTCTATGGAGATCAATGAAATCTGATGAGAACTGGAAATTTTCTGGTTGATTACTTTCTTCCACTGATTATAGCTAGTGTGACTCCTTTGCATTAATTTGAGTTAAGATCAATGAAAATCTTCTGAAGATGGCTGGAACACAGAGGAAGAAAGCTTGTGCAACTAGATCCATTGTGGGTATAAGCTACAATTGATTGTTTCACAAATACAGGTAGTCCTTGACTTTCAGCCACAGCTGGTTCTAGAATTTTGATTGATAAATGATGCAGATGTTAAACAAGTCATCATGTGACCAGACCTAATTTTATGATTAAATTTAATGTAGTTGTTAAGTGGTCATTAAGTGAATCTGGCTTCCCCCATTGACTTTGCTTGTCAGAAGCTAACTGAGAAGGTCTACAAATTGCAATCACATGACCACAGAACACTGCAACCATTGTAAATGTGAGTCAGTTCCCATGCACCCAACCACAATCCCATGACTGGGTGGGTGGGTGACGGTCATAACTTTGATGACTGGTCTTAGGCCACTTTTTCAGCATTGTCATAACTTTGAACTGTTGTTAAATAGTCATAAATTGAGGACTACCTGTAATCTTTTATGATATATGTAATTGTATTGATTATAAGCTCCCTAATAATCATTGTATAAGTAAATACTGTAAATAAATAATAAGGCTAAATATAGGGCTGTGTGTGGTTCAGAAATGAATGCAGCTACTTTAAAGGTCTGGCTAACTTCACTAAAAGAATTTGTTAAAGCAGCATCTCTTTTTCAGGCTCATACAGAAGTTGTTAAGACAAATGGCAGATTACTGTGTTTGTACAAGCTGTAAAGCTTTGAAATGCTTTCTAAATATACTAAATCATTTCAATTACTAGTGGAAGGCAGCAACAATTTATTTCAATGAATTTAAGCAAGATATGTGGCGTGTATAAATAAATGGCTGGACTCTGCACATTACAGATAAATATATATAAGGAAACCTCAACATCCAATTCCAGCAAATTTTTTGGTAGAGGCCCTATGGATTTGAAAAGGAAAACTCTTGGCTGAAGAGGTTTTTTTCCCATTCTAGTCTCTGCTCACATAGACAGGCTTAAGTTGCCATGAGCTTCCAGATGCATGTTGGTGAAATCCCAAGTGTGTAAAAGTGGATGTTTCAATACTATGCAGAATTAAAAGTCAACCTCAAGAAACTCAGTATGACACCTTTAGGTAAAGATGCATGGTGCTATGAAATTGTTGTCAATAAGACTACCGTATTTTTTGGAGTATAAGATGCACCTTTTTCCTCCCTAAAAGAGGCTGAAAATTTGGGTGTGTCCTATACTCCGAATGTAGCTTTTCCGTAGCTTTTTCCCCCAGCCCTAAGGAGGTGCTAACGATCTTCCCAGCTTCCTACTCCATCTTTGCAGGCTTGTTTTCATTCCTACTCCCTCTGAAAAAGGTCTATTCAGCCCTAACGAGGTGCTAACGATCTTACCAGCTTGCAGCATTTTTTAATTCCTACTCCCTCCGAAGTAGTTTTTCCTGCCCTAAGTCTTTGCAGGCTTGTTTTCATTCCTACTCCTCTGAAAAGGGTCTTTTCAGCCCTAACCAGGGGATAAAATAATGTGCTGAAGCTGTACAGACTAAGGACGCTAGCCAGATGAATACCTGGTAGGTAGATTTTTTCCCCTATTTTCCTCCCCGAAAACTAAGGTGCGTCTTATACTCCGAAAAATGCGGTACTATGGAGGCAAAGAGCAGGGATTTCAGTCAGCAGGCTGAATGTGACCTCCAGGCAATCCATTTGGCTCTTCTCTGGGATTTGTCATAATATTTAGATTACCAAATCAAGGTTGCAGAATGTTCAGTATCTCTATACTTCCATCTAGTGGTCCTATCAGTTTTTAAACTTAGATATAGTAGCCCTGCTTTATTGGGACAATATTGGTTGTCTTCTTTGCAATATCTGTCTCTATGAAGGGATATATTGAGCTGATATGGATAGCTGTAATTTTATTGAATTTTGCTAAAACCTATGGTTGCAAGTAAATGTTTCAATACTATGCTCACACAAACACAAACACACATATATACATATATCCAACTCTAATAATACATATAAAATATATTTGTAGGTGATACAGATTGCCGTGTGATATGTATCAAAGGAAGAAGGGGTCCTGCAGGACAACCTGGTCCTCCAGGATTTCAAGGTCCAATAGGATATGCTGGGAAGAAAGGAGAATTAGGAGATCAAGGCTACCATGGACTTCCGGGCTTTCCTGGTGGAAAGGTATGATATTTTTGTAATGGAATATTGTATATTTTAGAGAACAAAATATTATATAATATTTCCCCGATTTATTATGTACAGTATATTTATGCCATAAATATTTTCAAAAGTGAGGTTCTTCATATATGGACTTACAGTACATTCTTTGCAGCAATGGGGTTCCATATGTAGATCTACTTGAAAGCAGTTTTCCCTGTAGAAGTTCCATTAATTCTTTGGATTTATAAAAAATGTGCTACAAATCTTTTATGAGAAAAAAACGGAAATACCAGATCCAGTTGTGAAACTAGTCTAATTCATCATCTTTTCAGTGTTCAGCCTATTATAAACATTGCACAAATTTTGTATTTTCTTGAAATCCTCTCTTTGCAACAGAGATGCAAGCCTGCATTAATTGGGAGAAATTATATGACTTTTTTTTCCTTTTGTTCTGACCCTTCAGTGCATTTTGTTGTCACGAAAGGTAACACAATCTTTTTCTTACACTTTTGCAGTATGTTTTTAGAGTGATTAATTAAATTTTCTTAATATCCATCAATAGGGATTCCCTGGTGAACCTGGACCATCTGGACCAAAGGGGATAAAAGGGGATTCCCAATATGTTACCACAAAAGGTAACAAACAGATATGTTTTTAAAATATAAACTAAACCACTGCATGTATATATTGACTTCTTTTGCTACATCTCCATAAAACCATGTTTTCAAGGTGCCAAAGGAGACCCAGGAACTTCAGGATTTCCTGGAAGTCAAGGAGAAGATGGTTTACCAGGCAGGAATGGCATAGATGGTTTACCAGGGTTTCCTGGTCTTCGGGTAAGTCAGGCGTTCAGCCTTAACCCTCAAGATCCTAATGGGAGATTTACCATGTTGATGGCCTTCCTTCCACTTGACTTCTCCTAATGGCTGAAATCAGGTCAAGTCCTGAAGGTGCTGAGTTGCTGCTTGGACTCATTAATGGACAAGACAGGCCAGTAATCTGAAACTGAATCCTGGCAGGGCAAAGGCAGTGGTTCTTGGGGATTTAATATTCATCCTGAGCTAGTCTGGTCAACTATTGATTGATTGCTTTTACTGTTTTCACAGTGTTTAGATGCTTTAGAAGCTGTTATAGCATTCCTGGATGGGAAGTTTGAAATCAGGCAGGAATTTTCAGTTATCCTTGAGGACAACTAGGAAGCTTCAATTGGAATATAATTTTGTTCTAAAAATTTGGTTGGAACAGCCTGCCTTATTCATGCAAATTTTAAAAATTATCCAACTGTCGACCCTGAAGATGACATATCTGTAGCCATATTTTATTGTAGCCTTTCTATTAGATTTTAGGTTTGTAGTAACTGAATTTAGCAAATATGTCAGGTTTGCCACTTTCTAACTGTTGACGGGGGTGTAAAGATAAAAGGGGAAATGTTGTGTCTAGGTGGCATTCCTTTCCCGTGGGAAGAGAGACGATGCCTGGAGGTGGCCGAAGGTGGAGCTTGGAGTCACCAGCCTGTTGGACTGAGAGTTGATTGGAGATTGTGACTCGGGGGGGGGGGTGTTTCAAACTTTTGCTTTCATTGGGTGTAATTCTGGATCCAGTTCAGAGTCGGAATTACACCAAGTCCTTGCCAATTTAATGTGTTCCTAATAAATGGATTTGAAAAGGAAGATGGGTGCCTTGGATTTTATTTGTTGGGACATGTTACTTGGGGGCTTGACACCAACAGTGACTAATAGACTCACACAGTGTGAATGTGACAATTTGGACATTTTATGGTTTCAATATAGTTGAAAAATGCTGTAAGTTATTTGCACTACACAGACAGAGAGGTTTCATAGATCAAGTTACTTGCAATAAATATTCTGCTAACAACAATTTTACAACTGCTTTTTTCTGTTTTTTTTTCAATAAGTTTTATTTATTTTTAGTCTTTCTACATCTCATGTCGTGAGCGTTTGCTCTCTGAGTTTCATACATCCAAACAATAGTCTTAACAATATTTTTTAATTAGTTACAATTCATTATCATTTCATTTTTAATACATCTCTCACATTTCTTTTCATCTTAATGTCTATCTTTTAGTCTTTTTACCTCTTATTTTACCTCTATTTTAATTCTCTTTTCTTTCCCCTTTTTCCTACTCTTCTCCTTCCATTCCAACAATCAAAGATGTGGCCTTTTCCCACCTTGTACATTTCTAGCATACATACATTTCTAATATTAATATATTTTACTTCTTTACTACTTTAGTTCTTTTCTAAACAACAGTAATAATGTTTTCCATATCATTCTTACTCTTTAATACAAGCTAATTTTATCTTCTTAACAGTTCTATCACTTTATCACATTTTTAACAATCATTCCAAAACTAATTTTTGTCCTTTATATCCCATACAAAACATGTTTCAAAATTACCAATTTTCATATTTTCTTATGTTATTTTATAATTTCATTTCTACATACTAATTCATACATATATTTAATAGTTATTTTTTCCACATTGTAGCTCTTCTATATTCATATCTTATATTCAATATTATTATTATTATTATTATTATTATTATTATTATTATTATTATTATTATTATTATTATTATTATTATTATTATTATTATTATTATTATTATTATTATTATTTATTCACAAAAAAATGTAATACACAGCAAACGAGATTTATATGCTGGATTTCGTATCACTATATCACAAGTCGAACACTTCCCAAGCGTCTAGGACTGTGTGATGTATTTTCGTATGATGCGCGCAGATCCAAGTACGGTGGCCTTTTGCAACTGACAGATCGTGATTTTGTCAATGTTTATTGTTTTCAAATGCCGGTTAAGGTCTTTTGGCACAGCACCCAGTGTGCCGATTACCACTGGGACCACCTGTACTGGTTTATGCCAGAGTCGTTGTAATTCGATTTTGAGGTCCTGATATCGGTTAAGTTTTTCTTGTTGTTTTTCATCAATTCGACTGTCACCTGGTATGGCGACATCAATGATCCACACTTTTTTATTTAATTTTATTTATTTAATTATTTAATTAATTTTTTTTATTATTATTTAATTTTTTTATTTTATTATTATTATTATTATTATTATTATTATTATTATTATTATTATTATTATTATTATTATTATTAATAATAATAATAATAATAATAATAATAATAATAATAATAATAATAATAATAATAATAATAATAATAATAATAATAATAATAATAATAATTTCTTATTACTACAATAAACAATTTATTCAAAATTGTTTAGTTCTGTTATACTAATTTAACATACACATTCTTATTCTTTTTTATCCCTTATCTTTTACCCTGTTCCATATTTTTAATCCTCTTTTCTTTCTCTTTTTTGGTTGCCTCCCCCAAATTTCTTTCAACTCTCTCATTTCTATTCTTAAATCCATTTTTTGCTATACTCTCTATCTTTCTCTCCTCTCTTTTTCCCACTTTGTTGTTTTATTTTGCTTTCATCTTTTCTAGCTTTATCTTCTTTTCCCTTTCTGGTTTTCTTTTTCTCCCTTATCTTTTCCCTGCCATCTATTATCTTCCCCTTCTGCTCTAATCCCTTTTTCACCCTCGGTGTTTCCAGCATCCCTTTATTGTATTTTCTTTCTTCTTGTTTTTCCCCCGGTTCCTCTGTTTCTTCCACTCTTCCAGAATCCTCCATATTTTCCTCATTTATCTGGTCTGCACTTGTTATTCTTTGTATTATATTCTCCAGTTTTAGTTCTATGCAGTCCATATCTTCAAGTATTTCTTTCATTCCCATATGCTGTTCATTTATAATGTCTTTAATATCCTGATGTATCCATTCCATGTCTCTGTTTCCACTTGTTATCATTTTTACAATCCAACCAAAATTCAAAGGAAAAAACCGGGGGCTTTACCACCTCTTTTCCTTTTTTTGGTTTACTCCGCTTTATTTATCCAGCAAAAACAAAAGTTCCGAGTGTTGCACCCTTCTTTCTTTCTTTAAAATGGCGCTCATGCTTTACGTCAGTATTATACCTCTTTGTTATTCTGCGCTCTCAAATTCATTAAATCCAGTATGTAGATAGGTATCTGAGCAGAGCTCCGTCGTCCGAATCCACATTCCACTAAAACTGGAGCCCCCGACCCAAATTCTATTCAACCTTGGGAGGGGAGACGATTAAGGAAGACCTAGGCATAGCCCAGGATCATCGGGACTATAAAATCTGCTCGATGCGAGGACTGGGCGGACCTACAAGCTCCAGGCTGTAAGAGCTATCGTCGCCATGATGGTAACGAGTGTGGCGCCAGGGAGCCTAAACAACTTTAACAACTTTAACAATAAAAGAGGTACCGTATGGGGAGTGAAAACTGGAGGCCAGCTGTTTAAGAAACCAGGCGCTAAGACCTTCAACTGCTTGAAGACTGGGGGTTTTTCCGAGAGACTCCTGATCTTAATAGGCGTTCTGTGTGACGGCGATTTGTGGGATAACTATTTGCGATCTAGCACCCGATCGCGAGGGAACGCTGGCCGGTCCAAAGAAGATCGAGTTAATGATTGTAAGAACTGTGGGAACTGTAAAAACTATTACCACCTAATTTTAAAGTGCCTGGCCACCCAACAATCTTCCAGACGGGGGCTGGTTCAGCCCGAGACTTTGGTGCCTTTGCTGGGTGTGGCCGCTGCCTCCGTGATCAGCACGGCATTGCCTGTCTGGCGGCGTGACTGCCGCGACCACGTTTGCGAGGCCCCTTCTAACCAAAGCAACTTTATTTGCCGATGGGGACTTTGTTTGAGGGGACTTTTCTTGTGTTTCATCTACTGCGTCAGCTGTTTACTATCTTTGCTGTGGTGTCCTCCATCTGGGACGTGGCTTCTATCATTTCGATTGGAGCAGCGTTCTGCATTTGCTGTTATCGGCGCCATTTTTGTTCCCACGAGGTTGCTGATGGCTGAGACCAAATATAAGGCCCTGTGTAGTCTCACGAGGACATATGTGAGGAATGTGAAAGCCTCACTAAGAACTATTACCAGCCTTGGGGTAGATGTCTGGAAGAACGGAACAGCTAAGGAAAAAAAAACTGAAAGAACTAACTTTTAAATTAGTTGGGAGGCTGGCACTTTGCACCCCCATATACTGAAACTGTTTTACCCTTGCTTGTTTTATATTTTTACATTTTATCTCACCTCGGGGGGGGATTATGTATGGGTCATGTGTGTGAGTTGGTTTAGGGTTGATTGGGTTGATACGAATGTAATTTTTTTATAGATAAAACTTGAGGGAATGAGTGAGTCCGGGGCTGGGATCTTGCCCCCCTCTGCTGAGTGTGAAAACAGAAGCGGAGGGGGGTGCGGGACCAACCCCGGGCCCAGTATGAGTGGAGTGTATGGCCTGCCGGGAGAATGGGAGACCAGCGGGGGAGGGGAGGGGATCTCTGGTGGTAGTGGGAGTAGGAGCATTACGGTCATAACAGGGAGGGGTAGGTATGGCGGGAGCAGAGGGGTTGGCCGCTCTCGGGGAACGAGGATTCACTGTTTACAAGCGATTCCTTGTTCTGGCCCCTCTGATATGGTTCCATCTAGCTCAGCCCGAGTACCTGGTAACCAGGGATGTCAGGGCCCCGGGCTCAAGCTGCTGCTGTTGAATGCCAGGTCGATTATTAACAAGGCCCCCCTTGTACGGGATTTAATCCTGGAAGAGGGGGCTGACCTGGCATGTATCACTGAAACCTGGCTGGGTCAGGAAGGGGGGGGTTCCCCTCTCCGAGATGTGCCCGGACGGGTTCTCAGTTCAGCATCAGCCGCGACCCCAGGGAAGGGGTGGAGGAGTGGCTATTATAGCTCGCCAGAACCTTTGCCCTCGAAGGAGCCCTGCCCCGGAGATTGTTGGGTGTGAGACGCTCCTTCTGAAGTTGGACTTAGGGGTTCAGGTGGGCCTTTTGCTAACGTACTTGCCTCCTAGCTGCGTTACAAAGGCCCTGCCTGTTCTGCTTGAGGCGGTTGCGGGGCTGGCGATTGAGTTCCCCAGGTTGATGGTGCTGGGGGACTTTAATCTGCCATCGCCCGGCGAAGCCTCAGGGGCAGTCCTGGAGTTCATGGCTTCCATGACAACCATGGACCTGACCCAAGTAGTTCAGGGTCCGACTCATGAGGGAGGTCACATGCTTGACCTTGTGTTTCTCTCGGGGCAGTGGAGAGATGATCTGAGGCTGAGGGGTTTAGTCACAGTACCCTTGTCGTGGTCAGATCATTTCCTTCTGAGGATGGATTTCATGGCACCACTCCTCCACCGCAAGGAGGCGGGACCGATTAAGTGGTTCCGCCCCAGGCGCCTAATGGAACCCGAGGGATTCCAGAGGGAGCTTGGGGAAATACCTGAATCCCTGGTACACAATTCGTTCGAGGCCCTTGTAGCCACCTGGAATCGGGTGGCGGCGGGGGCCTTGGATTGTATTGCGCCTTTGCAGCCTCTCCGTGGTAGCGGATCCAGGAGGGCTCCTTGGTTTACTGAGGAACTCCGGGAGATGAAGCCCCAAAAGAGACGCCTAGAGCGACGATGGAGATCTAGTAAAGCTGAGTCTGACCGGACACTTTTAAGAACTTTCATTAAGTCTTACTTAGTGGCGATACGGGCGGCAAAATGTTCGCATTTTTCCGCCCTTATTGCGTCCGCTGACTCCCGCCCAGCCGCCCTGTTTAGGGTGACCCGCTCCCTCCTAGCCAAGGAGGGTGGCGAAGATCCCTTGCAGGGCAGAGCTGAGGAATTTTCTCGGTTTCTGGCGGATAAAGTCACTCAGATTCGGACAGACCTGGACTCCGATTGGGCAGTACAGGCCGAGGTGACAGGGGCAGGCCTTAGTCCTGTTATATGGGAGGAGTTTGAACCGGTGACTCCTGATGATGTAGACAAGGCCATAGGAGCGATGAGTTCCGCCACTTGTTCATTGGACCCATGTCCCTCCTGGTTGGTTTCGGCCACCAGGGAGGTTTCACACGGCTGGCTCCAGGCGTTGGTCAACGCTTCTCTGAGAGAGGGGTCCGTCCCGCGGCCTTTAAAAGTTGCGGTGGTGAGGCCCCTCCTCAAGAAGCCTTCCCTGGACCCAGCGGTTTTAAAGAACTTCCGTCCGGTCTCCAACCTTCCCTTCGCGGGGAAGGTTGTTGAGAAAGTGGTGGCACTCCAACTCCTACAGCTGTTGGATGACACTGATTTTCTGGATCCCTTTCAATCGGGTTTCAGGCGCGGCTACAGTACGGAAACGGCTTTGGTCACCCTGATGGATGACCTCTGGCGAGCCCGGGATGGTGGTCACTCCTCCATCCTGGTGCTACTTGACCTCTCAGCGGCTTTCGATACCATTGACCATGGTATTCTTCTGCGTCGTCTCGGCGAGGTGGGAGTGGGCGGCACTGTGCTACAGTGGTTCTCCTACCTCTCTGACAGGACGCAGTCGGGGTTGACAGGGGGGCAGATGTCGAGCCCTAGGCCCCTACTTTGTGGGGTGCCGCAAGGCTCGGTCCTTTCGCCCATCCTGTTTAACATCTACATGAAACCACTGGGTGAGATCATCCGACGACACGGGGTGAGGTATCAACAATATGCTGATGATACCCAGTTGTACATCTCCACCCCGTCTCAATTCAGGGAAGCCGTCGACGTAATGTGCCACTGCCTGGACGATGTTAGGGTCTGGATGGGGAAGAACCGGCTAAAGCTCAACCCTGACAAGACCGAGTGGCTATGGATATTGCCTCCCAAGGATTCTGTCAATTGTCCCTCCTTGGTTCTTGGGGGAGAGAAATTAACTCCCTCAGAACGGGTTCGCAATTTGGGTGTCCTCCTAGACCCACAGCTAAAATTGGAGCAACATCTTTCAGCTGTGGCTAGGGGGACCTTTGCACAGGTTCGCCTGGTGCACCAATTGCGACCCTTCTTGGAGAGGGAGGTGCTACTCACAGTCACCCACGCCCTTATCACCTCCCGGCTGGATTACTGCAATGCGCTCTACATGGGGCTACCCTTGAAGAGTATCCGGAGACTACAATTGGTGCAAAATGCAGCTGCGCGTGCTGTGGTGGGTGTGCCCAGGTACACCCACGTAACACCTATCGTCCGCCAGCTGCATTGGTTGCCCATTAGTCTCCGGATCCAATTTAAGGTGTTGGTCGTTACCTTTAAAGCCCTACATGGCTCAGGGCCAGGCTACCTTCGGGACCGCATCCTGCCGCATACCTCCCTACGACCGGTTAGGTCCCACGGAGTTGGTCTCCTCCAGGTCCCATCGACCAAACAATGTCGGTTGGCGGGGCCTAGGGGGAGAGCCTTCTCTGTGGGAGCTCCCTCCCTATGGAACCAGCTCCCTCCGGAGATCAGAGCTATCCCCACCCTGCTGGCCTTCCGTAAAGCAATAAAAACTTGGCTCTTCCGGCAGGCGGGGTGAAAGTGAGACCGAGTTGAGTATCTCGGGGTCTCCCCCCTTTAGTTATGAATGTTGGAGATTTCTTTTTAATTTTTATATATCTTTTAATTGTTATATGTTTTACTGTAATGGATTTGGACATGTTGTGAGCCGCCCAGAGTCCCTCGGGAGTTGGGCGGCATACAAATCTATTAAATAAATAAAGTAAATAAATAAATTTGATAATCAATTTAGTTATAATAAGGTAGAGACAACTACCAATTCGAATGTCAATATTTTTTCTTTAAAACAAAGTATCTTTCCAAAACCACATCTTCTTTTAAAACTTTCAACAAAACTTTTTTTCTCCTCGTTCCCAAACGTTTTCTTTGAGTTTTTAGTATGCTTGTCCCGCCGCTAACATTTAGCTTCCATATTTTTCCCCTCGTATTTTTGGGGTTATTCTTAAAAAGCAACAATCCTTTTTAGCCCAGTTCACAAAACACTTACTTTCCCCTCCTGCTCAGTCTTGGTGTTTCTGGTCTTCCTTCAGCTTTGTGGCAGCCATGTTTTGCTGCCGCTGCTCCATGTCATCGGCTAGGGGCTTTCCAGTTCAGGGAGGGGAGATGCGGCTCCCCTCTACCTTCCTGGTGGTCCCCCTTTGCTCTCCAGAGGGGCTTAGGTCCCAATCCGGGACCCTCGGACGTGGAATGTTCGGAGCCAGCCGCAGAGCTCACGGTCCCGACTTCCGATGTCGCCGAAGGAGAAACCGGAAGTCCAACTGCTTTCTAAGCTATTTTGATTCTAAGTTATTCATCCATCAAACATTCTTAGCAGTTCTTACTACTTGGAGTTTTTCCTTTGTTATCCACATTTCCTCACTGAAACCATTCAACTGGAGATATGAAAATATATATTCTGTAAGTAATTGCCGGGTACAGGAGTTACCTGTTTATAGAAATTGGGTAACTAAGTAAAAGGGTAGCTGAGAAATTTAAGAAAGTGATTTAGTGCTGAAACAGCTTAGCTGGTGGAAGCTTACAATATTTTAAATTTCTTTGCAGGGTGATGGCATAAGAGGACAACAAGGGGAACCTGGTGATGCAGGCCAGCCAGGCCCAAAAGGTTTTCCTGGTGAAATTGGACTGCCTGGTGTAGGTTTGCCCAGTCCAAAGGGATATCGTGGTCCTACGGGTGACCCTGGCACATATGGAAACCCTGGCTTTCAAGGCCCTCCTGGGCCCCCAGGCATTCCTGCTCAGACAGGTACTTTCTTGCAATCCCCAACTAGTTTGAGCACATTTGGAAATCTGGGGACCTGAGATGAATATGATCACAAAATGGCTGCTAGGAGGAAGGGAGCTAGTTACAAAAAGCATGAGACATGACAATCACAAAATGAAAAGCAGTACAAAGTTAGATCTAATAAATGAAAATGGACTGTCATACTTTTCATATCATGTTTAGCTGGGACTTCACAGATTCACCTTGAAGTTTATATCAATATACATGAACCCAGTAGAAATCTATCTGCAGAGTAAAAAATAAAAAAAAACTTTTCTTTCAAATGCATGCCATAGCCTTGCTTCGTTTTAGCAGACAGCCCATCACAATATGCCAAAAAAAACCTATATTCCAGCCATTGTATTGTTTTCCTGATTCCTCAAACCAAAAGCAGTAGAAACAAAGTCAGCAGAAAACTACTGTATACATTTTATACAACACAGTAACAATACTAAAACCAATAGCAAAATATTATGTTATGCACTGAAAAAAAGCATTTTCTACAGTTTGTAGTGAAGAATAGCATTATATATACAGTATATCTGAATATTCAAATCTGACTCTTAAAAAGTTGGAATATCCCAAGCTTGAACTGGCTTCACTGTTTCCAGAGTCTGGTGATAATAGACTGCCAGGAAAGAGCATTTTTCATTGTCCTTTTCTCATTAGAGAAATCAAATTATGTATGCTAACCTAATGGCTGGTTAAATGCTATGTACACTAACCTAATGGGTGGTGTATGGGGAGATTGGGTTAAATTCCTGGTGGTGCTTCTTGAAGCTTTGTAATCACATTAAAACCTTTATTATGGTCTTTAGGCCAGAAAACACTACAACAAAATTACATAAACTTATAATTAAAAAAACTAAAAAATACACATAAAATACAACAAATTTCATAACATAAACAACCAGTAATACAGATTACAGTTGCAGTTACCTACATTTATACTAGAATAGGATGGATCAGACAAATGTTGGCACAAAATCAGGCAATCTGGAAAGGTACCGTATATCAGGGTCTTGGTCAAAAGAGGAGATAAGCTTTGATAGTATTGAAGATACTTGGCCTGGCAAAAAGCTTACTTTGATGGCCAAAGCAGCTGGTCTTTCAAGGCCAACAACCAAGACCAATATCTCAGGAATAAAACTGCAGTATCTGTTGTTCTTAGAACTGGGTTCTAAGTGTTGCCAAATGTCTATTACTTTCTGGTCATATTTAATTATAAAGTCTTGACTCAACTCATGCCAGACAAATTCAGGAAACAAAATACACAAGTATTTTAATTTCAACATATAAGCTTTTGTCTAAAGTTAAAATTCTCTCTCTCTCTCTCTCCCCCCTCCCCCTCCCTCCCTCCACCCCTCTCTCTCATACATACACACACACACACAAACCAGAGAGAGAGAGAGAGAGAGAGAGAGAGAGAGAGAGAGAGAGAGAGAGAGAGAGAGAGAATATTTGCATTCCACTTTTTAGTTCAGAACAGCACATATTGCTTAGATCTTTCATTTGTTCTGCTTGTAGAAAGGCTGTAGGCTTTTCCAAGGGCATTCTTTTGATATCTAAAGCAAGTGAACAATGGAAAGGCTGACAGGGAATTTCCGTCTCAGTGAACTGGAAATTAATCTCTGAGGTGAATGCTATAATTAATAAATCACTGTATCTTAGCAACGGGAATATTTGATGAAATTGTTTTGGAATTAGGATTAACAGAATAACAGTGTCCCTTCTGCTTTGCGATATAAAGGTTTTGGCCATACAATTTTTATAGACCTCCTTATGTAATGTTGCTTCATTTGTCTATCTCCTATACTTTGAATACTTTGGCATCTTTTCCTGGTTATGAATGAATTTATCAGATAGATAATTGATCCACTGAATTCCTATAGATGGATTCACAGGTATAATCTAATTGAATATTATAGTTTTGTGCCTGATAATGGCTTAAACAAATCAGACATTCTTGTTTGTTTGCTTCTTTTGTTTTATAGAATGTGGGCAAACAGAGGACCGCTTTCTTAGAGATAATAGGACAGAATCAATTCATTCAGGTAAAATGAACCAAACATGATTATTCAAAAGTGAACTATAAACTTTTATTTAAGTGAATTCTCCCATAAGACAAGAAATCTAAGTGACAAGAAAACTGTGAGACAACAATATTATTTCAAAACTCTTTTTATACATTTTAATTTCACAAATTCCATTTAACAAAATATGCTATGCACAATTATTAAAAATTCAGAAGCAACTAAAGTAATTGTATTTAAAGAGTAAAATTGTTTTGCCTACTCAACTGACAATGTGAGCTCTAATCTAACAAAACCTTTGCCATAATTCATTTGTTAGGCTTTAAGGAACCATCAGCATTTTTTGTTCTTTCAGTTCATATTTTTGTCTTTAGGGACCAGCTGTGTTAAGGCCCCAAAAGGAGCTCCGGGGAACCCAGGACTGCCTGGATTACCAGGTATGCTTTTTCAAAAGAATCAAATAGTACCATAATTCACATAGCGAGAATAATTTCATCCAATTTTTCTTAACTGTAATAATTATTCCGAAACAATGCTGTGCAAGTAATCCTCAATTAAAAACTGCACTTGCGACTGGAACTTCTATCACTCAGCAATGTACTCATAAAATGCAACATCGCATGACTCCCCTTGTTGGAAGATGTTAAAGAAGGTCACAAATGGGCACAAACTAAGCACCCAGGTTACAATCACATGACTATGGGAATGCTGTGGCAGCTGGAACTCCAAGTACCACTTGTTCAGCATTGTTTCAGATGCTGAATGAATGGTTGTTAATCAAAGACCACCTGTAAATGGAGATCAAATCTTGTTTACTTAATTAAAAAAATTAACTTCCGTATTTATTTGTCAATTATTATTTTGTAATTGTGTGTATTTGTATGAACTTAGAAATTTCAGGTGACAAATGCAATCATTGATGTTTTCTTAGTAATCAATAATATAGTACCGTATTTTTCAGAGTATAAGACACACCAGAGTATAAGATGCACCTTAGTTTTGGGGGAGGAAAACAAGTAAAAAAGGCCTCTGCCTTCCCAGCAATTTGCCAAACAGCAAACAACACAGATGATATACACTGTTTGCTGTGTATTTCTGTGCATGTGTGCCTGACCCATAGAAATAGCAAAGAATTGGAGAAATGTACATTATGCCAGAAAGTTTTCTTAAATGTAGTCACACTAACTCCTCCCAATTATTTAAATAGATCTACTCCAAGGTAAGTCAGGATTTAACTCTAATACTAAACAGGACACTTACATTTCAGACTATACTTGTACAGAGCTGTTAAAATTAATTACAATTTCTGGAAGTATACATTATTTATTATTTAAAAGAAGATACAATAGCACTGGGCCTCTTCAGAGCAAGCATTTATTTTAAAAAGCTTCTTTATTTTGTTAAGTTGTCTAGAACAGGGGTCTCCAACCTTGGCAACTTTAAGACTTGTGGACTTCAACTCCCAGAATTCCACAGCCAGCAAAGCAAATAATAAAGCAGTCAGCAAAGCAAATAATAAAGCAGTCTTTAAAAAATAAGTCTAATAATTTGAACATTCTACAGACATTTATAATTATTCACTTACCCCCTTGTATCCAGTTCAGCAGAAAATAAAAATCTGCGTGTCTGTCCCAGCTATTTGCCTCTTTGCAGCTAGTTTCAGTTTCATTTTAGCATGTGGCAAATCAGCTGGGGGTCGGAAAGCTACTAATGACTTGCTTGTCTTAACAGGCTCTTCCCTGTTTGCTGCAAGCAGGTAAATTGCTGGAAGACAGAGGCCAAAGGGTGGGGGCGTGGGGGGGGCTACATTTGGTGTATAAGATGCACCCAAGTTTTCACCCTCTTTTGGGGGGTAAAAAGGTGTGTCTTATACTCCGAAAAATACGGTAGTTCCTGTTTTTATTTCAAGTAGACAAACCTGTTCTCAACTTACTTAACATGTTAAATTTTTTATGTCCATAATATTTCAACAGAACTGAAAATCTTTTGTACTGGTTTCAAAGTAACTTTTTTTTACAAAGGATAATATTTTTCATTTTAAATCCCTTTAAAATATGCCATCTGTTTCTGAATCAAAATGACTATTCATTATAGCAAAATGCATTTAAGAAATATTACTGGAACGTCTGTGACGACGTGAGAATAAATCTCACAGAGGCGATACAGATCTTTTCCCCGGAATTCAGACATTAGAAATGAAACCGCAGTTTAAAGTTCTAATTAAAATATTTATTTCGGTACAAAAACAATAAATTCTAATTAATTACATGTCTGATATAAAAATGCGACTCCTCTCATTGGAAGTCAGAAGAAGAAGGGTAGAACGGAGTTTGGAATGCACACATGCATACAAGAACATATCAATCACGTGCTCAGGAATGAATTATATAGGGATGCTTCTCCCTGCATATACCTGTAACAGGCAATAAATCACACCGTGACAGTCTGGAGGAGGTATGACAAACTAAAGATGACTCTGTGAAAGTAGAGTTGACAACCAAGGATCCAGAGAGTAGACTGGTTGCTTAGAGTCTCTCCAGATAAAGAAAGGATGGGAAATCATCTACATGTGCTTCAGACAGCTGCTCGTTATGAGGAGACCACAGGACAATGGTTTTCTGTGGGTTTCAATGCGGGAAGATGACAGGATTAGCCATCTTGCTTACAACCACAGCAGCGCCTTTTAAAGGACACTAAGTTTGCAAATCTCATTTCCTAGTCACTTTCTGAAAATACTATTTTAAAGCTATTAGAGACCTTCCGAATGCCAAGTTTGAAAAACCTTCATACAGTGAATTTACCTTCAGCTCTGAACAAAAGAAAAAATAATTATAAGATTAAAGAATCTGAAATAAACAACAAAAAGCTAAATAGGTTTTTGATCTTAGAAAGTAATAGATGGACTAAGGGTCAAGATAAATTTGGAATATTGAAACTTTTACAATAAGACTTTGAAATTAATTACGTTATAAAGAACAAACAGCTTCTTGCAGGAAATAGTTGTGATTTGTTTTTAGAAGACATAACAGATAAGTAATTTCATCATTTAAAAATTTCACACTAAAGAGGACTAAATATTTTAGGAAAAGGAAAAAATGCAAGGCTATGAAATGCAAAATGTTATAACAATGAAAATACTGAAGCAGGCGTTTGAAGAATGGAGTCAGAAATTAGTAGCCACAATGTAAACGAGGTTAGTAATGATGCCTGCTTCCGTGGATAGATGTGAAACAAATCTTGTCTGATGCAGAAATAGTAGAAACAGAAATATTGGATTTTTAAAAGTATGGATTATAAGACAATACAAGTGCAAATACAAATGGCAGACCAAGTGAACAACCCAGATAAAGATTCTTTACTGGATATACAAAAGAAGCTGACTGAAGTTTTAAAAATTAAAAGGAAAGTACAAACAATAAATCAAGGGAATGGTCTTGATAATGTATTTTTATTAGATTTACAAAAGAGGCTTGCTAAAGCCTTGAACAAGCTTCTGTGATGGGACAAAGAAGATTGAAGAGAAATCAAAGCTTTTGACAATATCTGAATGAATTTAAGATTAAGATTGTCAGAAGTAAAAGGAAGGAATATGAAGTTGGTTTATTTGATCAAGGTTAAAATAACACATGGTTTTTATAAAGTTCTGGAAATTGCTTACAGACTGAAAAGTTGAAGTTTTATGGATTTGCTTATAAAAGGATAGGTTATGGAAAGAAGAGAGATCTGTTTGTAACATTATAGGGCAGTGATGGCTAACCTTTTCCAGACTGAGTGCCCAAACCCCCAAAATGCAATGCATGCAGCCCCTGCAGATGCGCCCTGTCCTGTGCATGCATGCATGGCTCCCACATGTGCCCCCCGCATGTGCACGTGGGCCCCCCGCATGCCCCCGCCCCACCATGCATGCCCACCCCACCGCATGCATGCACCCCACATGTATGACCCCCACATGCACCTCCCGCACATGCATGGCAGAAACCCCAAGACCGGCTGGCTGGCAGGAGGCACGCGTGCATGAGCAGCGGAGATGAGCTCGGGCGACGGCTTGCATACCTACAGAGAGGGCTCTGCGTGCCACCTCTGACACATGTGCCATAGGTTCACCACCATGGTTATAGGGGTAAAGAGTTACAAATGTATTTGTTGTGATGAAGAGTAGAAGTCACTTCTTTATGAATTTTTTTCTTTTGCTTTACCTGATGCTTTTCTGCTTCTTCTTTTTCCAACTATATACTTTCTCTTACTACTTACTTTCTGTTAGCTTGTATTAGTGTCAGTTTTCAAAAACCAAGAAAGACATGTTGAGATTCTTCTAAGCAGTTGCCCTTATTGTTCCTCACCTATAAACAGAAATATTGCCAAACTAGACTACTTATACCACGGAACATACGGTATACTCTGAGAATTCCTAGCTCTCTTTCTTCCACACAAACTATCTAAACCTTGCAGTCTCTTGCTCTTCTGGAACACACACCCTCCCACTTGGAAATCAGGACTACATTCAAACACAGTTAGTTTTTCTTCCTCTAATTATTATTTTTAATTAAAAATATACATATTACATCTTTAAATCATAGGTGCAAAGGGGAGAAAAGGGATTCCTGGTGAATTTGGTTTTAATGGACTTCAAGGACCTCAAGGACCTCAAGGGGATCAAGGTCGTGGAGGTGAAGCAGGTCCAGCAGGTACTGTAAAACTAACAATTACTTGCAGATATTTGAAATATTTGGATAGGATTTATATTTCACCCTTTAGCTGGTTTGTTTGTTTGTGTCAGAAGCATCACAATTAAAATAAGGCATACTATATGGCATAATATTTAAAATATAAAATACAAGATTAAAATATATACAAATTAAACAGATCTTGCCCAGAAACTACCAACGTTAATTGTGTTCTGTCATGCTGCCATGAGGTCCTCAAGCGTACACTGATCAGGAAACAAAGGGCAGGTATACATATGTGTTATTATCTGCACGTCATCACAATCGCAAAGGGCAGAAGCTAGGGGCGGGTTCCTAATTTTTTTACTACCACTCTGTGGGCGTGGCTTAATTTTGTGGGTGTTGCTTGACGGTCATGTGACCGGGTGGGGGGGGTGGCTTGATGGTCATGTGATGGTGGGCGTGGCTTTGTGGTCATGTGACTGGGCGGACATGGCTTCATGGTCATGTGACTGGGTGGGTGTGGCTAAGTGGTCACGATCCTAGTTCCCCCTACGAGGATTCCTGCATCCGGACCTTTTACAATTCCGCCAAAGGATTAAAAGAAACCAGATTCCATACAACTCTGAACCCTTAAGGCAAACCAAATACAAGTGGTCCTCGCTTAATGGCCGGTTGCTTAGCAAGTGTTCAAATTTATGACTGACCTCCTCAGAGCTACTTGACCTGTTTTTTGAGTTTTGACAGCCTTATGCATGCACACATGTATGCACGCGCGCACACATTTATGACCAGTAACAACATCCCACACAGTCATGTGACTGAGGTTTTCTATGTTTTTTGCCAATTTCCAACAATTTCTTCTGGTTTCCGGTTAAAAATGCTCATAGGGGAAAATGGACTCATTTAACAACCAGTGTTTGCTTAATGACCATAAGGTTCACTTAAAGACCATGGTGTTTGCCTAACCCAGGGGTCTGCAGCCTTAAACACTCAAAGAGCCATTTTTCTATTTTCTTTTAAACAGGTATCTCTCTGTGTGTCTTTCTCTTTCTTTCTCCCTATCTCTCTCTCTTTCTCTTCCTTCTCTCTCTCTCTCATCTTTCTCTCTCTCATCTCCTGTCACTCATCTCTTTCATCTCTTTTTCTTTCTCCCCCTCTTTCTTTCTCATCTCTCTCCCTCTCTCATCTCTTTCTCCCTTTCTCTCTCTCATGTTTCTCTCTTTCCTGTCTCTCATTCTCTCCCTCCATCATTTTCTCATTTCTTTCTCTTTTCCTCCTCTTTCCTTTCTCTCAACTCTTTCACGCGTGAGTCCAGTCCCCTAATCGTCTTTGTTGCTCTTCTCTGCACTCTTTCCAGAGTCTCAACATCATTTTTACATAGACTAACAGTGTTTTCAAGCTTCATACTTTTATGGCATTTGGTTCCTAAAATTCTCCAGCCAGCATGCTGGCTGGGAAATTCTGGGAGTTGAAGTCCATACATCTTAAAATTGCCAAGGTTGAAAAACACTAGATAACAATTAAATCCACTATATTTCAAGGACATTTATATTAAATTAACTTAGGCATAGTTGAAGGTTGCAGGAATTTAAAATGTACCATTTGCTGCAATAGTTCACCCCTTTAAAAAAATTGCATTTGGCACAAAATGCTGCTCCAATAGCTGCATGCTTTGCAGTCAACTATATCTCTTATTCTAGAGCAGTGGTTCCCAACCTTTTTGTGATCGAGTACCACTTGGAGGTCCCGTACAGTCGCCGCGTACCACCTGGTTCCAGAGAAACTAAATTCGATCAGATATCACTTTATTTCCATAATTGTACCGTTCCCTTTTTGGCCCCGCGCCGCTGGGACCAGGTGGGTGGCGTGTGGCAACAGTTGCAAATCGTTGCCAGATTATCTTGTGTTAGGCAGTAAACATTTTTGTGAAGTAAAAAATAACTAACTAAAAATCGTTCATGACCCCGAAAGTGTTCGCGTACCACCTGGAAGGCCCTCGGGTACCACTAGTGGTACACGTACCACAGGTTGGGAACCACTGTTCTAGAGAATGAAACCATAAAAATATCTGAATTCATATTACTATCTCTTACGTATGTCTGGTATTAAATAATGATCTCTCCATTCTAATGAGTTCTGCGATCAGGCATTCCACTAGGGATTTCATCCATGTAAGCCCCACTGTGGGGGGAGTGGGGAAAATGGACATAGAATTCAAAAGAGATTTTTGCAGAAGAACCTTTCCCCCACCAACATTTTCTGCTTGTTTCTTTTGGATCACCAAAATGCAGACTGTTAACATTTTCTGACACTGCCAAGGGAAGCCCCTCCTTAGTCCTGATAATTCATGGCAGCAACAACATGTGTTCAAATCCTTGATTGTTTAGTTAAAAGAATTGTGTTTTGACCACAAGAGGATTTGGGTTCATATGTTTTAGCCTCCAGTCCCCTAATCACCTTAAACATTCAAAGAGCCATTTGGACCTATATTCCACAGAAGTTGAACCCCCTTCACATCCTTACTCCTTCCTTCCTCCCTCCTGATTTTACCTTCCTTCCTTCCTTCCTTCCTTCCTTCCTTCCTTCCTTCCTTCCTTCCTTCCTTCCTTCCTTCCTTCCTTCCTCTTGATTTTACCTTCCTACCTTCCTTCCTTCCCCCCCACTCCTCTCTCTCACACACATACACAGTCTGATTGCAGGCAAGCAGCTAGCTCCATTGTTTAAAAGGGCTCCCTTCTTCCCCCCTCCTCCCTTTGCTTCCTTTTGTTTTCAAGAAAACCAAATATCTCCATTTATATTTGCCTCCGTTTGCAAGGGAAATGGTGCCTAGCTGTAAATAGGAGAAAGGCATTTTCTGGGGCTGAAAAGTTGAGGGGACCCAAGCAGAGTGGGTTCTAACTTACCTCTCTGCTGGCTGGCTTCCTCAAGATGGCGACCGCATGCCCAGGGCCTGAAGCTCGGCTTCTGCACATGCTCAGAAGAAAAGAAAAAAAATTCAATTTTTTTTGAAAAAAATTCGGAAAAAAAATGGCGGCACCAAGGGACCTGTAACCGACCGTGATGTCACCAGCTGGTCGCTACTGGTGCGATAGAGTGGACCGCACCGGTAGGAACCCACCACTGGCAGAAGCCACCGGGTAGCCCCATTTGTTCAGAGTGTCTCTGTATCTTGTTGTATCCATGCACAGTCTATTCAATGATTTCCATACTTCCCAGCTTTGTCAGACCCAGGTGCCAGCTCCTCCATTGGCTCCATCCAGTCTTGGTTCTTTGTAGCTTTCCATAGATCCACTCTGCTTTCAAATTCTTCAAAGTCTTCCATCAACCTAAGGAAGCTCTTCTTGGATTTTAATCTTTGATAAGCTGGTTGTAGGCCATAGAGAGGGTGTTGTCTAGGTATAGAAGATTTAAGCCTCTCTCTGTATGTTGCTTCTTGTCTGCCGAACAGCAGGCAAGCAGGGCAATGCCAGCTAGGTGGTAGATCTTATCTACAGAGGTAGGTTTAAGGCATCCAGTAATAATTCTGGCGGCTTCATTCATAGCAATGTGTACTTTTCCAGCATGTGCTGATTTATACCAGACTGGGCAAGTCTATTCGACTGAGGGGTAGCAAAGAGCTACTCTTTAGCTGGCGAATCACAGATTAAACAGACCCACTGGAAAAAGAACTCTAATTCTAATTAGGTGTTTTAAAAATAAGGTTTTTAAAAGGAGATTTTAACTCGCCAACAATTCACTGGTTCTCTCCTGACACAGAAATTGTTCCTTATTGAGTATTCTTGTTCTTAGAAAATACAGGGATTTCCACTCATATCTAAATATTATGTATTAATAACAGCAACTATGTTTTTTACTTCAGCATCCATATAATAGCTGATTGACTGGGAGCCATGTTAATTTCTTTAATTTCTTTAGTTTTTCACAAATGTCCTGAAAAATTATTTTGTATGTGATCTGGAGAGGAGGAAGTTGTCCCCTGCACTAGGGAGAAATTTTGCCTACTATGAGGGAGAGGAGTCTCCTGTCATAATATTTGGAAAATCCCTCCTTGGGGCTAGACAATAAAACATTATAATTAATTCATATAGGGTTGGTGCATATTTCCCCTTTTCCCAAAAATGTTCAACCTAGAAGAATTAGATATTGCCAACCAGATATGGTAATAGACATCAAGTTGATTACTTTCAACACTATCTAGACAAAGTTAAATTAATATATTAATTATTTTTATTGTCGGTGATTACTTGCTAAAGTAAATTTTATTATTATACAGTATAAGAAGGTCCAAACCACTGAATTCATATTTTAAATCTTCTCATATTTTTAAAAACCTGTTTATTTAATGTGAGAGTTTTATATAAAATTGTAGAGATGTCTTCAATTTTTCATTCTTCAAACATGAAAAATATTTTTATTGCATAATCCCATGAATTTAAAAAGAAATATGTTTGAAAGGTAGTTGTAACTAGTGATCAATAATTCTTCAGAATATTTCTAACAGAAATAGGTTTACCATAAATAAAGTCATTAATCCTATGGATTTTATTTTCCAATTCCTTAAATTAAACATGTGTATCCATGTGTTAAAAAACCTGGGTGATCAAGGAATGGGAGAATACTCAGAGTGTCAGGGGCAAATTTTGTTTCTACTTTTTTCAAATTCTGAGGTAAGTTTCAGATATGTACTTGTGGTACTAATTATTAATTTCTTAATATAATGGAAGAATATACAGCTATAACTGAGTCTGACAAATATAAACTCCATTCGTACCTATTAAACATAACATGTATCTTTTTTTTTTTTAGCAAATTAATTTAACTATAAGGATATCTTATAGTACCAACCGATTACAGTTCACATGTTCAGGAAACAAAGGAGGGCCACACTGAGAAAATTTTAATCTGATGGACCAATTGAAATGAAAAAATGTTCTGTTATTGAACTGTACTTGATCAGACCTTTATAGCAAAATGTTTTCTAAATCATGTCCAGGAAATATTCATATAACAAATTATTAATATTTAGGTTGTACTGATATGCAAATGAGATATTTTAGTAATTACTATATTCCCATAGACACTAATGGGAATAAATGTTCATTTGATTAATAATACTCATGATGTTGATTATTTTAATATTTTCCCCATACTTTATCTAATTCACTGTTAATTGATCGAAGTTTGATTCTTATTACCATTGTCATTTTATTACGCTTAGGATTCACTGGACCCAGAGGAAGCAGAGGTGCCCCAGGAATGCCTGGGGAAAGGGGACTTAAAGGAAATCCAGGTTTGCCAGGTTTGCCAGGCCTCCTTGGGGAAAAGGGGCTTACAGGTGATGTTCTGGGAGCACCATCAGGCTTTCCTGGGGACCCTGGGCCATCTGGATTCCCAGGAGCAAAAGGCCCGCACGGAGATCAAGGCTTACCAGGAATTAAAGGTAACTCTGTCTTAGAGTACATAAAGGTTAATAAGAGAAAGAAATTGTACAATAGACCTTACACCATTAGAATAAAGAGGGTGGTAGAAAGCTGAAAAGACAGAGTTGGTATTGGAGGAGCCACTGGGATGCTAAGGTTCTACAGGTTCTGGAGCAAGATAAAATAGGCAAGGAGCCATGTGGTATAGTTCCAAGGCAGCTCTTTTTTAAAAAATAAAATAAAATAAGTCTCTGTGTTTTAAATCTACTTAGCACTTATTAAATATTTTCTTCAAGTTCTTGTTTTTCCAACACTTTAATTTCCACCAAGTCCGTTATAAAAACGTCCTCAAATTTGGGCTTTTAATCCTGTTCCTTTAAATCTTTCTATGGTCTTTCAAATTGCTAGATAACCGCTCCCTCCATTTTGAATCCTCTTTTGTTCCCCTTTAAGTTTTAATTTTCTTCTTTTAATCATTATATTGGCCAAACACTCACCAGCTTCAGTACTTCTTCACCTCTCTCCAGATGCTTAGATCTTGTCACCCAGGCAATCCACGATCTCTTCAATCAATCAGTTTGTTTGTGACCATCCCAGCTAATGACGACAGGGTCATCTTCCTCAGCTGCTGGCCGAGAGACTGGTGCCAGCTCCCTGGGGGGTTTGCAGCCCCCTCAGCCCACCGACAGGTGCTTCTCTTTACCACCACCCCTACAGGGCGGATCTGACCTGGTACCAATTGGTTCCAGGTCTCCAAGCAGCTGGGATTTGAATTTCCCACGGAGCACGGGGAGCTCCGTGCCACTGGGATGTTGGCCACGCCCCTTCTCCCGTGGTATAGTTCCAATGACAAGATAGTCTCACAGACAGACAATGTTCTGAGTGCATAATGCACAGGGTGCATCATCAGCACTTATCTGTGGTTTCTGGGGAGAATTCCAGTAATCATGACTGGATTGGCACCAGCACAAACAAATTTTCAAAATGACTTTCCCAGAATTTTCCAGCCTTATGATTCTATGAGTGAGCCATGGTAGTGCAGTGGTTAGAATGCAATACTGCAGGCTAATTCACTGCTCACTCCAGGAGTTCAATTCTGAGTGACTAAAGGTTAACTCAGCTTTCCATCCTTCCGAGGTCGGTAAAATGAGGACCCAGATTGTTGGGGGAAATATGCTGACTATGTAAACCGCTTAGAGAGGGCTGTAAAGCACTGTGAAATGGTATATAAGTCTAAGTGCTATTGCTATTGCTATCCTTTTGAATGATATAGGGCAATATAATGATTTCTGCATATTCCACATGCAGGATTCTGAAATGTAGCTTCAAAAAACAATTCCACTTTTTTTTTACTCTGGTTTTAAATATTAGTAGAGTTAAATTCAGTTCCTGATTTAATATGTAAGTTTCAGCTTAAAATAGTATGGGAGCCACAAAGTACTCTCCCAAACTGTATATATCAACTGCACTCTGTTAATAGTTTTCCTGAAAATGAACAGTTTCACAATACTATTTAAAATCTAGGCTGTAGTTTCATGGCTTTTCTCTAGAGGCATCTTTGGGACTGGGTTTAGAGAGTACCAGGACCCCAATTAAACAGTGGCAGCAGAATATCAACTGGATTTATCACTGTTTCCAAATTATTTTAATCTGGATAGAACTCTTTCCAGAAGCCATCTGATTATCTTTGGGAGACAGAGAGAGATGATAGACAAACAGACATGTCTTTTGATTGGTATAAGTCTAGATTAATTGGTTTTGTGATTATTCATTTTCGGTTATTTTATATTCATTTATATTATCTTGTATATGTAAGTGCATTCAGTCATTAACTGGAATGAGCTTGTATTTGTATTTGAATATGAATTTGAAAAGATTCATGATTTTTATTCTTGAATGCAGTTCATTACCATCACCAACATGCTGCATGTTACTCCAGCAAAAGAAACAATAATCATCAGCAGAGAAAAGAATGCCTTTACCTAGAGGTGCTCAAGCAAATGTAGCTTGCAAGTGATGAGATGACATAACATAACAAAAAAGCTTATGGTCAAGTCATTTTTTTCTACTGGTTTTGTCATCATTGTTTATTAGTATTTGTAGGTCTTTGCCTGGATTCCACTCTTACAAACAAGATAGTCATTGCTTAAGCTCCACTAGGAAGAAGTTTGATTAATTTAGTAAGAATTCAGTGCTGTGCCTGTACATATAAGTTCTCTAAATCATAACTGTTTACTTATTATCTCCTTCTATTAGGAAGAGATGGCTTCCCTGGTTCACCTGGATCCAAAGGGAATCCTGGGTTTCCTGGGCCCACTGGCCTGACCGGTATCCGAGGACCACCAGCAACATTTGGATTCCCTGGACTCCCAGGCCAGCAAGGGTCCCTGGGTAGAAAAGGCTCACAAGGATTTGTTGGTGAGAAATTATTCCAGTATTCCCACCCCCCCAAAAAGATCTGTACAGCCTCATCACTTTCTGATTTTTCTGAAGGCAGCAATCTAGCAGCTTCTGCATCCCCACCTTCGTATCATACATATGCAGACATACCAAGCCTTTCCCTATTCAATTATTCTTCCTCTCCCACACATCCCAACATATCAAGGTAGCTTCCATGTCTGCCTGCCACAAATGCACTCTTGATGTCTACTCTATCTCAAAATGCAGTGACAAAAAAGATTTAAACTATCTCCCTATTCATTCAGGTTCTTGCAGACCTTTTCAGCACCTATCACCCAACCAAATGGCTAGCCAAATAACCCTCCTCTTGTTCTCAGATAAATGTTGTGGGCTTGCTGATCAGATCACACCTCAGCTGTTTTCAGTGTCATTCCACTGGAGAGTAATAAAGGTCTTTTTAGACACTGAAAAAGCCATAGCTCAAATATCTTTGTGGGTTTTTTTCTCTTAAATTTAGTCAAGTAGGGTTACCAAATTTCATTCTATGCTTTTAAAAGGTGTGTGTGTGTGTGTGTGTGTGTGTGTGTGTGTGTGTGTGTGTGTGTGTATATGTAGGATTTTTTGCTGATAAATGAATATATATATATATATATATATATATATATATATATATATATATATATATATATATATATATATATATATATATATATATATATATATATATATATATATATATATATATATATATATATATATATATATATATGTTTTCTGAGGTTTTCGCGGGTGTTTGTATGTAGGTCTTTGGTTATTCGGGTTTTCTCCCGCGTGAAATTGGAAGTATCTTTGCAACGTTTCGACGAAGTCCCATTCGTCATCATCAGGCTGGAGTCTTCAGCTTGCTGCTTCTAGGAGCAATGTGAGATTGCAGCTGTTTCTTCCTTTTAACTGCCACTGGGGGTTTGAACTGATAGGGTGGGAGCTTGGCTGTGTTCTGATTGGGTGGAGGTGTGTTCTGATTTGTTGGGGGCTTGGCTGTGCTCTGATTGGATGGGGGGTTGGCTGTGCTATGATTGGCTGGGGTGTCAGTTTGCTTCATGTATGGAATGGAGGGGTTTAGAGTGGCTAAAGATGCAGCTATGGTCTGGCTTCTGGTTTGTGGCCGTGCCTCATTGGTGTGGGTTTGGGTTTGCTTTTTGCATGGGTGTGTGGTGGTGACATCCTGTGTGGTTTTCGTGAGTGTGGGTCTAGTGTCATTCTTAGTGTTAGGGACTCGTTTGTCAACAAGTGCGGGTTTCCAAATGGCTGGTAGGCGGGAGGTGTCGTCTCGTTTATTCATGCTTTGTGGGCGTTTCTCTATCTCAATGGCTTCTCTGATTATTCTGTTGTTAAAATGTTCAGTTTTGGCGATAGTTCTGGTCTTTTTAAAGTTAATTTCATGTCCTGTGGCTTTAAGATGTTGGACCAAGGAAGAAGTTGGTTCCTCTTTTTTGACTGAGTTCTTGTGTTCTTCAATGCGTGCACTTATTCTTCTGTTGGTTTGTCCAATGTATGTGGTGGGGCAGGTGGTGCATGGGATTTCATATACTCCTTGATTTTCTAACTCAATTTTGTCTTTGGGGTTTCTTAGGATGGTGGATATTTTTCGGTTTGTGCAGAATGCTGTCTTGATGTTGTGTTTGTGGAGGATCTTGCTGATTCTGTCTGTGGTTCCTTTTATGTATGGTAGGAGGGCTTTGCCGTTTTCTTGTTCTGTCTTGGATTTTAGTGGGGGTTTCTTTTTGGATTAGGTTGGTGATCTTATTTCTTTGGAATCCATTGGATACTAGTACGTTAGTGAGAGTATTTAGTTCGGTTTTTAGGTGTTGTTCGTCAGCTAGGCGTTTTGTTCTGGAGATGAGTGTCTTGGCTACGGAGTTGATCTGTGCTGGGTGGTGGTGTGAGAGTGCGTGCAGATAGCGGTTAGTGTGGGTTTTCTTCTGGTAGATGGTCCCTAGGACACACCATCTACCAGAAGAAAACCCACACTAACCGCTATCTGCACGCACTCTCACACCACCACCCAGCACAGATCAACTCCGTAGCCAAGACACTCATCTCCAGAACAAAACGCCTAGCTGACGAACAACACCTAAAAACCGAACTAAATACTCTCACTAACGTACTAGTATCCAATGGATTCCAAAGAAATAAGATCACCAACCTAATCCAAAAAGAAACCCCCACTAAAATCCAAGACAGAGAACAAGAAAACGGCAAAGCCCTCCTACCATACATAAAAGGAACCACAGACAGAATCAGCAAGATCCTCCACAAACACAACATCAAGACAGCATTCTGCACAAACCGAAAAATATCCACCATCCTAAGAAACCCCAAAGACAAAATTGAGTTAGAAAATCAAGGAGTATATGAAATCCCATGCACCACCTGCCCCACCACATACATTGGACAAACCAACAGAAGAATAAGTGCACGCATTGAAGAACACAAGAACTCAGTCAAAAAAGAGGAACCAACTTCTTCCTTGGTCCAACATCTTAAAGCCACAGGACATGAAATTAACTTTAAAAAGACCAGAACTATCGCCAAAACTGAACATTTTAACAACAGAATAATCAGAGAAGCCATTGAGATAGAGAAATGCCCACAAAGCATGAATAAACGAGATGACACCTCCCGCCTACCAGCCATTTGGAAACCCGCACTTGTTGACAAACGAGTCCCTAACACTAAGAATGACACTAGACCCACACTCACGAAAACCACACAGGATGTCACCACCACACACCCATGCAAAAAGCAAACCCAAACCCACACCAATGAGGCACGGCCACAAACCAGAAGCCAGACCATAGCTGCATCTTTAGCCACTCTAAACCCCTCCATTCCATACATGAAGCAAACTGACACCCCAGCCAATCATAGCACAGCCAACCCCCCATCCAATCAGAGCACAGCCAAGCCCCCAACAAATCAGAACACACCTCCACCCAATCAGAACACAGCCAAGCTCCCACCCTATCAGTTCAAACCCCCAGTGGCAGTTAAAAGGAAGAAACAGCTGCAATCTCACATTGCTCCTAGAAGCAGCAAGCTGAAGACTCCAGCCTGATGATGACGAATGGGACTTCGTCGAAACGTTGCAAAGATACTTCCAATTTCACGCGGGAGAAAACCCGAATAACCAAAGACCTACATATATATATATATATATATATATATATATATATATATATATATATATATATATATATATATATATATATATATATATATATATATATATATATATATATATATATATATATATATATATATATATATACACACACATATATACACACACACATATGTGTGTGTGTGTGTGTGTGTGTGTGTGTGTGTGTGTGTGTGTGTGTATATATATATATATATATATATATATATATATATATATATATATATATATATATATATATATATACATACACACATATACATACAAACATACATACATACATACAAACATACCATATTTTTCGGAGTATAAGACGTACCCTTTTTCTCCCTAAAAGAGGCTGAAAATTTGGATGTGTCTTATACTCCGAATGTAGCTTTTTTGAAGCTTTTTTTCCAGCCTTAAAGAGGTGCTAATGATCTTACCAGCTTGCAGCATTTCTTTATTCCTACTCCCTTCGAAGTAGTTTTTTCCAGCCCTAAGTCTTTGCAGGCTTGTTTTCATTCCTACTCCGTTCAAAGAATATTTTTTCAGCCCTAACCAGGGGATAAAATAATGTGCTGAAGCTGAACAGACTAAGGACGCAATCCAGATGAATACCTGGTAGGTATATTTTTTTCCCTCTGGTGCGTCTTATACTCCGAAAAATACGTGTGTGTGTTTGTGTGTGTGTGTATAAATTTCTGTTATCATATTGTAATTACTAAGAGGCATAAATTTCACTAGTTTGAAATAAATATCTTATGATTTTTTTAAAAAAAAATTAATCTCTAAATTAGACTGAACTATTTTCTGAAACATTGAATCAGACCCAAACTTCAGATTTTTGAAACTTTCCTGCCAAGAAAAAAACCCACTGCCTCCTAACCCTAAATTATATAATTGACAGATCAATGCAATATGACCAGGTTGGTATACTCACCATCAATTAAACAGAATGGAACTAAATTTCCTGAATTTAATTAAATAATTATTTAAATTAAATACTTAAATATTCAGATTATTAAGAGATCTGTGAGAAATCTGATGTATATCTGTGTGTAGAACATAACTGGCACTTCCTATTCTTTTTTATAGAACAGAATCTAACTATCATATATAATTAAATAAAATCCTATAAATAAATGAAGCTCCAATTTGTGCGGGTTTATGGTTTATACTAGAGCATTGTTTTTCAACCTTGGAACTTTAAGATATGTGAACTTCAATTCCCAAAGTTGGAGTGGCTAGCTGGAAGTAGCTGGCTGGCTGGGAGTAGCTGACTGGCTGGGGAATTCTAGGAGTTAAAGTCCACACATTTTAAAGCTGTCTTTGAAAAAAAAATTGCTTTAGAGTGAGCCATTTGCTTATTAAACAGTAGCCGATCCCTAATAAAAAAACGTTTTTAGGTTTAATTTGTAATGTCAGTTATTGGAAGACATTTCCTTTGCTTATTTTTCAGACAAATTAGTTCTTACTGTTGCCTTTTGTGCACCTATACAACTGATGTTGCTCTCTGCTGCCTATATTTTAATCAAACACCTCTCTTTGATTTTTTTTTATAGGATCCCCTGGTGTCAGAGGAGAACCAGGGGAGGCAGGGAAAGTTGGTCCTGTAGGGATGAAAGGTCTGCCAGGGGACAAAGGTGACCAGGGCTTTATTGGAACTAAAGGAAAGGCTGGGGAAACTGGTCTCCATGGAATTGTTGGGATGCCTGGTTTCCCAGGTCTTAAAGGTAAAAACAATCTGCATAAAATCTCTACTCAGAGTTACAGCCCACTCCTTTCTCAGCCACTACCAGCTTTTGCAAGGCTCTAATGAATTATTTTCACTTATTGTAAAGCCCCTTTGTGAAAGTTACATTTGTACTTTAGATTTCCATAGAAGGCTGTAGCCCTAAACATGTTATGCAATTTTCATTCAAGGTTCTAAAGGATCTCCTGGCATTGGAGGTTTCAGTGGTGCTATGGGGTTCAAAGGATGGCCAGGACAAAAGGGAATCCATGGAGAGAAAGGCCTCCCTGGGAAGCAAGGTGCTAAAGGACCATCTGGGGAATTCGGATTAAAAGGTATTCTCTTCAGTGTTATGAGGCACTCACATTATTCAGTATGCGCAGATATGTTCATGTAAAATTATAATTAGGCTTTAAGAAAGCCTTTGTTTAACTGAAAATTCCTTTTATAAAAAACATTACAGTGTAATCCTAAGTATATTGATTTAGAATCAAATTCTATAAATTCAGTTGGGTTTATTCTGAGTAAATGTCTTTAGGAATGTTAGCTTTAATCTTACCACATACAAATTTCAACATTATCTTTTTGCTTTGCCTTTGTCTTCTATGTATTGTAAGGCAAATGAAGAACAGTTGCCAAGTTTAAAAGTATGTATTTTGCTCTTCTTTTAACAGAAGAATCAGAAAAGGGGTTTTAATATGTATTTTGATTTCTAAATTTAAAAAAACCTCTCCCATGACCCCAGTTGAAAAAGAACAATGGGTGCATTATTACTAATAGTAATTTTATTTTGGTCATTCACTAGCAAAAGAAAAGAGTCACAGTTGATTACAGTACATTTTAGCTCATCATTCTTCTTATTAGCTGTCATGAATTGAAATTACAGTCCGAGCTGTTAACAAGCAGTTCTTAGATAGCAGCTCCACATAAGTTTCCGTGGAGGAGATTTAATATACTTTTCCCTCCCTTGTCTCAGATTGCCCTCTTTCCTCAAAGAATGTAAATTCCTTGCTTTCCCAGTCTAACAAAGTGCTGGATGACAAAACATTAGAGTTTAGCATTGATGGGTAGAAAGTTCTCCAGGGTGGGTTGATTGGGGTCAGTGTTCTTTCTTAGTTCAGAGTATTTTCATTGATGGGTTTTCTTTTTTTAGTTTTGATATACCAGCATTCTTTTTATCTCTGTTATTGCTTTTTCAAAGAAATCTGTTGTTAGATCCGTTCCCTGTCTGGTCTGACAGCTGCTGTCAGGGAAGTTTGGATTCGACAGTAATTAGCAAATGCTTATCTTCTGCAGTGAGTTAAATAGAAATATCTGAAGGAATTACCAGAGCTCTTTAGAGTACCGTATATATTGCCAATTTGCCATCTTCCTATCACTAATAAAACCGGAGATGCAGAGTGTAATCTCTGTAATCACATTTTTACATTATTTTCCTTTTTTAAATCCTAATTTTTCTGGAAAAAAAGGGGGGTCTTCTACTTACTGTTCAAATCAAATAGAATGTATTTTCAGACAAAACAACTCAATGGGACAATTTGGAAGAGTATTAAAAATCTGCAAGAGGGACAAAGCATTTTTTTATTTCTGCTATTTCCTCTAAAACACGTTACTTTATATGGTAAGAATATTATCACAGCATGCATTTTTCTCTCTAGATAGCTAGAAGTCTAGGTTTAGAGGAAAAAGTAAAGCATATGTTTTGCATGAGAAAGATGACAGGTTTTAATGTTTGACTTTTCCAGATAGGGCTGGAAAAACCTTTGGCAGTGAAATTGCTAAAAATGAAAATAGAGCAAGGCACAAATTCAATTTAATATAAGGCAACTTGTATGCTTCCAATACATCCTTGATTAGGATTCTTATCTTGAAAGGTGAGCGTGGAATTCGTGGTCTGCCAGGAGCACCTCCTAAAATCATGACAAGTGCAATGCTGGAAGTGAAAGGTGAAAAGGGAAATAGAGGAGTATTTGGTGTTAAAGGGAATATCGGTTTAAAAGGTAAAGAACCACTATGTATCATAAATACAATATATTAAAATTTTTGTTGTACCCTTCAGTATGCACCAAGTTCTGATTTTTCTACAGTGAGGCAAGCTTCCTTCTCATCAGATTGTACATTCCTCCTTGTATAAAAGCATTCCCCAACCCTAGTTTACCAGTCTGTCCTAACTGAAACAACTCATTGCCTCTTACTTTTCTTCAATTTTTCCCTTCCCTGTATTTGCATAGGGATGTTTTTCTAAAAGGAAAAAGACATTTCTCTTTCTGCTTTTTTAAGAACATAGCTCACTTTCAGGTAGCACTGAAGAAGTTACTTAGTTTGGGTAATGAAACATCTGCAAGAAAGCAACCAAGCTCAGAAAAAAATGGCTTTTCCTGAAATGAGGTGGCTTGGGGTTCATTATACTCTGAATCCTCTTCACAGCCTTGTTAGATTCTGACATAAGGTTGTGACCATCACAGTTTATCTTGGAGAAATTTTATGAGAGGGCTTAAGGAAGTAGGCAAGAGTAGCATTGTTCTTTAGAGATCCAAATACTCGAGGAAAATGTCCAGCTATGGTCCACCATATCCTCATTATTTTGGGCTGATTTCAAGTGATAAAGCCAGATAATGCTGTGCTTTAGTAAACCAGGATAGCATTCACAGCCAGGCGCCAATTGATCCCATTCAAGAAAGTGCATTCTAATCAATATTAATTAATTAATTGCTTTTTAATCAAAGGTTCTAGTATGCAATTCATAGCAGCATAAAAGAGACATCCATGAATATAATAACCATATTGTATTACAATAGCAAAATGTAACTAAAAACAAAAAATCCTATATGAAATGTTCACCATAAAGTCAATACTAGGCATCAAATGTCTAAAAAGAAAAGTTTCAATGCTTGTCTGAATGCCAGAAGTGAAAGGCCAGATGCTTTTCTGGTGGTAGCATATTTCACATTGGGTCAATCACTGAGGTGGTCTGCTTTCTGACCCTCTTATCTTTCACCATGGAAGGATCTTAAGCAAGCCCTTTTGGTTGCCCTCAAAAGATAGGCAGAATGATATTTGATATAGTGGTCTACGCCCCTATTGAACATGCCAATTTAGAAGCAAGAACTTTTGGATAGAGCTACTACTGATGCCAAGCATACCTGAGACATAAAGTTTTGCAGCAAAGAGAAGAAATTAACATTTTCAATTGTATTTTTGTAGGACGTGAAGGATTGCTCGGATTACCTGGTCAGACAGGACTACCAGGTTTACCTGGATTTCCTGGTTTTGAAAAAGGTCAGAGAGGCGACACTGGAATTAAAGGAATAAGAGGTGTTCCAGGATATGTTGGTATCCCAGGTCCTCGTGGTATGCCTGGCTTCCCTGGAATCACTGGATGGAGGGTGAGCAAAATTGGGTGTGTTGATGGATGTCTGCATGCATGACTCAAACTACCTCTGTGTTTTAACTCTTACTTTATGGGAGCTCATAAAGTAGAGCACCAAAATCCCTAAACCAAATTCTGTAAATCTAACCCACAACACACATTAAATTATCATAAGAGATTTTACTCTTTTTTTCAAAGGTGAATCTATAGCATAGGGCACTGATTACCAGAGAGACTAACAACTTCTTCTGGCAGGATGGGCCTGCTCCAGGCCCCTTCAATTATACAATATTATCTATAGGAACCTGGAGGGTTTTGAAGACCTGGCTTTTTCTGCAAGTCTTTGTCTAGGGATAGTGAAGCCCCTTGGTTTTGTTTTTATCCTATCAGTAGTTCACACAATATTTTATTTTATTGTAATAAATTTAATTGTACTTTCCTGTTTCAGTTGTTATGAGTTGCCCAGAGTAATTGAGAATCAGAAAGCATACAAATTTGATAAATTTAAAAAGCATAACACACTACACATTCTATAATTTCTGCTTATCAAGACTCATGACAGCATTCTGATAAAACCAAATTTCTGGTTAATATTAATTCTAATTGATAAGATTGTGTCCATTTTCAATGTGATAGGGAGAAAAAGGTGTTCCAGGAGTTCCAGGTGTGATTGGTGAAAGTGGCCCATGGGGTGAAATTGGTGAGTCCAATTATTTTTAGGAATCTAAGTTTGTTTGTTTTTTAATTCATATATGCAGTTACATAGAGACATTGAACTTGGTTTCTTGAACCATTTTATTCTTCATATACTTTCATATTTACCTGTTGCCTCTTTGTATTGTACTAAAACCAATGCAGAGTTCTCAACAAAGAGCATTTTATAACCTATCAGAAGTGCTAGGGGCAGCTCATATCTATTCAATTTGTTAGGTGTTCCCAGTCTCTCCATATAAGATTTTTTGTTGGTGGTGTTATCTGAGCAAAGATGAATATCTTGGTTATGTGTGTTGTCTTCTAATTCATTTTTTAATGCTTTATTTAAGAAAAAATGTGATTTTCTACCTTCATTCTTGCAGGAACTTCCATTTTTTTATAGACCTTGGAATTTCCTCATTCTCCCCTAACATTGTAGAATACATGCACAGAATAAAGCATGATACAGATTAGAAACAAGGGAGCCATAGAACCAAAGGTCTTACACCTTCACTTAAGAGGTTTCTTGAAATCAACCCTTTTTATATGGCCTAGCTTAAAGCAATGCATTTGTATATCTTACAAGAACTTTGGCACGGCATGAGTAAAACAGGTAATCCTATAAACAGGAAATATCTGCTACCTCAGACTTCTAAAGAAAGAGTCTCCTAGAAAAGGTTGCGAGAGTGATGATTTAGATGTCTATTTATATATAGTGTTATAAGTTCCCATCCATTGGCAGATGCAGATTATTACGAGATGCAGCACGAGTATCCTGCTGGAATGTTACTGTCATACATAGTTTTTCTATAACTTGGATGTTCTTTTTCTTAAGTTTTAAGTTCTGTAAAGAATAAGAAAACATTGGGAGAATTTTTATCATCATGTAATATCTGCTTGGACACATGGCAGGGAATAGTTAAGGGGAAGGGATTCTTTAATTTTTTACCCTGTGTTCAGTCATGCTGGCATTTCAGAATATTGGCATAATTTCTTTCCTGGAATATGTTCCAGTATTTCTCAGTCCGGTCTGGGAAATCAGATGATCTTCCCCAATCAAAGAGTCAAAGTGTCTCCATCTGTTGGGGGAAAAATCTTGTAGAATGTCTCTCTAAATCTGGATGTGTATAGTAAGAAATTCTCCAATAAGTTTTTATATTAATATACTGTATATTCAAAAGATGGATACTGGTAAAATTAAACATGTCTCTTGCTTAATAGGTGACAGAGGAGATACTATGAATTTGCCAGGAAGTAAAGGTTCTAAAGGAATTCCTGGAATAGCTGGACCAGCAGGTATTTATGTATGCTTAATGTGTACATGTGTGCATTTTTAATACAGAATAATCCATTATCAGATTAAATAGCTAACTAGAAAATAGATTCATTAACAGTTGTATGCACTTAGGAATGACTACAATATATTTGATGCATTTCAATATCATTACAGAAGATGACTGAACATTCTATTCAATTAAGATAGAGCAATTCATAAATTTCAAGTGCTTTGTAGTTTTGTCATCTTTAATTTAATCAGGATCTTTATCATGAAACTTTCTTGGACCGGGAGGCACTACTTACAGTAACTCATGCCCTTGTTACCTCACATCTTGACTACTGCAACGCACTCTACATGGGGCTACCCTTGAAGAATGTTCGGAGACTGCAGCTAGTGCAGAATGCGGCGGCGCGTGTGGTAATGGGTGTCCCTAGATACACCCATGTGACACCCATCCTTTGCAAACTGCACTAGCTGCCTATAGGTCTCCGAGCGCAATTCAAGGTGTTGGTGATTACCTTTAAAGCCCTACATGGCTTAGGACCAGTTTACCTCAGAGGCTGCCTTCTCCAACATACCTCCCTAAGATCGATTAGAGCCCACAGAGTTGGTCTGCTGGTGGTCCCGTCAGCCAAACAATGTCGGCTGGCGGGCCCATGAACGAGGGCCTTCTCTGTGGCAGCACCAGCTCTCTGGAATACACTCCCCCCGGAGATCCGCATTATTCCCACCCTGCCAGCCTTCTGAAAAGCAGTAAAAACATGGCTTTGTCGACAGGCCTGGGGCCAATGATTTTAATACAACACCGATCATTCTTGGCCCCATGAATGATTTATTGTATGGGTTTTTAAATTGTGGTTTTTAATGTTTTTAAATGTTTTAATATCTATTGTTTTTAATGCTTTATATATTTGTTATTGCATGTGAATTTTTACTGTTGTGAGCCGCCCAGAGTCTCTGTGGAGTGGGCGGCATACAAATGCAACTAATAAATAATAAATAAAATAAATAATGATTCTTATTTCCAGATGGAAAACTAACATTGCAATGTTCAGACCACTCAGAATGCAGCCTGCTTTCTCTGCTTTCTCTCTCCACACAGACACACTTATAATTGAGCTCCAGTGTAACTCAACATTCTTACTAGACTTTTGTTCTTCTTTATAACTAAACAGAATGTAGGAAAGAAATTATGTAAAGGGAATCAGGACTGTCTCTGTCCAAAACTGAACAGAGCAGAAGCAAACTTGGTGTAGCAAAGGAAAGATGGGGTTTGAAAATGAACTGGGTCTGTGGAGAAAACCATTGCTGAAAAAGAAGCTCTATGAGAGAAGCAAATGGACAACGTCTTGGAACGTTGCTGACTGCCTCATTCCCTTCTTTCCTTTCTCCTGGCCACGTGACCCAGAGTGAAGCATGTGTGGTCTGCTGCCCTTGCTTTCCAATGCACTCGGGATCTACAATCAAAGATACAATATAGGGGAAGTGTAGAAATATTTACACAGATGCAATAATTTACTTTGTTATACAGAAGAAAATATAGACACCTCCTATCATTCCTGCTAGTTGGAAAGAATTCCAGAGCCATGATCTAAAGGCTCTCCCTACCTTGTTCAGTTTTGAAATAACGTAATGATGGCATGCATTGATTGAGTTCACTGCTTACAATAAGATCTTATATGTCTGTGTTTTGATCTGGTTGTGGTTTGCCATGTTGAGTTAACCCAACCAGTTATGGACTTAACTCAGTAAGAGAATAAATAAGCTAGCTAACCTGCCAAAAATATGCATCATCAATATCACCAAATTAAATGAAATCTGCAGTAATAAGTTTAAATGTGGCAGATGTGTAGCCTTTTAAGTTGCTTTGCTTTGTAATGCCTATTACTTCTAATGGGGCTATGGAATTAATTGTGGGAACTTTAGTCATAAGAACTCTAGTTTAAAACATCTGGAGGGATCCGTGGTGTCTCTCCCTCAACTCATTTAGAGCATTCACATGCTTCTCAATAAAAGTCTCAGCAGGTGACAGTATTAAGAGGACCAGGCCTGGAAAGTACTTAGAAGGGATCCTAATTTCTCAGGTATCTATTCTGGGAATTTGAAGTTAACAAGTTTTTTAATCTCTAGGAACTAAAATGATGAAGATTTAGAATTTTCTAGACAGGAAGGGTTAAAGCAAAACAGCACCTCTGTCCAATAGTTGCTTTGGTCCCTTGTTAGCTTGTCCTACATGGATCTCAAGTATCAAGCAGATAAAAAATGTAGGAAAACATACAAAGAAATTATACACGAGGAAAGAATGAGAATTACAATATTTATTGCAACGACCTGATTATGATTTATAGCATGGATATGCAGAATTTGTTTTATAAAGCAACTACAAGGTTTTTCACGCTATAAGTAAAAATGCTGTTAACATATAAATGGCTAGCATGTTGATCAGCATTGTGTTATAGGTTGAACTTAGGATAGTACCTATCTGCCAACTGCCAATTGCCATGACTTGGGCAGTTTATTAGTGGTTTACGTATAGGTTGCTTTCTAAGGATTTAGGCCAGGGGTGTCAAACTGGTGGCCCACAGGCCGGATACGTCATGTGTAGGCGACACCCACCCAAGCTCCGCGAAGGGAAAAAACATCACCAAATGTCATGTGACGCAACAAGATGCCATGAGTTTGACACCCATCATTTAGGCCTATGCTGCATTGCCTTCCTGCCCTATTTTTATTTATTTATTTATTTCGTCAAGCATGTATTAGATATGTTGTGACCCAGCACCGCAACCCCCAGAAACACACACACACAGTCGTTGGGAGGCAAACAAAAAGGTTCCTTTTACTAATAAAGTTTCTTAGCAAAACTCAGAGGGTTTAGAAGTCCAAAACAACACAAACGGAAAGTCTCAAGGAATAAGGTTCTTTGGGTTACGTGAGGGTTAAATAGCACACAGACAAAAGTTCAAAGCAAGACTCATTAATTCTTCTCTTATCTGAACAACTTGGCTGGCTTCCCGGAATAAAGCTGGCAGAAGCTGGTGTCTTCGATAAGATTCCCAAACAGACGTAGAAATGAAACTCTGGATATGCCGTGGTCATTGATTCGTTGTTCTCAGCAATGAGCACTAATTGCCCCGGCCTAATATAGGCACTGAAGGGCGTGGCCCAATTAGCCCTCACTGCTTCCTCCGATTGGACCGACGCTTACTCAGCCAATCCTGTCTTCTGGCTGCTCTGCGAGCTCTGGCATCCAGCATGGGTTCTTCATCTCCTGATGAAGCACTCTGCTGCGCAGGTGCAGAAGGTCCTGGGAGATCGTCCTGCTCTGGCACCGAGTCCTCATCACCAGCCGTCTCTGGTGCCAGGCACATGGGCTGGTACTGCTGCACCATGAGCGGCTCCACGTCCTCCGGATCCTCCAGACTCGGCGCCAGACGCGGCCAAGGCACAACACTATCCCTCACCGCAGGGCCCTTCCCCCGGGTCTGTCGGTCCGGATGCGGCCGGGACGGGAATTGAGCGTGGAAGGCCCGGACCAGATCCGGAGCATGAACGGCGGTCGCATCCTCCCATGTGAAGTCTTCAGGGCCGTACCCCTTCCACTCAATGAGGTACTGGAACCGGCCCTTCATCCAGCGGGAATCCCGAATACTGGCAACTTCGTATTCGGGTGGGTCAGCGGGAGTGCGGATCACTGGCTGAGGCGGAGCGGGAGGGCGGAGCGGACAGGCAGGACGTTCGGGAACAAGGAGGGACCGATGGAAGACGGGGTGGATCCTGAGAGAGCGAGGCAACGTCAACCGGTAGGCCACGGGGTTAATGACCGCTTCCACCGGGAACGGACCCAGGAATCGGTGGTCAAGCTTGCGAGCCGGTCGGTCGGAGGGGAGATGCTTCATGGACAGCCAGACGCGATCCCCAACCGCCAGAGGTGGAGTTGCTCGCCGGGAGCGGTCCGCGACCCTCTTGTAATCTTCCTTGGCTTTATTCAACGAGCGTTTGACCAGTTGGTGAACGGCCTGGAGCTCGGACAGGAATTCCTCCGCCACAGGAACAGGAGAGTCTAGGAGCGTGAGCGGGAAGAAACGGGGGTGGTAACCAAAGTTGGCGAGGAACGGAGAGGCGTGCGTGGAGGTGTGCTGAGAGTTGTTAAAAGCAAACTCGGCCACGGCAAGGTATTCCGCCCAGTTGTCCTGCTGCTGGTTGACAAAACAGCGCAGGTACTGTTCAAGGATGCCGATGACTTTTTCAGTGCCCCCATCAGTCTCTGGATGATGCGCTGACGAAAGGCAGACTTGGACCTCCAGGGCCGCCATCAGACCTTTCCAGAACTGGGCCGTGAACTGGGCTCCCCGATCCGACACGACCCGATCCGGCAGACCATGCAGGCGGAAAACATGCTGGATAAACATGCGGGCCGTGGCACGAGCTGTCGGCAACCCTCGACAGGGGATGAAATGTGCCATTTTGGTCAGCATATCGACCACTACGAACACGGTTGTGAAGCCGGCGGACGGGGGCAAGTCCGTGAGGAAGTCCATAGAGACGGCCCCCCAAGGTCTCTCGGGCGTCACTAAGGGCTGCAACAGGCCCGGCGGCGCTCCAGGGGCGTACTTGGCCTGGCGACAGCGAACACAAGACGTCACATAGGCCTGGACGTCATCACGGAGTCGGGGCCACCAAAAAGTCCGAGCCACCAGGTTCAGAGTCTTGAAAAGGCCGAAGTGGCCAGCCGCAGGGCTGTCGTGGCACTGCTGCAGGATCAGGCCACGGAGCGGACCGGCGGGAACGTAGAGCAGGTCCCGGAAACGGAGGAGGTCGTCCGCAAACGTCCAAGGGGACTCAGGCCCTATCTCCTGCCTCCGTTGTGCCGCGTAGGCATCGTGTCGCTGCGCCTCCCGGATCTGTCCTCGGAGGTCCACGGGATCCTGGGTAGCTGCAAAGGACTTGACGGGCAGGACCGTCCGGGGCGGCAGCGGGTCCTGGGCTTGGGCGTATTCCAGCTTGCGGGACAGCGCGTCCGCCTGCTGATTCCGGCCGCTCGGGATGTACGTAATGCGAAAATTGAAGCGGGAGAAAAAGAACGACCAGCGTATCTGGCGCTGGTTGAGCTTCCTGGCCGTCTGCAAGAACTCCAGGTTCTTGTGGTCTGTGCGCACCTCCACTTGATGACGAGCCCCCTCGAGGTGGTGCCGCCAGGTCTCGAAAGCCGCCTTGATGGCCAGCAACTCCTTCTCCCAGATAGTATAATTGCGCTCCGACGAGGTTAATTTCCGGGAATAATAAGCGCAAGGGAAGAGGTGGCCGCCATCTTCCCGGGTCTGTAGCAAGACGGCGCCCACGGCAATGTCGGACGCATCCACCTCCACAACGAAAGGGCGGTGAGGGTCTGGGTGCTTGAGGATCGGCTCCTGCATGAAGGCATCCGTGAGGATCTTGAACGCCTCTTGTTCGGAATCGCCCCACCGGAAAGGGACTTGTTTCTGCAGGAGTCGAGTGAGAGGCGCGGTCAGAGTGGCGAACCCCGGGATGAAGGTCCTATAATAATTTGCGAACCCCAGGAGTCGCTGAACGTCCTTCACCCGGCGTGGGGGTTGCCAGGTTTTCAGGGCCTCGACCTTGCCACGGTCCATGGCGATGCCTTCTGGCGAAATCCGATGGCCCAGGAAATCCACAGTCGTCTGAAAAAACTGGCATTTCTCTAATTTCGCGTATAGCTGGTGGTCTCTCAACCGCTGCAGGACTTGACGGATATGTTGGATGTGGCTGCTCCGGGACGTGGAATAAATCATAATATCGTCCAGGTACACGACAACGAACTGGTCCAGCAAATCTCTAAAGATGTCGTTCATGAAATGCTGGAACACAGCCGGAGCGTTGGTCAAGCCGAACGGCATGACCATATACTCAAAATGACCGTAGCGGGTCCCGAACGCCGTCTTCCACTCGTCCCCCTCACGAACACGCACCAAATTGTAAGCGCCACGTAAGTCCAATTTGGTGAAGATGGTCGCCGAGCGGAGGCGTTCCATCAACTCCGGGATGAGGGGCAACGGGTACCGGTTACGCACTGTGATGGCATTCAACTTGCGATAATCGCAGCACAGGCGCAAGTCCCCAGTTTTCTTCTTGATGAAGAGGACGGGGGCAGACAAGGGCGACGAGGAGGGTCGGATGAAACCCCTGGCCAGGTTTTTATCGATAAAGTCCCGCAGTGCAGCCAGTTCGGGTTCTGACATGGAGTAGAGGCGGCCCACAGGGAGCGGAGCGTTGGGAATCAGGTCCACAGGGCAATCGTAGGGCCGGTGCGGGGGCAACTGGTCCGCCTCCTTTTCGCTAAACACATCGGCGAAGTCTGCAAACTCAGCCGGGAGTGAAATGTCCGGAGGGTCAGGTACCGCGCCCGCGCAAACCTGGGGCATATGGTCCACACACTGGAGACTCGGGAAGGCAATGAAGTTCTGGGACCATACAACCTGAGGGTCGTGGGTGCGCAGCCACGCCAGTCCGAGAACCAAAGGGAAATGGAGTCCCAACGTCACATAAAACTGGATGGCCTCCTCGTGCCGTCCAATGCAAAGGCGCACCGGCTGCGTGATGGCCTTAATCGGACCGGACAGCAACACCCAGCCATCGATTGTTTCCACCCTCATCGGCGGGTCCACGGGGCACAGGGGAACGGCAAGATGCTGGGCGAACGCCTCGTCAATGAAATTGGTGGTTGCCCCGGAGTCCACCAAAGCATGTGCGGAGATGCCGCGGTCCCGGTGGTCAATAAAGACCTTGGTGTCCAAGAGCAGATGCCGCGGAGGACCGGGATCCACGTCAGCTGAGCCGGAGTCCTTCGGTGTGCATGCCCGACCCAGCGTCTCCGCTAGGCCGGGCGCTGGCCGTTTCCCGACGGCGATGGCTGGGACGGTGGAGCAGGACCAGAAGCGGTGGGCCCCCGACCCTTCCTAGGGCACGAGCGAGCGAAATGGCCCGGGTCGCCGCAATACAAACACAACCCCCCTGCCCTGCGTCTGTCCTTTTCCGCGCCGGTCAAGCAGGGCCGAACAGCGCCAAGGTCCATAGGCTCGTCACGGGGAGCCGGGGCCGATGGAAGTCCACGGGGAACAGGAGGTGCCTGAGCAGCGCGACGTGGAGCCGGAACAGCGGGGATGTCAGGTGGCGCGAGAGGCGCCGGAGCAGCACGGCGTGCGTTCCTCGCTTGCAACCGGGCATCAATTTTCAAGCAGAGCCGCACCAGTTCTTGGGTGGTTGCAGGAATGTCCACGCGTGCCAGCTCATCCTGGATGCTGTCTGCCAAGCCCTCCTGGAAGGCATCCAACAACGCAGCCTCATTCCAGGCCGAGTCTTGGCTGAGGAGACGGAACTCACTGATGTACTCCCTGAGTGGTCTCCGGCCTTGCCTCAGCTGCCTTAATTGCCTGCACGCTGTCTGGGCCTTAATTGGGTCCGCGAACATCTCCTCCAAATGAGTGCAGAAACGCCCAAAGTCCTGGAGGAGGGGACTGTTCTGGACCAGTAGAGGGGTGGCCCAACGTACTGCATTTCCAGACAGCAGGCTAATTACAAACCCCACCTTGTCCCGGTCGTGGGGGAAATCCTCTGGCCTCAGAGACATGAACAGCTGGCACTGGCCCAGGAACGCCGGGAACATAGCCTCGTCACCATGGAACTTATCCGGCATGGCTATTGGGCAGCGTGTCCGTTGGGCTGGGGCCAACGCAGGAGCAGCTGCCAACTGATTGTGCTGCATTGTTAACTAAGCGTTCATGATTGCCAGCTGCTGCCGAAGTTGAGCATTCTCGTCCTGAAGCTGCTCCATGATGCAATCTGGGCTTGTGTGTGGTCAGTTTGGGCTGAGAACAAACTGTTGTGACCCAGCACCGCAACCCCCAGAAACACACACACACAGTCGTTGGGAGGCAAACAAAAAGGTTCCTTTTACTAATAAAGTTTCTTAGCAAAACTCAGAGGGTTTAGAAATCCAAAACAACACAAACGGAAAGTCTCAAGGAATAAGGTTCTTTGGGTTACGTGAGGGTTAAATAGCACACAGACAAAAGTTCAAAGCAAGACTCATTAATTCTTCTCTTATCTGAACAACTTGGCTGGCTTCCCGGAATAAAGCTGGCAGAAGCTGGTGTCTTCGATAAGATTCCCAAACAGACGTAGAAATGAAACTCTGGATATGCCGTGGTCATTGATTCGTTGTTCTCAGCAATGAGCACTAATTGCCCCGGCCTAATATAGGCACTGAAGGGCGTGGCCCAATTAGCCCTCACTGCTTCCTCCGATTGGACCGACGCTTACTCAGCCAATCCTGTCTTCTGGCTGCTCTGCGAGCTCTGGCATCCAGCATGGGTTCTTCATCTCCTGATGAAGCACTCTGCTGCGCAGGTGCAGAAGGTCCTGGGAGATCGTCCTGCTCTGGCACCGAGTCCTCATCACCAGCCGTCTCTGGTGCCAGGCACATGGGCTGGTACTGCTGCACCATGAGCGGCTCCACGTCCTCCGGATCCTCCAGACTCGGCGCCGGACGCGGCCAAGGCACAACAAGATAACAGATATAAGTATAAACATAACTATGAATACATGAAAAGGATATGAATAAAAGGGAATATTAGGACAGGGACGGTAAGCATGCTGGTGCGCTTATACACGCCCCTTAAAGGCCTCTTAGGAATGGGGTGAGGTCAACAGTAAACAGTCTAAGAGTAAAGTTTTGGGTGTTTGGGGAAGAAACCACAGAGTCAGGTAGTGCATTCCAGGCATTAACGATTCTGTTACTGAAGTCGTATTTTCTGCAATCAAGTTTGGCACGGTGTACCATAAGTTTGTATCTATTATGTCCTTGTGTATTGTTGTGGTTGAAGCTGAAGTATTCATTGACAGGTAGGACATTATAGCAGATAATTTTATGTACTACACTTAGGTTGGACCGAAGACGGTGAAGTTCTAAGTTGTCTAAGCCCAAAATTTCAAGTCTGGTGGCATAAGGTATTCTGTTACGAGCAGAGGAGTGGAGGACTCTTCTCGTGAAATATCTCTGGACTCGTTCGATTGTATTAATGACCGATATGCAGTGCAGGTTCCAGATGAGCTATATTCAAGAATTGGTCTAGCAAAAAGTTTGTATGCCCTAGTTTGCAGTTCAATATTACCGGAGTAGAAGCTACGCAAGATTAGGTTAACAACTTATAATGCTTTTTTGGCAATGCTGTTATAGTGAGCTCTGGCACTTAGATCATTAGAGATGAGTACTCCAAGGTCCTTGATAGAGTGAGGGTCATCTACAAGGTCGTATCCGCCCAGCTTGTATTTTGTGTTTTGATTTTTTTTTTTGCCAATGTGTAAGACAGAGCATTTGTTGGTTGAGATTTGGAGTTGCCAATTGTTTGACCATTCCGACAGATAGTCAAGGTCTTTTTGTAGGGTAGCAGCATTGTCGGTGGTGTTGAATAGTTTTACATCTTCAGCTAAGAGAACGCAGTTGCTTATAATCTGATCACAAAGGTCGTTTATGTAAAGTATAAAGAGTGTGTGGGTCCTAAAACGCTTCCTTGGGGACACCATTGTTAACAGGTGCAGGGTTTGATAGGGCATTCCCTATTTTGACTACTTGTTGCCTTTTTTATACAAACGCAGCTATCCACTTATGCAGGGATCTGGAAATGCCATAAGATTTTAATTTTATAAGTAGTTTGTCATGTACTACTGAATCAAAGGCTTTACAGAAGTCTACATAAATTGTGTCTATTGCTTTACCCTGGTCAAGTTGTGTTAAGGAGTTATTGTGCTGTTGAGCACATACACAGCGGAATAGTAATAGTGGTTTTGTTGTTGCAGTTTTATATGAATGCTATTCAGTCAATAAACAGAATACGTTTAGTATTTAAAAAATAGTTTACTTCTAGTAGTAGCAAAGTTCAATAGGAAGTCCAAGTCATACACAGTTAGTTCAGTCAATGCGAAGTTTCTTCTTCTTGCCTATCTTTGTTTAACTAACAAAGATTACAGCTAACGTTCAATTCTACACTATTACAGATAGTCTTTACACAGCAACTCTTCAAGTAATTCTACACAGACACTAAGTCAATAACAGTGAAGTAGCAGAGAGATTCAGCAGTCTGGAACACACGGAACACAGAGTCAATCACAATCACAATCACAATCACAATCACATACTGAGCATGCTCTCTTGCTTTCTTATATAGTAATCAGCCTACAATGTTCTTAAAGCAATATACGCATAACATTGATTTGTGGCTTGTTCATATATTAGCAATCCAATTATTTGAACAGAGTTCTAACAAGTTGTGAAGTCCATATGCTTTTACAGTGTAAGAGTTGCAGATTGCAGGACAATTTTTTTCTGAAGCCAAACTGCTTGTTAGAGAGTAGGTTGTTGGTCTCTAAGTAGAGGGTAATGGATTGGTTTATGACTGATTCCATGACTTTGCATGTGATGCAACATAATGAGATCGGTCTGTAATTTTCAACTAGGCTGGGGTCACCCTTTTTGAAGATAGGGATGACCGTGGCTAGTGACCATAAGCTAGGCAAGGAGCTGGTTTTGAAAGATATTTCATAGATTATGCTAAGAGGTTCTGCTATGGTGGTTGAGAGCTTTTTTAAGAAGTAGGCACATAATCCCTTAGGGCCAATAGATAGAGATGGTTTTAGGTTGCATAGTGCCTTTTCAACGGCATCTTCTGTTAACTATTAATTATTAATAGTTAACCTAGTTAACTATGGGCTTCCTGTTTTTCCTCTATGTTTGTCTAAGGTTTAAGCTTTTGAGCAACTAAAAGTCTACTGAAACAAATAAGCCCTACAGCCTCTGGTGTAGGCTCTACCCTGGGGATTCCTTCCAGTTTGGCTCACTGCCTCATATCATCCTATCCCATTTCACCTATTTCACAGACAAAAGCCAGGAAAAGCTCCAGGCCCAGACAAGATAACTCCTTCTTGCTTAAAAGTCTGTGCTGACCAATTGGCCCCCATCTTCACCCAAATCTTCAATAAATTGCTAGAGATCTGCTATGTTCCTTTTTGCTTCAAATACTCTACTATCATCCCAGTGCCGAAGAAGCCCACCATCAAGGAACTGAACGACTACAGACCAGTTGCTCTAACATCTGTAGTTATGAAAACCTTTGAAAGGCTAGTGATGTCCCACTTGAAAACCATCACGGATCCACTGTTAGACCCCCTGCAATTTGCATACCGAGCAAACAGATCAACAGATGATGCTGTTAATATGGCTCTGTACTACATCCTACAACATCTTGAATCTCCAAAGACCTACGCAAGGGTCCTCTTTATAGACTTTAGTTCAGCATTCAATACCATCATTCCAGATGCTCTTCTAACTAAGCTAAACCAGCTAGCGGTACCAGAACACACTTGTAAGTGGATCACAAGCTTCCTAACAAGCAGCAGGTGAAGCTAAGCAGAATCACATCAGATACCTGTACAATTAGCACACACACCCCCCAAGGCTGTGTGCTTTCTCCACTTCTCTCTATATACCAATGACTGCATCTCTAACAATCCATCTGTTAAACTACTGAAGTTCGCAGATGACACAACAGTGATCGGCCTCATTCGAGACAATGATGAATCCGAATACAGACGAGAAGTTGAACAACTAACCTTGTGATGCGACCGGAACAATCTGGAACTGAACACACTCAAAACCGTATAAATGTTGGTAGACTTTAGGAGAAACCCACCCATACTTCCACCTCTTACAATACTAGACAACACAGTATCAACAGTAAATACATTCAAATTTCTAATTTCTACCATATTGCAAGATCTAAAATGACACCTAACATCAAAAACTTCATCAAAAAAGCACAACAAGGAATGTTCTTTCTATGCCAATCAGAAAGCTCAAACTGCCCAAGGAGCTGCTGATACAGTTCTACAGCAGAATTATTGAGTCTGTCATCTGCACCTCTAAAACTGTCTGGTTTGGTTCTGCAACCCAACAAGACAGACACAGACTTCAGAGGATAATCAGAACTGCAGAAAAAACAATTGCTACTAACCTGCCTTCCATTGAGGACCTGTATACTGCACGAGTCAAAAAGAGGGCTGTGAAAATATTTACAGACCCCTCACACCCTGGACACAAACTGTTTCAACTCCTACCCTCAAAACGACGCTATGGAGCACTGCACACCAGAACAACTAGACACAATAACAGGTTTTTCCTGAACGCCATCACTCTGCTAAACAAATAATTCCCTTAACACTGTCAAACCATTTACTAAGTGTGCACTACTATTAATCTTCTCATCGTTCCCATCACCCATCTCCTCCCACTAATGACTGTATGACTGTAACTTTGTTGCTTGTATCCTTACGATTTATATTGACTGGTTCCAGTGGTGGGTTCCTACTGGTGCGGTCCACTCTATCGCACCGGTAGCGGCGGGCTGGTGACGTCATCAAGAGGCTACTGACCCGGTGCAGTCAGTTGCCAGTGCCTAGGAGCCACCATCTTTTTCCGCAAATTTTTCAGCAATTTTTTGCTTCTGCACATGCATGGAAGTAAAATCGCGCTGAAATCTTGTGAGGGGATGCGCGCGTGCGTGAGATTTCAGCGAGATTTCACTTCCGCGCATGCACAGAAGCAAAAAATTGCTGAAATCGTGCATGCATCCCCTCACAAGATTTCGGCGCGATTTTGCTTCCGTGCATGCATGGAAGCAAAATCGTGCGAGGGGGCATGCACGAAACGTGGTGATGCGCGCACAGCGCACCAGTAGCAAGGTAAGTGAGCAACCCGGCCCAGTCTGGTTCCTAATATGATTTGATTGCTTATTTGTACCCAAACAATCATTAAGTGTTGTAACTTATGATTCTTGATGAACGTATCTTTTCTTTTATGTACACTGAAAGCATATGCACCAAGACAAATTCCTTGTGTGTCCAATCACACTTGGCCAATTTAAAAAAAATATTCTATTCAATTCTATTCAGGGGTGGGTTCTAACTTATCTCGCTGCCGGTTCGCTTCCTCTTGTGCCATGTGGCCACCCCTCATGGCCGCGCATGTGCTTTGTGCGCGCGTGCATGTGTAGTGCCAAAAAATAAAAACTTTTTTTAAAAAAGCTGAAAACAAGATGGCAATGCATGCGCAGTGTCAGAAATTTGGCTTCTATGCATGCTCAGAAGAAGAAAAACCTGGAAAAAAATTCAAAAAAAAAATTCAAAAAAAAATTCAAAAAAAGTTCAAAAAAAAGATAGCGGCATTCACAGACTGGCATCAACCAAACTGGTTCTGTGACATCATCGTGACATCACCAGCGGGTTGCTACTTGTTTGGGCGAACCAGTCCAAACTGGGAGGAACCCACCTCTGATTCTATTCTATTCTATCCCAAAAAATTCCAGTCAGCCTTAATTGACAATCATTTCCTTAAGGACACACTTGGCCTGTAGACATCAGGTTGTCCATATTTATTTTGCATTACTATGTACTGTATTTTACATCATAATATGATTCTTAATATTTGAAAAATACCACTCTTCTCCTCTTGCTGATCCTTTTGGGAATCCATACTACACATCTGAAATATTTATGAATGAGCATCAAATGGAGACTTGATGGGGCCCAGCATGTAAGAAATAACACTATACAAAAAAGTATTCTTTTTTTCTATTTTACAGGGTTGAAAGGCGACAAAGGAAAGAAGGGTGAAGCTGGGGATCAAGGACATGCTGGTGTGGAAGGCATGGAAGGCCCTCAAGGCTCCCAGGGGTTAATAGGGCAAAGAGGTGAAGTTTTTATATTTTATTTATTTTATTATTTATTTATTTATTTTGTCAACACGTGTAGAAGATCACAGGTATGATATAAACATAAACAAAAGCAAAATATGTATAGGTAAATTTAGACAATAGGACAGAAGGACAGGGACAGTAGGCACGATGGTGCGCTTATGCACGCCCCTTACAGACCTCTTAGGGTGAGGTCAACTGTTGACAGTCTAAGGTTAAAGTTTTTGGGGTTTGGGGAAGAAACCATGGAGTCAGGTAGCGCATTCCAGGCATTGATTACTCTGTTGCTGAAATCGTATTTTCTGCAGTCGAGTTTCGAGCGGTTTACATTGAGTTTGAATCTATTGTGTGCTCGTATATTCTTGCGGTTGAAGCTGAAGTATTCATTGACAGGTAGGACATTGTGGCAGATGATTTTATGAACTACATTTAGATCAGATCGAAGGCGACGTAGCTCTAAGTTCTCTAATCCTAAAATTTCAAGGAATTCTGTTGCAAGGAGTGGAGTGGAGGACTCTTCTTGTGAAGTATTTCTGGACTCTCTCAATTGTATTAATGTCCGATATGCAGTGCGGGTTCCAGACAGATGAGCTGTATTTGAGGATTGGTCTGCAAATGTTTTGTATGCTCTGGTTAGCAGAGTAATATTGCCAGAGAAGAAGCTACGCAAGATTAGGTTGACAACTCTTAGTGCCTTTTTGGCAATGTTGTTACAAATGGGCTCTGGCACTTAGGTCATTAGATATGAGTACTCCAAGGTCTTTAACAGAGTGAGGATCGTCTACAAGGTCGTGTCCTCCAAGTTTATATTTTCTGTATGGATACTTTTTGCCAATGTGTAAGACAGAGCATTTGTTTGTTGAGATTTGTAGTTGCCAGTTATCAGTTATTTTAGATATTCACAAATAACAAAGTTTATAACAAACAAGGTAAATAGTATAAGTAGACAATGTGATACTTAGACATTGAGAAGTTGCATGCATACCCACCATGCTATTCCCTTTACAGAAAACCATTTTATGCTTAGTGCAGAAAAGACAACCTCAAAGCATGAGATAAGAAAAACGAAAAATGGTTTAAACTAAAACAATTCAGTCTCCCTCTCTGTGGTTTCTATCCTTGCTTACCATCCTTGTTTTCTCCTCATCCATATACCACATTGCCTTGTGTTCTTCAAACTGTCTTTTCTTTCATATCTCTCTCTCTCTCCCTCTCTCCCCCCCCCTCTCTCTCTCGCTCTTTTTTTGAAGATCTCAAGTCCATCCATCCAGAATTTTTTTTTAATTTCCCTCTTCCTGTTGATGATCCATCTTCGGTAATATAATTATTTTGCAATTTGATCCCCACTCATTATCTTTATGACTGGACCACACCAATGTGCTGTTTCTAAACTCCTTTTATCCAAACCATATTCATTCATGACTCTATCACTTTAAAGAACCTTTTACCACCATTATACCCTTCACCAATTTTCTCAAACTTACAATCATGCTTTTTAGATTTATACAGTAATAATTTTCCCACCATTATATGCAAGGACTTATGCATATACCACATATTCAAAACAGATCTTTTGTAAATAGGTGCTCACCAGTGGGGCTCTGAATTGACCCCTCAGTCCATGTTACCTAACAAAAGAACTACTTGCTTAGATCACATTGTTTTATAATGTTGCACTTTTTTTTCTGAAAATTTATCCCAGGTTCTTTCATTTCTCACTATTCATTGCAGCATAAAATGAAACTATAAAAACAAGCTATGAATGTCTACTTTTATGCATACCCACAACAATCCAGTTAATACTAATTCATACTACCTGGGAAACATTTTACTCCATCATTCAAACCTGCACTTTCACTGTCATTAATATATTCATTTTTACCATTTATTCTTCTTATATTCTAAACCACAATATTCCATATGTCATGATTGTCACCAGATAGTAACAGCAATAGCACTTAGACTTATATGCAGCCCCACAGTGCTTTACAGCCCTCTCTGAGTGGTTTGCAGAGGCAGCCTATTGTCCCCAACAACCTGGGTCCTCATTTTATCAACCTCAGAAGGATGGAAGGCTGAATCATCCTTGAGCCCCATCAGGATTGAACTCCTGGCTGAGGGCAGAGTCAGCCTGCAATACTGCATACTAACCAGTGCGCCACCATGGCTCCTTAAATCCATGGTTGTCACCAGATAAATCTGCATATATAGAGTTATTCTGTCCATCATGAATTCCACATGATGTTTTTAGTCAGATAATGTCATCTAGATTACCTAGTCCACTGAATGATCTATTGCCTGAATTACTGTTTGTATATATTTGCTTGCAAGTTAAAACAGTGCAGAGAACCTGGCAGCTTTCTCTCCATTGCCCTAATCATCTAGCAATGATCCCATCTTGCCCTGGCTAGCGGTCGTCCCAATCAGTAAATAGGGAAATATCAGAAAAAGAAAGCAGCTGGCCCTCCACCCTTGCAAATCACTTCAACATTTTAGCTTCCCAGTAAGAGAGGAGCAAACCCTCCTCCCCCCATCCAGACTACCTCTAACTCCACACTGGCACACAATACATTTATAAGCTAAGGAGAATAGGACAAGACAATCCTGCTGATGATGTTACCTAGTCTAGTAATGAAACATTCCAAAACTAAATGGGAAACAAGCTTGGAGAGCAAACCACTGCCAAAATCTAAAACCCGAGCTACAAACATTTTCTATTATTTCAAAATATCTGTTAACTCCATTTGTCAGGAGAAAAATGAGGGGGAGAAGCAAGGGCACCTCAGAGCATCAGCTTCTGGAGGAAGGGCAGAGGAATGCAACAAGAGTTGGGTGTGGCTGCTCATCCTGCTTTCAGCTGAATCAAGGCATTTTGAAACTATTGCTTCTGGACCAGGAGCCAAATCACTTGACTTGTGCTGTTACTCAGTTTGGCTTTTCAAGACAACTGGAAGCCCCGGAGCCTCATGGAAATAAGCTAGAAAATCTTTTGCATGTGGATAAAGCTGGAGGTGACTGAGAAGCATTTGAAGACTTCTAGCCTAGTAAAGATTCAGATAGAAAACAGTAATAGCAAAGAAGTGTCCTTCTCTGAGGAATGCTCAATAGCTATGTTCTTGGATAGGCTGGGATCAGAGATGGGTTTCAGCAGGTTCTGACCAGTTCTGGAGAACTAGTAGCAGAAATTTTGAGTAGTTTGGAGAACCGGTAAATACCACCTCTGACTGGCCACGCCCCCATCTATTCTCTGCCTCCCGAGTCCCAGTTGATCGGGAAGAAATGGTGATTTTGCAGTAACCTTCCCCTGGAGTGGGGAGGGAATGGAGATTGTACAGTATCTTTCCCCTGCCATGTCCACCAAGCCACGCCACACCCACCAAGCCACGCCCAGAGAACCGGTAGTAAAAAAAATTGAATCCCACCACTGGCTGGGATATTTCTTAAAGTAGCTATTAGAGGAAAGAAGACAGTTCAGTAGCTTAAGTATGATCTGGAAAGGATCAGTGCAAAGCCTGCCAAGAAACAGTGCACAATTTCCTGATTATTGAACCCAGACCAAAATGTCTCCAAGAATACGGTGAATCGAAAAAACCCCATCATGTTCAAGTTAAAAGATTAAGAAAGTTAAATTAAAAAGTCAAATAGTTAAAAGAACAATGTTTGAAACCCAGTGTTGTTCAAGATTGGTACAGAAATTTATGCCAATAGATCATCTGGCTCAATTTCAATATAAAGTAATAAGTGGCATAATACAATAAATTTTGTACACAAAATTTTAATGGTAATCTTGACTATGAAGAATTTCCAAGATATTGGAATTTGTCAGGGAATTTATGCAAAAATTATTTATTTAAGGCTTTTTATTCCAACCAAAATATTAAGTGTTGTAATTAATATTATATATAACATGTGAGATGTATCTCCCCAAAGTAATATTTATTGTGAGAAATTAAAACAATGGTTTGCTAATGAAAAATGCTAGGTTTTGTCTCTTCAAGCTTGTTTTTCTTATTTATTCTTTTCAATAAAATCACAGTGCATTTGATTAAAAAATCTAACAAGCCCAAACAAGAAAATTAAAATAAAATAAAGCAAGAGATCCAAATCCAGAGAACACATAATCATATTTTCTAGAGAGTGTCTGATTGTCCCATATAATATAGTAAATGTTTTCTTTGCCTAAATTTAAAGGATATGGCTTGAATTTTAACAGAAGCCTTGCTTAGTTCAAGATGTTGTTGTTTTGCTCTGTTATTCTCAATATCCATTACCAACTTTTTAAAATTATAATCAAGAGCAACTTGCAGGCCCATAATCTAAATATAACAAATGTGGCATAACCTATTTCCCATTATATTGGTTTTCAGTGTTAAAATAATAAACAATGGATTCTTGCAAAAATTGGTATGTTTTACCATTATTGGAGGAATACACTAATACTTTAATGGATATATATATACATATACATATACATATACATATACATATACATATACACATACACATTTATTTATTTATTTATTTATTTATTTATTTATTTATTTATTTATTTATTTATTTATTTATTTATTTATTTATTTATTTATTTATTTATTCTTTCTGTAGGATTCCCAGGGAAGTTTGGGGAACAAGGTGCACCTGGAGATCCAGGTATTCCTGGATCTTCTGGTGACAAAGGAAATGTTGGAAACATTGGCTTTCCAGGAAGAAAAGGTAAATTGAATTCTACCAATAGAGTTGATATTAATATGTTATCAGCTACATTCAGTGGCAGATTCTCTTCCTATGTTTCATATCTGTTTAAAAAATACTGTCAATTCTGTGGAATTGTTTTGGGAAGTCTATGAAAGTCTATGGGATAGGTTTTAAGAATCCATTCCATTGGTGAAACAGCTGTGTAGGAAGAGGAAAAGTCTGAAGCAAAGAACCTGAAGTCTAGTAATAGGCGTCATCTTGACCAAAGTGTCAAACATTCCTTCTACTGATATACCAGTGGCTCTCAGTCCATTATGATACATGGGCAGGAGAAAGAGATATGAGAGTTGAATCTGGGTCTGCTGAACCTGCTTTTCTTTGATGTTAAGGGCTTTTTAAGTATTTGCAATAATCTTCCTGTGAGTGTTCTTGTCAGGCTTCACACATATTCAAAATTAAATTTATGCAACTAGCTTTTTCTTGCATTTTCCTGCATTTGGTTCAATAATGTGTGCTTCAGCTTCTGTTAACAATAGTATTTCAATAGCATAATGGTTATAACATTTGCCTAGCCTATAAAATTTTATCAGTTTGAAACTCAGCAGAAATTTTCAAAGAATTATGTATTATATTTTTCTTAAGTTCGTAAATAATACTGATTTTGCTGTACTTTTGGAAGGTGTGCATGGGATCAGAGGACTTCCTGGATTAGATGGTTTGCCAGGTTCGAAAGGCTTGTCAGGATCACCAGGTAATGTTCCAGTTTTGAGATGGTGTGACATAGATTATGAAATCTGACTTTTCTTATGAATAAGTGATATCCAACTTGAAATCAAAGGAACAACACTTCCCCCCAAGTATCAGGCTTCTAGCTATAGATCCAGCTTTAGAGGTTGTAAATTTGGATCTATAGACACTTGCAAAGTTTTATAGTTGTCATTAGCTTCATTAGTTTCCTCGGTAGCAAGGGGCGATTTTTACCCACTGAAGCTATTGTTATAGTTTATATCAATAATCTTAATGACTGATGTCCTAAAAATATTTCATTTTGATTACTGCAATGTGGGAAGCAGTCCAGAAGCTTCCAAGTACAAAATGTGACAGCTGGAACACTGGCTGTAATGAATGTTATGATTATATTGTACTGTTGGTACATCATTTTCATTCTTTTCCATTTAATTTCTGGATCCAGTTTAAAGTGCTAAAGATAACCTGGAAAACTCTTTGTTATTGGGGGCCATAATATCTGAGAAAGCACTTTTAATTCAGATCATATCTGAGAGTGCCATGCTGAGATATTTGAAAGTAAGCCTCTTCAGCAATAGAAACCCAGAAAGGTTTAACTACAGCAGAGGTGGGTTCCTGCCGGAGCTGTCCAGTGCATAGCTCTGGTAGGGAGTGGCCGATTGCGCAATTTACACGCAACCACTCCGGAGCCCTCTCTGCCGGTCCATTGCGCGCGTCGCCATCTTTTTTGGTGAATTTTTGGGCGATTTTGCTTCTGTGCATGCGCGAAAGCAAAATCGCACCAAAACCTCGTGAGGGGACGCGCGTGCGCATGAGATTTCGGCGAGATTTTGCTTCTGCACATGGGTGGAAGCAAAATCTCATCGAAATATCTCGCGCACACGAGCCCCCCTTGCAAGATTTTGGCACGATTTTGTTTCCATGCATACGCAGAAGCAAAATTGTGCGAGGGGGCATGCATGCATAGTGAGCACGAGTGCACCCGAAATATGGAGATGCGCGTGCAGCGCACCGGCACCAGTAAGGAAGCAACCCACCACTGAACTACAGTATTGTCTTTTTAGTGCTAGGCCAAAATTTTCTCCTTGAGTTTTACAATAGAATAGAGCTGGAAGGGATCTTGAAGATCTTCTAGTCCAGCTGCCTGCTCAAGTGGAAGGCCCTATACCATTTCAGACAAGTGGCTGTCCAGTCTCTTCTTAAAAACCTCCAGTGATGAAGTGCCCACGATTTCTGAAGGCAAGCTGTTCCACTGGTTAATTGTCCTCACTGTTAGGAAGTTTCTCCTTAATTTCAGGTTGCTTCTCTCTTTGATTAGTTTCCAATTATTGTTTCTTATCCTTCCCTCAAGTGCTTTGAAGAATAAATTGACCCCCTCCTCTTTGTGGCAGCCTCTCAAATACTAGAATACTGCTATAATGTCCCCCATAGTCCTTTTTTCTAGACTAGTCATACCCAAATCCTGCAACTGTTCTTCATATGTCCAGGCCTTTGATCAACTTAGTTATTTTAATGCAATATTTTTTAATATGGATTTTATTTGTGTTCCAGTGGATACTTTTGAGACTTTTTTGCTATATAGTGACTCACAAATTTTGAAATATGAAAACTCTCCATATTATTATGTCTCACATTTCTGTGGTTAGCATGTAAGACTTCTTCATTTAGAAGCTGGATAATTAATGTTGCCATATTTAGAAAAGTGTTATGCTGAATATAGAAATTTTCATTTTTTTCCGTAACAGGTCCAGATGGATATGGCATATCAGGTTTTCTAGGTGAGAAGGGTGAGAAGGGTACAGCAGGAGACTCAAGCCCCATTGAAGGCAGCAGAGGACCTCCCGGTCAGAAGGGGCAAAGAGGAGATCCAGGTTATTTATTTATTTATTTATTTATTTATTTATTTATTTATTTATTTATTTATTTATTTATTTATTTATTTATTTATTTATTTATTTATTTATTTATTTATTTATTTATTTATTTATTTATTTTGTGAGATTTATATACCACCTCACAGTGCAAGCACTCTCTAAGCGGTTTACACCAGTAAGCAATGTATATTTACATTGCCCCCAACAATCTGGGTCCTCATTTTACCTACCTCGGAAGGATGGAAGGCTGAGTCAATCTTAAGCCGGTGAGATTTGAACCGCTGACTTGCAGATCACAGTCAGCTAAAGTGACCTGCAGTACTGCTTCTAACCGCTGCACCACCTCCGCTCTTCAGCGGTTTATTAGTTTATTAGCCTCACAATTAATAAAATACTTTCATTTTTTAAAGAAACAAAACATTTATTCTAAATTTCATGTCAGAAAGTACAGTGCTACAGTGAAAGTAAGTTCCAGTACTTACATGGAAATATGAATTTTTTTATAAATATATTACAAGTTTTACAGCTGCAAAAACCATTTAGCTCATATTATATCCAGTTGTGTTCATATAAAGACTGCCCAGCTTATTTTTCTGTTCTTTTCTAAAACATCTGCATCTCACACAAGATTGAAATAGTTTGATTTTAATGACTCAAATTTGTATTTTCTAGAATTGAATACTGTACTTACAAACATTTGCTTGCTCTTACTTCCCAGCAAACCTCATCTCAACCTAAGAATAACTCTGTGTCAGTCTGTATGCTTAAAGGCTTTTTGTTACAACATTCAGTTGTATGATTTGGTATAGTAGGAAGGAATACCGTATTTTTCGGAGTATAAGACGCACCTTTTTACCCCCAAAAAGATGGTCAAAAACTGGGTACGTCTTATACTCTGGATGTTGCATTAGGGGGAGGGGGAGGGAGTTGGTGCAATGGTGGCAACGGCGGCAACGGCGACAATGGGTGGCAACAGACAGAGAATGGGCTCCATTCAATCAACCATGTTCTGGTCATGTCAGCTCAGCTCTCGGCTGCCAATGCTACGATAGTGGTTCTGTAAAATTCATCCGCTATGCCTGGTGGTCCCGCAGAAGTATTACGGCCCAGAGAACGCTGATCTGCATGATCGCTACAACAGGTGCCTCACATGGCGGCATGGGCGGTTCACGCATTAACCACTGCATCGCTCCTCTTATGGATTTCCTTAATTTGATTGCACCAGCAATAGGAAGCAATTCCTTCCCCGGGCTTACACCTAATGCATGATACCACCCCATCGAGGGCGGCGGCTCAGCTGATGGCACATATCACCCTAAACGTCGTTTGCCAAGCATTCCCATTCTATTGGGACATTGGTGGTGGCGCACTGCAGACGGTGACTTTGGTCAGGGCAGGCGGATGCCCGCCATAAGGTGATTGGCGGAAGCATGCCTCGGCCCTCTCGGACGGCACCCAAGGACCGTCACAAGACCTTCCCACCAATGGAATCCAAGCAAACAGGGTTCAGGCCCACTCCATATTTCTGCCGTCCCATTTGCCATACATCGGCCTTGGGTTTCTTTCCCAAAGTCCTGGGGGGGGGGTGTCAGGACAATGACAGAAGTCACAATGGCAGAGCCGGCAGGGATCGTTCCGTTAAAAGTAAACGGACCTTTCGAGGGGGAGGCAGTCATTCGGTCCGCCCCCACAAACACAAACAATGGGTGTGTTTCCGAGAACCCCATTGGAGGTCAGTTGGCCAGGTATGCGGACTGATGGGAACAGCCCATTCCGGTCGCTTGGGTTCGAGGGACCATCTGGCTTGGTGTCGCTCCTGAATTCCGCTCCACGCCCCCAAGGTTTCTCTACAGTGTCCGGCGCCTAGTGTACCATCCAGGAGGGTCATCAGAGACCCAGCTGTTCCATATTGCTGTATATTCACGCCATCGAGGCAGTCCCTGACGATCACCACGGTCCAGATTCTGTCTGGTCTTGTTCGTAGTTCCAAAGTCCTCAGTGTGGTGGAGAGTGGCTCTGGTGCTTACACGACTACACCGTTCTCTCTCCTGCTGATGGTTTACCCTGCTCTCACTGTCTCCCACCTTGGAATGCATTAGGAGGGGCGACTTCCTCGCTTCGTCAACCTCACTGGGCCTGTTTACATGGGCCCATTAGTCCACATTGTAGCCAAGGGTTGAGATTCCATTTTCATGAAGCTCAGCTTCGCTGCCAGGCCAAGCCCTTTGGATTAACACCTCACCCCAGGGCCTTCTCTACCTTAATGTCAGCCCTTACTGCTGCCCTAACCCCATCCACGACCCTACCCTATTAGGAGCTACTACGGTGGGTCGTTGGATTCGTGCTGTTATTGCTATGATTAATGTTAACTGTCTTTGCCGCGACCTCCTAGGAGGAGGAGGTTTGCCGCGCTGCCACCTGGTCATCTCCGACGCCGTTCGTCCATCACCATAAACTGGACGTTTTTGCCTCGGATGAGGTGGCATTTGGCTGAGGAGTGTTACACCAGGTGGTGCATGACGGTGGGGGATCCAGCCAGACTTAGGTGGCCCGCCTAACGGACAGACTGCTTTGGTATGTCCAATCCTTGGAGGCTAGCTCCACCTACTATGGAGAAGGGACATTGATACTCACCTGATATGCCCTTTCTCGTAGGGTGGAGCTAGCCTCCAAGTCCCACCCTTATTCCAGGGTTTGGCTGGCTGGTAGATATTGGTTGAGATATATATGTGCATAGATTGGGAGCTGCACAGAGTCGATCTTTGTCCCTCGTCAAAAGAGGGGGTACTAAGGCACAGGGGTGCTATTTATACCAGGACCAGACTCAGTCCTGATTGGCTAAAGGACGGTGTCTTCTTCTACCTTCTCACTGGCATCATCCAGCTGTCTTTCAGACCTTTATCCTCCCCCTTTTTTCAAAGCCTGCATCTACATTGTATCTTATATTCGTTCCTTCATTTCTGACTGGCAGGATGGCGAGGTTCAGCTGGTGCTCCTGGACCAGATGGAAGACGAGGATTTCCTGGAGCCTCCAATATATCTGGTATACCTGGCGATGTGGGTTCACCTGGTTTTGATGGAGTACCAGGTAATGCAACACTACCATATATTCAGTGGTGATGTATGAACTATAGTCCTATTCAAACACAACATGAAAATAATTACAAAGTTCAGAAAAGGAGATCACCCATTTTAAAAATTACTGGTTGTTACTTTGAGTCATTGTAACTATTTGGATTTGTTGCAAGTGTATTTAGCCTTTCTTCACCATAAAAACTAAATAGGCAAAATGGTAATCAAGAATAATTAAATATAAATTCTGTAATTAAGGTTTAATCCATAGGTCATGTCAGGCCCCCTTCTTTTCAGGTGAATTCACATAGGATTAGCAGTGTAATTATAGTTATAATCTATAGCTGATAAACTAGTGCTATCAATTAAAAAGCATGATTTAAAAAATTCCTTAGAAAATGTTTTGTAGAGTGGGAAAATGTGGTAGGGTTACTTTAATAACATTCCAGGATTGAGGCAAGGCAACTGAACTCCGAAATTCTCATGCAATATAGCAATTCAGAAGTATGGCATGTAATTACAAAATTAATTAGAGACACACAAATAGAACTTATTATATTAAGCCAAAAGTTTGGATTTGGGTTTGGTTAGCAACTTCTGTGAATGTAGCCTTCATAAACCATAAACTATGGTTTTTGATTTAGTATTATTTGTGAACCAGGCTGTTAGGGCTTATTCAGTTAAGCATGTTAACATTAATACAGCCAATTTGTTAGTAGACCCACAGTGCCAAATATTAGGCTTATGCATTTTCCTTCTTTGCACGTTATAATTAATATACAATATTACAAGATCCAAAACAAAATAAAAGTTTTGAATGCTGTTTTTTAGTGGTATTTTGGAGCGCAAGCAAAAGGTCATCTAGTCATAATTTTTAAAATGTCTAATGAAATGATAAAAAGTAAACAAAATGACCTAGGAAATTAATTAATCCGAGCTGGCCCATTTTGACATAATAGTACATTATTTTTAGGGGAGATAATTAATCAGAGTGCTTCTTTCTGACCACTACTATAGTTACTTTTCCATACATACAAAGGTTATGTTTAAATGATGCAATTGAAGCAGACTTCCATTAACCTATTACAGTAACTTAGCTTGGGTTACTGTGAGTGGGATATGATCAGGGCTGCTCCAGACAAGCAGCAATCTTTGTCTGAATGCAAACTACTGGAAAGGTGGTTAGCAAGCTGTGGAAATAGTATAACCACCCCCACCCCACCACCACCCTCCCAGCAACCCAATAGTTTGGTACCATTGTGGATGAAATTAGAAACATTTTAACCATCCTCGTCCATGTTTCACTCAGGACCAATCTAAAAGCAATCAAGGGTAGTCAGGTTTGGCGTCACAAACTTTGCCCTTCAATGAACATTCTGAATTCTGCTTACCTTTTGAAGGTTACCCCGGACCTCCAGGGACTCCAGGCACACCTGGCTCATTTGCCCTCAAAGGAGAAGAGGGACCAATAGGTGTGGCTGGAGAAGATGGTCTAAAAGGAATAAGAGGAGCCCAGGGCTCAGATGGAAGATCTGGAATATCAGGCTTGCCTGGAGCAAAAGGTATGATGGGAAAACTCAGTGTGGAGAATATAAATTAGGTTACTTAGTCAGATGTGTAATAACCTATGCCTACAATTGTTTTGCCTTGAAGGATATAAAGGTGAACAAGGAGTCATGGGCTTTGTTGGCCAAACAGGAATTTCTGGTGACTTTGGTCCCATAGGACCTAAAGGAGATAGAGGCCCTCCTGGTAAGTAGATTGATTTGGTATTCTAACTTCCGCAATTGCTACATTTAAACCAACATTGATTCCACAGAGTTTTATCATAGCTTTATCCTTAATGTTTACAGTTTTAATTTTAACAGCATTTTCAGTAATAATTTACCCACTCCTAAAATTGCACTGTCTCCTTCTCTTTGTAATAAGAGAGCACCTATTAGTAATATTTATAGTTGTAAGGAATATAGAACATATTTGATCCTCTGTAGCTCATCAGACCTATTTACAGGACTGGCCTCCCATGAGTCAAGAGGCATTCTTTTCTCTCAGGTGATAGATTCATTAGAGTAGATGGGTGGTAAAACAAGGTAACTGGAATAAAAATGGAGCAGGTTATGCAAATAAACAACTGCTAACAATATGGGATAAATATTTAGCATCATTTGAGTTGGGCAGCTATATCAATTTCTTAAATTGATTAATGTATTTATTTTAAACATTGCATAGGCATTCAACTGGTGCAAGTAGAAAAATCTATCTGCAAAATCAATGATTTGTTTGGATTTTTAACTTGTAGGTTTTCAGGGACCTCCAGGTTCCCCCGGATTGCCACCTTTACTTCCTAAACTGGTTGCTGAGCAAGGGGCATTAGGCGCCCAAGGAAAAATAGGCCCCCAGGGCCCTGCAGGTGAAATGGGTCCTCATGGTCCCCCAGGAGATCCAGGTAGGAGGTTACTACCAAAAATAATGGTGTTCATGGGTTTTGAAGCTATTTATTTCTCAAATAAAGACCGAATAATACTTATTTCAAAGGAATATTTGAGGCACCTGAAAATATTGAGGCAGATTAAATTGTTATATATCAGTTTGTCAGCCACACAAACAAACATTGATACTTTCTTGGTCAGTGGCTTTGGCAGATTTATCTGAAAATGCTACAAGGATTTTAACAGATTAACAGATTAACAGAGTTGGAAGGAACCTTGTAGGTCATCTAGTCCAACCCCCTGCTCAAGCAGGAGACCCTACACCATTTCTGACAAATGGCAGTCCAGTCTCTTCTTGAAAGTCTCAAGTGATGAGGTTCCCACAACCTCCGAGGGCAAGCTGTTCCATTGGTTGATTGTTCTCACTGTCAGAAAGTTCCTCCTTGTTTCTAGGTTGAATCTCTCCTTGATCAATTTCCATCCATTATTCCTTGTCTGTCCTTTGGGTGCTTTGGAGAATAGCTTAACTCCTCTTTGTGGCAACCCCTCAAATATTGGAACACTGCTATCATGTCTCCCCTGGTCCTTCTCTTCACTAGACTGTCCATGCCCAGTTCCTGCAACCGCTCTTCATATGTTTTAGTCTCCAGTCCCCTAATCATCCTGGTTGCTCTCCTCTGCACTTTTTCTAGAGTCTCAATATCTTTTTTTATAGTGTGGTGACCAAAACTGGATGCAATACTCCAAGTGCGGTCTAACTAAGGCTTTATAGAGTTGTATTAGTACCTCACTTGACCTAGATTGTATCCCTCTGTTAATGCAATTTAGGATTGCATTGGCTTTTTTGGCTGCCGCTGCACACTGCTGGCTCATGTTTAGCTAGTTGTCCACTAGGACTCCAAGATCCCTTTCACAGTCACTGCTATTAAGCCTGGTTTCACCCAGTTTATATGTATATTTTTGGGGTTTTTTACCTATGTGTAGGACTTTATTTTTTTCTACATTGAATTTCATTTTGTTAGAGAGGGTCCAGCGCTCAAGTCTGTCAAGTTCCGTCTGGATTTTGAGCCTATCTTCTAGGGCCGTGATGGCGAACCTATGGCACGGGTGCCACAAGTGGCACGCGGAGCCATATCGGTGGGCACGCGAGCTCAGGTCCGGCGTGCATGTGTGCACCAGCCGGCTGATTTTCGGGCCTTCTGGGCCCACTGGGAGTCGGGAAACAGGCTGTTTCCAGCCTCCAGAGGGAGTGGGGAAGGCCGTTTTCGCCCTCCCCAGGCTCCTAGAAAGGCTCTGGAGCCTGGGGAGAGCGAAAAATGGGCGTGCCATTGCATGCTGGGAGCAGGGGGGTCATGCATGCATGTGCGGGGGTGCATGGAATTATGAGTGTGGGCACGCACACATGTGATCCCCCGCATTCCCCCCCCTTTTGGCACGCGAACCAAAAAAGGTTCGCCATCACTGTTCTAGGGTGTTAGCTATTCCTGCCAGTTTAGTGTCATCTGCAAATTTGGTAAGTTCCCCTTCTATTCCCTCATCTAAATCGTTGATGAAAATATTGATGAGTACTGGGTCTAAGACGGAACCTTGTGGTACCCCACTGCTTACTTCTCTCCATGTGGACTTAGACCCATTGAGGACTACTTGTTGAATACGGTTTGTCAGCCAGTTGTGAATCCACCTGGTGGTGAGGTTGTCTATCCCACTTAGTTTACGAAGAAGTAGGTTATGGTCTACTTTGTCGAATGCCTTGCTGAAGTCTAAGTATATTATGTCCACAGTGTTTCGATGGTCTACTAGTTTAGTCACGGTGTTGAAGAATGAAATGAGATTGGTTTGGCATGATCTGTTTTTAACAAAACCGTGCTGGCTGCTAGTTATTACTTTATTTGTTTCTAGGTGTTCACAGATGTTTTTAAATTATCTTTTCCAGTATCTTCCCAGGTATTGATGTTAGGCTGATTGGTCTGTTTCCTGGGTCTGTTTTTTTTTTCATTTTTGAAGATGGGAACCACATCAGCTCTTTTCCAGTCCTCTGGTAGTTCCCCGGTATTCCAGGATTTTTGAAAGATGTGGTGCAGTGGTTCTGAGATGACATCTGCCAGCTCCTTTAGAACCCTGGGATGTAATCCGTCCGGTCCATTTAATGCTTTACTAGTATGTTTCATATCTGTCCCTGCTGCACTGACTTTACAAGCACGTCTTATAGAGTGAAAAAATACATTATGCAATTTGTCCTTTGTTTAAGGCAATATGGGCTCCCACTGTGTTTTCCTTGAGAAAAGGTCCAATTCTTTTTGTTATCTGGTAGAAAATGTAAAGCTGCAACAACACAACTCCTGTTCTGTCGCAGCCCTCCTGCCCTTCCCTGCTCCTGCCCTATAAATTTTCCTGCTTCAGATGAAATCTCCGGATAATTCTATTCTCATTCAGAAATTATAATCCACAGTGTGCTGGTCATGACATTTCTCATATATTTGATTTTACTTCTTCTGCTGAGGGCACAGTGACCTGATCCTGCTTCCCCTCATAGAATCTTACTAATAGCTTTGCTACACAAAGCAGCATGAATTATCTGTGAGCGACATACACCTTCCATTATTTAAAGATCCTGAGTAGATTTAATACTTACCGGTATTACCATAGCAACTTTGTAATAAAATGTCATAGTCAATTATTCTGTTTAATTACTTTACTTTTAAGGTTTTAGAGGCCCGGTAGGTAAACCAGGAACACAAGGAGGAGGAGGTATAGCTGCATCTCCAGGCTTCAGAGGTGATGAAGGAGGACAAGGGCTGCACGGCCCAGCAGGCTTTGAAGGTAAATCCTAAAGTTCTTCTCTTTTTTGTATCTTCTCAGACATTTCATCTAACTGAAGGTTTAATTCTGCATCCAATATATTCATTTATATTTCCCCAGTTAAATAAATGCAGAATTGCAACTGCAATTCAGGTCAGTTGAATTGTGAATGTGAGCCAAAATAATCTAAAGAAAAAATATAGGTGTTTTTTTAAAAAAAGATAAGGCACCTAAGCAGCCATTATTTGAAAGATTCACCTAAGAGGGCATAAATTTGGAATAGACATTCCATGTCTTTCTCACGCAAGAAGTAATTTAGATGGTGTTTACCTACTTTTTTTTAATAAATATGTTTATCAAAATTGATCTTTAAATAGTGAACTATTATTGGAAAAAATGATGTTATAGTCTGATATTTTGCTTCATGTGATCTTATCAGTTTTTTAAATTACTATTATTAAAAGAGTGTTAAAACAAGCCTTTCAGATGGCATAGTGAGCCTGGCAGATCCTACTGAAGATACCTATAGAGGTTGTCTGCTTCTATATAACAACTTGGTATCTAACCCAACTTTTTGTTGGAATGTTTAACTTTTAAGCATGGTATGCGAATAATATCTAAGGGTTGCAGAAATGAAGAGGATGGTTCATCCCATAGTAGAGCTTCAGCTTTCCCAGATATTCAGGAATATGTATTTATGAGTACCACTGCATGCCTAATGTTGTCAACCCCAAAGACTGCCTGATCACCACAACCAGTGCAAAAAGAGCGGTGTCGACCTGCATTTCCTTCCAACAGCCAATTAAAAAGCACATATTTTCCCCTCCACAACATCTCTGTATTTGCTGTTATTTTAAAGGACACTTCCTTTATCCTTTGGAGAGTAGCATAGAGATAATTGTCCATGGATATAACATGCTTCAGTCACCAATCTTCGTGCTTAATAACACACCTTGCATGGTCTGATCATTTAAATATATTATTTGAACAAAATACATGAAACAGATGTTGGAATGCTACAAAGCACAATGCACAACCTGAGCCTTTTAGCATTTCTAGGAATGCCATAAAAGTCCCATTGGGTGGGAGGAATCTTCTAGGGAAAGGGCTAGCTTCCTTGTACAAATGGGAGCTTTGTGACCTCATGGTCTGAGGACTCCAAATGGGTTCCCAGCCAGAAAAATACCTTTAAAAGCAACATCCTGCCTTTATATTTCTCTAGGTGCAGCAGGTGTTCCTGGTACTCCTGGACTGCAAGGTATGCCAGGCCGCAGTGTTAACATAGGTTATCTTCTTGTGAAGCACAGCCAATCTGCTCAAGAGCCAATGTGTCCAGAGGGCATGAACCAACTTTGGAGCGGCTACAGTTTATTGTACTTTGAAGGACAAGACAAAGCGCATAACCAGGATCTCGGTATGCATTTTAGCTGCTTAGTAAATAATACACTGTAAATTTTTAAAATAGCATTTCAATAAATAAACAAACAAACAAACAAACAGAATAGCTATTCAATGGCATAAACTCATTACAGACCATTTCAGCAGATGCATGGATTATTACCCTGAAAGAAGAGTATTTCCACCATGGCTGGGCCAATATTAAACATCTGACAGGCAAACAGAGAAAAAGAAACAAATGTAAAAGGCTCCAAAGGTGATTGTGTCCATTCATAACATAGTTCTTGAACATGAGGCAAAAACTCATGCAAGTAATTAAGACTTACAATCAGGTCTTCTGGAGGAGGACCAGAACTGCATGCCGTATTCTAAGTGTAGCCTCACTAGTGCAGTATAAAGCGGCATTATCGCTACTCAGGATCTTGATACTATTCCTCTGTTCATATAGCACAGGACTGCATTGGCTTTTTCGGCAACTGCAGCACATTGCTGGCTCATACTTAAGTGGTGATTCACTAGGACTTTAGATCTTTTTCACCTGTTGAGCCAGGTACCATCTATTCTGTACCTGTGTGTTTGGTTTTCCCTGCCTAAGTGTAGAACCTTACTGAAAATTAATACTAGAGAAATGAAAAAATATATCCTGGGGGTGGAAGCATTCTGGCACTTTGCTAAGTTCTCAAATATATTAACATTTCCCCTTTCCAATCTTTCACAGGGAAGTTTCTGAAATATTTCAGAACTTCAGAAGTACCTACTTGTTTGGAAGACAGCCTTTATTGTTTTAAACTTCCAGAACAAACTACACCTGGAGTCACATTGGTGATTATTCTCTGTGTTTATTCTTGTAGGCCTGGCTGGGTCATGTTTGGCTCGATTCAGCACTATGCCTTTCCTTTACTGCAATCCGGGGGATGTCTGCTACTATGCAAATCGTAATGATAAATCCTACTGGCTCTCAACCACAGCCTCTCTTCCAATGATGCCTGTGGCAGAAGACGAAATCAGACCTTATATCAGTCGCTGTTCTGTCTGTGAAGCTCCTGCTCTTGCCATTGCTATTCACAGTCAAGATATTACTATTCCTCACTGTCCTGAAGGCTGGCGCAGTTTATGGATTGGGTATTCTTTCCTTATGGTATGTGCTGCTTTTGCTGATTTGGGTACAGATTCAGAATGCTTTTAAAATTATATTTATCTCCTGTTTTATGTAAGGTTATTTATTTATTTATGGTGGCTGCCCAACTCACAAAATTGCAAATCTGGATGGCTAATATGGGATTAAAAGTAAGAACAAAAAGAAACTAATGCATAGCGAGCGTGCAGTGTGTGAAATGAGATGATGCGCGTGCAGCGCACCGGTAGGCAGGTAAGAGGAACCCGCCCCTGCCTGTAGCCATTTGTCAGGCCCAAAACCAAGAATAACACACGAGGGTTCTTCCAAGCTGACTTCTTTAGTGTTTCGCCCCTATAGACGAAATGTTGCGACTGAAGACTCTGCTGTCTGCAACTACAATATACTCTGTGAACTATTAGAGAGAGCCCGTCTTCACCCTCTTTCTTTCACATATAGCAGCATCTAAAATGAGTTGCCTCTTACTTCCCTGGAATACACAATCTCCCTGCTGGGAATCCACCTCAATACATTGCATCAATTCATCCTTTCATATACATAGGCTAGATTTACATTTTTCTTTATCATGGTTTACAGGTAGTCCTCAACTTACCGCCACAATTGAACCCAAAATGTATGTTGCTAAGTGAGAAATTTGTTAAGTGAGTTTTGTCCCATTTTACAACTTTTCTTGCCACATTTGTCAAGTGAATCAGTGCAGTTGTTTTCAAAAGCTTTCATTGATACCTATGGGTTTAAAAATGAAGAGACTATGGGGCAAATACGAAGTCCATAAATTTATGATTCTACTTAATTTTCTGTTTATTTTTCTGGTTATTTATTCACCCTTTTAAGAAGTAAAAATATTGGCACAATATCATCAGAGTTCCAAGCATTTAGATTACATTTGAAAAATACAGGTCCATAATTTTGCCATATTAATTTATTAAAGCATATATACTCAATATTTTAGGTATGAGCACTTCAGTTACATTTATTTATTCATATATTCATTCAATTTCCATAGCCGCCCATCTCAATGTTGTAGTTGATTATCTTTTTGATCATACAGTGGCTTATTTAGATATTTCAGACAGCATAATAAATTACACTCCCTACATTAGACTGCATTAGTTTCAGAAAACAGAGTGTCTGACATGAGGAAAAGAGCTGCCTAGAATGGGTCATATAGAACGTCTCTGAACAGATCTCTGTATTTTCCCACATTGATTTTCAGTTCATAAATCTAGTGCATTAAACTCCTGTTCAACACCAGTCAGATAAGTGAAATTATAGTGGCCATTACAGACAATAGCCTCTCTGTGTTTTAACTCTGAAATAAAATGGTGTTAAAAGAAACAGTATTAGTGGACAATACTGGGCAGATGGAACCTTTGTTAATCCACACTTGATTGATATCCCTCCTTCCCTGAGATGAAAGCTAGTATATGAAAAGTCTCATAAAAGATTTTTATGATCACCACTACCTGTAATGTACTTTTGTAATATATTTGAATTGTTGTTATCTGGTTTCTTCTAGCACACTGCAGCTGGTGGCGAAGGAGGAGGGCAGTCACTGGTTTCTCCAGGTAGCTGCCTGGAAGACTTCAGATCCACGCCATTCATTGAATGCAATGGTGCTCGGGGGACCTGTCACTACTTTGCAAACAAATACAGTTTTTGGCTTACTACCATTGACCATCAATTTCAACACTCACCTTCTTCAGATACTCTCAAGGCTGGACTCATCCGAACACATATAAGCAGATGCCAAGTGTGTATGAAAAATTTGTAAAACAAACACACACACACACACCCCAAAAAAAGAAATAAGTCACTTCAAAGTGGCATGGATTAGATTTTGTTGGTGCTTATTTAACTTATTACCTCATCATTTGAACACCATTGTCATCTAGAAGAACAAACACTGCAAGTACATATAACCGAACAATTGTTCAGCCTTTCATGTAATTGTGATTTTGCTTTTATATGCTGCAAATAATGCAGTCTGTTATGGGAATAAAACAATAGACGAAGTTTCATTGTTAAATACACTTGCTGTCATGTAAGTCTGATTTACTGTCAAAAGATGTTTATCTTTTTTCCAATGTATTACTGAACACTACTAACTCTTAGTCATTGAGTATTAAATAAACATTTAAGCACAAATGCAAACTATGTTAGAATTTAGGATTTTAAACTCTATTTAGCAAACTCATATTGTTAAAATGCAAATGCCATTTCAACATCCTCAAAACAGTGAAAAATAAGCTGCATGCTTGCTCTAAGGGAGTCCTGCTTTAGCTGAGGTCTTTGGTTACAAATCCAACAGAACTACATTTTTTATGACTGAAGGAAACATGCATGGAATATACTTTTGTTATATTTCAAGGCCTTTATTTTTATACACTGTTACTTTATTAAACATCCTGTTGCTATTAGTGCCTAATTATTTCAAAAGTCTGCAGAGAATGAACAATAAGCTTTATGTGTCACTTGACTTTTTTTGAATGCAATCTTATATTATTCTATGCAATATCCTCAATGGATAGACATAGCCCATTAGACCAGAATTCACTTATCTTAATATTACTTTAGTATGGCTTGGAGATAAATAATCTATGGCTTTTAGATGATTATTTTCTAGCTGGGTTGATGAGAAATTATGGTTTGGAATCCATATCTGAAGGTACTTTGCCTATTTAGGCAAATACTACTTTGCCTAATTCTGTTCAACCGGTGCTGGGTATCACAGAATCTGTCATAATAATCTCATAATTTCAGGAATAGCACAAAAGGAAGGTGTTTAGAAAATTATGCCTTGCATAATTCTCCAATTGCAATTATAACTAGAGTCAAGAACCACCCCACTAGAGAGTATCATTTAGTAAGATTTGTGAGCGTCCATACTTAGGAATGTGACATTTGTCATTCTTCCCAATATAAGGATGATAAGACTCAATTAGTATCACATTCTTGGGAGGGAAGTGAGTGACAGAAAAGGCATATTTGCCCAGAAAGAATTAGGACTGTGCCTGGGAAAGTGAGACTTTTCTCATAGCAGTGTAATACCAAAGCTGTGATTATGTGCATACTTAACTCCACAAATGAAGCTTGACTGGCCTCCAAGTAAACATAAAATTGTTGAGTAAATCAGTTTCTATCCCCAATTCCTCCACCAGTGTGGACAAGCAGATGAAATCAACGCTGAATCTCAACGCTGCAAGTGGCAACAATCCACTTTGGGTGGCAGGTATAGGGCAGCTGCCCAGACTAATCTGTAATTGGGCACTTGGGACTTCCCACTGTTCCCCGGAGTGTTTCCTTCCCAAACCAAATCCTGAATAAGAAATGCTCAAATTTCCTTTCATGTGTTTCTCCTTTGTACTTAGGATCACAGTGTTTTATTTTGTGTGATAAATAAAAGTATCAACTTTTTCTTATTGAATTGGTATGGGTTTTATAAGACATGACTTAAATCCTAAAAAAAGAAGAAGAAAAAGAATCCCATGTAAAGAAACAACCCATATATGAAGTGACTTGAAGGGGACAGGACAAGAGAATCCAGGGAGTTCTTATTTAAAAGGCCCTGGCATTCCCAACGTCCCTGTCTAGTAAACTCTAGCAGCACGGAGGTTGCATTGGAAATGTACATATCTAAAGCATCAGTCTTAGATGCAGAGCATGTAATCACACTTTCAAATCAATTTAAATTCTTCACATTTAAGGAAATTCTGTTGATCTATTTCTTACATATCTAATAAAACTGAAAAGGTTTCAGAATTAGAAGAGCACCATGTGGATTTAGAGGCCCAATTATTTTTTATGGATTTCCAGGCCGTGTCTTTCAGTTTCCTCCCAATTCTCATTTACTATTAAAATCTATTTCCTCCAAGGATGAGCTCAGCACTGTTATTTCCTGCCAGAACTCAGTCCTAAAATAAATACCATAATGTACCATATTTGGGATTCAGATACAATATACCTAATCCAGGCATACTTTAGCCCATAATCTCTAGTTTTATCAATTATTGTCACAAAACTAATTAGTAAATTTTATTGCTAATATAGTCTAAAAAATAGGTAGAGGTAAAGAGCTGTTTTGTGTCAATAGATTGTTTGATCAGCTTCATAGTAATTTTTTTCACATTGAGAAAATGTGGAGATAATTGTAGATCTTTAGAAAAAGTAATCTTCCTAACAAGGGAAAATTCAAGTTGATATTTTTATATAATTCCCCAAAAATCACTATCACCGATACATTGTTATCACTGATTACAACCAAAATATTTAAATAATTTTGATTCTGTAACAATCAAGTTCCCTGTTATATTGCAATCATCTCCATAACAAAACACATCCATTTTCTTCCCTGTCCTCACCCACTTTTACAAATTAATGTTCCCCCTAGCCATGTACTCATATCCACTTTTATGACTATTAATTATTCATAATTTAACAAAAATATGCTTAAATAATTTCACCAGAATCTGATCTACTAATAACCAAAAATATTTACTGTTACTGATTTAGAACATAATTCATCAACTCCCTGGAATTTCAAAGATTGAAGCTAATAGTACAATTATAAACATTATTAGTCCCAATACCAATAATTCACCACTGAATTCAGATCAACCTAAAACTGCAGACTACTTTGTGAATTCCTGGTGCATTTTGTTGTTGGAGAAATGGGAATACATTTTTTGCCTAACAACAAATGTCTGGGTTATATTGATAGTGACTCTATATTGATAGTGACTCAATCCCATTCTATTGATTTGACTTTCCTTTTTGGTCTGGCTCCGGTGGCCCACAACCATGCAATTAGTGAGGAGGGAGAAAAGGAAAGAAAAGTTTGCTACAATTCTTTATTTTGCTGAAAAAATATGGTATGAAATGGCTGATCAACATCTATCTCCTTCCTGAAATCTATTTCTTCATTTATAAATTCCTCCTTACTACATAATGAATGCCACATATCAAAAGATTCTTGCCAAAACAAATACTAAAGATTCATGTGTAAAACAGCATACAGTATCATAAATTTAATGTGGAGGGGGCCAAAAAAAAATCATAATGGGCTTTAAAAGCTTTCACTAATAGACTCCAAGCTCCCCTTCACTGAAGTTTTTTTTTTCTGATTACATCATTTAACTGTTACAAAAATCCATTCTGATAGAAGATGCAGTTTGTCTGGTTGGCCTTGTTATTTTTGCATTGTCTTCATTCAAATTTCTTTTTGCAGTATTGTAACACTTTTGCGTTGTTTTAACATTTTTCTGCCTTGTCCTTCAATTGGTGTAAAAATGCATTCAGAGTTATCTGCAGCATGCAGTGTGTGTGTTTTTAGCAGTCTTGCAGTTATTTAAGTCTACTGTTTGTGGCAAGCCTTCAGCTTTTTGTTGCAAAATTACCGGTACTACCATTTCAAATACAGTTTCAAAAAGATGGTCCACATTATAACCAGTTTTCGCACTAGTTTCAAAACACATTTTTTCTGCTGCTGGAGCATTTACCTCATCCAACATTTTATACTTGAGGATTTTCCTATAAAATGCTGCGGCATCATTCATATGGACTTGTTTTTTCACCTTTGTAGAAATGGAACTGTTGGAGGGCTTCTCAAACTGATGCTTGTCTTCTGATTCTGGCAAAGAGGCACACGCATCTGTCAGGTCCACTTTGTTCCCAGCAATAACAAAGAGACAATCTGGGCTGGCGGAATCTGTTAATGCCAAGAACCTATCCTCAAGTTCCACCATGCTCTGTAAGTTAGTTACATCATATGTGAGAATAACAGCTGCTGCTCCTCGGCAATACATGGACCCAAGGCCGTGGAACTGCTCGCGACCTGGAAGAAAAAACACAATACTGAAAGATGATTAGAGGACTGGAGGCTAAAGCATATGCAGAACGGTTGCAGGAACTGGGTATGTCTAGTCTAGTGAAAAGAAGGACCAGGGGAGACATGATAGCAGTCTTCCAATATCTCAGGGGTTGCCATAAAGAAGAGGGAGTCAAACTATTCTCCAAAGCACCAGAAGGCAAGACAAGCAACAGATGGAAACTAATCAAGGAGAAAAGCAACCTGGAATTAAGGAGAAATTTCTTGACAGAACAATTAATCAGTGAATGGAAGGGTTTGCCTTCAGAAGCTATGGGTGCTCCATATGCTATGGAGGTTTTTAAGAAGAGAATGGACAGCCATTTGTCCAGAATGGTATAGGGCCGTGATGGCGAACCTATGCACGCAGAGCCCTCTGTGGGCACGCGTGCCATCGCCAGCTGCTCTTCTGATTTCCGGCACAGTCTTCATGGGTGCCAGAGTGCCTGAAAACGCCCTGAAAATGCCCCGAAAAATGCCCAAAAAACAGCCATGCATGCTCCGGCCAGCTGGTCTTTGGGTTTCCGGTGCTCCAGCGCGCATGAAGACTAGCTGACCGGCACACATGCACATGCTGGAAACCCAAAGACCAGCTGGCCGGACCAGCTGGCGCATGCCTAGTCGTGTTTCCGGTGCTCCCGCATGCGCACATGCACATGCATGCACGCACGTTCCGGTTTGGGTACTCGGTGCTGAAAAGGTTCGCCATCACTGGCATAGGGTCTCCTACTTGTGGCAAAGGGTTGGACTAGACCTCCAAGCAGGGGTGAAATCCAGCAGGTTCTGGAGAACCGGTAGTGGAAATTTTGAATAGTTTGGAGAACCGGTGGCAGAAATTTTGAGTAGTTCGGAGAACCAGCAAATACCACCTCTGGCTGGCCCCCGAGTGGGGTGGGAATAGAGATTTTGCAATATCCTTCCTCCAGGAGTGGGGAGGAAATGGAGATTTTGCTGTATCCTTCCCCTGCCACACCCACCAAGCACAGAACATGTAGTAAAAAAAATTTGGATTTCACCACTGCCTCCAAGGTCACTTCCAACTCTGTTTTCTGTTAAGTAAAGAATACTGGCTTGACAATAAAAATAGTCTAAATATGAATTTCTGAATTTTCCCAACAGTTTTGTTGTACTTTTCCAACAACTGAAAACTCACACCAAGCAGACCATGAATTCACTTTGAATTGGACAGACTTCAGTAATGCAAATCTCTCCCGTTATACTGGCCAGGAAGATAAGGAAACTTTGTCCACCATGCCACCTTAATATAAAATCCCCAAAAGTGGTTGCTGCTACCATTCCATAATAAATGTTAAAAATCCTGCATATAGTCCTGTTACTGACGCAATAGCGTGAAAGCTTCTTTTGGAAAAGCTGTTTAAGTTATGGCAGAAGCCCAAAAAACTCTTGGATGTTCCCAAAAAGCTGAAATGCAGGGCCTAAACTAAAACAGGAGCCAGGCGCTGGAGTGAAAACCCTTCCAAGGAACTGAGCGGGCGCAGTGCCGGAAAGGCAGACAACCGGGCCGAATCGGCCGCTCAGCTCCCGCGGAAGGGCTCCTCCGACCGCAAACGCTGACTTCCCACGGCGGAGCGAGTATGCGCTGCTAGCAAGCAGCAGTGGGCGTGTCGGGCTGCTTTTCCGAAGTTGGCAAAGTTAGCCGAGCGCGGCGTGGCGCCTCTTGTCCCGCGCATGGTCCCCTCGGCCTCGGAGGCGCAAGAGGGAGAGCCCCTACCACCCCGCCGCTGCCGGGAAAAAAGCAAAGTCGCCGATGTCGCCCCCGTCCCCCTTCACCTGCCGTGTCCCAAACCGAGATGTTGTGGGGGCCCCACTGCTTGAGGTAGAAGGCGCCCCCGACGGTGCTAACGGTGTCCTGGAAGCGCCGCTCCATGTAGCGGTGGAGCAGCGACGTCTTGCCCACGTTCATGTCACCCAACAGCACCACTTTTCCGTCAGGCTTCATGTTGTCCCGCCGGGCGTGATGGCGCACCCTTCCCCGTCCTCCCGGCGCTCCTGGAGTTCTTCGGAGAAGAGAGGCGGAGTTGCGCTTTCGCTCTCCTCCGAGGGCGGAGGTGAAGAAGGGAAAGGGACGGCGCAGGACGATCGGTGGCGAAAGCCCTATGGGGAGAGCCGGACGCTCGCAGGAGCTCTGACCGGCGGGGGCCGCGCTCGCCGCCTCCTCCCGGGAACGCGGCTAAGCAATTAATGCTGGTGAAGATGGCTCGGCCATGGTTTGCTTAATCGTGATTTACTGACTAAACCGAAGTAGAACTGTGGATGGCAAAGGACGGACTGGCTTCCTACTAGCACAGCTGTCAAAACCGAACAAGCTCCATTATGATAATACTCTATTTTAGAGTGTACTTCTGTATTAAGTTTAAAGATGTGACAGAATATTTCAAAATCGTATTAATGAAGAAATATGAGCTAAAATAAGTAGCTCGCGCTCAGATCCACCCCCACATACAAAGTTGCAATATAAATTGCCCCATTTCCTTTTATTTCTTTGATCTATTAAATTCTCTTACAAAATCCATTTATCTCTCTCAACACTTTATCTGATTCTGTTTTTCCCATCAGAGAGCTCTCCTTATTTTCTACGGAGATTTCTTTAGCGTAGCTTGTTTCTGTGGAGTAAGTCACACACTGAATATAAATGGTTTTCCTTTTGAGTAAATATCCATAGGATTGTTATATACCATGAAAGAGCAACAGTATAAGAAAAACTGAATGATTAAGTGAAAAAATGAGATACAGTATAGTCTTTGATTTATGATCATAATTGAACCTGCAGTTAAGCAGCTCACCATGTGACTGATTTTACTACTTATTACCATGTGACTATCTTGTATGTTGAACCCTTATAAAGGGACTCATGCAAAATGTTTCTTTTACAAGAAGTTTGTTATATTTTCTTCCTATGGAATGTGCTTATTTGGCCTGTGCTGGCTGGAAAAAAGCCTGAAAAAGCTCCATTGGAAGTCAAGCAAAAAAATCAGAATCTTAGCTTGTGTTTATATATTAGCTGGATACCTGTGCTTCGTTAGGAAACTATGTAATCAGGCTTGATAAATTGACACTTAAAACTTGAAAATTAATGAGTAGTTATGATTGGCCTCTCCCCTCCCCTCTCCTTCTCTCCCTCAGGCTTGCCCCACAGAAGCCTCTCTTCTCCCTTCTCTTCCTCAGGCTTGCCCCACAGAAGCCTCTCCTCTCCCCTTCTCTCCCTCAGGCTGGCCCCACTGATCTTTTAACCCCTTCTCTCCCTCAGGCTTGCCCCACAGAAGTCTCTTCTATCTTATCCCCTTCTCTTCCTTTCAGGTGGGGAAGTGGAGTAGAATGTCTAACTCCTTAGCATGGAGTAGCATGTCTAAACTCCCAGCCCGCAGGCCAGATGAGTCACATGCTAGCATGCCCACTGGCAGTTGGAACAGAATTCTTTTTAGGTGGGGAGGGGGAGTAGAACTGCTTAGAGTAGAACTGTCTAACTGCTTAGCATCAGAGCGTGTTAATTACTGTATAAGAATTACTAATGATCTGATGGTCATTTCGAAAAATCCTTTATTAGCGAGCACCTAGAAGCCAAGAGGAACATATGTGCTGAATTTCAGGTTTTACGGTTCCAGTGATTTTGTGATGAGTGAGTGGATTTCACTTTTATATATTGTATTTTTCGGAGTATAAGATGCTCCAGACTTTTGGGGGGAGGAAAACAAGAAAAAAAATTCTGCCTTTGCCTCCCAGCATCCATCCGGGATTCATCTGGCCCGTTCGGTGCGGCCCGTTCGCCGCCACTGCAGCCCATTCACTGTGGCCCGTTCGCCGCCGGCACGGCCCATTCACCGCTGCCCATTTGCCACAGCCTGTTCGCCACCACCGCGGCCCGTTCAGCATGGCCCAGGGGTGAAATTCTACCGGTTTGGCCCAGTCCGGGCATACCAGTAACAGTGGCCGCCAGTGGTTTGGAGAACCGGTAGCCAGTGGCAGCATGAGGCTCCACCTGCCCATACATCATTTTCTTTTCTTTTTTCCCCCAATAAATTTTATTTGTTTTTGGTCTTTCAACATCTTATGTTGTGAGCATTTGCTTTCTGAGTTTCATACATCCATACAATATTCTTAACAATATTTTTTGTTTTTAAAATAATTACAATCCATTATCATTTCATTTTCAATACATCTCTCACATTTCTTTTCCTTTTAATATCTGTCTTTAGTCTTTTTCCCCTCTTATTTTATCCCTATTTTAATTCCATCAATCAAAGATGTGGTCATTTCCCAACTTATATATTTCTAATATTAGTATATATATTTTTCTTTTTTTGTGAGATTTATATACCGCCGCACAGTGCAAGTACTCTCTAAGTGGTTTACACCAGTAAGCAATGTATATTTATATTGCCCCCAACAATCTGGGTCCTCATTTTATCTACCTTGGAAGGATGGAAGGCTGAGTCAACCTTGAGCTGGTGAGATTTGAACCGCTGACCTGCGGATCACAGTCAGCTAAAGTGGCCTGTAGTACTGCCTCTAACCGCTGCGCCACCTTGGCTCATTCACTTATTTCCTAAACATTAATAAAAATCAGCTTATAATTTCTTTATCCTCTTTTCCACACATTACTTTTCCCATTCAAAATATATTTCAAAATTACATATTTCAATCTTTATATTTTTTCTATTTTTCAATCTTCATCTTTTCTTATGTTATTTTATAACTTCATTTCTACATGTTATTCATAAACATACACATTAACACAAATTTTTATCTCTTATATCCCAACACATATAACTTCATTTCTACATGTTTCTTCTATCATCAAACTTATATTCAAAAATATTACTTTTCTTTTTTCCCCATATAAAACATATTTAAAAGTTACATATTTTCAATCTTCATCTTTTCTATTATCAAACTTATATTCAAAAATATATTGAATGTTTCAATCTTTATATTTTCTTCTATTTTTCAATCTTCATCTTTTCTTATATTATTTTATAACTTCATTTCTACATGTTATTCATACATATATTTTATCCTTATTACAATGAACAATTTTTTCATACTTATATAATACTAGTAAATTAATTAAACATACACATTGACACTAATTTTTATCTCTTATATCCAAACACCTATAACTTCCTTTCTACGTTTCTTCTATCATCAAACTTATATTCAAAAATATTACTTTTATTTTCCCCCCATACAAAGCCTATTTAAAAGTTACATATTTTCAATCTTCATATTTTCTATTATCAGACTTATATTCAAAAATATTACTACTAATTTACAACTTTTTTTCTTTTATCCCTTCTCTTTTACCCTGCTCCAAAGTTCTAATCCTCTTTTCTTTCTCGGTTGCCTCCCCCATATTTCTTTTAGCTCTCTCATTTCTATCTCTCTCTCTCTTTTTTTTTTTGCTATAGTCTCTATCTTTCTCTCTTCTCTTTTTCCCATTTTGTTGTCTGATCTTTCCCCTTCTAGCTTTCTTTTCCTTCCTTATCTTTCCCATACCAGAGACCTTCCCCTTCTGCTTTGCTACCTTTTTCACCCTCTGTATTTCAATCATCCCTTTGTTGTATTTTCTTTCTTGTAGCTTGTTTCTTGGTTCCTCTGTTTCTTTCACTCTTCCAAAGTTCTCCATCTTTTCCTTGTTTGTCTGAACTGCATTTGTTATTTTTTGCATTATATTTTCCAGTTTCAGTTCTATACAATCCATAACTTGAAATATTTCTTCAGTTCCCACACACTGCTTGTTTATAATAGTCTTAGTATGCTTTCCACATCTTTATTTCCACTTGGTATCATTTTTGCCACAAAGTTTAATCCACGTTATGTGTCCAACAAAGAGAAAAATTCCAAGTTACACCCTTTCCCCCCCCAAATGGTGCTCCTGCTTCAAATCAGAAATTCCTCTTCATTATACTGTGCTCTCAGTTCGTTATTTTATATTTATAAAATGTTGTTTTTAAAGATAAAACTGTTTAACAATAAAATAAAAAAACCTGCACCTTCTCCAGAAAGCTCTGAAAACTTGGCTCTAGTCCCAGGTCTATTAATCTTTGTCTAGGGCTTTTGTTTTGTTTGATTTTTGTTGTCTGTAATATTATTTCAGTCTGGGCTGTCTATTTGGTGTAATGTTTTTATATATTTTAATGTTTTTTTCTAGCTTTTCTACGCTGTCCAGAATAACCAGCTTAGATTATTATTAACCCAGTTATAATTCCATATTGTTGGATCTGGCCGTGCCCAAATATAACTAAGGGTTACTAGTTTAAGAAATTCAAAGCCCCTACCTACTTACTCCAATCCTGCCTCTATCAAAATCATAGATAACATCCACCTTCCCTTAACCTCTCAGTTGAGCGATGTTACTGTTATACCCCTGTGCAAGGAGTTTTTACATGACCTCTACTGGGAGGGGGGGGGGAGAAATTTCTCTATTTTCACAGTGTGTGTAACGTGCCCAGTGCCCTATGAGCCATTTCATTCGACAGTAAGGTCTAAGTTTTATAATGTCACTATCCTCTACTCCATCAGCCAGGTGAATAGCAGATAACAGATAACCAGAGCTGGAAGGGACCTTGCAGGTCATCTAGTCCAGTGTTTTTCAACCACTGTGCCGCGGCACACTAGTGTGCCGTGACATAGTGTAAGGTGTGCCGTGGGAAAAACACCCGCCGGGTGTTTTTGCTACGGGACATCTCTGTGTCCCAAAAGTTGGTTTCGGGACACAGAGATGCCTCTATTACCGTATTAGCCCTGGAGCCCTTACGCCGCCCTGCATCTCGGTCTCTTGGGGCTTGTCCGGCAGCCTGCTGGGAAGGCTGCGACGCAGGGAGTGAAGGAGCTGCTATTGCCGCTCCGGCATGTCTCTGTGGCTGACCGGGGAGCCGCGTCCTTGTTAACAATGGAGAAGCTGCGCGGAGCAGAGGCGCCTGGCGAGCGAGGTGAGTGGCTACATCGGCTGCAGGCTCCTGCCCGCGTCTCCCGCCCGCCCGCCTCTCATTCTTTTAAATGCTAAGGCAAGAGGTGGGCAAGCGGGCGGGAGACGCGGGCAGGAGCCTGCCGCCGATGCAGCCACTCGCCTCGCTCGCCAGGCGCCTCTGCTCTGCGCAGCTTCTCCATTGTTAACAAGGACGCAGCTCCCCGGTCAGCCACAGAGACATGCCGGAACGGCAATAGCAGCTCCTTCCCTCCCTGCGTCGCAGCCTTCCCAGCAGGCTCCAACAAGCCCCAAGAGACCGAGATGCAGGGCGGCGTCAGGGCTCCAGGGCTCCTTCGCCGCTTGGCCGGAGAACAGTAGGGATGCTGCCACGGTCGGGGACTCAGTCGGGTGGCTGCAGCCCCGCGGGAGACGGCAACAGAGGTTCCTTCTTTCTCCTACAGGGAGAAAGACAGAAGGAAGGAAGGAAGGAAGGAAGGAAGGAAGGAAGGAAGGAAGGAAGGAAGGAAGGAAGGAGAAGACAGACAGACGGACAGAATGAATGAAAGAAAGAAAGAAAGAAAGAAAGAAAGAAAGAAAGAAAGAAAGAAAGAAAGAAAGAAAGAAAGAAAGAGAAGTTAGGAAGAAAGAAAGAAAGAAAAAGAAAGAAACAGAAAGAAAGAAAGAAAGAAAGAAAGAAAGAAAGAAAGAAAGAAAGAAAGAAAGAAAGAAAAAGAAAGAAGTTAGAAAGGAAGGAAGACAGAAAGAAAGAAAAAGAGATGTTAGGAAGGAAGGAAAGAAGAAGAAAGAAGACAGACAGACAGACAGAAAGAAAGAAGTTAGGAAGGAAGGAAGACAGAAAGAAAGAAAAAGAGATGTTAGGAAGGAAGGAAAGAAGAAGAAAGAAGACAGACAGACAGACAGAAAGAAAGAAAAAATAATTTCTTTTTGTTTATTTGATTCCTATTCAAGAGAATTACTTTATATATAGTCAATATAGGCACAGAGTTAAATTTTTTTAACATTTTCTAATGGTGGTGTGCCTCGTGATTTTTTTCATGAAAAAAGTGTGCCTTTGCACAAAAAAGGTTGAAAAACACTGATCTAGTCCAACCCCCTGCCCAAGCAGGAGACCCTACATCTACCTCTACATAGGATCGAACTCACAACCTCCTGATTGTGAGGCAAGAGCTCCACCTCTAGGCCACAGCAGCTGGGTGTAAGAGGACTATGGGAGGAAAGGAAACCTTAGTCATCTAAGAAGTGATTTCAGTAAACCACCAATAAATGAGCAGCACCAAGTCAGAGTCAAGCATCAGTCACTCCAAGGAGAAAGAAGTGTAACTCATCAGATACGAGAATTGAAAGATCAAACTTTTCTATAGCAAATACTCCAAAAGACTTAATAGCTTTTCTCATTTATTCACATTTCAGAAATGCTGCAACAAATAATTAACTTCCTAACTTCATTCCGACTTTTTTGGTGAAAAAAGGAGTCCATCAAGAATACTACAGTCCTCATATAAAGATGATTTAGTGCATAATTTTAATAAAGTTTATAACTCACAATAGGCAGGCACTCATTTTATTATATAGTTTATACATAATCGCAATGCAAAACAGCTTTTCAATAGTCATTTACTTTGAATAATTTAAGTCCACAAAACAGAACAATATGTAATTCTTTTCCAAACATAATACACTTCAAAGGAAATACAAAAACAATAATTCCAATTTGTTTAGGAAAAATAAGTTGGCTCTTCAACATTTCAAGTTATTGTATAACTCAATGTACTTACAGTGCAAATCTATTACATCCAATTGAATTCAACGACTTAGTCCTAGAAAGGTGTATAGAGGAATGCAGCATTTTTCACAGATTCTTCTCAAATGATGGAGTGCAAGTTTCCTTCACATATATACAATAGGCATGGAGCTGAATTTATTCAGCTATATCCTATAAGGTGGCTGAGAGGAGTTTTTCTGGTGACACTAGGGTAAATAAGATTTAATTTTGAAAGTCCAGAAAGAAAAAGAGGGAGGGCAATTGATGGACTGTGAGAATGAGCCGAGATGGTGCAGTGGTTAAATGCAGCACTGCAGGCTACTGCTAGTTCAGCAGTTCAGCTGTTCAAATCTCACCGGCTCCAGGTTGACTCAGCCTTCCATCTTCCGAGGTCGGTAAAATGAGGACCCAGATTGTTGGGGGCAATATGCTGAACTCTGTAAACCGCTTTACAGAGAGGGCTGTAAAGCACTATGAAGCGGTATATAAGTGTAAGTGCTATTGCTATTGCTAATGCTCTTAGGAATTGTGTAACTATTTTTTTTTACTACCTTGGTAGATTCTTGGAAAAAATGATAAAAGATACTCCAAGGCAATGCATTTACCACCCAGTATCAGTGGCTAGGGTGCAGGAGGGCGGCTGCTATTGCCTTCAATTCTTGTTGCAGGTTTCATACATGGTCAGCAACTGTGCAGTTATGAGTTTTGCTTGATCCAGTGCAACTCATCTTACGCTGTTGTGAACTTTAGTCCTGGTTCACAGTAATCATGTACATTATGTGAAGCCAGTTTCTTTTTGAGGAAAAGAGGGAAGCCAAGTACAGTAGGAACACAGCCGTTCTGGTCTCTCCTTGTCATCTGACCACAACGCACACCCCCATTGCATAGTGAGTGTGATGCTTTCTTCCTTTTTCTTTCAGCATAAAGCAAAAATAGTTGCTAAAGGCTACTGACCTCATGTTTTTTGTGTATGCTTTTTAAAGGCACTGATTGGCTTGTGTCTTTGTGCTGAACGTTTAATCACATATTGTGGAAAGCCAAAATGAATGAAATATTTTGGGGAATATTGAAAGAAGCAGAATATATTTCCCCAAAGGGAGAAATGGAGAAACATGCTCTTAAAGACAGAAAGCAGCCCCAGTCTTTCTTAATAGCCTACAGCAGATGCTCATTACGAAATCCTGGGTCAACCTATTCACAAAATACCTTCACCTTCTTAACCCCATTCGTTGAGAAAAGTGGAAACAATGCCTGTCCATTTAGAAAGGCAGGCTAGAGGCAATAGATAACAGGAAAAAATCAATTACTGTACACATGCCTAATAGAATTAGGACTAAGTTATAATTAAGGCCCATCCAGAGCCTTTGCAAAACAAGTAAAACCAATCAAATAATAAAAACACACAAAGCAAGCCTCCAGATTACTAAATGCTGTAAAAAAAAACTGTATAAAATCCCATGTAAAACCAAGCCAATTGATCAGCTGCCCCAGAACTGCACAGCGTGGTTCTGTTGATCAATCAACAGTCTTTCTTTCCAATCAGTCTCCATGTTATTTCCAGCATCTTTCTCCCAGCTTGGAACTGAACCAGATGGATTTTTCTTCCAACAATATCTAACGAGCAGGAATTGTATTTTGCTATGCTACAATTATCAGGTGTTATTTGTATCCACTGTAGCTCTTGTGTAATTCATATATGGGTATCATATTTTTCAGAGTATAAGACGCACCTTTTTGCCTCCAAAAAGAGGGTGTAAATGTCATTGCATCTTATACACCGAATACAGCCATTTTTGGCCTCCCGAAGCCACGTCCCTGCATCCCATTTTAGCGAAAAATGGGCCGTTGTTTTTTTTGCAAAAAATGGGTGTGTTGCCTTCCCCCACCCCCTAGGAGTGCTCTGCATGCCCTTTTTTTGCAAAACAAATGAGCGAAAAATGGGCCATTTTTTGCAAAAAATGAGGGCGTTTTTGCCTTCCCCCACCCCCTAGGAGTGCTCTGCAGGCTTCCCAAACCCTCTGCATGCCCTGTTTTTGCAGGAAAACTGGCCTTTTTTTGCAAAAACTGGGGTGTTTTTGCCTTCTAATTACCCCATCTAGCATGACTGGAGGAAGAATTCTGGGAGTTGAAGTCCACTAGTCTTAAAGCTGTCAAGTTTGAAGACCCCTGGGTTAGGGGTGCAAGGGTCTTCAAACTTGGCAAGTTTAAGACTTGTGGACTTCCAACTTCCATTCCTGAGCTAGCATGACTGGAGGAGGAATTCTGGGAGTTGAAGTCCACTAGTCTTAAAGCTGTCAAGTTTGAAGTTTGTAAAAAGTATACATGGTTGTAAAAAGTATTCTGCTACACTGGTATTTTATTAAATAATATATTACTACACCATTTGGTTCAGAATACTTTTTTCCTTGTTTTCCTCCTCTAAAATCTAGGTGCGTCTTATACTCCGATGTGTATTATACTCCAAAAAATACGGTAGGTTGTGGTCTGTTTTTGGCTAGGCCAGGTCTGGAAAACTTTAGATGGCAACAGAGGCTGCTTTATATCTCTTTGCTTCCATTTGCTGTCCATACAGGTTTTTGCAGTTCTGGTGTTAAACCTCTAGTTTGGTTTCCCAAAAAATTTTCTGCCACCCAATGTGTTTGCATCCTATATCTGATTTGATTCCTAAACAATTCACAGTCGTGCTACTTCAACATGAGCTATACTGTAATAATAAACAAAGAGTGGGGAAACCCTCGTATTTGAAGTGCTAAAACATTTCTTAAAGCATTAAAGATTTTAAAGCATTTTGTCTGAAGATGCAGATCCGGTCCCCGCTCAAACGGCGTCACTACGGGGTTGCTTCAGATCGAGTCCTTACCTTTCAGCGACGGCCTCGTGTCCCACTCACATATGGCCTCATATTGTAATTGCTGGGGTATTTATAAAAGAAGCCAATACTTATTTTGAATCGCCTGTTTCACCTGCAATAAAGCGGACACTAATATAACCTATCGCGGAGCTCTTAAATGTCTTTCCCATGATTTCCGATATGTGCTCGTCATTTCCGACAGAGGGGTGGCGTCGTGAAAGCTCCTCGTCAGATTTTTGTTACCCAGTTCTTTCCTTAGAGCCGCCGTTCCTGCGCACTGTCTCGCCCGCTGGTGCAGACGACGGACTTAGCGGGACGAACGTTCCCCTCCCCTCCCCCCCCGGCTTTTTGTCTTTTGGCCGCTGGTGACGTGGAGCTTCGGGTGCTGCAGGCTTTGTTGTTTTGCGCGGCTGAACACAGTCCTGCCGGGGCGGCGTTTACGGGCAAGGCCTGGGCCATTCAAGGAAAAGCCGACGCGATGAAAGGTAGCGAGGGGCGGGAACCGGGACCGAGGGAGGGTTGCTGTAAGGTGAAAGTGCCACACTTGAGACGCTACCTTTGGAACTGAATTTATTTATTTTTATAAACGTTTCCTTTATTATGATATATACATATTAACTCAATATATTTTGACCACCGATTAGCAACAAACCTAACATCCAAGACATGCATGCATTTTAGTCACAGATATGGAAATGATTTATAGCCGCCTATTTTTAAAGCATGATTTTATGCTATATTTAATGCACGTTGCATATCTTCTGTTAAAACCATGTTACATCATTTCTCTTCCCTCCCCAGGTAAATTCCATAATTTTACATATGCTTTGAAAAAGTATCTTGCATTGTTTTGAATTTTCCACCGTTTTTCACTGTTGGGTAAATTGTTGTATTCCATGAAGGAGAAATCATTTCTTTTATCTGCACTATACATATTGTACACTCTTCTTTTTAAGTCTATGCTATATTTATGTAGTACACATTCATAGATATTTATGCTAATCCATACTGGGAAGTGAGGTGGGATTAGGATGTTGGCTGTCACCCAAAATGTAAATGAAATTTTTTTTTTGTTCATAGTTGACGCAAAAAGACTCTGGAAGCATATGGAAAAAAATAAAGTAGACAATATATTTGAGTGTATGCACAAGGCACTGTTGTCTTTGCAGCAGAAGATCAAAGATGGAACTGCAACAAGTGAAGGTTAGACATCTTTGTAAACTATCACACCTACATTGAGAAATTAGTGAAACAAAACTCATACTCAGTTTTGCAGATATAATTAGTAATATTAAGTAATCTGTCCTATGCTAACAAGTTAACCTTGCAATAATTTGTAATGGTAGGGTTAGAACTGGATACAACAGCCATGCAGAAATTGCAGCTGAATTTAGTAAGCAAATCTTATTTCAACTACAATGGTACCTTGGTACTCGACTGCTTTGAAATTCATCAAATTTGGTACTCAACCCATTTTGACATGGAAATTTTGTCCCAGTACTCATTGTTTGTTTGGCACTCAGTGCACAGTTTAGAACTTGGTGTTGGCTGCCTTGTGACTCACTACATGATTCCTTATGGAAATAATTTGACACTCGTCGTTTTTGGTATTCAGCATGTCTCCCAGAACCAAGTAACGTTGAGAACCGAGGTACCACTATACTGTGTGAATATATTTGAAGTGCAGACCGGCACTTTCTTTCCCTGAGTAAATTCAGCCCCCTACCCACCCCCAAAAGGGAAGATTTTGCAGCAAATGTGAGAGCCTGTTTTTTTCTGCTATTGGTCACATTGATTTCCTATAGGATAATTGGTAAGAGGTTGCATGCCAGTGATATGTGGGTGGACTGAAGCCAGATTGCATGGAGCCACTCTTTCTGCTGTCTGCCTTGCATCTTTCTCTTCCCTTTCTCCCTTGTCCAGTGAGCTGTTGGGGAAAAGGTCAGAGTACACTGCATAAGATTTACACAGGGCGTTTGCAATCCATGAATGTCTCTATAGATTTTTATTCTGAATTTACTAGAACTAACCCACCATTATCTCCTTTGAAAGTATATTGTGCACATATTTAAATAAAGGACATTGCCTGTCCAGAAGTTTTTTTTTAAATACAGAAAAGTAATAGCTTTTCTGATTTTCAGCTCTTTGAAGAGAAATGTCAGCTGAAGTGTGGAACCAATTAGATGAAAATTTAGCATGCGTCCCTTTATTCAGGATATTTAATCAGATTCTACTTGATCTTTATATTTGTTTATTTGTGTGTCTTACTGTCAGAGTTGACTCAAGTCATTGCAGTTTTCTTGGTAACGTTTTTTTGGAAATTGCTTGCTATTGCTGCCTTCATAGGGTGGAGAAATAGTGACTGGCCCAAACTTACCCAGCTGGCTTCATGCCTAAGGCACAATCTCCTGATTGTGTCTTGGGCCTTGGGCCTTAACAGCTACACCAAACTGGCTCTCTTGGTCTTTAATAGGAATGTTTTAATTTAGATTCTGCAGTGAGCAAATTTGTTGACCTTGGAAGCTCCTTGCAGTTCTGTGAAAATAATAAGTAGGAGAAAAAATATATCTGCACATATGGAGCTTCTTTGTTCCAAAATATGTACCTGTATTTGATACTAAGTATGTAACAGACTATAAGTGGTTGGGAATCACACTTACCGTATTTTTGGAGTATAAGACGTACCTTTTTACCCCCCAAAAGAGGGTGAAAACTTGGGTGCGTCTTATACACCGAATGTAGCCCCCCACCCTTTGGCCTCTGTCTTCCAGCAATTTACCTGTTTGCAGCAAACAGGGAAGAGCCTGTTAAGACAAGCAAGTCCTTAGCAGCTTCCCGATCCCCAGCTGATTTGCCACGTGCTAAAATGAAACTGAAACTGCAAAGATGCAAATAGCTGGGAGAGACACGCAGATTTTTATTTTCTGCTGAACTGGATGCAAGGGGGTAAGTGAATAACTATAAATGTCTGTAGAATGTTCAAATTATTAGACTTATTTTTTAAAGACTGCTTTATTATTATTCTAGAGCCAGGGGTCTCCAACCTTGGCAATTTTAAGACTTGTGGACTTCAACTCCCAGAATTCCACAGCCAGCTTTGTTAGCTTTGCTGGCTGTGGAATTCTGGGAGTTGAAGTCCACAAGTCTTAAAGTTGCCAAGGTTGGAGACCCCTGTATAAGAAGCTTTTTAAAATAAATGCTTGCTCTGAAGAGCCCAGTGCTGTTGTATCTTCTTTTAAATAATAGAGAATAATGTATACTTCCAGAAATTTTAATTAATTTTAACAGCTCTGTACAAGTATAGTCTGAAATGTAACAGTGTCCTGTTTAGTATTAGAGTTAAATCCTGACTTACCTTGGAGTAGATCTATTTAAATAATTGGTAGGAGTTAGTGTGATTACATTTAAGAAAACTTTCTGGCATAATGTACATTTCTCCAATTCTTTGCTATTTCTATGGGTCAGGCACACATGCACAGAAATACACAGCAAACAGTGTATATCATCTGTGCTGTTTGCTGTTTGGCAAATTGCTGGGAGGCAGAGGCCTTTTTTCCTTGTTTTCCTCCCCCAAAACTAAGGTGCGTCTTATACTCCGGTGCGTCTTATACTCCGAAAAATATGGTAAGGCTCAAAATGTATGGAGGACTTCAGCTAAGAGATATCAATCAAAAGGACCATTTTACTGTTTATTAACAACTACATCATTTTAAAATGCTATATTTCAGTGCAGTTTTCTGTTTTTGTTATTTTGAACAGAATGCAATCAAGCTTTGGCACTTGTGAATCAGCTGGGTATGACTGACCTCTTACCTCTGGCGCATGGTATGAAAAATCTCATTGCTTTGCTATAACAGATGATGACATTTTTTATTTCTATAGGCCTTAGCCTCTTACCTAGCCAGAAGAAAAAACGTGAGGAATTACTTTTCCTCACATATTGGCTCTTGCCTGATTTTTCTATAAGGAAGCCTGGTTCCTATTGTCTACTCTCCACATTGGATTTTCCATTCCAGCAGATTCAATATTTAGGTACTTATGGTTTTAATTTTTCACAAAACATAAACCTGATATAGTCCTATTTTATGAGGGACCCAAATTCAAATTTAATTGTGACAGATCAAAAGCTTTCCAGTAAGCATTTTGGGAAAGCTGAAGCCAGTCAATTTAGTATTCACCATCTCCAGTATCAAAACATGTAATTCCCCTGAATTGGGTCAGAATGATATGTTGTCTAGTTCATTGTTACCGAGCCCTTCCAGATTTGGATAGAAGAATTTACCTAGCATACTGCCTGACCTTTTTAGTGGAGATAGCTTTTACATGTGAAGCAGTTGCTTTTCCAGTGATACATGTCTGTGGATTTACTAATCGACAGACCTTTGTTAGCAGAATATTATGGAGTCAAATTCTTGCTGGTTTACCTCTTTTTAACACTTATTGTTGTTTTACTAGAAGCTGTCTTTATCCATTGTTCATCACTTAAATAGGACAAAGAGTGCTCCTACTGGTGCATCAAATATAAGAGGAATTATAACAATTTTCATTTTCATTTTTTCCTTATTATTATTGTTGTTGTTTTTAGAAAGTCCAACATATTTGTATTAACAATTCAATTTTATATTATCAATATTACATCAAATTCAAAATATAACTCAATACAACCAATCATATGTCCAGCTGCTAACAATTTCTGTTTCACAGCCTACAGCACTTAAGTATTAATGCTTTCCATTCAATCTCAGATCCTTCTGATCTTATAATATTTAAAATTCATTCCAAGTTCATTATTTCAAATAAATCCAAACAGTCTCTTAATTATATAACAAATTGCTCTTAGTACTATGTTTCCCAAATATCAAAATAGCTTCCCTTATTCAAGGTCGATGTCTGTCATGAGATCCATGTGAAAAAAAATTTTTTCCATCATTATAATTCCTCCAGCCAGTAGATGGCACTCACAATCCCCCAAGTCTGCTTTCTTATTCAATAATATTGGTTGTATTATTAAATCAGTTTTATCAACAAGATATTATCATATAGACTTCTTTTCCAAACTCGTAAACCAAATTCAAATTCTCCAAGTTTCAAATTCTCAAAGATCGGGCATCAAATTTAGTTCCGTCTTTCTTCTTTTACTCTATGATCCTCCGTTGGCTAGATAGCCGCTTTCCCAAAAAAAATTCAGTCTTTTTGTCCCCCTTTAAATTTTAAAGTGTCCCTTTTAAGGCTTCTGCCGGCACAACACTCACCAGCTTCTTCCTTCAACTCTCCAGCACTCCGCTTTGTATCTTCTCTCCCAGGTGACGTCAATCTTCAAAGCACAATCCCGTCGAATGTGACCACCGCAGCTAGGGCGACATTGCGTCGCCTTCTGTCGCCGCTGGCCTAGAGGCTAAGTTGGCTCCCTGGGGGAATTTGCCACACCCCCCCAGTTTGCAGACAGCGCCTCTTTCTTCCCCACCCCTTCAGGGTGGATCTAACCCGGCTCGGATTGAGCCGGGTCTCCAGGCGACGCGGATCTCGGGTAGCCCTGCAAAGCACAGGGGAACTCCGTCTCGCCGCGACGCTGGCCACGCCCTCTCCTAATAATAATGTATCTAGGGCATTTAGAAATGATAGAATGAAAAAAACGAATGATGAGTAAAGATATTAAGTGAGGAGAGTGAGCAATACAGCCTAAAATTAAGAAGTATAAGAGATGATGTGTTTTTTTTTTTTTTAAAGTTAAGCTTTAGCGATTAATTTGAATTAAAATTAGATATAAACGGTAGTAGACTCAGGAGATAAAATTAGGTTTTCAGGAGGCAGCATTAGATTAATAACATACCCAAAATAAAGAATTATGTCTAAAAAAAGATATAAAAATATTGATGGAATGTATAATTAAATATATTATTGATTTTATTGAAATATTGTAAGGTATATGTATTGAATATGTATGAATTGTGGAGAGAAAAAATAAAAAAAAATTGCAAATACATACATACATACATACATACAAAAGAGGAATGTGTTGCATCTATTTTGTCCCTAAGCTTGACGTCTAAAAGTACTGAAAAGAAATTCAGCGCAAACTCTGCCCTTCAGATAGGTAAAACCACCAGACTCCATCCTGTGCAAATGTTTTTATGGAGTTGGAGTGGGGACATCAAGGTTTGCTCGCTAATCCCCAAGTTTTTACAGTAACAGTTTCGTTCTGCATACATCCTCCAGCTTTTTGTAAGCGTGATAGTGACAGGTTAATTTATGTGCACTGGAGATGGGCTGTATATTTCATGAACTCTGAGGTGAGGAAGAAAAAGTGAATTCCTCTTCTGTATTATATTAAAATAATAAATTAACATTTTAAATATTTTTGCCTGATTAATGTTTCTATATTTGCATTATTAATTTTAATGATGCGATTAATAGTGTTTTAAATGCATAATTGTGATAAATCTAAATTGTAATTTTAAATGTATACTTAAAGTTTTTATGTTCTTTTTCCTGTTGTTAAAGAAGATAAGCATATGTGCAATCTGGATTTATCTCTGTCTGCTCCAGGGAAAATTACAGATGATGCTGGAGATGATTTTTCTTTGTAAGTAAAACTCTATAAGTACATAAATTGTCTTTTTTGCTGTTTTTATATCTTAGAAGTTCAAGTTGAAACTTCATTTGGAAAGTAAGGTACACTAAACAGATTAGAGCACATCAGTCAAAACTACTGTTCTGAATATGAATTTCAGCCTTTCCCCTTATTTCTCTATCTTTTTGTCTATTTTGGATATTATTTTATCTTCTCTCTTTAGATTGTTTTCAGTTTCTGCCTTCCTCTCCCACACTTCTCCAATTCATCTTCCTGATTACTGCCTGCTCTCCTAAACCTTTTTCTCCCTGCCCTGTCTTTTTCTAGAAATTGAAATGCCCTTTGAATGGCAAATAGACACTTCTTTTGGATGCTAAGGCTGCATAGCTAAACATTGCTGAACATTTTCTGATCATTCATGGAGGAATTTGCCTTGAATCTTTATGAGCAAGTCTGTGTTGCCCAATCAGCATATGTCAGCATAGTTATATCAATTCTCTGTGTCATTGTGGAGATACTCAGTCATCCTGCCAGAATCGATGAAGTTTCTTGGATGAGAAGCAAAAAATCTTCTTTTTCCTCAAGGAAAAAACAGTCCAGTTGTCTTTTAAAACAGCACCTTTGAGATCTTTGTGGCGTTGTTTCTCAGCCAGTGGCTATGTGTGTCACTGATTTTGCACAGGAGTCTATGTGAGGCACATCTTCCTTCCCCAACCCAGGAAAAGAGCCCAAAAGAAAGAAAAGCGGGGAGGTGTGCAGAGTTCCTGGTCTCCTGTTGAGCATCTGGACACAGCATTTCCTGCAGTCCAGAATTGGAGTAGTTAGGGATTGCACAGGCTTAACTTCCAGAATAAGTTTTTTCACAGTAGTTACCTCTCATTATTTGGATGAGTTTAAATCAGTTACTTTTAGGCAAAATCTGTTCCTACATCAGCAAACGCCCTATATAGGCATAGTTCTCAGATTTTATTTATTTATTTATTTATTTATTTATTTATTTATTTATTTATTTATTTATTTATTTATTTATTTATTTATTTATTTATTATTTGTATTTATATGCCTCTCAATTCCGCAGGGACTCTGAGCGGCTAACAGGGATACAAATAGAATTCATATAAAAAACATTTTAAAACAGAATTAAAAAACACAATATAACAATTCCAATCATCCAATCGATTACATCCGTGGGCTAGCAGCAAGAGATTGTTCATTGGCCCCAGGCTTGCCAAAAGAGTGTGGGTTTTCAAAGCTTTTCTGAAGGCCAATAAGGTGGGGACGGTCCGGATCTCAGGGGACAGTTGATTCCAGAGGATAGGAGCTGCCACAGAGAATGCCCTCGCCCTCGGGCCCGCCAGCCGACACTGTTTAGCTGACGGGACCCGGAGCAGGCCAGCTCTATGTGATCTAACCGGTCGCAGGGAGGTATATGGTAGCAGGCGGTCCCGAAGATACATTGGCCCTGAATCATATAGGGCTTTAAAGGTGATCACCAACACCTTGAATTGCGTCCAGAGACCGATGGGCAGCCAATGTAGCTCGCGCAAGATGGCAGTAGTGTGGGTGTATCTGGGTGCACCCACAACAGTGCGTGCAGCTGCATTTTGCACCAACTGAAGTCTCCGAATACTCTTCAAGGGTAGCCCTATATAGAGCTCATTGCAATAATCAAGCCGTGAGGTGACAAGGGCGTGAGTGACCGTGAGAAGTGCCTCCCAATCCAAATAGGGTCGCAATTGGTGCACAAGACGAACTTGTGCAAAGGTCCCCCTAGCCACAGCTGACAGATGTTGATCCAATTTAAGCTGTGGGTCTAGGAGGACATCCAAATTGCAAGCCCGTTCTGAGGGGGTTAATTTTTCACCCCTAGAACCAAGGAGGGACAGTCTACCAAGTCCTTGGGGGGCAGTATCCATAGTCACTCGGTCTTATCTGGGTTAAGCTTGAGCTTGTTGACTCCCATCCAGATCCTCACGTCGTCCAGGCAACGGCACATCACATCAACCGCCTCGCTGAATTGACGCGGGGTGAAGATGTAAAGCTGGGTATCATCAGCATACTGCTGAAACCTCACCCCGTGTCGTCGGATGATCTCACCCAGTGGTTTCATGTAGATGTTAAATAGGAGTGGAGAGAGGACCGATCCCTGAGGCACCCCACAAATGAGGGGACTAGGAGTCGACCTCTGTCCACTGGCCAACACCAACTGTGATCAATCAGAGATATGAGGAGGAGCACTGTAGAACAGTGCCTCCCACTTCCATCTCCCTTAATCGGCGCAGAAGGATACCATGGTCAATTGTATTGAAAGCAGCTGAGAGGTCAAGTAGCATCAAGATAGAGGCATGGCCTCCATCTCGGGCTCGCCAGAGATCATCCAACAGCGTGACCAAGGCAGTTTCTGTGCTATAGCCAGGTCTGAAACCCGACTGAAAAGGATCTCGATAATCCGTGTCATCCAACAGCTGTAGGAGTTGGAGCGCCACCACTTTCTCTACAACCTTGCCCAAAAAGGATAGGTTGGAGACAGGACGAAAGTTGTTTAACACAGTTGGATCCAGGGAAGGCTTCTTGAAGAGGGGCCTCACAACCGCTACCTTAAGTGGCTGTGGCACGAAACCCTCAAGGAGGCATTGACTATCACCTGGATCCAACCTCGTGTCACCTCCCTGCTAGAAGAATCAGCCAGGAGGGGCATGGGTCCAATAAACAAGTGGAGGCGCTCATCGCTCCTACAGCCTTGTCTACTTCCTCAGGAGTCGCGGGTTCGAACTCTTCCCACAAAATAGGACTAAGACCTGTCCCTGTCATCTCGGCTTGAATTGCCCAAACGGAGTCCAGGTCTGTCCGGATCTGAGCGACTATCTGCCAGAAACTGTACAAATTCCTCAGCTCTACCCTGTAAGGGCTCCTCCACCCCCTCCACATTAAGGAGGGAGCAAGTCACCCTAAACAGTGCAGCTGAGCGAGAATCGGCAGATGCAATAAGTGCGGAAAAATGCGAATATTTTGCCGCCCGTATCGCCACTAAATAAATCCTAATAAAGGATCTTAGTAGTGTTCAGTCAGACTCGGATTTACTGTCCCTCCAACATCGCTCTAGGCGTCTCTTATGGTGTTTCATCTCCCAGAGCTCCTCGGTGAACCAGGGAGCTCTTCGGGATCCACTGCCGCAGAGAGGTCGAACAGGCGCAATCCTATCCAGAGCTCCAGAGGCCGCCCAATTCCAGGCGGCCACTAGAGATTCGGACGGATTGTGTACAAGGGATTCAGGTATCTCCCCAAGCTCCTTCTGAAACCCTTCTGGGTCCATTAGTCGCCTGAGGCGGAACCACTTAATCAGTCCCGCCTCCCTGTGATGGAGGAGTGGTGCCGCAAAGTCTAACCTCAGTAGGAAATGATCTGACCATGACAAGGGAGAGATGGCTAAACTCCTTAATTTCAGATCATCACTCCACTGCCCCAAGAGAAACACCAGGTCAAGCGTGTGTCCCTCCTTATGAGTCGGACCCTCAACTACTTGGGTCAGGTCCATAGTTGCCATGGAAGCCATGAACTCCTGCGCTGCATCTGAGGAATCGCCGAGCGATGGCAGGTTAAAGTCCCCCAGCACCATAAGCCTGGGGAACTCCACGGCCAGGCCAGCTACTGCCTCTAGCAGCGCAGGCAGGGCCATTGTGATGCAGCTGGGAGGCAAGTACGTCAGCCATAGGCCCACCTGAACCCCTAAGTCCAACTTCAGGAGGAGAGACTCACACCCAACAATCTCTGGGGCAGGGCTCCTACGAGGGAGAAGACTTTTATGGACAATCATTGCCACTCCTCCACCCTTTCCCTGGGGTCGCGGCTGATGCAGAACTTGAAACCCGTCTGGGCACATCTCAGAGAGGGGACCCCCCCCTTCTTGTCCCAGCCAGGTTTCAGTTATACATGCCAGGGCCGCTCCCTCCTCCAAGAGAAGATCCCGAAGCAGGGGAGCTTTGTTGACAATGGACCTGGCATTCAACAGCAGCAGCTTGAGCCCAGGGTCCTGACAACCCAAGTCACCAAGTATGCGGGTTGAACTCATGGGGCCGGAACGTGGAATCGCTGTAAGGTAGCAAGACCTAGTTCCCCGAGAGCAGCCTACCCCTCGGTTCCCGCCATATCTACCTCTCCCTGTTATGACCGTGATCATCCTCCCCACGACCCTCCAGAGATCCCACCTCGCACCCCATCGGTCTCCATCCTTTCCGGCAAGCCATCCATACCATGCATATCAGCCTGGGAACCAAGGGGGGGCCACCTGCTTCTGTTTGCACACCCAGCAGGGGGCACGTCAGCCCTTGGCCCCGGCATAAACATTCATCCAATTTAAATACAGTAATTATTCACACATTCTAATCCATCCATCCATAAGCATATACACAAACACTCACACACACCCCGAGGTAGAAATAAGTAAAGTGCAGTAGAGAATTAATAAGAGGACACACAGGTGGAGAATATACATCACAATCTCCAAACACCACTAGTAATCGTCCGTTTCTTCAGTCACTTCACCCCCATATTGATCACTTTCAGGGAGTGGTGTCCTTAGATTCTCATAAGATCTCTCACAAACAACCGTCTCTTGAGTCTGTAGTAGTATCGAGATTAATAGTTCTTCTTGGAATAGAGAAAGACCTCCTGGGAACCCAATAAATAGAGGCCAATGGTGCCTCCCCCTGCGAAAGTAGCCTTGAGGCATCAGAGGCCCCCTCCCTGAGGCTAAATCGCTGTCCTCTCGACCAGGTCTTCGCCAAGCAGAACAATGCCGGCCAAGGTCTTCGGCCCCCGTATCCTGCTCCCATCTGTTGCTGCTTATAATGATGGTAGAAAGCGCTGAACGTTGGCAAAAATTTGTGGATTTGTGGATAAATAGGCTATTCCCCTATTTAGCCAGGTAGTTGTTCAACCCAGGTTAGCTTTTGCTCATTAATTTGCCAATATCAATAATAATACTGCAGTTTTTATGTCCTTAAAACTTACTATCGATAATGTGACAAGAGAATCCTTATAAATATATTTGTATCCTCCTTAGAAAAGATTGATGGAATTCAGGTGGGTTTTTTTTTCAGTGTTGTGTGTTTTTAGAGAAAACTTAGTGGAACTTAACAATATGAAAGCCTGTTACTATATAGATTAACAGAAAATTGTAGAAGTTCAATTTATAAATATTATTGGATTAAGATCATTGTGTTGCTTTCTTAATGCAAATAACTGATGGTGAAAGCTGCCTGAATAATAAATAACCAGCACCTCTGTCCAGATTTTAGTCTACCTAAAGCTGAATCCAGCATAGAATCTCTAAGGCAGGGGTGTCAAACTCGCGTCGTCACAGTGGGGTCACATGACGTATTGGGACTTTTTCCCCCTTCGCTAAACTGGGCAGGTGCGGGGCCAGAACATGACACATCCGGCCCACGGGCCGCGAGTTTGACACCCCTGCTCTAAGGGGTTCAACTAATACAATAGCTATCTGCCACTCTTTTTTCCTGTTGACTCCCAACAGAATCCCTTTGCACTGAGATTATATACCAGCCTAGGCAGTTGTCACACACATTCCCCTTTGCTGTGAGGGCAGGATTTTAAAAAAAAGCATGCATCCAACATGGAGAGATTGAGTTATCAGGTTCACTGAACAATATTATGTTTGAGCAAATCCTAACATCTCACTGATTGCTTGACACTTTTTAATTTTTTTTTTACATGTATGGCTATAAACGGCAGACTGGAAATTGATGAGGGAATGGATTTAAGAACTGAAGGAGAATCTGCAGAGACATCTTCCAAGTTCTACCAGGATCATGTCTGTTCTAAGAAATGTCTTTCCAAAAGACCATGGGATTCCTACAAAGGGGTAAACCCTTTGAAGTTGCCAATGCTGTGTCACTTCCAGAGACGGCATGCCAAAGCAGACTCTGGCTCAAAATCACACGATGTGCTATACAAAGCTCCTTGTGGAAAGAGCTTGAGAAATTTCAAAGACGTGCAGAATTACCTACTTCAAACAGAATGCAGCTTTTTATTTTTAGATCACTTTTCTTTCAATACCTACGTGCAGGTTTTCAGAAGCACCTCTAGTCCCCAAGCATTTGTTATTGATCCAGATATCAGCCAAGGGGCAGAGGTTGTACCAGTGTCATTCTGTAATGATATCAACCACGATCGGCTGCCTTTCTTTAAATACCGGAAGACCTCTTGGCCCCATGGATACTTCTTGAACAACTTATCCGGCAGTTTTCTTGACTCCTGCAACTGTACTGATGGCTGCATTGACAGGTGAATAATTGTCCATTTTTAAGCAGCATTTTAAATAAAGTTTTTATTTTAAGTATGTGTGTAGTGATGAAATAATGGGGTGATTTGCCAAAGTATGTTTCTTTAAATAATGCCTTGTTAAAGGTATCTGGCATCTACACGATTTGAGATCAAACACAGACACTTTGATTATTTTTGTTTACAAAATATGCAGAACCTTGAAAGGTCCTATTTAATGGGGAAAGGTCAGCTTGCATCGTAAAGGAATTATTTGTTGAAAGCCTTAATTTGTAAACTTAACGAAATATCTTCCCTGGAATAAGTAAACTATCCTGTGTTATTGCTCTTCACTTGCATGTGAAATGGTAGAGCATTAAGATGATTCTGTGAAATTACATAAATGTGGAAATATGGCCATCAGTGGAGAAGTCCATCAAAATTCCAAATGAAATATACCAAGGAAAGCATTTAATATATTTGCTTTCTCTGAAAATGTTATCATCACACCAAAATCCAGGGAATAAATGGGCCATGTTGCTTTATTTCATATCCTTATTTCCACTAGATCTACTGTGTGCTTTCTAGGACAAAATGTACGTGCCTGCTTCTTACTAAAAGAGCCTTCGTGAAAGCTTCTATGTCTCCAAGAAATGGACCATCTCACGGTTATACTTATAAAAGACTGGAGGATCCTATTTCCAGCGGGTAAGGAATACTATGGTTAAGTTTGTGATACTTGTTACATGGTATCTAATTTACTCACATGTTTCACTCATATAAACTCTGTTGCGTTGCTGTTTTATATTATTATGGCTGGTCGCACAATCAGCCATATATTTAGACTGGGTTTGGCATTCTTATCCACCCATGAGGCCTTCCCAAGGACCCAGGATAGGCATCTATTGCTGTTTAATGATCTTAAAGGCATAAAGATATAAGATAACAGCTATAAGCTGTTCCAAGTAAATTGGAATTGCAATTTGCAATTGACTAATAGTGATTTTGTCAATGCTGATGACGTTCAAGTGGTGTTCCAGTTGACTGTACTGTATATATAGGCGGTATTGTGTAGCAAATTTCAGATGATTTTTCCATACAGCTGCAGATATTACACTCAGTACTACTACTATTCTGGTGCCTTTGAGTCAGGATTGATTCCAGGTGACTGCAGGTTTTTTTTTCTCTGCTTCTTGCTATGGCTGAGAGAGGGGGACTGGCCAACGTCACACAGCTAGCTTCATATCTAAGGTGGGACTGGAATTCATAGTCTCCTAGTTTCTAGCTTGGTGCTTCATCATTATACCAGACTGGCTCTCCCTTTTAAATAATAGTTTATAATTATTATAAAGTTTGTTTCTCATTTCACCAAGGAACTAAAGGGGGAGGAAATTCAAATTGTGTTGAAGAACTTCTTCATGAATCTAGGTTTGAGCCTGGGTATCCTGGTGCTCTCAGATGGTTATAGCTTAATGTGTTTGCAACCCAGTGTCAGACTCCAGACTCTGCCATTCAAAAGGAGAAGGGGGGTCTTGGCTCTGCTTGATCAAAAGGTTATAACATATCCGGATCCCAGACACCTGGGAGCCTTCTCATCTTAAGATAGGGTTTTATGAGGGGTAATTGCAAGTCAGTTTGAACGGAAGGGAGGCTGGGAACGTAACCATCTGGTCACACATTTGTGGATTGATTATGCTGAATGGGGTGGGGCATTAAGGTTAAATATGCTTGCCTTGCCTGAAGGCATTTAGACTTTGCTTGGAACGAATGGATGTTATACAGATGCAAAATAAAGGAATCCTTTTGAGAACACTGACTCAGAAGTTCGTACTTTAATTGCGGCTGGAAAGATTTCTTACACCCAGGCTTAGACCTGAAAGCTATAGGCAGTTTTTAGAGCATTTTAATTATCCCAAATTGATCTATTTGCATTATATGTAAACCTGTCCTTTATTACTTACATGAGGAGCATCCTAAAATAAAAGATTGTAAAGATGTTGTTTTGGTCAATGTTTGTTTTGAGCATGCCTGATATCCTTGACTTATCATTCATTTAACAATGGTTTGAAGTTACTACAGCCTTGGGAAAAGTGCTTTATGACTTATCCTCAAAGTTACAGCTGTTGCACCATCCCCGTAGTCATGTGATCATAATCCAGTTGCTTGGCACCTAGTTTGCATTTACAAGTAGTAAATGTAGTCATGTGATTACAATTTTAAACTTTTCCAACCAGCTTCTAACAAGCAAAGTCAATTGGGGAAGTCAGATTTGTCAAATGACCACAATGATTCCCTTAATATCTGTGGTAAAAATAATCGTAAAATCAGGTCTAGTCATGTGGTGACTTGCTTTATGACTGCATCGACTTATAGAATCATAAGACTTGAAATGGTCTTCTAATACAACCCTCTGCAGGGTTCATTGCAGGAGTCTTCATTGCATACGAGACAAATGGTTGTCCAGTCTTTTCTTGAGAACCTCCAGCGATAGAGCACTCTACAACAGAAATTCTCAATTGTGGTCATAAGTCAAGAACTACCTGTGCTTACATTGTGTCTCTGTATTGAACCTAAGTATCAATAAACACATTCTCTGCTAAGGAATTGCAGTAGTTGTTAAAACAAAAGACACAATAAATAAATAAATGCATTCATCCAGGAATGCCAATTGTTAGCAAATATATACATTTTAAAACACTATTCATCATTGTACACTTTAATAATTCTGATATGTTGCTAGACCATTTGTTGATTTTCATTTGCCTAGTCAGTTGGGCCAAATCTTGTACTGTTCATACATTTGTTATTTTCTTAAGAAACCTCTGGTTTTACAATAGGGTAGTTACTGATTTGTCTTGCCTTGAGTTCATATGCTCATTGCCTATTTATCTTCATCTTTCTCTGTCCAGGCAAGCAGCATCCATATTGGAAGACCGAGAGGAGTGAGTGAGTGAGTGAGTGAGTGAGTGTGTGTGTGTGTGTGTGTGTGTGTGTGTGTGTGTGTGTGTGTGTTTGTCTGTGCTCACGCGCACTTTGATGCTTTCGCCCATAATCCTCCTTTATCTTATCTTTGTTTTGTGTATCAGAGTTTATGAATGCAGCTTCCTCTGCAGCTGTGACAAGAACATGTGCCAGAACAGATTGGTACAGCACGGCCTTCAAGTTCGCTTACAAGTCTTCAGCACTGAAAAGAAGGGCTGGGGAGTTCGCTGCCTTGATGACATTGACAAGGGAACATTTGTTTGTACCTATGCAGGTAGAGCAAAAGTATTTTAAGTACAGATGATTTTATTTTATATATATGTATACCCACATGCGCATATTATCCATACGCACACATAAACACAATAAAAGATTTGAGTAATCATTGAACGTTTCAGTACTATTATGATTCCAATGTTGAATTAATATTTGCATAAATATTCGTTGAGGTTAATTTGTTTCTGTAGGAACAATTTTACCATTTCTTCTGTTTTCAGGCTATGTAGTTAGGTATTTCAAATAGATGCTTTACCTCTAAAAAGTGTTTAAAGAAATCAGTATTCCAGTTGTGATTTTATTTTACTTAAAAGAATCTTGTCTAGCATCTTGTCCTGATTGACTAGGCAATATTTTCTCTGTGAAGCTGTCTAGAGAACTAAAAAATTTTTTATTTTTATTTTTTTTATTTTTTATTTTATTTTAATTATTTTATTTTAATTTAATTTTATTATTTTATTTTCCCGCCTTTATTACTTCATAAGTAACTCAAGGCTGTGAATATACATATCCTGTTTCCCCCAAAATAACACATCCCCTGATAATAAGCCCAATCAGGCTTTTGAGTGCATGGCAATAAGGCCAAGCGCATATTTCAGGGTTCAAAAAAATGTAAGACAGTGTCTTATTTTTGGGGAAACACAGTAATATTCCTTCCTTCTTCTATTTTCCCAACAACAATAACCCTGAAAGGTAAGTTGAGCTGAGTAACTAGGCCAAAATCACATTTCATGCCTAAGGCAGAACTAGAACTCACTGTCTCCAGGTTTTTAGCCTGGTTCCTTAACCATCAACTGGCTTAACCCAGCGTTTTAAACAGCTTTATTTCAAGGTCATTGTTAGGTCCCCTTTTATAGCTATCAGTGATATTACAATTGCTTTAATTGGATGTTATATTAGAATTCTTAAATATATAAAATCCCCTTCTCCCCACTCCCAAAGAAATGCCCATGACATAGTGAATACTACACTGAAAATTTTGGGAGCTGTTTCACCAGCAAATTGCATTTTAGAGCTTTGAGATTAATGAAATGCTCCAGTTGGTTTGGAACATTCTTTGTTAGGAATATCGCAAATGGAATTAATAAAATATTTCAGTACATTCTCACCTGCTAAAAGGGAGGCTCTTCTAACCTCTTCCTGTAGGGCTATTTTAGTCCCTTACAGTTTTCCCTTTACCCACACCTGACACAATAGCATCCTGGAAACTCAGAAGTTCTTCAGAATTTATGCATAGTTGTGGTGCCCACATACAGATACTGACTACAAAAGAGTTAAATTTTTGTGTAAAGTTAAAGTGTTGTGAAAATGCATTGTATACACAAGTAAGTGTGGAGCCAAACAGCTTTAAAATGGAATGGTAAGCAGGTAAAGGGAGGGGTTTATCCTAGTTCTCCAGCAGGGAGGGGGGATAGAATCCATCATGAGGAGTCAGCCAATCAAATCAAAGATAGCAGAGCTAGGAGCTATAAAAGGTGGAGTTGGAGAACCGTTGGAGTTCTCTGCCTAAGGAAAAACTTCCAAGGAAGAAGGTTAATAGGGATTCTCTGCCTGGGGTTAACTGTCAAGGAAGGAAGTTAACAGGAGAGAAACGGGCTCTAGGCAATCCTGAGGGAAGCAGGTGCCAGGGTCAGGAGACTTTATTGATTTTTATATTGGGTTAGCTATACAGAGAGTTAAACGGTGAAACATACTCTTATCTGTAGGCTTTAATCCATGAAGAACTGGGGTTCCTTAGGTTTAGTTAGGGAAGCTGGGACAGTTCTCTGAGGGGAAGAAAAGGTCTAAAGGAATTGAATAGCTTGTAGTGGCTATAAGAAATTTACTTGATACTTACTGAGAAGGCTGTAACTAATAAATTTGTTTCTTGTTTGATAAAGAAATGTGTCAAAGTCATGCTATCTTTCACATAAAGTATTTTTAAAGCAAGTCTGCAGAGAATAAAGATATTGTATCTTTAAAATCAAGGCAGAGTACTGGCTGTGGTTAAAATGTATTCTTATTCAGCTCACTGAGGAAAGAAACATTAATTTCAAGCCTCTAAGACAGTGGTTCCCAACCTGGGGGTCGGGACCCCTTTGGGGGTCGAATGACCATTTCCCAGGGGTCGCTCCGGCATCCTCAGCTCCCCCCCCCCCGCCACAAGCCTGGCCATATCGGCTCAACTTGCCCGAGCCCTCCGATTGGTCGGGAGAGGTGCCATTCGGTGAGAGGCGTTTGTGACACCTGGCGGCCGAGCTTTGACAGCATCAGCTAAGGGGCGGGGCGTCGCAAGATTGCGCGCTGGAGAGTACAAGGCGGTGCTTGAGACATCTGTGGCCACCCCTGTCTCCTGCTCGCAGCGGCAATTCCTTCCCGCTGGTGTCGAAGGGAAAGGGAGTCACGGGAGGGAACGGCCAGCCAACAACCACTTAAGTTTCAGAGCGCATGACGGTGGGAAGGAGGAGAGCTGGGTCGGAATCGTCTGTCTGCCCTCTCGCTCTCGGCTGGCGCAGAGACTCAGTGAACAAAGAGGCAAACAAGGAGGGAGCGAAGAGAGAGACTGAGAGATACTAGCGCAGGGCTAGCCTGATCATACAGCCTTGGTGCTGAGGGCGCCACCACCGGGGGCAGGAGGAGCTAAGCCGGAGGGAACTGGAGAAGGAGGTGGTGCCGGAGCATGGTCCATCGCCGCCGCCCTGCTCCATATGATCAGGCTAGCCCTGTGCTAATATATCTCAGTCTCTCTCTTCCCTCCCTCCCTGTTTGCCTCTTTGTTCGCTGGGTCTCCAAAATAATTTTATGGTTGGGGGTCACCACAACATGAGGAACTATATTAAGGGGTCGCGGCATTAGAAAGGTTGGGAACCACTGCTCTAAGAGGAGAGAGAAGGTAAACAGAGGGTGTGACTCTTGGTCAGGGAGCTATAAAAAATATTTATCTGAACATTATTCTACGCTATCAATACATATAAAATCAATAACTCTGACAGGGGGAGGCCCTCGCAATAGATTTTTGAAATTTTAGTTTGCAGTCATATTTACACGTATTAATCTTGAATGTAGAAGTAGAACTGTATTTCTGGAGTAGAAATCACTTCTTTATTTTTGGATGACCTGATTTTACTTCCAGGTCATCCAAAATTCCACTTAAGCAAGTGGCTAAGCACTCAACCGCTTAAGATTGCTATGTGAGGGAGAAAAATATTCAAGTATGTCCTCACTAACCTGTCCTGTTAAAGCTGTTTTGTTTCGGTGGGAGAAGGTTTCAAATTGCTTGCTGCCACAGTATGTTAATGGGGTTTCTTGTTTCTCAGTTATCCCAAATAATCTTGAGTTCTGTCAGTTTTTTTGTCAGTGATTACAATTGAAGGGAGTGGTACAAAATAATGTAATCTGAAATTAACATTAAATGTTGTATTCCTATCCTGCATTTAGATTTAGACTGTCTAACACATAAAATCAGTAGGGCAAGGGGAAATCCGCTTTAGGCTTATCTGAGATATCCTTTTTGCCCTCCTTAAATATTTATCTTTTTTACTGCCATACTTGGGGTATAAATTTCATAAATACAGTGTTTTATTCTAGGGAAATTGATGTCCAGAGATGAACATTACCAGAGTAAAAATAGTGGCGAAATTGAAGAAGTTACTAAGAATACCAACCAAAGTTTATTTTCAAGAAAGAGAAAACTGGGTACAGTCTGTTCTGATTCAGAGAATGAACTTACTGAGGACACTGGAAGACAGCAATCTTTACATCTGAATGCTGAAGGTCAACCAAATCGGTAAGTTAACAACAATTACATGTTTAAATGTTTAGCACCCCTTCACTTTGAATCTGGACAGAGCCACTTTTATGGTCCATCTAGTAGTGACTCATTAACATCGTAAGCATGTACTGTGTACCTCTAACAATACAAGCATTTAAAAATCCATGTTAGATCAGAATATATACACAATTGCTCTGAGTAAGCATGGCTCCTCCCCCCTTGAGATTAAGTAATGAGGAAGGGGTTTGTTGGAGAGTCTGGTTCTTTGGTGGTAGTTAAAAAAGAGAAAGAAATTAAGCCCACCTACTGGATCCAGAGAAGATACAATCCAACTCAGAATTATGTGTTCAGAATACTAAGTGAGAGTAGTGTTAGGAAGTTGATATCAATGCAAATGGCTGATTTCTTTTAAGACAAATTTGTAGGCTTAATCCCCACTGTGGCTGAGTCTCCCCAAACTATTCCTTTGTTCATCTTACCTCTCCTGATGTTTAATCCTCACCTCTAAATTTAATAATCCTCTATATTTTCTTCATTGTTGTGTATTCTTGAGAGCATTAAACGTATGTTTTAAATGTCCATGTATTGAAATGATGGGGGAGGGGCCTCCAGGTGACTAAAGAGAAAGCATTTTTGGGTTTATTTTATAACCATAGTTGAAGCTAAAAAGAAAGTGGTTGCAGCAAATATTTGCTGAAAATCATAAATGTTGCATCACTCTGAAGTAGAGCAGGCCCAGTTGTGAAAAAGAGCCTTATGACATAAAAAATGCAAAAGATAATAATATTACACACTGTGGTGATGCCCTTTATTCAGGGGTGAAATTCAGCAGGTTCTGACAGGTTCTGAAGAACCGGTAGCGTTCTGGTTCTGGACAGGTTCTGGAGAACCAGCAAATACCACCTCTGGCTGGCCCCAGAGTGGGGTGGGAATGGAGATTTTGCAATATCCTTTCCCTAGGAGTGGGGAGGGAATGGGGATTTTGCCGTATCCTTCCCCTGCCATGCCCACCAAGCCACGCCCACAGAACTGGTAGGGAACAATTTTGAATTTCACCCCTGCCTTTATTACAGCAGTTCAAAAACCTTCTTAGTATATAAATGATTCTTTAATGCTTTAAATCTCTTCTCAAATTAAGTAGAAGCTGGGCTTTCAACATAGTTCAATTGACAATAATGAATATTATACAAACTCTCTTATTTCAGTAGAATATGCTAAATCTTCCAAGTGGATCTGTGAGTCTGTTTACATAAAAAAAAGTTTCGGTAAATTTGTAATCTTTGTAGGCATTTACTAGTACAAAATTTCCTCAAGATGACAAGGAATTTGCTGTAAACACTGGACAATTACTAGGACAATTATTACAATTAATAATTAAAAAATAGTTTAAAGAATTCTACTTTAATGTATGCTATATAAAACCATGTTTCTATTAGCAGAATTCAGAACTACAATTCATGCAAGACTTGGAGTGTACAAACTATTGCAAGACCTAAAACTAAAACATCCCTTCTTCAAAGACGCCGGCGAGAACTAGTAAATATTCTGCATTTATTTTTAGACTGCCTTGTTGGCTTTTTATTTTATTTTAATCTATACTTTGAATGTTTCAAATCTGTTCTGTTTCTAAATTTGGTAGCCAGGTAATTAGGGAAGATCTTACTTTGCTCAGTGAGTAATAATACAGTACCACAGTATTTCTCAATCTCAACAACTTTAAGATATGTAGACTTCAGCATGCTGGCTGGGGAATTTGGGGAACTGAAGTCCATGTATCTTAAAGTTACTGGGGTTGATGAACTGCACTGTTCCTTCCTTCTCTTTCCCCCAGAAGAATGTGTGTGTGTGTGTATGTAACTTTTTTACTGATAAATGAAAATGAAGGGAGACTATTAGAGATGTATTTCATGCTATTTAGCTCTCATCAGATAGCCATACCCTTACGGGATTTGAACCTGGGCAGCCTGCCTGTAAGGCAGCAGCTTAACCTCTAGGCCACAGGCTCTCTTCCCTTATCAGCTCTTCACCAGGAAAGGGTTATATATGTTTTTTTCTGTCGAATCATCCTGGTGTGCCCAAATATGGGAGGAAACATCACAGCTTCCTTTTGCCTTTCGGCCCCTCCAGGGACCATCCAGGCAGTGTCTATAGCCGACAAACTATTTTTCTGTATGTGTAACATTTTTGCTGATAAATGAAAATGAAGGGAGACTATTATAGATCTATTTCAAGCTATTTAGCTCTCATCACATAGCCATACCTTTACCGGGATTTCAAATATATAGATATAGATATAAATATATATAGATAGATGGATGGATGGATGATAGATAGATAGATAGATAGATAGATAGATAGATAGATAGATAGATAGATAGATAGATAGATAGATAGATAGATAGATAGATAGATAGATAGATAGATAGATAGATTACACACACACATACATACACACACACACACACACACACATTTTAATGAGATTACAGATAATCCCTAATTTATTACCACAACTGGGACCAGAATGTCTGTTGCTAATCAAGACGGTTGTTAAATGAATCATGACCTTTTCTGACACAGTTATTAAGCAAATCACTGCAGTTTTTAAGTGAATCTCATGATTAAGTGAATTCAGCTTCCCCCATTGATTTTATTTGTCAAAAGCCAGCCGAGAAGCTCACAAATGGCAATCATGTGAATCTAGGAGGTTGCAACCATCATATATACATGCATGGTTGCCAAGTGCCCAATCATGGGGATGCTGCAACAGTCATAAATGTAAGAATCAGTTGTAAGTGACTGTAAGTGGTGTTGTAACTTGGATAGGTCACTGAAGGTTACAAGTCGAGGGCTACCTGTATTGTGTAGATACCGTATTTTTTGGAGTATAAAACGCACCTTTTTCCCCCCTAAAAGAGGGTAAAAATCTGGGTACGTCTTATACACGGAATGTAGCACCGCCCAGCCTCTGAAACGGAGCTTTGCAAGGCTAAAACAACCTCTCAAACCGAGCTTTGCAAGGCTGAAAAAGCAGCCTTTCAAACGGACCTTTGCAAGGCTAATATACCTGTTCCAGGCTATTTGCTAAGGATGCTAACCAGATAGATGCTGGTAGGCAAAATTTGTTTTTTCTTATTTCCCCCCAAAAAACTAAGGTGCGTCTTTTACTCCGGTGCATCTTATAGTCCGAAAAATACGGTATGTCTCAATTATTCTGAGCTTGAAATAACTCTCTTGAGATTAAATCAGGCTGTTTTGACCTTAATGAATGTGCTCCAATATTTCATTGAACTGGCAAATGAAATTGTAGTAGTCCAGTTCAAATTTGAAGAGGCTGTTTTGCATTTGAGCAATTCTGAGTTTGAAACATTTTATGCACCTTTGTCGTTAGAGAAGTAAGAGAATCTGAGAAAAGAGATTATTTTAGGATAGCACGGTTTGCTGAATCTACTTTTAAATTTGTCCTTCCAAGATGGATGTACTGGAGTACTCCGTTTCACAGATTGCTCCTGCCTAAGTAGAATATTTGGGTTTGATTGGAGATCAGAAGTCTCTTGAGTTAATTTTTATTTATCTTACCTCACCCTTGACCAACATGTATGAAAACCAGAAAATGTGTTTGTTGTATCCAAGACCCAAGAAAGCCAGTTGGCTTCTAGAAAAACCTTGAGAAACCAACAAAAGAAATCCAGGATTAAAATTCCTAGTTTGTCTACTCTTATTAGATTTCTTTCTTCAAAGGGAATTACTGATGCCAGTTCTGATGAAGACGAGAGTTCTTTGTGTCAGATGTCAGGAACAAGAATAACTTCAGCAACCAAAAAAGGAGATGAACGTAAAGTTTCATGATTTTGTTTTCATTTTCCACAAATTTGAAAATAAATTGCATATCTCAAAACCACTATTAAGGAGTTAAAAGCGCTACAATTAATAAAGTCAAAAGAAAACTGCATAAAAATAATGCTGAAATGTAAAAGCATGAAAAATTCTTACCAGTACAGAAAAGACTATAATGTTCTATTAATATAATATTCAGCCTTTGCCATGGTTTCTTACCTTTGGTAGACGGATGGCCTCAAATATTACCTCCCTGATACTCTGACTTGAAGAATTTTGAGCAGTGATGATCTTCTTGTTTGGAATAGTTCAGAATTTATAGCTGCCTAGAACACAAAACTTAACTTCTTGCTATGGGGTCTTCACATCCCACATTTTCTATATTTATTGGCAGCTCCTTGAAGGAGTTGTGCCTTTTCCTGGATTTGTATATGTGAACTCAGGAAGCAGAGATAGTGCATTATCTCTGGAAACACTGAATCTCCTGTAAGCAGCTGCCAACAGATAATGCAAAGTGGCTTTGTCCTTCGATCCAAATCCTGAAAACTTAGGTATGGCCATGATCGTGCTGTGAATCTGATACAGCTTCGGAATGAAAAATAATATTTTAATTAATTGGTCTAGCAAATTTAAATCAAAGCATCTATACTAGATACTGGAAGGTATAAGACTGTGAGATGTTCCTAAATCATATGCTAATCTTGAAATGCTTCTTTACAGAATCAAGCCTGCAAGGAATATTTGAGAAACTGGTAAACACCATAAATTCTGAAGCTAATACTCATTGCCATAAAAAAAATCTCCTTTCTGATGCTGTATTGAAAAGTAAACTGCCTATGGAAGAAGACAAAGAAGTGAAAAAACAACATAAAGACCTACTTGAATCAGACAGCACAATAAAAGGAAAAGCTCAGAGAAACAAGCAGGAACTTGCTTGTATGAAGGAGGCAGCAGAAATTGAGACATGCCCAAAGAATGAAGAAAAATCTTGTTTGCTGGATGCCACAAGCGAAGGCAATGTAGGCAGGTTTCTTAATGTAAGTTGTATTTCTTTACTTCTTTTGTTTCAGTTTATATAGCCACCTATCTGAGCCAATAGCTTTGGGCAGCAAGCATTATTTAAAATCAATTCAAAAATATGCAATCACAACTATAAAAATTAAAATATACAGCAGCCAAGAAAAATGCAGCTATCACTAACATAACCAGGAGATGTGTCACAGACTCAGGGTCCTGGGACTTCAGAACTTTATGAAAGGGCCAGTAAGGATGGGGACATCCTGATCTCCAGAGGGAGAATGTTCAATACTGTGGGCACTACAGGCTCACCTTCTGGGCCCTGACAACCAACATTCCTTAGTCGACAGGACCCAGAATATGCCCATCCTGCTTGGCCAGTCAGGTAGAAACAAGTGGGGAAAATGTTCCCTTAAGTAACCAGGTCCCAAGCCATGAAGGGTTTTAAAGGTGACAACCAACTCTTTGAATTGTATCTGAAAACACATTGGAAACCAGTACAGCTCATATGCACTAAGTCATCACAGTTTACTGTACATGCAGCCACATTCTGCAACTGTTAAAGCTTTCAAATGCTCTTCAGGGGCAGCCCCATGTAATGAGTATTGTGGTAGTCCAGACAGGTCATTGTGGAATGAATAATATTGAACAAGGCCTCCCAATCCAGGAACAGGCACAACTGATGCACAACCTGAAGGTGAGCAAAGGTTCTCCCAGCTCTTTTAAGAAATTGTGAACTCAGAAGGACCTCCATATTGATCATCATATCTGTTTGAGGCAGTGCCACCTCATCCAGAATCATAAATGGAAGATCCTTAGCCTGAAAACATTCAAAACCTTAAAGCCACTAAGTCTTGCTTGGGTTGAACTGCAACTTCTTTCCTAAGAGAAAGGGGTCACCCAAATGTACCTAAGACAAGACCAGAAAAATAGTTCCTCAGTTTCTAGCTGAGTTCCTTAACCATCACATCAATCTGGCTCTCACATACTGATGATACCTCACCCTAAACCAGAGGTGGGTTTCTCCCGGTTCGGACCGGTTCGCCCAAACCGGTAGCAACCCACTGGTGATGTCATGATGATGTCACGGAACCGGTTCTGTCGGTGCCGTCCGTGGACACCGCCATCTTTTTTTTGGAAATTTTTTTTGTTATTATTAATTTTGGGGGGGAGATTTTTTTCGGGGGGGGTTTCTTCTGCACATACGCAGAAGCCGAGTTTCCGGCACTGTGCATGCGTTGCCATCTTGTTTTTGGCTTTTTTTGGGGGGGCACATGCGCATGCATGCACGCGAAGCCATGCGGCACCGGAGGAAGTGAAACGGCAGCGAGGTAAGTTAGAACCCACCCCTGCCCTAAACATCTGATGACCTCACTCTCAGTGGCTTCATGTAGATGTTAAACACTGTGCTACTCACCCCCATCTCCCAGAGGAGGTCCAGAAGGATTCTGTGATTGATAGTATCAAAATGCATTAAGGTCAAGAACAGCTAGGATGGGTGCACTACCCCCATTCTAATCCCCAAAGAGATTATTCAAAAGTGCATTCATCACAGTCTCATACTCAGGCCTGAATCCCAATTGAAATGGATCAAGTTAAAGAGGTATCTTTTTCATAATTAATATTATGCTAATTTTGAAAAATGTTATAGTTTTGCTATGTGTTGAAATAGCAATAACAATAGCACTTAGACTTAGATTCATATACCGCTTCACAGTACTTTGCAGCCCTCTCTAAGCGGTTTACAGAGTCAGCATATTGCCCCCAACAATCTAGGTCTTATTTTGCTGGAAGGATGGCAGGCTGAGTCAACCTTGAGCCGGTGAGGATCCTGGCAGTCAGCAGAATTAGCCTGCAGTACTGCAGTCTAACCACTACTCCACCACGGCTCTTATGCTGAATACTGAGAACCTTCCGCATCTGTATGCAGTCTTCAGGAGCAGTGTAACAGATTTACAACTTTCCGTCTTTATTTATTTATTTATTTATTTATTTTATTTAGTGAGATTTATATACCGCCTCACAGTGCAAGCACTCTCTAAGCGGTTTACACCAGTAAGCAATGTATATTTATATTGCCCCCAACAATCTGGGTCCTCATTTTACCTACCTCGGAAGGATGGAAGGCTGAGTCAACCTTGAGCCGGTGAGATTTGACTTGCGGATCAGTGTCAGCTAAAGTGGCCTGCAGTACCTGCCTCTAACCGCTGCGCCACCTCGGCTCTCTAATACTTAATGAATATGATATAAACAGTTAAAATCTGTAGCTCTTATTTATCCACCAATTTATAAAAGTAAACCAGTTATCTTTTAGTTTTATATTCTATAATTCACATGCAAATATTGGGAAATCTTTTCAGTCTTCAATTTAGATGCCAATGATAAGAATAACCAAATGCAGAAGTGGATGATAATCATAAATGAGGGGGTAAATAAATAAATAAATAAATATGTTCAGTATGTAATTAATGATATTTTGCTAAGTCATTATGTCCACTGTAAGGAAATAGGGCTGAAGTGGAGCCAGGAAAAAGGTTAGGATTTGAAATGGAGGAAGGGACTTGATGTGAAGAGGTCCTAAGATGAGATTTATGGTCTCTTCCCCTCCTTTTATTCTTCATCGTATTAGTTACTGTTGGAATAGAAGTAGCTGCCTTTGGCCTTTGAAGTTTGTTCTACTCGTTGGCTTCTCCGGGAGCAATTTTGCTTTTGCTTTTATTGGTCTGGTTGAACTCAGTGGTAGAAAAGTCACCCAAGAAGTGTGGATAGTGGCAGAGCCACTAATCTCTTAACCCAGTAAGCCAGCAGCACCAGGTACAACATTATAAAGTTCTTGTATAATTTAACAATTAAAAAGAAATAGGACATGGACATTCATTGAACAGAGACTACTAAAGATTATTGTACGGCTGATAAGAGAAAAATATAAGCATAAAGAATTCAGAGAAGAATCTTTAAGTGTAACCATTCACTCTGAAAGGCAGGGCTGTCTGCTTTTGATAGGGCAGGATATCAGGTCTCTAACTGGTGTTCTAACAGTTTGATCCCTGATCCTATTAAGGCTGAGGAGTTGATAAGGATGCTAATGATCAGGATCCTTAAAAGAGTGTTGCCATACAGTTTCTTAAAAGACAAAGCTTGAAAGGGTCCTACAAGTGTGTTGGAGCTAACAACAACTTTTTACCAACTAAAGCAAAGCAAGAGAGGGTAACAAAAGAAATAAAAATAGCATATAAAATATATCAAAAACAGCACTATGGTTTTATAACATATTGATACTAAATACACAGATTTTGATCCTTTCTAAAACCATTTCATCTTTTTTTTGCATTAATGATGTTAAACATTACAGAAAAGAACAGTTTGCTCAGACATTCACACCTGACTCCATAAGTAGAGTATGTTTGCCAAAAGAAACGATCCAAATGTGCACAAAAAGTATATTAAAAGAGAACAGGTGCTTCTATTTTAACTTATTTATTTTGTTTACAGCACAGCTGCTCTCCTAATCTCTTCGTACAAAGTGTATTTGTAGAGACTCACAACAGAAATTATCCCTGGGTAGCATTCTTCACAAAGAGGTTTGACAACATTTTTCTTTGTTAACAAATCCTAAGCATAATTCTGTGAGCAAAAATAGATTTCTACTAAGAAAAAAATGTATAAAACAAAATACTTGTTCTGTGGTTATCTTCTTGAACAAGACAGAAGGCATAAAATGGAATGGTGTTATTGCTGAGCCATATTAAAAAGAAAAACATAATAGCAGGAGTTTTATCCCATTATAAAGGCAAATACGACATAGCTCTATGATTGTGTCTGATTTTTATAGCAAAAGTGATTGAGTTTGGAGTAATATATTTTTATATCTGCACTATAAACAAATCTTGATATTTCAAGGAACTGATGAAGTTATTTTGGGATTTGAGTGTGCGTCCGTATATGTGTGTATTGATTAATAGCTACTTGATCTTAGAATGTTTATCTTTGTAACATTAAAGATAAACATTCTAAGATCAAGTAGCTATTAATCAATACATTAAATACAATACATTAACATTAAACACTTCTGTTTTTATCTTGGGTAAATGCTCTGAGCTTTTTAGATATTATTAAATGTTAATCATATTAATTATAAACCAGAGACGAAAAGCATATTTTAAAGTGGGTTGGCAAACCATTATTAAAAACCAATAACAGTTTTAGTTGTTGCAGAAGAGATAATTTTCCTGGCTTTTCATTCTTGCTAATGTTCTCCTGCATGATCTCCAGAGACAGAGTATACTTTAGTGAAGTAAACCATTTTTTCCCCATTTTTTTCTTTAACCTTGTTAAGAACAGAAATCTTGATTAGTGCTACTTAAGCACTATCTGCGAGATATTCAAATTTAATAATCTTAAAATTAAAATTTAGTAATCTGTTACTATGACAGGCCAGGGATAATTGCTAACACTTTGGAGGACAGAGGGATCTTGACAGATTTGAACATTGGGCCATAGCAAACAAAATGCAGTTCAGTGATAAGGAAGGTAAGATCCTGCACTTAGGGAGAATGGATGCCCTAGTGGACCACCATTTGAGTATGAGCCAGCAGTGTGCTGTGGCTGCCAAAAAGGACCATGTAGTCCTAAACCGCATCAATAAGAGGGATAGCATCAGGATCACGGGAAGTACCACTTTATATTGCACTAGTGAGATCACATCTGGAATACTATGTACAATTCTTATCACCAAGATAGTTGTAAGTTATGTGAAGAGCAGACATTGTTGCTGCCTTGTTGGCAGTCTTAAGCTCCGTCCCATATTTGTAACACTTGTAAAAGTAAGCGTAAATCCTCATGGATTATTGCTATTATTCTAATTGTGTGGCATATTTGCTTTGCAGACATGTAAAAGCTGGAACTGAACTTACATGGGATTATGGTTATACAGCTGGAAGTATGCCTGAGACAGAGACTATCTGCCATTGTGGGAGTCTGCAGTGTCGGAAAAAAATCTTGTAGAGTTTTTTAATGTATTAATCTAGAACCTGGTGAAATGGGCAGCATACAAATAATGTACTTTAAAATAAAAAAAGGATTGATACGCACAACCTTTTTGGATCAAGGCCAGTAGTGGGTTCCTACCGGTGCGCTCTTGGCTATCCGTCGCCGCCGAGCCGAAGAAGCTGGCGGCGTTTGCGGCGCGGGGCTTCCCCCGCCCGCTTTCCCGGGATGCCGGGACGCCGCCATTTGCGTTCTTTTGCCCTCTGCAGAGGGCAGAAGAACGCAAATGGCGGCATCCCGACGTCCCGGGAAAGCGGGCGGGGGAAACCCTGCGCCGTGAACGCCACCAGCTTCTTTGGCTCGGCAGCGACGGATAGCCAAGAGCACACCGGTAGGAACCCACTACTGATCAAGGCATCTCTGTTCTATCTACATTTATTAATGGAAGCATCTCATTCTAGTCTAGGGCTGATTTCCGTCGCTGTTTTGAGTTTTGAACAGCTTCCTTGGATTTCAGTTTTTAGTGATTTGAGATAGTTGCAAATATATTTTTTTTTAATCTCAACTTTACCAACCAAAAAGGAATTGGTAAACCAGATACACTGGTTCCTCAAGGTCAGGTTTAAGATCTGCTGCTGAGAATTTCCATTATATAGTCAAATGTATGAAGTACAGAGTCACATGGTCTAACATACTAATATAGTAACAGGCAGCTAGTTTCCTATAGTCGTATTTGTAAAGATGGAATTTTTTTTTAGCAAGCCATTGGCTATTGCGTGAAAAGATGGTAGTAATAAAAATATCCAGTAGAATAATAAAAGTTTGACAGGTATGTAATAGCAGCGCACACATGTGAATTATAATCATATCCTACAATACAGCTTTGCCCCTTCCACCCGTATTCCTGTGGACTCTCATAAGCAAGAAGACCAGACTTGGCTTGGAGTAGCACACTGAAAATTGAGGAAAGGTTAGGACAAAGAACTGGTCCTAAAAGACAATAACTGAAATGTACTCATTGTATTTAATTAACTATATGTATATTATTTTAATATGACATATTGGTCTGTATTTAATCATCTTTGTTATATATTAAAACTTTACCATTCAGTACCAATTTTTGCAGGAGTCCTAACAGCTTTCACTTTCTTAGTTGTATGACATATTTATCATAAGTCAATTCTTGTTGATTTCCCAATTCCCAAAAACTCTGCCCAGTTAACAAAGAAACAATCTCTTAATTATGTTATATCAGAAGCGTATTCCGATGGTTTTTTGATAATATATACTGTATATAGCCTGTGTAAGAATGGTTTTAATTCCTCTACTTCTCTTCACCTTCAGACTTAGTTCTAGATGTGCCAATAGAAAAATTGGCATTTGTTCATCAAACTTCAAAAAATGTTACAACTCAGCTATTATAATAAATTAGATTAATATCTCCACTAATCAAGTCATGACATAACCTCTAATTTGCTATTAAGATAGAAAAAAGTCTAATGCTTTGATATCTGTATTTGCTGCCTTAAATAATGTGTAAAAATAATAAAAGACGGGAAATAAATAATTAATTCAAAAGGTCCATCTCACCAATGAACCTTAACTGTCAGTAATTTCCATGTGTCTCCCTACATGGAGATATAGGCGGTCTTCAACTTACAACTACAATTCAGCCCGGAATCTTGGTCATTGAGTGAAGCAATTGTTAAGTGAGATATCACATGGCTGCCTCACTCAACAATTGCAATCCTGGCACTTATGGTTGTGGTCATTAAGTGGACAGAGTCCCAGGTAAGGAGTGCAGGGTGGCTCGGTGTTGGGGGAAGACCCTGGGAGGTTCCACTCAGGAACTGTCAGTGGCCAGCCAGGCTACAGGGAAGTCCTTAAAAGCAGCTTCCCTGCAACCTGCCGGCAGTTCGCATTGCAATCAGCCAGGAGAATAAAAGGTGCTGAACTGTTCCTGTGTCTCGTTCCTTCTTTCGCGCCCAAATCTAACACCACCTGTGTGTGCCGCAGAAATTGAGCTCAAATCATCAGGATCTGAACTCTTGTTTCTGCACCCCCGTGGAAGAAAGTCATCTATCTCCTGCTTGTGGAAGGGAACTCCTTCCATGGGTTGCAGAAACTGAGCTCAAATCAGGTTCTTGGCTCCAATTCTCCACTCCTTAAGAGGATGTCATCCCTTCTCCGCACACAGAAGGGAACTTGTGTGGGGATGCAGAAACTGAGCTTGAATCATCAGGATCTGAGATCCATTTCTCCACCCCACCAAAAGAATTTAGCTTCCCTCCACAGGCAGCTCTTTCAACCAACCCGAGATGAGAGAGAGTCCTCTTGATAGATGGCAGTAGCTTTTCAACCTTTCCTGCCAACTCCATTGGTTTTCTGGGGAAGCCAGAAAGGCTTACGTGCTGCAATTGATAATACTTTACTTAAAAGAAAATAACTAAAAAAGGCTGTGGAAACAGATTTTTGTTAGCAGCTGGATGGACTGTAAGATTTGTGACTTCTGACTTTGATGATATGGAGGCAAATGATTATGAAGAATTGGTGGCACTCCTGAAAGACTTGTGTGAAGATTTAAAAAGATGATTTTTGGGATTTGGAGCTGGAAAAGAAAAGAGAAAAGACTTAGATGATAATAAAGATGAAAATGAAGAACAAGAAGATAATAGAGGAAAGAAGATATTAGAAGAGAAAAACCAGATTGATGAAGACGCCAGGATTTACAATGATAAAAGAAAAAAGGACATTGAAAATGGACAGATTAATGATTATGTTGAAAGTTATGATGATTACACTGGGATTTACAGTGACAAAAGGAGAGTAGGGGGAGAATATTGGTATTGGATGAAACAATTTAAAAAAGGAGGGAGAAATAAGGAAAAGAGAATAAGAAGAATTGAAGATAGACCTATACAAATAATACACTTAAAGGGGAGAAAAGGAGCTTGGAGGAAAAGAAGTTGGGGGTACAAATGTAAAAGGAAGAAAAAAAGTTAAGGAAAGGGAGATGGAAATCAAAAGAAAATGGATGATTGATGATGGGGAGGAATATAATTTTTTCTACTTTAGTATTATATTAGATTGTGATGATCATTATTTTAGTATTATAATTATATTTGATTGTGATAATTATTTGATATAACTATTTATATGATTAGGTTTCTTTTGTGTTTGTGAATTTATAATTATATTACAGATTGGTATAAGATTGGTTTATTAAATTAATTTAAAATTGATGGAACTAAATATTTGTGCCGCCAGAGGGAAAGATAAAATATAAAAAAGAATGAAAATAGGTCAATTTTTGGAAGCATATAGAACTTGAATACTAATTATTATTATTATTATTATTATTATTATTATTATTATTATTATTATTATTATTATTATTATTATTATTTGTATATAAGATTTGAATAATTAATTAATTTGAAATAAAGAATTCTGATGATTAATATGAGAAGTTGAAATGAATAATTAATATGATTATAAGATTTTAATACAAATTATACAATTGAAATGTTGATTCTTATGGGGCATTTAGTTATGATAAAAATAGGGGATAAGAAAAAAGAAATGAGTAAAGAGATTAAGAAAGGGGAGGAAGCAATACGGCTTAAAATTAAGAGGCAGGAGAGACAATAACTATCTTTAGAAGTTAAGCTATAGCAGTGAATTTGGAGTGAAAATCTGAAATTAATTGGTGGTGAACCCAGAAGACAAAATTAGATTTTTTTTCTGGAGGCAGCATTATTTTAGTAACATATACCTAGAGTAAAGTATTATATATAAAGAAATGATATAACAATAAAAACTTTAGAAGAGGCACCGCCAGTTTAAAATTTGGGAATATATCATCAGTCTGTTAAATATGAGATGAGGAAAAAAGAACAGACTGATGGTCATTGATATAGGTGCAAAATAAGATATTGGTTTTTTGAATGATTGACAAAAATGTATAACTATGTATATTGTAATATTTTAAGGTGTATGTGTATTGATTTACAAATGAAGTTGTGGAGAAAAAATAAACTTTTTGGGGAAAAAAACAAATATTATTGACTGGCACTGAGGGTTGATACGGGCTACTGCCAGAATCCTACATCATCATCATCATCATCATCATCATCATCATCATTATACAATTGCATCATAGCGGCCAGTTGTTTTGCCAGATTTGATTACTATTCGAGCCCCACCCAGGCGCCTAGGACGTTGTAATGTATTTATTATTATTATTATTATTATTATTATTATTATTATTATTATTATTATTATTATTATTATTATACAGTTGTATCACAGCGGCCAGTTGTTTCGCTGGATTTGGCATTGATTACTAGTCGAGCCCCACCCAGGGGCCTAGGACGTCGTAATGTATTTTCGAAGTATAATATATTATTATTAATTATTATTATTATTATTATTATTATTATTATTATTATTATTATTATTATTATTATTATTATTATTATTATTATTATTATTATTATTATTATTATTATTATTATTTGCATGTACCCTGAGTGCTTCTGTACCAGAGATAAATTATCTGGTACTTAATATTGCAGCCTGTAAGGTCTTGCTTCTCCAAATCATTGCAAGAAAGCCAGGACCTTGAAACTGAAGTTGTTCCAAAAGGAGCTTTTATTGAAAGGCTTGTGATAGCAAGAGATCTTGGCAGGAAATAAATCTTCCCACTTAAAAAACAGCAATTTAAAGCAGTGCAAACAAAACCACAAAAACCCACAGTACAGCAATGCAGGAAACAGAAACAGAAACTTTTATATAGAGATCCCTCCAATCCTCCCCCCTCGCACCAGAATGCCAGCGTCCCAATAGAAATATATGGGACCTGACACAGCCCCTCTCCTGTGCAAAACTTTCTAGCTAACTTAACTATAATAACCCAAGGAGAGTTAGCAGATTCTAACTAATTTATTTGCAACAGGAAGAGGGACCAGTCTGGTTTCCAGTGCTGTCCTGGTTCAGAATACCACATTTTTTTTTATAAGGCTATCACTAGCCACCTGGAATTTTAGGGCAAGGAGAAGCTGCCCAAAGGGAAAACATTTAAGAACAGAAGTGAGCAAAATGAAGGTTTTTCGACAAAATGGGGATTCTGTGACTAAAACTAGCAACAGATCTCCAAGGTCCCTTCCAATCATCCTAAATTTTATTTTTACGACCCCTCGCCCTTTCCGCTTGTGGGCAATTTCACAAGAAGAATCCTCTACTCCTCTGTTCCCAACAGAATACCTTATGCCACCAGACTTGAAATTTTGGGCCTAGAAATTTTAGAACTACGCCTCCTTCGATCTGACCTAAGTGTAACACATAAAATTATCTTCTACAATGTCCTACCTTTGTCAATGACTACTTCAGCTTCAACCGCAACAATACACGAGCTCACAACAGATACAAATTTAACGCGCTCCAAGCTCGATTGCAGGAAATACGACTTCAGCAACAAAGTGGTCAATGCCTGGAATACATTATCTGACTCTAGTTTCTTCCCCAAACCCCCAAAACTTTAACCTTAGACTCACCCCATTCCTAAGATGTCTGTAAGGGACGTGCATAAGCGCACTAACGTGCCTACCGTCCCCGTCCTACTGTCCCCATGTTTTTTTGTAAAATATGTACTCATAACCATGCTTGTACATCTTATATATTCACAATCATGTTTAGACTTTGTCTGTAATCGTATACACGCTTGACAAAATAAATAAATAAAATCGCTCTCGTTCTGCTTCTCCGGAGAGCTGCCGCAGCACCAGTTAACTTGCCGGTCTTTTGCTGTTCACCGTGACCATCTTGCCTCTTGCACACAGTGCACTGCCTCCCCCCCCCCCAACTTGGTGCCAGCTGTTCTCACTCCGCCAGCAGACTTTTGAAATCTAGCCGTGCATCGCTCTTCTTCCACGACCATGTTTTGCCTTGCCCCGCATTTGGCCGCTGCTGCCGCCCTTACGAGATGCAACGCATCCGCCCCCGTGATCGAGGATATTAGAAGTGAGCGGCGCCCTTCGTTGCCCTGAAGGCAGTTTGCTCTGTTCCGCGGCTTCTTCACATTACAACGAAAGCTTCCGCTGACAGGGAGCTGCCGGGAAGCCACTGGGCTCCACAAAAAACCTACCGCTTCCTGGAAGGCTCAGTGTTGCCAGCCTGCTTTCTCTTCCAGGCGCTCTAAGGCCCTGTCACGTAGAAGCGAGAGAAGGCAGGGCCTGCGGCTGGGATCGTTTCCCTTGGGAAGCAGCTCTTCTCCGGACCCTCATGCCGGGCAAGCGGAGAAGCCTCCCCAAGAGCTGCTCTCTCCCGGGCACTTGCGAGGTCGCCGCTTCTCTTGCTTTGGGTCTCTCGGCTAACGGTAAGGGCCGGGGAATGAAGGCGGCAGTCTGGGCGTCTCTTCGCAGAGCATTGGCTTCCTCCCCGGCGCTGGGAAAAGGCTTAAATCCCCCGCTCCTGGCTTTGTGCAGGTCTCTGGGAAGGTCCATTTTACCGTTCCGCTCCTGGCTTTGTTCAGCCGCTGCCGCCCTCGTCTGTGGGGTGGCAGCGTCTCCGGTCGCTTAGCTCCTCTCGATGGGACTCAGCCAGGCAAAACCTCCCGAGAAGAAGGTATTCGGCCTTAGCCTTTCCTCCTTCCCTGACGCTTCCACCTTCGTGCGTAACTTGTATTCGCGGCGGGCCCCTCGTCCATTAAAGAATTTAATGAGATGAGATTTGCTTCACGTGAATAACTTTCGTGAGAGTCGTGCTAACTATTACCAGTCCCGGCATTGTTTTCAATTGGTTACAGATGTCCTGCTTTAGTACATCTCCTCTGACGTTTCTCCGGGTATTGGCTCCCCGGGTAATAATTCCGGGGTCTTTTTGTCCTTTCTTGAAGAGTGGGAAGGGAAGGGGGGCCACCTTTGCTCTTCTCCCCTCCTCCGGCATCTCTCCAATTCTGCAGTTCCTCAAAGAAGTCCTGATAGTTCTTCAGCCAGTTTCTTCGGTATTCTGGGCATTATTTCATCAGGGCCTGGGAACTGAAATCATTCAAATTAGATTGAAGATCCCTTACTGACCTGCACCCTCCCCTGTCTCTACTCCCAAATTAACACATTTGTGGCACAAGGTGATATTGAGAGTAGTTCTATCAGCCGCTTCTGATAAAGCAAGAAATAGCATCCTTTAATTTTTCATTCCTCACTTAATTAGCATCCTGTACCACCTCTTATTTTTTTTAAGATGCCACTTCCAACATCAAAACTTTATTGCTGCTTACCCTATCCAGCAATTTGTACATTATTTGTAGCTCTCAAATATTTTTAAAACAAATCATGACAAAACACTACACAGAAATCATCCTGAGCTAGAACCTGTATCACAGCATGAGGAAGAGCTGCATCGGCATCGGGAGGAGCAACATAGTTCACAGGTCCCTTGTCTGCTCCTCCACCAATACTTTTCTATTCAGGCATTCTGGACTTCTTCATGCAGGATAATTAGTGATCAGAGGAATTGCCAATAAAGGCAGACAAGCTGCTGAAAAGTGGAGGGGGAATGCACCTCTTGGCTGGCCTTCGTGCTGGCTTCTTGCTAGTTGCCCATCTCAACAAGTGACTCTGGATGGTGGAAGTCTGTAAGATCATCTAGTTGTGTTAGCCCTAGACATTTGCTTGATTGTATTGTTAGCATAGTATTGCTGGGAAAGAGAAGGATGAGACCTTTGTGAAAGAGCGAGCTCATCACCTGGAGTGAGCAGATATTTCATCCCTCCTGGGATCCAGAGTTTTGGTGCTACCTGGGAAGGAAGGTTAAGACGGGCCCACCCTCTCCTTAGTTGGAGACTTTGTTTTATAAAAAGGGAACTGAAAGCAAGTAGGTCTCTGGGTGCGGCAAGAAAGAAGGGAATTGTTTTTCTTTTTTGTTTTTTTTAAAAACTGTTCAATAAAAATTATTTTTAAAAAAACTAATTTGAAGGCATAAAACAATTTAAAATGTGACTTTAAAAAGAAAAGAACTCAAACCTGCTGGACAGCAGAGATTTGGAAAAAAGAAACTCCCACCCAAAGAAAACGCCTCAGCAGTACAGTAGTCTTCAGGTAGCAGCAAGAGAAAATTTCTCTTGGAGCTGATGGCACCCATTTCTACAACTTTACTTCAGGCCATAGAGAATAGACACAGTGGAAGGCTTTTAATTGGTGCCTGAAGGCTGTGAGAAAGTGGTTGGTATGAAACCAGCTTAGGCTGAATCTTTAAAAACTGGAGGTGGTGTTTCTGCAGAAATCATCACATCTCAGGTGTGATTTAAAGAGACTGGCGAGCTGGGGTAGGGGAGGGAAGTGGCAAAGAAGAGGTGATGGCAACAGAGGTAGCAACAGCCCCGGCACACACCCCTCCTCACCGGCGCAGCTGTCAGGGCTCCAGGAGGAAGAGGGGATCCCGTCTCGCCATTGGGAAGCGGACTAAATTTCAATTAAAGGCTGTTTCACGTGGTTTTTTAGACCCACAAAGGATGGCAAGAAACACGACAGAGCTGGGCTGGGGTGACACCCCCAGGGGAGAAAGAGAGAAGGTGGAAGGGAATTAGAGAGAAACAGAGAAAGAGCGAGAGGGAGGGAGGGAGGGAGGGAGGGGAAGAGAAAGAGAGAGGGGAGTGAGAGAAAGACTGAGGGAGGGGGGAAGAAAGAAAGAGGGGGGAGGGGAAGAAAGAAAGAGTGGGGAAGAGAGGGGGAGAGAAAGAGGGGAGGGAGGGGAAGAAGGAGGGGGAGAAAGAGAAAGAGAGAGGGGGGAAAGGCAGGGCATATCAACACAGGCAGCTCTGCCGGAAAAGCCATCCGGGAAGCAATCCGAGATGCCTCCATTCCTCCTCCTTACCTTATCCCCCCCCCCATCATTTCCCAATTGCTTTGTCCCGCTCGGACCCTTGAGAGGAGCCTGCCACACGCACTTTCTATCGAGGACGGGCTCATTTCAGGGTGGCGTGGGGATGGGGGTGGAGCACACGTGGCGAGAAAGAGGCACGATTTAAAGAGACCGGCGAACCAAGGTGGCGGAGAGGCCGCGGCAACAGAGGCAGCAACAGCCCTGGCACACAACCCTCCTCGCCGGCGCAGCTGTCAGGGCTACAGGAGGAGGAGGGGATCCCGTCTCCCCATTGGGAAGTGGCCTAAATTTCACTTAAAGGCTGTTTCACGTCGCTTTTTAGTCCCACAAAGGATGGCAAGAAACACGACAGGGAAAGGGAAAGAGAAAGAGAGGGAGGGAGGGAGGGTGGGAAAAAGTGAGAGAAGGAGAGAGAGGGGAAGAAAGAGAAAGAAAGGGAGGGAGGGAAAGAGAGGAGGAGCAAGAGAGGGGAAGGAGGGAGGAAGGGGGAAGAAAGAAAGTGGGGAAGAGAGAGGGAGAGAAAGAGGGGAGGGAGGGGAAGAAGGGGAAGAAAAAAAAGATGTGAGAGAGGAAAGAAGAGGAAGAGAGATGGAAGAGAGGAAAAGAGAAAAGAGGGGGAAGAGAAAAGGGGGGAAGAGAAAGAGAGGGAGGGGAAGAGAAGTGATATTACAAAAGTTTTTCATTTTTATTAGAAGCCCTGTAACAGAAGTCTTCAAACTTGGCAACTTTAAGACTTATGGACTTCAACTCCCAGAATTCTCTAGCCAGCATAGCATAGCTGGCTGGAGAATTTTGGGAGTTGAAGTCACAAGTCTTAAAGTTGCCAAGTTTGGGGATCCCTGCTCTGTAACAAGGAAGAGCTGATTATTCATTTCAAACCATCTGGGAGTGGAAGAAGGATGACAACAGCTCTTTGTGTATTCAGAATTTGAACATAGATAATAGATAAGTAATTGATTGATTGGGGGAAGGGAATTGAGGAACTATTGTCTATTTTTCTGTTCTCTTCATTCAAAATCAGCAACACAATTATTCAAGTTCTAAGCATGAACTGAAAAAGGTTAAATTTATTCAGTAAATGAGAAAAATGACAGGAAATTATATTTATGGATATATTGCTCTTTCTTTTTCAGTAAGTTGCCAGTAATCTTGCATTAATGTTGAATACATGCAACTATTTCTTTATTGTTCAGGAAAAATCCATTAATTACTTTTAGCAGAAAACAAAGCCTAAACTTGTAATTCCATAATGATAATAAATTATGTTTTTAGCATTCCTTTCCTACAAATATTCAGACTTAATAAGGATCTAAACCTCAAGAATCTTCCTTAGAACTACCAGATGTTTTTCTAGAAACCAATTTCCACTAATCAAATTATTATTTAAAACATACTTGTCATTATTTCCAATGATGGGATTAATATAATTTCTGACTTTGCATTAGTGCTTTAAAGAAAATAGCACAAAATATTTCATCTTTAGGTGTGCTGGCAATATAATTGGACATCCCTTATTTATTAAAAATAATTTATATTCTGCTTTTCCACAATCAGATTGACTTGCAATAAAATATGAAACTTCCACTTAAAAAATGGTAGAACATACAAGTTCAATTTGGCAGTTCAAATCTCACCAGGCTCAAGGTTGACACAGTCTTCCATCCTTCCGAGGTGGGTAAAATGAGAACTCAAATTGTTGGGGGCAATATGCTGACTCTGTTAGAGAGGGCTGTAAAGCACTGTAAAGCGGTATATAAGTTTAAGTACTATTGCTGTACAATATCTTCTGCTGAGCCATTGGGTTACTTTCCATAAGACTAAATGAGAAAAAGGGTGTCCCTTTCAATGAATATTAGTGAAATTTACATAGGGATATATAGCACCATACTTTGTCAACTCTATCCATTATTACAATTTGAAATTGACAATTTTTCATCTGCAGAAATTTATTCTATCAGTGTTATCATTTCATCTCCTATTTTAAAAAATGGGATTAACTTGAAGCTCATAAATGCTTAAATTTTACTGGTAAGGATAAATTTGTATTGTATTTTTTAAAAAGTATTTTAAAATCTGAAGTATTCCTAATTTTGCAAGACCAATTTTATCCAGCCACCAGATGTTTATGAGGGTCCAAACTCAAGGATGCTTTCTAAATGAAAAAAAAGAAGTGGAGCAAAGATTAGTAGGCTTGGGAGAGTCAGAGTTGAATAATAAAAAGAAATCAATAGTTTGGTTTTAGGAAATGTCCTGAGCAATGTGTAAAGACCAACAAAGGATAAATACATTGTATATGTTGTACATTGTACATGTTTTCATAGCTCACATAGATTCTACAGATTTTCCAATCCCTACAAGTCAATTTGGAGGGATTTCAAGCTAGCTGACTGATTATTGCAAAAACTGCATTTAGGAGTATAAAGTGAAAATATATAGAATGAAAACTGCATTGCAATAGGTGCCCAGATGCTTCTTTAAATTGGCTGGAAGCAGTTTAGAATTTGACTTTGTTTCCCGCCAGTTTTGCATTCTCAAATTTAAAACAGGATTGGCTGGCTATACTGAGGATATGGTAAGTTGGGTATTATCTGACATCCAAATTTCCCTTGAGACAACTCTGTGTATTTGGCCAGTAATGGAAAACATAGAAACTGATCATCTTTATTTCCAATATTAGTATTATTACCGTTATGAAATTGTGTGTGTGTGTGTGTGTGTGCGCGCGCGTGCGTGCGTGTGATTTGAATTCATCCTGTGAATCAGATCACTCATTTTAATTTCTAGCTTTGTTCTCTTTATTTTTGTGTTTTAACTCATGTATAGTACCCGATTCACAACAGAACTGAGGGAAACCTTCTGAGCTATTAGACCAAAAATACTATCTTGCATTTTATAACTGAATATGCTAGAAAGCACATCTAGAATATGCAAGGAAAAATGTTCCCTCCCCCCCCTATAACCAAGTAATGGTCTCTCATCTTATGAAACTACATATAAAGATTCTTTGCTCTTCTTAAAAAATATCTTCTTAAACTTTTTTTGTTGGAGTTCACAGACAGATTTAAACATTTTTCTAAATTAAATATTTTTGAGCCCCATGTCAAGACATCCACAGCAAAATATCAGTAGTGTTAGAGAGGATACTAGCTTGTGAAATGTAGTAATGCATTTTTTTAAATGTACTGTTTAGAGCAATGGGTGATGGGTTAATAGTGTTTTAATCTCTAAAATATTTTTCTAAGGTGACTCCAGAATGGCAGAGATGACAAGAAGAAAGTGTGCGTTTTGTCCAGATGATGAACCGTGTGCGATTATGTACATTGCTGAAGAAAAGAATCTTGCAGTTCATCAGAGCTGTTTGGTGAGGTTTGCTAGCAACATTCAAACTGTGTCCATAACTGATTGGAAAATGAAAAAAGATCTGAAGCACTTTTGTGAGGCAATTCATAATTGCTACAGCTATTTCTTTTATGCCATATGTACTATACTTTTATAGGTATGCACTACAGTTTTAAGAGTTAAAATTTAAATAATTTCCTGACTTAAAGTAGACTGGAGTACAAGAAGATGGCGGGGTCGGGGTGGGGCGCGAGATGGGCGTCTTACCGGTACTGGAGTTTGGCAGCTGTGTGTGTCTCTCAGCTGGTCTTGTTATGGAAAAAAACCTTGCACGGTACAGAAACTCTTCTCGCTGCGAGAAGTTGTTAATTGCTTGCCCTCGTGAGAAGAGTTTCTGTATTTTGCAAGCTTTTTTTCCCTAAGGAGACCAGCGGAGAGACACACAGAGCTGCCAAACTCCAGTACCGGTAAGACACCCGTCTCACGGTGGGACGCAATTTTGGGGTGGCAGGTTGGGCGGAGCGGTGCGGGGCACCAAGGCAGTCCATCAAGTGAGGGAGGCAGCAGCAAGAGGCGGCAGCAAGAGGCGACAAGGAAGTTTGCTTCTCAAGCCCGGCGCTCACCTGGGCTCTGCCTACATCAGTTTGAAATGCCTCCTGCCACCACCTCCCTCACTTGCTGGACTGGCTTGGCTGCCCTGGGCTGCCTTTGGCAGCATTTTGAAATGCGCTCCTGCCTGTGATGAAGGGATCGATGCTTGCCTCCTGTTCTTCGCAGGCAGGAGCGCATTTCAAAATGCTGCCAAAGGCAGCCCAGAGCAGCCGAGCCAGTCCAGCAAGTGAGGGAGGCGGCAGCAAGAGGCAGAGCCAAAAGGGACGGCGACAAGAAAGTTTGCTTCTTAAGCCCTGTGCTCATCTGGGCTCTGCCTACATCAGTTTGAAATGCCTCCTGCCACCGCCTCCCTCACTTGCTGGACTGGCTTGGCTGCTCTGGGCTGCCTTTGGCAGTGTTTTGAAATGCACTCCTGCCTGCGATGAAGGGATCGATGCTTGCCTCCCGTTCTTCGCAGACAGGAGGCATTTGAAACCACAGTATGCAGAGCCCAGATGAGCCGAGCTAGTCCCATGGGGTGTGTGCACACCTGTCTCTCGCTTGCTCTCATGGAGAAAGAGCACCTCCCGGCATGTCCTCTGCTTCTGCTTTTGGCTGCACGGAAGGAAAGCAGCAGAAGTCCTTCTTTCTTTCCCCCAAACTTCGGCTGTTGCGGGAGAGGATTCCCTTAATTCTTTACCCAGCGGCTTCTGCCTGTCCTGATTCTCCCCCTTGCCGCGCGCAAGAGAGCGAGCAGTCGAGAGGCAGCTACACACACACCCCGCAGGACTGGCTTGGCTGCTCTGGGCTGCCTCAGGCAGCATTTTGAAATGCGCTCCTGCCTGCACGGAGGCAGGGATCGATGCTCGCCTCCTCTTCCTCGTGGGCAGAAGCATGTTTTAAATTGCCGTAAGCAGAGCCCAGAGCCCAGTGGGGTGTGCATTCACCCACCTCTCGCTTACTCTCTCTCTCTCTCCCGCCGCAAAAAGAGCGGCTGCCGGAATGTCCCCCCCTTTCCCCGGAAGTAGTTGGGGGGGCTTATTTGGGTTGGGCTTATTTCAACGCATGTCCCAAAAAGCCCTGTGGGGCTTATTATCGGGATATCTCTTATTTTTGGGGAAACACGGTATACTCTGAAGAAAAAAGAACCACATGGAAACAAGTTAGACTTTATAATACTGTGTATTTATCCTAAGCTTGGATAATGTTTATATTTTATATTCTGTTTTTTTAAGGCGGTCATCTTCTTATGGAAGGACTGGAGAACTGGAATCGCAGTCCTCACATTGGCAGAAGTTGGAGTGAGAGAATAGGACCAGAAAAGAAAAATTATATTCAATACGTACTGCAGTTAGGATTTAGAGATGGGGAATTTGGAGAGGATATTTTCACAAAACCTCTTCCGAATTATTTTCAAGCAAAGTGGTAAACTTCTTATAATTTGATATCAAAATTTAGGAGTTTGAACCCTTTTTCTTGGGACTACCTCCTCCTTGGATCGTCTCTTCTCCAGTACCCCTTTTCTCTAAACCCCCTGACTCACTGTATGGAGTTCCTTGTGATTGTGAAGACTTTCCTTGCTTCTCACCAAATTCCTTTCTCCCTCTCTCTTTTGGAAAAAGAGAGAGGGAGAAATTGGAAAAAATTTAAAATGGATCATAGGCTTTCTTGGAAAATAGATAACATGAATAGATGCAACCTTTTGCTCTGAAATGTGCCTCCTTGCCTGGAAAAAGGTGAAAGGAAAGGAAGAATAATGGCATTCTAGGGAAAGGTGGATAGAACAATAGCCGTTCTGTGATTGGGCATGCCGTTCACCCAGCAACTGTTTATGAGAACACCCAAAATATGTTTTCAAAATTCAAATCAGTGAATTGCTTAATACTTACCCGTATTGTTCTTTTGAGTAAGTTCTCTGCAGTCACAGATCCTGCTTTCCATCTCCTCAGAAAGATATTGCTCAGAGGATCATTGCTGAACGTATTCTTCTCTGGATTAGTCAGCAGAAATGAGTGGAAGTTCTATCCGCACATGAATGAGAGACAGAGGGACAGCACTGTACACTGTACAAAAGCTGCTTCTGCCAGCCAGAAGATTTTCATTCATGTTCCGTACTACCTCCAAACTGTATTCTCAATGTTCTTGAATTCCCATTTGAGGACATGAAGGTTGTTACCTATATGCTAGTAATTGACTGCTATTCTTCATAATCTGGCCATATTATTTTGTCTGCAAACTTATAACTTCATTATGTCAGAGTTGAAGCTGCACAGTACTAATAGCTCTAGTTCTCGGCAATGGCTGTTTGGGTGACATGACCTTATATTAAATGTCTTAGAAGGTTTTAACATTTTTCCTTAATAAAGTTTGTTTGAGTGTTTTCAAGGAAACGGGGGCAAGTGTATGGGATAGGCCAGGGGTCGGCAATCTTAAAAACTCAAAGAGCCATTTGGACCTGTTTCCCAGAGAAAACAAAACACCCGGAGCCACAAAACCTGGGTGGGCGTGGCCAACTCGACGTCATTCCCACCGGCTTCTCTTCGGGTGACCCTCCTCCCCTTCTCACGACTCCCTGGCTGGCTGTGTCGCGTGCGGGGAGACCCTCGCAAAGGCGCACACGGAGGGTGGGCGGCTGCTCGCTTAAGGAGGGTCTTTGGATGCGGCTTTTGTCCTGCCCTAAGGATCCGGCCATTGCCTTGCTGTGTCCTGTCCTGTCCCCCCCCCCACAGCTCTTCGGCCGCGCAGGGAGGGTGTGAGCTCAAGCCTGAAGCGTCAGGAAGTGAAGGCTGCCTTACGTGCAAATGTGGCGTGAAGGGCCACTTCTCTCCTGTCCTAAGAGTCTGGCCATCACCTTGCCATGCCCCCCCGCCTGAGAGGAGAAGGAGGGGGAGGAGGGTCGCTGGAGCAAAGGCAGCCTTTGCTTCCTGCCACTTCAGGCTGGAGCTCACGTCCTCCCCGCTTGGCCGAAGAGCTGTTGGGGGGGGACGGGACACGGCAAGGCAATGGCCAGATCCTTAGGGCAGGACAGAAACCACGTCCAAAGACCCTCCTTAAGCGAGTAGCCACCCAACCTCCGCGTGCGCCTGTGCGAGGGTCTCCCCACACAGCCAGCCAAGGAGTCACAAGAAGGGGAGGAGGGTCGCCCTTACCCTCTCAGGCCAGGTGAGGGAGGGGGATGAGGCCAGCCAGTGATGGGACAGGGAGCCACAGTAGGGGGCCCAAAGAGCCATATGTGGCTCGCAAACCGCGGTTTGCTGACCCTTGGGATAGGCAAAGCAGCTCCAGTGGTTAAGTTCTGAGAGTTATATGCTTCCTAATCATACAGGCTTAAGGACACTGATACTTTTTTCCCTATCATTTTGGCTCATGCTTTTTGCATTCATTTTTTTTAAAAAAATACTCATTTACCATTTTGCTGACATTTTCCTTAACAACCCTTAGGATTCCTCCCCTATATTAGATATTAGACCATGGAGCACTCAGAGTGCTAATGGTTATTTTTGTGGGTGGGTAAACTGACAGAAATTGCTAAAACTTTGTAAATTTATGAGGTAGCACTGATCCTCAGCCAATTCTAGCTGCTATTTTTAATATTTTATTTTGTCATAATATTTTATTTTGTCAATAATATTTTATTTTGTTTTCAATCTTTCTTTTTTATTTCATTTCTAGTTATTTTCTTCAGGATTTGCAGAATCGGTACAGCAGAACCCTGAGGATCTTGATAAAAGGTTTGACGTGGCTTCAGTAGTGAGTGAAATGAAGAGAGGAAGGAAGCTGGTAAGACATTTTTCATGTTTTAAAATTCTATATCAGAATTACTTAAAATAATTTATTTTCACATTAAGCATTTGGAATGTCCACTTTGGAGGCCTAAAGATTATAATATGAACCAATAATCTAGTAGTCCCCCTGTCTCATTGATAGAAAGACTTTTGATCCTACTGCTATTTTCCCCCCCATTTTAAAACACTGCAAGAGTAAAAAGGTTTGTGTGGGAGGGGAACTGACAGAGAAAAATGAATAAAAATAATACAATTTCATCAGTTAACACCTCCCTGCAGAGGAGCAGTGTTATTTAACTGAACTAGAAAACACAAATCTTTAGAGAGCCCTGTCATCATGAGTAGCAATTAAACAAAATAAGTTTAACAGCCCCTTTCCAATAACAACTATTTGCTTTCTGAAAGCAGTAAGGCAAATACTTTTTCTTATTTAATCCATTTCAGGTCAGGATATTAGTAAATACAACTCCCATGTGATTTCATATTCTTGTTAGAAAGCAGAGATTACACTTTACTCTAAATGGTTGTTCTGTTTCAAGCGACAGACTGCTTGGCACAAACAGATAAACTCCACGGAAAGGGTATCATGCAGATTACTTTTATTTGTCAGGCATTCTCAAAACAATAACTCACAGTCATTGAAGAGATTCTTCTGAGGTGCATATAATCTGTTTCCATTCACGTAGGTGAAACGAGGTAGTTTGTCCTATGTTGATGGAGCAAGCCGCTCCTGGTAGGGCTGGAATTCAAAACGACCCGCTAGCCTACACGTGGCAAGTTTGCCCCGCAGCCTATCAGAAGTCTGATCCAGTGGCCAATCAGAAACACATATGTGACCACGTGACATAAACTACATTTCCCAGAAAGCAATCCCTTAAGGGAATGGTTCTTAATTGCTAAACTATTTACTCTAACCAGCACACTCCCCGCCTGGAATTATAATATTTCCACTATTAACTATTAACTAAAGTAAACAGAGGCATTGCATCAAACAGTGCGACAATGAGGTAGACACAAGACATGCATAGCTTGAAGTTCAATCTTCAAGTTCATTCTTCCTTAGCAGCAGTACCAGGTCAGTGACCGGCCTGATGTAGAGCTTCTTGGCGAAAGTCTGTGGGTCACGGCATGACTCTTGTGGCTTCGTAATCTGAACTTTAACTTGGCGAACTAGTCCATCAGAGCTAGGTAGGACTTGGTGCACAAGCCCCATGGGCCATGAGTTCCGATGTGTGTCCTTGTCTCTTAACAAGACAAGGTCTCCTTCTTTGAGGTTAGGCTTTTGATCTTCCATTTGCGGCGATCCTATAGGGTAGACAAGTAGTCTTGCTTCCAGCGCTTCCAGAAGGTGTTGGCAAACCATTGAACTTGTTTCCATTCTTGTTTACACATGTCTTTGGGAACAAAGTTCCCTAATGGAGCTGGCCAGTCACCTGTCTTTTGGGTTAGCAAGGTGGCTGGCGTGAGGATAGTTGGATTTTCATGATCCAAGGAAAATGGAACCAAAGGTCAAGCGTTGATGATAGCTGCCACTTCTGCCATGAGGGTGGTGAGGATCTCAAGCGTCAGAGTGGGTGTCTTCGTCAACATGGAATCAGGATTTTGTGATCTATGCCGATCATATGTTCCCATGCTCCTCCCATATAGGATGCATGGGGAGGATTAAATGTTCATACACAGTTATGGGCATTTAAGTAGTCATCAATTGCTGAATCGAAATGGGTGCTGCATCGATGTATAGTTCCTTGCAGGCTCCTACAAAGTTCGTTCCACGGTCAGATCTAAATACCTTGACTGGGCCCCTTGACTGGGCCCCTACCTTGACTTGGAACCTTCTTAGAGCATTGATAAAGCAGAAGGTGTCATGGATTCGATCACTTCAATGTGAACAGCTCAAATGCTAAGACATGTGAAGAGAATGGCCCAACATTTGCTGTTAGCTTGACCACTTCTGGTCCGACGGGCAGTCACGGACCAAGGGCCAAAGGCATCTAGACCTACATTGGTGAATGGCGATCCGGGACTAAGACATTCAGGTGGCAGGTTAGCCATCAGCTGGTATTGCATTGCATCCTGTTGTTTGCGACAATGCAGGTACCTGTGCATGACAGTAGTGATGCGCCTCTTGGCTCCCACGATCCAGAGTCCAACAGCTCTGATGGTACCTTCTATGAAGTGCCAGCCTTGATGGTGGACAGTTTCGTGGTGGTGTTGGACCAGCAGGTTCATCACATGTTGACGAGCGGGAAGGATGACCGGATGCTTAATATTTGGGGCTATTTTGGGCTTTTCTAGATGCCCCCCCTACTCGAAGTAAGTCGTGGCTGTCAAGGAACAGGTTCAGCCTCAGATGTGGACTAGACTTTGGGATAGGCTTAGCTTTTAGACACTCGAATACTACCGGGTATGCATCTTGTTGTACACTTCGTAGAATTCCTCTCTCTGCTTGGAGAAAGCTGTTTGGGAAGCTTGTCTCGCGATGCAGGAAACGGACAATCACTGCTACGCCCAATACGAGAGGTGTCCATCTGCAGAAGCGTTCGAAGTGAGCTGGTTCTAGGGGATGGTTAAGGGGCAGTTTTTCTGTCTCCTTGACCATTGTTGACAAGCAGGTGGTCTGGACAGTCGTCTTCTTGTCCTGTGTGAGCGATTTGCTGGGCACCTGAGGTCGAACATCAGCATCTTGATCTGGGTCTAGAAGCTCATGGTGTTCTGGTCTCTGTGACATCAGTATGTTTGGACGAGCCAAGAACTCAGGACGTTTTAGCCAGATTGATTCTGCCAACTAGAATGCAGGGATAGACCGTGTAGCATGATCCGCTGGGTTCTGGTCTGTTGGCACATACCACCACTGCTCTGGACTTGAATATCTTCTGATCCTTTCCACTCTATTGCTTACATAGACATAGAGGCATCTGCTTTGGTTGTGAATGTAGCCTAGCACCACTTTGCTGTCCATGTAGAAGGTGGTGGGTTGTAACTCAAAGTCTATCATTTTCGTTATCAGGTCTGCGAGTTCTACAGCCAGTACGGAACTGCAGAGTTCCAACCTTGGTATGGTGTGACCTTTTTGTGGTGCTAGTTTCACCTTTCCCATGACGAAGCCGACATGAATGTCATTCTCCCCACCGTAGACCCCGATGTATCCCATGGCTGCTATTGCCTTTGTTGACACACCTAAGACATGCAATTCTTTCTTCGGTGCGGCGGCAGGTGAGGTGGGAACATACGTTTGCTGCACATGGATGCTTTGGAGACAACTCAGGGAGGCTCTTCACATCTCCCAGTTTTGCTTCTGTTCTGGCAGAAGCAGAACGTCCCAATCTTTGGTGCTTTGGGAGATCATGCGCAGAAGGAGCCTCCCTTGGATCGTTACAGGCGCAGCAAACCCTAGAGGGTCGAACAGGCTGTTCACTGTTGACAGAATTCCTCTCCTTGTGAAGATGGTCTTCTGAGCTGGGGCTCTAAAGGTGAAGACATCCTTCTTCAAGTCCCAAGACAGACCGAGAGGTATCGGTGCCAAAATCAAGGTCCTGTAGTCCCTTGATGTGGTCTTCAGGATTGAAGGCTTCTAGCACTTCTTCACTGTTGGATGCAATTTTGTGCAGCCTGAGGTTGGCTACTGCTAGCATCTGGCGTGTTCTTTTTAATAAGTCTATGGCTTCTGCTGGGGTGGGTACAGATTTTAGGCCTTCATCAATGTACAAGTCCCATTCCACGAAGCATCTGGCATCTGCACTGCATTTGGCTTCGCCCATATGAGCGGTGTGTTGCAGGCCATATTTGGCGATTGCAGGGGAAGAACCATTCCCAAAGACGTGCACTCGTATTCTGTATTCTGTTATCTGTTGGTTGTGCTGTTTGTCACTGAACCACAGAAAACGTAGGTAGTTGCGATGATCTTCCCTGATGAGGAATGAGTAAAACATCTGCTGGATGTCGGCCATGATGGCTGTGGCTTCCTTTCTGAAGCAGATGAGCACGCCGAGAGAGGCCTTGGAACTGTGCGCTGGCATTGAAGACTACTCGTATCTGACTTGGTTTTTGTGGATGGTACACTCCAAAGAATGGCAGGTACCAGCATTCTTCATCTTTCCCCAGGGGTGGGGCAAGCTCAGCATGTCCAATCTGAACCATCTTGTCCATGAACTCCACCAGGTGAGATTTCATTTCAGGCTTTCTGTTCAGGATTCTCCTCAGACTGAGGCGAGAGACAGCTTACTCACGGTTGTTCAGCAGGCGCTGCCTGGGTATTCAAAAGGGTAGTGGGGCTACCCAGCTCATGGTGGCATCCTGTTGAAGCGCCTTATTTATGAGCTGCAGAAAGTCTTGTCCTCTATCAACAAGGCCAAGTCATTGTCTTCTTTGCTGGTCTGGAACATTGTTGCTCCTAAAACAGGGTTGTTTGTCAAAAGCATGAAGTGTTCTTGACATGGTTTCAAGTGGGATGCGCTCTCATTACTGAGAATGGAGGCCACGAAGACATTCACCTGGGTTGGGGCCTGCAGCCGATCGATACAAACCATTCCTGAGATGACCCATCCAAGTTCTGTCTTGAGGGCTAGTGGGGAGCCTATTGGGCCTCTGACCATTCCATGGCAAGCGAAAGCGTCAGGGGCGTCCACTCCCAACAAGAGCAGGATTTCAGCTTCAGGATCTAGGGAAGGAAAGTGATTGGCCATGTGCCTCAGGGGAGGTATGGTGCTTGCTACCTCTGGTGTTGAAATCTGACTGTGAGTATCTGGTAAGGTGTCCCATTTTAGCAATGGCTGCAGTGGGAACCGTGAACTCCCATCTAATAATTCTATGCAGAGTCCAGTGACTTTCCTCCCCGTCATGCGCTGGGGCCCAGTGCACATTGATATTGTAAAGTCCATTTCCTCGCTTTGGACCTTGAAGAATGCTGACCTGGCTAATGTTTGCTTTGTGTATCCACTATTACATACATCTTCACAGCTTCTTCTTGGCATCCAATGGGGTAGACTTTAGCTAAGCAGATCTGGTGGCATGAGCGAGTAGACGGTGAGTCACCACAAACTGACATGCAGTTGACACTCGCGGCTGCCTCTGGGCATGCTTTGGTGCCATGCTGAGGCTCCTTGTTGGAGGAGGGGTAGGAGTTGCCCGTTGTGGCGACTCAGAGTCTGGATGCAGAGTGCCTGGGTGTTTGTCACTTTTGCATAGGTAGCATTGCACCTTAGCTGTGCAAGCTTTGGCCATGTGTTCCATAGACTCACAGCACTTGTAGCAGACTTTGTACTCCCTGATCAAAGCTTTTCTTTCATCCAAGGACTTCTTTCCAAATTCTCTGCACTTGTTCAGAGGAGGTGAGGACTTGTGGAGAGGACAGATCAGATCCTTCTTTTTTTTCAGAGGTTTATGTTGAGCTTTCTTCAATGGTTGCTCATCTGAATTCTTTGTGAGCAAGTTAGCGACCTCTGCTTTATGCACAGACACAAAGATTTTTCCCTTTGCAGTTTACAATGGACTCTTAGTTCTGGCTGGCCTTTTTGGCAGCTGGGAACCATTTTTCTCTGATGCTGAGGCTTTGAGGATCATTGCATAGCTTCGTTTGGTGAGCAAAAAAATTCTTCAAGAACAGCAAAGGGGGTCTCTGCCTAGGTTCTTTGCCTTGTAAGCAGCAGATCCATTCTTCACTTAACTGCCGTGGTAGTTTTTGAATGATAGGCATTTGCATCCTGAACTGGTCGAGACAAGGTGGGATCTTGTCTCATCTGGCAAGGTGGGATCTTCTTGTGCTGTCCGTAGCTGTGTAAGGATGGCAGAGAATTTCCATAGCTTGCGAGGTTCACTGAGACTGATGTCAGGGAAGTTGTTGATACAATCCAAGAGCTAGGACTCCGTCAATGTAGATGTGCCATACTGCTGATCGAGCATATCCCAAGCTTGCCTAAGGGTGGTGACTGGGTTACCTAGTTGGGATGAGTAGATGTCTTTTACTACTTCAGCAGATTTTTGTCCCACCCATGCTATCATATGTCTGAGCTCTTCGGCTGGCTGCAACCCTTCGTCATGAATGGTATTCGTGAAGATATGTTTCCATAGTAAATATTCTCTGCCTGGCTTGTCAGAAATTTCTGCACACCACTAGATGCCAAATCCAGCCTTCCCCGCTGGGGTGACCATTCTCTCTTTCTTCTCCAGGATGTTGGAGGATCCATTGGGGCTGCATAGGAATTGTAGTCAGGGTGAGGTGGTACGGTGTACCTTATGGAGTCGGTAGGAGCACGATTAGGGGCTTCCCATGGGTCCTTGTAAAAAAAAACCCCAGGAGCAGGTGTGTGTGCCAAAGACAGCTGGTAGTTTTCTGTAGAATACTTCCTGATGAGAGCATCTTACCATATCACAAACGAGAGTTGTTCTCCTCGCTGCCAGGCAGGCTGACTGCATTCATTGGGCCAGAAGTCCATGCTCGAGTTGCCTTGAAGGCCTGGCAGGAATTTCCTTGCCTTTGCATTGAGCTTGGAAATTGCAGCTTCTTGTGTGCCTACCTGCTGAGGAGCTTTTGCTGTTGCTTATGGGCTAAACCGATTACCCCGTGTGTCTTGGTTTGTTGGGGTAAGTTCTCTAGATCCGAGGGGGGGTGTCCCGTGGGCCGGATTGTATAAAGGGCGTTGTCTACTTACCTGAACGCCCCTTCTCGTAGAGTAGAGCTAACCTCCAAGTATGGGTTGAACCTGAACATAAGCCATCGCTAAAGCAGGACAAGCTCAGTTACCCCTCTTTTGACTCAGTCCTTAGCCATAAAAGGACACCTGCCTTCTGCTCCCATCCTGGAAGGTTATACAATCATCCAAGTTATCTGAGGTGAATTCTTCGCATCGATAAAGGTTCCTGCAGTGAGTTCCTCCCCAGTAACAACTGTCTTGACTCCTGGGTTGAGGGTGGCTAAGGGCTTTGGCCTAGCCGCTTGCCGGATCTCCAGCTGATGAAATTAACATTGAAGAGCTTCGCTCTCCCATTCCGGCTGTTGAGCTTTAACAATATAGCCCTTTGCCTTATATTGGCACCTGTAAACTACTTGGGCCCGCTATGCTTCAAATTTAATAACCACCTACAGGGAGGGATGACTCTGTTCATGAGGACTCCGTTCATGAGGACTTCAAGCCGCAGAAGTCTAGGGCTTGCGCAGCCACCATTCCCCTCCCTCCGGCTGGGCCTCATGGCCCGATAGCCAGGCTGGCACCTTAAACTCTGGTTTGGGGGCGTGGCCAGCCAGCTGTCGCTACCGGTATGGCAAACCACCTGCCGCCCCTCTTAGCAACCCCCTGCTGCCACCCTTGCCTCTTAGCGCCCCCTTAAGTCATCCCACCGCCCCCAGGGGGTGGTATCGCCCACTTTGGGAACCACTGATAGGTGAAACGAGGTAGTTTGTCCCATGTTGAGGGAGCAAGCTACTCCTGGTAGAATTGGAATTCAAAAAGACCCGCTAGCCTACACGTAGCAAGTTTGCCCCGCAGCCAATCAGAAGTCTTACCTAGTAGCCAATCAAAAACACATATGTGACCATGTGACATAAACTACATTTCCCAGAAAGCAATCCCTTAAGGCGATGGTTCTTAATTCCTAAACTAACAATTTACTCTAACCAGCACAATGGTTTAATTTAAACAGGACCACAGCACAGAAGCCAGCATGTGATGGGTGATGGAGAAGTAAATGGGTCTAATGACACTTCCTAGTTTTATAAACTGCAGTTTAAAAAGTGGTTTCGGTTTGTTTCCATACAGCCCTGCAATTTCTGTCGCAAGAAGGGGGCAACCATTGGATGCGAGGTCAAAAAATGCAACAAAAGTTTCCATTATTTTTGTGCCTTGAGAGCTGGTGCTTCAATGGAAACAGATGAAGAGCATGGACGCTACCGGTATATAATCAGATGTTTTCTAAAACCTATTTTAAGATACTTTTCAAGAGAATCCTATATAACTTATTTATGTTTTGAAATTATTTGAATGGCAAAAAAAAATGAAAGCAAAAAAGACTTTATCTAATGGGTGTATATTACCCATGAACCCAAACGTCTCAGAATATCTTAGCCTTGAAAACTGGTAAAAAAATTGTTCTCTGTAAAATCGGAAGCCGACCCACTACAATCTTCCATTTCTTAAAAAGCTATTTGTTCCAGATATTGAATTCCGCAACAAGATGGCAAAATCAAGACATTTTATTATCTACAATGCTTAGAAATAAAAAGATTATAGGTCTGTATGCTATAGAAGAATAAGTACTCCATAATCAAGAGTTGAGGGGGGAAATATTGCTATATCATTCATGTTTTCCCTTAGGTTTGGGATTGCTAGGATTCTGGCAGGAAAAGACTACTGAATTATCAAGATGCCTTCTGAAATATTTTGAAATCTATGTTAGTTCTGAATATATATTCTTTAGGCTAGGATGAAGCTGAGTTTTTGTAACTGCCAAAGTCAGCATTTACTCACTACGGAAAAATGAATTCAGAGTGTGAGAACTTCTAAGCTAGCCCGGTATGAGAAGCTGGGACTGGTTATTAAATCCCAGTACAGTTAATGCAGGTGGGCTTCCACAATAGATGTCTACTCCCAAAGACTTGAGGAGGGCCCATAGTGACTCATAGAAAAAAGGAAATACTTGATAAGTAGAATTGCATTTATCTAATGAAAATAATTGAGAGGTAACTAAATTTTATTTCTACTCAAAGACCAATTCAAAAGATTGAACAGATCATTATGAAAACATAATGAATATGTTTTCACCACAGATACGAGTGGTGAAGGATAAAGAAATACAAAACTGATCAAACAATGTACTACATTAAATGATCCAGTATGTAAATCAGCAATGCGTAGCTATTTCCAAAGCAGCACATTCAGCAATATCAGTAGAACAGAATTTAACCATCCATCTGCAGATTTCCAGGGAATAAATCAGCCGGTAGAAAAGTACATTCTCCTCATCAGACCTACAAGGATGGTTAGATCTCAAAAGCATTATTAAATCAGCCCAGTGAAATGGGGAGTACTGTGAAATGTGCATGGCTCAGGTTCTTTTGAACTGGAGATTTATTATATCTTGCCTCAATAAGCATTGGTGGGAAGGCATCAAATCTGGCTAAAGAGAGATTTCCTGGCATGACACAAATACAGTATATTAATAAAGCTAGGATAAAAAGTACCGTATTTTTCGGAGTATAGGACGCACCGGAGTATAGGACGCACCTAGATTTTAGAGGAGGAAAACAAGGAAAAAAGTATTCTGAACCAAATGGTGTAGTAATATATTATTTAATAAAATACCAGTGTAGCAGAATACTTTTTACAACCATGTATACTTTTTACAACCATGTACACTTTTTACAAACTTCAAACTTGACAGCTTTAAGACTTGTGGACTTCAACTCCCAGAATTCCTTCTCCAGTCATGCTAGCTCAGGAATGGGAGTTGAAGTCCACAAGTCTTAAAGCTGTCAAGTTTGAAGTTTGTAAAAAGTGTACATGGTTGTAAAAAGTCTTGCCAAGTTTGAAGACCCTTGCATCCCTAACCCAGGGCTCTTCAAACTTGACAGCTTTAAGACTTGTGGACTTCAACTCCAATTCCTGAGCTAGCATGACTGGAGGAGGAATTCTGGGAGTTGAAGTCCACAAGTTTGAAGACCCTTGCACCCCCTTGGCAAGTTTAAGACTTGTGGACTTCAACTCCCAGAATTCCTCCTCCAGTCATGCTAGCTAGAGTTGAAGTCCACAAGTCCTCCCGGTCTCGCAGCCAGTTCCCTCCTGAAGTTCAAGGGCTGCAACTTGAGCTGAGCAGATCTGCGGCGAAAGCGGCGGCTCCTGGTTTTCCCGGCCAAAGAGCGCTCGCTAGAGAAGAGCAGCTGAGGAAGCAGGCGAAGCGCGGCGGCAGGCAGGTGTTTTGGAAGCGCCGAGGGCAGCACGCGCGTCCGGTATGCCCCTCTGTGCTTTCTGCTTAGCCGGCAGCAGCGGGCGCAGCGAGTCCCGTCCTCACGCGCGTCCCCGGCGCTTGCTGTGGCGACGCTGTTTTCTCCGAGACCTTTGTCTCGGAGAAGGAGCAGTAGACAAAGGTCTTGGAGAAAACAGCGTTGCCACAGCAAGTGCCGGGGACGCGCGTGAGGACGGGACTCGCTGCGCCCGCTGCTGCCGGCTAAGCGGAAAGCACAGTGGGGGGCATCCCGGACGCGCGTGCTGCCCTCGGCGCTTCCAAGACACCTGCCTGCCGCCGCGCTTCGCCTGCTCGCACGCCCGCTCGCTCGCAAGCGGGCAGCGGTGGGGATCGAAGCGGAGCGGTGGCACCTCGAAAGGACTGGGGTGCTAGATTTTATGCTAGCTCAGGAATGGGTGGCGGGGGCAAGCAGCGGTGGTGGCGGCAGCAAGCAACAGCGGGGACAGCGGGGGCAAGCAGCGGGGGGGGCAAGCGGCGGTGGCGGCGGCAGCGGGGAAAACTTCCGAAGGGTGGGGGCTGGGGGGGGTTGGGGGCTGCATTCGGTGTATAAGACGCACCCACTTTTTGACCCCCTTTTTGGGAGTAAAAAGGTGCGTCCTATACTCCAAAAAATATGGTATTCTGGTCAGACCTTCATTACAACAATGGGAAATGGAGATGAGCATTAAAAATACATTGATTTACGGCAGTGTTTCTCAAATAGTGGGGCGGGCCCCCCTGGGGGGGGGCGCGGAGCGATGCCAGGGTGGGCGTGTGACATCTCTCTGTATCTATCTCTCCCCATCTCCTCCTCTCTCTGTGTGTGTATCACTGTGTGTGTCTCTTCTGTCTCTCTCACCCACTCTGTGTATCACTCTGTGATCTTCTCTATGTCTCTCTCTCTTCTCTATGTCTCCCCCCCCCATGCCGCAGCTGGGCCAAGCCAGCAAGCTCTTTTTGGAGTGCTTCGCTACGTTTCGCTACGTTTATTTCTTCTTTTTGGAAATCCGGGCTGGCAGAGGAACGATCACCAGCAGCAGCTTCCCTTTGGCCGACTGTTCTCCTCCCCCCATTCTTCTCTCGCACCTAGAACCTCGCAACACTTTTGTTCTCCTCCCCCCTTCTTCTCTCACAACCTAGAACCTCGCAACGCTTTTGCGTCTAGAGAGGAGGCAGGAAAGGGGACTGGGAATCCAGCTTCCCTCCCGCTCCTCTTCCTGCTCTCCCTATGTCTGTTAAGCCAGGGCTGAGGAGATCCCCTTGCGGAGAGTTGGGGGGGGCACGAAATGTTTACTTCTTCCTGGGGGGGGGCGTAACACAAAATAATTGAGAAGCACTGATTTACGGTAACTTCAGGAAAGTATTCCCTGTCCCAAATGGTATGTTTAAGATCTAATTCTGTGTCTTTTCTTAGGATGATGAATTTTTCTACCTGGCTCAGAAGGACTCGCAATCCTCCACTGAAATGTCCATAGAAATAAATTTCAATTTCATTCACAAATGGAGTTTGAGAGACACTGGGGAACCAGAATTCCTCTTATAAATGTACATGATATCATTTCTAAGGGTCATAAATCTTTGTATTTAGAAATAAAATAAATAGTTTGTAGTGTTAACAGCTTTCATTGGTTCCTTTCACAGTAAAAACGATAGAGGTATGATTCCAAGTTTTTAAAGGGCTTCACTTGCTCTTTATACCTTTACCGTTTATCTTCCAGCAGTAATTACAATACAAAAAAGCCACTGCTTTTCTTTTGGCATAACCGGCAATCACTTCTTGAAAGTTCCTTCTTGAGCCTAGTAGCATTGTAGAAAGGATATACTGTAGGCATCCTCAACTAGTAGGATAGGAATGTGTTATTCTTCTGGTGTGAACACTGATTGTCATCTGCTTATATAATAATAATAACAACAACAACAACAGAGTTGGGAGGGACCTTGGAGGTCTTCTAGTCCAATCCCCTGCCTAGGCAGGAAACCCTACACCACTTCAGACAAATGGTTATCCAATCTCTTCTTTAAAACTTCCAGTGTTAGAGCATTCACAACTTCTGGAGGCAATCTAGTCCTTCTTTTCATTAAACTAGACATATCCAGTTCCTGCAACCGTTCTTCATATGTTTTAGCCTCCAGTCCTCTAATCATCTTTGTTGCTCTTCTCTGCTTATTTATTTATTTACAAAAAAAATATTTTTTTTTAATTTTTCCAATCGTCTTTGCTAAATCTTTATAAAAATGAAAATATTTGCTTCTATAAGTTTATTTCTTTTTATCTTCCTCTATTAGCCTGTTCTGCTCAAAGCACATTCCAGCCAAGAGATCCCGTTCTGATGGTATGTACTTAGGGAATTTGTTCAAATCTGCTTCTGCCTTAGCAAGGGTTCTGAAGTACGTTTTAGAAAAATATAGCCATTGTTGCAACACTCCTTGCCACTCTTCCAGGAAAACGACCAGGTGGTTTTTAGGTGGTGGTGGTTTGAATATGAGCTTAATTTCTTTATTTGTTCAATCACATTTGTACAGCTGCCAATCTTACACAGTGAGCCTGGGCAATGTACATAGTTACAATCAAGTATCTAGAACCATTAAAACAATGAAGCTGAATTAAAATAAAAACAAAAAATAAAATGGCAGGAAAATATATGGAGAGTATTACTCTCATACAACCATCTAACAGTCTAGCATAATTAATACTAACAATATAATAATAATAATAATAATAATAATAATAATAATAATAATAATAATAATAATAATAATAATAATAATAATAATAATAATAATAATAATAATAATAATAATAATAATAATAATAGTCTTATTCCCCAATCTGCTTTAAATGACTCCATATATTATTTACTGTTCATATATAATGTAGGAAGGTCTGGAGACTATCCTCCTAATTCTGTCGAGCAGGGCCTGGACATCTAACTAAGTCCTGACTGAAACCATTATTGACAGCAGTTGCTGCTTGTGATTTTTGGTAATATCAACCATGCCCGTTTACATTTATTTTTATCCCAATATTTTAGAGTTTCATTCTGTTTACACACATGGAAAACTACCTTTTGCCTGATTTCTTAGATATTATAGGTTGCAGGTGCTCTCCTGGCTTCTTGATTCAGTCTCTTTTTCCATGCCTCAAGCAGTCATTTTCGGGGAAATGTTTGTCAAGGGAGCCATAGGATGGCAACCTTAACAAACATAATTCCAATGTGCTTACATCAGTTAGAACTTAATTTAAGAGTTAAATTCCTGAGATCTCATGAATCTGCTGGGATTTCTTTCTGTTTTTTGTCTTGAAGTGTTATATGAAATTGTGCGATCAAATATCTCTTTACTTTATTTTCTAGATGAAAACAGTGAGAACGAAATGGCCCCGTTCCTAACAGAATCTTCCTCCACTCCTACCAGAATGGTAATGTAGTTGCCTTTTCAGTGTCTCACCTGGTAGGGGCAGAATTTCAGATTCTTAGAGCATCTCAGATACATTTTGTTTTTATTTTGTCCCCCCCCCCCAAGTTATTTTTTTTTAATAAAAATGTGAAATCAATGTGTGAACATTGTGGCACCTGGGCCGCATTCATTCCCATACAAATAAAACTAATCATATTAAATATTATTATTACTTTCAATCTACTTATGCATTTCTAATAACAATACGCATCCATATTAGGTTACAGTCTATCATCATTCAAATATTCCACCTATTTCTCATTGTTACTTTCATTTTATCAAATAAAAATGTATAGATTAATATTCCCTTTATTTCTATCACTTACTCTAGCTACCGTATTTTTCGGAGTATAAGATGCACCTTTTTACTCCCCAAAAGCGGGTGAAAACTTGGGTGCGTTTTATACACCGAATGTAGCCCCATCCAGCCACCCCCACCTTTTGGCCTCTGCCTCCCAGCAATTTACCTCCTTGCAGCAAACAGCGCAGAGCCTGATTAGCACAAGCAAGTGATTATCTGCCTCCCGACCCACAGCTGACTGAGGCTTGCAAGCCACGTGCTAAACTGAAACTGAAACTACGGTAGCTGCAAGAGGCAAATTGCTGGGAGGTGGACTGCTGAAACTGCAAGGAGGTAAGTCAATAACTATAAATGTCTATAGAATGTTCAAATTATTAGACTTATTTTTTAAAGACTGCTTTATTATTGCTCTAGACAACTTAACAAAATGAAGAAGCTTTTTAAAATAAATGCTTGATCTGAAAAGGCCCAGTGCTATTGTATCTTCTTTTAAATAGCAGAGAATAATTTATACTTCAAGAAAGCCACATCAATTTTAACAGCATCTGTAAAAGTATAATCTGTAATGTAACAGTGTCCTGTTTAGTATTAAGATAAGGCAGCTGAGTTAAACCCTGACTTAGTCATGTTTGGAGTAGATCTATTAAAATAATTGGGAGGAGTTAGTGTGACTACATTTAAGAAAACCTTCTGGCATTAATATATTGCCATAATGTACATTTCTCCAATTCTTCGCTATTTCTATGGGTCAGACACACATGCACAGAAATACACAGCAAACTGTTTGCTGTTTGGGAAATTGCTGGGAGGCAGAGGCCCTTTTTCCTTGTTTTCCTCCCCCAAAACTAAGGTGCGTCTTATACTCCTGTGCGTCTTATACTCCGAAAAATACGGTATTTATCAGGTCACCCTATATTAAAAGGCTTTTTTTCCCTTTCTTTACTTCTAATCAAGTCACCTGCCTAAAAAAAAGGAAAACAGAACAAAAAAAAGTAGAGAGTGAGAAGTGAGACGAAGACAACTCAAAACAATGATAAAAATATATATGGAGTCATCCATCCATCATTTTTGCCCAATTTATACTTTAATCGCTATGCTTTAAAAAAAAGAGAGAGAGGAAAGTGGAAGAGCAAATCAAAACAGCAATAAAGAAAGAAAACAATAATCATCATCTACCCATCATCTCTTGGCTGCTGCAATACTTCAATTGCTACATTTTTTTTTACTTGCCTCCCCCATTCCTCTCTTAAGTCTCCATCTATATTTATTTCTTGGAAGTCCAATCTAAGTGTTCCTCCCACCTTTACCCTCATCCACTGTCTATTTTCTAAAATTTCTACTTAGGTCCCTGCCTCCACTTCAAGCTTATCTTCCAACTCTCTTTCTATATTTTCAGCCTGGTTTAATTCATCAATCACTGTTATTTTCATTGTAATCTCCTCTCTATCCTCTTCCTTCTTCATTTCTTCTTTTGGCTCCTCCTTTTCCTGGACGACTTGGTCTGGCACTATCATCCCTTGTTTAATATTTTCCATTTTTTCCATAATGTCCTTAAATCCTTTGTCCATGTTGTCTTTTGTATTTTGAAAGAGTAGATCCATCTCCTGGACAATTCCACCAATTCCACTAAATAACTATTTATTTAGTCTTTAAGCTCCCCTTCAAGGAGTAAATTGGTCCCACTTCTTTGTATTTCATAGGTTAACATTCAGTTCTATTCAAATACACCCAGAGGTTATCAAAAAGCCCCAATCGCTTCCTTGTAATTTCCCTTTTTGTCAGCAGGTGGCACTCTCCACTTAGATTTCAGTTCACTAGTCCATTGTCGCTTGAATTATTTGAATATATAAGCAGAGTAAGTTTTGTCTATAGATAAACCAGTGGTGAAATCTAAAAATTTTCCCTACTGGTTCTGTGGGTGTGGCTTGTTTGGCGGTTGAGGCTTGGAGGTCAGGTGGGTGTGGCTTGGTCATGTGACCGGGTGGGCGTGGCCAACTTGTGAAATGTGGTGAAACTCACTTAACAATGCTCTTGCTTAGCAACCAAAATTTTGGGCTCAATTGTGGTCATAAGTTTTCTTTCTTTCTTTCTTTTCTTTCTTTTCTTTTCTTTCTTTTTCTATTTCTTCTTTCTTTCTTGTTTCTCTCTCCCTTCTTCTTTCTTTCTTTCTTTCTTTCTTTCTTTCTTTCTTTCTTTCTTTCTTTCTTTCTCTTTCTCTTTCTTTCTTTCTCTCTCTTTCCATCTTTCTCTTTTTCTTTTCCTTTCTCTTTCACTTTCTTTCTCTCTCTTTCTTTCTTGTCTCTCTCTTTTCTCTCTCTCCCTCCCTCCCTCCCTCTTTCTTTCTTTCTTTCTTTCTTTCTTTCTTTCTTTCTTTCTTTCTTTCTTTCTTTCTTTCTTTCTTTCTTTCTTTCTTTCTTTCTTTCTTTCTTTCTTTCTTTCTTTCTTTCTTTCTTTCTTTCTTTCTTTCTTTCTTTCTTTCTTTCTTTCTTTCTTTCTTTCTTTCTCTTTCTTTCTTTCTTTCTCTTTCTTTCTCTCTCTCTCTCTCTCTCTCTCTCTCTCTCTCTCTCTCTCTCTCTCTCTCTCTCTCTCTCTCTCTCTTACACACACACACATACACACACACCTGGTCTGGGCACATAGGTGGAGCCCTTCCCAGGGAGTTCTCCTGCGTGGACGCACCCAGCAGCAGCGGCAGCAGAGCTTGCTTGGACTCTCCGCCATCCTGTAACTGTGCCGCGCTGGGGAGTTTTCCTGCATGGCCGCGGTGCCAGCCACCAGCGGCAGCGGCAGAACACACCCTGCCCTTCAGGGGCCCAAGGGCAGGCAGCCCAGCCCTGCAGTGGTGCATCCCCCATCATGGGCTGGATGCAGGGAGCAGGACCCGAGGCGGAGGGGAAGGCAAGCAGGCGGCAGTCAGACAAGTGCAGCAGGTCTCGCCTCCCCGCCAGTGTTGGCCTTACCTTCTGCTGCTGCTGCTATTGGGCTGAGATACTAATAAATACTAATTTCAACTGCTGTTTTGCCTTCCTTTGCGCGGCCTTGTAGACTAATCTTGCCGTTGGGTGAGTCCCAGAGTGTGTGATCCAATCCTGTTCCTTCATCCACGCTTATTCTCAGACCAGTGGGGTCTGGGACCGGCTAGCAGTCCCCAACTGAGTTGAGCCCAGAGATCATTCAGTCTGGCCAACCCCCTGCCTTCCCCCCACACCCAGCCAAGACAGAAGCTTAGGAGAAGGCAGGGTGGCACGGTCATTTCCCCATGTTCCTTTGACTTGCGGGCAAGCTGTTCAGCACCCAGTTTCTGCACCGGATGGATCCATGTTTCCAGCTAATAAGTCATGCTTGGTGGAATCCTGGCTTGTTAAATGAGCCAGGCCAATCTGATTTTCCATGTTTAGGCCAAGTCATCAAAGTCGGGTTTAACACAAACCATCATGGCTTAAAGTCGTGTTGAGCCCAAGCAAGCGGAGAGGCGGCTCAAGGAATTTGTGCAATTGCTTCGTGCCAGAGATGGACACCCCCCACCCCCACCCAATCCTCTTCGCTGTGAGTCAGATCCCTCGGGCAAGCTGCTTCTGCCCACCTGGCTGGTGCCCATGATCGCTCCAACGCGCGTCCACCGCCACTTGGCAGAATGCAACAGGGCTTGGTTCGTTGGAAAGCAGAGAGCAGAATCATTCGCCCAGCGACCCCAGCAAACTGGAGCCGAAGCGCGGTGGAGCCTTTGCAGCTTGTCTTTTGCAAGACTCCCAGTCAGGTCAGGATGGGATGGGAGAATAATGGAGAGGTGGGAGTTTATATGTGCTTCGACTACGGGATGCAGGAGCGCCATTAGAGGATAGGGATGGTCTCTATAATTCAGACAACTGGGCCCATCTCTTGGTCAGGTTGATCTCTGGATATCTGGTGGACACGTGTTTTCTAGGCCAAAGGACACGAGCTGCCTCAAAATTGCTTGGCTTCCAATGCGGTCACCGGGGGGGAGGGGACAGATGATGGTACCCCACAAAGCTGCCTCTCAACATCTAACAGGCTACACAGTCTCATAACCATCTCCACATCCAAGCTTCAAACTGCCCGGCTCCTTCCGGCCTTTCCCTACTGACCAGGACTCGGGACTCTCCATTTCCTGTCAGTAGGACACACACCCCTGTCTGTCTTGGGGCTTGGTCACCTCTCTTGCCTTGTGGAGTTTCTGGGGTTATCCCTGTGGGGGCGATTGATGTTTTGAGGCCTTAGGGAAATAAAGTCGATCCCAAATGATCGCTTCAGCAAGCAGCCACCGGGAAGTCCCAGTAAATCAGCCAAGCACTTTCTTTCTTTCTCTTTCTTTCTCTCTTTCTCTCAGTGGCGGGAGAAGGAAAAAAGTGCTCTAGGAGGGCGGCTGGCTGGGGACACCGGGAAGGCCATGTGGAAGGCAGGCAAGCATGTCTGGGCTGTGGGCCACAGGGAATGGAGTAGGGAAGGCAGGCTGGGACAGTGTGGGGGCAGGGGCAGCTAGGTAGGCCATGACTTCACAGGCTTACCTGGCAGGCAGATCAGGGGCACTGCTCTTCAGGCAGGCAAGCTGCAGAGCAGAGACTGGGCGGGGCAGGGCAAGTGAGCGGACACTGAGGGACCAATTCGGGGGTGCGGCTAGCCAGCCATCGCTACCAATTCGGCGAACCAGGCCACATGTCCGCTAACAGTTCTTCTGAACCGGTCCGAACCGGTACATTTCACCCCGGATAATTCCAATATTTCAAAAAAATGCCTTCCCAGTACCACTCCTTCCCAGTTTAGGAGTCCCTTTTCTGTTTATTTCAAACTCTATTGTTTATTCTCCAGCAGCTTTCATTTCTGGTTGGGCATTTCTTCAACATGCCCCAAAAAGTTTGGCCACCGCTTAAACACATAGTTCTGGGCAAATAGTTCTGAATTATTTCTTGGGGTAATTTAAAACAAAGAAAAATCCTCTCCCCCAGTTCCATCACGGCTCACCTTCTTCTCTCCAGCAACAGTCTTAGCTGTTATTCATCGGTTGTCCCAGCTTTGTAGCAGCCATCTTTAGGCTGCTGCTTCTTCTTGCCGTGGCTGAGAGGGGAAAAAAGCCCCTGGGCCAGACAGGAGAGCTGCGATTCTCCCCGACCCCCCAGGGTGCCCACCCTTTGCTTCACACCCCCCCCCCCTTCAGGGTGGCTTAGGCTCTCTTCAGAGCCCACAAACAGGAAGAGCTCAGCACAGGGAATACGGAGACCGGTTCCTCTGTGTCTGAACTTGCCACGATGTCAACCGGAAGTCCTCAACATTTCCTTTTTATTTTTACCTGTGTCATTTTCTGACTGATAACTGCCACTGCTGCTACACCTCTAGAGACTGATATCCTTGTTGAATGTAGATCTGTTAAGCATACTACTAGACACACACCCATTAAATGCTCTTTGATTATTTCTTTTTTGTTTCTGAATTTTCGAGAGAGGAATGTCTTTTCCAATTAATTTGAGAAACAAGTGGATGATGCATTTCAGCCCCTATTCCTGTGGTGGCGAACCTATGGCATGCATTCCAGAGGTGGCATGCAAAGTCCCCTCTGTGGGCACATGCGCCATCATCCCAGCCCAGCTCCATCACGTTTTTCCATTGTGTTTCTCCATCACATTTCTCACCATCATTTGCAGGGAAACAAAAGCTTGTTGTACTAAAAAAAGATCACTCAATTCCAACTTCTCACAAAAGAAAAAGATATCACAAAGTTGGAATTGATTGAATGAACTTTTTCACTCACGTGCTTCACAATGGGGGGGATGGGGTCCCCTCCTCCTGAAGCCCATTATGACGCGGAGCCACAATGTGACTGTCTCAGCTCGTTCTGGCTTCCTGGATGTCAATTGCTTTTCCTGCAGAGCTGCCTGTGTTGGGATGCCCTGCCTCCCCGCTGACCAGCTGAGCTTCAGAGTGCTGCTCCTGGGCTCATCGGCCTACGGATGTCAGATTCCCATCACCCAGCACCAGTTCAGGGGTTCCTTTCCCCCCCAGGGGGGAAGGAGAGAGGGAAAGAGGGGTAAAGAGAGAGGGGGAGGGAAAGAGAGAGGGGGGAAGAGAAGGAGAGGGGGGAAAGAGAGGGGGAAAGAGGGAGGGAAAGAGAGAGAGAGAAGGGGGAAGAGGGAAAGAAACAGGCAGAGAGAATGAGGGAAAGAGAGAGGGAGAGGGAGAGGGAGGGAGGGAAAGGGGGAAAGCAGAAAGAGAAGGGGAAAGAGAGAGAGGGAGGAAGAGAGGGAGGGAAAGAGAAAGAGAGAGGGAAAGAAACAGGCAGAGAGAGGAAGGGAAAGAGAAGGAGGGGGAAAGAGAGAAAGAGAGGGAGGGAAAGACAGGGAAAGAGGGAGGGAGGGAAAGAAAGAGGAAGGAGAGAAAGAAAGGGGAGGGAAAGAGGGAGGGAGGGATAGAAAGAGAAATGACATTAGAAAAGTTTTTCTTTTTTATTGTTGCTAAACATAATATTTCAAAAGGAGGAAAAAATGAAGGGGCATAAAAGTGCATTTATCACATTTTTCTTAGAACAATTATTTATTTATTTATTATTTTATTTTGGTTTTCTTATATGCCGCCCAACTCCCGAGGGACTCAGGGCGGTGTACAGCAGAGAAAATACAAGAATAACCAACTATAAATATTACATTAAAAACAAATATAAAAATTAAAAAAAACCCACAATATTAAAACCATCCAACAACCATACAACAACCATACATACTTGGGGGTGAGCGCTAGTGGATTAAGCTCTACCCCCAGCCTGCAGGAAAAGCCATATCTTAACGGCTTTTCGGAAGGCCAGCAGAGTGGGGATAGTTCGGGTCTCTGGGGGAAGTTGGTTCCAGAGCGCAGGGCCCGCCACAGAGAAGGCTCTCCCCCTAGGGTCCGCCAGCCGGCATTGCTTGGCTGACGGGACCTGGAGGAGGCCAACTCTGTGGGCCCTAACCGGTCGAAGGGAAGTGTGAGGCAGAATGCGGTCCCGGAGATAGCCTGGTCCTAAGCCATGAAGGGCTTTAAAGATGGTGATCAACACCTTGAATTGGACCCGGAGACCGATGGGCAACCAATGCAGCTGGCGGAGTATAGGTGTCACGTGGGTGTACCTTGGCACACCCACCACAGCACGCGCAGCCTCATTTTGCACCAACTGAAGTCTCCGGATACTCTTCAAGGGTAGCCCCATGTAGAGCGCGTTGCAGTAGTCCAAGCGGGAGGTGACAAGGGCATGAGTGACCATGAATAGAGCCTCCTTCTCCAAGTATGGCCGCAACTGGTGCACCAGGTGAACCTGTGCAAAGGCCCCCCTACCCACAGCAGAAAGATGATGATCCAATTTTAGCTATGGATCTAGGAGGACCCCCAAGTTGCGGACCTGATCCGAGGGGGTCAGTTTCGCTCCCTCGAAAGCCAAGGAGGGACAGTTGTCATAGTCCTTAGGAGGCAATATCCAAAGCCACTCAGTCTTGTCGGGATTAAGCCTGAGTCTATTCCTCCCCATCCAGATCCTAACGTCGTCCAGGCACCAGCACATTACATCAACTGCCTCTCTGAAGTCAGACGGGGTGGTGATGTACACTGGGTGTCATCAGCGTACTGGTGAAAACACACCCCATGTCTGCGGATGATCTCCCCCAGCGGTTTCATGTAAATGTTAAACAGGATGGGCGAGAGAACCGACCCCTGAGGCACCCCGCATAACAGGGGCCTAGGGGATGATCTCTGCCCTCCTGTTAACACCGACTGCATCCTATTGGCGAGATAAGAGGAGAACCACCGCAAAACGGTGCCTCCCACTCCCAACTCGCCGAGACAATGCAGAAGGATACCATGGTCGATGGTATCGAAAGCCGCTGAGAGGTCAAGTAGCACCAGGATGGAGGAATTCCCCCCATCCCGGGCCCACCAGAGATCATCCATCAGAGCGACCAAGGCAGTTTCTGTACTGTAGCCGCGCCTGAAACCCGACTGATAAGGATCTAGATGCTCTGTTTCATCCAGAAGTTGCAGAAGCTGAGTAACCACCACCTTCTCCACAACTTTCCCTCAAAGAAGCGGTGACCACCGCCTGGATCCAGCCACGTGCCACCTCCCTGCTGGTCGAGACCAACCAGGAGGGGCACGGGTCCAATAAACAGGTGGAGGTACCCATTAGCTGAACTCTGCCTTGTTTATCATTATTTTATGTAGTAAAACCTCAGTATTCAGATTAAATTGCCGTGTTGGCACTTTGCGAGAAATAAGTGGGTTTTGGGTTGCAGTTTAGGCACTCGGTCTCTAAAAGGTTTGCCATCACTGCCCTATTCTTGATCTAAGAGAAGCTGACAATCTGAGCTGTTACATTCTGCAAACTTAACAGTTTATGTCTCTACTTTTTTTTACTTGGAAGTATATTGCTACAGTGTCTTTTTGCTTTATTCTTGGTAGTCTGCATGCTGGTACTGCCATCCTTTTTTTTCCCCACAATTTTTTTCCTCCACCACTTTTACATTTCAATGAACATATGCCTTCAATTATTACAATAAAATACACAATTTTACATTTGTATTCCATCATTCAAAAATCAACATCTTGTACCTATGCTTATATCATCAATCATCAGTCTATTCTGCTTTTCTTTCCATTGCACTCCCCCTCTCTACCTCCATCATCTCCTCATACTTTCTTACTCCTTCACTCCTCCTCTACTCTCTCTACTCCTTCTCTTTCTCCCCTTCTACTTCTTCTTACACCCTCTTAACCTTCCCTGAGTATGGGTACTGCCATCCTGTGTTGTATGTTTTAAAACTTTCTGTTTTACTATGTGAGCACTTCTGGGGGATTTTTAGTATAGAAGTTTTATCATCAAAACAATTTAGGACCAAAACTTTAAAATACTTGTAAAAGTCCTCTATAAACAACATTTACTGTAATAATTTTACCAATAAATGAGATATGAGTAAATATAATTTTAGATTACTTGGGAAGAATTTAGTTTCTCTGACTCCGTTTAGATGTAAATGAATATATGAGTTATATCAGTAATTTGGGCCATTTATAACGGTGCTATTTTAAATCAAATATTGGCAGAATGATGGGACAGTTGGGGAAGAGAACATGGAAGCCGTCAGTGAAAACCACGACCAACTCAAAGGTAAAACATGGGCTATATTTGTCAATTGTTAGAATTCCGAATAAAGGGTGATGGTTGTTATTTATTTATGTCTTAAGGCAATTTATACAACTTTCTCACCTTTCCAATTACAAATATAGTTACAGATAGCATCTCCTTTTTTAGAGGTGATTCTTCAATTCTCCATTAATGGAGAATTATGGAGATGATGTTCTTCATTCCTGCATAGAAATCTGTAACATGAAAGAGTTGAACTATTTGGCTCAAACAAGATGAAGCTGAGATGTTTAGATGGGGAGGGTGTTGTTTCTCTTGAAGAAGCACGACTAAACACACTGGGCTGGTCCAGCTTTTTTGGCATGTCGGTTAATGGCTCAAAAGCCTCCTGTTAATGGAAGGAGAATTTCCATCTGGGAAGATTTTGCTGGATTCAGTCAATAGTTTCAACTTAGTGATCTTCTATTCCTAATTGCCTCCTTGTAATAAAAGCCTAAACCTCTAAAATCTTAAAAGGCATGCTTCAGGTCTGTCTACAAGAGAGGGTGATCTGGGGTTCCTCCAAGGATGTTATGGAGTCATTCCCCTGAGATTTGTCCTGCCCCAAGCTTTCTTGCTTTCTGCAGGATCACAACACAGACAAAGCAGAGCTACTGAACACATTCTTCGCATCAGTCTTCACACAAAAGGAAACTGCAGCTCAACTACCCAGCAACACAAATATAAAAAACAGATTCAAAGCAAGACTCAACCTAAGCAAAAATACAGTAAGAGATCACCTATCTGAACTTAACGAATACAAAGCACCAGGACCAGATGGATTACATCCCAGAGTCCTAAAAGAACTAGCAGAAGTCATTTCAGAACCACTGCACCACATCTTCCACAAATCCTGGAACACAGGGGAACTACCTGAGGACTGGAAAAGAGCTGACGTGGTCCCCATCTTCAAAAAAGGTAAAAAAACAGACCCAGGAAACTACAGACCAATCAGCCTAACATCAATACCTGGGAAAATACTGGAAAAAATAATTAAAAACCAGATCTCCCATCATCTAAAAACAAACCAAGTAATAACCAACAGCCAACACGGATTTGTTAAGAACAAGTCATGCCAAACCAACCTCATTTTATTCTTCAACACTGTGACCAAATTAGTAGACCAGCGTAATGCAGTAGACATAATATACCTGAACTTTAGCAAAGCATTTGACAAAGTAGACCACAACCTACTCCTTCATAAGCTAGAAAAAAGCAGGATAGACAGCTACACAACCAGATGGATTAACAATTGGCTGACCAACCGTACCCAGCGAGTAGTCCTCAATGGCTCTAAGTCCACATGGAGAGAAGTAAGCAGTGGGGTACCACAAGGTTCCGTCCTAGGCCCAGTACTCTTCAATATCTTTATAAATGACCTAGATGAGGGAATAGCAGGAGAACTAACCAAATTTGCAGATGACACCAAGCTGGCGGGAGTAGCAAACACCCCAGAGGACAGACTCAAAATCCAGAGGGACCTCGACAGACTCGAACACTGGGCCCAAACCAATAAAATGAAATTTAACACAGAGAAAAGTAAAATTCTGCACCTAGGCAAGAAGAATCAAAAATACACATACAAACTGGGCGAAACCACACTCAATAGCAGCGATTGCGAAAGAGATCTCGGAGTCCTGGTAGACAGCCAACTAAATATGAGCCAGCAGTGTGCAGCAGCAGCCAAAAAGGCCAACACAGTCCTGAGCTTCATAAATAGAGGGATACAATCAAGGACCAGAGAGGTACTAGTACCACTCTATAAAGCCTTGGTCAGACCACACCTAGAGTACTGCATCCAGTTTTGGTCACCACACTACAAAAAAGACATTGAAACTCTAGAGAAAGTGCAGAAGAGAGCAACCAGGATGATAAAGGGTCTGGAAAATAAAACATACGAAGAGCGGTTGCAGGAACTGAGCTTGGCCAGTCTAGCGAAGAGAAGGACCAGGGGTGACATGATAGCAGTGTTCCAATACTTGAGGGGATGCCACAGAGAGGAGGGGGTCAGGCTGTTCTCTGTGGCACCAGAAAGCCAAACAAGGAATAACGGATGGAAGCTGACCAAGGAGAGATTCAACCTGGAAGTGAGGAGAAACTTTCTGACAGTGAGAGCGATCAACCAGTGGAACAGCTTGCCAGCAGAGGTCGTGAGAGCCCCAACACTTGCGACCTTCAAGGAGAGACTAGACTGCCATCTGTCTCAAATGGTGTAGGAACTCCTGCTTGAGCAGGGGGTTGGACTAGATGACCTACAAGGTCCCTTCCAACTCTAATAATAAATCTAAAATCTAAATCTTAAAAACCTGGGTTGGTTGGCTAGCTTGGAGACTGGGGGTTGTACAGTTAAGCTTGTATCTTGCTTAAGTTGATGGTGTTGCTTGATTTTTTTTAATCTCAGCACCTATATTTGTTACCTATTTAATAATCTTTTATTTTATTTATTTTCTGTTTAGTCACCCAGAGTCCTGTGTTTTATTTTGTTTATACATTCATTCATTCATTGAATGAGAAAAATGAAACAAAATCATGAAATAAAATAAGATCAGACATTGTCTTTTGGCTGTTTCATTTAGAAACCAACCTGTTGATCTCTTTGAGAGGAACATTCCTGATGCTTGTTCACCACCACACCACCACCCTTTTACTCATAATGTTTTCTGCCTTTATGCCTTGAAAATAATTGTTATTGGACAGTGCTTCACTGTGCCAGATGGACCTGAAATTAAAAATATAAAGTGCACATCGTTGTATTTCTCTCTCCATAGAAAGGATAGAATTTTTAAAGCAGTGTAAGGAGGCTGGGCTTCTGAATGAAATCTTGGAGAAAATGTTGAATACTCTTCGCCTGGCAAAGGAAAAGCTGATGGACGACAATACTTCAGAAGCAGGTATTATAAAGAATGGAATTCTCAATTGTCTGAGATCTCATATCCGAGAGGTTTGATCCCAAGAGTACTGTTGTGTCACCTCACAGTCTTCACTTCTCAGAGCTGAATGTTTCTGGTTCCTTTGCAGTTTCCAGTCCTCTATCATCTTTCTCCCCTGAATGCATCCCAGTTTGGTCTAAATAATTCTTACAGAGTTTATCTGCTAATCATGCGTGTGAGAAAAATCTTAGAACAGTGGTTGACTGCAAACTAAATATAAATCAGTGTAGTGACATGGCTTAAAAATGCAAATGCAACGTTAATTTCCATCAAAATAATTATATTTTCCGACTCACAGGAGTAAATAGTTCTGCTTTACTTTTCATTGGTCAGTTTCCCTTAATGACCACAACAAGGATTGCTGGAACTATCATCACACTAAGCAGAATGCTCACATGGATGTTTCACTTAACAACCACTTGACTTATTAACACTTACTGGTCCCTGTTATGGCTGTTAAGTGAGGACCTGTGGTTCTATCTCTTCTTAGTAAACTCTTTATCATTTTGCATCATCTTTAAATAATGTACCATATATACAGTAGCCGTGATGGCGAACCTATGGCATGCATGCCACAGGTGACACGCAGAGCCCTCTCTGTGGGCGAGTCGTCACCCCAGCTCAGCTCCACTGCGCATGCACGCACCTCCCGCCGGCCAGTTGGTTTTCGGGTCTCTGCTGCACATGCACGGGGGGTGGGGGCATGCAGGAGACATGTGCGGGGGAGCATGGGGGTCTTGTGCGCATGGACAGGGAGCAGAAGAAGCACAGGGGGGTCATGCGCGCATACATGGGTGGGGCGCGCGCGGGGGTTTCACATGTATTGCATTATGGATGTGCGCGCTTTCGGCACGCAACAACGAAAAGGTTAGCCATCACTGGTATATAGCAATTCATTTAGTGTCCTTTCTGTTGTTCTAGCCTTTCCTACACTTCAGCTTGTTTTCTCTATATGCAAAGCTATCTATCTACCTGTTTGTATTACTTGCTGACCAGTCCCTCCTTTTGTTTCCTACATAATTTTTGTTTTCAGACTTTCATTAAGGGTTTTCTATAGCCCTATTGGCTTTTTCCACTGCCATGTCACCAGAATTATTTGAAATGTTTTTATTATTTCTTTTTCAGTGTCTTCCACAAATCTTGAGTGTTATTTCTCGTCTTCTCCTACTGTAAACTTAAATTTCACTTTTTTGAAGTGAAAATAGCTTATTCTCCTATGCCTTCTTTCCTTTTGAAATTTGCTGTCACCAATTTTGTGGAAGGCCCCTGCCTGGTAATTGTGATAATATTCTTCAGAAAATAAAGGAAGGCACAGGAAAACAAGCTATTCCCAACTTCACATTAGCCAATAGAAAATACTCTATTGGCTGATGCCAGGTCTGTATAGCTGATAGAAGTCTGAATAAGTTTATGAGTAGATCATTCCTCAAATTATCTGGTCCCAAACATACATTAGGATGTCAGCAAATTGCCTAAGTACTTGTTCTCCTGTGAGTTTGTTCTCCTATGCTGATTTGTTGGATCCTCTGCTGCGCCATCCACTCGCATGTCGGCTTCCCAGAGGTTGTTGGCTCCACCAGCCTTGTTAGCGTTTGCTGTGCTCCCAGCACTTCTTAGTCGTCGTTCTGGGGTCCCCCGGATGTTGAGATTTTCCAAAGTTTCCATCACCAGCTGGGCTAGGTATCTCTTCAGACGACCCTCTCTCAGCGGTGCTTCGGTGAGTTCCTCCTGGTCAGAGAGGGCTTCTAGCTCCAATTCCCATCGTGGTTTCAGATTCCCTCGATTAAGGGTGACTCCTCTGGTTCTCCCATCCCAGCTGTCCTTTTTCCCAATGCCGATGGACCAGCGGGGTTTCTCAGGGACCTCAAAAACTCCCTCAGCCTCTTTGATGGGGAGTAGGGAACAGGCATCCGACTGGGTGGTGGTTGATGTTTCCCCCCAGCATTCAGTTTCCTCTTGTTCCCGGTTTTGTTCGGACATGGTTTGCACGGTCCCCTCAGTAGAATGAAATTGCTTCTCTGGGTTGACCGATTTTGCAGATCTTGCTTTCTGTAAGGATTGTCTCCCTGTTCACTTACAAAGGTGCTTGCACTGTGAGGCGGTATATAAATCTCACTAATAAATAAATAAATAAAATATACAGTTCTCCAGAGCCTCTTCCGTTCAAACCAGTTTAGATTACCCCTCATAAACCCTTTCCCCAGATGAGGATATTTCAAAGTGCCTGGCGCCAGGATATATGTTGTAAATCTCAGTTGATCCAAGCAATGCTGATAATTCAAACTCAAGACCCCTCCTTCTCTTATTGAATGGCAGAGTCACTAGATTCTGACATATGCTTTCCTTTACTTTCTGAAGAGTATTGGCACAAATTTTGTGGACGGTCCTATGTCAGAATCTAACCCTGTCTTAAAAACATTATTTCAATTTAAGGATTATTGGCCTGGATTTGATTCTTTCATGTTGCCATTTTTAACATGTTTAATGTTGCATGTTCCATTAACATTGTTTTTCTTATTTGAGTTGCCTTAAAGAACAAAAAAAATCTTTAATGAATTTAATGAATTGTCGTTCTACTTTCTTCAATTGCTTACAATGTAAATTCTCAATAAATATATATAAACATCTTTAAAAGTCCCTTGCTACAGTTAATGTTTTGAATTTAGATGCAATTTCGGGTATGGTATTGATAAAAAGGTGATTTAAAAAAATACTTCTGATCACTATCATCATGCATATTTTAAAAGAAGTTTGTGTTTTTGAAGAAGTATCAGCACTGTTCTTTCTATCCTTAGAGTATGAAGAAACAGTCAAATTACTTTTTGATTGTGGTCTCTTTGAAAATATTCATAGAGCAGCTCATTCAGGTATGTATTAAATAAAATGTAACAACTCTTATAGTTTGTAGAACTTTTAAACTAATTAAGAATACAAATAAGTACAGATAAGAATGCAGTATCATTTTAGTACTGTGTTCCTTTGGTCATGTCAGTCATTTGATTTAGAAAAAAACTCAGCAAATAATATATTCAGGCAACACAGTGAAACCTCCATTTAGCAGGCTTCAGATGCTATAGTACAAACCATTTTTTCTACCCCACCCTCTCCACAAAATAACAAAGCATTACTTTAAATGTATGGCTTCAGTGGCAATTTGGACCATTTTTATGATGATATTATATAGATGATGCAAATAATACAATTTGCATCATTTAATGTCATTTGTATAATGATAATACAAATGATGTAAATTGGCACACTGACATAACTTGTATAGATGTTTGGAGCTAATGGATACTTTATCCATCTAATGATCCAGTAAAATGAAATTTAATGATACTGCTTTGTCTGCCTTACAAAGGATGGGGACTATTTTATTGCAAATCAATAGTGGTCCTTTGTACCAATTCTGCCTCGTTTTTTTCAGTTGCACTCTTGAATTGACTTGTATGTGACTTTGTGGAACAATACTTTTGAGTGCTGTTCCTGGCTCTGCCATTCTGGAGTAGAGAGAAAGCTCTTGGTAAGCTGCTTCTCTGCTTAAAGTGCATCTGGTTGCTATTCTTTGAGAGTTACATAGAAAATCTTTTTTACATACCAGTTATACTTTCACAATTTTTCACCAAGTTTGTGGCTTTTGTTGTTTCTGTTTTGGGGGCAGATGAAAAGGGGGAAGAAAAAAAAGAGAGGAAAGGCAAGGAGAGAGGAGGGGAGGGGAAATCATAGAAGAGAAGGGCTAGTAAATTTTAGTAATGGATGGCCCCCATCACTGCCCACCCTAAAGTGCAATGTTTGACATTCTCCCTGAAGGACTGTGGCCCTTATGTTTCCCCAACCTTGTTACCCTCCTGGCTCTTCTAAATCTACATATATACTTCAAAAGTAATGTGTCTGACATACCGTATTTTTCGGAGTATAAGACGCACCTTTTTGCCCCCAAAAAGAGGGTGGAAATGTCGGTGTGTCTTATACACCGAATACAGCAATTTTTAGCCTCCTGAAGCCCCGCCCCCCGCATCCAATTTTTGCAAAAAAGGGGCCCTTTTTGCAAAAATGGGGGGGTTTGCCTTCCCCCACCCCCTAGGAGTGCTCTGCAGGCTTCCCAGATCCTTTGCATGCCCTGTTTTTGCAAAAAAAATGAGCGAAAAACGGGCCGTTTTTTGCAAAAATTGGGGCATTTTTGCCTTCCCCCACCCCCTAGGAGTGCTCTGTAGGCTTCCCAGATCCTCTGCATGCCCTGTTTTTGCAAAAAAAAAAAAAAAAAAAAGAACAAAAAACGGGCCATTTTTTGCAAAAATTGGGGCGTTTTTGCATTCTAATTACCCCATCTAGCATGATTGGAGGAGGGATTCTGGGAGTTGAAGTCCACTAGTCTTAAAGCTGCCAAGTTTGAAGACCACTGGGTTAGGGGTTAGGGGTGCAAGGGTCTTCAAACTTGGCAAGTTTAAGAATTGTGGACTTCAACTCCCATTCCTGAGCTAGCATGACTGGAGGAGGAATTCTGGGAGTTGAACTCCACTAGTCTTAAAGCTGTCAAGTTTGAAGTTTGTAAAAAGTATACTTGGTTGTAAAAAGTGTACATGGTTGTAAAAGTATACATGATTGTAAAAAGTATTCTGCTACACTTGTATTTTATTAAATAATATATTACTGCACCATTTGGTTCAGAATACTTTTTTCCTTGTTTTCCTCCTCTAAAATCTAGGTGCGTCTTATACTCCGGTGCATCTTATACTCTGAAAAATACGGTAAATACCGTATTTTTCGGAGTATAAGACGCACCTTTTTGCCCCAAAAAAGAGGGTGGAAATGTCAGTGTGTCTTATACACCGAATACAGCCATTTTTGGCCTCCCGAAGACCCGCCCCTACGTCCCATTTTTGCAAAAAATGGGCCCGTTTTTTGCAAAAATCAGGTGCACAGAGGGTTTGGGAGGCCTGCAGAGTGCTCCTGGGGGCTGGGGGAAGGCAAAAACACCCCCGTTTTTGCAAAAAAAAAGGTGAAAAATGGGCCGGTTTTTGCAAAAACTGGGTTTTTTACTTCCCCCACCCCCTAGGAGCGCTCTGCAGGCTTCCCAAACCCTCTGCATGCCCTGTTTTTGCAAAAAAATGGGTGAAAATGGGCCATTTTTTGCAAAAATGGGCCATTTTTGCCTTCCCCCATCCCCTAGGAGCATTCTGCACGCTTCCCAAACCCACTGCATGCCCCATTTTTGCAAAAAAAAAAAAAATGGGCGAAAAATGGGGGTATTTTTGCCTTCTAATTATCCCATCTAGCATGACTGGAGGAGGAATTCTGGGAGTTGAAGTCCACTAGTCAAGCTGTCAAGTTTGAAGCTGACAGGTTTGAAGACCGCTGGGTTAGGGGTTAGGGGTGCAAGGGTCTTCAAACTTGGCAAGTTTAAGAATTGTGGACTTCAACTCCCATTCCTGAGCTAGCATGATTGGAGGAAGAATTCTGGGAGTTGAAGTCCACTAGTCTTAAAGCTGTCAAGTTTGAAGTTTGTAAAAAGTGTACATGGTTGTAAAAAGTGTACATGGTTGTAAAAAGTATACATGGTTGCAAAAAGTATTCTGCTTCACTGGTATTTTATTAAATAATATATTGCTACACCATTTGGTTCAGAATACTTTTTTCCTTGTTTTCCTCCTCTAAAATCTAGGTGCGTCTTATACTCCAGTGTGTCTTATACTTTTTTATATATCTCTGCATATATTGCTAATCTTAAACACTGATTTTAATTTATACAGGAACAGAGGGAAAAATTGAGGAACTAATGAATAACCGGAACAAACTGGATGCTGAGATTGAACGTTTAAAAGTTTTAAAAGAATTTTCTGTCTCAGAAGACAATACCTCAAGTATTATCTCTGCATAACCCACCATCTTTAAACTGAAGAAAACATTATAAATGATGAGGAAAAGGGAAAGAACATTGAAAAAGGAATATTGATTAATGACTATGTTGAGATTTATAACGATTCCACTGGGTATGGCAGTGAAAAAGGAGATAAAAATAATAAAAATGATGATGTTCAGATGGAGGAAGAAGATTTTAAGAAACATAAAATTAAAGAATGAATGGAGAATATTAGTAACATACAGATAGTAGATTTAAGAGGAAAGAAAAGGGCTTGGGAAATGAGATCTTATTGGTATAAAGGTAAACGAAAGAAAGGGAAGAGATTAAGGAAATGGGGATGGAGGAAATACATATATAAAACGGAAGTAATTGGGAAATTAAAGGGGAATGGATGAAGACTGTGAAATATTATAAATGAATTTTTTTTGCTTTTATTATTTACCTGCTTTTTTATTATAATATAAGATTTAATTGTGATAAGTATGTTAATGGATAAAAATTTTGATATATAAAATTAATATATCTGATTAGAAAAATATCTTTTTTCTTTTCTTTCTTTTTTCTTCTTCCTTCTTCTCTTTTTTATGAAAATTAATAACATTGAAGTGTTCGGAATAACGTGGTTAAAATAATGACAATATGAGAAATATGGAATAAATATGATTATTAGAATTTAAGGGAAATTATCTAAACATTAAAAATGAATAGGGTATATTATGAATGTTTATCAATTTAAAAAATTATTAAGTTGAGATTTGGTATTTCTCTTTCTTCTTTTTATATTTTATCTTTTCTTTATTATTTTCTTTACTATTTTTTTTAGTCTTTTCCTTTCTATTTTTTGATGTTTAAATATAAGAGATGGATGAATTGATAATGGTAAGATTAAATTTTTTGATTTGATTTAATTAAATATTTGTATTGAGACAGGAAATAATTAGAAACAATGGAAATGAATTTAAATGTCAGGAGAAAAGGGGTATATTATGATTGTATATTATGCTTGTGTATTATTTTTACATATGAGATTTGTTTAAAGGTAAAATTTAAGGTTTTTATTGTTTTAAGAGTTGAAAAATTATAGAGTGGATACAATCAATAAGAATGTTGATGATTAATATGAGAAATTAAAAGAAATAATTGGGTATTTAGTTTTTTGACAGAATAAAGCAGGGGGAAACAGAAGCAATGAATAAAGAGACTAAAGAATTGAAGGAAGCAATATGGCTTAAAATTAAGAAGCAGAAGACAGTAAATTATTTTGGAAAGTTAAGCAAATAGCGGTTTATTTGGAAGGAAATTCGAAATTAACGGGTGAATAGCCCAGATGACAAAACTAGATTTTTTTTCTTTTTTTCTCTTTCTTTTTCTTTGGAGTTAAGATAGAAATAGCAGCATGTACCTAGAAGAGAGTACTACATAAAAAGAATAATAAATATGATCATATTGGTCAAATTTTTATGATTTGTTTAAAATTGAGACTAGCATCAGTCTGTCATATATAAAATGAGTTACCATAAAAGCACTCAAGGAAAGGCAAAGAAAGTGAAAGAGGAAGTAGAAGGGGAGGAAGAGAAGGTGTAGAGAGGGTAGAGGAGGACGGAAGGAGTTAGAAAGTAGGAGAAGTGGGAGATAGAGAGAGGGGAGTGTAATGGAATAAAGTAGACAGACTGATGACTGACGAGGCAAGTGTTGAATAAGATAATGACTTTTGGAAGATTGATTATATTAAACAAATATGTATTTTTATTGTAATATTTTAAGGTACATGTGTATTGAATTGTATATGAAGTGCAGAAAAATAAAAAAAATTGTACAAAAAAAATGTTCACTGATTTTTTTTCCCAGGTCACTTTGGTATAACACATTTTACACGTGGGTAACTTCTGTTTTTCCATTTTTACAGTTGAGACCTTTTTGATCTAGCCAATGTTTTACCTTTATTTTTAAATTAGAATGTATATGTCAGATCCATGAATCTGCCATTCTTCAGGTGAAAGGGGGGGGGACCCTACCTGCATTATTTACTTTATTGCTTTCTTCCTCATGTATCCTATTTCCTACATACTATTGATTTATAACCCTTTGCCTGGTGCCTAGGCACCCTGGGATTTTTCGCGCCTTTTGGGGAATGTAAGGGGAGAGAGGGCCATATGGGTTGCATCATCTAAAAGCCGGCAGAAGATGACCCTGAGAAACTTCCCTTATCGCGTTCTCAGAGCAGCTGGTACAATAACATCTTCACACCTGCAGATTGGCTGAATCCACATCGGACTGTTGGGAGAGGTTCCTAATTCCTTTTATTCTACTGTATTGCCTGAGGGATCTCAGAGCCTGCTTTGATTTCATCCTGCTATCACCCCTGTTCAATAAAATAGTTGAATAAGGGGGAGAGGCCGGACCGTACAAGATTATAGCTTCAAATACCTTCTATTAGATGAAAATTGATGGAAGAAAATGAGTGAATTCACCATATGCACTTTATCTGCTGATGGAATTAATAACATACTACTGTAAATCACTCTGGTTTTGGTTTACAGTTATCTTACAGACTACCAGATATGGGTTACAATGATCACTAGAGGGTAAAAAGACAGACAAATACCCAATAATCTCCTTCCACTTAATGGTCATTCAGGTTTTTGCAATTCCGACTCAGTACTCTTATCATATACAGTCACTTAATTTCCCAAAGAAACTGCCCTTCCTGCTTCAAGTTTTATGAGAAAGATTGTACATGTATACTTATATGCATATTTAGATAGTGGTTAACTGTGCTAATGAGGCCAATTTATATAAATCTCAATTGTTTTACATCAAGTAAAACATTTCAGCAAATCTGCCACTGAAAAACTTTGTGTCTTAAAGAATATTCCAAATTGCTTAATTACAAGCAATAGTTTAGTAAAAAGTATTTTCTAATAATGTAATTATTTAAATTTATACATTTGTGCTCATACATTTACATACCCTTTGCAGAATTTGTAAGATTGGACCATTTTGACAATAAACATGAATTATGAGCCAAAACACTTTTTAAAAATGTGTATGTGATTCAAATTAAACCATTAGGCATCACATACTGTAACAGCATAATCATTAAACCATAGCAATAAAAGAAGTAATAAAATAGTCCTGTCCAAAAATTTGCACTTTCAAAATCATGATCCTCAAGTGACTGCCTATCATGCAAGGTATTTAACCTTTTCCTTCGGGAGGGTCTCCTAGAAACTGAGATGTAGATAAATTTGCAACAAGGACTAAAGTAGGAGGTAACATACCTCCTTCCCTTCCCATTATGCTTCTGTCTCGCTCTGAGCAGACTTGCTTTCTCAACCTTTACTTTTCTGGTATCATTTTTATCAATGACAGAGGAGAAAATTGCTTTTGAGAAACTCTCCAGATATGGTTCAGCTTCCAATTCACTGACACACTTAGGTGGCTTAACCATCCAGAGACCCGGCTTTCAGTAGACTGAGCAACAGGTGACTCAAAGCCCAACCCCAGTATGTAGCCCATCCCTCCATCATCCATTTCTATTCAGGTTTTATTAAATAATTGTAAGCAGTGCAGTGGTTTAAAAAATAAACTACTGAATATTGGACTGGTTCGATAGAGAAAGTGACTTTAAAGTCATTTGACTTTAATTCAACTTCTGAACTATGAGCCAGTTCAGCATACTGTAGTTTTAACGTGGACAAATCAGGGTAAGTTCAGTGAAATACAATGGTATTAGTAGCAGTACAAGAAATACTTGTATTTCCTCCTACAAACAAGTAAGCATTAAACCTCATGTAAACAAGAGATTAAGAGGCTGAGTGACACCATATTAGGTATTTCAGATTAACAGTTGGAAGGGACCTTGTAGGTCATCTAGTCCAACCCCCCACCCAAGCAGGAGACGTTGTACTAGAGGTGTCAAACTGGCAGTCTGCGGGCTGGATGTGTCATGTGCATGCCATGCCGACCCTAGCTCTGCGAAGAAAAACCTCTTGAAAGATTTATTTATTTATTTATTTATTTATTTATTTATTTATTTATTTATTTATTTATTTATTTATTTATTTATTTATTTATTTATTTATTTATTTATTTATTTTGGTTTTCTTATATGCCGCCCAACTCCCGAAGGACTCAGGGCAGCGTACAACAGAGAAAAATACAAGAATAACCAAATTATAAATATTACTTAAAAACAAATATAAAAAGTTTAAAAACACAGTATTAAAATCATCCAACAACTATTCAGCAACCATACATACTTGGGGGTGAGCTCAAGTGGATTAAGCTCTACCCCCAGCCTGCAGGAAGAGCCATGTCTTAACGGCTTTTCGGAAGGCCAGCAGAGTGGGGATAGTTCGGGTCTCTGGGGGAAGTTGGTTCCAGAGCGCAGGGCCCGCCACAGAGAAGGCTCTCCCCCTAGGGTCCGCCAGCCGGTATTGCTTGGCTGACGGGACCTGGAGGAGGCCAACTCTGTGGGCCCTAACCGGTCGAAGGGAAGTGTGAGGCAGAATGCGGTCCCGGAGATAGCCTGGTCCTAAGCCATGAAGGGCTTTAAAGATGGTGATCAACACCTTGAATTGGACCCGGAGACCGATGGGCAACCAATGCAGCTGGCGGAGTATAGGTGTCACGTGGGTGTACCTTGGCACACCCACCACAGCACGTGCAGCAGCATTTTGCACCAACTGAAGTCTCCGGATACTCTTCAAGGGTAGCCCCATGTAGAGCGCGTTGCAGTAGTCCAAGCAGGAGGTGACAAGGGCATGAGTGACCGTGAGTAGAGCCTCCTTCTCCAAGTATGGCCGCAACTGGTGCATCAGGCAAACCTGTGCAAAGGCCCCTCTAGCCACAGCAGAAAGATGATGATCCAATTTTAGCTGTGGATCTAGGACAGTGGTTCCCAAACTTTTTCAGTCCACCGCCCCCTTGGTGCTACAAACTCATCCTCCCCGCCCCACACTCCACCCCCTCAGGTGGGCGTGGCTTAGTGGTCAGGTGACCGGGTGGGCATGGCCAACTTGTAAAATGTGGTGAAACTCACTTAACAACGCTCTTGCTTAGCAACCAAAATGTTATGCTCAATTGTGGTCATAATTCTTTCTTTCTTTCTTTCTTTCTTTCTTTCTTTCTTTCTTTCTTTCTTTCTTTCTTTCTTTTTCTTCTTTCTTTCTGTCTTCCTTCCTCCCTCCCTCCCTCCCTTTCTTTCCTTTTTCTTTCCTTCTTCCCTCCCTTCCCTTCCCTCTTTTCTTTTTGACTGTCTTCCTTCCTTCCTACCATCTTTTTCTTTCTTTCTGTCTACATTCCTACCTACCATCTTTCTTTCTTTTTCTTTCTTTCCTTTTTCTTTGCTACATCCCTCCCTTCCCTTCCCTCCCTCCTTTCTTTTTCTGTCTGTCTTCCTTCCTTCCTACCATCTTTTTTCTTTTTTTCTGTCTTCCTTCCTTCCTTCCTACCATCTTTCTTTCCTTTTTCTTTCCTTCTTCCCTCCCTTCCCTCCTTTCTTTTTCTGTCTGTCTTCCTTCCTTCCTACCATCTTTTTCTTTCTTTCTGTCTTCCTTCCTACCTACCATCTTTCTTTCTTTCTCTTCTTTCCTTCTTTCTTTCTTTCTCTCTTCCTTCCTTCCTTCCTTCTTTCCTTCCTTCCTTCCTTTTTCTTTCCTTGTTCTCTCTCTCTCTCTCTCTCTCTCTCTCTCTCTCTCTCTCTCTCTCTCTCTCTCTCTCTCTCTCTCTATATATATATATATATATATATATATATATATGTGTGTGTGTGTGTGTGTGTGTGTGTGTGTGTGTGTGTGTGTGTGTCTGTGTGTCTCTGTGTGTCTGTGTGTCTGTGTGTGTGTATCACACACACCGCGGGACTACATTACCTCCTCTGGGCTCTGCCTATGGCAATTTAAAATGTGCTTCTGTCTGCGAGGAAGAGGGGCGTGTTTGAAAAGAGGGGCTGGAGGTGGGTGGGAAATCTATCCCACATTGAGCCACTGGGTGTGTGTGCGTGTGTGTGCGTGCATGGCCGAAAACGTCCAGGTTTGGGAAACTGGGAGGTTTTGAAACCGGTTCCCCCAAACATGGTTTGTATTTGGTTGCAAAAACAAACAAACAAACACACAAGCCATTTTGGTTCCTCGCCAAGGCTGGCTCAACTGGATGACCAAACAGAGCCTGGAAAGGAAAGAAAACTGCAGAAGTGGTCAATGGAGGGGGTGGGTGGGACAGATGCACATGGGGGAGGGTCTTCTCCCTCTCCCCCCACACTGGAACATTCAAGGGGCTTCCTGGAAATACACCCCCTCCCCCGTGGGAAGCGCTGGCACCCTCCGAATTGCCTTCCTTGGCACAGAGGCCGGGTGGAGGGGGGGACTCCTGTACCCAGCAGGCACAGCTAGAAAGCCCCCTCCTCACCTGGTGGTTTGTCGTGCCTGCCTAAATTGCTATCCATCCGGGGGCAGGGGAAGATGGCATCGCAGGGACGAATAAGAGCAGTGTGTTAGGTGGGCAGAGGTGGCAAGGCCGAAGGCCACATCGTGAGACGTGAGGCGGAGAGGTTGCCAGGGGGGGCGCAGGAGACTGGGCACCTGGGATCTTCAGTGGGATGGAGAAGGGGATGGTATTGGGTGTTTGGTGTGGGGTGGGGAGTTATGATTTTTAGAAGATGAGACACACATGCACGCACAATGGCCAAGGGGAGGATTTAACTTGGGGTTGTTTGGGAGAAAAAAATAGAGGGAAGGAGGGAAGAAAGGAAGGAAAAGAAAGGAAAGGAAAGAGAAAGAAAAGGAAGGAATGAGAGGGAAGGAAATGGAAGGAGGAAGGAAGGAAGGGAGGGAGGGAGGAAAGGAGGGAGGGAGGAAAGAAAGTAGGAAGGAAAAGGAGGGGGAAGGAAAGGGAAGGAGAGAAGGAAGGGAAAGAGACAGAAGGAAGGAAGGAAAGGGAAGTAACGGAGGAAGGAAAAAGAGGGAAGGAAAAAGGGAAGGAAAGGGAGGAAGGAAGGAAAGGAAAGGAAAGGAAAGGAAAGGAAAGGAAAGGAAAGGAAAGGTGTCAGAGTTACGCAATAAATCAGAAGCTTCAAAAGATAACTGCATTTTGCTGATTCAAATAACTTCTTTATAAGTAGATTAAAACATTTACAATACCACACTTTGTTTCACCACATGTTGAGATGTTTTCATACTGGAGTATAATGGTGGACAGACTAAACCACACCCTTCTTCTTGCTAAGTTTCTGGACATGCTCAAATAACACTTCAGCCAGATTGGCTGACTCAATCACATGGCTTTCCCAGTCATGAATATTCCAACACTCCTCCCTTCATTACTGGGAGAGACATCAAACCTATTGGATTTAAACATTTCCTATAATGGACACCACCCAATGGTTTGGTCATCATGTCTGCTAAATTATCCTCTGAAGAACAATGATGTAAACTTATCAATTTTTCTTTTACAGCTTCCCTGACATTACAATACTTAATGTCCACATGTTTACTTCTGTTCTTCACTCTGTCACCTGTTGCCATTTTTATACAAGCAGCATTATCTTCATAAACAGTTACAGCTTCATTTACATTTACATTTAAATCTTGTAACAACTGTACATACCAAACTACTTCAGAACATAACTCAGACAATGCAATAAACTCTGCTTCAGCAGTTGAAATAGCAACCGTTGTTTGTTTTCTGGACTTCCAACCAATTAAAGCCCCTCCAAACATTATTACAATTCCAGAATTAGACTTTCTGGTTTTTACATCATTTGCATAATCACTATCAACGTAACATTTCAATTTTAATTCTTCAGTGACCTGTATTTGAAGACCCAAATTCACAGTTCCCTTCAAATACCTGAGAATTCTTTTCACACCCATCCAATGCAACTTTGTAGGTGTAGCAGTAAAGCGACTTAAGATGCTCACTGCACAAGCTATGTCTGGTCTGGACCACTGTGACAGATATAACAGACTCCCTATTGCAGAGTGATATATCTCCTGATCACAGGCTTCACTTTTGTCCTCACCCAAACTATTGTAAAAATCTGTGCTCATAGGTGTAGGAGCAATATTACAATCTTTCATGTTATACTTCTCTAATAATTGTTCAATTTTTCTCCTTTGACTGAGAATATAACCCTTTTCAGTTTTTTGTATCTCTACACCGAGATAATTCTTTATTTCTCCCAAATTCTTTAATTCAAATTTCTTTTCTAACTTATTAGCAAATTCTTTAACTTGTGATGCATCCTTTGCAATGAAACAAAGATCATCCACAAATGCTAATAGTAGACAATTCCCACCTTGTAACTTTCCAGTGTATATGCAACCATCAGCTTTGCAACTCTTGAACCCAAGACCTTTCAATGCAGTATCTAGACAGATATTCCAATTTCTGGCTGACTGCTTCAGCCCATAAATGGCCTTGTTCAATTTATACACCATGTTAGGTTTTTTACTTTCATACCCTGGCGCTTGAACCATATAAATTTCTTCCTCTAATTCAGCATTGAGGAATGCAGTGGTTATATCAAAATGCCAAATTCTATGCCTGTATGCTGATGCTAATGCCAGTGCTAGTCTTATGCTCTCACCTTTTACAGTTGGCGCGAACACCTCATCATAGTGCACATTCTTTAATTGAGAAAAACCTTGTGCCACCAACCTTGCCTTATACTGTACTTCATTATTGGGTAATACCTTTTTCTTATATACCCACTTACATCCTACAGCTTTCGTACCCTCTGGCAAAGTCACAGATGTGAACACTTCATGATCTCCCATGGATTTCATCTCTTTATCCATGGCTTCCTTCCACTTTTCTTGTTCAACTTTTGGTAATGCCAATACTTCCTTATAGTTTCTTGGCTCATACCACACATTACACACTTTAACTTTACTGGCAGAATACCTGTCTGGCGGAACCCCTCTGTTCCTACGCTCTGACCTACGTGGCATTGCCTGTTCTTGTGTTTCAAGCTTTTCTGGCTTCATATCTTGTTCAGACTCTCCTCCCTGAACATTGACACCTTCAGTAAATGATTCACCATCATTACATGAGTTATTGTCACTAAGTGGATCACCGTCGCTAAGTGGATCACCGTCACTAAGTGAGACATTTTCAGAATTTGCATCAATTCTGTTCCAATTTTGTTCTGCAAAACTAGCAGATCTTGAAATCACTATCCTTTTACTTCCATCGCTAAAGCGATACCCTTTTGAGCCTGGCTCATAGCCCACAAATCTGAGCTTTCTAGCCTTTTGTTGTCCCTTTCTTCTGATTGCCTTTGGAATATGTACCCAAGCAGTACTTCCAAATATTTTTAAATGTGCTAGAGAAGGCTTTCTCCCATATAGCATTGCATATGGAGTATTATTGATGGATGAACTCCACAGCCTATTTACTAAATAATTGGCAGTCAGTATGGCTTCACCCCAATATGACCTGCTCATACCAGAATCCTCCAGTAATGAGTCTTTCATTGTTTGCAAAACACCATTCCTCCTTTCAGCCACTCCGTTCTCTCCCGGTGTGTAAGGATTTGTGCGCCTGTGTCTTATTCCCAATTGTCTCAACCATTGTTGAAAATTTGTTGACATAAATTCAGAACCTCTGTCAGTTTGCAACTGACATACCTGTTGTTTGTACCTTCTCTCTACAAAGCTTAACCATTGCTTAAATTGCTGTAGCACCTCTGTTTTACTTTTAAGTAAGTAGCAAAACCCAAACCTGCTGTAGTCATCCACAATGACCAGCGCATACTTTGCTCCTCCCAAACTGGCTTGTATAGGCCCAATTAAATCAGCATGCACCAGTTCTAGAGCTTTTGTGGTTTGTCTTGTGCTAAACTTGCTAACTGGGAATGCTTTGGATTTCGATGCTTTGCATACTGCACAATCCAAATATGCCTTACATCCCTTCAAATCTAATCCTTCTGCAAATTCTTTCATTTGTTGAACAACCTTAAAATTAGCATGACCAAGTCGTCTGTGCAGAAGATGAACACATGAATTATGTTCTGCTACATTTTTAAATATCTGGGAACAATGTGGGACCTTTTGTCCCTGCAATACATAAAGATTATCCTCTTTTATGCCCTGTGCACAAACATTCCCATTTCTTTGGATGAAACACTTCCCATTAACAAATGTGGTTTCATAACCTTGCTTGTCTAAACTAGACACACTTAACAAATTATGCTCCATTTCAGGTACACATAACACATCAGTAAACCTGGAGTCCAAATATGGAATTTGCACATCGTCTCTTCCAATGATTTTAGCCTTTTGACCATTGGCTAAGGCCACTTCTTCATGGTTTCCTGGGAAAAATCTGGAAAATAAGTCAGAATTATTAACAATTGTTTGACTAGCCCCACTGTCAATCAACCATTTGTCTCTATTGTTATTATAACAAACTTTTGCAACTGCAATCTGTCCTTGCAAATAATGTCTCTTGTCTTGCACATTTCTTCTCTGTGCACAGCTTTTCTGCAGATGATTTGTCTCTCCACAAATGAAACATGCTTTCTTATCTTGCTTGCAGAATTGTTGCTGTGTAACTTGATCTCTCCTGCCTCTGATTTCCTCTTGTCTGCAGACACCTCGGCTGTTGCTAGAGATAGGCAGCTTGTGGAAAATTTTGCTGGAGACTTGCTGTAAGTTTCCACTGTACTCCTTGTTGGGCCCCCACCTGTGGAATTTTCCATCAGCATGGCTGAAAAGCCTTTTCTCATATTCATTCAATAAACACGATTTCAAAGCCTCCAAATTCAAATCTGCTTCTGGCTTACTTTCAAAAATAGCTGATACAGTCTCCCAGCTTTGATCCAAACTATTTAACACTAATAAAACTTTTTGGGACTCTGGAAACTTTACTCCACGTTGCTCCAATTCTAGAAAATTAGACTGCATTTTCATTAAATGATCTTCCATAGAATCTCCTGGCTGCATAATGGCTCTGAAAAGCTTTCTCGAAAGTTGGACCACATTACACGCAGAAACATTGACATGTACTGCTTTCAATTTCTGCCATATTTCTTTTGCAGACTTTAATTCAGCTACATTTAAGAATTGATCATCCCCCAGACTTAACAGAAGATAAGCCATAGCTTTGTCATGAGCCTTTTGATCTGCTGCTCCAAGCACTTGTGGGGGGTCTGCTACGATGTCCCATAATTCTTTTGCTTTCAAAAAACATTCCATTTTTGCAGCCCAAATTAAATAATTTTTCTTCCCCAATTTAGGTATTGGACTGTCTTTAAATTCCATAGCAGCAGCCATCCTGCTTTATTTTTCTTCTCTGCCTGTTCCTTTAACAACACAGACAGCTTCTTATCAGCTTTAAATTACAATGCAGTTTTAACTTTACTTCTTGAGCGATTTCTGGGCCCATAACCTGTCAGAATTACGCAATAAATCAGAAGCTTCAAAAGATAACTGCATTTTGCTGATTCAAATAACTTCTTTATAAGTAGAATAAAACATTTACAATACCACACTTTGTTTCACCACATGTTGAGATGTTTTCATACTGGAGTATAATGGTGGACAGACTAAACCACACCCTTCTTCTTGCTAAGTTTCTGGACATGCTCAAATAACACTTCAGCCAGATTGGCTGACTCAATCACATGGCTCTCCCAGTCATGAATATTCCAACAAAAGGGAGGCAGGCGAAGGCGGCAGAAACTCTGGTGGGCAACTGTTCCCGATCTTCCCCGCCATCGCTGCCCTCTTTCTGGACCGACTTTCCGGCCGTGGTGCCTCTTGGCCGAAGGAGCGGAAAAGAGGCAGCTGCGATTTCCCCACAAGGTCTCCCTCCTCCTCCTCCTCCTCCTCCTCCTCCTCCCATCCCCCCAACCCGCCCCCCCAACCCAGCCCCTGCCCGCACCCCCCCCAAACCCGTGTCTTACAGGTTTAACAGCTCCGTGTTTCTGTCAGCTAGTCTCTAGGGAAAAAAGCTTGCAAAATACAGAAACTCTTCTCGCTGCGAGTTGTTAATTGCTCACCCTCGCGAGAAGAGTTTCTGTATTTTGCAAGCTTTCCAGGGGTCTCCAACCTTGGCAACTTTAAGACTTGTGGACTTCAACTCCCAGAATTCCTCAGCCAGCTTTGCTGGGAGTTAAAGTCCACAAGTCTTAAAGTTGCCAAGGTTGGAGACCAGTGCAAAGTGACCAGACGACAGACACATGGAGCTGTTAAAAGTCCAGTAAGATGCCCGTCTCGCGGCCCGCCCAGTCCCCGCCAGGAAAAGAGTGGCGGGAAAAGCTGCAGTGGGCGATTGGGTGGACATGGGTGGCAGCACGGGGACAGGAACGGCGAACCACCTACCGCCCCCCTGGACCCTCTCACCGCCCCCCTGTTGCCACCCTTACCTCTCACCGCCCCCCTAAGGGTTCCCACCGCCCCCTGGGGGGCGGTACTGCCCCCTTTGGGAACCACTGTTTTAGTGCATGCTATTTCAATAGGCCCAGGCCAGGCCAGGCCAGGCCAGCAATTACCCAACTAAAGCTGTGTCATCCAGTGTGAGTCTTTTCCAGGATCCGGAGGCACTATCAATAATAACTCAGATCATCTGTTGTCTGATTAACTGAGTTTGCTTCAAAGCTACCTTGAAGAAAATTTGGAAGCTCAGTTGGTATAAAATGCTGCATGCTGACAGGTGAAAGCTGGGATAAGAAAAAGTGGCCTTACAGAAGCTGCATTGGTTGCCAACGGGCTTGTAGTGCTGGTGGTAACTTGTAAAGTCCCATATAGTTTGAGTCCTCATTGCTTCAGGGCCCATATGTTCCTTGTAGAACATACCTGTTCAATGCATGCTATATAGAGAGTCCTTCTTTCCAGATGTGAACGAGGTGGGGTTCCAGAAGGAGATCTTTTCAATTGTACCTGCTTTACTGTGAAACAGTTTACCCAGTAAGGGCACAATAGTTACTTATCTACAGGTAGTCCTTGCTTAATGACAATTCTGGGAATCAGAATTTCTATCTCTAAGTGATGCAGGCATAAAGTGTAACATCATGTGATCACATCACTTAGCAACAGCAATCCCAGCAGTCTCCGTTGCTGTTGTTAAGTGAAGACCATGGATTGTTAAGTGAGGATCTCACATGACCATGACTTGTGCCTTACCACTGGCTTCCAAGCAAAGTCAACAGGGAAGCCAGCAGAAAGTTGCGAGTCCCAAGAAGCAGGCAGGCAAATGATAACTGGGTGGGGGAGTGGGTGCTGCAGCACCACAAGACTGGGTGGTGGGAAGCAACAACACTGGGCAAGTGCAGGAAAGGACATTGCATTGCCGCATGAATGCAGTTCTGTATGCACGCAGACTATGGGGTGTGGGCAGGGGGCTGCTGTGGGCATGCGCATCTATAGCATACGAGATCCTACGTGGTGGGTTCCTTGGAGAAAAATTGGCAAGACTGACTTGTGACCTTCTCTGCCAGCTTGACTTTGCTTGTGGGAAATTAGAAGGGAAGTGTTGTGGCCTGCCTAGCAGCCTGAGCAGCCTTACTCTTGAGGAGGTTTTCTCAGGAGTCAGACCTGGGGCTAATTGGCCACAACGCCTTTGAGTCTATTTAAGAAGCATTGAGGCAGCTGGGAAGCTGCTGAGAACAACTTAGAAAAAAACCTGTCTCCACAGAGTTGGCTTGGGAAAAATCTGTCTGGATCATGGTTTGTTTCCTGACTACTGAAACCTGCACCAGGACTCCAGTTTCCAGTTTGTATCCTGACTCCTGAATATTGACATTGGTTTCCAGTCTGCAACATCGTTCCTGAATCTTGGCTTACGCAGTTCCAGTTTGCAGTCCAGCTGAGAGCTTGTTTCTGGCATTGGGGTTTCTGAATCGGTGAAATCCACTCGGTAATTCCGGAACAAGCCTTGTATTTGCGGGTGCTAGCTTTTGGACTTGTGCCAATTATATCTGGGACTTCGGCCAGCTGTGAAGATAAGGACTTTATCAACTGGGGGTTTTGAACAGGGTGGAATTCTGCCTGTCATGTTCTGTATGCGTTTATAATATGTTATTATGAAATGTTGCTTTGCTGACTAACACAAGCCATGTTTTGAGTGTTGTGTGTGCATAACTATGTGGGCTCAGTCATGGGGACAGAACAGGAAGGTTTCAAAGAGCAATCATGTAACCACAGAATGCTTGCAACCATCGTAAGTATGAGACAGTTGCCAAGCACCCGGATCATGATCACATGACAACAGAGGTGCTAGGACATCGGCTGGTTATAACTCTCACTTGTTTCAGTGCCATCACAACTTTGAATATTCGTTGAACAAGTGGTTGGGACAAGATAATTTTTAATGCTTGTAAAGAAGTTTTAATTGTTTTTTTGTGCCATTGGATATAAATTGTCTAGAATATAAGATGAATTGGTGGCCCAGAACTATTGTAAATAAATAGCAGAGTGGATTTGATTTCAATCAAGTTGATTTAAATCATGATTTAAATCACCAGTAAAAAGGCTTGATTTAAATCAACTCGATTTAAATCATAATTTTTAAAGAGCAACTGTCATCTCAGTCCTGCAGCGGCTCCTCCTCTGACCCACTGTTGACTCACTGACAGTCCCATTCACTTTAATGGGATGGCTGGTGATGCGGCAGTGACACAACAAGGTGAGGGACGTGGCAAGCAGCAGGTGAGTGGATTCCCGCTAACAGGCGCTGCCATGATGGATCTGAAATGACACGTGCTCCTTAATATTATATTAAAGAGCACCTGTTAAAAGCTGCTTAGAAGGTTTCGCTTTCATTTTTACTGTGTGCCCTTCCTCCTCACACTTAGAGCCTGGTGATAGATGCATTTCTCTTCAAACAATCATACAGTTTGTAGTGTACATAGATTTGCAAAACAAAGGGATAAAGGAATATTTGTTTTATGATTTATCTCATGGTTACTGTGAAATTGTGTGAATGCATCAATGCAGTGCATGTTATCTCAGCTTGCAGAGCTTGGATTCATTGAATGAGTTTACCAAAAATGTAAATATTGAATAATATACAGCCTCATGCTACATAACTAAGCTCCATTTCATGTTGAATAAACTAATTTTTTTTAATTGTTTTTATTTTTCTCTACAAATTCCATCAATATAACAGTACACACGTACCTCAAAGTATATCAATAACATGAAAATATATACATTTTAAGTCAATCATAAATCAATACAATTATTTACTATTTCTATATTCATAATTCCATAATCTAAGTAAGAGCCGAGGTGGCGCAGTGGTTAGAGGCAGGTACTGCAGGCCACTTTAGCTGACACTGATCCGCAGGTCAGCGGTTCAAATCTCACCGGCTCAAGGTTGACTCATCCTTCCAAGATAGGTAAAATAAGGACCCAGATTGTTGGGGGCAATATAAATATACATTGCTTACTGGTGTAAACTGCTTAGAGAGTGCTTGCACTGTGAGGCGGTATATAAATCTCACAAAATAAATAAGCATTGCATCAACCTATTATATTTCAGGTATGTGTCATCTTTCTAGTGCTACCTCCATTAGAAGTCTAATTTTGTCTTCTGGAAGCCCCACAATTTATTCCCAATATTTCATACTAAATTAACCGCCATAGCTTACATTCTCAGCTAATTGTTGTTTCTCTTGCTTATTGAATCCAAGCCATAAAGCTTCCTCCTCTTTATTTTCTTTACTCACCTTTCATTCATTTTATCCCTGTTTCTCCTAATTGCCCCTTTAAAAATTCATTATCCATCTATATAAGTTATAATAAAATATTAATTCACACTGATTTCTCTCTATATATATTTCAAGATATTATTATGCAAAAAAGGGAAATAATGGTTATTCCAATTCCATAAATTTCCATGTATTGTCTCGCTTCATTCTTTTTTGTGATGATTTACCTTATCCTCTGATGATACAAAGTATATCCTATATATCAATTTTGAATTTACTCCAACAAACCAATCTTATCTAATCAATAATAAAATTATAATTTCCCAACAGAAAAGAAAAACCTCTATTCGTATAAGTTCATATTCAAATTCATATAAGTAATTATGTTAATATTTAAATCTTAAGGTATATCTTAAATCACTATCAATCTTAATTTATCATAATCAAATGTGTTCCCCATAGAAAATTATATAAAAAAACAGTTTTTTATTCTATTTCACCATCAATTTTCTCTATTATTAATTAAACAAATATTATATAATAATAAGAAAAGAAATTCTCTTCCCCCAAAAAAAGAACAAAAACAAAAAACAATCAACCATTTTCTTAGAATTTCCATTCTCCTTTTCTTAGTTTCTCTGTTTTTTTTCTTTTACCTTTGTAGCCCCAACTTCTTTTCCAACCTCCCTTTCTCTTCTTTATATGTATTAACATATATATTAACTACATATGTATTAACCACAATGTGGTTACAAAAAATTAACAAACCACCTCTGCAAAGAACAATCTCTGACATTATTTTGGCTACTTCTACCCACTCCATCTGTTCTGATTTTCTCAAGAGTTACTTAAAACAGTAAATAGATCCAATTCTTTAGAGTAACAAAACCCAAGAAAAGTGCTTGCTATTTAATTTGGAATCCCTTTAAGAGTACAGCTGCTGCTGCCACCGCTTCCAACGCCACTTCCGCCACCGCCGTTGCCCGGAGCCACTGCCGCCGTTGCTGGCTGCTGCTGCCGCCGTTGCTGGCTGCCACTGCCATTGCTGGCTGCCGCTGCTGGCCACCGCTGCCGCCACCGCCACTACTGCAACCCGGAGCCGCTGCTGCTGGCCGCCACTGCTGCCACCGCTGCCACTGCCGCCCCCGCCCCCGCCATCGCCGTTGCCGCCGCCACCGCCACCTGGAGCCGCTGTCGCTGTCGCTGCCGCTGCCGCAGCCGCTGCCGCCGCTGGCAGCCACCACTGCCACCGCCGCCACTAACGCGGCTGCTGCTGCCAGAGCCACCACCGGCGCTGCCCGGAACCGTTGCCGCCGTTGCTGGCCGATGGCCGCCACCGTTGCTGCCCGGAGCTGCTCCCACCGCTGCCACCAGAGCCGCTCCCACCGCCCGGAGCCGCTCCCGCCATTGCGGGCCACCGCCACCACCACCAGCCGCCGGAGCTGCTGCCGCCACCGCCGCCGCTGCCTGACAGCCTGAAAGATTTGAAGACCAAGTTTGAAGAGCCCTGGTTAGGGGTGGCAAGGGTCTTCAAACTTTGCAAGTTTAAGACTTGTGGATTTCAACTCCCATTCCTGAGCTAGCATGACTGGAGGAGGAATTCTGGGAGTTGAAGTCCACTAGTCTTAAACTTGCCAAGTTTCAAATTTAGGGCGGGGGGCATGTGCATATGAATGTATGAACATGGTTCTGCATTGTTATAAAGGAAACATTATTGTTCTTTCTTGCAGAAAAATGTTAAAGCCAAAAAGTGTAAAAAGTATACATGGTTGTAAAAACTATTCTGCTATACTGGTATTTTATTAAATAATATATTACTACACCATGTTGCTGGCTGCCGCTGCCGCTGGCCACCGCCACTGGCCGCCACCGCTGCCGCCGCCGCCACTGCTGCCGCCACTGCTGTTGCTGGCCGCCGCTGCCACCACTACCGCCGCCGCCACCACCGCCGCCACCGCCACTACCGCCACCACCCGGAGCCGCTGCCACAATAAGGAAACATTATTGTTCTTTCTTGCAGAAAAATGTCAAAGCCAAAAAGGGTAAAAAGTGTACATGGTTGTAAAAAGTATACATGGTTGTAAAAATTATTCTGCTTTACTGGTATTTTATTAAATAATATATTACTACACCAATTGGTTCAGAATACTTTTTTCCTTGTTTTCCTCCTCTAAAATCTAGGTGCATTTATACTCCGGTGCGTCCTGTACTCTGAAAAATACGGTAGTCCAAAACACCTCTCAGTTCTTAAAGGCTCCATATATACTGGCTTTAGCAATGAATTCCTTTAGCAGAGAACCATCCATTTCCTGGATGGCTGGGGAATTCTGGGAGATGAAGTCCACGAGGCTTAAAATTGCCAAGGTTGGAGACCGCTGGTCTAGAACTGTAGCTCTTCTTCTTTTCTCTCAAAGTTATTGTCACAGCCCATTACAGGCCTCTCCTACACGAGTATGAGAAATTTTCACTTCTGCATCTGACATTAAGTGAAACTAGTTCTCACCTACTGAGAGGAGACGCCACATCACAGCAGGAGTGGAAAAGCAAGCAAACACCTCATCTGTACAGGAAAAGTGGGTAACATGGGGCAGGACCGCCGACTGCCCCCGACACTGACCCCACACGTACACTAAGCCACTCTGTGTTTTGGCAGCAGATGTGTGAGTAGAATGGCAAGCAGCAATCTCGATAACCCTAAACAAGGATAAGAGCAGAACACAAGTATTTAGCACCAGAGATGTCACATTTGTCCTGTTGTTCCTATGCTGGCCGATCATTTGGTGTCTGATTTTGCTTTTACTATCATTTTGTTCCAAAACTCAATCTAGAGTCTTAAAGGTTAGGTACCTCCTACAGATAATATACTTACTGGGTAAAGAAAATGAAGATAAGGATGAGATAAAATAGAGCAGAATAGAATAGAGTATGTAACTGATCTGTGAACTCTTGTAGACAGGAATGTACAATTCTGTGTCCAGTTCTGGTCACCATGATACAAAAAAGATGCAGAGACCCTAGAAAGTATGCAGAGAAGAGCAACAAAGATGATAAGGGGTATGGAGGCTAAATTGATGAACAGTTAAGGGAATTAGGTATGTTTAGCAATAGCAATAGCACTTTACTTATATACCGCTTCATAGTGCTTTACAGCCCTCTCTAAGCGGTTTACAGAGTTCAGCATATTGCCCCCAACAATCTGGGTCCTCATTTTACCGACCTCGGAAGGATGGAAGGCTGAGTCAACCTTGAGCCTAGTGAGATTTGAACAGCTGAACTGCTGAACTAGCAGTCAGCCTGCAGTCGCAGCATTTAACCACTGTACTACTGCACTACTTTAGCTCTTTAGCCTAACAAACAGAAGGCTTAGGGGTGACATGATAGCTGCCTTCCAATACTTGAGGGGCTGTCATGGAATGGGGGGGTTGGCGGTGTCAACATATTTCCCAAAGCACCTGATAAAAAGCAATGGGTGGAAGCTCATTAAGAGAGATCCAACCTCAAAGTAACAAGAAACCTCCTGACAGTGAGAACAGCTTGCCGCCCCGTGTTGTGGATGCTTCATCGTTTTTCAAGGGAAGTTAGGACACCCCCTTGAGCAAGGGTGTTACATTCTCAGACTGAAGCACATAGGCTTCAGTCAGGTCCTCCATTCTGGAGGGAAAATATTGACTGCTGATTGGCTAGACTGTCTGGCAGCTCCCTATAAAAGGGCTGTCTGTCAGACAGAGCCTTTGCTGGATTATTATTTTGTCTGCCTCTTCCATTCACCCTGTCTAACAAAGGGGTTGAACTAGAAGACCTCCAAGGTCCCTTACAACCTTATGATTCTATATTGTGAAGAACTCAGTTAAGGACCTGCCTCTCCTTTGCCATCTTAACCCTTTCCTCTTCAGATTCAGAGAAAATGTTTTTTCCTGTGTGTGTATGCTAATGTTTGTGCTTACAAAGAACCCAAAAAATTTCCCCATCCAGCTGTCTGCAACTGGTGGCTGATGGTAAGTACTGTGGCCCCATATAACTTTGGGCATGTAGGATATAAAATAAATAACTAAAGAGCCTTCACTTCATTGCACTTGTCTTCTTCTATCTTTGTCTGTTATTGTTTTGATGGGAAATTGTTTGACTGTTACTAGTTTCCCAGGGTCGGGGAAGAAGCACAAGGCAGCTAATAAATAACTTTGGAGATAAGAAACTGTTTCTCAGCGGGCAACCTTTTCTCCCAAGAAAGACAGAAGCTGGTGAGAGAGATTTGAAGAATGGGAAAGGATGGCTGGTGGTTCTAGGCACTCTGAAGTGTTGAAGGTCTGTCCTTTCCAGGTGATCCTGGGACAAAACTCTTGAAATATCCAGAGAAGACGGGGGGGGGGGGGGTTGGCTGCAAGGGAGAGACAGCCTTGGGGCAAAGGAAATCAGGTGCTGGCAGCCCAAGAGAAAATGCCTGCTGACATAATACCTCAACTCTATGGAGAAAGGGGGCGGTGGGGGAAAAAATTAACTACATTACATGCAAAGAAACTGTTTCTTTAGATATATGGGCACAATTAATGATAAATCACTGCCACATTCCAATTCCTATTTAGCTGAGGCAGAGGACGGTGTGGGTGGAAAATAGGTACTATGCATTAACTGCCGCAACAGAATCATCATTGGCAACCTTCAGTCTCAAAGACTATGGGATCGTGCTCTGGAAAGAGTTCCTAAAACAGCATCTAGTGTGGCTAAAAGGGCCAACCTGAGAGTGGCAATCCCTTCCACCCTGAGGGCAGATCCATTCTGTCCCCTGCCCGGCCCTCGGATTTCGCTGGTTCCGGGACTGCCTCTTTACCTCAGCCTGCCGAAGAAATGTCTCCTCGAAATGGAGAAGGCCATGCTGCGTCTTTAGCCTCCAAGCTGAACGATCAGAGGTCAAGGTTTCCCAGCTGTTAATGTCCATTCCCAAGGCCTTTAAATCCCTCTTACAGATATCCTTATATGCAGCTGTGGTCTCCCTCTGGGGTGCTTTCCCTGCACTAATTCACCATACAGGAGATCTTTCAGAATCCGGCCATCATCCATTCTCACAAAACCTTTCTTCTTAACAGAACACTGCATACAGATATTTCACAGCTATGAAAAGAAAACTAAGAAACTTGCCTTTCTTTGTTAAACAGGGGGGAAATCAGGAAGAGCCCTTTTGTACTACATATTGGATTATTTCCCCTGAACCCAAAGTGCTCATGAACAAAATGCATGCACAAATCTGTTTTCCAGAGCCATGAATTGGAGGTAGCTGATACAACCCTATTCCCAGCTCACCAAGCATTAGCTGCAGTGGCATTTACCTGTCTTCTCCCATCATGATTTGCACTGGGCTGAGATGGTTGCTTGTGTTTCCAGTCCCCAACTGCCCATGAGTGTTTGCTCCCCAGGCATACAGTAAACCCTCATCTGTTAGTGCTAGCGTGTGTGCATAGCCACAGACAATCTGCAAATAAGTTTGTAAAGAAGGCAGGAGTTAGTATACATACCACTCCAGGATAGCAGTGAAAGGAGGTTATCACTGAAGCATAATACAAGCTGCATGCTTGATATGCTAGAAGAGAAACTCTTGTAGGAGGCATAAAAGCTTCAGTTATTATTAACAGTTTTATACTATAATTAGGCATCAGTTGGCTAGTCTCTAAAAACTGATTGGCAATTCTTCAATCCCAAATCTATACCCCTGCTAGGGCTTCCACAATTATTAGGGGGAAAACAATGACCTCTAGCCAACATAGCATCTTTCTGCTCTTCATGAAATAAGACCAGTCTTTTCCAGGATCCCACAGGAGACTGAAAAAGGATAATTATGGTTTATGAGTTCATTTAATGGGTGGATTCCCTTTAGGTAGCAGCTTCCTTTTACAATCTCCAAGGCTGGAAAATGTGGGAAGCTTTAATGAAGAGCAGGGGTGAGGTGTTCAAAGGAGGTCTGAAGCACTTACAGGTAGTTCTTGATTTAGAACCACAGCTAAATGATAGTTCAAAGTTATAACAAACTAGAAAAAAGTTAGTTATAACCCGTCCATGAAGTTACGACTACTGCACTACCCTTGCAGTCATGTATTTGCATTTTGGGTGCTTGGCAGTTGGCTTGCATTTATAGCTGTTTGCAGCATCCTGCCATCATGTGATCACATTTTGCAACATTTTTTGTTGTTTTCTAGCAAAGGCGACATTGGATAAGCTGGATTCAAACTTATGACTATGTGATGCAGTAACGCGCTTAACATTGTAAAAACAGTTATACAATTGAGTCTGGTCATATGGTAACTCAACTTACAACTGCAATGACTTACGACCAGAATTCCTGGCTCAGTTGTGGTTGTAAGTCAAGGACTACCTGTACTCTTAATTGTTCCTGCTAGTGCCTGCTATTACTGAAGCCAAGACAATCAAACATGCTGGAAAAGCTGAAACACAAAATATTCAAGAATGTGTACACTGAATGCCTGTACCACAGCTCTGGCTTTGCACTTCAGATACTACATGTTGTATATTATGCAGATTCCAAATGGCTTGAACACCAATTACTCTGCCAGGCAAGAGCACAGACCAATCTATGGTATCACCACCTCTGGTGCCTCTCAGTTCTTGTCCACAAATGGCATACTTAAGCTGTAGAAATCCATCAGAGCCATCGATAATGTACTGAAGAGAAGGACAAGATTGCTAATAGAGTATGAAGGGCAGAAGATAAAGGCCAAGGGGCTAAAACTGATTTGGCTACACCTGATTTTGCTCAAGCTTTCAGGAAACTTTCCATTTCATTTGCTCTAAATATCCCAAGGTCATTCTCCAGGAACATCTAAGAATGCAGCTGTCTGCACAACGTGCATAACTTTCTATCCACTTATTAAAACATCAGAATTGGAAGAGATTAGTGGAGTGGAGGTTACACTTCCCTTATCTCATTAACAATGAATTTTCTCAAGATTAGGGCCAATTTCCCAACAATCATCAAAGTAACAGAAAACAGAGATCTCTATACTCACCTGCTTTACACGCACTCCTCCAAGTGCTGCCACTCCGCATGGAGTTAACTGATTGCGATGATTTCCCAGACCAAGTTGTCCATTGTCGTTGCAACCCCAGCCATAGACCTGGGGTGAGGAGAAGGTTAATTAACCATATACTTTATTTCTACCCAAAGAGCTCCTGTTCTGAGAGAATAGAAGTGCTAAACTAGCAGAAGTTCAAAAACTTTGAAATAGAATGCACTGAAAGAAACCTTATTTTTAAACAAAGTCTTGTACTGTTTCCTTTATTTATTTGATTGATTGATTGATTATTTGCACTTGTATGCTGCCCACTCCACAGACTCTGGGCGGCTCACAATAAAAAATCTACATGCAAACAATAAATATAGAAAAAACATTAAAAACAATAATTATTAAAAACATTAAAAACACCAATTTAAAACCCTATACAATTCAATTCATTCATGGGACCAAGGGTTCACAATGTTATATTGAAATCATTGGCCCCAAGCCCGTCGACATAGCCAGGTTTTCAGCGCGTTTCTGAAGGCTGGCAGGGTGGGAATAATGCGGATCTTGGGGGGATAGTGTATTCCAGAGAGCCGGTGCTGCCACAGAGAAGGCCCTTGCTCGTGGACCGGCCAGCCGACATTGTTTGGCTGACGGGACCACCAGCAGACCAACTCTGTGGGCTCTGATCAGTCTTAGGGAGGTATGCTGAAGAAGGCGGTCCCGGAGATAAACTGGTCCTAAGCCATGTAGGGCTTTAAAGGTAATCGCCAACACCTTGAACTGCGCCCGGAGACCTATGGGCAGCCAGTGCAGCTCGCGAAGGATTGGTGTCACATGGATGTATCTAGGGACACCCATCACCACACACGCTGCCGCATTCTGCACTAGCTGTAGTCTCCGAACGTTCTTCAGGGGTGGCCCCATGTAGAGGCGTTGCAGTAGTCAAGACGTGAGGTAACAATGGCGTGAGTGACTGTAAGTAGTGCCTCCCGGTCCAAAACAGGGCATAACTGGTGCACAAGATGGATTTGTGCAAAGGTCCCTCTGGCCACAGCTGTTAGATGTTGGTCCAATTTTAGCTGTGGATCCAAGGACCCCCAAGTTGTGAGCCCGTTCTGAGGGGATCAATTTTTCTCCCCCCAGAACAAAGGAGGGACTGATGTCAAAGTCCTTAGGAGGCAACATCCAGAGCCACTCGGTCTTGTTCGGGTTGAGTTTGAGCCTCTTCACCCCCATCCAGACCCAGACACTTACAGTGTCCAGACACTGGAACATCACATCAACTGCCTCACTGAACTGGCATGGGGTGGATATGTACAGCCGAGTATCATCAGCGTACTGTTGGAACCTCACACCATGCCTATGGATGATCTCACCCAGCAGTTTCATGTAGATATTAAAAAGCATAGGGGAAAGAATCGACCCTTGAGGAACCCCACATGAGGGGCCTCGGGGTGGACCTCTGCCCCCCAGCCAACACCGACTGCAACCGGTTAGAGAGATAGGAGGAGAACCACCGCAGTACGGTACCTCCCACTCCCAGCTCCCTGAGCCAGCACAGAAGGATACCATGGTCAATGGTATCGAAAGCCGCTGACAGGTCAAGTAGCACAAAGATGGAGGAGTACCTCCATCTTGGGCTCACCAGAGATCATCCATCAGTGTGACCAAGGCAGTTTCTGTGCTATGGCTGGGTCTCAAACCCGACTGAAAAGGGTCAAGATACTCCGTTTCATCCAACAGCCGTTGGAGTTGCAACGCCATCACTTTCTCCACCACCTTCCCCACAAAGGGGAGGATGGAGACTGATCGTTAGTTTTTAAGGTCAGTTGGGTCCAGGGATGGCTTCTTAAGAAGGGGCCTCACAACCGCAACATTTAAAGGCTGGGAGATGAACCCCTCCCCTAAAGAAGCGTTGATTAACACCTGAAACCAACCTCGTGTCACCTCCCTACTTGCAGAAACAAGCCAGGAGGGGCATGGATCCAGCATACAAGTGGTGGAGCTGACCACTCCAATGGCCTTGTCCACTTCCTCAGGGGTCACCAGGTCAAACTCTTCCCATAAAATAGGACTAAGATCTGCCGCTGTCATCTCGGCTTGCTTCGCCCAATTGGAGTCCAGGTCCGTCCAGATCTAAGTGACTTTATCTGCCAGAAACTGTACACATTCCTCAGCTCTACCCTGAAGGGGTTCCTCTGCCCCCTCCCCCTTGAGAAGGGACCGGGTCACCCTGAAAAGGGAGACTGGGCGAGAATCTGCGGATGCAATAAGAGCGGAAAAATGAGAAAATTTTGCCGCCCTTATCGCCACAAGATAAGTCCTAATAAAGGCTCTTAGTAGTGTTCTGTCAGATTCGGATTTACTGGCCCTCCATCGTCGCTCTAGGTGTCTCTTCTGGCATTTCATTCCCAGAACTCCTCGGTAAACCAAGGTGCTCTCCGGGATCCACTGCTGCGGAGAGGCCGCAAGGGCGCAATTCTATCCAAGGCCCCAGATGCCACCCTATGCCAAGCAGCCACTAGGGCTTCGGAGGAATTGTGTACCAGGGATTCAGGTAAATCCCCAAGCTCCCTCTGAAACCCTTCCGGGTCCATTAGGCGCCTGGGGCGGAACCACCTAATTGGTTCCGCCTCCCTGCGGTGAGGGAGTGGCGTGGAAAAGTCCAACCTCAATAGGGAATGATATGACCATGAACAAGTGAGAGATGACTAAGCCCCTTAATTCCAGATCGTTAATCCACTGCCCAGAGAGAAATACTAAGTTGAGCGTGTGACCCCCCCTATGAGTCGGTCTTTGAATTACCTGGGTCAGGTCCATGGTTGTCATGGAAGCTATGAACTCCCGCTCCGCATCAGAGGAGTCGCCCAGTGATGGCAGATTAAAGTCCCCCAGTACAATGAGTCTGGGGAACTCCACTGCCAGACCGGCTATTGCCTCAAGCAGGGCAGGCAGGGCCATTGACACGCAGCTGGGAGGCAGGTATGTGAGCAATAGGCCCACCTGAACCCCTAGGTCCAACTTCACCAGGAGAGACTCACACCCGACGATCTCCGGGGCAGGGATCCTAGGAGGCAACAGACCCTTCCGGATCATAACTGCCACTCCTCCATCCCTTCCCTGGGGTCGTGACTGATGCTGCACCTGAAACCTGTCTGGGCACATTTCCGAGAAGGGTACTCCCCCCTCAGGTCCCAGCCAGGTCCCAGCTATACATGCCAGGTCGGCTCCCTCTTCTAGGATGAGATCCCAAACGAGGGGAGCCTTGTTCACAATTGACTTGGCATTCAGCAGCAGCAGCTTGAGCCCAGGGCCCTGACAACCCTCGTCACCAGGCCTCCGAGTTGACTCTGAGGGGCCAGAACATGGAATCGCTTGAAGGTAGTGAGTCCTAGTTCTCTGAGTGTGGCCCACCCCTCGGTTTCCGCCGTATCTCCCCCTCCCCACAATGACCGATATATTCCGGCTCTCCTCCCCTCCAGAGATCCACTCCCCTTACCAGCCAGCTCCCATTCTTTTCGACAGGCCCACTTGTTCATCCATACAATGTCGGTGGCAGGATCTGGCCCCCACCTGCATCTGTTTTTCACACTCAGCAGGTGAGGAGCGCTTTCCCGGTTCCAACTCAATCAATTTCACACCCACCCATACACCTTACCCTACATTACCCCATCATTTCCCCATCTACACCACTTACATACTAATCAGCCCCTCCCCCCCATAAAAACTTCCAGAGTCATTTCCTAGGTTCGTAAATGTACTTTATTATTTCTGAGAAGAAATCTTAATTTTATATTAAGGTGTGTTTTTTTTAACCAGAGATAGAAAGGGTTTTCCATAGTTTACAGATTATTTTTGGCTGGTGTAGAAGTCTGGATTTCCTATGAAACTGAAGGATTGGATCAATGCTACACTCCATTGTGGAAGATAACGTAAGCAGGTATAATAGTATAATCTGCTTTCTATTTGCACATATAAGACAGATATTCCACACCTATGCTTTAAAAAGGTTACTGTACTTCAGAAGTGACTGCACTTTTTATACAATCACCCCTGGTTTTGAGCCTTTTATCTGTATCACCACTAGTAACAATTAAGATAAAGAGAATTAGCATGAACTCCCTAGTTCAGTGGTCCCCAAACTTGGCAACTTTAAGACTTGTGGACTTCAACTTCCAGAATTCTCCAGCCAGCATAGCCAGCAAGTCTTAAAGTTGCCAAGTTTGAAGGCCTCTGCCCTAGTTCAACACCTGCAGAGGGGAGGATGAATACTGGCACATTAGTCGAGACAATACTTCACTTAAGATACCTGGAAAGAAGACTAAGTGCTATTGACAAGAAATGTCATTGGGCTGCCTCTAGGTGTTGTAGTCTAGTGACAATGCCTTACATAAATTATCTTACTTAGTAGATCAGCTGGCTAAGTTATGACCTAGGAAGATGTTATGCAGCTTGCAGCCAGTTCCAGGCAGCTTGTCCCCTACCATTCTGGAAGTTTCTGACAAATTGAAGGAACACAAACTGGTCTACTTCCTTCTCATCTGTAACTCTCGAATTTATTCCGGTAAAACCTGTTGTCATAGACACTAGTTTGAGCTTATTGGCACTGAATCCTAGATTATTTATTTATTTATTTATTTATTATGGTGTTCTTATATGCCACCCAACTCCCGAAGGACTCAGGGCGGCGTACAACAGAAAAAAAATACAGGACACCAATTTATAAATAACACATTAAAACGAGATATATAAAAATTAAAAAACACAATATTTAAAATCATCCAATACCCATTCAATAACCATACATACTTGGGGTGAGCTTGAGTGGTTTAGGCTCTATCCCCAGCCTGCAGGAAAAGCCATGTCTTGACAGCTTTTCGGAAGGCCAGCAGAGTGGGGATAGTTTGGGTCTCTGGGGGAAGTTGGTTCCAGAGCACGGGGCCTGCCACAGAGAAGGCTCTCCCCCTAGGGCCCGCCAGGCGGCATTGCTTGGGCGACGGGACCTGGAGGAGGCCAACTCTGTGGGCCCTAACCGGTCGAAGGGAAGTATGAGGCAGAATGCGGTCCCGGAGATAGCCTGGTCCTAAGCCATGAAGGGCTTTAAAGATGGTGATCAACACCTTGAATTGGACCCGGAGACCGATGGGCAACCAATGCAGCTGGCGGAGTATAGGTGTCACGTGGGTGTACCTTGGCACACCCACCACAGCACGCGCAGCTGCATTTTGCACCAGCTGAAGTCTCCGGATACTCTTCAAGGGTAGCCCCATGTAGAGCGCGTTGCAGTAGTCCAAGCGCGAGGTGACAAGGGCATGAGTGACAGTGAGTAGAGCCTCCTTCTCCAAGTATGGCCGCAACTGGTGCACCAGGCGAACCTGTGCAAAGGCCCCCCTAGCCACAGCAGAAAGATGGTAATCCAATTTTAGCTGTGGATCTAGGAGGACCCCCAAGTTGCGGACCTGATCCGAGGGAGTCAGTTTTGCTCCCTCGAACACCAAGGAGGGGCAGTTGACATAGTCCTTAGGAGGCAGTATCCAAAGCCACTCAGTCTTGTCGGGATTAAGTCTGAGTCTGTTCCTCCCCATCCAGATCCTAATGTCGTCCAGGCACCGGCACATTACATCAACTGCCTCCCTGAAGTCAGACGGGGTGGTGATGTACAGCTGGGTGTCATCAGCGTACTGGTGGAAACACACCCCATGTCTGCGGATGATCTCCCCCAGCGGTTTCATGTAAATGTTAAACAGGATGGGCGAGAGAACCGACCCCTGAGGCACCCCACATGATAGGGGCCTAGGGGACGATCTCTGTCCTCCTGCTAACACCGACTGCATCCTATCGGCGAGATAAGAGGAGAACCACCGCAAAACGGTGCCTCCCACCCCCCAACTCACCGAGACGATGCAGAAGGATACCATGGTCGATGGTATCGAAAGCCGCTGAGAGGTCAAGTAGCACAAGGATGGAGGAATTTCCCCCATCCCGGGCCCGCCAGAGATCATCCATCAGGGCGACCAAGGCAGTTTCTGTACTGTAGCCGTGCCTGAAGCCCGACTGATAAGGATCAAGATGATCTGTTTCATCCAGAAGCTGCAGAAGCTGAGTAACCACCACCTTCTCCACAACTTTCCCCAAAAAGGGTAAGTTGGAGACCTGACGATAGTTCTTCAAATCAGCTGGATCCAGGGAAGGCTTCTTCAGGAGGGGTCTCACCACCGCAGCTTTTAACGACTGCGGTACGGATCCCTCCCTCAAAGAAGCGGTGACCACTGCCTGGATCCAGCCGCGTGCCACCACTCTACTGGCCGAGACCAACCAGGAGGGGCACGGGTCCAATAAACAGGTGGAGGTACCCATCGCCCCCACAGCTTTGTCCCCATCTTCGGGAGAAACAGGCCCAAACTCTTCCCATAACGGTGGACTAAGACTTGCCCCTGTCACCTCTATGGACTCTGCCCAGCCAGAGTCCAGGTTCGACCGAATCTGAGCGACTTTATCCGACAGAAACTCAGCGAATTCCTCAGCTCTGCCTTGTAAATGTTCCTCACTCCCACCTTTAGCAAGGAGGGAGCGAGTCACCCTAAACAAGGCGGCTGGGCGAGAATCTGCGGACGCAATAAGAGCGGAAAAATAGGATCGTTTTGCCGCCCTTATCGCCACTAAATAAGATCTGTGTAAATTCTTAATAGTGTTCGGTCAGACTCGGTTTTGCTGGCTCTCCAGCGGCGCTCTAGACGTCTCTTGTGGCGTTTCATCTCCCGGAGCTCCTCAGTAAACCAGGGAGCTTTCCGGGATCCACTGCCACGGAGAGGTCGCTTAGGCGCAATTCGGTCTAACGCCCCTGATGCTGCGGTGTTCCAAGCAGCCACCAGGGAGTCAGCCGAATTGTGTACCAGGGTTTCAGGTATTTCCCCAAGTTCCCTCTGGAATCCTTCCGGCTCCATTAGGCGCCTGGGGCGGAACCACCTAGTCGGTCCCGCCTCCCTGCGGGGGAGGAGTGGGGCTGCGAAATCCAACCTCAGTAGGAAATGATCTGACCATGACAGAGGGGTGATGACTATGTCCCTTATCTTCAGATCATCTCTCCACTGCCCCGAAAGAAACACTATGTCGAGCGTGTGACCACCCTCATGAGTCGGACCCTGGATTACTTGGGTCAGGTCCATGGTTGTCATGGAATCCATGAACTCCTGAGCTATCCCAGAGGTTTCGCCAGCAGAAGGCAAGTTGAAGTCCCCCAGCACCATAAGCCTAGGGAACTCAACTGCCAAGCCGGCTACTGCCTTGAGCAGCTCAGGCAGGGTCTTACTTACATAGCTGGGATGCAGGTACGTTAAGAAAAGGCCCACCTGTATCCCTAAATCCAACTTCAGAAGGAGCGTCTCACACCCAACAATCTCCGGGGCAGGGATCCTACGAGGATGCAGGTTTCCGCGCGTTATTATTGCCACTCCTCCCCCCCTTCCCTGGGGTCGGGGATGATGCTGCACTGAGAACCCGTCTGGGCATATCTCGGAGAGAGCTACTCCCCCCTCCAGGCCCAGCCAGGTCTCAGTTACACAAACCAGGTCAGCCCCCTCTTCTGTGATTAAATCACGTATCAGGGGGGCTTTGTTGGTGATTGACCTGGCGTTAAGTAGCAGCATCCTGAGCCCAGGGCCCTGAACAACCTGGTTACCAGGTACCCGGGATGAGCAAGATGGAACCACATCGGAGGGGCCGGAACAAGGGATCGCTTGTACACAGCGAGGTCTTATTCCCCGAGAGCGGCCCACCCCGGTACCAACATTCCTTAAATGGCTATTGAAATAAGCAAGGCCTGTACTACTTGGAAAACAGCCCTGGGATCTTTGGATAATAAAACTATAAAGAATGATAAGAGATATAAGTCAAAAGGTCTCACTGAACAGAGATAGACACTTGATGCTTTAAAACTTCTCATAATTTTTGAAGCAATCCTTTGTATTTTATTTGAAAAAATATTCTCTTGTTAAGTATATTTCCAAATTTAATTTGAAAATTTTGCAAGGTTTGGCTAATTTATAAATTCTGTACTAGTTCATATCCTCCAGATAATTTTTTCAAATGCAAGGGAGGAAAATTGACTGAAAATTGCTTCCCACTTCATCCATATATGTCATTTTCACTACCACCAGAAACTCCTACAGAATTATCTTCAGAAACAGGCTCTAGTCAGTGAAGAAAACATCCTTGTGCAAGAAAGTAAAATGTAATCTTGACCTGCAGAACAAGTAGATGAGATTTTTTTAAAAAATCCCAATAACTGAACAATTTTTTGTTATACATTTTCCATGAAATACTTATACAGGAACATTTCTGTCTGCAGAATCAGAGGTAAATGTGAAAGGCCACCAGATGCTTACCTCCCCATTATTTACGACCACAATGGAAAAATAATGACCGCAGGCAATGCTGACCGCTACCTTAGCCTGTAAACAATTGGAGACTCTGCGAGGAAATAACTGGTTTGCAGTTGTTCCTGACCCGACTTGTCCACAGTTGTTAAGACCCCAGGCGTATACCTTTTAACAAAGGATAAAGAGGGAGAGACACCAAGGAAGCATACCACAAACCTTACTAGATGAGCAGAAACATTTTCCCAAAGCATATATTGTTTAACAGGGCAGGTACCAAAGTAACTCCTTTTACAAGCCACAGACAAGTAGCATGGCCATTTCTGATATACTTCAAAGTACTGATGTGATTAACTTCTAATTGCTGGCAACACAAAGCCATGGATATAGGAGTCTCTTCTAACACTCTTCTGGCTAATGAAAGAGTGTGCATTTTACCTTGTAGCATCCAGGCAAACCTTCAGTTAGAAAGCGAACATTTTTCTGCAGGAAACTAGAGCAGGGACCCAGTCAAGAGGGATCCCATTTGGAATCTATGCCTGTTACTTTTTTTCCAAAGACAGACAGAGTTTAAATACAGTTTTACAAGTTAAATGTAATGTTCACAGGGGTGGGTTCTGGTTTTCTTCACTACTGGTTTGCTCAGTGATGCACCGCGCATGCACAGAAGCATAAAACAAGTTGGTGCCACCTATGGCGCCGCCAAGAGAGCTGGTTCAGGGGCGTGGCAGGCCTGGGTCACTGCCAGTTCTACAGACCCAGGCCACCAAATTAATACTGGTTCTATAGAACCGGTCTGAACCTGGAGGAATCCACCTCTGAATGTTCAGCCCTGAATGAAGGAATGGCCCAGATTCACCGGATAAAGGAAAGAAAGCCATCAGCTTTGAATTGTTTGCCTTTCTCCAGTGTCAAACTATATTTTTCTCAGCTTCCAGCATTCAGCATTCACTAGTAGAGGATGGACAACACAATCTTTCTCCTCTGATTTGTCCTGACTTCTTTCCATTCTAAAGTAGGGCCCATGCATTAGAGGTGGGTTGCCTTCTATCCACCAAGTCTTTTTATGCATTTTTCAAAAGAAAAAAAAAGTCACATAGAAATGAAGGAAAAGAAAGAGAACTGTATTCTACCTTAAAGAAAGCCCCAACTATGCTTACAGCATAGGACTCTTTCTCTCTCTTCTTCCTAATTCTTCCTCTTAAGAAAAAAAATCTGTGTGCTCATTACTCTTAGGTGGCCCAATCCTCATTACTAGAGGAGGAGGAAGAATAGTGTTACACCACTATCATAGTGTTACACCACTATGATGCATAAGGAAGGAAGGAAGGAAGGAAGGAAGGAAGGAAGGAAGGAAGGAAGGAAGGAAGGGAGGGAGGGAGAGAGGGAGGGAGGGAGAAAGGAAGGAAGGAAGGAAGGGAGGGAGGGAGGGAGGGAGGGAGGGAGGGAGGAAGGAAGGAAGGAAGGAAGGAAGGAAGGAAGGAAGGAAGGAAGGAAGGAAGGAAGGTCAACTCAGAACAAACAGCCCTCAACTCATGAACAATGATAAAAGGTAAACTAGCAACAGGATCTACATATCAAAAATTATCTCCTTGGCAAAGGTTATAGCACTTTCATATTAGGCAATTTTCAAAGGTTTATATCTGATGTCTTCAAAACTAAATGTAAACTTTCAAGACTTGAAATGGAACATTATCCCCTTCATGCAAAATAAATTTCAGTACCTGTCAGATATGAAATTAAACAGGCTCAATCTCACAGAAGATACCACAATGCCTCCAAATGTTATCCCAGAGTCAGACACTTTCCTTAAACATGTACCCACACAATTTAAAGGAGCCAAGTTCCAAATTTCTGCATCTATTTTTCTGAAACTGGTTCTCTTCTTACTAAAACAGGTATAGTATATCTATAAAATTTGAGTCTATCCAGCTGAAAAATTTAGAAATTTCAGCAGTTATAATTTCCCAACCAATGGGGAAATTCAAGCATTATTATTCCAAGTTTTATTTTTGAATCAGAAAGCCTCCTACTAGATCAAATAAAATAGGTCACTGTCTCACTGGGCACCGAATCAATGAAGCCCATTCAACCTTTATTTTTATACATGAAATCTTGTTTTTTATTGTTGCTACTGAACACTTGTACAAAATATAAAAACAACCATGAAATCAGATGGGCAAGAGTAGCTTATTTCCTCTATAAAGATAAGAATCTTTATTGTTAAAATAAAATTTGGGATATTTCAATAAGAAACACAGATGGTAGTATCAATTCCCTTTCTTCAAGGACAATTTTCAAACATTTATCAAACAAAATACATTCTTAACAGCAAAAACCTGAATAGCTTATTAGAAAAGCAGAACTTACTTCTCCATCAGATGATAATGCAAGAGAATGATAGGAACCACAAGCTACATTGGTTACTTTCCTAGTGAGCAAATTAGCAGAAATCCGAAGAGGCCTCACACCGTGGTTGGTTGTCCCATTCCCAAGCTGACTATATCCATTATGTCCCCAGGCATAAACTTCACCATCTACCCAAGAATAAACAAAGTAACGACAATGAAACATGCAATTAGGCAACATTTGTACCCCTACTCAGACAAAACAAGATTATTGCATTTTAATAAGCACTATCATTATGCTTGGTCACATAGCTAGTCAGTTGGGTAGATTGGGTTTGGCTTTTTTATCTACTTATATTGATTATTATGGTCATTTCTCTAATGACTTGTTTTATGGGAGGATAAGGCCTTGAATGAATTGGCATTACTTGACTGGGAAAAAGTTAAACAGCAATTAGCTAAAATTAAATGCACACATTCTTTCTGCAATGAGAAGAATGTAAATGAGCAGTATACTCTTCATCTTTAAAGCTTATCATATACATTTATCCATGTTAAACATTACAGTTATTTTAACTAAGGAACTTCATTATGCAAAGATCTGACTCTCTTCAGAAATTTATAATGCTGGGGAAAATGGAAAGAAAGAAGAAAGAGGATGAGCAGAAGCAAGATGGATGGTTACAACAACAATGGGTGCATGGTTGGAAGATCTGGAACTACATGGGGAGCAAATTGTCTTGGAGAAAATCTATCTATTGGTTGATAAGACTTGACAGCAACTTGATGGGATATAGTTTATCAATCAACTAAAGGAACATAAATTGGCATGTTATCCAGCATGATCGCAAACTAAACTCCCAACAGGCTTTAAACATGCACTTACTTTCGTTTTAAAAACCTAACTTCTAAATACTTGTTGACACAAGGAATGTTGTTTCACCATATATACTGTATATATTTTAAATTAAAAAGGAGTGAACATTCAACTTCTGTCTCCTGTGGAGATATAATTATGGCACCACCACCCTATGACCCTCAGTCACTGAGAGAAACTCACCCAAAAAGATGCAACCCGTGGCTGCAAAAAATCTGGGGAAGGAAAGTGGCAAATGCAATTCACCGAGATGAAAGGCCCCACTGACTCCCTCACTACAACCATTTTTGCAAGCCCCAATTCCCTAACTAAGAATCACATGCTTAGATTTGTGCCTCTAATACTGCTCAGAAAAAGTTTCCCACCTTCTGTACTAAGGATCACATGCGGCCCACTTCCATAGCTAAGACTGCAGATCCTCTTTCCGCATAAACCTTCAAGTCTTTTTGGTACCATAGTACTCTGATTATCTCCAGTTCCCAGACAATTACTGCAGTTTAGTCCCAATACAAAAACCTGGGGGGGGGGGGAAGCAAAACCAATGAGCTGACATGGATATGTTCATTTAGGCATGTTAAAAAAAATCTAAATTGACTTTGCGGTGTATAACAGATTTGCAATGAAACAGATTTATAATAAATATGGAATAAGAGACGGATAGAAGATAGATCAGGTTTAAGAGTCTACACATCATTTCAAATTCAGACAGGCTATTTGGAAGTGACTTGGGCTTGAAACAGTTTCAAGTTGAAAATGTTTCTAAATGACCAAATGATTTCTCTGTTTTATGCTTAATTTGTTTTCACATAGCAAAGTAACGATGTATAGCTACTTTGCTATGTGAAAAAACAGAAGTAAGTAGCTATTTTTGTACAAAGTAGCAAAGTAGCTTCCTATAGCAGAGTTTGAAGTACTTTTTTTAAAAAATAGTTTTTATTAAATTATTTACATTTAAAAACATACAAAAAGAAAATACATGACGATAACAAATACATTACAAACATATAAAAACATAAAAAGCGCATACAGCTGTAAAACTTTCAATCTCTATAATTATCTTACTGCAATTATATATTGGCAGTTTATTTCTATATAATTTTCAGTTCATTGTCTTATATATTTATATAGCATGTATTATACAATAAATTTAATAAGTAGTAATAAACATATTGATAGTGATTTTAGTAATAGTAACAGTATTATTATTAATAATGATAGTAATAATACTAATAATACTAATACTAATACTAATACTAATAATGATAATGATAAAGAAATAGTATTCTTTTTAGTATTGTAACATCCTAATATATATATATATATATATATACAGTATATATACATATGTATAATAAGACTAATTTTTCCATAAATTTCTTGGTTATACTTATATGTGTCTCATTTGATTTATATTTATGTTTATTGTATTAATCATGTTTGTTTAAGTTTTTCATACCATTCGTAAAATGTGTTCCAGATTTCATAGTAATCGGAGTCCTCCTTTCCTTTTAATTCCATCGTCAATTTGTCTGCCTCTGCACATTCCAAAATTTTTCTAATTACACTGCTTTCATCGGGGACATCGCTTTGTTTCCAGTATTGTGCTACCGTTATTCTTGCTGCTGTCAATATGTGTAACATGATATAATAATATTTTTTCTCCATTTTCTGATTGACAATTCCCAGGAGAAATGATTCTGGTTTTATGTCTATTTCCTGTTTTGTAATTTCTGTTAACCAGGTTTTGATTGTATTCCAGAAGCTTTTTATTTTTGGACAGGTCCACCACATATGATAATAAGATCCTATTTTGTGTTGGCATTTCCAACAATTGGGTGTTAGGTTTTTATACATTTTGGCCAATCTCGCCAGGGGAGGTGCCATCTATAGAATAATTTATAATAGTTTTCTTTATACGAAACTGATTTTGTCGTTTTATAATTCTGGTTCCAAATTTTTTCCCATTGGTTCAGATGTATGTCATGTCCAAAATTTTGGGTCCAACTTATCATATTTCCTTTTATTGTTTCTTTTTGCATTTTGTATTTTAGCAGGAATTTGTATATTTTAGTTATTGCTTTTTGTTCTTGGCCCAATAAAATTTTATCCAGTTCTAATTTTTCGTTTTGTTTTCCATAGTTTCTTTTATCACTTTCTAATCTGTTTTTAATTTGGAAATATGGCCACCAATCAATTTTGATTCCTTCTTGTTCTAATTTTGATATAGGTTTCAAAGCACCCCCTTCCTCTAATATTTCTTCATAGGTGACAAATTTATTCAAATTTGTTGTGTTAGGATGTGTAATGGCTTCCATACCAGGAAACCAAGTCGGTATTTTTGTATAATGTTGTTTTTTTATCTTGAGCCAAATTCCAAGTAGTGAATCCCTAATTTTATGTCTTCTAAAATATGAGTGGGTTTTGTGTTTGTCATCCCAGAGGAATGTAAATGTAAATCATGACCCTTTAGTGTCAATAATCATCTATTTTTAATCTGTATCCAGTCTTTTAACCATGTTAAGGCAGATGCTTGGTAATATAATTCGAAGTCTGGTAGTCCAAAGCCCTCCCGATTTCTATTTTCTTGTAAGTATTTTAGTTTGATTCTGGGTTTCTTTCCTACCCATATGAATTTGACTAGTATTCCATTTAACTGCTGAAAGTATTTTTTTTCTAATTTAATTGGCATAGTTTGGAAAAGATACAGAATTTGGGGTAATATTGTCATTTTGCTTGCTGCAATTCTGCCAAAAAGGGAAATTTGTAGTTTGTTCCATTTCTCTAATTTCTTTTCAATTTGTTTTAATATTTCCATATAGTTTTCTTCTTTTATTGTGGTGCATTTTGCTGATAAATTTATTCCTAGATATTGAAGTACTTTCTTAATCTGTACTGTCTCATGACAATTGGGTAATTATTTATTTTAAGGTAACTGGCCTAATTTTAGTTATTTATTTAAACTTGCAGAAAGGTTAGGGTTAGTTCCTGGCTGCTTTCTGGTTTGAAACCAGTCAGATCTTGTAAAGTTTCCGTTAATATATGGAGGAGTGACCAAAATATATTTTATCTAACACCTGATGTGGATAGTAGGAGCAGTCCCCATTTAAGCATTTCCATCTGTTAGAGGACAGACAAATGTCTGTGTGATTTGTACTCTAACATGTAAAGCAACTTGCTCTTGTTAGGTGTAGGTGACCTTGGAAAAACAATGCAACAGTTATCAACATGCTTCAAGCCCCAAAAAAGAAAGAGAAAGCTTGAAAAGAAACTTAATTCCTTTGGGTATAAGAGGGAGGGAAAAGTAAACACAATCAGGCTTTTCAAGATTCCGTTGCCATTGCCTATCTCAATAAAGTAGAGATTGATCCCCCTTGAGCAGTTCCATTCCTGATTTGGCCACCTTGAAGAGCTGACACCAAATGTGGTGGTGGACAATAAAGATGTGCAATATGAAGGTTTGGCCACAATAATATCCAAATTTGCTTTCAAATAAATAACCTAAGTTGTTAAAAAATGCAATATTTAATGTGATGGAGGAAATAGTTTTTCTATTAAAAAACAATCATATTAAGTATATTGAATATATCTAAATAAAACTAAGATACTTTTTGGTTCCACTCCTTTTCATATGCAATACCTGGCCTATCATGGGGCTACCCTTGAAAAGTATTTGGAGACTGCAACTGGTGCAAAATGTGGCTGCGCGAGCTGTGGTGGGTGTCTCCAGATACACCCACGTAACACCCATTCTCCGCCAGCTGCATTGGTTGCCCATTGGTCTCTGGGTCCAATTCAAGGTGTTGATTATCATCTTTAAAGCCCTACATGGCTTAGGACCAGGTTATCTCCGGGACCGCATCCTACCTCATACATCCCTACGACTAGTTAGGTCCCACAGAGTCAGTCTCCTCCAGGTCCCTTCAACCAAACAATGTCGGTTGGTGGGACCAAGGGGGAGAGCCTTCTCTGTGGGGGCTCCGGCTCTCTGGAACCAACTACCCCCAGAGATCCGAACTATTCCCACCTTGCTGGCCTTCCGGAAAGCCATTAAGACATGGCTCTTCCTGCAGGCGGGATGAAAATCGGTCTTAATTGGCTTATAGGAACAATAAATTAAATTAAATTAAATTAAAATCATTCAAAATTTAAAGTTGCCTTTCAGCACAGAAAAAGATGTGTGCATTGGCCCACTTTCCCACAGCAACAGAATAATAAGGCAGCTGAAGATACTGTACATCCATGTTTTGGACTGGGATTTTCTCTTTCTCTCGTTTTCCTTTTCCTTCCTTTCTTCGTCTACCAAGTCAATAATTTTCTAGTGCTTTTGAATTCTCCCACTGTCTACCTGAACAGACTCTAGCTTCCTTCTTTATGTCCCTCCATGTATGCATACCTTTTGAAGTGCTCTGAATCACCCTCCCTTGTTCAAAGCCCATCTTTCTCTAGACCTCCTGTCTGCTTCATGGATGCCTGGAATCAAGCTGCTTAGAACAAGCTACTTCTCTCCCCATCCCACCTCTAAACCTCACACAAGTCAAGCATTGGCGACTTTAAGACTTGTGGACTTCAACTCCCAGAATAGCTGGCTGGAGAATTCTGGGAGTTGGTCCACAAGTCTTAAAGGTGCCAAGTTTGAAGACCTCTGCATTAAACAGAGGCTCACAACTTAAATCCACTGACATTAGTGGTCCCTCATTAGTTTTCTAGGGGACCACCAACACTTTAGGATATTTGCAGTAAGCAACTCAACTCTGAGTGTCTTTTAATCCCATTCCAGAACACAGCAGTTTCATCCTGTCATTTCCTGCTAGATTTCTGCTGAATGGAAAGGGAGAAAATCAGTTCTTTCATGAGAAATTCTTGGCTATCCCATCGGTCAGAGATAGAAGCCATCAGATTAATTTACAGAATGTTAATGTATCGGACCATTTGCTGATCCAAGACACTGAACTTCTATGCAAGTAAATTAGACAGACGGGAAATCCAAAAGTAAAAATCACAGAGCCTTCCCAACCCCAATTTCCTCCTGATATGTCCCAGTACAGTACTTTCTAAAAATAATAATAATGCAGAAATGGAGATGTGCAGCAATGAAAGAGCAACAATCTGGACTGGACTTCATGGGAGGAATTTATTGCACTGATTGCTCCATTCAGATTCAAAATGGAGTTGTGTTATCTACATTCTGATGAAGCCCTCCATAGAGGTATGAGCACAGGACAGTCTTCTGGGGGAAAAGGGTTTTGTTTTGGGGTTACAAAATGTGTGTTCTGTAATTGTATACAGGATATTTGAAAGCGAACCGAAGTAAAGTAGGAAGCGAGTCCTACTTATGGTTAACTATTTTATAAAATCTTATTTTCTGAGGCAAGAGAAGCAATCCATATTTGCTCAGTGGAAAGTACTCTATGCTCAGTTTTATTTTTCAGTGGGTTACAAATATTAATTTTAGCTGTAACGAAGAAACTACAATATTCATCTTCTTTAAACTCTGAGATGTATGTTTTAAATACTGATTAATTGTACAGGTATGCTATTGCAATCTTAAAACAAAAGTTTGCCATTTTTATATTACCCACTAGATATCCAACAATGTTATAGACCAGTGATGTCGAACCTTTTTTGGTTCGCGTGCCAAAACGGGGGGGGGGGAGTGCGGGGGGTCATGCGTGTGCGTGCCCACACCCATAATTCCATGCACCCCCCGCACATGCGTGCATGACCCCCCCCCCCCGCTCCCAGCACGCAATGGCACGCCCGTTTTTCGCTCTCCCCAGGCTCCAGAGCCTTTCTAGGAACCTGGGGAGGCGAAAACGGCCTTCCCCACCCCCTCCGGAGGCTGGAAACAGCCTGTTTCCCAACTCCCAGTGGGCCCAGAAGGCCCGAAAATCAGCTGGCTGGCACACACATGTGCGCCGGACCTCAGCTTGCGTGCCCACCGATATAGCTCCGCGTGCCACTTGTGGCACCTGTGCCATAGGTTCGCCATCACTATTATAGACCGAGAAAGTGAACACATCTATGTAAGTACTATAATCTTACCTCATCGTTGTGGGTGATATATATAGCTTCATTGGCAGATCTTCCGAATACACATGCTTGTCGAATAGTTGCCCTTACTTGAGGTGAAAGGAATCTAAGCAAATTCCAATTCCCGAGGTCCATTGTAACTTTGCTGGATTATGAATATGTTATTTTATCTGTAATTTAAAATGGTCTCAGAGTATTCTCTGCAAAAAAAGAGAATCCATTCTTATTCAAATATGAATAAAGTCCATTCTGTTATGGGGGGGGGGGTCCTTCATGGGTGTCCTGATGATCTTAGGGCTGCCCCAAATGTTATTAGACAGATGGTCCAAAGAGGGAGGGGGAAATAATTAAAATAAATGTGTAAATAACTTTACTATCCATTTTTACAAGACATAAAAATGAAAACTGGAAATTCAAAGAATCATTTTTTAATTTGGGAGGAAAAGGATTGCTTTTTAAGGAAATTAAAGATTCAAAACGTGCAACATCCAAAGTTATACAAAATGCGATCTATAGTATTAAATATCTAAATAATAAATCCAAGTTGCAGCTCCCAAAACTGGAGAATGCTGCCAAGTTCATAAGAGACACAGAAAGATTTCTATCCTTGGAAATTGCTGGTCACTTTCTGCCAAATGCTGGGCTCTTCTTTCTTTTTTGCTCACCACTAAAGTCTCATGCCTGAAAAGTTTTTGCCTACATTTTGCATCAATTGGTGCAATATCCTTGTGATTACTGTATAGGTACATAAATTCACAAAGGTAACTGTCAACTAATCATCAGTATCTATGACTCTAAATCTATCTCTGTTTGGTGGGGAAAATGTATAAGCTAGAGAAAATATCGTATTTTTCGGAGTATAAGATGCACCTTTTTACTCCCCAAGAGGGTCAAAAACTGGGTGCGTCTTATACTCCGAATGTAGCCCCCTCCCACCTGCCAGCCCGCCACTCAGCCTGGGGAGGAAAGTGTTTTCAGGCGGCAGCGCTGCGATCCCCTCCCCGATTCCAAAAACGGGGCGTGCAACCGGCGCTGCCCGCCACCGGAAACGCGATGCTCTTCTTTCCTGAGAAGGACCCTCGATCAGCCATCTCCAGGGAGCCACCCCCGTCCTCAGGAGGCAGCAACCCCTTTAAGAGTGAAGGAGCTTTTTTTTATTTCCCTCCTTCCAGCTTGAGCCCGCCGATCGCGAGCCCGCCGGCAGTGACAGCGCACCACAGACGTTCACGGAGGGGAGGTGATCGCTTGCCACCACCACCGCTGCGCAGGTATTGGCGGGTTGGAGGGTCCTTGTCCTGCTGCTGCCCCAAGGAAGCTGTGGAGCTGAAGAAGCCTCCACCCACCTACCAGCTCGCCACTCAGCCTTTTGGAATCGGGGAGGGGATTGCAGCGCTGCCGCCTGAAAACGCTTTCCTCCCCAGGCAGAGTGGCGAGCTGGCAGATGGGTGGAGGCTTACAGAAAAAGGAATGAGGAAAGGGAAGGAAGAAGGAAAGAAAGAAAGAAAGAAAGAGGGAGGAAGACAGAAAGAAAGAAAGATGGTAGGTAGGTAGGAAGACAGACAGAAAAAAAATGAGAGAGGGAACGGAGGGAAGGAAAGAAAAAGGAAAGAAAGAGCGAGGGAGGGTGGAAGGAAGGAAGACAGAAAGAAAGAGAAAGAAAGATGGAAGGAAGGAAGGAAGATAGACAGAAAAAGAAAGGAGGGAGGGAAGAAGGAAAGAAAAAGGAAAGAAAGAAAAAGAAAGAAAGAAAGAAAGAAAGAAAGAAGGTAGGAAGGAAGGAAGGAAGATGGAAGGAAGGAAAGAAGGAACATGGAAGGAAGGAAGGAAGGAAGGAAGGAAGGAAGGAAGGAAGACAGAAAAAGAAAGGAGGGAGGGAAGGAAAGAAAGGAAGAAAAAGAAAGAACGAAAGAAAGATGGTAGGTAGGAAGGAAGACAGACAGACAGAAAGGAAAAAAGATGGTAGGAAGGAAGACAGAGAAAGAAAGAAAAGAAAGAAAAAGAAAGATGGTAGGAAGAAAGACAGAAAGAAAAAGAAAGAAGGGGGAAGGTAGAGAAGAAAGAAAGAAAGACTGAAAGACTTATGACCACAATTGAGCCTAACATTTTGGTTGCTAAGCAAGAGTGTTGTTAAGTGAGTTTCACCACACTTTACAAGTTGGCCACACCCTCCCGGTCACCTAACCACTAAGCCACGCCCACCTGAGGGGGTGGGTGCGGGCAGTGAGGATGAGTTTGTAGCACCAAGGGGGCGTGGAGTGAAAAAAGTTTGGGAACCACTGCTATAGAGGTTTCTGAATGCTTAACATGGCACAGTCAGAAATAATTTCTCAGCACATTCACAATCTACAAATATTGTGAAGAATAACCTTAATAAAACGTATCAGCATATTAAACAATTGAGCCCCTGGGAAAGCTTAAGTCTCATATAATTATTTGAAGGGATGACGTAGGAGATGCTCCCAACTCAGGATGCACAAAGGCATCAGGACATCAACAACAAACCTGGCATGATTTTTTTCCCTTTCAGCAAGTTACTGTACTATAACAAGTAAGGCTTGTGCTTAGAAGATGAGAAGTGTATTTCTCATTCAGTAACTCACATAAGTCCCAGCATATTTTGCTTGGTTATAAAGGAAAGGAAGTCCAGGAAACCTATGATAAAAACAAATATACATTCTTTCCTAGATTTCTGAGAAAGCTATTAACCACGATGCTCTCTTTTCTCAGTTGGGAGAGGTTCACAGACGTTCTACTCCCTCGTAAAGTCCAGGGAAGGAACCCCATTCGCAGTTCGTGGCTCCTGGGCAGCGTTGCCAATGCTGGGTTTTTAAACCCAGCTCTGAGTTTTTCAATGTCTGTCTGGGTTTCTAGTTTTTTTTTTTTTTACTTTAGAAATGTAAGTTGTTCTATACTTGCATTATGTTGTACGTATTAAATAGGTAAAAATAATTTAGTTCAAAACTTATTTATTGTGGGGAGGGGGGTTAATCTGGGTCTTTTGTGTAGGGTTTATTTGAGAACGAAATCTTGATATATATTTTTCTTAAGAAAACCCAGCTGGTGACCGTGTCCCGGACCTGCCCCATTCGCCACCCCTCCCGAAGACTCGAGCCAGCCCGAAGAGACCGAGGCGTGTGCTGTTTAAACTGCAGCCAACGAATCTTCCCTCCTCCCGTTTCCCTTTATATGCAAGAACCAGACGCTCCCGTTATTCCTCCACTTAACATGTGTAACAAAATAGGAGAAAAGAGACCAACCTGTCCTTTCTGCAGGAAGTCACCGCGAGGCGTGGAAGGAAGACGAGGGCGGAGGCTTTTAAACCGGGAGCGGAGCCCCGCCAGGCGACCCTCACGCCTCTCCTCACCTGTTGCAGGTTTTGCAAACCCGGAGAAGCAAAGGAACTGACCCACCGCGAGCACATGCGCCGCGGGCAAGGCGTGAAATTTATAATGCTAGCGTCTTGCGCGTCTTTCTGCATGCCCTCTTCTGATTCGCTCTGGTGAACAGGGCTCTCCTGCCTTGGAAACTTTACGCCTTGTGGACTTCAACTCCCAGAATTCCTCAGCCAGCGCATGCTGGCTGAGGAACTTTGGGAGTTGAAGTCCTCAAGGCGTAAAGTTTCCAAGGCAGGAGATCCCTGCTATAGCGAGAAAGACGAGGCAGAAGAACTATTTTCGTGCTTTTAGTTTTACTTGTCCCTTTTTTTAAAGCAAAGTAGGTTGTCTTTACTAGTAAATCTGGGCTGCAATGTTGCGGACAGCGCCAGCTGGTCCCAAAAAATATGAAGCTTTTGTTATCTCTTTACAACACTGCCATCTAGCGGTTGCCTGGAACTTTGCAGCCCAGATCTAGTAGCACTCTCGCTCCCCCCCTCCTACTTTCCCAGGAGAGAAATCATTGGGGGGGGGGGGGGGGCGACGGGAGAGAGGCAACAGCTGCGCTCAATCGTTCGCCTTTTCAGCTGTTTCTGCTCTGATCGAAGAAAAATAATGCAAAAGGTCCACAAAGTCAAAAGAAGCATTTCTGTCATAGAACTCGTTTTAGAAAAAAGACTACTCTAGTTTCTCACAATGCACTGAAAAAACAGATTTTTGTTAGCCCATTAATAACCCAGCGCTGTTGTTGACAGAAAACATTCCCTGAACTTTGGGCATCTGGAAGCAACTATGCAAAAACTACCTATCTCCACTGCCTGCTCACTGGCTTAATGATCTTCACCCTCCGGGTTTTCCTTTCATTTGAAGATGCTGGAAAGACATTTTCAATGGTTGCTGTCAATGTTCCCTCTAATTTTTTTTCAGTGTGAGCGGGAAAGTATATAGTCTGAGCGGCATATTTTTCATGCCTGAGCACCTGAATTTTTTTCACAGATGTCACCCAAGAGGACAACGAAATCAGTGTTTTCTGTCTTAAGGGAATATTATAGGTGAAGGAATATTCAGTTATGCAAACTTCCACTCTGGTCTAAAACAGACATCCAGATCTTCATCTTTCTGGTTTTCTTAGAATATATTACTGTAACAATAAAGGAGAATATTTGTAGCTCAGAGTTGAAATGAGGGGTCCTTGGTGCTCTCTGAGCTCGGTTGTTTTCTTGCAGACGTTTCATTACCCAAACTAGATAATATGATATCATCACTCCCACTAGCACTGATGATGTTACCTAGTTTGGAAAAGTCTGTAAGAAAACAACCAAGTTCAGAGAGCACCAAGGACCCCGCACTATTGTGATGTTCAATATGTTAGAGAAAAAGCTTCTTTCCTTTCCTTTCCCTTTCCTCCCTCCCTCCCTTTCTTCCTTCCCTTCCTCTTCCTCCCTTTCTCCTTCCCCTTTCCTCCTCCCTCCCTCCTCCCTTCCCTTTCCCTTTCCTCCTCCCTCCCTCCTCCCTTCCTTCCCTTTCCTTTCCCTTTCCTCCTCCCTTCTTGCTGCCTTCCCTTCCCTTTCCCTTTCCTCTTCCCTCCCTCCCTCCTCCCTTCTTCCTCCCTTCCCTTTCCTTCCCTTTCCCTTTCCTCTTCCCTCCCTTCCTCCTCCCTTCCTTCCCTTTCCTTTCCTTTCCCTTTCCTCCTCCCTTCTTGCTGCCTTCCCTTCCCTTTCCCTTTCCTCCTCCCTCCCTCCCTCCTCCCTTCTTCCTCCCTTCCCCTTTCCTCCTCCCTCCCTCCTTCCTTCTTGCTTCTTCCCTTCCCCTTTCCTCCCTCCCTCCCTTTCTTCCTTCCCTTCCCTTCCCCTATAACAATAAAATCAGTTTGGTTGAGAGGTTTAAAGCACCAAGCTAAAAACTGGAATGTGCAAAGAGGTCTTATTTTCTGTGGGCCATGATGGCTCTTTATTGTTTTTCCGTTTGTCCATATGAACATAAGAAGGTAAAGGGTCCTTGTAGAACTGGATCAAAAGCTGACCAACAGTGGTATAAGGGTATAAGGAATGTGGGAAAAGGCAGATTTATGGCCTTTTTCAGAGCACAAACTCCAATTTCACCTGCTGGAATTTACAAATTTGCCTTGCCTAAGTTAATGAATGAAATGTTAAATAGGCTTTCAAGTTTTAATATTGTTTGTGACAGACTGCCATAGCGAAATTAAAAAATGAACAAAAGAATCAAGTAAAGCCATGAAGCAGCTATTTATTATTCCAATTCCAATTCCAATTCCAATCCTAAATGATAACTCTACTTTGCAAGATTATTGACATTACTATTTTAAAAGTTGCATTCCAGCAGACCGAAGTTCATTTGTTAAAATTCTGCATCAGGGATGGGAAACAATGGTCCTCCAGAAATGCTGATTCCCAACAGCTACATTCAGCATGGTTACAGACAGTGTCTTCTAATATTAACAGGGCTGTATTTGTAGATCTAGATCAGACAGATCCTATTGTAATGGGATCTTTTATTAAAAGATTAGCACTATCTCCTGCAGTTGGTGGAAAAAAAATCTTTTATCACTGAGTTATTTGCAGTTGCAAGACTGGGTGTTTGAGGGGGGAGGGGGAGGAGAGAGACACTGGGGAGACCGGAGTAAGGAAGGCGGGGATGGGGCCAGACCGGGTTGAATGGGAAGGGGAAGGAGGGGGGTGGTCACCCGGACTCCAGGAGAAAGAAAGCACCGTGAGTCATGACCTGGCAATAGGCAAGAATTTCTGTCTGCATAATTTGCAGTCTGTTGCCTGTTGGTAACATCTTCTTCCTCGCCTTCTTCTTCCTCCTCTTCTCCTCCTCCTCCCCCTCCCCTTCTATTTTTGACTAGTCCCAGAGAGGGAGATGCAGGCGCTCCAGACACTTAACTACTGTTTGGAGGTGTGAAGGTTGGAGATTTACGAGGAGTAGCCACAACATTTGGGCGGGGAGCGGGGGTGCGAAGGCTAGCTGAGGGGAGGGAGGCAGCCCGTTTGCAGGGCGCCCGGGGGCAAAGAAGGCACAGGGGACGGCTCCGTGCTGGATTAGAAGCTTTACGCCGGAAGTTTTTAAAATCTCCCCCCACCACCCGAGCACGCACACGCGCATACACACACCCTCCTCCTCCCTCCCTCTTTCTCTCATACTCCCTCCCCTACACACACACACACATACACATTAGGAGACCGCCCACCGCAGAACTAAGACCCCATTCGATTTAAAGCCAGACAGCATTCAGAGGCTGACATTCAATAGATAGAGCGATCATAAGCAGGCTGGGTGACGGGCGTGCTCGCAGGGTGGTGCGCTGCACTTGAAAAGTGCTGCGCTGAAGTTTGTTGTTGCCTGCGCGCCCGCGCACCAGCGCAACTTAGAGGGAACAGTGGTTGCTGTACTACTAATAAAACGTTTTCTTAAAAGGCTTGCTTGATATCATGTTGAGAACTTTCTGGCTGCCTTGTGTAAATAATAGTTTTTTCCCCCAGTTTCTTCAAATTGTAGTGATTAATTTTGTTTCTGCCTCTATTTTGTTACCCTGCTTCTGCAGAACTGGCATGTTTAGCTTTCTTAATGCATTTTAATATATATGTATATTTGTATGTGTATGTGTATCTGTATGTGTATATATACGGTATATATATGGTGTGAATATAGAATATAGAATATAGAATATACGGTATATATATGGTGTGAATATAGAAGAACTTATTTTGGAAAGTGGAAAGTGTGAATCAGGTATTACACATCAGACACACAAGAGCAGCAAGGTATCCAAAAAGAGAAGCCACCTTCTGGTTGGTGATTCAATTGTAAGGGATGTAAATTTAGGAAAGGATATCGAGGTTTTGAAAGAGGTCAGGTGTCTGCCAGGTGCTACTGCCAGCAGAGACAAGAGGCGCATTCTTAAGATTGTCAAGAATGCCAGTAAGGACTGTGATGTTGATGCTATTATACATCTTGGCACAAATGATCTGTCCCAAAAAATGTACTTTCTGTGCAGAATGACTTCCAGAGCTTGGGGTATGAACTTAGTAGTATAGGTTGTAGGCTTAACTTTTCAGAGGCTTTACCAGTATATAAGGAACAAAAAGGGAAAGGCCAATGTGTAGCAGAGTTTAATGTGTGGCTAAAGGAGTGGTGTAAAAGGGAAAGCTTTGGTTTTATTAGTCATGATGTCTGCAGCTGGTCCAATGAAAAACTGTACAAAAGAGATGGTTTGCATCCATCAAAGAAAGGGACTGAGCTACTTGGTATTAAATTTAGAGATTTCCTGGATAAACATTTAAACTGAACAGCGGGGACAGAGAATTAATTGATACAGATCATTTCTATCCCCAGCAATCTAAAATTAATAGGGTTAACAGTGTACACAACATAGATGTGTGTGCGGGTAAGTTTATCAGCTCTGCTGTCAAGCAAAGCCAAGCATTTAATAGTGAGTGCCATACCATGTGCACTAATCAAACAGGTGGCAAGAAAGTAGGGGCAGTCAGGCACAACACAGGTTATGTAGACAATAAACACAGGGTCAATCAAAATGGACTTAAATGTCTATACACCAATGCACAGAGTATGAGGAATAAACAGGGAGAATTAGAAATTCAAGTAAATGAGGGAAGATATGATATAGTTGCCATAACGGAAACTTGGTGGGATGAAACTGACAAATGGAATATACAGCTAGAGGGATTTAAATTATTTAAAAGAAACAGACCAAATAAAAGAGGAGGTGGAGTTGCAATATACGTAAGAAATAACTACATCTCTACAAAAATAGAGCACAACAATAATGAAAATCATCTTGAATGCATTTGGGTCAATATTAAAGGGGAGCGAAATGACATTGCCATAGGTCTATACTACAGGCCACCCAACCAAACAGAGGAAGTAGATGAACTTTTTGCTAGTCAGCTAACTAAGGTATGTAGGAAGCACATCACAATAGTAATGGGGGATTTTAACTACCCTGACATCAACTGGGAGACAAACTCTGCTCCAAGTGGAAGATCCAACAGGTTCCTAACAAACCTAGCAGACAATTTTGTTTCCCAAAAAGTAGAGAAGGGAACAAGGGGATCAGTTATATTGGACTTAATTCTCACTAACAGAGATGAAATGATAGAAGGTGTTGAAGCTAAAGGAACCTTGGGGGCAAGTGATCATGCAATATTGGAATTCAACATTATGCAAGCACAAGCAGTAGAACAAAATCAAACTAGAGTCTTGGACTTTAAGAGAGCTAATTTCAATAAACTTAGAGAGAACTTGGGAAAGATTCCATGGATGAGAATCCTCAAGGGGAAAACAACTCAAGAAGCTTGGGAAATTTTGAAAAGTGAGATTATAAAAGCCCAGACTAGCACAATACCAATGAAGAAGAAAAATAATAGGTCTCAAAAGAAACCAGCATGGCTGCATAAAGAACTCTCTGACAAATTGAAAGACAAACAGGACAAGTATAAAAAGTGGAAAGAAGGGGAAATAACTAAGGTAGAATACCAGCAAATAGCCCGAGCCTGTAAAGATGAAGTGAGGAAAGCTAAGGCTCACAATGAACAAAGGCTTGCGACAAAAGTAAAAAGTAACAAAAAAAGCTTCTTCCAACATATTAAAAACAAGAAAAAAGTCAAGGAAACAATTGGTCCATTGCAGGGAGAAAGTGGCAAGAAGGTGACAAGCAACAGGGAGAAAGCAGAGCTACTTAACACGTATTTTGCATCTGTCTTTACACAAAGGGAAAAAACAGTCCAACCTATCAAAAACAGCATCACAAAAAACATATTAGGAACACAAGTTAAAATAGGGAAGAAAATGGTAAAGGAACACCTGTCTACCCTAGACGAATTCAAATCACCAGGATCAGATGGATTACACCCCAAGATTCTGAAGGAACTGGCAGATGAGATCTCAGAACCACTGAACTATATCTTTCAAAGATCCTGGAGCACCGGGGAACTGCCAGAGGACTGGAAAAGAGCTGATGTAGTTCCCATCTTCAAAAAAGGGAAAAAAACAGATCCAGGAAACTACAGACCTATCAGCCTGACCTCAATACCAGGGAAGATTCTGGAAAAGATAATCAAGCAACGAATCAATGAACACCTAGAAGCAAACAAAGTAATAACCAAAAGCCAACATGGGTTTGTCAAAAACAGATCATGCCAGACTAATCTTATTACATTCTTTGACAAAATGACAAAATTAGTGGACCAGAGGAATGCTGTCGATGTGGTTTACTTGGACTTCAGTAAGGCATTTGATAAAGTAGACCATAACCTACTTCTAGATAAAGTAGAAAAATGTGGGATGGACAGCAACACCATCAGATGGATTCAAAACTGGCTAACCAACCGCACTCAACGTGTAGTGCTAAATGGAACTGCATCTACATGGAGGGAAGTTTGCAGTGGAGTACCCCAAGGCTCTGTTTTAGGCCCAGTACTCTTCAACATCTTTATCAATGACTTGGACGAGGGAATAGATGGGGAACTCATCAAATTTGCAGATGACACCAAACTGGCAGGAATAGCCAACTCTCCAGAAGATAGGCTCAAGATACAGAAGGATCTTGACAGACTTGAGCATTGGGCGCTATCAAACAAAATGAAATTCAATGGTGAAAAAAGTAAGGTTCTACATTTAGGCAAGAAAAACAAAATGCACAGGTACAGTATATGTGGTACCTTGCTCAACAGTAGTAACTGTGAGAGGGATCTTGGAGTCCTAGTGGACAACCATTTAAATATGAGCCAGCAGTGTGCAGCAGCTGCCAAAAAAGCCAACACAGTTCTAGGCTGCATTAACAGAGGGATAGAATCAAGATCATGTGAAGTGTTAATACCACTTTATAATGCCTTGGTAAGGCCACACTTGGAATACTGCATTCAGTTTTGGTCGCCACGATGTAAAAAGGATGTTGAGACTCTAGAAAGAGTGCAGAGAAGAGCAACAAAGATGATTAGGGGACTGGAGGCTAAAACATATGAAGAACGGTTGCAGGAACTGGGTATGTCTAGTTTAATGAAAAGAAGGATCAGGGGAGACATGATAGCAGTGTTCCAATATCTCAGGGGTTGCCACAAAGAAGAGGGAGTCAAACTATTCTCCAAAGCACCTGAAGGTAGAACAAGAAGTAATGGGTGGAAACTAAACAAGGAGAGAAGTAACTTAGAACTAAGGAGAAATTTCCTGACAGTTAGGACAATTAATCAGTGGAACAGCTTGCCTCCAGAAGTTGTGAATGCTCCAACACTGGAAGTTTTTAAGAAGATGTTGGATAACCATTTGTCTGAAGTAGTGTAGGGTTTCCTGCCTAGGCAGGGGGTTGGACTAGAAGACCTCCAAGGTCCCTTCCAACTTTGTTGTTGTTGTTATTATTATTATTATTATTATGATTATGATTATTATTATTATTATTATTATTATTATTATTATTATTATTATTATTATTATTATTATTATTATAATATATATATATATATATATATATATATATATATATATATATATATATATATATATATATATATATATATATATATATATATATATATATATATATATATATATATATATATATATATATATATATATATATATATATATATATATATATATTCATGTTTCCCCGAAAATAAGACAGGGGCTTATATTTTTTGACCCCCCCCAAAATGCCCCGGCCTTATTTTCGGTGGGTGGCTTATTTTCGGGGTGCAGGCGGGGCGGGGCACGAGACGCAACACTTACTGGAGTTTGCCAGCTCCGTGGTCTCTTGGCTAGTCTCTTTAGGGAAAAAACTTGCAAACAGACAAGCCGAGAGACCACAGAGCTGCAAAACTCCAGTAAGTGATGCATCTCTCGTGGCTTGGCATGGCGTGGCGTGGCGTGCGTCCTACCTGGGACTTGTTCCTGGACCTCAGTCACGTTCTTACGGTCTTCTCTCCACGGCAGCCCGTTCCAAAAGAATGCCGCGCGAGTTCGAGTTTGAACTCGCGAGACGTTCTCTTTCAGAACAGGCTGCCATGGAGAGAAGACTGTAAGAATGCGATGAAGGTACAAGTCCCAGATACCGGTAGGACACGTGTCTCACAGCCCTCCCCACCACGCGACGCCCATCGCAGCAAGGGAGGGAATCAGGACAGCTAGAAGCCGCCGGGTAAAGAGGCGAGCAAAGGAGGAGGCGGCGGCAGAGCTGAAGGGGCGGTGGGAGGCGAGCAAAGGAGGCGGTGGTGGCAGGACACAGAGCCAAAGGGGCTTGCTCTCGCTCTCCCGGCCGGGAGCCGGTCTTTCTGCAGTGGGCACTCTTTTGGCCGGGAGATATATATATATATATATAGAGAGAGAGAGAGAGAGAGTAAGCAAGAGGTGGCTTCGTGCACCCCTCGCAGGATTGGCTCCGCTGCTCTTGGTTGCCTTCGGCAGCGTTTTAAAACGTGCTCCTGCCTGTGATGAAGGGATCCATGCTCACCTCCTGTTCTCCAGGGAGGAGCGTGTTTCAAACTGACATAGCCAGAGCCCAGATGAGTCGAGCTAGTCCCGCGGGGTGTGTGCGCACATGTCTCTTGCTTGCTCTCACTCTCCCGGCCAAAAGAGTGCCCACCAGAGAAAGAGAGTCTCCTGTCATGTCCCCCCTTTCCCCGGAAATTATTTGGGGGGGGGCTTATTTTCGGGGGGGGGCTTATTTCAAGGCATGTCCCGAAAATCCCTGTCAGGCTTATTATTAGGACATGTCTTATATTCGGGGAAACACAGTATATATATGACTGTTTTAAACATGTATTTTTCAATGTTTCTCTCTAGAGAAACATGTACCGTATTTTTCAGAGTATAAGATGCACCTTTTTACCCCCCAAAAAGGGGTGAAGATTTGGGTGCGTCTTATACACCGAATGTAGCCCTACCCACCCACCAGCCCCCATCCTTCGGAGGTTTTGGGCCTCTGCATGTCGCATGACTGGAGGAGGAATTCTGGGAGTTGAAGTCCACTAGTCTTAAAGCTGTCAAGTTCGAAGTTTGTAAAAAGTGTACATGGTTGTAAAAAGTGTACATGGTTGTAAAAAGTATGCATAGTTGTAAAAAGTATTCTGCTACACTGGAATTTTATTAAATAATATATTACTACACCATTTGGTTCAGAATACTTTTTCCTTGTTTTCCTCCTCTAAAATTTAGGTGCGTCCTATATTCCGGTGCGTCCTATACTTTGAAAAATATGGTATTTCTCTAAACATGTATTTCTGCATCTATCTATTGTGGCAAAAGAGTAAAATTTGAGAAAGGACAAATTTGATGCTGCTACATACCTGCAATATGGTCTTTTCACAGCCAGGTAACATTTTTGTATTTTCCTAGGCATATTAAAAAGAACAGTTGAAGTTTTAGAACCTAATTATTTTATTGCAGAGATATCATATCAGATTAACAGAGTTGGAAGGGACGTTGCAGGTCATCTAGTCTAGTCCAACCCCCTGCCCAAGCAGGAGACCCTTACATCTGCCTCCACCTAGGATCGAACTCATAACCTCCTGATTGTGAGGCAAGAGCTCTACCTCTAGGCCACAGCAGCTGGGTGTCAATGTCTATATGCTTCTAAACTATTTTGTCTGTTAATTTGTAACCTTCAATTGTATGTCACAGGGCAACAATTTTTGAACCAAGACACCCCAAATGGGCCCACTTACAGAATTCCATGACCCATGACTCCCATGGGAATGAAATTTGGGAAAGTTGTGGCAGCTTCAGCAACACTGCACTGCTGCTGCTTCAATGCCACATGATCATTATTTCCAAAGGTCCCTGGTAGCTTCCTGCAATCAATGGAGAAGCCAGCAGGAAGTTGAAAGTTGATCAGGATTGCCAATGCTCCCTGACAGCTTCCTAGTGGTTGCCACTGGCTTACCTTTATACACCCTCTGCAATCCACATGGCACCTCCTGCCCAGCACCACATGTCCACATGCCTTCCCTAACCTCCATGGCATCCTCTTGTGCACACTCATGCACACTTCCTGATCCACACTGTGCTCCCATGCAGTCTCCCCAACTTCTGTAGCACCTCCACTGCATCTTGTGTGTCCTCCCATAAGAGACACTATGCTAGTCAGGGAGTGGGTCCTCCATGTGGGTTGGGGAGGGTGCATGAGAGTGCAAGGGGTTACATGTGAGGGGGCACACAGGTTGGGAAGGGTGGATGGGGGTTCACAAGAGGAGCTGTGCAGGTCAAGGAGATTGCATAGCGGTGCAGTTCTGGTTGGGGAGGGTGTAGGGGTACGTGAGGATGCCTGAGACTCACAACATGGTTAGGGAGGATGTACAAGTGTTAGGTAAGGGAATATCTCTGAAATAATGACTCAGTATATCATAGTATATTTATCTGTAGTTCTTATTTGTGGTGCCATTCTCTGTCTTGACCTTTTATTGTTTTTATAATGTCTTAGCACTGTTTAATATCACCTTTAGATTGTTTTATAGCTTTATACCACTTAATATAATAATGCATTATATTTGATACATTGCTAATACAATTTATTGAATACATTGATTTAAACAATGGTCTGACAATGGTCTCTGAGTGACTTAATTCACTTCCTTGATCCAATTGTGGGAATTGAAGTCTTGCCATTATTTTCCATCTTCATTGTAGAAAAATGAAACACTCGGGGATTTTTGAGAAGTCGGGGTAGCAAGATCTGTTCTTACATCTCCTGGATTCCTTGGATCTTCTGCTAGGATTACTGTCTTGCTGTTTTTTAAAATTTGATGTGTACACACACATACACAAAAACCCGATGCATTTCCCAGATAACTTGTTTAACCATGTTAAGCAATTGACCCACTTCAGGGAACTGTCTCGATACTCCCTTGACAGATCCAGCTGTCCCTCTAAAGCTGCCACCACTGATGTCCACAGAAGGCATTGGTTGATCCCCTGCAATGGTGTTTAGTTGTTTCCCAACCATAGCCATCTCCAACATGGTCATCGTGCCATGGCCAGATCTAGCTGGTTCTAGTCAAGTGAAATTGTATAGATTGGATAGATACAAGAGTATTACCCTCCCATCCTTGTGTTGGGGAAGAGAGTTGATTCGCTTACAGGTGCTGGCAGAATTGGCTTCCTGCCTCTCCAGGTTGAGAAGCAGAGACAGGATCCAAGCCAAGTAAAAAGGCAATGCTGCGACCAAATAATCCTCTTTATTCTCCTGGACTATGATATAGTATTGACTCAAGAATCCTAACTGGAAGAGAAAATAGGTGAGATAATTTAATGGAGAGGCATATGGTATTGTGAGATCCAGTTTGGTGTAGTGTAGTGGTGTAGTAATTAAGGCTAGAAAAGGGGACATCATGACTTCTAGTCCCGCCTTAGCCATGAAAGCTGGCTGGGCAACCTTGGGCTAATTATTCACTCTTAGCCCTAAAGGGGAGTGGGGCAAACCACTTCCCAAAAACTTTCCCCAGAAAACTGCAGGCAGTTGCAAGGAGTCAAAGTTGACTCGAAGGCAGGAAAAACTAAACAAAGCAAAAGTTATCATAAGCAGACTTGCTGAGCAAAACTGCTCATTCAAAAAACTGAAAGGTGGTCATTTCCAGTGACCAAGTTTTTTGAGTACCAAGAAATCCTTCTTCAGAATGTAGCACTTCTACGCAGGTGTTCATAGGACTTGGCTTCCAGCCAGGTCCTGTTTTCCCCTCTAAACATGTTCCAGTTGACAGTGTCCTCTAAGTTGTGGTGGCTAAAACCTCATAAATACAGGAGAAGAAAAAAAACCCACTTTCTATGATCTGGCTATTTCTTGGTATGTGCCTTAAGGTTTTGTTAGCTCATTTCAGTTTCTTATCCATGCATAAATCCTTTTTGCCTTTTCTGCTCCAAAATCAGGTTTTTGTCCTCTTATACCTGTTTTTAATTCCTGGCATGTAAATTCAAGAGTTCATTTATGTTAAACCCAATAGGGTTAGTTTTGGGCCCACCCTCATTCTTTAAGGTTTTTGAAGCTTGAGTTTGCCTTCTTTGGATTTATCTACCCCTTCTAGGTTTGATGAATCCCCAGAGCAACAAACCCACTTTTGCAGTCTCATCTTTGTCATGACATGGAGCAGCAGAAGCTCCAGGACAAAGCCCAGAAGGACTTTACTCAGCCGTCCTGCCAAGCTGATGCAGAGCCATTTATTTCACAGTTGCTAAGGTTAATTGTTTAAGCACCTAAGAGTTGTAATTTTGCTATCTTGCCAACACAATTGTAGTGGAAAACTTTTAAATGAAATTATAATTTCCCATGATCAATACTTGATTTACTAAAAATAGGCACGGCATATCAATCAATGCATTAATTTCCTGAGATTACTAAATCAGTTGTTCCAAGATTTTATTCTCTCAGGTTCTGTTGTCAGTCTTAATCAGAAGTTATCAGAAGTACATGTGCGAGTAAATGGATGGAAAAATAAAGTTTTAAGAAAGGGGAAAATTGTCCCCTTCCTGTTCCATTGGTAAAGTGACCAGATTTTTTTTTCTTCAAGCGGGACACCATTGACGGGGGTGGGTTTCTCCATTTGAGTTTTGCCCTCTGCGCATGCGCAGAACGCTGCGCATGCGCAGAGGGCAAAACAGCAAATGTCGGCGTCCAGGTGAGGTGGGAAGGAGGGGGGGAGGGGGGAGGGGGGGAGGCGGGAGGGCGCTTGGATGCCTGCAGCTCGCGACAGGTAAGCTGCCGGCGGCCTCCTTTCCCCGTCTCCCGCCTCCCGTTCGTTGCTTGCCAGACCGGCCGAAGGGAAGGCGGGAGGCGAGGAAAGGCCTCCCGAAAGGAGGGGAGGCTTCGGGAGCCCGCCTCCCTTTCGGCCCGAAAGGGAGGCGGGCTCCCGAAGCCTCCCCTCCTTTCGGGAGGCCTTTCCTCGCCTCCCGCCTTCCCTTCGGCCGGGCTGGCTCGCCTCCCCTCCTTTCGGGAGGCCTTTCCTCGCCTCCCGCCTTCCCTTCGGCTGGGCTGGCAAGCAACGAACGGGAGGCGGGAGACGGGGAAAGGAGGCCGCCGGCAGCTTACCTGCTCCAAGCATCCAAGCGCCGCGGTCTCCCGGTCGCCCGCCCGGCCCCAGGGCAACGGCGGCAGCGAGGCGACGGGGGGAAGAAAGGGGAGGGGGATGAGGAAGGGCTGTTTGCGCCGCTCGTGACGTAAATTCAAAGCGTCGACGGCTCCTCGTCCCTCACCCCTCCCAACCGCAGCGGCGCCTCTGAGGGCGGGGCTAGGGATGGGGCGGGGGAAGGAGAGGAGGAGCAGCCTCCCTTCCCCCTCCCCCCAGCTTCCAGCGCCCGCCCGCCGCCAACGCCGGCCCGAGCTGAGAGGCCTGCTGCCTTTCAGGCCGATTTTTTGAAAGAATGCCCTAGTCGGGCATTGTTTTAAAAAATCGGGACTTTTTAAGAGGGCGGGCGGGACGCGGGACAAATGCGAAAAAGTGGGTGTGTCCCGCCAAAATCGGGACGTCTGGTCACCTTATCCATTGGCCATATCTTTTTAAGAAAGTAATTACTAAAAGGATACTATTTTTTTTTTGCATTGAGTTTCAGATCTTTGTATTTAGGATTCAACTTAAAGAGGAAACATACAAAGATAAAGTTAAATGATCACAAAAATCATTTGATTGAAGAAACAAAGGTTTATAAAAATAGAAAGCAATATTTTGTCCTTCAAAAGGTTATTACTCAAAGGAAAACCCTATTGTATAATGTGATTAATACATTTGTAAATATTTTTCAGTATTTACTCATTGCCTCCCCTGAGAGATTCAGTAGTTGATCATAACCAATAATTGGTTGCTAGTTTATAGAATTATTGCAACTTCTTGCAGTCAAATATTGCAATCACTTTATTAAAATGTCTTTTAGCATTTTAAAACTCAGATTAAGAACCAAAAATAATCGTAATACATTAGTTTGCATTCTTCAGCTATATACAGCTACCAAGTCTGTGCTGAAATCTCCAGACCACCACTAGAAGGCAGAAAAAGTAGCAAAAACTCTGTCTTAACATTTTGTTATTGTCCAGAAACTAGGCCCTTAAGACTTTATGATCTGTTTCCTGTCTCTGTAGTATCCTTTAGCTAAGTCAAAACACATATAACAAAAACATTTGTTAGACCAATTCTGGAATACAGCTCACCTGTCTGGAACCCGCAGTGCATGTCAGACATTATTGCAATCAAGAGTCCAGAAATATTTCACAAGAAGAGTCCTCCACTCCTCTGCTCGCAATAAAATACCTTATTCCACCAGACTCGAAATATTGAGATTAGACAAGTTACAACTACATCGACTCCGATCTGATCTAAATGTAGTTCATAAAATTATATACCAAAATGTCCTTCCTGTTAATGTAAGGTGACCAGACGTCCTGCTTTTGGCGGGACAGACACGCTTTTCAAGAGTGTGTCCCGCGTCCCGCATTCTTTTCAAAAAGTCCCGCTTTTTTGAAAAGAATGCCGAAACAGCGGGAGTCTGGTCATCTTAAAAGGGGAAGCAAAAGAGAGGTACCGGAAGCAAGTCGGGCGGAATTTCAGCGAGGCGGCTGCCTGCTGGGGGGAGGGGGAAGGGGGGCTGCTCCTCCTCTCCTTCCCCCGCCCCATCCCTAGCCCCGCCCTCGGAGGGGCCGCTGCTGTTGGGATGCTGCTGTTGGGAGGGGTGAGGGACGAGGAGCCGTCGCCGCTGCCGTCACCGGTTTGAGTTCACGAGCGGCCCCTCCGGTGGCGCAAACAGCCCTTCCTCGTCCCCCCCTTCCTTCCCCCCATTACCTCGCTGCCGCCGTTGCCCTGGGGCCGGGCGGGCGACCGGGAGACCGCGGCGCTTGGATGCCTGGAGCTCGCGACAGGTAAGCTGCCGGCTGCCTCCTTTCCCCGTCTCCCGCCTCCCATTCGTTGCTTGCCAGCCTGGCCGAAGGGGAGGCGAGGAAAGGCCTCCCGAAGGGGAGGCAGCTCCCGAAGGGCTGCCGGCTCCCGAAGGGGAGGCGGGAGGCCTTTCCTCGCCTCCCGCCTCCCCTTCGGCCGGGCTGGCAAGCAACGAACGGGAGGCGGGAGACGGGGAAAGGAGGCAGCCGGCAGCTTACCTGTCGCGAGCTCCAGGCATCCAAGCGCCCTCCCCCCCACCCCACCTCACGTGGACGCCGACATTTGCTGTGTTTTGCCCTCTGCGCATGTGCAGCGTTCTGCGCATGCGCAGAGGGCAAAACAAATGGCGGCGCCCAGGCGGGCCCGCCCCCCCCGTCCCGCTTAAAAAAAAAATCTGGTCACTTTATGTTAATGACTACTTCAGCTTCAACCGCAACAATACACGAGCACGTAATAGATTCAAACTTAATGTAAACTGCTCGAAACTCGACTGCAGAAAATACGACTTCAGCAACAGAGTGATCAATGCCTGGAATGCACTACCTGACTCTGTGGTTTCTTCCCCAAACCCCAAAAACTTTAGCCTTAGACTGTCTATAGTTAACCTCTCCCCATTTCTAAGAGGTCTGTAAGGGGTGTGCATAAGCGCACCACTGTGCCTACCGTCGCTGTCCTACTGTCCTCTATCAGTACTTTTTTTACTTATGTTTATACAAACAACTACTATCCTGTACATGTTTGACAAATAAAATAAATAAAATAAATATTTATATCCTACCTTTACTCAATAAAAACAAGAATGATGCTGGATCAGAGCACAGGCCTATCTAGTTCTGTTTGCAGAGACCAACAATCACAGTTGCCACTATTATTTCTGCTCAGCAGTTCTCCTAAGAGTAGGTAGCAGTCTTTTGCAGTGTACAGTAGTGGGAGCTGGTGGGAATAGTATCTACTAGGGCATATGTCAGACTAGTTTTCATTTCTGCATTGTGCTTCACTCCACTGATTGAATTGAAAGCACCTGAAAACGAGACAAGAAGTAACGGATGGAAAATTATCAAAGAGAGCGCCAACCTTAAACTAAGGTGAACTTTTCTGACAGCGAGAACAATGCAGGGGTGTCAAACTCATGTCGTCACAGCAGCGGCACTTGACATATTGGAACTTTTCCCCCCTTCGCTAAACAGGGCGTGGCGCATCTGGCCCGCAGGTGGGAGTTTGACAGCCCTGAACTAATGGAATGGCTTGCCTTCAGAAATAGTGGGTGCTCCATCATTGGAGGCTTTTAAGAAGAGATTGGAAAGCCATTGGTCTGGAAAGTTATAGGGTCTCCTGCTTGAGCAGGGGATTGGAGTAGAAGACTTCCAAGGTTACTTCCAACTCTGTTATTCTATAATTCCCGAGTTAGAATTGGTTGGGTTATTTTTAAATTCCATCCATGCATTTGTGCATTGTCTGCTGCTCTTTATTTAGGAGAGTTTAATTATCCGCCCCCAACTTTGTTCTTTCCACAGTCTCACTTTTCCAACAGGTTGGATTCATGATTGGCTCCTACATTGTACAAAAGAAGTTGCCAGTTGAGTAATGAGTGAAGAGGAAGGCTAACTGCAATCAATTGTCTCTCTCCTCCTGCTCTCCAGTCCCTGAACAGCACAGGTGAGAAAAAGAGTCCATCAAGAATACCACAGTCCTCATATAAAGTTGATTTAGTGCATAATTTTAATAAAGTTTATAACTCACAATAGGCAGGCACCCATTTTATTATATAGTTTATACATAATCGCAATGCAAAACAGCTTTCCAACAGTCATTTACTTTGAATGATTTAAGTCCACAAAACAGAATAATATCTAATTCTTTTCCAAAAATACACTTCAAAGGAAATACAAAAACAATAATTCCAATCTGTTTAGGAAAAACAAGTTGGTTCTTCAACATTTCAAGTTATTGTATAACTCAATGTGCAAATCTATTACATCCCACTGAATTCCGCGAGACTTAGTCCTAGAAAGATGTATAGAGGAATGCAGCATTTTTCACAAATTCATCTCAAATGATGGAGTGCAAGTTTCCTTCACATATATACAGAGAGGATGATTCCTTTCTCAAAACTCCCTTTAGTCCATATAAGATATTTTGCTTCCGGTTGCCATCAGAGTGCTTCAAAAGAACAAGAGGTACCACAATGTGATTACAAAAAATTTACAAACCATGTCTGCAAAGAACAATCTCTGACATTATTTTGGCTACTTCTGCCCACTCCATCTGTTCTGATTTCCTCAAGAGTTACTTAAAACAGTAAATAGATCCAACTCTTTGGAGTAACAAAACCCAAGAAAAGTGCTTGCTATTTAATTTGGAATCCCTTTAAGAGTACAGCTGTTGGGCATTGTGGTTTCATACTGCAGGTGATATAATTAGCTGTACCTATGAGAAAAAGGCCTGAAATCCTGTGGAGGTATAGTCCAAAACAAACACACTTCTCAGTTCTTAAAGGCTCCATATTTACTGGCTTTAGCAATGAATTCCTTTAGCAGAGAACCATCCATTTCCCAGAAGGCAGATGTCTGGGTGACTTCAGTCAAGTGATTGATACAAAACTTAAAGCAGAATTCTTCTAAATCCTAGATAGAAAACATTTTTTAAAAAAACTCATTTAAAACAAGTTTTAAATTAAAACATTCAATATTACCAATGCTGAAGAAAGTATTAACAACATGCACACCATTTGTTTTATTCAACTAGGTCAGGGGTAGGCAAAGTTGGCTCTTCTATGACTCATGGACTTCAACTCCCACACTTTCTGAGCCAATCATGCTAGCTCAGGAATTCTGGGAGTTGAAGTCCACGAGTCACAGAAGAGCCAACTTTGCCTACCCCTGAACTAGGTCATTCTGCCACTTCTTTTAGCCACAATAGAAAAAGGAAATATTTTCATTTTACCTGTCTTAGAAATTTTTCCATGTATGTGAAAATAAAATATGAAGTAAATATAAATAGGTATAGTAGCATTAAGGTTAAGGTGACCAGACGTCCCGATTTTGGCGGGACAGACCCGCTTTTTAATGATTTGTCCCACATCCCGCCCGTCCTCTAAAAAGTCCCGATTTTTGGAAAGAATGCACGACTAGGGCATTCTTTCCAAAAATCGGCCTGAAAGGGTGGCGTGCGAGATTGGGGGGAGTTAAAACTCCGGGAAGGTAGCCATGTTGGGCTCCATGGTGGCCAAACCGTGGCGCATGCGCCAAACGTCGCGCATTGGATGATTGCAAGTGACGCATTGCAATCATCCAATGGACAGGAAAGGTGATGCTTTTCTGCCCGGCGAGCGGGACTGCAGCGCGCGGGGAAGGAAAGCCGGAAGACGGCACCGAGCGCCCAAGGCTCTCCAGGCAGCGGCAGGCGACAGCGGGCGCCGGCCGAGTCCTCTCACGGGCAGCCGCACCGACCCTGCCTCCGCCGAGGAGGAGAGGGAAAGGGAAGCGTCCCCTGCCGTCCCGTCCGAGAGCCGCCGAGGGCTAAATCGCTGCCTTTCTCCTCCTCCTCCTCCCCCAGCTGGGCTGCTGGCTGCCCGTCTTCCAGGAGCCTCGGTAGGTGGGTGGCTGCTGGATCTTCTTCAGCCAGCCCTCTCCACAGCCACGAAGGAACAAAGGAAGGAAGAATGAAGTTGTAGTCGTCGTCCGGCACCGCCGCCTTCGCCATGGCTGGACACGCCGCTGCTGCCCTGCGGGTGAAGCGGCGGCGGGGGCGGCGGGTGGGGCTCACCTGCGAGGGCGGGGCTGGGTAAACGGGCTGGCGGGATCGGGGGCTGCCGCTTCCTTGGCTCCGCCGACGACTTTCGCCGACCGCGGCTCGGGTGCTCCTTTGCGAAGTTCTTGGGTGGGCCGGGGTCGCCGGCGGAGGAGGGCGCGGGTGCCGAGTGGCTCGGAGGGAGAGGGCGGCAGCGGCCCGCAGCTGAGCTCCTCCTGCAACCCGCGCTCGCCGTCTGCAGCTGCCCGGAGCGAGTCGGGACTGCTCTCCGACGGGCGCCGGCCGTTTTGGCCAGGCTAAAAACGCCGGGGCTCCTTTGGCCACAGCCCGCCTCGCCTCCCCGGCTTTGGAGACCGAGGCGCCGCCGACCAGCCTTGCTCTGCTTGACGGCCGCAAACTTCGCAAAGGAGCACCCAAGCTGCGGTCGGCGAAACCCGAGCAGCGGCGTGTCCAGCCATGGCGAAGGCGGTGGTGCCGGACGACGACTACAACTTCGTCTTCAAAGGCGAAGGGGGCACGCGGGGGTGGCGGGCTCTCCCCTGCAGGGACGGCCGGCCGCGGCTCGTGGGGGCGAAAGTTGCTGGGAAGCGGGGCGGTCGGGGGATGCGCGGAAGAAAGGCTCGCCTGGGGCTTCGGGGGCGCCTGCCCTACTTCCCGCCTGCCCTGCCCTCCGCCGGCCGTCGCCTTCAAGCGCCCAAGAATCGGTCCCCGAGGCGGGATCCACTCGATGCCCCTGCGGGATTTCAGCCTCCCAATCCCTGCGAGGCGAAAGAGCTACTTTCGTTAGCGGCCGCACCTGCCACGCCTCCCCCCGCCCCACTCCCCCCCGCCGGTTCTGTGGACAGCGAGGCTTGCCAGGAAAGCTCCGCTATTTCGAACTTCCTGCTCAGGAGCGAAACTGGGTATTCAGGTTGCCCTGTAACTCTTTTAATTCTCAGGGCCCTTAGTCTTAGGAGACCATCTGATGGGAGAAGCAAGAAGAGCGAATGGATGAGAAGTGCGGAGAAAGGGCAGAGATGATGGAGAAGGAAAGGAAGAATGGAGCTAGGAACGCTATGAAAGAGGTGTAACATTCAAGTGAGACAGACTAGACAGGGGTGGTCAAACCGTGGCGCATAAGTAGGCTCTTCTGTGACTCGTGGACTTCAACTCCCAGAATTCCTGAGCTAGCAGGGCAGAGGAGGAAGTAGTCAGTCACAAGCCCCGGCCCTGCCGCTCATGTGCCGTTACTTCAGAGCAAAGGAAGGGGGGGGCAGGGTAGAGGAAAAGAAGGAGGAGGCGGCGGCAGCAATCTGAGGCTTCAACCCAAAGCTAAGCAATTGCCCATACGCCCTGAGGTTGCAGGACTTTCACAGCTCCATTGGGGAAAGGGAGGACAGCAGGGGCTCCAAGAAGGGGGGCCGCTGTTGCCGCCTCCACTGCTGCTTCTCGGAATGCAGAAGCTGCGTGGAAGCTCCGCCTGGGGCGAGCCTTCTCATCGCCCCGTGCTTGCTTTTGTTCCCGCCGGCTGCTGCTGGTGGTGAGGTGCTTTGCCAGCCCTGGTTGTTGTGATTGTTACTCTTGCGGGGGGTTCTTATTTCTGGGGGAGGGGAAGCGCCCTCTTTCCCTCCCTTCTGAAAGAGGCGCGGGGATGCCAGAAGTGGCGGCATCAGGACTTGGCATCTTGGAAGAGGGCTGGGCGAGGGAGAAAGGAGCCACGGTGGGGATTGCTTTGCAGGGAGAAAGGAAGGAGGGAGGGAAGGAAGGAAGGAAGACAAAGAAAGAAAGAAGGAAGGAAGGAAGACAGAAAGAAAGAAAGAAAAGTTAGGAAGGAAGGAAGAAAAAGAAGGAAGGAAGGAAGGAGAAAAGACAAAGAAAGAAAGAGGGAGGGAGGGAGAAAGAAAGGAAGGAAGGTTAGGAAGGAAGGAAGACAAAGAAAGAAAGAAAGAAAGAAAGAAAGAAAAGTTAGGAAGGAAGGAAGAAAAGTTAGGAAGGAAGGAAGATAAAGAAAGAAAGGTTAGGAAGGAAGAAAGAAAGAAAGGTTAGGAAGGAAGGAAGACAAAGAAGGAAGGAAGGAAGGAGAAAAGAAAAAGAAAGAAGGAAGGAAGGAGGAAGAAAGAAAGGTTAGGAAGGAAGGAAGACAAAGAAGGAAGGAAGAAAGAAAGAAAGAAAGAAATGGAGAAAAGGAAGATGCCAAAGGAATGGATTAGTCAGATTGGCCAAGTTTACCCAGCCAAATCCCTCCAAGAACTAATAGCTGCATAAAAAAGAAAGAAAGAAAGAAGTTAGGAAGGAAGACAGAAAGAAGGAAGGAAGAAAGAAGACAGACAGACAGAAAGAAAGAGAGAGAGAGAGAGAAAGATGTTAGGAAAGAAGAAAGATGAAAGAAAGGAAGGAAGGAAGAAAAAGAAAGAAAGAAAGAAAGAAAGAAAGAAAGAAAGAAAGAAAGAAAGAAAGAAAGAAAGAAAGAAAGAAAGAAAGAAAGAAAGAAAGAAAGAAAGGTTAGGAAGAAAGAAAGAAAGAAAGAAAGAAAGAAAGAAAGAAAGAAAGAAAGAAAGAAAGAAAGAAAGAAAGTTGTATGGCCGCCCTGAATCCTATGGGAATGGGGTGGCATACAAAAATGACCAAAAATAAATAAATAAATAATTTTTAATCAGGAACCCACCCATCCCAGTCAATGGTGTCCCTCTTTACCAATGTTAAAATCTGGTCACCTTAATTAAGGTATCACTTTTAAGTATTTTATTTCCAGGTTATATTAGATTAACTTTGAATTAAACTTCTTCAAGGTGGACAACCTGGATTGAACAAAAATTTACCAACAAACAAGTAATGTATTTGGTATTAAAAACAGAATAAAACTATTATGATGGGACAAATTATTTCACTTTCCTAATGCAGCAGAAAAACCACCCTTTTAATAGATAAATCATCCCTAAAAAGTTATTGTTGTAAACACAGGACTGCATTCCGCAGAGCCCAAGGCTCAATCCCTTAGTCCCGAATGATGTTATTGCAGCTGAGATAAGGTCCAACTGGTCAGAAAGCTCTAGTAATTTGACTAGACAGTAGTGTGAGTGAGAGTCTCACATTTGAGTGTGAGTCTCAAATGCTAAATCATGCATCTGACTTCATATCATCTAGAAATTCACAGAATGCAAACTGATAAAGATATAAATTGCCAACAAACACATCTTTCTCATTCTAAGACATTTTGTTGCTCATTTCTATCACCCAAGATGATTCTCCAAATCTGTCTTCATGTAGGCCACCCCAAGACATATCACTCAAACACTCCCAGGACAGTACTCCAATCCAGTGTGTATGCATACACACACATGCACACACCTTCTTCTGACTTCCACCTCCCCTCTTAAAGTCATGCTGTGCCCGGCTGCTTCACTGTTTCCCTAGCAATTCCCCAAGGTGCACTGGAGAGGGCAGACTTCAGGGGACAACTGATTTACCTCAGCATCATAGCGCACCGCTGCAGAGAGCAGCGAGAAATCATTCTCCACTGTGATTCCTCTTTCGGTGAGATGTTGACAGAGTTTTTTCAATCGGTTTTCACAGTACGATGTAGCCAAATCCAGAAGCCCTGAAATTAAGATTTCAATTAAATTACGCAGAATCTCCTGCACTTTGGTCATAAAGTATAAAAAGTTGCACTGAAAATGTAAAATCTTTACACATTTTAGGAGGCAGAGTTGACCAGAGAAAGGCATATTCAGTCCATTGTCCCTTCTCACTCGGCTCTGCCAGCTTAAGGGAAGGTAGACTGAAGAGGCCTGATTGATATGTTCTTTTGATCCCTTCGTGTAACTGCTGCATGCGAGGATGTGGACAGCTCTTAGAACTAATGCACTGTATACAGTCATCTAATGTGCAAAAGGTCTGTGAGTTTAATTCCCAGTAGAAGGCCTGAATCCATAGAAGAAACCAGTCTTGCTGTCGTTCCTGGGGTACAACGGAACCTAATATCTAATCAGCAAGGTACAGACACAAGGTCAGCAAAATAATGGCGCTTTGGTATCATATATATATATTCACCGTTTAAAGAGATTGCCAGGTCCCTATCAGAAAGCTGCCATTCTGGAAAGCGGGGGAGGCACCATGGGTGGAAAGGTTTGCATGCTTTCACTTTTGCTGTAACTGCTGGGGGAATTTAGGGGGGGGGGAGACACGGCCATCTGCACTGACTCCCTCTCTGCCGGTTCCAGCCATATATTCAAGGTTGCAATGCTCCCAGGAAAGCCTCTTCGCACCATCCAGCCTTGGAGTTCTCATAACATAATTGTTTCAAGAGTTTTACTTTCTTGAGAAGGCAGCTGAGGCCGGTACCTTACAGAGATGCCATTTTTAACCTAACCTATTCCAGAACCTAGGTGGATTTGTTTGAACATTCTTTCCCCATCAGTTCACCACAGAACAGAACTGCAATCTGAAAAGGCAAGATGGACAGTAGAGGCACCAAGAGCTGCTAACATCTGTGGTAAGATGACATCATTTCCCTCTCCCACTGAAAAATGAAAACAAAAAATTATCCCGTTTCCTTAATTTCCCAACATAATTTTGTCAAAAATTCCACTACTACCTATGGCATCTTCAGGTGGCAAGTCAACATTGTCAGTGTACAGGTATTCAAGAAAAGCACGATACACTGGATAGGAAAACTGATCTACGTCTATCACTTCCTTCTCATCTTCATTCCAGTAGGACTGGAACATAGTACAGAAGTGCTCACATCTGCAAGAAAAAAAACACAGTAAAGCCTCCTCCAAATGTTGCACATTACATCAAGAACAGAAGAAATAGAAGCAGCACATGGCTTCTTCAAAATGGTCCGCTCTCATTCCTCAGCAGCATTTTTGCCATTGTGAACAATCCTAGGATTCCTCTATTAGTCTAAAGTCCAACCTGCTATCCCTCCAGTGTTAACTTCAGTAGCCAGGATCCCTAACTTTCAATCATGCCAAGTTGTAGTTCCAACATTTTCGGAAAATATCTGGTTATGGAAAGATGATCTGTTTTATAATATAGGTAGTCTCTGACATGACCATTTGTTTAACAGCCTTTTTCAGGCAGTGCTGAAAAAAGCATCTCACAAAAAGATGTCCTCACACGTATGACAGTTTTGACTGTAGTATCCCCATGGTCAAATTCAGGCATTTGGCAACTGGCACATATTTATGACAGTTGCAGCATCCTGATGTCATTTGATCACCATTTACAACCTTCCTCGGGACATCCGACAAGCAAAGTCAATGGGGAAATCCAGATTCATTTAACAACCAATGATTCACTTAATGACTGCAGTGATTTGTTTAACAATCATTGCAAAAAGTCACAAAATTGGATGAGACTTAACAATACTGCTTAACAATGGAAGTTCAGTCCCAACTCTGATTGTAAGTTGAGAACTACCTGTACACCACAAAAGAAGTGTTGGCATTTATAGACTAAAACTAGTAGCTTAAGCTTAAAAAATGTCTTTTTTCTGTGGAGTCTTTGGTGTTTTCTGAGTTTCTTTTTCCCTTCTTTTTCTATCTGTCTTCCTTCCTTCCTTCCTTCCTACCATCTTTCTTTCTGTCTGTCTGTCTGTCTTTCTTCCTTCCTACCATCTTTCTTTCTTTCCTTTCTTTGTCTTTCTTCCTTCCTACCATCTTTTCTTTTCTGTCTGTCTTTCTTCCTTCCTACCATCTTTCTTTCTTTCTTTCTGTCTTTCTTTCTTCCTTCCTACCATCTTTCTTTCTTTCTGTCTGTCTTTCTTTCTTCCTTCCTACCATCTTTCTTTCTTTCCTTTCTTTGTCTGTCTTCCTTCCTACCATCTTTTCTTTTCTGTCTGTCTTTCTTCCTTCCTACCATCTTTCTTTCTTCCCTCCCTTCCCCCTTCTTTCTTTGTCTTCCTTCCTTCCTACCATTTTTCTTTTCTGTCTTCCTTTCTGTCTTCCTTCCTTTCTACCATCTTTCTTCCTCCCTCCCTCCCTCTGCATTTGATTTCCATTGCTAATTTTTGTGTGATTTTGTTGTCTTCACATTCAACTGTGTAATAAACAAAGTAATTGATACGAATATTTCATTCATTCAGATCTAGGATGTCTTATTTTTGTGATCCCTTTATTTTTTTGAGCAGTGTATATATATAAAGTATAATAAGAGCAAGGCTTGTAATTTAAGTCCAATAGATCAAAGAGTGAGAAAGCAAAAACAAAAATTTGAAAGTTCCAAGCTGCAGACAGAAAGCTAGTTTTAGTCAAAACACTTTCTCAGATCAAATATAAACAGTTCTCTAGTATGAGATAGTGTACTATAAACTCCAGCTGGCTTTTCTTGTTCTCTCATAACACATTTGGAGCAATTTGCCATACACTGGATAGGAAAACTGATCTACGTCTATCACTTCCTTCTCATCTTCATTCCAGTAGGACTGGAACATAGTACGGAAGTGCTCACATCTGCAAGGAAAAAAAACACAGTAAAGCCTCCTCCAAATGTTGCACATTACATCAAGAACAGAAGAAAAAGCAGCAGCACATGGCTTCTTCAAAATGGTCCGCTCTCATTCCTCAGCAGCATTTTTGCCATTGTGAACAATCCTAGGATTCCTCTATTAGTCTAAAGTCCAACCTGCAATCCCTCCAGTGTTAACTTCAGTAGCCAGGATCCCTAACTTTCAATCATGCCAAGTTGTAGTTCAAACACCCACCCACCCCATCCCTTTATCCACTGGAGTTGTCCTTCTGCTTTCCCCGGTTGCTTCCCTGATTCCTCCTGTTGCTTCCCCCCCCCTTCAGTAAAGTTTTCCTTTGGACAGGCACAAATAACTCACGTGGGTAGGAACTGTGGTGTTTCTTTTGAAATTCAGCAGTGCTGCTACAAAACTGGGAGGTTTCCTCATACTGATTCGGTGTATTTCTCCTCGCCAGTCCCTTCCCTTCCTTTCCTGTTAGGAGAGCCTCCTGCAAAAAGGGCCAATCATTCTGATTTTTCAATGGGTTTTTTTGTAGTGCCGGAATCAGGGAAGCAACTGGGGAAAGCAGAAGGACAACTCCTGTGGATAAATGTGGAGGTGTGGGGGTGTTTTCCAGCCCAAATCAGGGGTGAGTTCCAACTTACCTCGCTGCCGGTTCACTCCCTCCCTCCCTCGCTGTGTGGGCGTGCCTCGTGGGCAAGCACATGTGCAGTAATGAAAAATCTGGGGGGGAAAACTAAGCAGAAAAAAAGATGGCGACTGCATGCACAGTGCTGGAACTTGGCTTCTGCACATGCTCAGAAGAAAAAAAAATTCAAAAAATTCAAAAAGAAATTCAAGAAAAAGATGGCGGCGCCCACGGACCAGCAACAGCTGATCTGGTTCAGTGATGTCATCGTGACATCACCAGCGGGTCACTACTGGTTCAGGTGAACTGGTCCAAACTGGGAGGAACCCACACTTGCACAGGACCCAGAATATGCAGTGGTGGGTTCCTACAGGTGCGGTCCACTCTATAGCACCGGTAGCGGCCTGCTGGCGACATCACAGTACCGGTGCAGTCGGTTGCCGGTGCCTGGGCGCCACCATTTTAAAAAAAATTAATTTTTTTTAAAAAAATTTCTTCTGCGCATGCCCAGAAGCCAAGCTTCCGGCACTGCGCATGCGCTCCCTTCCTACCCCACAGTGAGTCCAAGCAGGGGAGGATGGCTGAGGGAACGCGTGAGATGCTGAAAGAACGGGCGGCAGGAACTATCTCCATTCCCCTCCCTTCAGCAGTCCGAGAAGCCACGAACGTACGGTGATGATCCCAGGCATTTTTGCACATTCGAAGCTTCTCGAGCTGCTGAGGGGAGGGGAAATCTATCGCAGTTAGGCAGGACCTATCTCAGTTCCCCTCCCTTCAGCAGTCCGAGAAGCCACGCCTACCCGGTCACATGGCTGGCAAGCTACACCCACAAAATAAGCCACGCCCACAGAGTGGTGGTAAAAAAATTAGGAACCCGCCCCTGAGAATATGCCCATCCTGCTTGGCCAGTCAGGTAGAAACAACTGGGAAAATGTTCCCTTAAGTAACCAGGTCCCAAGCCATGAAGGGTTTTAAAGGTGACAACCAGCTCTTTGAATTGTATCTGCAAACACATTGGAAACCAGTACAGTTCATGTGCACTAGGTCATCACAGTTTACTGTACATGCAGCCACATTCTGCAACTGTTAAAGCTATCAAATGCTCTTCAGGGGCAGCCCCATGTAATGAGTATTGTGGTAGTCCAGACAGGTCTGGAATGAATAACATTGAACAAGGCCTCCCAATCCAGGAACAGGCACAACTGATGCACAACCTGAAGGTGAGCAAAGGTTCTCCCAGCTCTTTTAAGAAATTGTGAACTCAGAAGGACCTCCATATTGATCATCATATCTGTTTGAGGCAGTGCCACCTCATCCAGAATCAAAAATGGAAGATCCTTAGCCTGAAAACATTCAAAACCTTAAAGCCACTAAGTCTTGCTTGGGTTGAACCGCAACTTCTTTCCTAAGAGAAAGGGGTCACCCAAATGTACCTAAGACAACACCAGAAAAATAGTTCCTCAGTTTCTAGCTGAGTTCCTTAACCATCACACCAATCTGGCTCTCACATACTGATGATACCTCACCCTAAACCAGAGGTGGGTTCCTCCCGATTCAGACCGGTTTGCCTGAACCAGTAGCAAACCTCTGGTGATGTCACGACGACGTCACGGAACCGGTTCTGTCTGTGCCGGTCGGTGGACTCCGCCAACTTTTTTTGGAATTTTTTTAAATTATTACCGTATTTTTCAGAGTATAAGACTCACCTTTTTACCCTCAAAAAGAGGATGAAAACTTGGGTGTGTCTTATACACCGAATGTAGCCCCACCTACCCAGCTACCCCCACCCTTTGGCCTCTGTCTTCCAGCAATTTACCTGCTTGCAGGAAAGCAGGAAGAGCCTGTAAAGCCAAGCAAGTCATTAGCAGCTTCCCGGCCTACAGCTGGTTTGCCACATGCTAAAATGAAAGTGAAAGTAGCAGCAAAGAGGCAAATAGCTGGGAGAGACACACAGATTTTTATTTTCTGCTGAACTGGATGCAAGGGTAAGTGAATAACTATAAATGTCTGTAGAATGTTCAAATTATTAGACTTATTTTTTAAAGACTGCTTTATTATTGTTCTAGAGCCAGGGGTCTCCAACCTTGACAATTTTAAGACTTGTGGACTTCAACTCCCAGAATTCCAAAGCCAGCTTTGTTAGCTATGTTGGCTGTGGAATTCTGGGTGTTGAAGTCCACAAGTCTTAAAGTTGCCAAGGTTGGAGACCCCTGTAAATCTAGACAACTTAACAAAATAAAGAAGCTTTTTAAAAGAAATGCTTGCTCTGAAGAGGCCCAATGCTATTGTATCTTCTTTTAAATAATAGAGAACAATGTATACTTCCAGAAATTTTAATTAATTTTAACAGCTTTGTACAAGTATAGTCTGAAATGTAACCGTGTCCTGTTTAGTATTAGAGTTAAATTCTGACTTACCTTGGAGTAGATCTATTTAAATAATTGGGATGAGTTAGTGTGATTACATTTAAGAAAACTTTCTGGCATAATGTACATTTCTCCAATTCTTTGCTATTTCTATGGGTCAGGCACACATGCACAGAAATACACAGCAAACAGTATATATCATCTGTGCTGTTTGCTGTTTGGCAAGTTGCTTGGAGGCAGAGGCCTTTTTTCTTTGTTTTCCTCCCCCAAAACTAAGGTGCATCTTATACTCCGGTGTGTCTTATACTCCAAAAAATATGGTATTTTTTTTATTTGGGGGTGATTTTTTCTTCTGCACATGTGCAGAAGCCAAGTTTCCGGCACTGCGCATGCATTGCCATCTTGTTTTTGGCTTTTTTGGGGGGGGGGTCTGAATTTTTTTTCTTCCGCACATGCGCAGAAGCCAAATTTCTGGCACTGCGCATGCGTTGCCATCTTGTTTTTGGATTTTATTATTATCATTATTTATTTTTCGGCACTGCGCATGCGCGTCCTCAAAGCTGCGCAGCCATGCGGCACCGGAGGAAGCAAACAGGCAGCGAGGTAAGTTAGAACCCACCCCTGCCCTAAACATCAGATGACCTCACTCAGTGGCTTCATGCGCAAAGCCGAGTTTCAAGCACTGCGTATGCATTACCATTATTTTTTTTTGCTTTTTGGGGTGGGTGGGTTCCAGGATTGTTTTCTTCTGCACATGCGCAGAAGGCAAGTTTCCGGCACTGCACATGCGTTGCCATCTTGTTTTTGGCTTTTTGGGGGGGGGGCACTGCGCATGCATGCACGCGAAGCCATGCGGCCATGCGGCACCGGAGGAAGTGAAACGTCAGCGAGGTAAGTTAGAACCCACCCCTGCCCTAAACATCTGATGACCTCACTCTCAGTGGCTTCATGTAGATGTTAAACACTGGGCTACTCACCCCCATCTCCCAGAGGAGGTCCAGAAGGATTCTGTGATTGATAGTATCAAAATGCATTAAGGTCGAGGACAGCAAGGATGGGTGCACTACCCCCATTCTAATCCCCAAAGAGATTATTCAAAAGTGCATTCATCACAGTCTCATACTCAGGCCTGAATCCCAATTGAAATGGATCAAGTTAAAGAGGTATCTTTTTCATAATTAATATTGCGCTAATTTTGAAAAATGTTAAGTTTTTCTTGCCATGTGTTGAAATAGCAATAACAATAGCACTTAGATTCATATACCACTTCACAGTGCTTTCCAGCCCTCTCTAAGTGGTTTACAGAGTCAGCATATTGCCCCCAACAATCTGGGTCTTCATTTTGCTGGAAGGATGGCAGGCTGAGTCAACCTTGAGCCGGTGAGGATCCCGGCAGTCAGCAGAATTAGCCTGCAGTACTGCAGTCTAACCACTGCGCCACCACGGCTCTTATGCTGAATACTGAGAACCTTCAGCATCTGTATGCAGTCTTCAGGAACAGAGTGACAGATTTATAACTTTCCGTCTGTTTTTGTACTTAACAAATATGATATCAACAGTTAAAATCTGTAGCTCTCATTTATCCACCAATTTATAAAAGTAAACCAGTTATCTTTTAGTTTTATATTCTATAATTCACATGCAAATATTGGGAAATCTTTTCAGTCTTCAATTTAGATGCCAATGATAAGAATAACCAAATGCAGAAGTGGATGATAATCATAAATGAGGGGGTAAATAAAGAAATAAATATGTTCAGCATGTAATTAATGATATTTTGCTAAGTCATTATGTCCACTGTAAGGAAATAGGGCTGAAGTGGAGCCAGGAAAAAGGTTAGGATTTGAAATGGAGGAAGGGACTTGATGTGAAGAGGTCCTAAGATGAGGTTTATGGTCTCTTCCCCTCCTTTTATTCTTCATCGTATTAGTTACTGTTGGAATAGAAGTAGCTGCCTTTGGCCTTTGAAGTTTGTTCTACTCGTTGGCTTCTCCGGGAGCAATTTTGCTTTTGCTTTTATTGGTCTGGTTGAACTCAGTGGTAGAAAAGTCACCCAAGAAGTGTGGATAGTGGCAGAGTCACTAATCTCTTAACCCAGTAAGCCAGCAGCACCAGGTACAAAATTATAAAGTTCTTGTATAATTTAACAATTAAAAAGAAATAGGACATGGACATTCATTGAACAGAGACTACTAAAGATTATTGTACGGCTGATAAGAGAAAAATATAAGCATAAAGAATTCAGAGAAGAATCTTTAAGTGTAACCATTCACTCTGAAAGGCAGGGCTGTCTGCTTTCGATAGGGCAGGATATCAGGTCTCTAACTGGTGTTCTAACAGTTTGATCCCTGATCCTATTAAGGCTGAGGAGTTGATAAGGATGCTAATGATCAGGATCCTTAAAAGAGTGTTGCCATACAGTTTCTTAAAAGACAAAGCTTGAAAGGGTCCTACAAGTGTGTTGGAGCTAACAACAACTTTTTACCAACTAAAGCAAAGCAAGAGAGGGTAACAAAATAAATAAAAATAGCATATAAAATATATCAAAAAACAACACTGTGATGTTATAACATATTGATACTAAATACACAGATTTTGATCCTTTCTAAAACCATTTCCTCTTTTTTTTGCATTAATGATGTTAAACATGACAGAAAAGAATAGTTTGCTCAGACATTCATACCTGACTCCATAAGTAGAGTATGTTTGCAAAAAGAAACGATCCAAATGTGCACAAAAAGTATATTAAAAGAGAACAGGTGCTTCTATTTTAACTGTTATTTATTTTGTTTACAGCACAGCTGCTCTCCTAATCTCTTCGTACAAAGTGTATTTGTAGAAACTCACAACAGAAATTATCCCTGGGTAGCATTCTTCACAAAGAGGTTTGACAACATTTTTCTTTGTTAACAAATCCTAAGCATAATTCTGTGAGCAAAAATAGATTTCTACTAAGAAAAAAATGTATAAAACAAAATACTTGTTCTGTGGTTATCTTCTTGAACAAGACAGAAGGCATAAAATGGAATGGTGTTATTGCTGAGCCATATTAAAAAGAAAAACATAATAGCAGGAGTTTTATCCCATTTAAAAAGGCAATTACGACACAGCTCTATGGTTGTGTCTGATTTTTATAGCAAAAGTGATTGAGTTTGGAGTAATATATTTTTATGTCTGCACTATAAACAAATCTTGATATTTCAAGGAACTGATGAAGTTATTTTGGGATTTGAGTGTGCGTCCATATATGTATATGTGTGTATTGATTTGTAGGATGTTAGTACCCACCCCCTCCTAGAAAAATGAAATATCCTAGGAAACATTATTGTTTATTTTGAGTTTGGAAATATTACTTAGCAAAATAAGAGAGCTTGATACAATAAAAGGAATAAAAATTAGACAGGAAGAATACAAGCTACGAGCATTTGCGGATGACCTGGTTGTTACGTTAACCCAACCATTACAATCTACTAGAACTCTGATGGATACAATCAATTCATATGGACAAGTATCTGGTTTTAAAATAAATATAGCTAAAACAAAAATAATAGCTAAAAACATGGTAAGAAGCCAAGAAGAAGAAATAGAAAGGGCAACATGTTTCGAGATAGTCAAAAAGATTAAATATTTAGGGGTTTATATTATGTCCACAAATACGAAATTATACCAACATAATTATGAACCATTATGGTCAAAAATACAGAAAGACATGGAAAACTGGAAAAAATTGCAATTGTCTTTGCTGGGTAGGATTGCTGCAGTCAAAATGAATGTTTTACCTAGATTTTTATTTCTCTTTCAAATGATACCAATACTTAAAAAAGATGAAAATTTGAAGGAATGGCAAAAGGGTATAAATAAATTTATTTGGGCAAGGAAGAAGCTGAGGGTAAATCAGAAGATAATGCAAGATGCACAGGAAAGAGGTGGCCTTAAAATGCCGAATTTGAGACTGTACTATGAAGCAGCATTTCCCTCAGCAATTACTGATTGGATTAATTTGACAGAAGACAGGGTATTAAATATTGAAGGATATGGTCTGATTTATGGGTGGCATGCCTATTTAGTGTATGATAAAAAATGGATAAAGTTTTTAAGAGTCACATATTAAGAAATGCCTTATTGCGTGTCTGGAAAAAGTACCAATGTAAATTAAACGATAAGTTACCTTTATGGACAGTACCCAGACACGCGATAGAAAATATAAATGTAGAGCAAAAATCAGATAAGATTACATATAAAGAACTTCTTCAAGAAGAAGGAATTACATTACAACTAAAACCAATGGAGAAATTAAGAGAAGAAGGATTAATCAGAACTTGGTTTCAATACGGACAATTACAGGCTAGATGGAAAGTTGATCAAAAACCTGGTATTGGGAAGAATGATGACAATTTGATGCAACAAATAAAAAATAAGGGCCCAATGCAAATAAAAAGATTGTACAATATTTTACTGGAATTAGATTCAGAAACAGAATTAGTTAAGGATTGCATGATAAAATGGGCTCAAAATATTGGAGAACCTATAATGATGGAAACATGGGAAAAGATATGGGTTAGAAATGTTAAATTTACACAGGCTCAAAATTTAAGAGAAATTTTTTATAAAATGTTTTATAGATGGCACCTAGACCCAAAAAACCTAGCTTGTATGTACCCAACTTTACAACCTAAATGTTGGAGATGCGAATGTGATGATGCTACATATTTTCATATTTGGTGGACTTGTAAAAAAATTAAGGCTTTTTGGATAAAAATATGGTGGATTATACAAAATATTTGAAAGAAAAAGATCAAGTTTACACCACAGTTCTTTTTGTTGGGAATAATCACGGATTGTTCTGTTACAGCGACTAACTTGGTTTTGAATTTAATAACAGCTGCCAGGCTACTGGTGGAACAGTACTGGAAGAAGGGAGATATGCCTACTATTGAAGAATGGACACTAAAAGTTACACATCTGGCTGAAATGGCAAAAATTTCATCATATCTTAAGGATCATTCAAATGAAAGATATATATTGGAATGGAATAGGTGGATTGATTATGTTCAAAAAAAGTATCAGATTAAGAAGACCCAAATAGTTTTTTAATGATAAATGATTAATTTTTAGATTTTGTTGTTAAATTTTTGTGTAATAAGGAGTTAAGAACTAGAAGAATGTTAGAATCAATATTTTTTTAGCATATTTTAGTTTTATGTTTGTTTTCAAAATTATACCTTGTGCTTTTCTGGGAAGTTGGGGTGGTGATGGAGGGGAGGGTAAGAGGGGTGGGAAGGGGGGAGGGGGGCAGGGGGAGAAAAGAGTAAAATGTTTGCACTTTGTACTGTTAAAACTTTTCAATAAAAAAAAGAAAGAAAAAAGGAAAAAGGAAAGAATATGTTTTCCTGAATGAGGAAAAGAGAAACAGGTTTTAAATACAAAGTAGCTTCCTGCAGCTCCCTGCCCTCATCCTTTGCCAATGGGCCATTAAGGACTGGGCCCAGCTTACACATTCCTCCCACCTAGCCTGGAGTCTTCTACATAACAAAGAACCATAATAGGAATCCCAAAGCCTTTTTCATTACACCACATGGGACCTGGGAAGATTACATCAGTCAAGCCTAGGACTTGGGACAGCCCACAAGAGTTGCCCCAGCATACCCCTGGGGGTCTGACAGCCAATGGAATACATTTCTATATAGGAACAGGAAACAGTTAGGGAGGGGCCCAAGAGAGAGTATAAAGCAAGGAACTCAGCATCTCTTCTTCCCTTTTTTTTCTCTTTACCCACATCTGAAAGCATGTAATCTATCTTTTCTGTACAGGGGCCTATGCCATGTGCTCCTGTCCACCATATTAAACCTTCTTTCCAAGCAACTTTCATGAATCCAGTGTCTTTTTCCCCACTTGGAAATGAACCCAGAAGCATATTCCTTACAACAATTTGGCACCCAAACAGATGGGACTCCAAGCTAACCTCTCCAATGATCCTGGCCTAAGTAAATTTCTTTGACCTGGGCCATTGGAAAGTAGGTTTTAAATGGGTTTTGAGCTTCAATTCAAAGGCTGCTTGGAAGGAAGGTGAGTACCTACCTCTAAACCATGGAAAACTGGGAAATGTGTGTATGCATGTGTGTATGTGTGTGGGGGGTAATTTTTTGTTTTTGATTTTACTTTATGGCATATGAAAATTCCAATTTCAATTGAATAGTGTGTTGTCTGGGTACTAATCATTTTAGGAAATAATAATCATGCTATTTGTTTAACCAAGTTAATGTATCTTCCTAAATCCTTTGATATTTCCTTCTCCCCCCTTCTCCCCCCCCCCCTTAGCCCTGTTTTGTCTGCTAGCCATTGCAGGATATTCATTTTATGGTGGCTACTTTTCCACTTCTCCAAATCTGTTTTAATTTGTTGCACCAATTTATAATAGTTATGTATATTTTTGGTTTTCCTTACCTAAGTGTAGGATTTTACTTTCCTCTGCATTTAATTTCATTTTGTTAGATAGGGCTCAGTGTTTAGTTTTTTTCTTTCTTTTTGAAGATGGGAACCACATTAGCTCTTTCCCAGTTCTCAGGTAGTTCCCGTGTCCCAAGATTTTTCTTTTAAGATGTGGTGCAGTGGTTCTGAGATTTCATTTACCAGCTCCTTTAGGACTCTGGGACCTGGTGTTCTCTTACTGTTTTTGCTTATTTTAACTTTAGTTTACAGTCTGTTTTTTTTCCAGTCTGTTTTTTCCCCTTTCCAGTTATATTTCTGGTTAGTTGGGCTGCATTTCTTTTTGCATGAAGACTGATGCAAAGAATGAGTTAAGCAACTCATGGCTTTCTCTGTGTTGCCTTCTCTCCTTAGTGGTCCAACTGTTTCCTTGATTTTTTCTTGTTATTTATGTGTTGGAAGAACCTTTTATATTATCTTTGACTTTTGTTGCAAGTCTTTGTTCATTCAGGGACTTTGTTTTCTGACTTTTCTTTACAGATTCTTGCTGTCTGCTGGTATTCTGCCTTAGTTGTGTGTCCCTTTTTCCATTTTTTCTATTTGTCCTTTATTCATTAAATTTGTCAGTGAGTTTTTGTGCAGCCATGCTGGTTTTCTTCTTGGATTTCTGGTTTTTTTTCTCATTGGTATTGTGCAATTGGCTTTTATAATCAAATTTTTCAGAGTTTACCAAGCTTCTTGAGTTGCTTTTCCCTTTACGACTTTCATCCAAGGAATCTTTCTCAAGTTTTCTCTGAATTTATTAAGGTCAGCTCTTTTAAAATCTAAGACTTTATTGTGTTCAATTGTGTTCAATTGTTTGTGTTATGTTGATGATGCAGTTTCAAATCCTTATACAACTTCTTCTTTGTAAGTATTAAGTCCAGTATGGACTTAATTATCTCCTCTAGTTCTTTTCTCTACCTTTTGGACAACAAAATTGTCAGCAAGGTTGGTTATTAACCAATTTTATTTCTCACTTGGTGCAAAATTAGTTTTCAAGTTTCCATGCCTTTAATTTCTGTGTCTTCCATAATATTTATATTTAGCACTTACAGTATCAATATGAATAGCATGGGATAGTGGACATCCTTTTCTTGTGCCTTTTTATGTATTTAAAATCATTCTCATTTTGTTTTTAATCTGTCTCTTAGAAAAAGCTTAAGAGACCTGAATGTAAAAATTCATTTAGGAACCTTTTAGTTTTGCTGCCATTATTGAAGTATATATTTTATAGTCAGCATTCAGTGAAGAGATGGGCCTATAGTTTTATCTGCATTAAATCTGAATCTTCTTTTGGAATCAAAGTAATATTTGCTCCCATTCAGGAATGTGGTACCTTTACATCAATCAATACTTCATTATGTAAAACCTTTGTAAAATTCTGCCACTGGCCCACCTGGTCCTGGTCTTTGGTTGTTCTTTTGTCTCTTGATCTGCTTCTGATAATTTCATCATTGATATTCATTCATTTAATATAGTTTTTTTTACCTTTTATGGTACTTTAGGCAATTCCATTTTTCCCCAAAATATTCTTTAATTTTCTTTTCTGAAACTTCTTGCTCATACAGCTTTTCATAATATTGAATTATTTTTATTATCCTCATTTGGTAGTATAGAGTTTCTTTCTCATCTACCAGCCTATGTGTCAATGTCTTCTCTTTCTCTGTTTTTGATTTGTGTAAGTTCTGTTTAGCGTTTACAGAGCACAGGACCTTCTGTTAGGGAAGGAAGAAGAATGTGCGTGCATGTGTGATTGAAGGGTGGGAAAGCAAATTTTGTTGTTGTTGTTGTTTTTAATTGAAAAAGTTTTAACAGTACAAAGTACAAACATTATTCTCTTTTCTCCCCCCCTTCCCCCCTCCACCCTTCCCACCCCTCTTACTTCCCCCCGACTTCCCACCCCCAGAAAAAGCACAAGGTATAATTTCAAAAGCAAACAAAGCTAAAATATGCTAAAAAAATTATTGAGTCTAACATTCTTCTAGTTCTTAACTCCTTATTACTCAAAAATTTAACAACAGAATCTAAAAATTATGTTGTTGTTTTTTTATGTGCACATCCCAAAAGCAAACCCCAGAAATTTTCCGTTCTAAAATGTGAAGCCCGTGAATAGAAATTGGAGGTCCTAGTACTAGTCACACAGGGGCGGCTACATCCATGCAGATCCCCTTTTTGGATCTGATAAACCTAAGGAGATTCCCCAAGGAAGGGGCCCTTACTTCCATGAGGGAATAGGAAGTCCTTCCCAGAGTTTTTTTAGCCTCTGAAAACTGTGAGTGTGTCACTAGCTAAGCCAAAGTGAACCTTACATTTAAAAGATCATGGGAAGCTCTAGTTCGAGAGTGGCGGGAACCCTTTGACAGTTGGGGCTTGGAGCCTGGGACGCCAGGAATATGCCTGTATGACAAAATGTGCAAAAGTAAAGCAGAGAAATTGTGTAGGAAATGGGCTTTGCTGAGGGATGACACACAGAAAAAACAAAACAAAACACCCAATTAGGCTAAATAAAGGTACTTAAAAAAAAGAAAAGGAAAGGAAAAATGTTGAGGTTTTTGTTTGTTTGTCTTTCTTTCTTCTTCTCTCTCTCTCTTATATGTAACCACGTGGTTTGTTTGTTAAGATTTGTGCCTTCCCTAATTTAACTGAGATTTATGGCAGGAATGACTTGTCTGTGTGTCATCAGTCCTGTCATCCTCTTTGTCCCTGTTTTTGTGTATGTATACATCTTTGTCTTAAGTCTTGTGCGCCCTCGAGGTAATTGCAACTGTAAAACGTCTCTGTTCCCTAGAGATATGAATTTCAAATTGTTAGAAAAGAACTAAAAGCACTGAAAAGAAAAGAAAATGTCTTTGCCCAGTTAGGTCTGGCCAAGCTAGTCTTGCCAGAGGAAAAAAAGGGTAGTATTAAATAAAGAAATCACAATTGAGGAATTAAGAACGGCCATTAAAAAACAAAAAAACAACAAAACACCTGGACCGGATGGGCTTCCAGCGGAGATATACAAAAAATTTCAAAATACTCTAGAAAATGAAATGTTAGAACTATACAACAAAGCACTAAACCAAGCCAAAATACCAAAATCATGGGAAGAAACATACATAACCCTTATTCCAAAAGAAGATACAGACAGGACAATGATAAAAAATTATAGACCAATCTCATTATTAAATTCGGACTACAAAATTTTTTCAACTATATTGGCAGAAAGACTAAAAATAATTCTAAACCAAATGATACATTCGGATCAAAATGGCTTTCTCCCAAAAAGACAAATTCGGAATAATACAAGAATAATAATGAACGTGTTAGAATACTATGAAACCTACTCTAATCAACAATTGGCTCTAATATTTATTGATGCACAGAAAGCCTTTGACAATTTGGACTGGAAATTTTTTATTACACAACTAAAATATATGAAATTCGGCGATAAATTTATCCAAACAATAGAAACCATATACTCCACACAAATTGCAAGGATCCTAATTAACGGCGATATGACTGACTCAATAGAAATTAAAAAAGGCGTAAGACAGAGTTGCCCTCTATCCCCTTTATTGTTCATATTTGCTTTAGAAACCCTGCTAAATCAAATTAGGAAAAACTCTAATATAGAAGGATTGAAAATTAGGAAGGAAGAATACAAGATACAAGCATTCGCAGATGATATGGTTTTCATTCTGGAAAATCCCCAAAGCTCCGGACCCGAAATTATGAAGGAAGTAGAAAGATTCGGAAAGGTGGCTGGCTTAAAAATCAACAAAGACAAAACAAAAATAATAACTAAAAATTGTTCACAGAAACAAGATAAGAAATTAGAGGAACTACTAGGGATTCAAATAACCAAAAAAATAAAATATTTAGGAATTTGGATAACGGCTAAATGTACAACGATAAAGGAAGATAACTACATTAAATTACTACATAAAATTCAAAAATATTTGGAATTATGGTCCAAACTACAAATCTCTTTAATTGGAAAAATAGCCACAATTAAAATGAATATCCTACCTAAATTGCTATATCTATTCCAAACTGCACCAACAAAATTAGGAAATAAATTTTATACAGATTTAGACAAAATAATATTGAAATTTATCTGGTCAGGAAAAAAAGCAAGAATTAAAAAAAAACTATTACATGATAAGAGAATAAGAGGTGGCTTTGGACTACCAGACTGGAAATCATACCATCAAGCAGCAACAATAACTTGGATAAAAGAATGGGTGACACTTACAAATAAAAGAATTCTGACAATTGAAGGGCACGACCTACAAATTGGCTGGCACAACTTTATCTGGGAGGGAAAACATCATATACACAAGTATTTCCAAAGACACCACATCAGAGGAACACTACTGGAAGATTGGCTGGAAATTAAACACAAACACTACATCCAAATGCCCAAATGGATATCTCCTATGGAAGCCCTAATATACCCCAATTTGTTAGACCTGAATAAGAAAATTACTTATAATGAACTACTCGATGAACATAATAACTTAAAAACAAGAGATGATTTGGCACGACAAGGAAAAAAGATTGATTGGTGGCCATATTTACAAATTCAGAAAAAATACAAAAAAGATATATTACAATTTGGTTTCCAGGAAAAAAATCAAGAGTTAGATAAAATCCTATTAGGCCCGGAGGATAAAATAATATCAAAATTGTATAATTGTATTATTAAGGTAAAATTGGAAGAAGAAATAGTAAAAGAGGTAATGATAACATGGGCACAAAATTTCGGCTACAATATTGAATTAGACCTATGGGATCAAATATGGAACCAAAATTATAAAATGACAATGGCCGCATCCTACAAAGAAAATATGTACAAAATGTTCTACAGATGGCACCTACCCCCGGCAAGATTGGCAAAAATGTTTCCACATTTGTCACCGAAATGTTGGAAGTGTAAGCAGGAGTACGGAACTTACTATCACATGTGGTGGACATGTTCAGAAATCAAAAAATACTGGAAAAAAATACAGAAGTGGATTGAAGAGATAACAAAACAAAAGATAGACCTTAAACCGGAAACTTTCTTATTAGGAATAACGAAAACAAAAATAGATAAACCGACTCACTATCTTATACTTCACATAATCACAGCAGCCAGAATATTATACGCACAACACTGGAAAACTGATATAATACCCACTAACACAATGTTAATAACTAAGATCTTAGACTGCGCAGAAATGTGTAGATTAACAATGAAAATACAAGATAAAGAAGACTCAGAATATTACAAAATTTGGGATAATTGGTATAAGTGGATGGAAAATAAACAATAAAATAAACAAATCAATTACTTTAAGGGTGATAATAATCAAATTGAGAAAGACTGATGATAAGCTAGGGATAAAACAAACCAGATATTGAAATGACACGATACGCAAACGCTGTAATAAGTTTATACAATTTTTTTTCTTTTTTTTATTTTTCCTTATTGTATTTATATGTATGTACATATATTTTTTTTGTATGTGTGTATGTGTGTGTGTGTGTGTGTGTGTGTGTCAATATATAGCTCTTTTTTTCTGTATTCATATATTTAGAATACTATTAAATATGAAAATATATAGTAACAAATAAGATGGATTTATGTATAGATACCTATATAAGTATATATATATATATATATGCATACGCCTTTTTTTTACGTTGTTTTTTGTATGGTTTTTTTTCTTCCTTTTGCTTTTGTATTATGTCTTTTCGTATTTTTGTATATTTTAAAACAACTCAATAAAACTATTTTTTCAAAAAAAAAAAGTCTTGTGCGCCCTCGAGGTAATTGCAACTGTAAAATGTCTCTGTTCCCTAGAGATATGAATTTCAAATTGTTAGAAAAGAACTAAAAGCACTGAAAAGAAAAGAAAATGTCTTTGCCCAGTTAGGTCTGGCCAAGCTAGTCTGGGACAAGGAACAGAGTCCAATTTTCTTATTCCTCTCTGTGTTTTTAAGAAAAGCCCAAGTAGGACTTCCAGTTTTGCTCCGACGGCGTCACTGGCGCTCCTCGCGGGGCGTCTTTCCAATTCCCTGTAAAAGCCGCCAGAACAGCTGTCTGGTGGCTTGAAAATCTCTCCCCGGGCAAATGGGAGAGATGAGAGCGAGATAGGTGGGGTAGAGCGCGAAGGATGAGGGCTCCCCAGGCAGCCTGTCTGTTGTTCCGGGAAGTCGGAAACCTCCGCTTAAAGCGGAGCAAGATGCCGTGACCACCGCTGCTTCTACAATGGGGATTATAATTTTTCTAAATTTAAAGAGAGCAGCCAGAGAAAGGCAGGAGTCCAGAAGGGCAAGCATAATAACTGATAACTTTAATTCTAACGCTGGCTTTCACTTCGGAAGCAACAAAGTAGCTTAACAAGGAAGAAGCAACAATATGGCGATTGGAGATTTGGGCGTGGAAGTGAAAGTTATTTTCGTTTTGTTACCAGTTTTGTTACCAGCTTTCCTTTTTCTTACGGAAACCTCTGATCCTGAGAAATGATTTTTTCTCTTTTTGTTTCTTGATTCATTTTACTTTTTTATAAAAGATAAAAGATTAACTGGCTTTGGATTTGGGAAGAACTTTGCTAAGTATAGATCTGGGTTTTTTTTCTTTGGTTTTTTTTTTTTTTTGAAAATACTGAAATGGCTTCTAAACCTGGAAAGACTGTTGTGAATAAAAGAACTGAGTACTCTTCTGGTCATATTTCAAAGATGCAATTTATGCCTGATTTAACACCATCACAGTCTTTAACACCTGAAAGTTTATTTAATACTTTGAAAGTCATGAAAAATGAACTGATTATGGAATTCAATTTAAAAATCACTGAAATAGATTTAAAAATGCAGGCTGCTTTGGAGAAGATGGACATTGTAATATATTTTACTACAAGAGCTTTGCGGAATAGAATTATACAGGCGACCTTCAAGAATAATCTTCAGGTAAATGGTCAGGAAATAATGATATGGAAAGAAATCCCTTCTAAAATGCTTGGTTGATGAGTTAAAAAAACGAAATCTACAATATAAATGGGATGCACCAACAGGAGTGGTGTGAAATTTTGGGGAAAAAGATACCGGCTCAACACAATAAAGAAAGCTACAGAATTCTACATCAACGTTTTAAAGGCTGATATTTCTAAAATTCCAGAGGAAAGAAGCATGAAAATAATTGAGGAGAAGAAGAAAAATCCAGATATATTTGTTCCAGCTGAAACAGCTCCAAAGATTCAAAGTGATTGGCAGAGCCAGACAGATGTTTGCGACGTGGAAAAGGAGACGGAGGATTGGGGTCAGATGGGAGGAGAACCGGCAGATTCAAAATTGTCAAGCGACAGAAGGAGGCAGTGTTGAAGTCTATAGGATGGATGGAAAGATCAACAGGATTGTATTTTTTCCTCTCTTTATATTTTCTATTATTATTATTATTATTATTATTATTATTATTATTATTATTATTATTATTATTATTATTATTATTATTATTATTATTATTATTATTATTATTATTATTATTATTATTATTATTATTATTATATATTATATTTTGAAGTTGATACTTCAACATATTGTAATATTAAGTTATTAATATTGTGTTTGATTCTATGACTCTATGATTAAGTTTAAGCTTTTTAGAGGTATAAGGGGTTACTTTTTAAACTATGGGAATAAACAATTTGATAGAATATTTTAAATATTGAGGTATTGTGATTAGGTATAAACATTTAATGTTTAGTTAATGTTTATGTAATATTTACTTAAGTTTTGTTTTGTTTGAAAGAAATGTTGTGTTGACTGAAAGGGGGAGGAAAGGTTTACCTTTGCTTCTCTCTTATTTTTATTTTTTATTTTTTATTTTTTTATTTTTCTTTTTCATTATTATTAGTTTATAGGTAAATTATATAAAAGACGGAGGTTTAGACATGTAAAGTATAGTTTGAGATGCTGTATGATGTATTAATATAATGTTTTCTCTTTTTTATTATTTGTTAATCTTTCTTTTTAATTTCTTACTTTCTTTATTTTTTATTATTTTTATCCTTCTTCTGATTACATTTTGAAGAGTCTTGAAAAAATTTGGAGTTAAAGATTTTTTTTAAAAAAATGTGGAAATTAAGAACTTGCTTTAATTTAATTTAAATTTATTTTATTGAATATTATGCCCTGTACTTTCTCTGGGATGTCCGGGGGGGAGAGGGGGGAAGGGAAGGGGGTGGCTTGGGGTTAGGGGGGAAGGGGGGGAGAAAAATGAAAAATGTTTGTACTTTGTACTTATAAAACTTTTTGAATAAAAAAAAGAAGAAAAGCCCAAGTTTAAGAGAGAATGTTTTAAGTTAATTTACAGGAAATTTTCATTCTTACATTTACTGTATGTACATGCAAACAGTTTTTAATATTGCTCTTATGTGATGTTTAATGGATGCCAATTCTCTGCTGAGATGGAAATGTCTGTTCATTTTTTTTCAGTGATATCTCCATTTTGTTATAGTTGATTTAACTGCAATACTGATGTGTTGTTTGTTTTCCTCAAACCCTGCCTGCAAGCTATCTACAACGCCCCCCCCCCCAAATCTCTAATCCTTTTACAATGCCTTTCGTGGTAGAATTACCAGCAAAAGGGGGAAGGGACCCTGTTCTTATGTCTTTCAGCCCTGCACACATGACCCTGAAGCCTATTGAAGCAGAGCAAATGGGCTCAGATACTGCCTCCAGTAGAGACATTCCATCCATTTGAGCCAGAATTGGGTTTGAATCTAGTCCTCTAGTCATCACAGCAACCAGATTGGAGCAGAACTTTCCAAGCCTGACTGACCAGCCTTACCACCAAACCTAAGGCCACCCAGCAGACATGAATGAAAGGACCCTGAGATGGACAAATAAAGACCAAAAGTCTATTTTCAATCCCCAGAAGGCAGCTGAAAAGACTAGGGGAGAGGGGGGAAATTCATTGTAAAGTTTTTCTTTCTTTCTTTCTTTCCTTGCTTCATTCAGAGAAATTCACTGTAAAGTTTTTTTTCTTTCTTTCCTTGCTTCATTCACTGAAATTCATTGTAAAGTGTTTCTTTCTTGTCTCATCTATATTGTAATCAGTTTAATGTACTCATGTAAGAATTGTATTGGGAGTGGTTGCCACAGCGAGTTCTGTACACTTTAGATTTCTGTCTAGTGGGAGGGAAATTTGTAGCTGCATACACAAACACACAGAGACACGCCATTCAGAATTAGACTGAGGTTATCCTTTTTCACCTATCTCCACCCAAAGCTGCTTTTAGCTTGCTGGGTTTTTGTTGTTGTTGTTGTTGCTCCTGCTTTGTGGCATTAAAGCCCAAGCAGTCATATCTCCCTGCTAATTCCATGGGGGAAGGGGACAGGTCCCCTCAGGCAATTTCCCCACTTGAAGAGCTAGCAGAAAGGATCTTCAAAACCCAAGCCCTGACTGCTGCCCAGTAAAGCAGGGTATGTTGCACTGGTGGTCTCAGGAGTAGGAGTCCCAGGGCTCATTGTGTGTAATTTTGAAAAAAAAAAAGAAAGGAAAAGAAAAGAAAGGAAAAGCCTGGATTGCACACTGGCTAACCTCAATTTGGACTCACAAATCCTAGATGCACTAAAGTAAGAGCTAGGGCAGGTTCAAGAACCATCCCTTGGAAATGTGCAGCCTGTGATTTCAAGGTAAACCATGGCTGTGGAAATATTATGGGGCCTGTGCTTGCTTGAAACCTGTCTGGGAGCTCACAGAAAGTGTTATCAAACATCTGAATATAATTGGCATGGAAAATTGGATACTATGAAATTTCTTTCAGAACTTTTCCCCTGTTGGCTAGACCATCAAAGCTCTCCTTTTGGGAGCCACTGAAGGAATCCTTCTGCTGCCTCTATCAACGTCCTCCCCCTTGCATCAGAGAAAATTAAAAGCATCCATCAAGTCTCCCTGACCTGATCAATTTGAAGCTTGTGTCAAAACATGTGTCGCACTCACGTGTTTTGAAAAAAAATGAGGGATTGTAGGATGTTAGTACCCACCTCCTCCTAGAAAAATGAAATATCCTAGGAAACATTGAAAAAAGAGAAGAATATGTTTCCCTGAATGAGAAAAAGAGAAACAGGTTTTAAATACAAAGCAGCTTCCTGCAGCTCCCTGCCCTCATCCTTTGCCAATGGGCCATTAAGGACTGGGCCCAGCTCACACATTCCTCCCACCTAGCCTGGAGTCTTCTACATAACAAAGAACCATAATAGGAATCCCAAAGCCTTTTTCATTACACCACATGGGACCTGGGAAGATTACATCAGTCAAGCCTAGGACTTGGGACAGCCCACAAGAGTTGCCCCAGCATACCCCTGGGGGTCTGACAGCCAATGGAATACATTTCTATATAGGAACAGGAAACAGATAGAGAGGGACCCAAGAGAGAGTATAAAGCAAGGAACTCAGCATCTCTTCTTCCCTTTTTTTTCTCTTCACCCACATCTGGAAGCATGTAATCTTTTCTGTACAGGGGCTTATGCCATATGCTCCTGTCCACCATATTAAACCTTCTTTCCAAGCAACTTTCATGAATCCAGTGTCTTTTTCCCCACTTGGAACTGAACCCAGAAGGATATTCCTTACAACAGATTAATAGCTATTTGATCTTAGAATGTTTATCTTTGTAACATTAAACACTTCTGTTTTTATCTTGGGTAAATGCTCTGAGGTTTTTAGATATTATTAAATGTTAATCATATTAATTATAAACCAGAGATGAAAAGCATGTTTTAAATTGGGTTGGCAAACCATTGTTAAAAACCAATAACAGTTTTAGTTGTTGCAGAAGAGATAATTTACCTTGCTTTTCATTCTTGCTAATATTCTCCTGCATGATCGCCAGGGACAGAGCATACTTTAGTGAAGTAAACCATTCCCCCCCCCCCCCATTTTTTTCTTTAACCTTGTTAAGAACAGAAATCTTGATTAGTGCTACTTAAGCACTATCTGCTAGATATTCAAATTTAATAATCTTAAAATTAAAATTTAGGAATCTGTTACTATGACAGGCCAGGGATAATTGCTAACACTTTGGAGGACAGAGGGATCTTGACAGATTTGAACATTGGGCCATAGCAAACAAAATGCAGTTCAGTGATAAGGAAGGTAAGATCCTGCACTTAGGGAGAATGGATGTCCTAGTGGACCACCATTTGAGTATGAGCCAGCAATGTGCTGCGGCTGCCAAAAAGGACCATGTAGTCCTAAACTGCATCAATAAGAAGGATAGCATCAGGATCATGGGAAGTACCACTTTATACTACACTAGTGAGATCACATCTGGAATACTGTGTACAGTTCTTATCACCAAGATAGTTGTAAGTTATGTGAAGAGCAGACATTGTTGCTGCCTTGTTGGCAGTCTTAAGCTCCGTCCCATATTTGTAACACTTGTAAAAGTAAGCACAAGTCCTCATGGATTATTACTATTATTCTAATTGTGTGGCATATTTGCTTTGCAGACATGTAAAAGCTGGAACTGAATTTACATGGGATTATGGTTATAAAGCTGGAAGTATGCCTGAGACAGAGACTATCTGCCAGTGTGGGAGTCTGCAGTGTCGGAAAAAAATCCTGTACAGTTTTTGTATGTATTAATCTAGAACCTGGTGAAATGGGCAGCATACAAATAATGTACTTTAAAATTAAAAAAGGATTGATACGCACAACCTTTTTGGATCAAGGCATCTCTGTCCTATCTACATTTATTAATGGAAGCATCTCATTCCAGTCTAGGGCTGATTTCCGTCACTGTTTTGAGTTTTGAACAGCTTCCTTGGATTTCAGTTTTTAGTGATTTGAGATAGTTGCAAATATATTTTTTGGGATCTCAACTTTACCAACCAAAAAGGAATTGGTAAACCAGATACACTGGTTCCTCAAGGTCAGGTTTAAGATCTGCTGCTGAGAATTTCCATTATATAGTCAAATGTATGAAGTACTGAGTCACATGGACTAACATACTAATATAGTAACAGGCAGCTAGTTTCCTATAGTCGTATTTGTAAATATGGAAATTTTTTTAGCAAGCCATTGGCTATTCCGTGAAATATCCAGTAGAATAACAAAAGTTTGACAGGTATATAATAGCAGCGCACACATGTGAATTATAATCATATCCTGCAATACAGCTTTGCCCCTTCCACCCAAATTCCTGTGGACCCTCATAAGCAAGAAGACCAGACTTGGCTTGGAGTAGCACACCGAAAATTGAGGAAAGGTTAGGACAAAGAACTGGCCATAAAAGACAATAGCTGAAATGTACTCACTGTATTTAATTAACTATATGTATATTATTTTAATATGACATATTGGTCTGTATTTAATTATCTTCTTTGTTATATATTAAAGCTTTACCATTCAGTACCAATTTTTGCAGGAGTCCTAACAGCTTTCACTTTCTTAGTTGTATGACATATTTATCATAAGTCAATTCTTGTGTACAGTTTTGTGTGCTGTAACCTCCTTTTATTTAATTACTTGATTATAACTTGATAGAGTATTGATTCAGCAAATCCTGTCATTCTTACTTTACACTTTACTTGTATGCCAAAGTCCCAAAAACTCTGCCCAGCTAACAAAGAAACAATCTCTTAATTATGTTATATTAGAAGCGTATTCTGATGGGTTTTTGATAATATATATAGACTGTGTAAGAATGGTTTTAATTCCTCTACTTCTCTTCACCTTCAGACTTAGTTCTAGATGTGCCAATAGAACAATTGGCATTTGTTCATCAAACTTCAAAAAATGTTGCAACTCAGCTATTATAATAAATTAACAGAATTTAACAGATTAACAGAGTTGGAAGGGACCTTGCAGATCATCTAGTCCAACCCCATGCCCAAGCAGGAGACCCTATATCTGCCTCTACCTAGGATCGAACTCACAACTTCCTGATTGTGAGGCAAGAACTCTACCTCTAGGCCACAGCAGCTGGGTAATTAATATTAATTACCCTGATTAATATCTCCACTAATCAAGTCATGATATAACCTCTAATTTGCTATTAAGATAGAAAAAAGTCTAATGCTTTGACATCTGTATTTGCTGCCTTAAATAATGTGTAAAAATAATAAAAGACGGGACATAAATAATTAAATAAAAAGGTCCATCTCACCAATGAACCTTAACTGTCAGTAATTTCCATGTAATTTCCATTTCTACATGGAGATATAGGCGGTCTTCAACTTACAACTACAATTGAGCCCGGAATCTTGGTCATTGAGTGAAGCAATTGTTAAGTGAGATATCACATGGCTGCCTCACTCAACAATTGCAATCCTGGCACTTATGGTTGCGGTCATTAAGTGGACAGAGTCCCAGGTAAGGAGTGCAGGGTGGCTCGGTGTTGGGGGAAGACCCTGGGAGGTTCCACTCAGGAACTGAAAACCCTCCCTTCTGAAATCCTGCATGATTTTCAGCCCTTGAGGGAGAGAGACACTAACACACATGCAGGACCTCCCTGACCTGTCTAAAACACCCATACTGTTTATCACTTTGCCTTTCTGCTCTCTTTTGGGTTTTGGCTCCCTCTTGTTTCCAGGTACTTTCCAAAGGATATCATCATTCCTCTCATGCATGGAGAGGAATGTGTTTGGCAGGCTGCAGAAACAGTGCTCAGATCTTCAGGATCCAAGTTCCATTTCTCCACTCTGTCAAAGGAGCTCAGCTCCCTTCTGTGCATTGAAGGGAACTCCTTCTGTGTGCCGCAGAAATGGAGCTCAAATCATCAGGATCTGAACTCTTGTTTCTGCACCCCCATGGAAGAAAGTTATCTATCTCCTCCTGCTTGTGGAAGGGAACTCCTTCCATGGGGTGCAGAAACTGAGCTCAAATCAGGTTTTCGGCTCCAATTCTCCACTCCTTAAGAGGATGTCATCCCTTCTCCGCACACAGAAGGGAACTTGTGTGGGGATGCAGAAACTGAGCTTGAATCATCAGGATCTGAGATCCATTTCTCCACCCCACCAAAAGAATTTAGCTTCCCTCCACAGGCAGCTCTTTCAACCAGCCCGAGATGAGAGAGAGTCCTCTTGATAGATGGCAGTAGCTTTTCAACCTTTCCTGCCAACTCCATTGTTTTCTGGGGAAGCCAGCAGAGAAGATTGAAAATGGTGATCACATGAAGGCACCAGCTGGCAACTGGTCATAAGTGAAAACAGGTTGCCAAGCACCCAGATTATGATCATGTAATGGGGGGGGGGAGTTTTACAAGAGCTGAAAGTGCTTTACAGGCCACAAAGCACTCTCCTATTATACACTATCATAAACTATCAGTTGTAAGTTACAGACTACCTGTATAAAGAATGTTTCTGTGTGGCAAAGCATGTGGCAGTCCCCTGAACCATGGTTCTGGATTGATTAGGGCAATTGTTATTACTGAATGAGTAGCATAAAATGTACGGTAGAATAAGAAAACACTCCAGTTTTTCCATTAGCCATATTTTGCCTTTATTTCTTTTGGGTCCATATTTCCAGTAGCTACTTTTAGAGAAACAAACTGATTGTTAATTTCTTGACTAATTTTTTTAAAAATAATATTTTACTTAAAATATATATATTTCTAGCAGAGCAAGTTCCTATATCACTGGGTCAGCTGCTAGCAACAAAATACATTTTATTTTTAGGAGGTGAGATGAGGTAATTTGAACGTTTAGAATGTAGCTGTTTTATATTTTATACTAAAAAAACCATTTAAAAAATCTTGTCTATGTTTTTTTTCCATTTGGCAAAAATTTTCATTTGTATCTGTCTTAATTATATTTAAGAGAAAACTAAACTTTCATGAATTCATTTATTTTAGTTTAGAAATATGTTTTAACTACAATTCTACTTATTCTTGGCTTTGAATCATTACAAAAACCTCTGGAATGCTGAAGCCAACTTTTCACTAAGCTTATGTTAATAACAATCTTAGTTCTTATGATAATGTGTACAATTATTGTTATGAATGAGTGTAATGAATACATAGGGTGGAGAGTAATCAAATAGAATTATAGGAATCTTACTTGAATGCACCAACACTTCAACTGTAAACTAAATGTGGTTTTCTGAAAATCTGATGCTCCTTTTGTCTTAACTTCATAAGAGGGAATAGATGTAAATACTAGTGATATAATAAGCATATAAAATTTAGTCAAAGCATCTATGAAGCTGATAATGGACCAGAATTCTCTCAAAGTTGGCATGCTCCAGATGTGCTGATTTAACTTTTTAATAGTAATTTTTATTGAGATTTTTAATAGTAAAAACAAATACAAAATAAACTGAAATCTAAAGTAAGAAGTTTAAAAAGTGCAAGAGGAAGAATGGAAAGAATGCAGAGAAGAAGAACAAGGATGTTTAGGGAGTTATGAAGAACAGGAATTAGGTATGTCTAGTCTTGTGAAAAGAAGGATTAGGAGAGACATGATTGCAGTGTTCCAATATTTGAGGGGGTACCACAAAGATGAGGAGTCAACCTATTTTTGAAAGTACCAGAAGGCAAGAGAAGAAACGTGGAAACTAATCAAGAAGAGAACCAACCTAGAGCTAAGAGAAATTTCCTAACAGTGAGAACAATTAACCAATGGAATGCCTTGCCTTCAGAAGTTGTGGATGCCCCATCCATTTAAGAAGAGACTGGGCAGCCACTTGTCTGAAATGGTATAGGGTCTCCTGCTCGAGCAGGGGGGTGGACTAGAAGACCTCCAAGGTCCCTTCCAACCCTGTTATTCTGTTCTTTTTGCATTTTGCAATCTTGGTCAGTGGTGGGTTCCTACCGGTGTGGTCCACTCTATAGCACCAGTAGCGGCCCGCTGGTGACATCACAGTACCGGTGCGGTCGGTTGCCGGTGCCTGGCCGCCGTCATTTTTTTTAAAAAAAATATTTTAATTTTTTTTAAATTTTCTTCTGTGCATGCCCAGAAGCCGAGCTTCCAGCACTGCGCATGAGCTGCCTTCCTACCCCACAGTGAGTCCAAGCAGGGGAGGATGGCTGAGGGAGTGCGTGAGACGCTGAAAGAATGGGCAGCAGGAGCTATCTCCATTCCCCTCCCTTCAGCAGTCCAAGAAGCCACAAATGTGCAGTGATGATCCTAGGCATTTTTGCACATTCGAGGCTTCTCGAGCTGCTGAGGGGAGGGGGAATGGGTGGCAGGACCTATCTCAGTTCCCCTCCCTTCAGCAGTCTGAGAAGCCACGAACACACGGTGATGATCTCAGGCATTTTTGCACATTTGAGGCTTCTCGAGCTGCTGAGTGGAGGGGGAATGGGCGGCAGGAGCCTAGGATCATCGAATGGGGAGAAGCATTCAGGCCGGATGGAGCCTCCTAGAAGAACCGCTGCCGCGGTCTTGCTGCTCCCGCTGCGGGGGGCTGCATTGCGGGTGGGCAATCCCCCCCGCTTCTCCGGCCACTGCTAAGCTCCCGAGGCCCATGCCCACCTAGTCACATGGCTGGCAAGTCATACCCACAAAATAAGCCACGCCCACAGAGTGGTAGTAAAAAAATTAGGAGCCCACCCCTGATCTTGGTATTTAATTCGTTCCAGTGGTGTTGCAGGATTTGGTCTCCCTGTCTCTCCCTCTCTCTCTCTCATTTAGGAATTGCCCATATGGGACTCTGGGTATATACAAATAAAACGTTAAAAACATTTTAAAAATGAATATTAAAATTTAAAACATGCAAAGTTAACATTAAAAGTTAATTGAAGGCAGGGGAAGATCTTCACGACACTAGCCAGCCCCATGGCTGCAGCTCCTCTGTGAGCCCCAAGTGAGATGGCAGATCCAGGTTTTTAGATATTTCCGAAAGGCCAGGAGAATGGGGGACCAACTTGGCTCGGGGGGGGGGGAGAATGTTCCACAGAGGGCAATGGCAGAGAAGGGTCTCTTCTTGACACCAGTCAGAATATTTTAACTGATGGGGACTGCAATATAGCTTCCCTGCCTGATCACGTGACATTTCAAACATTTATTCAGATCCTTTACCAAGCTACTTGTTAGTCAAGTAAAGGCAAGTCCAGGATTTCTGGTCCCAACTGCTCCTTGGCCAAGTCCTTTTCTTGATTTATTTTTTTGTTTTTCCAGTTTAGTATTTCCCCCCTCCCCAATTTTATTATATTCCATACTTTCAACTTCTATTATATTTCTGTCAAGTAAAAGTTGTGGGGATGTTGTTTGTTTTTTGAAATCTTCCTTAACATTTTCTAAAAGTTTAACCATTGGAATCTGTATGTTTTCTAAGTTACTATTCATATTATTTCATAAGTTGCTCAAAAGTTATACCTGGGTTGATAATTTTAACACCTTAGTTTGAATGCTGAAAGAAACTCTTTTTCCTTTTGTCTGGTTCTTTAGTCTCCTGTAGTGTCATTTGCAACATTCAAAGAATCTCAGTTCCTGATATGGATTTAATTCCATCTTGATCATTTCCAATGGGTGTATTATTTAATTATATACTTGTTTTTGAGAACTTACAGCAAAAGTACAAATGTTCCGAATTCTTTTGGTCTCTGATATAATTGGGTCTTTTTTGCCAATTACGTATTTAAATTCTTAAATCTCTGTTGGATAAACCGTGGTTTGGCCCAGCCAAATGGGGCATTTTTCCCTGTTGCAAAGTAGCCAGTTATTACAGAAGGCAGGAAATTGCAAACGTGTTTATTCTGTATAGCAAAAAGAGGTGTGCTCTTGGGACTAAATCACAAATTGAGAGCCCCCAATACACAGATTAGCATTTATGCACTTTTGAAATTTGGCACATATTGTCTTTGAAAAGTAGCAAATTATTTGGTACATCAACCAAACATGACAGGTACAGAGTCCAAAGGATAATTAAAGAATATCTATCTTTATTTTTTATTTTATTTATTATTAATACATGAAATGGATACAAATAAAAGGGGACATTAGGACAAGGACGGTAGGCACGTTCGTGCGCTTATGCATGCCTCTTGCAGACCTATTAGGAATGGGGTGAGATCAATAGTAGATAGTCTAAGGTTAAAGTTTTGGGGGTTGGGGCAGGAGCGGGTTGCTCTCTTACCTCGCTACCAGAGCTCTGCATGCGCATCACCACGTTTGGTGTGCGCACACGCTCGCTACGCATGTGCTCCCCCTCGCGCTATTTTGCTTCCGCATATGCGCAGAAGCAAAATCTCGCCAAAATCTTGCGAGGGGATGCGCGCACGTGATTTCACCAAGATTTTACTTCCACGCATGCATGAAAGCAAAATCTCACTGAAATTGCGCGTGCGCATGTCCCCTCACGAGATTTTGGCGAGATTTTGCTTCCGCGCATGCGTGGAAGCAAAAAAGCCCCAAAATTCGGCACTGGTGTGGCTGCACTCAAATAGCGTCATCTGCTGGCCGCTACCGGTACTGTAGAGTGGGCCACACCGGTAGGAACCCACCACTGGTTTGGGGAAGAAACCACAGTGTCAGGTAATGTATTCCAGGCATTGACCACTCTGTTGCTGAAGTCGTATTTCCTGCAATCAAGTTTGGTGCTGTTTACCTTAAGTTTGTATCTATTGTGTGCTCGTGTATTGTTGTGGTTGAAGCTGAAGTAGTCATTGACAGGTAGGACATTGTAGTAAATAATTTTATGTACTATGCTTAGGTCAGACTGAAGGTGGCATAGTTCTAAGTTGTCTAAGCCCAAAATTTCAAATCTGGTAGCATAAGGTATTCTGTTGTGAGTAGAGGAGTGGAGGACTCTTCTCGTGAAATATCTCTGGACTCTCTTAATTGTATTATTGTCTGCTATGCAGTGCGGGTTCCAGACAGATGAGCTGTAGTCGAGAATTGATCTAGCAAATGTTTTGTATGCTCTGGTTAGCAGTACAATATTACCAGAGAAGAAGCTACGCAAGATTAAGTTAACAACTCTTAATGCTTTTTTTGCAATGTTGTTGCAGTGGGCTCTGGCATTTAGATCATTAGAGATGAGTGATAGCAAGAGGTCTAGGCAGTAAATAAATCTTACCACTTAAACAGCAATTTAAAGCAGTACAAACAAAACCACAGAAACCCACAGCACAGCAATGCATGAAACAGAAACTTCATATAGCCAATCCTCCCGCTTCCCACCACAATGCCAGTGTCCCAATAGAAATATATGGGACCTGACATGTTGAGAAAAGAGAATTACTCTTATCAGAGACGAAATGAATCTTTTCCTGGAACTCTGACATTGCCAAAATAAACCGCATTATAATTCTAATGAATAAGATATTTATTTCTTATCAAAAATAGTTAATTACATACTGGCTATATAAAAGAGATCTTGCTTCGTCATGAAGCATAGTACAAAAGGAAAGAATGGAATGTACACATGCGTACTAGGAACATTAATCACGTGCTCAGGAATAAACCATTATATTTGATAGGGATGCATCTCACTGCATATACATGTAACAGGCAATATAAAATCACTGCGTGACACCCCTTCTTTGTCTGTTGGATGGATATGCTTATATCACTCTACACACATCAGATATGTCAAAGATTCATGTCTTGCTGCCGGTAACGGCTTGTTCAGGATGTCAGCTATCTGATATTCTGTTGGCACATATTCTAACTTAATGAAACCTTGTCTTACTAAATCTCTAACATTTTTATAACGAATGTCAATGTGTCTGGACCTAGACCCTGTGAAACGTGTTTCTGAAATATAAACAACTGATTGATTATCCTCCATCATGGTGATTGGGCTTCTTCGGTTTGGTCCAGATATCTGTAACTAAAGAATAAAACCACGTTAACTGGTTACTAGCATCAGAAATGCACGCATATTCCGCCTCTGTGGAAGAACAGGAAACAAAACTCTGTTTTCTCACGTTCCAATGAACGGGACATCCATTCAGGTACATTATGAAACCTGATGTGCTTTTTCTTGATTCCTTATCGCTTGCCCAGTCAGCATCTGCATAACAATACAAGTCAGCAAAATCAGAATGTGTAGGTTCTAGCTTTAATTTCATGTGTTGAGTGTATTTTAGGTATCTCAGTAGCTTCTTAATACATGACCAGTGGAATTCTGTGGCTTTGCCTACATGTTGTGACAACAAATTGACACTAAGTGCTATGTCTGGTCTAGTCCAACCACTAATGTATAGTAGTGAACCAATTACTGAGCGATAAAGTGTTTGATCCTTGAACTCAGGACTTTGTTCATCTTTCAGATTACAAAAATCTGTTTGCATAGGAGTGTGTGTCGGTGTAGCATCTTGCATGTTGCAATAGTGTAGGAGTTGTTCTATCTTGGCTTGTTGTGAGAGGCTAAACCCCTTCTGTGTCTTTTCAATCTGTACACCTAAATAATCATTGATGTGACCTAGTGACTTCAATGTGAAGAATCTCTTCAGACCTGAAACAAAAATTTCACTCATTTGTTTGTTAGGACCAATGTAAACAATATCATCTACATAAACAAGAACAATTTCATATGCATCCCTAAACCTTTTTGTAAACACGCATTCATCAGTTTCGGACTTAATAAAGCCCATTGAATTTAGTTTGTCTTTGAGACAGTTATACCACATCAAACCTGATTGTTTCAGACCATAAAGACTTTTGTTGAGAATCCACGTGTCCCCTTCTCGGCCACGGAGGTCGTCACGAAATCCGGGGGCGCACTTCACGTAGATTTCTTCATCTAGGTCTGCATGTAGATAGGCAGTTTCAACATCAAATTGGAAAACTTCAAGTCCAAGAATGGAAGCTGTAGTTAAGGCTATTTTCACACTTTCAGTCCGCACTGTAGGTGAGTAAGTGTTTGTGTAATCATCAGGATAACTTTGTGCGAAACCTTGTGCTACTAGTCTTGCTTTGTATAATAGTTCACCATCTGGTTTTTGTTTGATTTTGTACACCCATCGTGTTCCAATGACTTTCTTGTTTTGAGGAGGTGCTGCAGGTGTAAATACCTTAAGGTTCTGGAGACTGTCCATCTCAACTTGCATGGCGGTGTGCCATTTATCTTGTTCATCTTGTGGAAGATATTTGATTTGAGCATAAGTCTCTGGTGGAAGTGTAACATTACAGACCAATGGTGGTGGTCTGTTTGTGCATTGCAATGTATATTTCTTTGGAGGAATACCTTTTGTAGTTCTCTTGGAACGTCTTGGAGCGGTTGTCCAATCTTCTTCTTCTTCCTCATCTCCATCGTTGTCGCTAGCATGAGCGTCCGCGGCAGGTGAAGATGGAATGTTGGATGTATCATCTCTAGGAAAATAAACTCCAGGATCATTAGAATGTATTTTGGACCAATCTGAATCTTCTTCAAAGTTAGCAGAATTAGAAATTGTAATCATATTGTTAGAGTCAATGAATTTTCCCCATTTCGAATTGTCATCAATGCCCATATATCTCAGTCTTTTAGTAATTTGGCCACCTTTTCTTCTTCGCGCTAATGGAATGTTCACCATTGCATATGAACCAAAAATGTGTAAATTAGAAAGATCTGGCTGGTAGCCATGCAGCATGTAGAAAGGTGTTTGGTCAATCACACTACTCCAAGTGCGATTAACAAGGTAGTTTGCATACTTAAGTGCTTCGCCCCAAAATGAATGTTTCAGATTAGCATCTTCTAGAAGGCAGCGCATCATGGTTTGGAGAACGCCTTGCCGTCTTTCTACCACTCCGTTGTGAGCCGGCGTAAATGGGGCAGATGTTTGGTGAATGATACCGTTTCTGCGCATCCAGTCCTGGAAACGTTGTGACATGAACTCGGAACCACGATCACTCTGGATTCTGCGGATCTTCACCCCATGCTGATTGTAGATTTGAACTGCAAAGTCTTTAAAGGTCTGAAACGATTCAGATTTCTCTCTCATAGGAAAGACATAACCATATCTAGAATGATTATCAACAATAGTTAAGAAATACTTTTTACCGCCAATAGTTGGGCCATAAGGACCCACAATATCAGTATGAACCAAATCAAAAATGCGTGTTGACTTACGTATAGCATGTCTTGGAATGGCTGCTGCCTTTGATTTTGCCTTTTTGCAAACAGCACAATCCAAATGTACCTTACATCCTTTGAAATTCAAACCTTGGGCAAACAATGGCATGCGCTTTAGGACGTCAAAACTGGCATGCCCCATTCTCCTGTGCCATTTATGTATACAGTTGTAATGTAAGGGTCTGCCTGTAAGAGAATTAACAAGGTTAACATTCGAATTAGGAACCTTAGGTTTGCTTTTAGGAGTCAGTGAGGCAATCACAGGATCTCTCTCTTGGACAGCTCTCTCTGGGCCTGCATTGCCATTAATGGAAGGTATTATACTTGCTTGTTTTTGAGGCTCAGGTTTTGGCCTTAAGTAGAAGACTCCAGCAATCACAATTGTGTCTGCAACAATCATACTATTCTTAACAATGTAGCTTGCGTTCTTAAAATGATGAATCTGAAAATCTAAAATATTGATTAAATGGGTATAACTAAGCAAATTAAAAGCTGCAGCAGGAACATAATAAACATCTGGAACCAATGTATCTAACTCTTCAATGTAGACAGTTCCTTTTCCTTCGACTTTGCAAGGACGTTCAGTGAATGTATAAAGTTCACGAAGTTCTGGTTCTGGTGCATGCATTTCTTTGAAAAGGTGCTTTTGGTAAGTAATGCTAATTGAGGCACCTGAGTCCAAAGTCCACAATAAATGTCTATCATATTGCTGACAGGGTTGGACAGCTTGTGTGATGGCAAGAGTGGCATATGGGCCAAATGGGTCGCGCCTTGGACCTGGGCGACGTTGGCTGCCACCTCTGCTTCTGCTGCCTCTTGAGACTGTTCCTCTGGGCTGGGATGCACTTCTCCTGTAGGCTGTGGCTCTGGGTTGATACTGATCACTAAAATCTGTTCCTCTGGGCTGGACAGGATATTGAGTGCGTTGCAATTTAAGACAATCTCTGCTTGTGTGACCTACACGATCACAATATTGGCAACGTAGCAATCTTGGAGTGTATCTCCTCTTTGGGGGTCTTCTATTTGGAAGACGTGTTGCAGCTAGGGGGCGTTGCAAATGTGAGGCTTGAGGAATTGCCTGTGGACCCACTTGGGGTTGAAGAGGAGGCGGCAAAGTAGCCTGCACTGGAGCAGGTGGTGGTGCCTGGACTGGTTGTTGCTGAGGTGCAGCAATAGGTAGTAGGGCTGGAGCAGGCAAAAATTGGGCTGCCACAGCTGGTGGTGGCCCTGGAGCAGGCACAGGTTGGGCCCCTGGTGCTGGAGTAGGAGCTGGCAAAAAAAATTCCTCTTGAGATGTTTTTCTTTCTTCACCCGGCTGGTCGGGGAAGGATAAAAATTCTTTCTCCGGAGAAGACATTCTTAATTAGATCAAAGTTTCACTTCAAAAACGGCCAGAAACATTCTTATCTTTCTCTTACTAGGCTAAACGCAATAAATCTGTCAGAATTAATTAAGGTCCAGGACCAATCCGTCTGCTATCATGTTAGAAGGAGAATTACTCTTATCAGAGGCGAAATGAATCTTTTCCTGGAACTCTGACATTGCCAAAATAAACCGCATTATAATTCTAATGAATAAGATATTTATTTCTTATCAAAAATAGTTAATTACATACTGGCTATATAAAAGAGATCTTGCTTCGTCATGAAGCATAGTACAAAAGGAAAGAATGGATTGTACACATGCGTACTAGGAACATTAATCACGTGCTCAGGAATAAACCATTATATTTGATAGGGATGCATCTCACTGCATATACATGTAACAGGCAATATAAAATCACTGCGTGACATGACACAGCCCCTCTCCTTCTATACAAAGCTTCCTAGCTAACTTAACTATAATAACCCAAGGAGAGTTAGCAGATTCTAACTAATTTATTTGCAACAGGAAGAGGGACCAGCCTCGTTTCCAGTGCTGTCCTGGTTCAGGATACCACATGTTTTTTTTGATAAGGCTATCACTAGCCGCCTGGAATTTTAGGGCAAGGAGAAGCGGCCCAAAGGGAAAACATTTAAGAACAGAAGTGAGCAAAATGAAGGTTTTTCGACAAAATGGGGATTCTGTGACTAAAACTAGCAACAGATCTCCAAGGTCCCTTCCAATCCTAATTTTCATATTTACAACCCCTCCCCCTCTCCACAGGGAGCGGCCCTTGGAGTGCTTGTGGCAATTTCACAAGAAGAGTCCTACACTCCCCTGTTCGCAACAGAATACCTTATGCCACCAGACTTGAAATTTGGGGCCTAGAAAATTTAGAACTACGCCTCCTTTGATCTGACCTAAGTGTAACACACAAGATTATCTGCTAGAATGTCCTACCTGTCAATGACTACTTCAGCTTCAACCGCAAGAATTCACAAGCCCACAATAGATACAAACTTAATGTAAACCGCTCTAAACTTGATTGCAAAAAAATCGAATTCAGCAACAGAGTGGTCAATGCCTGGAATACATTACCTAACTCTGTAATTTCTTCCCCGAACCCCCAAAACTTTAACCTTAGACTCACCCCATTCCTAAGAGGTTTGTAAGGGGCATGCACAAGCGCACTAACATGCATCCCTGTCCTAATGTCCTCATGTTTTCGTAAAATATCATGTACTCATAATAACCATGCTTGTACATCTTATATATTCACAATCATGTTTATGATTGTCTGTAATCGTATACATGCTTGACAAAATAAATAAATGAAATAAAGAAATAAAATTGCTCTTGCTCTGCTTCCCCGGAGAGCTTCCGCAGCACCGGTTAACTTGCCGGCCTTTTGCTGATTACCGTGGCCGTCTTGCCTCTTGCACACAGTGCACTGCCTCCCTCACACACACACTTTGTGCCAGTTGTTCTTACTCCGCCAGCAGACTTTTGAAATCTAGCCGTGCATTGCTCTTCTTCCACGACCATGTTTTGCCTTGTCCCGCATTTGGTCGCTGCTGCCTCCCTTACGAGATGCAACGCATCCGCCCCCGTGACCGAGGATATTAGAAGTGAGTGGCGCCCTCCGCTCTCCTGAAGGTGGTTTGCTCTGTGCCGTAGCTTGTTCACATTGTAACGAAAGCTTCCGCTGACAGATAGCTGCCGGGAAGCCACTGGACTCCACCTACCGCTTCCTGGAAGGCTCAGTGTTGCTCGAGGTGTCATGGTGCCAGCCTGCTTTCTCTTCCAGGCGCTCTAAGGCCTTGTCACATAGAAGCGAAAGAAGGCAGGGCCTGCGGCTGGGAGCATTTCCCTTGGGAAGCAGCTCTTCTCTGGACCCTCATGCTGGGGTCGCCGGGCAAGCAGAGAGGCCGCCCCAAGAGCTGCTCTTTCCCGGGCACCTTCAAGTTCGCCGCTTCTCTTGCTTCGGGTCTCTCGGCTAACGGTAAGGGCTGGGGAATGAAGGCGGCAGTCTGGGTGTCTCTTCGCAGAGCATTGGCTTCCTCCCCGGCACTGGGAAAAGGCTTAAATCCCCCGCTCCTGGCTTTGTGCAGGTCTCTGGGAAGGTCCATTTTAGCATTCCGCTTCTGGCTTTGTTCAGCTGCTGCCGCCCTTGTCTGTGGGCTGGCAGCGTCTCCGGCCGCTTAGCTCCTCTCGATGGGACTCAGCCAGGCAAAACCTCCCGAGAAGAAGGTATTCGGCCTTAGCCTTTCCTCCTTCCCTGATGCTTCCACCTTCATGCATAACTTGTATTTGCAGCGGGCCCCTCGTCCGTTAAAGAATTTATACTGTCGAGATGAGATTTGCTTCACGTGAATAACTTTCATGAGAGTCGTGCTAACTATTACCAATCCCGGCATTGTTTTCAATTGGTTACAGATGTCCTGCTTTAGTACACTCTTATTGCATCTGCAGATTCTCGCCCAGCCACCTTGTTTAGGGTGACTCCCTCCCTCCTTGCTAAAGGGGGGAGCGAGGAACACTTGCAAGGTAGAGCTGAGGAATTCGCGCAGTTTCTGACGGATAAAGTCACTCAGATCCAGTCAAATCTGGACTCTGGCTGGCAGAGCCCATTGAGTTGACAGGGGCGAGTCTTAGTCCAGTGTTGTGGGAGGAGTTTGAGCCTCTCCCTCCTGATGACGTGGACAAGGCCGTGGATGCGATGAGCTCTTCCACCTGTTTATTGGACCCGTGCCCCTCCTGGCTGGTTTCGGCCAGCAGAGAGGTGGCATGTGGCTGGATCCAGGTGGTGGTCAACGCTTCTTTTAGGGAGGGATCCGTACCGCAGCCTTTAAAGGTTGCGGTGATGAAACCCCTCCTTAAGAAGCCTTCCCTGGATCCAGCGGATTTGAAGAACTTTTGTCCGGTCTCCAACTTACCTTTTATAGGTAAAGTTGTGGGGAAGGTGGTAGCTTTTCAGCTTCTTCGGCTATTGGAGGAAACTGATCATCTAGATTCCTATCAGTCGGGTTTCAGGCGCAGCTACAGTACAGAAACTGCCTTGGTCGCCCTGATGGATGATCTCTGGTGAGCCTGGGATGGGGGTAATTCCTCCATCCTGGTGCTACTTGACCTCTCAGCAGCTTTCGATACCATCAACCATGGTATCCTTCTGCATCGTCTTGGCAAGTTGGGAGTGAGAGGCACTGTTTTACGGTGGTTCTCCTCTTATCTCACCGACAGGATGCAGTCGGTGTTAGCAGGAGGACAGAGGTCGTCTCCAAGGCCCCTGACTTGTGGGGGCCCTCAGGGTTCGGTCCTCTTGCCCATCCTGTTTAACATTTACATGAAACCGCTGGGGGAGATAATCCGTAGACACGGGGTGAGTTTTCAACAGTACGCTGATGACACCCAGCTGTACATCACCACCCCGTCTCAATTCAGGGAGGCAGTCGATGTAATGTGCTGATGCCTGGACAATGTTAGGACCTGGATGGGGAGAAACAGACTCAAACTCAACCACGACAAGACTGAGTGGCTCTGGATATTGCCTTCTAAGGACCATGTCGACTGTCCCTCCTTGGTTCTTGAGGGAGAAAAATTAACTCCCTCGGAACGGGTTCGCAATTTGGGAGTCCTCCTAGATTCACAGCTAAAATTAGATCAGCACCTTGCAGCTTTGCCTAGGGGGGCTTTTGCACAGGTTTGCCTGGTGCACCAACTGCGACCATACTTGGAGAAGGAGACTCTACTCACAGTCACTCATGCTCTTTTTTTTATTAAAAAGTTTTATTAGTACAAAGTACAAACATTTTTCTCCCCCCCTTCCTCCTCCACCCTTCTCACCCTTCTTACCCTCCCCTCCGCCCCCCGGAAAAAGCACAAGGTATAATTTCAAAAAACATAGAACTAAAATATGCTAAAAAGTTATTAATACAAAAAATTTTCTAATTCTTAACTCCTTATTACTCAAAACCTTTAAAACATAATCAAAAAATTAAACATTTATCATTAATAAACTATTTGGACCTTCTTAATCTGATACTTTTTTTGAATATAATCAGTGCACCTGTTCCATTCCCATATACAGTATATCTTTCATTTGAATAATCCTTAAGATATAATGAAATTTCTGCCATTTCAGCCAAATGTGTAACTTTTAATGTCCATTCTTCAATAGTAGGTGTATCTTCCTTCTTCCAATACTTCCAATACAATTCTTCCAATACAATTCCTAACAGAAAGGAAGCAGCAGGTGAAGCTAGGCAAAATCACATCAGATACCTGTACAATTAGCACAGGCCCCCCCCAAGGCTGTGTACTCTCACCACTTCTCTTCTCTCTATATACCAATGACTGCATCTCAAACGATTCATCTGTTAAACTACTGAAGTTTGCAGATGATACAACAGTGATTGGCCTCATTCGAGACAACGATGAAACCGCATACAGACAGGAGGATGAACAACTAGTCTCATGGTGCGACCGGAACAATCTGGAACTGAACACATTCAAAACCGTAGAAATGGTGGTAGACTTCAGAAGAAACCCTCCCATCCTACCACCTCTTACAATACTAGACAACACAGTATCAACAGCAGAGACCTTCAAATTTCTAGGTTCCATCATATCTCAAGACCTAAAATGGTCATCTAACATCAAAAACATCATCAAAAAAGCACAACAAAGAATGTTCTTTCTGCGCCAACTCAGGAAGCTCAAACTTCCCAAGGAGCTGCTGATACAGTTCTACAGAGGAATCATTGAGTCTGTCATCTGCACCTCTATAACTGTCTGGTTTGGTTCTGCAACCCAACAAGACAGACACAGACTTCAGAGGATAATCAGAACTGCAGAAAAAACAATTACTGCCAACCTGCCTTCCATTGAGGACCTGTATACTGCACGAGTCAAAAAGAGGGCTGTGAAAATATTTACTGACCCCTCGCATCCTGGACATAAATTGTTTCAACTCCTACCCTCAAAACGTCGCTATAGAGCACTGCACACCAAGACAACTAGACACAAGAACAGTTTTTTCCCGAACGCCAATACTCTGCTAAACAAACAATTCCCTCACCACTGTAAAACTATTCACTAGGCTGCATTACTATTACTATTAGTTTTTCTCATCGTTCCTATCACCCATCTCCTCCCACTTATGACTGTATGACTGTAACTTGTTGCTTGTATCCTTACGATTATTTCATATTGATTGTTTCCTGATTGCTTACTTGAACCCTATGACAACCATTCTTGACAAATGTATCTTTTCTTTTATGTACACTGAGAGCATATGCACCAAAGACAAATTCCTTGTGTGTCCAATCACACTTGGCCAATAAAGAATTCTATTCTATTCTATTCTGTACTGTGCCACCAGTAACCTGGCAGCTGTTATTAGATTCAAAACCAAGTTAGTCTCTGTAACAGGCCATGGACCTAACCCAGTTAGTTCATGGCCCCACACGAGGGAGGACACACTCTAGACTTGATTTTTGTCTCTGGCCAGTGGTTGAATGGTCTTGATATAGGGGATGTAGTCATTAAACCCTTGTCATGGTCAGATCACTCACTCCTTCACCTAGACCTCCATACCGCTTCCCCACGCCGCAGGGAGGCGGAACCAGTTAGATGGGTCCGCCCCAGGCGCCTGATGGACCCGGACAGGTTCCAGACGGAGCTTGGGCCACTTCCTGATGATCTAGCCCTCAACTCGGCCGAGGACCTGGTTGCCGCCTGGGACAGGGCGGCCGGTGGGGCCTTGGACCGAGTTGTGCCTTTGCGGCCTCTGACTCGGCTCCGATCCCGCTCGGCTCCCTGGTTTACTGAGGAGCTGAGGGAGATGAAGCGCCGGAAAAGACGCCTAGAGAGCGGTTGGAGGGCCAGTCTCTCTGAATCTGATCGAACACTGGTAAGGTCGCATATTAAGACCTACCTAGTGGCGATAAAAGCGGAGAAATCGAAGTATTTTTCCGCTCTTATCGCGTCATCAGAGAATCGTCCAACAGCCCTGTTCAGGGTGACCCGTTCCTTACTCCATCAAGAAGCGCGGGAGGATCCCCTGGAAGGCAGGGCTGAGGACTTTGGACGATATCTACATGACAAAATCGCTCAGATTCAGGGGGAACTGGACTCCAACTGGGTGGATACGGACGCGGTGACAGGGAATAGTCTTGAGAACGTTAGCTGGGAAGAGTTTGACTCGGTGACCCCTGAGGATGTGGACAAGATTCTGGGGAGGCTCAGTGCAGCCACATGTTTATTGGACCCGTGTCCCTCCTGGTTAGTGCTGGCTACCCAGGAGGTTACACGAGGCTGGCTCCAGGGAATTATTAACGCCTCTTTGGGGGAGGGTTACTTCCCCACAGCTTTGAAAGAAGCGGTAGTGAGGCCTCTCCTCAAGAAGCCCTCCCTGGACCCAGCAATTTTAGCTAACTATCGCCCTGTCTCCAACCTTCGCTTCGTGGCGAAGGTTGTTGAGAGTGTGGTCGCACGACAGTTTCCCCAGTACTTGGAGGAATCATCATACCTAGATCCGTTCCAGTCGGGTTTCAGGGCCGGGCACAGCACGGAAACGGCATTGGTCGCATTGGTTGATGATCTCTGGAGGGCTCGGGACAGGGGTTGTTCCTCTGTCCTGGTCCTATTAGACCTCTCAGCGGCTTTTGATACCATCGACCATGGTATCATGCTGCACCGGCTGGAAGAGTTAGGGATAGGGGGCACCGTTTTTCGTTGGTTCTCCTCCTTTCTCTCCAACCGGTCGCAGTTTGTATTGGCAGGGGGGCAGAGGTCGTCCTCGAGGCCTCTTACATATGGAGTGCCCCAGGGGTCGATTCTCTCGCCCCTTCTGTTCAACATCTATGTGAAGCCACTGGGTGAGATCATCCGTGGCTTTGGGGTGAAGTACCATCAGTACGCTGATGATACACAGCTGTACATTTCCACCCCAGGCCACCCCAATGATGCCCTTGAAGTGATGTCCCAGTGCCTGGAAGCTGTGCGGATCTGGATGGGGAGAAACCGACTCAGGCTCAACCCTTCCAAGACGGAGTGGCTGTGGTTCCCAGCGTCTCGATATAGTCAGATGATTCCATCTCTGACTATCGGGGGTGAGTCTCTAGCCCCCGCCGAAAGGGCTCGCAATCTGGGTGTCCTCCTGGATCCACAGCTGTCCTTAGAGGACCATCTGACAGCTGTGACCAGGGCGGCCTTTTATCAGGTCCGCCTGATACGCCAGTTGCGGCCCTTTCTGGATCGGGATTCCCTGTGCACAGTCACCCATGCCCTGGTCACGTCGCGTCTGGACTACTGTAATGCTCTCTACATGGGGCTCCCCATGAAGAGCACCCGGAGGCTCCAACTGATCCAGAATGCGGCCGCGCGGGTGGTTTCGGGGGCTAATTGGCGCTCCCATATAACACCCCTCCTGCGCGAGCTGCACTGGCTTCCGGTGGTCTACCGGGTGCGCTTCAAGGTGCTTGTTACTACCTTTAAAGCGCTCCATGGCATTGGACCCAGGTATCTCCGAGACCGCCTGCTGCCACAAACTGCCTCCCATCGACCAGTGCGCTCCCACAGAGAGGGCCTCCTCGGGGTGCCATCAGCCAAGCAGTGTAGGCTGGTGACGCCCAGGGGGAGGGCCTTCTCTGTGGGAGCACCCACCCTCTGGAATCAGCTCCCTCCAGACTTAAGGACAATTCACAACCTGTCCACCTTCCGCCGTGCCCTCAAGACACATTATTTTTATCAAGCCGGGCTGGTGTGAAAAAGTTTTTGGGTTTTTTTTAAATTTTTTTTAAAGATTTTACTAAATTTTAATTGTATTAAATTAGGGCCATATTGAATATTTTATTTTAAATGTATTTTAATGTTTTTTACTTGCCTTAATTGTATTTTAATGTTTTTTACTTGGCTGTTCACCGCCCTGAGTCCCCTGGAGAAGGGCGGTATATAAATTTAATAAATAAATAAATAAATAAATAAACAGAACAATCCGTGATTATTCCCAACAAAAAGAACTGTGGTGTGAACTTGATCTTTTTCTTTCAAATATTTTGTATAATCCACCATATTTTTATCCAAAAAGCCTTGATTTTTTTTACAAGTCCACCATATATGAAAATATGTAGCATCCTCACATTCACATCTCCAACATTTAGGTTGTAAAGTTGGGTACATACAAGCTAGGTTTTTTGGGTCTAAATGCCATCTGTAAAACATTTTATAAAAGTTCTCTCTTAAATTTTGAGCCTGTGTGAATTTAACATTTCTAACCCATATCTTTTCCTATGTTTCCATCATTATAGATTCTCCAATATTTTGAGCCCATTTTATCATACAATCCTTAACTAATTCTGTTTCTGAATCTAATTCCAGTAAAATGTTGTACAATCTTTTTATATGCATTGGGCCCTTATTTTTTATTTGTAATATCAAATTATCATCATTCTTCAAGATACCAGTTTTTTGATCATCTCTCCATCTAGCCTGTAATTGTCCATATTGAAACCAAGTTCTGATTATTCCTTCTTCTCTTAATTTCTCCATTGGTTTTCTAATTCTTTTTTGTAATCTAATTCCTTCTTCATGAAGAAGTTCTTTGTATGTAATCTTATCTGATTTTTGCTCTAAATTTATATTTATATTTTCAATCACGTGTCTGGTACTGTCCATAAAGGTAACTTATGGTTTAATTTGCATTAGTACTTTTTCCAGACACGCAATAAAGCATTTCTTAATATATGACTCTTAAAAGCATTATCTACTTTTTTATCATACACTAAATAGGCATGCCACCCATAAATCAAACCATATCCTTCAATATTTAATACCCTGTCTTCTGTCAAATTAATCCAATCAGTAATTGCTGAGAGAGCTGCTGCTTCATAATACAATCTTAAATTAGGCATTTTAAGACCACCTCTTTCATGTGTATCTTGCATTATCTTCTGATTTACCCTCGGCTTCTTCCCTGCCCAAATAAATTTATTTATACCCTTTTGCCATTCCTTCAAATTTTCATCTTTTTTAAGTATTGGTATCATTTGAAAGAGAAATAAAAATCTTGGTAAAAGATTCATTTTGACTGCAGCTATCCTACCCAGGGGTGAGATGCTCACTTAACCAGACCGGTGCGCTGCTCCGCGGGCCTTTATGCTTTGTGTGCGCACGCACACGCTACGCACGCGCGCCCCCTTGCACGATTTTGCTTCTGCGCATGCGCGGAAGCAAAATTGCGCCAAAATCTCACGAGCGGACACGTGCGCGCATGAGATTTTGGCGTGATTTTAATTCCGCGCATGCGCAGAAGCAAAATCTCACTGAAATCTCTCGCACGTGCGCGTCCCCTCGTGAGATTTTGGCGCGATTTTGCTTCCGCGCATGCACAGAAGCAAAATCGCCCAAAAATTCACGAAAAAAAGATGGCAACGCGCGCGACTGCCTGGTAGAGATGGTACCGGAGCAGTCGCATGCAAATTGGGTTATCGGCGGGTCCCTACCGGAGCTACGCACTGGACCACACCGGTAGGAACCCACCCCTGATCCTACCCAGCAAAGACAATTGCAATTTTTTCGAGTTTTCCATGTCTCTCTGTATTTTTAGCCATAGTGGTTCATAATTATGTTGATATAATTTCATGTTTGTGGACATAATATAAATCCCTAAGTATTTAATCTTTTTGACTATCTCAAAACCTGTTACCCTTTCTATTTCTTCTTCTTGGCTTCTTGTCATGTTTTAAGCTATTATTTTTGTTTTAGCTATATTTATTTTAAAACCAGGTACTTGTCCATATGAGTTAATTATGTCCATCAAAGTTCTAGTGGATTGTAATGGTTGGGTTAAAGTAACAACCAGGTCATCCGCGAATGCTCGTAACTTATATTCTTCCTGTCTGATTTTTATTTCCTTTATTGTATCAAGATCTCTTATTTTACTAAGTAATATTTCCAGAGTCATAATAAACAATAAGGGAGACAAGGGACAACCTTGTCTTGTTCCCTTTTCTATATTAAAGGCATCTGTTAGTCCACCATTAATTATTATTTGCGCTGTTTGTTTTTGATATATCGCCCTAATGGATTGTGCAAAATAGTCTCCAAGTTGTAACTTTTCTATTAATTTTAATAAAAACTGCCATCAAAGGCTTTCTCAGCATCCAAAAATACTAATACTGCGGGTACCTGGTTGTTGCTTCCCAAGTACTCTAATAAATTAACAATTTGTCTAACATTAGTCTTCATTTGTCTACCAATTAAAAACCCCGGTTGATCATGATGAATCATCTGTTGCATAACTATCATTAATCTATTTGCTAAGATTTTAGCAAAAAATTTATAGTCTATATTTAAAAGTGAGATCGGCCTATAATTTTTTGGATCTGTATGGTCTTGACCCTCTTTTGGGATCAGAGAAATAAAAGCAGTCTTCCATGTTGGAGGTACATTACCTCCCTGTTGAATATTATTAAACAATTCCTTAAGTGGTTCCACCATTTCTTCCTGGAATTTTTTATAATAAACCGCTGTTAAACCATCTGTCCCCGGGGCTTTACCCACTTTTAACTGTTTAATTATCAATAAAATGTCCTGTGAAGTTATCAATTGATTTAAAGTATCCCTCTGCTCGTTAGAGGTTATATAAATCTTCTGTTTCTGCAAATAATTATCTATATCCTCTTCTTTAACTTTGCCACCAGTATATAATCCTGAATAGAATTCTAAAAAGGATTTTGTAATAAGTTCTTGTTCAAAAACTTCTTTAACCTTATATTTTATTCTTTCAATAATTCTTGATTTCTGCTTCTTTCTTAGCATGTATGCTAGCCATCTACCTGGTTTATTTATTGCCAAAAGTGTTAAATTTAGCATATTGTAAATTAGTTGCCACTTGATCTGCCATTAACATATTAAATTGACCTTTTAATAAATTAATTGTCTCCTTAATTTTCTTTTATGTTGGATTAGAAATTAAAGCCCCTTCTTGTCTTTTGATCTCCTCTTCTCATTCTTTCCTTTTTTCACCTTTTTTCCTTCTATATGTATTATCCAAATATATTAAAATACCTCTCATGTAAGCTTTACTTGCATCCCAAACCATCTCCATAGAAGTGCCCTTCTGTATATTAATAACAGAAAAATCTTTCATTAATTTTTTACACTCCTTCACATTATCTTCATATCTAAACAAATTATCATTTAGCCTCCAAGACCTTCTAGGTCCATTTCCATACTCCAATTCCAACCAAACCGGGCTATGATCTGTCAATGTTCTTGAACATATCTTCATCTTCCTTACCCTAGAAAGAAGGTTATTAGTAATCAGTATAAAATCAATCCTTGAAAAGGATTGGTGACTATCGGAGAAAAAGGTAAAATCCTTTTCTTCTGCATTTCTTTCACGCCAAATATCTCTCAACTCCCAATCCGCCATCATCTCAAAAAAAGGATTTAGGCAGTCTTGCTCTTGAAAAAATATTTTGCTTAGGACCCTTCTTGTCTTTTTTCATATCTAATACGCCATTCTAATCTCCTAGAAGGATGCAGGTTTTATAATCCCATTGTATCAACTTTGAATGTAGAAGATCATAAAATTTTTCTTGTTGATTCGGGGCATATACACCAATCACAAGTATTTTCTCTCCTTTAATTAAAAGTTCAATAGCTAGAAATCTTCCTTGATCATCTGCTTCAATTAACTTAGCAATCAAATGTCTTTTCACATATATAACAATGCCATTTTTCTTCTCTGATGCTGCTGCTACAAAATGTGTTCCTATTCTTGTATTTATCAAATATTTTTGGTCTTGTGTTCTAATATGTGTTTCTTGTAAACAAACCAAGTCATTGTTAAATTGTTTAAGGTAGTGAAATATTTCTCCATAGTGGGCGGAGCCAGCCTCCAAGAATGGGTTAAACCTGCCCTCTAGCCAATCAGGATCGAGTTTTCAAAAGTATAAATAGAACCCTCTTGCCTTGGCACCCCCTCTTTTTTCCTCGGTCCTTAGCCAAAAAGGACAGTGCTTAAACCCATTCTTCGATTTCTCCACCAACTACTGAATTTCTACTACTTCCTGTGAGTTATTGCTTCATTGATTCTTACTTGACAGCTGTCACTCAGAGACTCTTCAATAGGGTCAGCTTACTGGGCATTGCCCCATTGGGCCTTGTCCCTAGCTGGGGGTTAGGACTCCCCAGGGAGGAGATTACCCTTAACAGTTGCACATCTGTTGTGTACTGGGGTTTTCTCACCTTAATCAACCAGTCAAATAATTGCAGCCTTGTCTTGCCTGTCAGGGAGGGAGGGAGGTACTCCAGATCGTGATCTTCAGCCACAGAAGCCCTGAGCTTGGGTGGCCTGCAATCGGCTTGAGTTTGTCTCCTATAAGCCAAACTAGCGTTCCCCTCCAATCGGCTTGAGTTTGTCTCCTATAAGCCAAACTAGCGTCCTTAATTGACTTTTGGAGCCGACATCGGCCGCAATCGATCGAGCGGCGTCGGAAAAGGGCGCTAGAAATTTCACACCTTGCCTTGCATCGGGAGAGAAGGCCTCGGCAAGGCAAACTGACAGGCAGACTTCAAATCATCTTCGCTCAGATCGGCTGCTTCCTTGCCTCAGAGCCTGCCTTTGACCCCTGCTGCTCCATAGTTCAGCCAGAATGGCTGACAAAGGCCATAAGCAGGGGAAGGCAAAGCAGAAGACCCCCAGGGTCACTCCTGCTGAGGACATTTGCCAGGGGGGGGATTAGAAACTATGAGCCCTGCCAGGGACAGGGACAGGTCACTTCTACGCCCATCCTCCCCTTCTGAACGCTCCAAGTCATCCAGCACAGCTGTTTTTTTGCTCTGTCTTGTGCCTGAGAAGCTGGCAATCTGGGTGCTGCTTCCTGAGGGCTTGTTCCCTCTTTTTGTTTGGAACTTCAGAAATCAGTCAGTCTGCTCCAGGAGATCCAGAAAACTGACAGTTAGTGGCTAGGCCTTAGCAGACTCCTTTCTCCTCAGGAGACAGCAAGTTTAGGAGTGCCTCATGGGTGGCCACCATTTTGAATTACACAGGACCGCCCACTTCAAAAAAAATTCTTTTTTCTTTTGAGGCCTCCTTTATTTAACTTGCCTTCTGTGCAATGGGTGACAAGAGCCAGCAATCTGGCAAGGCTTCTTTGATCCAAGGCCCTGTCTGTACCTGTCTCTAGTGCCTGGGCCGTATGCTTCCATTTGAGCTTCTCTGCATTGATCTGCTTGTCTTCAGCCAGGTAAGTGTGTAGGCAGCCTTTGATAGTGCCAGTGGCCATCTTGAAGCCTCCCACAGGGTGGCAGCCATTTTGATTGCCCTCAGAATTGAAGGCACTAAGGGCGTGGCCATTTTGTTTCAAATACCAAAAGTGGGCAGAGACCATTTTGAAGCCACATCAAGGACGGTGGCCATTTTGGATGCCCTTTCTTGCCGGTGGCCATTTTTAAGGCCTAATATGGGCAGTGGCCATTTTGAAAGACCAACTAAGGGCAGCTGCCATCTTGTTGGCCTCATTTAAGGGCGGTGGCCATTTTTAGTGACTGTTTGGACCTACTAATTTACCCAGGCCTTTCTGAGGCCTGCCTTGTTGGCAGAGGCCTGAAATAAATATGGATACTGTTATTCTAATTGAGCTGACAAAAATTCAGACTAGCTGTCTGTAGGTCTGCCTCAGGAGTACCTGTTAAAGCATGTTCAGGTATTCATATATCACAATAACAAGCTAAACATATCAACTTAGAATGAAGATTCTATCTATATTTTAGAAATGGCTTGAACAAGGGCTTTCAGCAGAATTTAGAAGTAGTAAGTTACAGATCTCACATAAAAGGAACAAATGAGCCTAGTGAGTAACTCCAGTAACAGTTTAAAACCAAGTTTTTTTTTTCTGGAGTCTGTGAGCCCAGCATAACTGGAACTATATACAATGTATATAACTATATACAAACTATCAATTTTTTCTGTATTTGAAAATATCAGTCTCTCATGAACTGAACTTTAAGACAAAGACAACAGGATTTGTAAATTGGAGTTAATTTTTAAAATGATGCCTTTTACAAAGAAAATTACCCTATCCAGAGTACTCTACCCTACTCATTCCTACAAAGCATCCCCCAGGGAGGGGGACCTAGTGGACGGGAGTTCCCTGTATGCCAGGGAATTCTCATTAGCTCACTCTGGCATTTGGAACCAGACAGCTCCATTCACAAGCCAAAATCAACCTGCTGCTCAATCATCATCAGCTCAAGCGGCTGTCTAAGCCAGGTCAATGTGGTCCACCTCCAGATGGACGCTTGCTAGGTAGAGCTGCCTTGGAGCTGCCTAAGGTTTTTGCCCTGAAGAAGGACTTGTGTCCCTCAGCAGCCTTGTGCCCCTCAGAGACCCTAGCAGTCTTGGTGGGAGGAAGAGAGTTTCTGGTCAGTGGTGACCTGTCCCTTGCCTCAGTCAGTGTGCCAGGGGCTGACTCCCCATTAGGGTCTTCTGTGGGACGTGGCTTATGTGATTTTGCCTTACCCTTTCCCGATCTACCTTTGGGCGGGTGGAGAGCCATTCTTGATTTAAAACGCCTCAATAAATATGTCATCTACAAGAAATTCGAGATGCACACCCTGCAATCAATTCTGGCGGTCATTAGGCAAGATGACTTTCTCGCCTCAATTGACCTTTCGGAGGCTTACCTCCACATTCCAATCAATTCATCTCACCGCCAATACCTCCGGTTTTGCCATGCAGGGGTGCATTACGAATATCTGGCGTTGCCCTTCGGCCTGTCTTCAGCACCTAGGGTGTTGACCAAGGTATTGGCCGCCTTGACTGCCCACCTGCGGGCTATCCCCGTGCGTGTCCAGTGCTACCTGGATGACATTCTCATCCAGTCTTTCTCTCTGTCCCAGGCAGAGCAGGACACCCAGGTAATCCTTAACTCCCTTGGGCACCACGGGTTCCTAGTCAACATGGGAAAAAGCCAATTGTCACCTTCTACCAGGATGACTCACTTGGGGGCCATCATTGACTCTCTGGAGTGCAGGGTGTACCTATCTCAGGAGCGGAGAGACAGCCTATCGGATTTAGTCCAGCGTGTTCTGGCCCAAACAAGGGTTCCCCTGAACCAGCTGTCCTTCCTCCTGGGGAAGGTGATATCAGCCATTCACATCACTCCATGGGCTCACCTGCATTCCAGAGACCTCCAATGGTTTGTTCTCCCTTTCCAGAGATCCGGTCGCAGCGATTCCCCAGCCAGGGTCCACCTCCCGACAGGGGTCCGGAAATCCCTCAGATGGTGGTCTTCAGCCACTCTCACCAAAGGCACCGACTTCCTGGAACCACGGAGGCTGACTCTGACCACGGATGCCAGCACCACAGGTTGAGGGGCCCACATCGAGTCCCAGGTTGCCCAGGGCACTTGGTCCAGTGCCGAGCAGAGCCTCCCCATCAACCTGTTAGAACTGAGGGCAGTCAGGTTGGCCCTAGCTCACTTCCAGGGCCGTCTGTCGGGCAGTCACATGCTTGTCTTGACAGACAATGTAACAACGAAGGCCCATATCAATTGCCAGGGCGGGACCATGTCCAAGGCCTTCATGGCCGAGGCAATGACACTGGGGCTCTGGGCAGAGCGGCATCTGCAGTCCATCGCAGCAGAACACATCTCTGGGGTGAGCCACACAACCGCAGACTGGCTCAGCCGGAACTCCATCGGCCTAGAGGTAGAGCTCTTGCCTCACAATCAGGAGGTTGTGAGTTCAATCCTAGATAGAGGCAGATGTAGGGTCTCCTGCTTGGGCAGGGGGTTGGACTAGATGACCTGTAAGGTCCCTTCCAACTCTGTTAATCTGACCCGGCGGAGTGGTCTCTTCATCCGGACATTTTCCAGCAGCTGGTCGGTCGGTTCGGTCTGCCAGTCATGGACCTCTTCGTCACCCCGGAGAATGCCAGGTTGCCCAGGTTCGTCACCAGGTTCCGGACACAGGGGGCAGCGGACACAGACACTCTTCAATGCGACTGGCCGCAAGTGCTACTATATGCATTCCCTCCCCTCCCCTTGATCCCCAAGGTCATCCGGAGGGTCCTGCAGCTGAGGGTGGAGGTGCTCCTTCTAGCTTCCCACTGGCCCAGATGGGCCTGGTTCACGGACTTTATGTCCCTGTCCGTGTCACCTCCTTGGCGGATCCCGCCAACAGAGTGGTCTCTTGCCCAGGGGTCAGTCCACCATCCAGAGCTGCATTGGCTACAACTGACCGCCTGGCACTTGAGCTGCTCACTCTGAAGCACCGCCTGGTTCTGGACAATATTGCTCAAATCATGTTGGCCTCTAGGAGGCCGTTTACTGAACGTATTTATTCGGCCACGTGGAAGGCCTTCTGTCGCTGGTGCGTGCAGGTGGGATATTCCCCTGTAGAACTGTCAATAATCAATGTCATTCAATTCCTGCGCCAAGGACTTGCCAAGGGTCTTTCCCCTAATACGCTCCGCTGCCAAGTGGCGGCGCTATCCACTGTACTCCCCTGCCAAAACTTGGACTCCCTATCCAGTCACCCGCTCCTGAGACAGTTCCTGAAGGGGGCTACCAACCTGTGCCCTCCCGTAGTCCATAGGTTCCCAATGTGGGACCTATCTAAGGTATTAACTACTCTCACTGAGGGCCCATGTGAGCCTCTCTCTACGGTCTCTCTGGCCCACTTAACATACAAAGGAGTCTTTCTTGTGGCAGTGACTTCCGCACGCAGGATCTCAGAACTGGCCGCTCTGTCTGTGAGGGGGGACCTGTGCGTCTTTCACTCCGACAGGGTGGTCCTGTGCCTGGACCCCACCTTCGTCCCGAAGGTAAACACGTACTTTCGCAAGGCGCAGGAGATCATTCTCCCCAGTTTCTACCAAACTCCACTCAATGACACTGAGCGTGTGTGGCACCTGCTGGACGTCAGGCGTGCCCTGGACATCTATTTGCAACACACCTCTAGCTTCCGACGAACTGAGGCGCTCTTTGTGTCCTTTCGCCCTTCTTCCATGGGCTCCAAAGCATCATCCTCCACGGTGGGCCGTTGGCTTCGCGTGACCATCTCCTTGGCTTACGAACAAATGTCTTTGCCCCGGCCCCCCGGACTTACAGCGCACTCCACGCACAGCGCAGCCACCACTGCGGCTTGGAACGCCCGGGCCTCCATTGTGGAGGTTTGCCGTGCGGCCACATGGGCCTCCCCGACACCTTTCGTCCGGCACTATAAACTAGATGCCTATGCCTCAGAGGAGGCAGACTTGGCCAGAGGGTGTTACACCAAGGTGTGGAAGGAATAGGTCAGTCTCAGCCTGCTTCAGGTGGCCCGCCCTAGGGACAAGGTACTTTGGTATGTCCCATTCTTGGAGGCTGGCTCCGCCCACTATGGAGAAGGGACGTTGTTACTTACCTGATACGTCCTTTCTCATAGGGCGGAGCCAGCCTCCAAGTCCCTCCCTGTTCATGGGATTGGCTGGACTGCCAATTCAACCATCTTTCATTCTGTAAATATGTTCATGCAATTTAGTGTCATTTTTCCTCTGTTTGCTCTTCCTTATTAAAAACGTTGGTTTAATGGGTAAGCACGTTTGAGTTTGACCTTCTTCCCTCGTAAAAAAGAGGGGGTGCCAAGGCAATAGGGTTCTATTTATACTTTTGAAAACTCGGTCCTGATTGGCTAGAGGGCAGGTTTAACCCATTCTTGGAGGCTGGCTCCGCCCTATGAGAAAGGACGTATCACGTAAGTAACAACGTCCCTTTTCATCTTTTCTGTGGAGAATTTAAGCCATTGACATTCCAAGTTAGGAATCTAATTCCCATCTAGGGGCTTCTGAAGTGTCTGGAGCATTGTCTGAAGGTCTAGCTTCTTTCATTCCTTTGGTCTCGCTCCTCCCACTGCTTCTGTTTTAGTTGTTTCTTTGAGTGCCAACTGAAGTTGCTGTTGTATCATTTCTTGTTTACACTTGGCCGTTGTCGCTCTAGTCTGTCTTTGCTCTTTTATCAGTTCTTGTTCGAATAGATCCAAATTTTGATCCGAATGAATTATAACCAAATTACTTTGACCAGACGAGGCTCCTTCTTCCTGAACTTCTTTCAGTAATTCCTCTCTTTCTCTTACCCTATCATCCTCCTTTCTCTTCATTTCTGGTGATCTTGGTGTTCCAGCCTTTAAGACATATGTATAAAAATATCTTGCTTTCTGTACCGTGTTGAGCCGATGTCTTTCTCCAGCATAAATCAATGATATTCCAGCTGGGACCTCCCACCTGAACTGTATTTGTTGTTTTTTGAGTTCTTCCACCAGAAAGGTATACCGTATTTTTCGGAGTATAGGACGCACCTTTTTACCCCAAAAAAGAGGGTCAAAAACTGGGTGCGTCCTATACTCCGGATGTTGCATTAGGCCACTGCCGGACCACGGGAAAGCCGCCGCCGCTGCCTCCGCCGGACCACAACAAAGCCGCTGCCGCTGGCCACGGCTGCGGCCGTCACCACCGGACCACGGGAAAGCCAGCGGCGGCAGACCATAGAAAAGCCGCCGTGGCTGCCCCACAGCAAAGCCGCTTCCGCTGCTGCTAGCCGCCACCACCGCTGGACTATGGGAAAGCCGCCGGCAGCAGACCATAAAAAAGCCGCCACGGCCGCCCTGGCGGTGGCGGCGGTGATGGCCAGCAGCAGTGACTTTGTTTGGGGCAATTTTGGCGGCTAGCAGCAGTGGAAGCGGCTTTGTTTGGGGCAGCCGCGGCGGCTTTTTTATGGTCTGCTGCCAGCGGCTTTCCCGTAGTCTGGCGGTGGTGGCGGCTAGCAGCAGCGGAAGCGGCTTTGTTATGGTCTGCCGCCCCAAACAAAGCTGCTTCCACTGCTGCTAGCCGCCACCACCGCCGGACTACGGGAAAGCCGCCGGCGGCAGACCATAGAAAAGCCGCGGCGGCTGCCCCACAGCAAAGCCGCTTCCGCTGCTGCTAGCCGCCACCACCGCTGGACTACGGGAAAGCCGCCGGCAGCAGACCATAAAAAAGCCGCCACGGCCGCCCTGGCGGTGGCGGCGGTGATGGCCAGCAGCAGCGACTTTGTTTGGGGCAATTTTGGCGGCTAGCAGCAGTGGAAGCGGCTTTGTTTGGGGCAGCCGCGGCGGCTTTTTTATGGTCTGCTGCCAGCGGCTTTCCCGTAGTCTGGCGGTGGTGGCGGCTAGCAGCAGCGGAAGCGGCTTTGTTATGGTCTGCCGCCCCAAACAAAGCTGCTTCCACTGCTGCTAGCCGCCACCACCGCCGGACTACGGGAAAGCCGCCGGCGGCAGACCATAAAAAAGCCGCCGCGGCTGCCCCAAACAAAGCCGCTTCTGCTGCTGCTAGCTGCCACCACCGCTGGACTACGGGAAAGCCGCCGGCAGCAGACCATAAAAAAGCCGCCACGGCCGCCCTGGCGGTGGCGGCGGTGATGGCCAGCAGCAGCGACTTTGTTTGGGGCAATTTTGGCGGCTAGCAGCAGTGGAAGCGGCTTTTTTTGGGGCAGCCGCGGCGGCTTTTTTATGGTCTGCTGCCAGCGGCTTTCCCGTAGTCTGGCGGTGGTGGCGGCTAGCAGCAGCGGAAGCGGCTTTGTTATGGTCTGCCGCCCCAAACAAAGCTGCTTCCACTGCTGCTAGCCGCCACCACCGCCGGACTACGGGAAAGCCGCCGGCGGCAGACCATAAAAAAGCCGCCGCGGCTGCCCCAAACAAAGCCGCTTCCGCTGCTGCTAGCCGCCAAAATCGCCCCAAACAAAGTCGCTGCTGCTGGCCGTCACCGCCGCCACCGCCAGACCACGGGAAAGCCACTGCCGCTGTTGCTGGCCGAAGCCTGTTCCCGAGGCAGCTACGGAGCCGCCACCGCTGCTGCTGCCCAAAGCGAGCCACCTGACAGCTTTGAAGACCTGCTGGCCGAAGCCTGTTCCCGAGGCAGCTACGGAGCCGCCGCCGCTGCTGCTGCCCAAAGCGAGCCACCTGACAGCTTTGAAGACCTGCTGGCCGAAGCCTGTTCCCTAGGCAGCTACGGAGCCGCCGCCGCTGCTGCTGCCCAAAGCGAGCCACCTGACAGCTTTGAAGACCTGCTGGCCGAAGCCTGTTCCCGAGGCAGCTACGGAGCCGCCGCCGCTGCTGCTGCCCAAAGCGAGCCACCTGACAGCTTTGAAGACCTGCTGGCCGAAGCCTGTTCCCGAGGCAGCTACGGAGCCGCCGCCGCTGCTGCTGCCCAAAGCGAGCCACCTGACAGCTTTGAAGACCAACTTTCAGGTTTGCTGTGGGGCATGTGGACTTCAACTCCCAGAATTCTTCCTCCAGTCATGCTAGCTCAGGAATGACTGGAGGAGGAATTCTGGGAGTTGAAGTCCACTAGTCTTAAAGCTGTCAAGTTTGAAGACCCTTGCCACCCCTAACCCAGGGCTCTTCAAACTTGGCAACTTTAAGACTTGTGGACTTTAACTCCCATTCCTGAGCTAGCATGACTGGAGGAGGAATTCTGGGAGTTGAAGTCCACAAGTCTTAAAGCTGTCAAGTTTGAAGTTTGTAAAAAGTGTATATGGTTGTAAAAAGTGTATATGGTTGTAAAAAGTGTACATGGTTGTAAAAAGTGTACATAGTTGTAAAAAGTATTCTGCTACACTGGTATTTTATTAAATAATATATTGCTACACCATTTCGTTCAGAATACTTTTTTCCTTTTTTTCCTCCTCTAAAATCTAGTTGCGTCCTATATTCTGGTGCGTCCTATACTCCGAAAAATACGGTAATCCTTTCTGGCTCTCAAAATTTTTGGAGGAATCTCTTTCATTGTCATCACTTCTTGTCCATCAACCTGAAGCTTGTTTTGAAAAGTTGCCTGTAGGATATCATTACGCAGTGTTCTGTTAGTGAAGTATATTACAATATCTCTTGGCAGGTTTCTCTGTCTGGCCACCCAAGAATTGACACAATATATTTTATCAATTTGCCATGCCAAATCTTCCTTCTTTATCCCCAACGCTTGAGCAAACGCCTCCAGCATCAAATCTCTCAAATTTTCACGTTTATCCTCCTTTACACCTCTAACTCTAATTGCAAATTCCATATTTCTATATTGGATCATTGTAATTTCATCTGCATCCTTTTCCCTTTTGTTCTCAATTTCTTCTACTTTTCCACTCAAAACTGCTGTAGACTGTTTAATTTCTTCCACTTGCTGGTCCAAAATCTCCAAATTATTTGCCAATCCTTTAAATGCCATTAAAATATCTGCCCTAATTTGATTATTGCGAACTCCAATTTGATCAGAGACGTCTTGTATTTTTTCATTAATTTTCTCATTAGTTTCATCAATTTTTGCATTAAAAGTAATGGCCATTTCAGCCTGCATAACTTTAAGAGTTTCTTGTAACATCCCAAGAGTTAGAGGCTGGGTTTGTGTTGAGAGGGTTTGCAGTCTAGAAGTATGGATGGGTGAGCTCTCAGCGCTACCCGCTCCTTTAGAAGGAGCCGTCTTCCCAGATTTAGAAGCCATTTGAATTTAAGCAGATCCTTATATTGTTCAAAATTATTTACTATATTCAAATACCAAAAAGAAGAATTCCTCAAAGTCAAAATCAAAATCAAAGTCAGAAGTTCTCCTGCATAATACTGCTAACAAACGAAACTTTCCTTCTAGCTTTCACTTTTCCACGCCTTTTCAGACTTCAATCGCCATTTTGATACAACTTGCTAATTTATTGCTTCCGATATAAGAATCACCATAGGAGTTAAGTATGAATACTTGCCCAGCGTGTCTCCTGGCTTTTTCCGCTGCTACAGTTCCAATATTGAAATGCTGTTGTTAAAAGCAGGGTTGGTCGCAACTTTCTTGCTCCACTGAAAAGCGGAGATGTCCCAGGTCCGGAGCAGTTGACAGGATTCTAGGGAGCCCTCGCCCTTCGCGCCCCAGGATTTCTCCTGGGACACTTGGGGGACTCTACCTATACCTGTCTGCTCTTCTCACTCCCCTTTGCCCGGGGAGGGGATTTTCAGCCACCAGTCAGCTGTTTTTCTGCTGTTCTGGCGGGTTAAACAGTGCCGGGGACCGGCGCTCGGCAAGAAGCGTCTTCAAAGGGTGCAAAGCCAAGCTGGAAGTCAGTCATGCATGCTCTTGTCACCTCCCGATTGGACTACTGTAATGCGCTCTACATGGGGCTACCCTTGAAGAGTATTTGGAGACTGCAACTGGTGCAAAATCCGGCTGCGCGTGCTGTGGTGGGTTTTTTCAAGATACACCCACATAGCACCCATACTCCGCCAGCTGCATTGGTTGCCCATTGGTCTCCGGGTACAATTCAAGGTGTTGATCATCATCATTAAAGCCCTACATGGCTTAGGACCAGGTTACCTCTGGGACCGCATTCTACCTCATACTTCCCTTTGACCGGTCAGGTCCCACAGAGTGGATCTCCTCCAGGTCCTGTCAACCAAACAATGTCGGCTGCGGGGCCTAGGGGGAGGGCCTTCTCTGTGGGGTCCCCTGCTCTCTGGAACCAACTCCCCCCAGAGATACGAATTGTCCCCACATTGCTGGCCTTCCGAAAAGCCGTGAAGACATGGCTCTTCCTGCAGGCGGGGTTTTGAGACAACTTCATCTTGGTCTCCCCTATGTATGTAAGATTTTGTATGCTTTTTAAATGTATTTTAAATTGTTTTAAATTATATTGTTTAGTGGTTCTACAAATGTTGTACGCTGCCCTGAGTCCCCAGGGAGTAGGGCGGCATATAAGAATCCTAAATAAATAAATAAATAAATAAATAAATAAATAAATAAATAAATAAATAAATAAATAAATAAATAAATAAATAAATAAATAAATAAATAAATAAATAAATAAATAAATAAATAAATAAATGCTGCATCGGCATCGGGAGGAGCAACATAGTTCACAGGTCCCTTGTCTGCTCCTCCACCAATACTTTTCTATTCAGTCATTCTGGACTTCTTCATGCAGGATAATTAGTGATCAGAGGAATTGCCAATAAAGGCAGACAAGCTGCTGAAAAGTGGAGGGGGAATGCACCTCTTGGCTGGCCTTCGTGCTGGCTTCTTGCTAGTTGCCCATCTCAACAAGTGACTCTGGATGGTGTAAGTCTGTAAGATCATCTAGTTGTGTTAGCCCTAGACATTTGCTTGATTGTATTGTTAGCATAGCATTGCTGGGAAAGAGAAGGATGAGACCTTTGTGAAAGAGCGAGCTCATCACCTGGAGTGAGCAGATATTTCATCCCTCCTGGGATCCAGAGTTTTGGTGCTACCTGGGAAGGAAGGTTAAGACAGCCCCACCCTCTCCTTAGTTGGAGACTTTGTTTTATAAAAAGGGAACTGAAAGCAAGTGCGGCAAGAAAGAAGGGAATTGTAAAAATTTCTTTTTTGTTTTTTTTAAAAACTGTTCAATAAAAATGTTGAGATAAGAATTACTCTTATCAGAGGCGAAATGAATCTTTTCCTGGAACTCTGACATTGTCAAAATAAACCGCATTATAATTCTAATGTATAAGATATTTATTTCTTTACAATAATAATAAAATCACATTCTGGCTATAAACATAGGTGTTGCTTCGTCAGAAGCAGAGAACAAAAGAAAAGAAGAGAGAGAAAGGAATGTACACATGCGTACTAGGAACATGTTAATCATGTGCTCAGGAATAAACCATTTATTTGACAGGGATGCATCTCCCTGCATATACATGTAACAGGCAACATAAAATCACTGCGTGACAAAAAATTATTTTTTAAAAAACTAATTTGAAGGCATAAAACAATTTAAAATGTGACTTTAAAAAGAAAAGAACTCAAACCTGCTGGACAGCAGAGATTTGGAAAAAAGAAACTCCCACCCAAAGAAAACGCCTCAGCAGTACAGTAGTCTTCAGGTAGCAGCAAGAGAAAATTTTTCTTGGAGCTGATGGCACCCATTTCTACAACTTTACTTCAGGCCATAGAGAATAGACACAGTGGAAGGCTTTTAATTGGTGCCTGAAGGCTGTGAGAAAGTGGTTGGTATGAAACCAGCTTAGGCTGAATCTTTAAAAACTGGAGGTGCTGTTTCTGCAGAAATCATCACATCTCAGGATAGCACCATCTTTAGCTTTGGGTAGGATGCTACTGTTCCTTTTAGTGCATGCTATTTCAATAGGCCCAGGCCAGGCCAGGCCAGGCCAGCAATTATTACCCAACTAAAGCTGTGTCATCCAGTGTGAGTCTTTTCCAGGATCCGGAGGCACTATCAATAATAACTCAGATCATCTGTTGTCTGATTAACTGAGTTTGCTTCAAAGCTACCTTGAAGAAAATTTGGAAGCTCAGTTGGTATAAAATGCTGCATGCTGACAGGTGAAAGCTGGGATAAGAAAAAGTGGCCTTACAGAAGCTGCATTGGTTGCCAACGGGCTTGTAGTGCTGGTGGTAACTTGTAAAGTCCCATATAGTTTGAGTCCTCATTGCTTCAGGGCCCATATGTTCCTTGTAGAACATACCTGTTCAATGCATGCTATATAGAGAGTCCTTCTTTCCAGATGTGAACGAGGTGGGGTTCCAGAAGGAGATCTTTTCAATTGTACCTGCTTTACTGTGAAACAGTTTACCCAGTAAGGGCACAATAGTTACTTATCTACAGGTAGTCCTTGCTTAATGACAATTCTGGGAATCAGAATTTCTGTCTCTAAGTGATGCAGGCATAAAGTGTAACATCATGTGATCACATCACTTAGCAACAGCAATCCCAGCAGTCTCCATTGCTGTTGTTAAGTGAAGACCATGGATTGTTAAGTGAGGATCTCACATGACTTGTGCCTTACCACTGGCTTCCAAGCAAAGTCAACAGGGAAGCCAGCAGAAAGTTGCGAGTCCCAAGAAGCAGGCAGGCAAATGAGTGCTATGGGATATAACTGGGTGGGGGAGTGGGTGCTGCAGCACCACAAGACTGGGTGGTGGGAAGCGACAACACTGGGCAAGTGCAGGAAAGGACATTGCAGTGCCGCATGAATGCAGTTCTGTATGCACGCAGACTATGGGGTGTGGGCAGGGGGCTGCTGTGGGCATGCGCATCTATAGCATACGAGATCCTACGTGGTGGGTTCCTTGGAGAAAAATTGGCAAGACTGACTTGTGACCTTCTCTGCCAGCTTGACTTTGCTTGTGGGAAATTAGAAGGGAAGTGTTGTGGCCTGCCTAGCAGCCTGAGCAGCCTTACTCTTGAGGAGGTTTTCTCAGGAGTCAGACCTGGGGCTAATTGGCCACAACGCCTTTGAGTCTATTTAAGAAGCATTGAGGCAGCTGGGAAGCTGCTGAGAACAACTTAGAAAAAAACCTGTCTCCACAGAGTTGGTTTGGGAAAAATCTGTCTGGATCATGGTTTGTTTCCTGACTACTGAATCCTGCACCAGGACTCCAGTTTCCAGTTTGTATCCTGACTCCTGAATATTGACATTGGTTTCCAGTCTGCAACGTCGTTCCTGAATCTTGGCTTACGCAGTTCCAGTTTGCAGTCCAGCTGAGAGCTTGTTTCTGGCATTGGGGTTTCTGAATCGGTGAAATCCACTCGGTAATTCCGGAACAAGCCTTGTATCTGCGGGTGCTAGCTTTTGGACTTGTGCCAATTATATCTGGGACTTCGGCCAGCTGTGAAGATAAGGACTTTATCAACTGGGGGTTTTGAACAGGGTGGAATTCTGCCTGTCATGTTCTGTATGCGTTTATAATATGTTATTATGAAATGTTGCTTTGCTGACTAACACAAGCCATGTTTTGAGCGTTGTGTGTGCATAACTATGTGGGCTCAGTCATGGGAACAGAACAGGAAGGTTTCAAAGAGCAATCATGTAACCACAGAATGCTTGCAACCATCGTAAGTATGAAACAGTTGCCAAGCACCCGGATCATGATCACATGACAACAGAGGTGCTAGGACATCGGCTGGTTATAACTCTCACTTGTTTCAGTGCCATCACAACTTTGAATATTCGTTGAACAAGTGGTTGAGACAAGATAATTTTTAATGCTTGTAAAGAAGTTTTAATTGTTTTTTTGTGCCATTGGATATAAATTGTCTAGAATATAAGATGAATTGGTGGCCCAGAACTATTGTAAATAAATAGCAGAGTGGATTTGATTTAAATCAAGTTGATTTAAATCATGATTTAAATCACCAGTAAAAAGGCTTGATTTAAATCAACTCGATTTAAATCATAATTTTTAAAGAGCAACTGTCATCTCAGTCCTGCAGCGGCTCCTCCTCTGACCCACTGTTGACTCACTGACAGTCCCATTCACTTTAATGGGATGGCTGGTGATGCGGCAGTGACACAACAAGGTGAGGGACGTGGCAAGCAGCAGGTGAGTGGATTCCCGCTAACAGGCGCTGCCATGATGGATCTGAAATGACACGTGCTCCTTAATATTATATTAAAGAGCACCTGTTAAAAGCTGCTTAGAAGGTTTCGCTTTCATTTTTACTGTGTGCCCTTCCTCCTCACACTTAGAGCCTGGTGATAGATGCATTTCTCTTCAAACAATCATACAGTTTGTAGTGTACATAGATTTGCAAAACAAAGGGATAAAGGAATATTTGTTTTATGATTTATCTCATGGTTACTGTGAAATTGTGTGAATGCATCAATGCAGTGCATGTTATCTCAGCTTGCAGAGCTTGGATTCATTGAATGAGTTTACCAAAAATGTAAATATTGAATAATATACAGCCTCATGCTACATAACTAAGCTCCATTTCATGTTGAATAAACTAATTTTTTTTAATTGTTTTTATTTTTCTCTACAAATTCCATCAATATAACAGTACACACGTACCTCAAAGTATATCAATAACATGAAAATATATACATTTTAAGTCAATCATAAATCAATACAATTATTTACTATTTCTATATTCATAATCCCATAATCTAAGTAAGAGCCGAGGTGGCGCAGTGGTTAGAGGCAGGTACTGCAGGCCACTTTAGCTGACACTGATCCGCAGGTCAGCGGTTCAAATCTCACCGGCTCAAGGTTGACTCATCCTTCCAAGATAGGTAAAATAAGGACCCAGATTGTTGGGGGCAATATAAATATACATTGCTTACTGGTTTAAACTGCTTAGAGAGTGCTTGCACTGTGAGGCGGTATATAAATCTCACAAAATAAATAAGCATTGCATCAACCTATTATATTTCAGGTATGTGTCATCTTTCTAGTGCTACCTCCATTAGAAGTCTAATTTTGTCTTCTGGAAGCCCCACAATTTATCCCCAATATTTCATACTAAATTAACCACCATAGCTTACATCCTCAGCTAATTGTTGTTTCTCTTGCTTATTCAATCCAAGCCATAAAGCTTCCTCCTCTTTATTTTCTTTACTCACCTTTCATTCATTTTATCCCTGTTTCTCCTAATTGCCCCTTTAAAAATTCATTATCCATCTATATAAGTTATAATAAAATATTAATTCACACTGATTTCTCTCTATATATATTTCAAGATATTATTATGCAAAAAAGGGAAATAATGGTTATTCCAATTCCATAAATTTCCATATTGTCTCGCTTCATTCTTTTTTGTGATGATTTACCTTCTCCTCTGATGATACAAAGTATATCCTATATATCAATTTTGAATTTACTCCAACAAACCAATCTTATCTAATCAATAATAAAATTATAATTTCCCAACAGAAAAGAAAAACCTCTATTCGTATAAGTTCATATTCAAATTCATATAAGTAATTATGTTAATATTTAAATCTTAAGGTATATCTTAAATCACTATCAATCTTAATTTATCATAATCAAATGTGTTCCCCATAGAAAATTATATAAAAAAACAGTTTTTTATTCTATTTCACCATCAATTTTCTCTATTATTAAACAAATATTATATAATAATAAGAAAATAAATTCTCTTCCCCCCAAAAAAGAACAAAAACAAAAAACAATCAACCATTTTCTTAGAATTTCCATTCTCCTTTTCTTAGTTTCTCTGTTTTTTTTTCTTTTACCTTTGTAGCCCCAACTTCTTTTCCAACCTCCTTTTCTCTTCTTTATATGTATTAACATATATATTAACTACATATGTATTAACCACAATGTGGTTACAAAAAATTAACAAACCACCTCTGCAAAGAACAATCTCTGACATTATTTTGGCTACTTCTACCCACTCCATCTGTTCTGATTTTCTCAAGAGTTACTTAAAACAGTAAATAGATCCAATTCTTTAGAGTAACAAAACCCAAGAAAAGTGCTTGCTATTTAATTTGGAATCCCTTTAAGAGTACAGCTGCTGCTGCCACCGCTTCCAACGCCACTTCCACCACCGCCGTCGCCCGGAGCCACTGCCGCTGTTGCTGGCTGCTGCTGCTGCCGTTGCTGGCTGCCGCTGCCGCTGCCATTGCTGGCTGCCGCTGCTGGCCACCGCTGTCGCCACCGCCACTACTGCAACCCGGAGCAGCTGCTGCTGCTGCTGCTGCTGCCCGCCTCTGCCGCCTCCGCCTCCACCTCCACCGCCGCCACCGCCGCCTCCGCCTCCACCGCTGCCGCCGGCACCCGGAGCTGCTGTCGCTGTCGCTGCCGCTGCCGCTGCCACTGCCGCCGCTGGCAGCCACCACTGCCACCGCCGCCACTAACGCCGCTGCTGCTGCCAGAGCCACCACCGGCGCTGCCCGGAACCATTGCCGCTGTTGCTGGCCGATGGCCGCCACCGTTGCTGCCCGGAGCCGCTCCCGCCGCTGCCACCAGAGCCACTGTCGCCGCCCGGACCCCCTCCCGCCATTGCTGGCCACCGCCACCACCACCAGCCGCCGGAGCTGCTGCCGCCACCGCCGCCGCTGCCTGACAGCCTGAAAGATTTGAAGACCAAGTTTGAAGAGCCCTGGTTAGGGGTGGCAAGGGTCTTCAAACTTGGCAAGTTTAAGACTTGTGGATTTCAACTCCCATTCCTGAGCTAGCATGACTGGAGGAGGAATTCTGGGAGTTGAAGTCCACTAGTCTTAAAGTTGCCAAGTTTCAAGTTTAGGGCGGGGGGCATGTGCATATGAATGTATGAACATGGTTCTGCATTGTTATAAAGGAAACATTATTGTTCTTTCTTGCAGAAAAATGTTAAAGCCAAAAAGTGTAAAAAGTATACATGGTTGTAAAAAGTATTCTGCTATACTGGTATTTTATTAAATAATATATTACTACACCATTTGGTTCAGAATACTTTTTTCTTTGTTTTCATCCTCTAAAATCTAGGTGCATCTTGTACTCTGAAAAATACGATAGTCCAAAATACCTCTCAGTTCTTAAAGGCTCCATATATACTGGCTTTAGCAATGAATTCCTTTAGCAGAGAACCATCCATTTCCTGGATGGCTGGGGAATTCTGGGAGATGAAGTCCACGAGGCTTAAAATTGCCAAGGTTGGAGACCGCTGGTCTAGAACTGTAGCTCTTCTTCTTTTCTCTCAAGGTTATTGTCACAGCCCATTACAGGCCTCTCCTACACAACGAGTATGAGAAATTTTCACTTCTGCATCTGACATTAAGTGAAACTAGTTCTCACCTACTGAGAGGAGACGCCACATCACAGCAGGAGTGGAAAAGCAAGCAAACACATCATCTGTACAGGAAAAGTGGGTAACATGGGGCAGGACCACCGACTGCCACTGACACTGACCCCACACGTACACTAAGCCACTCTGTGTTTTGGCAGCAGATGTGTGAGTAGAATGGCAAGCAGCAATCTCGATAACCCTAAACAAGGATAAGAGCAGAACACAAGTATTTAGCACCAGAGATGTCACATTTGTCCTGTTGTTCCTATGCTGGCCGATCATTTGGTGGCTGATTTTGCTTTCACTATCATTTTGTTCCAAAACTCAATCTAGAGTCTTAAAGGTTAGGTACCTCCTACAGATAATATACTTACTGGGTAAAGAAAATGAAGATAAGGATGAGATAAAATAGAGCAGAATAGGATAGAATATGTAACTGATCTGTGAGCTCTTGTAGACAGGAATTTACAATTCTGTGTCCAGTTCCGGTCACCATGATACAAAAAAGATGCAGAGACCCTAGAAAGTATGCAGAGAAGAGCAACAAAGATGATAAGGGGTATGGAGGCTAAATTGATGAACAGTTAAGGGAATTAGGTATGTTTAGCCTAACAAACAGAAGGCTTAGGGGTGACATGATAGCTGCCTTCCAATACTTGAGGGGCTGTCATGGAATGGGGGGGTGGGCGGTGTCAACTTATTTCCCAAAGCACCTGATAAAAAGCAATGGGTGGAAGCTCATTAAGAGAGATCCAACCTCAAAGTAACAAGAAACCTCCTGACAGTGAGAACAGCTTGCCGCCCGGTGTTGTGGATGCTTCATCGTTTTTCAAGGGAAGTTAGGACACCCCCTTGAGCAAGGGTGTTACATTCTCAGACTGAAGCACATAGGCTTCAGTCAGGTCCTCCATTCTGGAGGGAAAATATTGACTGCTGATTGGCTAGACTGTCTGGCAGCTCCCTATAAAAGGGCTGTCTGTCAGACAGAGCCTTTGCTGGATTATTATTTTGTCTGCCTCTTCCATTCACCCTGTCTAACAAAGGGGTTGAACTAGAAGACCTCCAAGGTCCCTTACAACCTTATGATTCTATATTGTGAAGAACTCAGTTAAGGACCTGCCTCTCCTTTGCCATCTTAACCCTTTCCTCTTCAGATTCAGAGAAAACGTTTTTTCCTATGTGTGTATGCTAATGTTTGTGCTTACAAAGAACCCAAAAAATTTCCCCATCCAGCTGTCTGCAACTGGTGGCTGATGGTAAGTACTGTGGCCCCATATAACTTTGGGCATGTAGGATATAAAATAAATAACTAAAGAGCCTTCACTTCATTGCACTTGTCTTCTTTTATCTTTGTCTGTTATTGTTTTGATGGGAAATTGTTTGACTGTTACTAGTTTCCCAGGGTCAGCCAAGAAGCACAAGGCAGCTAATAAATAACTTTGGAGATAAGAAACTGTTTCTCAGCGGGCAACCTTTTCTCCCAAGAAAGACAGAAGCTGGTGAGAGAGATTTGAAGAGTGGGAAAGGATGGCTGGTGGTTCTAGGCACTCTGAAGTGTTGAAGGTCTGTCCTTTCCAGGTGATCCTGGGACAAAACTCTTGAAATATCCAGAGAAGACGGGGGTTGGCTGCAAGGGAGAGACAGCCTTGGGGCAAAGGAAATCAGGTGCTGGCAGCCCAAGAGAAAATGCCTGCTGACATAATACCTCAACTCTATGGAGAAAGGGGGCGGTGGGGGGGGGAATTAACTGCATTACATGCAAAGAAACTGTTTCTTTAGATATATGGGCACAATTAATGATAAATCACTGCCACATTCCTATTCCTATTTAGCTGAGGCAGAGAAGGGAGGAAGGTTTGGGTGGAAAATAGGTACTATGCATTAACTGCCTTAACAGAATCATCATTGGCAACCTTCAGTCTCGAAAGACTATGGTATCGTGCTCTGGAAAGAGTTCCTAAAACAGCATCTAGTGTGGCTAAAAGGGCCAACCTGAGAGTGGCAATCCCTTCCACCCTGAGGGCAGATCCATTCTGTCCCCTGCCCGGCCCTCGGATTTCGCTGGTTCCGGGACTGCCTCTTAGCCTCAGCCTGCCGAAGAAATGTCTCCTCGAAATGGAGAAGGCCATGCTGCGTCTTTAGCCTCCAAGCTGAACGATCAGAGGTCAAGGTTTCCCAGCTGTTAATGTCCATTCCCAAGGCCTTTAAATCCCTCTTACAGATATCCTTATATGCAGTTGTGGTCTCCCTCTGGGGCGCTTTCCCTGCACTAATTCACCATACAGGAGATCTTTCGGAATCCGGCCATCATCTCACAAAACCTTTCTTCTTAACAGAACACTGCATACAGATATTTCACAGCTATGAAAAGAAAACTAAGAAACTTGCCTTTCTTTGTTAAACAGGGCGGAAATCAGGAAGAGCCCTTTTGTACTACATATTGGATTATTGCCCCTGAACCCAAAGTGCTCATTAACAAAATGCATGCACGAATCTGTTTTCCAGAGCCATGAATTGGATGTAGCTGATACAACCCTATTCCCAGCTCACCAAGCATTAGCTGCAGTGGCATTTACCTGTCCTCTCCCATCATGATTTGCACTGGGTTGAGATGGTTGCTTTTGTTTCCAGTCCCCAACTGCCCATGAGTGTTTGCTCCCCAGGCATACAGTAAACCCTCATCTGTTAGTGCTAGCGTGTGTGCATAGCCACAGACAATCTGCAAATAAGTTTGTAAAGAAGGCAGGAGTTAGTATACATACCACTCCAGGATAGCAGTGAAAGGAGGTTATCACTGAAGCATAATACAAGCTGCATGCTTGATATGCTAGAAGAGAAACTCTTGTAGGAGGCATAAAAGCTTCAGTTATTTTTAACAGTTTTATACCATATTTAGGCATCAGTTGGCTAGTCTCTAAAAACTGATTGGCAATTCTTCAATCCCAAATCTATACCCCTTCTAGGGCTTCCACAATTATTAGGGGGAAAACAATGACCTCTAGCCAACATAGCATCTTTCTGCTCTTCATGAAATAAGACCAGTCTTTTCCAGGATCCCACAGGAGACTGAAAAAGGATAATTATGGTTTATGAGTTTATTTAATGGGTGGATTCCATTTAGGTAGCAGCTTCCTTTTACAATCTCCAAGGCTGGAAAATGTGGGCAGCTTTAATGAAGAGCCGGGGTGAGGTGTTCACAGGAGGTCTGAAGCACTTACAGGTAGTTCTTGATTTAGAACCACAGCTAAATGATAGTTCAAAGTTATAACAAACTAGAAAAAAGTTAGTTATGACCCATCCATGAAGTTACGACTACTGCACTACCCTTGCAGTCATGTATTTGCATTTTGGGTGCTTGGCAGCTGGCTTGCATTTATAGCTGTTTGCAGCATCCTGCCATCATGTGATCACATTTTGCAACATTTTTTGTTGTTTTCTAGCAAAGGCGACATTGGATAAGCTGGATTCAAACTTATGACTATGTGATGCAGTAACGCGCTTAACATTGTAAAAACAGTTATACAATTGAGTCTGGTCATATGGTAACTCAACTTACAACTGCAATGACTTACGACCAGAATTCCTGGCTCAGTTGTGGTTGTAAGTCAAGGACTACCTGTACTCTTAATTGTTCCTGCTAGTGCCTGCTATTACTGAAGCCAAGACAATCAAACATGCTGGAAAAGCTGAAACACAAAATATTCAAGAATGTGTACACTGAATGCCTGTACCACAGCTCTGGCTTTGCACTTCAGATACTACATGTTGTATATTATGCAGATTCCAAATGGCTTGAACACCAATTACTCTGCCAGGCAAGAGCACAGACCAATCTATGGTATCACCACCTCTGGTGCCTCTCAGTTCTTGTCCACAAATGGCATACTTAAGCTGTAGAAATCCATCAGAGCCATCGATAATGTACTGAAGAGAAGGACAAGATTGCTAATAGAGTATGAAGGGCAGAAGATAAAGGCCAAGGGGCTAAAACTGATTTGGCTACACCTGATTTTGCTCAAGCTTTCAGGAAACTTTCCATTTCACTTGCTCTAAATATCCCAAGGTCATTCTCCAGGAACATCTAAGAATGCAGCTGTCTGCACAACGTGCATAACTTTCTATCCACTTATTAAAACATCAGAATTGGAAGAGATTAGTGGAGTGGAGGTTACACTTCCCTTATCTCATTGACAATGAATTTTCTCAAGATTAGGGCCAATTTCCCAACAATCATCAAAGTAACAGAAAACAGAGATCTCTATACTCACCTGCTTTACACGCACTCCTTCAAGTGCTGCCACTCGGCATGGAGTTAACTGATTGCGATTATTTCCCAGACCAAGTTGTCCATTGTCGTTGCAACCCCAGCCATAGACCTGGGGTGAGGAGAAGGTTAATTAACCATATACTTTATTTCTACCCAAAGACCTCCTGTTCTGAGAGAATAGAAGTGCTAAACTAGCAGAAGTTCAAAAACTTTGAAATAGAATGCACTGAAAGAAACCTTATTTTAAAACAAAGTCTTGTACGGTTTCCTTTATTTATTTTATTGATTGATTGATTATTCGCACTTGTATGCTGCCCACTCCACAGAAACTCTGGGCGGCTCACAACAATAAAAAATCTACATGCAAACAATAAATATAGAAAAAACATTAAAAACAATAATTATTAAAAACATTAAAAATAACAATTTAAAACCCTATACAATTCAATTCATTCATGGGACCAAGGGTTCACGGTGTTATATTGAAATCATTGGCCCCAAGCCCATCGACATAGCCAGGTTTTCAGCACTTTTCTGAAGGCTGGCAGGGTGGGAATAATGCGGATCACGGGGGGATAGTGTATTCCAGAGAGCCGGTGCTGCCTCAGAGAAGGCCCGCCAGCCGACATTGTTTGGCTGACGGGACCACCAGCAGACCAACTCTGTGGGCTCTGATCGGTCTTAGGGAGGTATGCTGAACAAGGCAATCCCGGAGGTAAACTGGTCCAAAGCCATGTAGGGCTTTAAAGGTAATCACCAACACCTTGAATTGCGCCCGGAGACCTATGGGCAGCCAGTGCTGCTCGTGAAGGATGGGTGTCACATGGGTGTATCTAGGGACACCCATCACCACACGCGCTGCCGCATTCTGCACTAGCTGTAGTCTCTGAACGTTCTTCAAGGATAGCCCCATGTAGAGTGCATTGCAGTAGTCAAGACGTGAGGTAACAAGGGCGTGAGTGACTGTAAGTAGTGCCCCCCGGTCCAAAACAGGGCGCAACTGGTGCACAAGACAAACTTGTTCAAAGGTTCCTCTGGCCACAGCTGTTAGATGTTGGTCCAATTTTAGCTGTGGATCCACAAGGACCACCAAGTTGCGAGCCCGTTCTGAGGGGATCAATTTTTCTCCCCCCAGAACCAAGGAGGGACTGATGTCAAAGTCCTTGGGAGGCAACATCCAGAGCCACTCGGTCTTGTCCGGGTTGAGTTTGAGCCTGTTAACCCCCATCCAGACCCAGACCCTTACAGCGTCCAGACACCGGCACATCACATCAACTGCTTCACTGAACTGGCATGGGGTGGATATGTACAGCTGAGTATCATCAGCGTTCTGTTGGAACCTCACACCATGCCTACGGATGATCTCACCCAGCGGTTTCATGTAGATATTAAAAAGCATAGGGGAAAGAATGGACCCCTGAGGAAGCCCACATACGAGGGGCCTCGGGGTGGACCTCTGTCCCCCAGACAACACCAACTGCAACCGGTCAGAGAGATAGAAGGAGAACCACTGCAGTACGGTGCCTCCCACTCTCAGCTCCCTGAGCCAGCACAGAAGTATACCATGGTCAATGGTATTGAAAGCCGCTGAGAGGTCAAGTAGCACAAAGATGGAGAAGTACCTCCATCTTGGGTTCACCAGAGATCATCCATCAGTGTGACCAAGGCAGTTTCTGTGCTATGGCCGGGCCTCAAACCCGACTGAAAAGGGTCAAGATACTCCGTTTCATCCAACAGCCGTTGGAGTTGCAGAGCCACCACTTTCTCCACCACGTTCCCCACAAAGGGGAGGTTGGAGACTGGTCGATAGTTTTTAAGGTCAGTTGGGTCCAGGGATGGCTTCTTAAGAAGGGGCCTCACCACCGCAACCTTTAAAGGCTGGGGGATGAACCCCTCCCCTAAAGAAGCATTGATTAACACCTGAAACAAACCTCGTGTCACCTCCCTACTTGCAGAAACAAGCCAGGAGGGGCACGGATCCAGCATACAAGTGGTGGAGCTCACCACTCCAATGGCCTTGTCCACTTCCTCAGGGGTCACCGGGTCAAACTCTTCCCACAAAATAGGACTAAGATCTGCCGCTGTCATCTCGGCTTGCTTCGCCCAATTGGAGTCCAGGTCCGTCCGGATCTGAGTGACTTTATCCACCAGAAACTGTACAAATTCCTCAGCTCTACCCTGAAGGGGTTCCTCCTCCCCCTCCCCCTTGAGAAGGGACCGGGTCACCCTGAAAAGGGAGGCTGGGCGAGAATCTGTGGATGCAATAAGAGCGGAAAAATGAGAACATTTTGCCGCCCTTATCGCCACAAGATAAGTCCTAATAAAGGCTCTTAGTAGTGTTCTGTCAGATTCGGATTTACTGGCACTCCATCGTCATTCTAGGTGTCTCTTCTGGCGTTTCATTCCCGGAGCTCCTCGGTAAACCAAGGTGCTCTCCGGGATCCACCGCCGCGGAGAGGCTGCAAAGTGCAATTCTATCCAAGGCCCCAGATGCCGCCCTATGCCAGGCAGCCACTAGGGCTTCGGAGGAATTGTGTACCAGAGATTCAGGTAAATCCCCAAGCTCCCTCAGAAACCCTTCCGGGTCCATTAGGCGCCTAGGGCGGAACCACCTAATCGGTTCCGTCGCCCTGCAGTGGGGGAGTGGTGTGGAAAAGTCCAACCTCAATAGGGAATGATCTGACCATGACAAGGGAAAGATGACTAAGCCCCTTAATTCCAGATCGTTAATCCACTGCCCAGAGAGAAATACTAAGTCGAGCGTGTGGCCCCCCCTGTGAGTTGGACCTTGAATTACCTGGGTCAGGTCCATGGTTGTCATGGAAGCCATGAACTCCTGCTCCACATCAGAGGAGTCGCCCAGTGATGGCAGATTAAACTCCCCCAGTACAATGAGTCTGGGGAACTCCACTGCCAGGCCGGCTACTGCCTCAAGCAGGGCGGGCAGGGCCATTGACATGCAGCTGGGAGGCAGGTATGTGAGCAATAGGCCCACCTGAACCCCTAGGTCCAACTTCACCAGGAGAGACTCACACCTGACGATCTCCGGGGCAGGGATCCTACAAGGCAACAGACCCTTCCGGATCGTAACTGCCACTCCTCCACCCCTTCCCTGGGGTTGTGGCTGATGCTGCACCTGAAACCCATCTGGGCACATTTCCGAGAGGGGAACTCCCCACTAAGGTCCCAGCCAGGTCTCAGTTATACATGCCAGGTCGGCTCCCTCCTCTAGGATGAGATCCCAAACGAGGGGAGCCTTGTTCACAATTGTCTTGGCATTCAGCAGCAGCAGCTTGAGCCCAGGGCCCTGACAACTCTGGTCCCCAGGCCTCCGAGTTGACTCCGAGGGGCCAGAACATGAAATCGCTTGAAGGTAGCGAGTCCTAGTTCTCCGATTGCGGCCCACCCCTCGGTTTCCGCCGTATCTCCCCCTCCCCATAATGACCGATATATTCCGGCTCTCCTCCCCTCCAGAGATCCCCTCCCCTCCCCAGCCAGCTCCCATTCTTTCCGACAGGCCCACTTGTTCATCCATACAATGTCGGTGGCAGGATCTGGCCCCCACCTGCATCTGTTTTTCACACTCAGCAGGTGAGGAGCGCTTTCCCGGTTCCAACTCAATCAATTTCACACCCACCCATACACCTTACCCTCACATTACCCAATCATTTCCCCATCTACACCACTTACATACTAATCAGCCCCTCCCACCCCATAAAAACTTCCAGAGTCATTTCCTAGGTTCGTAAATGTACTTTATTATTTCAGAGGAGAAATCTTAATTTTATATTAAGGTGTTTTTTTTACCAGAGATAGAAAATGTTTTCCATAGTTTACAGATTATTTTTGGCTGGTGTAGAAGTCTGGATTTCCTATGAAACTGAAGGATTGGATCAATGCTACACTCCATTGTGGAAGATAAAGTAAGCAGGTATAATAGTATAATCTGCTTTCTATTTGCACATATAAGACAGATATTCCACACCTATGCTTTAAAAAGGTTACTGTACTTCAGAAGTGACTGCACTTTAAAATACAATCACCCCTGGTTTTGAGCCTTTTATCTGTATCACCACTAGTAACAATTAAGATAAAGAGAATTAGCATGAACTCCCTAGTTCAGGGGTCCCCAAACTTGGCAACTTTAAGACTTGTGGACTTCAACTTCCAGAATTCTCCAGCCAGCATAGCCAGCAAGTCTTAAAGTTGCCAAGTTTGAAGGCCTCTGCCCTAGTTCAACACCTGCAGAGGGGAGGATGAATACTGGCACATTAGTCGAGACAATACTTCACTTAAGATACCTGGAAAGAAGACTAACTGCTATTGACAAGAAATGTCATTGGGCTGCCTCTAGGTGTTGTAGTCTAGTGACAATGCCTTACATAAATTATCTTACTTAGTAGATCAGCTGGTTAAGTTATGACCTAGGAAGATGTTATGCAGCTTGCAGCCTGTTCCAGGCAGCTTGTCCCCTACCATTCTGGAAGTTTCTGACAAATTGAAGGAACACAAACTGGTCTACTTCCTTCTCATCTGTAACTCTCGAATTTATTCCAGTAAAACCTGTTGTCATAGACACTAGTTTGAGCTTATTGGCACTGAATCCTAGATCCGGTACCAACATTCCTTAAATGGCTATTGAAATAAGCAAGGCCTGTACTACTTGGAAAACAGCCCTAGGATCTTTGGATAATAAAACTATAAAGAATGATAAGAGATATAAGTCAAAAGGTCTCACAGACTGAAGACTAGCCATCTTTTCCCAGGTATTACGGAGGCTGCAAAATTTCAGAGAACTTCTCTGAATTGCTCATATTTACTTCTGAATTTATTTTAATTGGACATATGTTTAAAGAGAACAAAAAGGTAACTCTTCCTTTGAACTAAGCCAGTCTCCAGAAGAGCAAGAGCTTTTCTGGAGCTTTTCTGCAAAGGAGGTTTGTCTTCATTCTGCAGCTCCTTACCTCATCTCCTCACCTCACACATTTCTATTTTATTTTTGGGTTCACTTCAAATGTACACCTTCTCACACAATTGGCTGAAATTCAAGGCTTTGAGACAGATTTTCTCACTGAACAGAGATAGACACTTGATGCTTTAAAACTTCTCATAATTTTTGAAGCAATCCTTTGTATTTTATTTGAAGAAATATTCTCTTGTTAAGTATATTTCCAAGTTTAATTTGAAAATTTTGCAAGGTTTGGCTAATTTATAAATTCTGTGCTAGTTCATATCCTCCAGATAATTTTTTCAAATGCAAGGGAGGAAAATTGACTGAAAATTGCTACCCACTTCATCCATATATGCCATTTTCACTACCACCAGAAACTCCTACAGAATTATCTTCAGAAACAGGCTCTAGTCAGTGAAAAAAACATCCTTGTACAAGAAAGTAAAATGTAATCTTGACCTGCAGAACAAGTAGATGAGGTTTTTTTAAAAAATCCCAATAACTAAACAATTTTTTGTTATACATTTTCCATGAAATACTTAGACAGGAACACTTCTGTTTGCAGAATCAGAGGTAAATGTGGAATGCTCACCTCCCCGTTATCTATGATCACAACGGAAGAAGTTTGACCGCAGGCAATGCTGACCGCTACCTTAGCCTGTAAACAATTGGAAACTCTGCAAGGAAATGACTGGTTTGCAGTTGTTCCTGACCCAACTTGTCCACAGTTGTTATAGCCCCAGGCGTATACCTTTTAACAAAGGATAAAGAGGGAGAGACACCAAGGAAGCATACCACAAACCTTACTAGATGAGCAGAAACATTTTCCCAAAGCATATATTGTTTAACAGGGCAGGTACCAAAGTAACTCCTTTTACAAGCCACAGACAAGTAGTATGGCCATTTATGATATACTTCAAAGTACTGATGTGATTAACTTCTAATTGCTGGCAACACAAAGCCATGGATATAGGAGTCTCTTCTAACACTCTTCTGGCTAATGAAAGAGTGTGCATTTTACCTTGTAGGATCCAGGCAAACCTTCAGTTGGAAAGCGAACATTTTTCTGCAGGAAACTAGAGCAGGGACCCAGTCAAGAGGGATCCCATTTGGAATCTATGCCTGTTACTTTTTTCCAAAGACAGACAGAGTTTAAATACAGTTTTACAAGTTAAATGTAATGTTCACATGATGCATGAGGAAGGAAGGGAGGAAGGAAGGGAGGAAGGAAGGAAGGAAGGGAGGGAGGGAGGGAGGGAGGGAGGGAGGGAGGGAGGGAGGGAGGAAGGAAGGAAGGAAGGTCAACTCAGAACAAACAGCCTTCAACTCATGAACAATGATAAAAGGTAAACTAGCAACAGGATCTACATATGAAAAATTATCTCCTTGACAAAGGTTATAGCACTTTCATATTAGGCAATTTTCAAAGGTTTATATCTGATGTCTTCAAAACTAAATGTAAACTTTCAAGACTTGAAATGGAACATTATCCCCTTCATGCAAAATAAATTTCAGTACCTGTCAGATATAAAATTAAACAGGCTCAATCTCACAGAAGATACCACAATGCCTCCAAATGTTATCCCAGAGTCAGACACTTTCCTTAAACATGTACCCACACAATTTAAAGGAGCCAAGTTCCAAATTTCTGCATCTATTTTTCTGAAACTGGTTCTCTTCTTACTAAAACAGGTAGAGTATATCTATAAAATTTGAGTCTATCCAGCTGAAAAATTTAGAAATTTCAGCAGTTATGATTTCCCAACCAATGGGGAAATTCAAGCATTATTATTCCAAGTTTTATTTTTGAATCAGAAAGCCTCCTACTAGATCAAATAAAATAGGTCACTGTCTCACTGGGCACCGAATCAATGAAGCCCATTCAACCTTTATTTTTATAAATGAAATCTTGTTTTTTATTGTTGCTACTGAACACTTGTACAAAATATAAAAACAACCATGAAATCAGATGGGCAAGAGTAGCTTATTTCCTCTATAAAGATAAGAACCTTTATTGTTAAAATAAAATCTGACATATTTCAATAAGAAACACAGATGGTAGTATCAATTCCCTTTCTTCAAGGACAATTTTCAAACATTTATCAAACAAAATACATTCTTAACAGCAAAAACCTGAATAGCTTATTAGAAAAGCAGAACTTACTTCTCCATCAGATGATAATGCAAGAGAATGGTGGGAACCACAAGCTACTTCAGTTATTTTCTTAATGAGCAAATTAGTAGAAATCTGAATAGGCGTCACACCCTGGTTGGTTGTCCCATTCCCAAGCTGACCATATCCATTATGTCCCCAGGCATAAACTTCACCATCTACCCAAGAATAAACAAAGTAACGACAATGAAACATGCAATTAGGCAACATTTGTACCCCTACTCAGACAAAACAAGATTATTGCATTTTAATAAGCACTATCATTATGCTTGGTCACATAGCTAGTCAGTTGGGTAGATTGGGTTTGGCTTTTTTATCTACTTATATTGATTATTATGGTCATTTCTCTAATGACTTGTTTTATGGGAGGATAAGGCCTTGAATAAATTGGCATTACTTGACTGGGAAAAAGTTAAACAGCAATTAGCTAAAATTAAATGCACACATTCTTTCTGCAATGAGAAGAATGTAAATGAGCAGTATACTCTTCATCTTTAAAGCTTATCATATACATTTATCCATGTTAAACATTACAGTTATTTTAACTAAGGAACTTCATTATGCAAAGATCTGACTCTCTTCAGAAATTTATAATGCTGGGGAAAATGGAAAGAAAGAAGAAAGAGGATGAGCAGAAGCAAGATGGATGGTTACAACAACAATGGGTGCATGGTTGGAAGATCTGGAACTACATGGGGGACAAATTGTCTTGGAGAAAATCTATCTATTGGTTGAAAAGACTTGACAGCAACTTGATGGGATATAGTTTATCAATCAACTAAAGGAACATAAATGAGCATGTTATCCAGCATGATCGCAAACTAAACTCCCAACAGGCTTTAAACATGCACTTACTTTAGTTTTAAAAACCTAACTTCTAAATACTTGTTGACACAAGGAATGTTGTTTCACCATATATACTGTATATATTTTAAATTAAAAAGGAGTGAACATTCAACTTCTGTCTCCTGTGGAGATATAATTATGGCACCACCACCCTATGACCCTCAGTCACTGAGAGAAACTCACCCAAAAAGATGCAACCCGTGGCTGCAAAAAATCTGGGGAAGAAAAGTGGCAAATGCAATTCACCGAGATGAAAGGCCCCACTGACTCCCTCACTACAACCATTTTTGCAAGCCCCAATTCCCTAACTAAGAATCACATGCTTAGATTTGTGCCTCTAATACTGCTCAGAAAAAGTTTCCCACCTTCTGTACTAAGGATCACATGCGGCCCACTTCCATAGCTAAGACTGCAGATCCTCTTTCCGCATAAACCTTCAAGTCTTTTTGGTACCATAGTACTCTGATTATCTCCAGTTCCCAGACAATTACTGCAGTTTTCTCCCAATACAAAAACCTGGGGGGGAAGCAAAACCAATGAGCTGACATGGATATGTTCATTTATGGCATGTTAAAAAATAATCTAAATTGACTTTGCGGTGTATAACAGATTTGCAATGAAACAGATTTATAATAAATATGGAATAAGAGACGGATAGAAGATAGATCAGGTTTAAGAGTCTACACATCATTTCAAATTCAGACAGGCTATTTGGAAGTGACTTGGGCTTGAAACAGTTTCAAGTTGAAAATGTTTCTAAATGACCAAATGATTTCTCTGTTTTATGCTTAATTTGTTTTCACATAGCAAAGTAGCGATGTATAGCTACTTTGCTATGTGAAAAAACAGAAGTAAGTAGCTATTTTTGTACAAAGTAGCAAAGTAGCTTCCTATAGCAGAGTTTGAAGTACTTTTTTTAAAAAATAGTTTTTATTAAATTATTTACATTTAAAAACATACAAAAAGAAAATACATGACGATAACAAATACATTACAAACATATAAAAACATAAAAAGCGCATACAGCTGTAAAACTTTCAATCTCTATAATTATCTTACTGCAATTATATATTGGCAGTTTATTTCTATATAGTTTTCAGTTCATTGTCTTATATATTTATATAGCATGTATTATACAATAAATGTTAATAAGTAGTAATAAACATATTGATAGTGATTTTAGTAATAGTAACAGTATTATTATTATTAATAATAATAATAATGATAGTAATAATACTAATACTAATAATGATAATGATAATGATAAAGAAATAGTATTCTTTTTAGTATTGTAACATATATATATATATATATACAGTATATATACATATGTATAATAAGACTAATTTTTCCATAAATTTCTTGGTTATACTTATATGTGTCTCATTTGATTTATATTTATGTTTATTGTATTAATCATGTTTGTATACGTTTTTCATACCATTCGTAAAATGTGTTCCAGATTTCATAGTAATCGGAGTCCTCCTTTCCTTTTAATTCCATCGTCAATTTGTCTGCCTCTGCACATTCCAAAATTTTTCTAATTACACTGCTTTCATCGGGGACATCGCTTTGTTTCCAGTATTGTGCTACCGTTATTCTTGCTGCTGTCAATATGTGTAACATGATATAATAATATTTTTTCTCCATTTTCTGATTGACAATTCCCAGGAGAAATGATTCTGGTTTTATGTCTATTTCCTGTTTTGTAATTTCTGTTAACCAGGTTTTGATTGTATTCCAGAAGCTTTTTATTTTTGGACAGGTCCACCACATATGATAATAAGATCCTATTTTGTGTTGGCATTTCCAACAATTGGGTGTTAGGTTTTTATACATTTTGGCCAATCTCGCCAGGGGAGGTGCCATCTATAGAATAATTTATAATAGTTTTCTTTATACGAAACTAATTTTGTCGTTTTATAATTCTGGTTCCAAATTTTTTCCCATTGGTTCAGATGTATGTCATGTCCAAAATTTTGGGTCCAACTTATCATATTTCCTTTTATTTTTCTTTTTGCATTTTGTATTTTAGCAGGAATTTGTATATTTTAGTTATTGCTTTTTGTTCTTGGCCCAATAAAATTTTATCCAGTTCTAATTTTTCGTTTTGTTTTCCATAGTTTCTTTTATCACTTTCTAATCTGTTTTTAATTTGGAAATATGGCCACCAATCAATTTTGATTCCTTCTTGTTCTAATTTTGATATAGGTTTCAAAGCTCCCCCTTCCTCTAATATTTCTTCATAGGTGACAAATTTATTCAAATTTGTTGTGTTAGGATGTGTAATGGCTTCCATACCAGAAAACCAAGTCGGTATTTTTGTATAATGTTGTTTTTTGATCTTGAGCCAAATTCCAAGTAGTGAATCCCTAATTTTATGTCTTCTAAAATATGAGTGGGTTTTGTGTTTGTCATCCCAGAGGAATGTAAATGTAAATCATGACCCTCTAGTGTCAATAATCATCTATTTTTAATCTGTATCCAGTCTTTTAACCATGTTAAGGCAGATGCTTGGTAATATAATTCGAAGTCTGGTAGTCCAAAGCCCTCCCGATTTCTATTTTCTTGTAAGTATTTTAGTTTGATTCTGGGTTTCTTTCCTACCCATATGAATTTGACTAGTATTCCATTTAACTGCTGAAAGTATTTTTTTTTCTAATTTAATTGGCATAGTTTGGAAAAGATACAGAATTTGGGGTAATATTGTCATTTTGCTTGCTGCAATTCTGCCAAAAAGGGAAATTTGTAGTTTGTTCCATTTCTCTAATTTCTTTTCAATTTGTTTTAATATTTCCATATAGTTTTCTTCTTTTATTGTGGTGCATTTTGCTGATAAATTTATTCCTAGATATTGAAGTACTTTCTTAATCTGTACTGTCTCATGACAATTGGGTAATTATTTATTTTAAGGTAACTGGCCTAATTTTAGTTATTTATTTAAACTTGCAGAAAGGTTAGGGTTAGTTCCTGGCTGCTTTCTGGTTTGAAACCAGTCAGATCTTGTAAAGTTTCCGTTAATATATGGAGGAGTGACCAAAATATATTTGTACAAAGTAGCAAAGTAGCTTCCTATAGCAGAGTTTGAAGTACTTTCTTAATCTGTACTGTCTCATGACAATTGGGTAATTATTCATTTTAAGACCAAAATATATTTTATCTAACACCTGATGTGGATAGTAGGAGCAGTCCCCATTTAGGCATTTCCATCTGTTAGAGCAGTGCTCCCCAACCTTTTGTCACCCTCGGCACACCATAGCCTCTCCCAAAATTCCACGGCACACCACATATAAAAATTGGATAAAAAACAAATATAATCTTCAAAATATCGTTTTGAAGAGTATAATAGTATAGGAATGTCAAACTGGGCATAACAGAATTACTTGATTTATTATTTTATTTGATAATTAGGTAGGTCAGTGGTGGCCAACCTTAATGATACCATGCGCCAATTGGCCCAGGCGTCCGGGCCCGCCTGGATGCTGCCATTTGAGTTTTGCCCTCTGCGCATGCGCAGAACGCTGTGCGCATGCGCAGAGGGCAAAAGACCGCAAATGGCGACGTCTAGGTGGGCGGGGGAAGCGGCCGGGGGCTGCTTCCCCCACCTGCTTCTTCGGCTTGAGTTTTAAAAGAAAGCAAAACATGGGCGGGAGAGGCAGGTCTTGCTCATTAAGCCTCACTGCCGCGGCCAGCGAGGCTTAATGAGCAAGACCTGCCTCTCCCGCCCGCGTTTTGCTGTCTTTTATAACTCAAGCCGCCCAAGGCAGCCCAGAGCAGGCGAGTCAATCCAGCAAGTGAGGAGGCGTCGGCAAGAGGCGGAGCTTGGCGACAAGGAAGTTTACTGGCTTAACAAGCAGACATCCCTGTCACCCTCCCTTTCAGCTCCGCCTCTTGCTGATGCCTTCCTCACTCGCGCCCTGCCAAGCCCCAAATCAAGCCAGCCCTAGCGCGAGACGCGTGAGACTGCTTTCTAGGCTGTATGTGGAAGCTGAAGAGCCTTACCGGTAGTTTGGGAGAAAGAAAGTTTTTTGCTGCTTCTGCTTTTGAGTGCACTGAAGGAAAGCAGCAAAACACTTTCTTTCTTTCTCCCAAACTACTGGTAAGGCTCTCCGGCTTCCACAAACAGAAGCGGCAGGGAGGAGGACTTGCGCCCCGCCCCGCCCCGTCCCCCTGCCAAGCCTCAAATCAAGCCAGCCCGCGACTGGAGCTACCGGGAAAAGTCCCAGGTAGGACGCGCGCCCCGTCCCGCCCGCCAGTCCTGCCCCACCCGTCCTGCCAACCCCCAGCGCGAGGCGCGTGTCCTACCTGGGACATGCCCCGGTACCTCCTCCTCGCGTTCCTTGCTGTTGTGTCCAGGGCAGCAGGTCTGCTCATTAAGCCTCGCTGCAGCGGCCACAGGCTTAATGACCAGACTTGCCTCTCCCGCCCGCGTCTTGCTGTCTTTTAAAACTCAAGCCGAGGCGACTTGAGTTTTAAAAGACAGCAAGTCACGCGGGCGGGAGAGGCGTCAGCCATTGGATGATTGCAATGCACCACTTGCAATCATCCAATGCGCCACATTTGGCACATGCGCCACGGTTTGGCCACCCCTGAACTACGCGAACTTAAAAATTAGAACACAGTGCGGAAAACGACAGATAGGTAATACCTAATAATGAACACTGCTCTGTCCAGGCCCTGTAGACTTGTGATCAGGACAATCGTGAGCTGGGGAAGGGGGGGATAGAACTTCTCGGATTCAGAGCTGTAGGGCCGCGGCCCACATCGAATGCAACAAAACGTTGCTGGGCAAAATCTAGCATTCAGTGGGTGGCAGGCTGTTCTGGATATGACGCGAGCTTTTGCCGCGGCACACTTGGCATGGCCTCACGGCACACCAGTGTGCCGTGGCGCACTGGTTGGGGAGCACTGTGTTAGAGGACAGACAAATGTCTATGTGATTTGTACTCTAACATGTAAAGCAACTTGCTCTTGTTAGGTGTAGGTGACCTTGGAAAAACAATGCAACAGTTATCAACATGCTTCAAGCCCCAAAAAAGAAAGAGAAAGCTTGAAAAGAAACTTAATTCCTTTGGGTATAAGAGGGAGGGAAAAGTAAACACAATCAGGCTTTTCAAGATTCCGTTGCCATTGCCTATCTCAATAAAGTAAAGATTGATCCCCCTTGAGCAGTTCCATTCCTGATTTGGCCACCTTGAAGAGCTGACACCAAATGTGGTGGTGGACAATAAAGATGTGCAATATGAAGGTTTGGCCACAATATCCAAATTTGCTTTCAAATAAATAACCTAAGTTGTTAAAAAATGCAATATTTAATGTGATGGAGGAAATTCTTTTTCTATTAAAAACAATCATATTAAGTATATTGAATATATCTAAATAAAACTAAGATACTTTTTGGTTCCACTCCTTTTCATATGCAATACCTGGCCTATCATGGGGCTACCCTTGAAAAGTATTTGGAGACTGCAACTGGTGCAAAATGCGGCTGCGCGAGCTGTGGTGGGTGTCTCCAGATACACCCACGTAACACCCATTCTCCGCCAGCTGCATTGGTTGCCCATTGGTCTCTGGGTCCAATTCAAGGTGTTGATTATCATCTTTAAAGCCCTACATGGCTTAGGACCAGGTTATCTCCGTGACCGCATCCTACCTCATACATCCCTACGACTAGTTAGGTCCCACAGAGTCAGTCTCCTCCAGGTCCCTTCAACCAAACAATGTCGGTTGGTGGGACCAAGGGGGAGAGCCTTCTCTGTGGGGGCTCTGGCTCTCTGGAACCAACTACTCCCAGAGATCCGAACTATTCCCACCTTGCTGGCCTTCCGGAAAGCCATTAAGACATGGCTCTTCCTGCAGGCGGGATGAAAATCGGTCTTAATTGGCTTATAGGAACAATAAATTAAATTAAATTAAATTAAAATCATTCAAAATTTAAAGTTGCCTTTCAGCACAGAAAAAGATGTGTGCATTGGCCCACTTTCCCATAGCAACAGAATAATAAGGCAGCTGAAGATACTGTACATCCATGTTTTGGACTGGGATTTTCTCTTTCTCTCGTTTTCCTTTTCCTTCCTTTCTTCATCTACCAAGTCAATAATTTTCTAGTGCTTTTGAATTCTCCCACTGTCTACCTGAACAGACTCTAGCTTCCTTCTTTATGTCCCTCCATGTATGCATACCTTTTGAAGTGCTCTGAATCACCCTCCCTTGTTCAAAGCCCATCTTTCTCTAGACCTCCTGTCTGCTTCATGGATGCCTGGAATCAAGCTGCTTAGAACAAGCTACTTCTCTCCCCATCCCACCTCTAAATCTCACACAAGTCAAGCATTAAACCAGAGGTCTTCAAACTTGGCGACTTTAAGACTTGTGGACTTCAACTCCCAGAATAGCTGGCTGGAGAATTCTGGGAGTTGGTCCACAAGTCTTAAAGGTGCCAAGTTTGAAGACCTCTGCATTAAACAGAGGCTCACAACTTAAATCCACTGACATTAGTGGTCCCTCATTAGTTTTCTAGGGGACCATCGACACTTTAGGATTTTTGCAGTAAGCAACTCAACTCTGAGTGTCTTTTAATCCCATTCCAGAACACAGCAGTTTCATCCTGTCATTTCCTGCTAGATTTCTGCTGAATGGAAAGGGAGAAAATCAGTTCTTTCATGAGAAATTCTTGGCTATCCCATCGGTCAGAGATAGAAGCCATCAGATTAATTTACAGAATGTTAATGTATCGGACCATTTGCTGATCCAAGACACTGAACTTCTATGCAAGTAAATTAGACAGACGGGAAATCCAAAAGTAAAAATCACAGAGCCTGCCCAACCCCAATTTCCTCCTGATATGTCCCAGTACAGTACTTTCTAAAAATAATAATAATGCAGAAATGGAGATGTGCAGCAATGAAAGAGCAACAATCTGGACTGGACTTCATGGGAGGAATTTATTGCACTGATTGCTCCATTCAGATTCAAAATGGAGTTGTGTTATCTACATTCTGATGAAGCCCTCCATAGAGGTATGAGCACAGGACAGTCTTCTGGGGGAAAAGGGTTTTGTTTTGGGGTTACAAAATGTGTGTTCTGTAATTGTATACAGGATATTTGAAAGCGAACCGAAGTAAAGTAGGAAGCGAGTCCTACTTATGGTTAACTATTTTATAAAATCTTATTTTCTGAGGCAAGAGAAGCAATCCATATTTGCTCAGTGGAAAGTACTCTATGCTCAGTTTTATTTTTCAGTGGGTTACAAATATTAATTTTAGCTATAACGAAGAAACTACAATATTCATCTTCTTTAAACTCTGAGATGTATGTTTTAAATACTGATTAATTGTACAGGTATGCTATTGCAATCTTAAAACAAAAGTTTGCCATTTTTATATTACCCACTAGATATCCAACAATGTTATAGACCAGTGATGTCGAACCTTTTTTGGTTCGCGTGCCAAAACGGGGGGGGGGGAGTGCGGGGGGTCATGCGTGTGCGTGCCCACACCCATAATTCCATGCACCCCCCGCACATGCGTGCATGACCCCCCCCCCCGCTCCCAGCACGCAATGGCACGCCCGTTTTTCGCTCTCCCCAGGCTCCAGAGCCTTTCTAGGAACCTGGGGAGGCGAAAACGGCCTTCCCCACCCCCTCCGGAGGCTGGAAACAGCCTGTTTCCCAACTCCCAGTGGGCCCAGAAGGCCCGAAAATCAGCTGGCTGGCACACACATGTGCGCCGGACCTCAGCTTGCGTGCCCACCGATATAGCTCCGCGTGCCACTTGTGGCACCTGTGCCATAGGTTCGCCATCACTATTATAGACCGAGAAAGTGAACACATCTATGTAAGTACTATAATCTTACCTCATCGTTGTGGGTGATATATATAGCTTCATAGGCAGATCTTCCGAATACACATGCTTGTCGAATAGTTGCCCTTACTTGAGGTGAAAGGAATCCAAATATACTCCAATTCCCGAGGTCCATCGTAACTTTGCTGGATTATGAATATGTTATTTTATCTGTTATTTAAAATGGTCTCAGAGTATTCTCTGCAAAAAAAGAGAATCCATTCTTATTCAAATATGAATAAAGTCCATTCTGTTATGGGGGGGGTCCTTCATGGGTGTCCTGATGATCTTAGGGCTGCCCCAAATGTTATTAGACAGATGGTCCAAAGAGGAATAAATGTGTAAAATAAATGTGTAAATAACTTTACTATCCATTTTTACAAGACATAAAAATGAAAACTGAAAATTCAAGGAATCGTTTTTTAATTTGGGAGGAAAAGGATTGCTTTTTAAGGAAATTAAAGATTCAAAACGTGCAACATCCAAAGTTATACAAAATGCGATCTATAGTATTAAATATCTAAATAATAAATCCAAGTTGCAGCTCTCAAAACTGGAGAATGCTGCCAAGTTCATAAAGACACAGAAAGATTTCTATCCTTGGAAATTGCTGGTCACTTTCTGCCAAATGCTGGGCTCTTCTTTCTTTTTTGCTCACCACTAAAGTCTCATGCCTGAAAAGTTTTTGCCTACATTTTGCATCAATTGGTGCAATATCCTTGTGATTACTGTATAGGTACATAAATTCACAAAGGTAACTGTCAAGTAATCATCAGTATCTATGACTCTAAATCTATCTTTGTTTGGTGGGGAAAATGTATAAGCTAGAGAAAATACTGTATTTTTCGGAGTATAAGATGCACCTTTTTACTCCCCAAAAGAGGGTCAAAAACTGGGTGCGTCTTGTACTCCGAATGTAGGCCCCCCCAACCTGCCAGCCCACCACTCAGCCTGGGGAGGAAAGTGTTTTCAGGCGGCAGCGCTGCGATCCCCTCCCCAATTCCAAAAACGGGGCGTGCAACCGGCGCTGCCCGCCACCGGAAACGCGATGCTCTTCTTTCCTGAGAAGGACCCTCGATCAGCCATCTCCAGGGAGCCATCCAGGAGGCAGCAACCCCTTTAAGAGTGAAGGAGCTTTTTTTTAATTTCCCTCCTTCCAGCCTGAGCCTGCCGATCGCGAGCCCGCCGGCAGTGACAGCGCACCGCAGATGTTCGCGGAGGGGAGGGGGGGAGCTGATCGCTTGCCACCACCACCGCCGCGCAGGTATTGGCGGGTTGGAGGGTCCTTGTCCTGCTGCTGCCCCAAGGAAGCTGTGGAGCTGAAGAAGCCTCCACCCACCTACCAGCTTGCCATTCAGCCTTTTGGAATCGGGGAGGGGATCGCAGCGCTGCCGCCTGAAAATGCTTTCCTCCCCAGGCAGAGTGGCGAGCTGGCAGATGGGTGGAGGCTTACAGAAAAAGAAAGGAATGAGGGAAGGGAAGTAAGAAGGAAAGAAAGAAAGAAAGAAAGAAAGAAAGAAAGAAAGAAAGAAAGAAAGAAAGAAAGAAAGAAAGAAAGAAAGAAAGAAAGAAAGAAAGAAAGAAAGAAAGAAAGAGGGAGGGAGGAAGACAGAAAGAAAGAAAGATAGTAGGTAGGTAGGAAGACAGACAGACAGAAAAAAAAGGAGCGAGGGAAGGGAGGGAAGAAGGAAAGAAAAAGGAAAGAAAGAGCGAGGGAGGGTGGAAGGAAGGAAGACAGAAAGAAAGAGAAAGAAAGATGGTAGGAAGGAAGGAAGACAGACAGAAAAACAAAGGAGGGAGGGAAGAAGGAAAGAAAGAAAAAAAGAAAGAAAGATGGTAGGAAGGAAGGAAGGAAGGAAGATAGACAGAAAAACAAAGGAGGGAGGGAAGAAGGAAAGAAAGAAAAAGAAAGAAAGAAAGATGGTAGGAAGGAAGACAGACAGAAAGGAGGGAGGGAAGGGAAGGGAGGGAAGAAGGAAAGAAAGAAAGAGGGAGGGAGGAAGACAGAAAGAAAGAAAGATGGTAGGTAGGTAGGAAGACAGACAGACAGAAAAAAAAGGAGAGAGGGAAGGGAGGGAAGAAGGAAAGAAAGAAAGAGGGAGGGAGGAAGACAGAAAGAAAGAAAGATGGTAGGTAGGTAGGAAGACAGACAGACAGAAAAAAAAGGAGAGAGGGAAGGGAGGGAAGAAGGAAAGAAAAAGGAAAGAAAGAGCGAGGAAGGGTGGAAGGAAGGAAGACAGAAAGAAAGAGAAAGAAAGATGGTAGGAAGGAAGGTAGACAGAAAAAGAAAGGAGGGAGGGAAGAAGGAAAGAAAAAGGAAAGAAAGAAAAAGAAAGAAGGAAGGAAGGAAGGAAGGAAGGAAGGAAGACAGACAGACAGACAGAAAAACAAAGGAGGGAGGGAAGAAGGAAAGAAAGAAAAAAAGAAAGAAAGATGGTAGGAAGGAAGGAAGGAAGATAGACAGAAAAACAAAGGAGGGAGGGAAGAAGGAAAGAAAGAAAAAGAAAGAAAGAAAGATGGTAGGAAGGAAGACAGACAGAAAAGAAAGGAGGGAGGGAAGGGAAGGGAGGGAAGAAGGAAAGAAAGAAAGAGGGAGGGAGGAAGACAGAAAGAAAGAAAGATGGTAGGTAGGTAGGAAGACAGACAGACAGAAAAAGAAAGGAGGGAGGGAAGGAAAGAAAGAAAGAAAAAGAAAGAATGAAAGAAAGATGGTAGGAAGGAAGACAGACAGACAGAAAGGAAAAAAGATGGTAGGAAGGAAGACAGAGAAAGAAAGAAAAGAAAGAAAAAGAAAGATGGTAGGAAGAAAGACAGAAAGAAAAAGAAAGAAAGAAGGGGGAAGGAGAGAAGAAAGAAAGAAAGACTGAAAGACTTATGACCACAATTGAGCCTAACATTTTGGTTGCTAAGCAAGAGTGTTGTTAAGTGAGTTTCACCACACTTTACAAGTTGGCCACGCCCTCCCGGTCACCTGACCACTAAGCCACGCCCACCTGAGGGGTGGGTGCGGGCAGTGAGGATGAGTTTGTAGCACCAAGGGGGCGTGGACTGAAAAAAGTTTGGGAACCACTGCTATAGAGGTTTCTGAATGCTTAACATGGCACAGTCAGAAATAATTTCTCAGCACATTCACAATCTACAAATATTATGAAGAATAACCTTAATAAAAACGTATCAGCATATTAAACAATTGAGCCCCTGGGAAAGCTGAAGTCTCATATAATTATTTGAAGGGATGACGTAGGAGATGCTCCCAACTCAGGCTGCACAAAGGCATCAGGACATCAACAACAAACCTGGCATGATTTTTTCCCTTTCAGAAAGTTACTGTACTATAACAAATAAGGCTTGTGCTTAGAAGATGAGAAGTGTATTCTCATTCAGTAACTCACATAAGTCCCAGCATATTTTGCTTGGTTATAAAGGAAAGCAAGTCCAGGAAACCTAGATTTCTGAGCAAGCTACTAACCACGATGCTCTCTTTTCTCAGTTGGGAGAGGTTCAAAGACGTTCTATTCCCTCGTAAAGTCCAGGGAAGGAACCCCATTCGCAGTTCGTGGCTCCTGGGCAGCGTTGCCAATGCTGGGTTTTTAAACCCAGCTCTGAGTTTTTCAATGTCTGTCTGGGTTTCTAGTTTTGTGTTTTACTTTAGAAATGTAAGTTGTTCTATACTTGCATTATGTTGTACGTATTAAATAGGTAAAATAATTTAGTTCAAAACTGATTTATTGTGGGGAGGGGGGTTAATCTGGGTCTTTTGTGTAGGGTTTATTTGAGAACGAAATCTTGATATAATTTTTTCTTAAGAAAACCCAGCTGGTGACCGTGTCCCGGACCTTCCCCATTCCCACCCCTCCCCAAGACTCGAGCCAGCCAGAAGAGACCGAGGCGTGTGCTGTTTAAACTGCAGCCAACGAATCTTCCCTCCTCCCTTTTCCCTTTATATGCAAGAGCCAGACGCTCCCGTTATTCCTCCACTTAACATGCGTAACAAAATAGGAGAAAAGAGACCAACCTGTTCTTTCTGCAGTAAGTCACCGCGAGGCGTGGAAGGAAGACGAGGGCGGAGGCTTTTAAACCGGGAGCGGAGCCCCGCCAGGCGACCCTCACGCCTCTCCTCACCTGTTGCAGGTTTTGCAAACCCGGAGAAGCAAAGGAACTGACCCACCACGAGCACTTGCGCCGCGGGCAAGGCGTGAAATTTATAATGCTAGCGTCTTGCGCGTCTTTCTGCATGCCCTCTTCTGATTCGCTGTGGTGAAGCTATAGAACGGGTCTCCTGCCTTGGAAACTTTACGCCTTGTGGACTTCAACTCCCAGAATTCCTCAGCCAGCGCATGCTGGCTGAGGAACTCTGGGAGTTGAAGTCCTCAAGTCCTAAAGTTGCCGAAGTTGGACATCCCTGCTATAGCGAGAAAGACGAGGCAGAAGAAGCTATTTTCGTGCTTTTAGTTTTACTTGTCCCTTTTTTTAAAGCAAAGTAGGTTGTCTTTACTAGTAAATCTGGGCTGCAATGTTGCGGACAGCGCCAACTGGCCCTCCAAAATATGAAGCTTTTGTTATCTCTTTACAACACTGCCATCTAGCGGTTGCCTGGAACTTTGCAGCCCAGATCTAGTAGCACTCTCGCTCCCCCCCCCCGCCTACTCCGCCTCGGCTTTCCCAGAAGAGAAATCATGGGGGGGGGGGGGGGGGGGCGACGGGAGAGAGGCAACAGCTGCGCTCAATCGTTCGCCTTTTCAGCTCTTTCTGCTCTGATCGAAGAAAAATAATGCAAAAGGTCCACAAAATCAAAAGAAGCATTTCTGTCATAGAACTCATTTTAGAGAAAAAGACTACTCTAGTTTCTCACAATGCACTGAAAAAACAGATTTTTGTTAGCCCATTAATAACCCAGCGCTGTTGTTGACAGAAAACATGCCCTGAACTTTGGGCATCTGGAAGCAACTATGCAAAAACTACCTATCTCCACTGCCTGCTCACTGGCTTAATGATCTTCACCCTCCGGTTTTTCCTTTCATTTGAAGATGCTGGAAAGACATTTTCAATGGTTGCTGTCAATGTTCCCTCTAATTTTTTTTCAGTGTGAGCGGGAAAGTATATAGTCTGAGCGCACATTTTTCATGCCTGAGCACCTGAATTTTTTTCACAGATGTCACCCAAGAGGACAACGAAATCAGTGTTTTCTGTCTTAAGGGAATATTATACGTGAAGGAATATTCAGTTATGCAAACTTTCACTCTGGTCTAAAACAGACATCCAGATCTTCATCTTTCTGGTTTTCTTAGAATATATTACTGTAACAATAAAGGAGAATATTTGTAGCTCAGAGTTGAAATGAGGGGTCCTTGGTGCTCTCTGAGCTCGGTTGTTTTCTTGCAGACGTTTCATTACCCAAACTAGATAATATGATATCATCACTCCCACTAGCACTGATGATGTTACCTAGTTTGGAAAAGTCTGTAAGAAAACAACCAAGTTCAGAGAGCACCAAGGACCCCGCACTATTGTGATGTTCAATATGTTAGAGAAAAAGCTTCTTTCCTTTCCTTTCCCTTTCCTCCCTCCCTCCCTTTCTTCCTTCCCTTCCCCTTCCTCCCTTTCTCCTTCCCGTTTCCTCCTCCCTCCCTCCTCCCTTCCCTTTCCCTTTCCTCCTCCCTCCCTCCTCCCTTCCCTTTCCTTTCCCTTTCCTCCTCCCTTCTTGCTGCCTTCCCTTCCCTTTCCCTTTCCTCTTCCCTCCCTCCCTCCTCCCTTCTTCCTCCCTTCCCTTTCCTTCCCTTTCCCTTTCCTCTTCCCTCCCTTCCTCCTCCCTCCCTTCCCTTTCCTTTCCTTTCCCTTTCCTCCTCCCTTCTTGCTGCCTTCCCTTCCCTTTCCCTTTCCTCCTCCCTCCCTCCCTCCTCCCTTCTTCCTCCCTTCCCCTTTCCTCCTCCCTCCCTCCTTCCTTCTTGCTTCTTCCCTTCCCCTTTCCTCCCTCCCTCCCTTCCTTCCTTCCCTTCCCTTCCCCTATAACAATAAAATCAGTTTGGCGTAGAGGTTTAAAGCACCAAGCTAAAAACTGGAATGTGCAAAGAGGTCTTATTTTCTGTGGGCCATGATGGCTCTTTATTGTTTTTCCGTTTGTCCATATGAACATAAGAAGGTAAAGGGTCCTTGTAGAACTGGATCAAAAGCTGACCAACAGTGGTATAAGGGTATAAGGAATGTGGGAAAAGGCAGATTTACAGCCTTTTTCAGAGCACAAACTCCAATTTCACCTGCTGGAATTTACAAATTTGCCTTGCCTAAGTTAATGAATGAAATGTTAAACAGGCTTTCAAGTTTTAATATTGTTTGTGACAGACTGCCATAGCGAAATTAAAAAATGAACAAAAGAATCAAGTAAAGCCATGAAGCAGCTCCTATTTATTATTCCAATTCCAATTCCAATTCCATTCCTAAATGATACCTCTACTTTGCAAGATTATTGACATTACTATTTTAAAAGTTGCATTCCAGCAGACCGAAGTTCATTTGTTAAAATTCTGCATCAGGGATGGGAAACAATGGTCCTCCAGAAATGCTGATTCCCAACAGCTACATTCAGCATGGTTACAGACAGTGTCTTCTAATATTAACAGGGCTGTATTTGTAGATCTAGATCAGACAGATCCTATTGTAATGGGATCTTTTATTAAAAGATTAGCACTATCTCCTGCAGTTGGTGGGAAAAAAATCTTTTATCACTGAGTTATTTGCAGTTGCAAGGCTGGGTGTTTGAGGGGGGAGGGGGAGGAGAGAGACACTGGGGAGACCGGAGTAAGGAAGGCGGGGGTGGGGCCAGACCGGGTTGAATGGGAAGGGGAAGGAGGGGGGTGGTCACCCGGACTCCAGGAGAAAGAAAGCACCATGAGTCATGACCTGGCAATAGGCAAGAATTTCTGTCTGCATAATTTGCAGTCTGTTGCCTGTTGGTAACGTCTTCTTCCTCGCCTTCTTCTTCCTCCTCTTCTCCTCCTCCTCCCCCTCCCCTTCTATTTTTGACTAGTCCCAGAGAGGGAGATGCAGGCGCTCCAGACACTTAACTACTGTTTGGAGGTGTGAAGGTTGGAGATTTACGAGGAGTAGCCACAACATTTGGGCGGGGAGCGGGGGTGCAAAGGCTAGCTGAGGGGAGGGAGGCAGCCCGTTCGCAGGGCGCCCGGGGGTAAAGAAGGCACAGGGGACGGCTCCGTGCTGGATTAGAAGCTTCACGCCGGAAGTTTTTAAAATCTCCCCCCACCACCCGAGCACGCACGCGCGCATACACACACCCTCCTCCTCCCTCCCTCTTTCTCTCATACTCCCTCCCCTACACACACACACACATACACATTAGGAGACCGCCCACCGCAGAACTAAGACCCCATTCGATTTAAAGCCAGACAGCATTCAGAGGCTGACATTCAATAGATAGAGCGATCATAAGCAGGCTGGGTGACGGGCGTGCTCGCAGGGTGGTGCGCTGCACTTGAAAAGTGCTGCGCTGAAGTTTGTTGTTGCCTGCGTGCCCGCGCACCAGCGCAACTTAGAGGGAACAGTGGTTGCTGTACTACTAATAAAACGTTTTCTTAAAAGGCTTGCTTGATATCATGTTGAGAACTTTCTGGCTGCCTTGTGTAAATAATAGTTTTTTCCCCCAGTTTCTTCAAATTGCAGTGATTAATTTTGTTTCTGCCTCTATTTTGTTACCCTGCTTCTGCAGAACTGGCATGTTTAGCTTTCTTAATGCATTTTAATATATATGTATATTTGTATGTGTATGTGTATCTGTATGTGTATATATACGGTATATATATGGTGTGAATATATATATATATATATATATATATATATATATATATATATATATATATATATATATATATATATATATATATATATATATATATATATATATATATATATATATATATATATATATTCGTGTTTCCCCGAAAATAAGACAGGGGCTTATATTTTTTGACCCCCCCCAAAATGCCCCTGGCCTTATTTTCGGGGGTGGCTTATTTTCGGGGTGCAGGCGGGGCGGGGCACGAGACGCACCACTTACTGGAGTTTGCCAGCTCCGTGGTCTCTCGGCTAGTCTCTTTAGGGAAAAAACTTGCAAACAGACAAGCCGAGAGACCACAGAGCTGCAAAACTCCAGTAAGTGATGCATCTCTCATGGCGTGGCATGGCGTGGCGTGGCGTGCGTCCTACCTGGGACTTGTTCCTGGACCTCAGTCACGTTCTTACGGTCTTCTCTCCACGGCAGCCCGTTCCAAAAGAATGCCGCGCGAGTTCGAGTTTGACCTCGTGAGACGTTCTCTTTCAGAACGGGCTGCCGTAGAGAGAAGATCGTAAGAATACGACCGAGGTATTGGGACAAGTCCCAGGTAGGACGAGCTTCTCACGCTTGGGTTTGGCAGGGCGGGCGAGGCGGGGCGGGCGTCCTACCTGCAACTTGTCCCGGGACCTCGGTCGCATTCTTATGGTCTTCTCTCCATGGCAGCCCGTTCCAAAAGAACGCCGCGCGAGTTCGAGTTTGAACTCGCGAGACGTTCTCTTTCAGAACAGGCTGCCATGGAGAGAAGACTGTAAGAATGCGATGAAGGTACAAGTCCCAGATACCGGTAGGACACGTGTCTCACAGCCCTCCCCACCACGCGACGCCCATCGCAGCAAGGGAGGGAATCAGGACAGCTAGAAGCCGCCGGGTAAAGAGGCGAGCAAAGGAGGAGGCGGCGGCAGAGCTGAAGGGGCGGTGGGAGGCGAGCAAAGGAGGCGGTGGTGGCAGGACACAGAGCCAAAGGGGCTTGCTCTCGCTCTCCCGGCCGGGAGCCGGTCTTTCTGCAGTGGGCACTCTTTTGGCCGGGAGATATATATATATATATATATAGAGAGAGAGAGTAAGCGAGAGGTGGCTTTGTGCACCCCTCGCAGGATTGGCTCTGCTGCTCTTGGCTGCCTTCGGCAGCGTTTTAAAACGTGCTCCTGCCTGTGATGAAGGGATCCATGCTCACCTCCTGTTCTCCAGGGAGGAGCGTGTTTCAAACTGACATAGCCAGAGGCCAGATGAGTCGAGCTAGTCCCGCGGGGTGTGTGCGCACATGTCTCTTACTTGCTCTCACTCTCCCGGCCAAAAGAGTGCCCACCAGAGAAAGAGAGTCTCCTGTCATGTCCCCCCCCTTTCCCCGGAAATTATTTGGGGGGCGGCTTATTTTGGGGGGGGGGGCTTATTTCAAGCCATGTCCTGAAAATCCCTGTCAGGCTTATTATTGGGACATGTCTTATATTCGGGGAAACACAGTATATATATGACTGTTTTAAACATGTATTTTTCAATGTTTCTCTCTAGAGAAACATACACCGTATTTTTCAGAGTATAAGATGCACCTTTTTACCCCCCAAAAAGGGGTGAAGATTTGGGTGCGTCTTATACACCGAATGTAGCCCTACCCACCCACCAGCCCCCATCCTTCTGAGGTTTTGGGCCTCTGCATGTCGCATGACTGGAGGAGGAATTCTGGGAGTTGAAGTCCACTAGTCTTAAAGCTGTCAAGTTTGAAGTTTGTAAAAAGTGTACATGGTTGTAAAAAGTGTACATGGTTGTAAAAAGTATGCATAGTTGTAAAAAGTATTCTGCTACACTGGAATTTTATTAATATATTACTACACCATTTGGTTCAGAATACTTTTTCCTTGTTTTCCTCCTCTAAAATTTAGGTGCGTCCTATATTCTGGTGCGTCCTATCCTTTGAAAAATACGGTATTTCTCTAAACATGTATTTCTGCATCTATCTATTGTGGCAAAAGAGTAAAATTTGAGAAAGGACAAATTTGATGCTGCTACATACCTGCAATATGGTCTTTTCACAGCCAGGTAACATTTTTGTATTTTCCTAGGCATATTAAAAGGAACAGTTGAAGTTTTAGAACCTAATTATTTTATTGCAGAGATATCATATCAGATTAACAGAGTTGGAAGGGACGTTGCAGGTCATCTAGTCTAGTCCAACCCCCTGCCCAAGCAGGAGACCCTTACATCTGCCTCCACCTAGGATCGAACTCATAACCTCCTGATTGTGACGCAAGAGCTCTACCTCTAGGCCACAGCAGCTGGGTGTCAATGTCTATATGCTTCTAAACTATTTTGTCTGTTAATTTGTAACCTTCAATTGTATGTCACAGGGCAACAATTTTTGAACCAAGACACCCCAAATGGGCCCACTTACAGAATTCCATGACCCATGACTCCCATGGGAATGAAATTTGGGGAAGTTGTGGCAGCTTCAGCAACACTGCACTGCTGCTGCTTCAATGCCACATGATCATTATTTCCAAAGGTCCCTGGTAGCTTCCTGCAATCAATGGAGAAGCCAGCAGGAAGTTGAAAGTTGATCAGGATTGCCAATGCTCCCTGACAGGTTCCTAGTGGTTGCCACTGGCTTACCTTTATACACCCTCTGCAATCCACATGGCACCTCCTGCCCAGCACCACATGTCCACATGCCTTCCCTAACCTCCATGGCATCCTCTTGTGCACACTCATGCACACTTCCTGATCCACACTGTGCTCCCATACAGTCTCCCCAACTTCTGTAGCACCTCCACTGCATCTTGTGTGTCCTCCCATAAGAGACACTATGCTAGTCAGGGAGTGGGTCCTCCATGTGGGTTGGAGAGGGTGCATGAGAGTGCAAGGGGTTACATGAGAGGGGGCACACAGGTTGGGAAGGGTGGATGGGGGTTCACAAGAGGAGCTGTGCAGGTCAAGGAGATTGCATAGGGGTGCAGCTCTGGTTGGGGAGGGTGTAGGGGTACGTGAGGATGCCGGAGACTCACAACATGGTTAGGGAGGATGTAGAAGTGTTAGGTAAGGGAATATCTCTGAAATAATGACTCAATATATCATAGTATATTTATCTGTAGTTCTTATTTGTGGTGCCATTCTCTGTCTTGACCTTTTATTGTTTTTATAATGTCTTAGCACTGTTTAATATCACCTTCAGATTTTTTATAGCTTTATACCACTTAATATAATAATGCATTATATTTGATATATTGCTAATACAATTTATTGAATACATTGATTTAAACAATGGTCTGACAATGGTCTCTGAGTGATTTAATTCACTTCCTTGATCCAATTGTGGGAATTGAAGTCTTGCCATTATTTTCCGTCTTCATTGTAGAAAAATGAAACACTCGGGGATTTTTGAGAAGTCGGGGTAGCAAGATCTGTTCTTACATCTCCTGGATTTCTTGGATCTTCTGCTAGGATTACTTTCTTGCTGTTTTTTAAAGTTTTATGTGTACACACACATACACAAAAACCCGATGCATTTCCCAGATAACTTGTTTAACCATGTTAAGCAATTGACCCACTTCAGGGAATTGTCTCGATACTCCCTTGACAGATCCAGCTGTCCCTCTAAAGCTGCCACCACTGATGTCCACAGAAGGCATTGGTTGATCCCCTGCAATGGTGTTTAGTTGTTTCCCAACCATAGCCATCTCCAACATGGTCATCGTGCCATGGCCAGATCTAGCTGGTTCTAGTCAAGTGAAATTGTATAGATTGGATAGATACAAGAGTATTACCCTCCCATCCTTGTGTTGGGGAAGAGAGTTGATTCGCTTACAGGTGCTGGCAGAATTGGCTTCCTGCCTCTCCAGGTTGAGAAGCAGAGACAGGATCCGAGCCAAGTAAAAAGGCAATGCTGCGACCAAATAATCCTCTTTATTCTCCTGGACTATGATATAGTATTGACTCAAGAATCCTAACTGGAAGAGAAAATAGGTGAGATAATTTAATGGAGAGGCATATGGTATTGTGAGATCCAGTTTGGTGTAGTGTAGTGGTGTAGTAATTAAGGCTAGAAAAGGGGACACCATGACTTCTAGTCCCGCCTTAGCCATGAAAGCTGGCTGGGCAACCTTGGGCTAATTACTCACTCTCAGCCCTAAAGGGGAGTGGGGCAAACCACTTCCCAAAAACTTTCCCCAGAAAACTGTAGGCAGTTGCAAGGAGTCAAAGTTGACTCGAAGGCAGGAAAAACTAAACAAAGCAAAAGTTATCATAGGCAGACTTGCTGAGCAAAACTGCTCATTCAAAAAACTGAAAGATGGTCATTTCCAGTGACCAAGTTTTTTGAGTACCAAGAAATCCTTCTTCAGAATGTAGCACTTCTAGGCATGTGTTCATAGGACTTGGCTTCCAGCCAGGTCCTGTTTTCTCCTCTAAACATGTTCCAGTTGACAGTGTCCTCTAAGTTGTGGTGGCTAAAACCTCATAAATACAGGAGAAGAAAAAAACCCACTTCCTATGATCTGGCTGTTTCTTGTCTTAAGATTTTGTTAGCTCATTTCAGTTTCTTATCCATGCATAAATCCTTTTTGCCTTTCCTGCTCCGAAATCAGGTTTTTGTCCTCTTATACCTGTTTTTAATTCCCGGTATGTAAATTCAAGAGTTCATTTATGTTAAATCCAATAGGGTTAGTTTTGGCCCCACCCTCATTCTTTAAGGTTTTTGAAGCCTGAGTTTGCCTTCTTTGGATTTGTCTACCCCTTCTAGGTTTGATGAATCCCCAGAGCAACAAACCCACTTTTGTAGTCTCATCTTTGTCATGACATGGAGCAGCAGAAGCTCCAGGACAAAGCCCAGAAGGACTTTACTCAGCCGTCCTGCCAAGCTGATGCAGAGCCATTTATTTCACAGTTGCTAAGGTTAATTGTTTAAGCACCTAAGAGTTGTAATTTTGCTATCTTGTCAACACAAATGTAGTGGAAAACTTTTAAATGAAATTATAATTTCCCATGATCAATACTTGATTTACTAAAAATAGGCACGGCATATCAATCAATGCATTAATTTCCTGAGATTACTAAATCAGTTGTTCCAAGATTTTATTCTCTCAGGTTCTGTTGTCAGTCTTAATCAGAAGCTATCAGAAGTACATGTGCGGTTCATTACATGGTAGTTTTTTCCTGTAGGAAACATAATCCAAGAAATCACTAAAGCTTAAATTAGCATTATACACATTTGCTGTTTAGATAAAACTGAACTAATTTCCCCAGCAGATGCAAGATTTTCTTCAACAGAACAGGAAACAGGAAAAATCTTCTCCAGAAGATGCCCCAGGTTTTTGGAGTAAATGGATGGAAAAATAAAGTTTCAAGAAAGGGAAAATTGCCCCCTTCCTGTTCCATTGGCCATATCTTTTTAAGAAAGTAATTACTAAAAGGATACTATTTTTTTTTGCATTGAGTTTCAAATCTTTGTATTTAGGATTCAACTTAAAGAGGAAACATACAAAGATAAAGTTAAATGATCACAAAAATCATTTGATTGAAGAAACAAAGGTTTATAAAAATAGAAAGCAATATTTTGTCCTTCAAAAGGTTATTACTCAAAGGAAAACCCTACTGTATAATGTGATTAATACATTTGTAAATATTTTTCAATGTTTACTCATTGTCTCCACTGAGAGATTCAGTAGTTGATCATAACCAATAATTGGTTTGCTAGTTTATAGAATTATTGCAACTTCTTGCAATCAAATATTGCAATAACTTTATTAAAATGTCTTTTAGCATTTTAAAACTCAGATTAAGAACCAAAAATAATTGTAATACACTTGTTTGCATTCTTCAGCTATATACAGCTACCAAGTCTGTGCTCAAATGTCCAGACCACCACTAGAAGGCAGAAAAAGTAGCAAAATCTCTGTCTTAACATTTTGTTATTGTCCAGAAACTAGGCCCTTAAGACATTATGATTAAGGTGACCAGACGTCCCGCTTTTGGCGGGACAGACATGCTTTTCAAGCGTGTGTCTCGCGTCCCGCATTCTTTCCAAAAAGTCACGCTATTTTGGAAAGAATGCCGAAACAGCGGGACGTCTGGTCACCTTAGTGCTCCCCAACCAGTGTGCCGCGGCACACTGGTGTGCCGTGAGGCCATGCCAAGTGTGCCGCGGCAAAAGGGGCAGGGTGGGCGGGGCACGGCGGGGCGCGCGTCCTACCTGGGACTTTTCCCGGTAGCTCCAGTCGCGTTCCTTGCTAATAGCGTCCAGAGCAGAGCAGCCCCTCCCAAAAGATCGCGAGATGTTATCTTTTGGAAGAGGCTGCTCTGCTCTGGGCGCTAATTAGCAAGGAACGCGACTGGAGCTACCGGGAAAAGTCCCAGGTAGGACGTACAGTGGCGGCACTGCCATCCCCGCGCCTCTCGCCCCGCTCACCGGGCGTCTCTGCTCCGCGGTCGGAATCACTTTTGTTCGCTCTCCTGCTCACCGGGCTCTCCTGCTCTCCCTCCGCCAGCGCTGGGCTGCTGGAGTGAGAGGGGGAGAAAGGAGATCTGGAGCCAGCCCAAGCCACTGCCGGCTCCCGAAGCGGGGAGGCGGGAGGCGAGGAAAGTCCTCCCGCCTCCCCCCCCACCTGGACGCCGACATTTGCGTCCTTTTGCCCTCTGCACATGCGCAGCGTTCTGCGCATGCGCAGAGGGCAAAACTGAAATGGCGGCGTCCAGGCGGCCCCGCCCCTTGTCAATGTCCCGCTTTAAAAAAAAATCTGGTCACTTTAATTATGATCTGTTTCCTGTCTCTGTAGTAATCTTTAGCTAAGTCGTAACACATATAACAAAAACATTTGTTAGACCAATTCTGGAATACAGCTCACCTGTCTGGAACCCGCAGTGCATATCAGACATTATTACAATCAAGAGTCCAGAAATATTTCACAAGAAGAGTCCTCCTCTCCTCTGCTCGCAATAAAATACCTTATTCCACCAGACTCGAAATATTGGGATTAGACAAGTTATAACTACGTCGCCTCCGATCTGATCTAAATATAGTTCATAAAATTATATACCAAAATGTCCTTCCTGTTAATGACTACTTCAGCTTCAACCGCAACAATACACGAGCACGTAATAGATTCAAACTTAATGTAAACTGCTCCAAACTCGACTGCAGAAAATACGGCTTCAGCAACAGAGTGATCAATGCCTGGAATGCACTACCTGACTCTGTGGTTTCTTCCCCAAACCCCAAAAACTTTAACCTTAGACTGTCTACAGTCAACCTATCCCCATTTCTAAGAGGTCTGTAAGGGCCGTGCATAAGCGCACTACTGTGCCTACCGTCCCTGTCCTACTGTCCTCTTTTATCGGTACTTTTTTTACTTATGTTTATACAAACAACTACTATCCTATACATGTTTGACAAATTAAATAAATAAAATAAATATTTATATCCTACCTTTACTCAATAAAAACAAGAAGGATGCCTAATCAGAGCACAGGCCTATCTAGTTCTGTTTGCAGAGACCAACAATCACAGTTGCCACTATTATTTCTGCTCAGCAGTTCTCCTAAGAGTAGGTAGCAGCCTTTTGCACTGTACAGTAGTGGGAGCTGGTGGGAATAGTATCTACTAGGGCCGTGATGGCGAACCTATGGCATGGGTGCCACAGGTGGCACGCGGAGCCATATCTGCCGGCACGCGAGCCGTTGCCCTAGCTCAGCTCCAGCGCACATGTGCGTGCATGCCAGCTGATTTTTGGCTCGCGCGGAGGCTCTGGGAGGACGATTTTGGCCTCCGGCGGTCCTCTGGGGTGGCGGGGGGAGCATGGGCCCACTGGAAGTCGGGAAACGGGGGAGTGGGGGGGTTACGCATGCATGCACAGGGGGTGGGGCAAGTGGGGGGCTTTGAATTATGGGTGTGGCCACGCATGAGCGTGCGATAGCGCGTGCGCGCACTATTTTGGCACCCGAGGGAAAAAAGGTTCGCCATCACTGTACTAGGGCATATGTCAGACTAGTTTTCATTTCTGCATTGTGCTTCACTCCACTGATTGAATTGAAAGCACCTGAAAACGAGACAAGAAGTAACGGATGGAAAATTATCAAAGAGAGAGCCAACCTTAAACTAAGGTGAACTTTTCTGACAGCGAGAACAATGCAGGGGTGTCAAACTCATGTCGTCACAGCAGCGGCACTTGACATATTGGAACTTTTCCCCCCTTCGCTAAAGAGGGCGTGGTGCATCTGGCCCGCAGGTGGGAGTTTGACAGCCCTGAACTAATGGAATGCCTTCAGAAATAGTGGGTGCTCCATCATTGGAGGCTTTTAAGAAGAGATTGGAAAGCCATTGGTCTGGAAAGTTATAGGGTCTCCTGCTTGAGCAGGGGATTGGAGTAGAAGACTTCCAAGGTTACTTCCAACTCTGTTATTCTATAATTCCCGAGTTAGAATTGGTTGGGTTATTTTTAAATTCCATCCATGCATTTGTGCATTGTCTGCTGCTCTTTATTTAGGAGAGTTTAATTATCCGCCCCCCAACTTTGTTCTTTCCACAGTCTCACTTTTCCAACAGGTTGGATTCATGATTGGCTCCTACATTGTACAAAAGAAGTTGCCAGTTGAGTAATGAGTGAAGAGGAAGGCTAACTGCAATCAATTGTCTCTCTCCTCCTGCTCTCCAGTCCCTGAACAGCACAGGTGAGAAAAAGAGTCCATCAAGAATACCACAGTCCTCATATAAAGTTGATTTAGTGCATAATTTTAATAAAGTTTATAACTCACAATAGGCAGGCACCCATTTTATTATATAGTTTATACATAATCGCAATGCAAAACAGCTTTCCAACAGTCATTTACTTTGAATGATTTAAGTCCACAAAACAGAATAATATCTAATTCTTTTCCAAAAATACACTTCAAAGGAAATACAAAAACAATAATTCCAATCTGTTTAGGAAAAACAAGTTGGTTCTTCAACATTTCAAGTTATTGTATAACTCAATGTGCAAATCTATTACATCCCACTGAATTCAGCGAGACTTAGTCCTAGAAAGATGTATAGAGGAATGCAGCATTTCCCCCAAATTCTTCTCAAATGATGGAGTGCAAGTTTCCTTCACATATTTACAGAGAGGATGATTCCTTTCTCAAAACTCCCTTTAGTCCATATAAGATATTTTGCTTCCGGTTGCCATCAGAGTGCTTCAAAAGAACAAGAGGTACCACAATGTGATTACAAAAAATTTACAAACCATCTCTGCAAAGAACAATCTCTGACATTATTTTGGCTACTTCTGCCCACTCCGTCTGTTCTGATTTCCTCAAGAGTTACTTAAAACAGTAAATAGATCCAACTCTTTGGAGTAACAAAACCCAAGAAAAGTGCTTGCTATTTAATTTGGAATCCCTTTAAGAGTACAGCTGTTGGGCATTGTGGTTTCATACTGCAGGTGATATAATTAGCTGTACCTATGAGAAAAAGGCCTGAAATCCTGTGGAGATATAGTCCAAAACAAACACACCTCTCAGTTCTTAAAGGCTCCATATTTACTGGCTTTAGCAATGAATTCCTTTAGCAGAGAACCATCCATTTCCCAGAAGGCAGATGTCTGGGTGACTTCAGTCAAGTGATTGATACAAAACTTAAAGCAGAATTCTTCTAAATCCTAGTAAGAAAACATTTTTTTAAAAACTCATTCAAAACAAGTTTTAAATTAAAACATTCAGTATTACCAATGCTGAAGAAAGTATTAACAACATACACACCATTTGTTTTATTCAACTAGGTCAGGGGTAGGCAAAGTTGGCTCTTCTATGACTCATGGACTTCAACTCCCAGACTTTCTGAGCCAATCATGCTAGCTCAGGAATTCTGGGAGTTGAAGTCCACGAGTCACAGAAGAGCCAACTTTGCCTACCCCTGAACTAGGTCATTCTGCCACTTCTTTTAGCCACAATAGAAAAAGGAAATATTTTCATTTTACCTGTTTTAGAAATTTTTCCATGTATGTGAAAATAAAATATGAAGTAAATATAAATAGATTGTATAGTAGCATTAAGGTATCACTTTTAAGTATTTTATTTCCAGGTTATATTAGATTAACTTTGAATTAAACTGCTTCAAGGTGGACAACCTGGATTGAACAAAAATTTACCAACAAACAAGTAATGTATTTGGTATTAAAAACAGAATAAAACTATTATGATGGGACAAATTATTTCACTTTCCTAATGCAGCAGAAAAACCACCCTTTTAATAGATAAATCATCCCTAAAACGTTATTGTTGTAAACAAAGGACTGCATTCCGCAGAGCCCAAGGCTCAATCCCTTAGTCCCAAATAATGTTATTGCAGCTGAGATAAGGTCCAACTGGTCAGAAAGCTCTAGTAATTTGACTAGACAGTAGTGTGAGTGTGAGTCTCACATTTGAGTGTGAGTCTCAAATGCTAAATCATGCGTCTGACTTCATATCACCTGGAAATTCACAGAATGCAAACTGATAAAGATATAAATTGCCAACAAACGCATCTTTCTCATTCTAAGACATTTTGTTGCTCATTTCTATCACCCAAGATGACTCTCCAAATCTGTCTTCATATAGGCCACCCCAAGACATATCACTCAAACACTCCCAGGACAGTACTCCAATCCAGTGTGTATGCATACACACACATGCACACACCTTCTTCTGACTTCCACCTCCCCTCTTAAAGTCATGCTGTGCCCGGCTGCTTCACTGTTTCCCTAGCAATTCCCCAAGGTGCACTGGAGAGGGCAGACTTCAGGGGACAACTGATTTACCTCAGCATCATAGCGCACCGCTGCAGAGAGCAGCGAGAAAGCATTCTCCACTGTGATTCCTCTTTTGATGAGATGTTGACAGAGTTTTTTCAATCGGTTTTCACAGTACGATGTAGCCAAATCCAGAAGCCCTGAAATTAAGATTTCAATTAAATTAGGCAGAATCTCCTGCACTTTGGTCATAAAGTATAAAAAGTTGCACTGAAAATGTAAAATCTTTACACATTTTAGGAGGCAGAGTTGACCAGAGAAAGGCATATTCAGTCCATTGTCCCTTCTCACTCGGCTCTGCCAGCTGAAGGGAAGGTAGACTGAAGAGGCCTGATTGATATGTTCTTTTGATCCCTTCCTGTAACTGCTGCATGCGAGGATGTGGACAGCTCTTAGAACTAATGCACTGTATACAGTCATCTAATGTGCAAAAGGTCTGTGAGTTTAATTCCCAGTAGAAGGCCTGAATCCATAGAAGAAACCAGTCTTGCTGTCGTTCCTGGGGTACAACGGAACCTAATATCTAATCAGCAAGGTACAGACACAAGGTCAGCAAAATAATGGCGCTTTGGTATCATATATGTATATTTGCCATTTAAAGAGATTGCCAGGTCCCTATCGGAAAGCTGCCATTCTGGAAAGCGGGGGAGGCACCATGGGTGGAAAGGTTTGCATGCTTTCACTTTTGCTGTAACTGCTGGGGGAAATTAGAGGGGGAGGAGACACGGCCATCTGCACTGACTCCCTCTCTGCCGGTTCCAGCCATATATTCAAGGTTGCAATGCCCCCAGGAAGGCCTCTTTGCACCATCCAGCCTTGGAGTTCTCATAACATAATTGTTTCAAGAGTTTTACTTTCTTGAGAAGGCAGCTGAGGCTGGTAATTTACAGAGATGCCATTTTTAACCTAACCTATTCCAGAACCTAGGTGGATTTGTTTGAACATTTTTTCCCCATCAGTTCACCACAGAACAGAACTGCAATCTGAAAAGGCAAGATGGACAGTAGAGGCACCAAGAGCTGCTAACATCTGTGGTAAGATGACATCATTTCCCTCTCCCACTGAAAAATGAAAACAAAAAATTATCCCGTTTCCTTAATTTCCCAACATAATTTTGTCAAAAATTCCACTACTACCTATGGCATCTTCAGGTGGCAAGTCAACATTGTCGGTGTACAGGTATTCAAGAAAAGCACGATACACTGGATAGGAAAACTGATCTACGTCTATCACTTCCTTCTCATCTTCATTCCAGTAGGACTGGAACATAGTACGGAAGTGCTCACATCTGCAAGGAAAAAAAACACAGTAAAGCCTCCTCCAAATGTTGCACATTACATCAAGAGCAGAAGAAATAGAAGCAGCACATGGCTTCTTCAAAATGGTCCGCTCTCATTCCTCAGCAGCATTTTTGCCATTGTGAACAATCCTAGGATTCCTCTATTAGTCTAAAGTCCAACCTGCTATCCCTCCAGTGTTAACTTCAGTAGCCAGGATCCCTAACTTTCAATCATGCCAAGTTGTAGTTCCAACATTTTCGGAAAATATCAGGTTATGGAAAGATGATCTGTTTTATAATATAGGTAATCTCTGACATGACCATTTGTTTAACAGCCTTTTTCAGGCAGTGCTGAAAAAAGTATCTCACAAAAAGATGTCCTCACACGTATGACCGTTTTGACTGTAGTATCCCCATGGTCAAATTCAGGCATTTGGCAACTGGCACATATTTATGATAGTTGCAGCATCCTGATGTCATTTGATCACCATTTACAACCTTCCTCGGGACATCCGACAAGCAAAGTCAATGGGGAAATCCAGATTCACTTAACAACCAATGATTCACTTAATGACTGCAGTGATTTGTTTAACAATCATTGCAAAAAGTCGCAAAATTGGATGAGACTTAACAATACTGCTTAACAATGGAAGTTCGGTCCCAACTCTGATTGTAAGTTGAGGACTACCTGTACACCACAAAAGAAGTGTTGGCATCTTATAGACTAAAACTAGTAGCTTAAGCTTAAAAAATGTCTTTTTTCTGTGGAGTCTTTGGTGTTTTCTGAGTTTGGTTGTTTGCTTGCAGTCATTTCATTACCCAACTAGTTAATATCATCAGTGCAAGTGACTGTGGGATTTGCTCTTTGTTTATACACAGTAGTTTGCCCTGTCAGTTTTGGTGGGGATGTGGTTTTCTCCCGAGTAGTTCCGCAATTAGGATATTGCTTCTGGTTTGTTTGTCTGATGATAATCCCAATGTTAGTTGCTGTAGAGGATGTGTTTTTGGCTTTTTGTTTCCTTCTTAGCTTATTGTTCTCTCTTTTGAATCGTGTATAAATATGGTTAATTTTTATTTCTCTATTGATGGCTGAATTGTCTGAATGCCAAGCTTCCAGAAATTCCTTAGTGTTTTTGGATTTAGCTTGGTCTACCTTTAACCTTTTTTCTACATACTGACATACAAGAGCTGAAGTGGTGCAGTGGTTAAATGCTGCGACTGCAGGCTGACTGCTAGTTCAGCAGTTCAGCTGTTCAAATCTCACTAGGCTCAAGGTTGACTCAGCCTTCCATCCTTCCGAGGTCGGTAAAATGAGGACCCAGATTGTTGGGGGCAATATGCTGAACTCTGTAAACCGCTTAGAGAGGGCTGTAAAGCACTATGAAGCGGTATATAAGTCTAAGTGCTTTAATGCTTTACTTTTCAATCAGCTTAAATGTTGATTTTTATAAATATTAATTTGTGTCAGTTATTCAATACTAAAAACTCACATATCTTTTGAAAATACTAGTTCAGTCATATTCACAACAAACAGTTAAGATCCTGATTCTTCCTAATAGCTATTTTCACATGAGTAATTAAAGCTGTATTTTATATCTAGTATCCCACAAAAATTGTAGCCTCAAAATGAAAGATTACCCAATGCTTTTAATTTTTATCAAATTTAAAGTATCTATTGAAGTATTAATCTATTCTTAATCTTATTTTATTTCAACATCTATAACATATTAAGCAATTAAAAAGGATGTAAAATGGCAAGTTCATTAAAGAAGCAAAATAAAATACAGTATCTAAATTAGTAAGATGATTTAGGCATTTGCTAACCATCTGGATGATTAGTTATAAACATTACCTGATTTTTAAAACAGCTTTATGTACATAAATGAATTTTCCATCTACTCTAAACTTTAGATCTGATGTTTCAGGACTATCAAATTCTCTCTTCAGAGACTCTGTCACTGTTAAAAATTCCTCATGCTCTGTAAAAACAATTATAACACCAAAAGAACATAGAGTCAATTCATGCCAGAATTCAACAGTTTTACACACAAATTTTTTTGTTAACTTTACAAAAGCATTCCTCTACTGTATCCAATAAAGGCAAAGGTGATCAATGATCCAAAACTGTATATAGTACAGCTTTCATCAACACACTATTTCATTTAGATTTCTACATGACAAGGAAATATATCATTCTTATCAAAAAAATTGAGTTCAATAAATCATAACATTATAAGTCATGATGGCTTATAGCAGGGGTGAAATTCAGCAGGTTCTGACAGGTTCTGGAGAAGCGGTAGCGGAAATTTTGAGTAGTTTGGGGAACTGGCAAATACCACCTCTGGCTGGCCCAGAGTGGGGTAGGAATGGAGAGTTTGCAATATCCTTCCCCCAGGATTGGGGAGGGATTGGGGGATTTTGCAGTATCCTTCCCCTGCCATGCCCACCAAGCCACGCCCACAGAACCAGTAGGAAAAAATTTTGAATTTCACTCCTGGCTCCTAGGCATCCTCCGCATCTGTCTAAGAACTCTCAAAATGGTTCTGGGAGTTGAGCGTTGTGTGGGAAAGGTGCTATTCAAAGCCAAAACCATGAGTATTAATACTACTTTTATTGTAAGATCACAGCCTTTTGCAAGTCTGAAAGTGCTTCCCTTCTCCCCAACCTTTATACTGGAGAAGAAGGTAAGGTCAATTCTAAGATGCTTTCTTAAACTCCATTCTTGGTTAAAGCTCAGATTTTGTTAAAAACCACCCTCCCTCCAAAAAACCCTCTTCTGTCTAGACAAAGGGTTTCCAACCTTGGCAACTTTAAGCCTGGCAGAATTCAACTCCCAGAATTCCCCAGCTGGCTGGGGAATTCTGGGAGATGAAGTCCATGAGGCTTAAAATTGCCAAGGTTGGAGACCGCTGGTCTAGAACTGTAGCTCTTCTTCTTTTCTCTCAAGGTTATTGTCACAGCCCATTACAGGCTGTATGAGTATGAGAAATTTTCACTTCTGCATCTGACATTAAGTGAAACTAGTTCTCACCTACTGAGAGGAGACGCCACATCACAGCAGGAGTGGAAAAGCAAGCAAACACATCATCTGTACAGGAAAAGTGGGTAACATGGGGCAGGACCACCGACTGCCCCCGACACTGACCCCACATGTACACTAAGCCACTCTGTGTTTTGGCAGCAGATGTGTGAGTAGAATGGCAAGCAGCAATCTCAATAACTCTACACAGGATAAGAGCAGAACACAAGTATTTAGCACCAGAGATGTCACATTTGTCCTGTTGTTCCTATGCTGGCTGATCATTTGGTGGCTGATTTTGCTTTCACTATCATTTTGTTCCAAAACTCAATCTAGAGTCTTAAAGGTTAGGTACCTCCTACAGATAATATACTTACTGGGTAAAGAAAATGAAGATAAGGATGAGATAAAATAGAGCAGAATAGGATAGAATATGTAACTGATCTGTGAGCTCTTGTAGACAGGAATGTACAATTCTGTGTCCAGTTCTGGTCACCATGATACAAAAAAGATGCAGAGACCCTAGAAAGTATGCAGAGAAGAGCAACAAAGATGATAAGGGGTATGGAGGCTAAATTGATGAACAGTTACGGGAATTAGGTATGTTTAGCCTAACAAACAGAAGGCTTAGGGGTGACATGATAGCTGCCTTCCAATACTTGAGGGGCTGTCATGGAATGGGGGGGGGCGGTGTCAACTTATTTCCCAAAGCACCTGATAAAAAGCAATGGGTGGAAGCTCATTAAGAGAGATCCAACCTCAAAGTAACAAGAAACCTCCTGACAGTGAGAACAGCTTGCCGCCCTGTGTTGTGGATGCTTCATCGTTTTTCAAGGGAAGTTAGGACACCCCCTTGAGCAAGGGTGTTACATTCTCAGACTGAAGCACATAGGCTTCAGTCAGGTCCTGCATTCTGGAGGGAAAGTACTGACTGCTGATTGGCTAGACTGTCTGGCAGCTCCCTATAAAAGGGCTGTCTGTCAGACAGAGCCTTTGCTGGATTATTGTTTTGTCTGCCTCTTCCATTCCCCCTATCTAACAAAGGGGTTGAACTAGAAGACCTCCAAGGTCCCTTACAACCTTATGATTCTATATTGTGAAGAACTCAGTTAAGGACCTGCCTCTCCTTTGCCATCTTAACCCTTTCCTCTTCAGATTCAGAGAAAACGTTTTTTCCTATGTGTGTATGCTAATGTTTGTGCTTACAAAGAACCCAAAAAATTTCCCCATCCAGCTGTCTGCAACTGGTGGCTGATGGTAAGTACTGTGGCCCCATATAACTTTGGGCATGTAGGATATAAAATAAATAACTAAAGAGCCTTCACTTCATTGCACTTGTCTTCTTTTATCTTTATCTGTTATTGTTTTGATGGGAAATTGTTTGACTGTTACTAGTTTCCCAGGGTCGCCCAAGAAGCACAAGGCAGCTAATAAATAACTTTGGAGATAAGAAACTGTTTCTCAGCGGGCAACCTTTTCTCCCAAGAAAGACAGAAGCTGGTGAGAGAGATTTGAAGAGTGGGAAAGGATGGCTGGTGGTTCTAGGCACTCTGAAGTGTTGAAGGTCTGTCCTTTCCAGGTGATCCTGGGACAAGACTCTTGAAATATCCAGAGAAGACGGGGGTTGGCTGCAAGGGAGAGACAGCCTTGGGGCAAAGGAAATCAGGTGCTGGCAGCCCAAGAGAAAATGCCTGCAGACATAATACCTCAACTCTATGGAGAAAGGGGGCGGTAGGGGAAAAAATTAACTACATTACATGCAAAGAGACTTTTCTTTAGATATATGGGCACAATTAATGATAAATCACTGCCACATTCCAATTCCTATTTAGCTGAGGCAGAGAAGGGAGGAAGGTGTGGGTGGAAAATAGGTACTATGCATTAACTGCCGCAACAGAATCATCATTGGCAACCTTCAGTCTCAAAGACTATGGTATCGTGCTCTGGAAAGAGTTCCTAAAACAGCATCTAGTGTGGCTAAAAGGGCCAACCTGAGAGTGGCAATCCCTTCCACACTGGGGGCAGATCCATTCTGTCCCCTGCCCGGCCCTCGGATTTCGCTGGTTCCGGGACTGCCTCTTTGCCTCAGCCTGCCGAACAAATGTCTCCTCGAAATGGAGAAGGCCATGCTGCGTCTTTAGCCTCCAAGCTGAACGATCAGAGGTCAAGGTTTCCCAGCTGTTAATGTCCATTCCCAAGGCCTTTAAATCCCTCTTACAGATATCCTTATATGCAGCTGTGGTCTCCCTCTGGGGTGCTTTCCCTGCACTAATTCACCATACAGGAGATCTTTCAGAATCCGGCCATCATCCATTCTCACAAAACCTTTCTTCTTAACAGAACACTGCATACAGATATTTCACAGCTATGAAAAGAAAACTAAGAAACTTGCCTTTCTTTGTTAAACAGGGGGGAAATCAGGAAGAGCCCTTTTGTACTACATATTGGATTATTGCCCCTGAACCCAAAGTGCTCAGTAACAAAATGCATGCACGAATCTGTTTTCCAGAGCCATGAATTGGAGGTAGCTGATACAACCCTATTCCCAGCTCACCAAGCATTAGCTGCAGTGGCATTTACCTGTCCTTTCCCATCATGATTTGCACTGGGCTGAGATGGTTGCTTTTGTTTCCAGTCCCCAACTGCCCATAAGTGTTTGCTCCCCAGGCATACAGTAAACCCTCATCTGTTAGTGCTAGCGTGTGTGCATAGCCACAGACAATCTGCAAATAAGTTTGTAAAGAAGGCAGGAGTTAGTATACATACCACTCCAGGATAGCAGTGAAAGGAGGTTATCACCGAAATTTAATACAAGCTGCATGCTTGATATGCTAGAAGAGAAACTCTTGTAGGAGGCATAAAAGCTTCAGTTATTATTAACAGTTTTATACCATATTTAGGCATCAGTTGGCTAGTCTCTAAAAACTGATTGGCAATTCTTCAATCCCAAATCTATACCCCTGCTAGGGCTTCCACAATTATTAGGGGGAAAACAATGACCTCTAGCCAACATAGCATCTTTCTGCTCTTCATGAAATAAGACCAGTCTTTTCCAGGATCCCACAGGAGACTGAAAAAGGATACTTATGGTTTATGAGTTCATTTAATGGGTGGATTTCCTTAGGTAGCAGCTTCCTTTTACAATCTCCAAGGCTGGAAAATGTGGGCAGCTTTAATGAAGAGCCGGGGTGAGGTGTTCACAGGAGGTCTGAAGCACTTACAGGTAGTTCTTGATTTAGAATCACAGCTAAATGATAGTTCAAAGTTATAACAAACTAGAAAAAAGTTAGTTATAACCCGTCCATGAAGTTACGACTACTGCACTACCCTTGCAGTCATGTATTTGCATTTTGGGTGCTTGGCAGTTGGCTTGCATTTATAGCTGTTTGCAGCATCCTGCAATCATGTGATCACATTTTGCAACATTTTTTGTTGTTTTCTAGCAAAGGCGACATTGGATAAGGTGGATTCAAACTTATGACTATGTGATGCAGTAACGCGCTTAACATTGTAAAAACAGTTATACAATTGAGTCTGGTCATATGGTAACTCAACTTACAACTGCAATGACTTACGACCAGAATTCCTGGCTCAGTTGTGGTTGTAAGTCAAGGACTACCTGTACTCTTAATTGTTCCTGCTAGTGCCTGCTATTACTGAAGCCAAGACAATCAAACATGCTGGAAAAGCTGAAACACAAAATATTCAAGAATGTGTACACTGAATGCCTGTACCACAGCTCTGGCTTTGCACTTCAGATACTACATGTTGTATATTATGCAGATTCCAAATGGCTTGAACACCAATTACTCTGCCAGGCAAGAGCACAGACCAATCTATGGTATCACCACCTCTGGTGCCTCTCAGTTCTTGTCCACAAATGGCATACTTAAGCTGTAGAAATCCATCAGAGCCATCGATAATGTACTGAAGAGAAGGACAAGATTGCTAATAGAGTATGAAGGGCAAAAGATAAAGGCCAAGGGGCTAAAACTGATTTTGCTACACCTGATTTTGCTCAAGCTTTCAGGAAACTTTCCATTTCATTTGCTCTAAATATCCCAAGGTCATTCTCCAGGAACATCTAAGAATGCAGCTGTCTGCACAACATGCATAACTTTCTATCCACTTATTCCAGAATTGGAAGAGATTAGTGGGTGGAGGTTACACTTCCCTTATCTCATTAATTTGATTTATTGTATGGGTTTTTAAATTGTGGTTTTTAATGTTTTTTTAATGTTTTAATATCTATTGTTTTTAATGCTTTTTATATTTGTTGTTGCATGTGAATTTGTATTGTGGTGAGCTGCCCAGAGTCTCTGTGGAGTGGGCGGCATACAAATGCAACAAACAAACAAACAAACAAACAAACAAACAAACAAACAATGAATCTTCCCAAGATTAGGGACAATTTCCCAACAATCATTCAAGTAACAGAAAACAGAGATCTCTATACTCACCTGCATTACACAAACTCCTTGAAGTGCTGCCACTCGGCATGGAGTTAGCTGATTGCCATTATTTCCCAGACCAAGTTGTCCATTGCCGTTGTAACCCCAGCCATAGACCTGGGGTGAGGAGAAGGTTAATTAACCATATATTTTATTTCTACCCAAAGAGCTCCTGTTCTGAGAATAGAAGTGCTAAACTAGCAGAAGTTCAAAAACTTTGAAATAGAATGGCCGTTTACTTACCTTGATACGCCCGTTCTCGTTGGTTGAAGCTAGCATTCAGATAGGGTTGTCCACAGCCAATCACATCAAGGACTGAGTCTTGTCAATCAAAAACTGAGTCTCTGTCCGCCATCTTGGTTGTAGGCCCAGTTTAAACAAAGCTGGAACTCAGACTCGACCTGTTAGTGAAAGTCAGGAAGCAAAAACCCCGGACCCGGTAGGAAAAAAGGACCTATGAGACCGTAGAAGAATAAACCAATTTCGCTTATTAATGCAACTCCAGAGAAAAAACAGTAGTCAAGATGAGAACAAGAACAATACGAGTGGGGCTGAATGCTAGCTTCAACCAACGAGAATGGGCGTATCAAGGTAAGTAAACGCCCATTCTCCATTGGGGGTTGAAGCTAGCATTCAAATAGGGACATACTAAAGCCCAAAAGCCCCTAGGGAGGGCATGAAAAAAACACAATTGAAAAACCATAAAAGAAGACCTCTTAGGACAGAGGCGCAGCCACCTGTTGAAGAACCCTCCTGCCAAAGGCCGCCTCTGCAGAGGCGAAGGAATCGATCTTATAATGCCTAATGAATTGGGATGGCGACACCCAAGTCGCAGCCCGGCACACCTCCTCCAAGGATGCCTGGGTCTTCCAGGAAGTGGACGCGCTACGAGTGGAGTGCGCCGTGATTTTATCCGGAACAGGCTTCCCTGCTAGGGCATAGGCCTTAGCAATAGTAGCCCGAAGCCACCTGCCAACAGTGGAGGAGGATACCCTGAGACCCATGGAACGAGGTAGAAAGGCCACCAATAGTGCCTCCGATTTACGGAAAGCTGCTGTGCGATCTAAGTAAATTTTAAGGGCTTTTCTGACATCCAAGGAGTGACAAACGCGCTCTCTAGGATGCCGGGGATGTGCGCAGAAAGAAGGCAAAACGAGCTCCTGAGAGCAGTGAAACACAGAATTAACCTTGGGAAGAAAGGAGGGATCTAACCTAAGAACCACCCTGTCCGGATGAAACACACATAAATCCTTGCGGATAGACAGTGCTGACAACTCTGAAATACGTTGGGCAGACGTAATCGCTAACAGGAAGGCAAACTTATAGGACAAGAAACTGAGGGGAGCTTCCCGAAGGGGCTCATAAGTAGGGCCAGTGAGCAATTCTAAAACCAAGGGAAGATCCCATGTAGGGAATCGATGTACCACAGGTGGGCAGATGTTGGACGCCCCTTTTAAGAACCTGTGGACCATAGGGAGGTGAGCTAGGGACTGGGTGTTGGAGCAATACAAAACTGAAGACAAGGCCACTAACTGGCGTTTAAGAGTGTTGGTGGATAGGCACATAGATAACCCTTTCTTAAGGAATCAGAGGAGCATTGGGATGGGAACATGGAGAGGAGAAATGCCCTCCCCGGAGCACCACTCACAAAACACCCTCCAAGTTGTCTGATAGACCCGGTTAGCGGAGGACCGCCTGGAGGCTAGAAGAACATCGATGATGTCTTCGTCAAACTTCTGGCACCTTAGGAGCTCCCGCTCAACCGCCAGGCAGTCAGTTGTAGCCACTGCACCTCTGGGTGGACCACTTCCCCTTGGCGCAGCAGGTCCTGTAGAGGAGGGAGCCGCCAAGGTGGAGCTCGGGTGAGAAGGAGGAGGTCTCCGAACCCAACCCTCCGCGGCCAGTGCGGAGCAATTAGTATGACTTCCGCCTTGGTTCTCAACACCTTCTGAATGACCCTGGGCTACAAGGGAAGAGGAGGGAAGGCATAAAGAAGGACCTTGGGCCACGGTGCGCGGAGAGCGTCGACAGCCTCTGCTCCCCTGGATGGAAAGCGGGAGTAGAACCGAGGAAGCTGGGCGTTCTGTGGAGTAGCAAATAAGTCTATTAGGGGCTGACCAAATCTACTGACCACATTTTGAAAAACCCCTGGGTTTAACTGCCACTCCGATTGGTCCAGCTCTGTGCGGCTAAGCCAATCAGCCTGTTTGTTGGCCTCCCCAGAGATGTACTTGGCTGAGAGAGACAAGAGGCGTTTCTCGGCCCAGAGACCCAAGCGTAAGGCCTCCCGTAGTAAGGTCGCAGATCGGGTACCCCCCTACCTATTCACGTGGGCCTTAGCTGTGACATTATCAGTCAAGACCAACACATGTGAACCCGCTAACAGGTGCTGGAAATGTTTGAGCGCTAGAAAAATTGTCCTGAGTTCAAGAACGTTAATAGGACTACGGGCCTCCTCCCAGGACCAAGTCCTCTGTGTCAGCTGGCCATGGACATGGCCCCCCAGCCAGCCAGGCTGGCATCAGTAGTTACTGTAATCCTGTCCAGGGGGAGGAACAGAGACCCCTGCGACAGAGACAGGGACGACCACCAGAGGAGTGACCTGTGAACCGAAGGAGGTAAAGTGACCCTAAAGGACGGGGGTGCCCTACCCGGAATTTGGAAGGGAAGGAGGAACCACTGTAGTTCCCTGGAATGCAAACGTGCCCAAGGGACAATGTCTATGCACGGGATCATCTTCCCCAGGAGCGTGGCCAAGAGGGCCACCGATACCTTGGAAAATCGGGAAATGTTGTTGATGATGTCTCTAATGCTATCCTGACGCTCCTGGGAAAGATAGACCTTGCACTCCAGGGAATTAATTATGGCACCTAGGTGGAGAATGGAGGTGGTAGGGATCAAACAACTTTTGTGTCGATTAACCGAAAAACCATGATGGTGGAGTTCATCCAGTGCTACCTGGAGATGCTGGTCAGCAAGAGATCTGGAAGATGCCTGCAGCAAAATATCGTCCAGGTAGCACTGAATCTGCACCCCTTGAGACCTCAGGTGTGCCTCCAAGACCGCAAGGACCTTGGTGAAAACCCGAGGGGCAGAAGAAAGGCCAAAGGGGAGAGCTCTGTATTGATAATGCCTTCCGGCAAAGCAAAAACGTAAGTACTGTCTATCAGCAAACCAAATGGGGATGTGGAGATAATCTTCAGATAAATCCAGGGAAACCAAAAAATCCCCACGTGTACTGCCCTTAGGATAGAGCATAGGGATTGCATTTTAAACCTGCGGTATTTGACAAACAGGTTGAGGCATTTGAGGTCTAGGATTGGGCGCCAATCCCCTGAAGATTTTGGGATGAGGAACAGAATCGAGTAGACCCCAGAGCCCCTTTGCCCCTTGGGAACCGGCTCAATAGCCCTAATTTCTAACAGGTGCTGGATAGCTTGTTCCATCAGCAACCGTTTAGAGGGATCCCTAGAAACCGAGCAAGGGATAAAGCCCGGTGGAGGTGGATTAGTGAATTCCAATTTAAGGCCAAACCAAACGGTGTTTCTGACCCATATGTCTCGGGTGGTCAGATCCCATGTATCTGCAAACATGGCCAGATCCCTCTCAGGCTCACTTGGAGCGACGGGGAAATTTGGGTCCCCAGCCTCTAAAGCAGTGGTTCCCAACCTTCCTAATGCCGCGACCCCCGCCCCGCCCCCACACCCCCACCGTGACCCAACCCGCCGCCGCCATTTGGGTTCTTTTACTCTCTGCACATGCACAAAGCGTGCTGCGCATGCGCAGATGGTAAAATAATCCAAATGGCGGCAGCAGGGTGGAGCGCGGTGGGGGCGCGGGTTGTGGGGCGCAATATGACCAGGCTTGTGGCAATGGGCGGGGGAGCTGAGGATGCCGGGACGACCCCTGGGAAATGGTCGTTCGACCCCCAAAGGGGTCCCGACCCCCAGGTTGGGAACCGCTGCTCTAAAGGGTCGTTTGTAGGATCTACCCCTGGCGGATCTATCCGTATAATAAGATCTCGCCCCATACTGACCTGGGGTTCGGGGCAGGCTAGAACCCTGGTCAGCCGAGCGAAAGGGCCGCTGGGCATAGGGAGCTTGCCGGAAGGATCCCTTCTTATTATAAGATGGTAAAACCTTCCCATGGTCCTTGGACTCCACCAAAATTGGATCCAAAACCTCGCCGAAAAGGGACTGGCCCGCGATGGGCTTTGTCGCTAAGCGCCATTTTTGGTGTGCATCTGCTGACCAGTTACGAAGCCAGTTAACTCGTCGTCCAATGGGCGAGGCAGCAATGGACTTGGAAGAAAATCTCGCCGCCCGGAGGGTAGCATCCGCCGTAAACTGAGTCGCCGCAATGACCTTGTTGAGATCCTGATGAATTCAGATTTCTGAAGGTGGGATCAGCCCTTGAAGTTGACGTAGCCACAGCAATGATGAGTGGGCGAAGAAAGATGCCGAGGAGGAGGCGCGAACCTCCCAAGCCGATGCGTGATGGGACTTGAGAAGAATATGTTCCAGACGGCGATCGTCTGGCTTCAATAGCTCCTCTGACTCGCCCGGAATGGGGTTCGGAGAATGAAGAGCCGCCACAGGAACATCCACGGATGGTGGAGAAAGGAGGGATGTCAGCTCCACTGCGATGTTGAAGAACTTCTTATCTTGTGCTGAGGACATTGGGCCGGAAGCCGGAGCTGAGAATTGGCGCTGGACATTGTCCAAAAAAATCTTTGGCGCAGGTATTACATCTAATTCGGCAACCTGCTCTGAGAACACTGGGACCTTAGTGGAGGAGGCCGAGGGTTCCTCAGTGGGTAAGCCAGCCACATTTCTAGCTTTATGTAGCAGCGATTTAAAGAGAGCCGGGGGGAAGAGGCCTACAGATGCTGGTTGCTCAGGCAATAGGCCTTCATCTTCCGATAGTGCAGTGGGGTCACACTCACCTTCTTCTAAGGCCACTGGTTGACTATGTTCACTGGAGACATCTGAGTAGTCCCCCATGAGATCCCCTCCACTGCAAGGCTAGGAGAGGGCCCGGCTGGAAGCCCTGCCTGAGGAGGTTGGAGGGGCCCAATTCATCTGCTGAAACCCAGCAAGGCATTGCTGGACTGTAGTTGCGATAAGCATCTGCCAGCTAGGTTGCTCAGACTGGGAGGATGGGCCAGGCTGAGGATTAGGTAGGCCTTGGGATACTTGGGGTGCAGCCGTGCTGTCTGTGTGGGCCAGGATGGCCGTAGGGCCCGAAGCTGCTGGGGAACTAGGCCCAAAGGCCAATGCTACCTCCTCTGGGGCCACGTGGGCCGAAGCCACCAGGCCTCCATCCCCCCAAACATTGGTGCTCACCAAGGCAGGAGTCGGAGCATCCAGTTGATTAATGTCCTCCCCAGACACCGATAGAGGGGGCTGCGAGGAAGGCATTGAAGTAGACCACCGATCCGCCTTTTCCGACATCTTTCGGAGTGCGCGATCGCGCCTCTGCTTGTCCCGCTCAACTGCTTTCGAGACCGACGCCTGTTTTGCCTGGCTGGCCTTAGCGGGAGTGGGAGCAGCCGAATCGGCTTGCTTGGGGCGCTTGGAGGACTTCTGGTGCTGCTTGCCCGACGATTTTTCTGCTGAGGTTGTTGGAGCAGCGTCAGCCATCTACACGAGGAGTCCGGCTAGCTAGCGATGACGACAGTGAGCCGAAAATGGCGGCCGCAACTTCGCTGGGTGAGGGCGGGAATTTCAAATTGCCGGAGCCTGGGGAAAAAATGGTGCGAAGCAGAAGCGCCTAACAGCTGTTCCGTCTCGGCCGCGGGTGCTGATTTAAAGAGGCGAGCAAGCTCGTAATGCCTCACCCACATGCTCTGCTGGGGTTTAACACCCTTACAAGGGCCAGATCAGGGGTGCAAGCACGGGGCTAATTCGTTTGTTGCCCGCGTTGCGGCTTAGACAGGAGCCAAATTATCTTCCCCTCTCTCTTTTTTTTATTTTTATTTTTATATCTGTTTGTCATAGCGGAGAAAAGAAAAGGAAATAATTGAAAGAAAACTCACAATAGATGTTGAAAAACAGCAATCAGATAGAGCACAAAGGATCCACATCTAGCATTGTGAAGGACTGAGTCAAAACTGGGCCTACAACCAAGATGGCGGACAGAGGCTCAGTTTTTGATTGACAGACTCAGTCCTTGATGTGATTGGCTGTGGACAACCCTATCTGAATGCTAGCTTCAACCCCCAATGGAGAATGTACTGAAACCAACCTTATTTTAAAACAAAGTCTTGTACTATTTCCTTTCTCATTTCCTAGGTTCGTAAGTATACTTTATTATTTCAGAGGAGAAATCTTAATTTTATATTAAGATTTTTTTTACAGAGATAGAAAATGTTTTCCATAGTTTACAGATTATTTTTGGCTGGTGTAGAAGTCCGGATTTCCTATGAAACTGAAGGATTGGACCAATGCTACACTCCATTGAGGAAGATAAGGTAAGCAGGTATAATAGTATAATCTGCTTTCTATTTGCACATATAAGACAGATATTCCACACCTATGCTTTAAAAAGGTTACTGTACTTCAGAAGTGACTGCACTTTTTATACAATCACCCCTGGTTTTGAGTCGTTTATCTGTATCACCACTAGTAACAATTAAGATAAAGAGGATTAGCATGAACTAATAAGCATAATAAGCTATGCTGGCTGGAGAAGTCAGGGAGTTGAACTCCACAAGTCTTAAAGTTGCCAAGTTTGAAGGCCTCTGCCCTAGTTCAACACCTGCAGAGGGGAGGATGAATACTGGCACATTAGTCAAGACAATACTTCACTTAAGATACCTGGAAAGAAGACTAACTGCTATTGACAAGAAATGTCATTGGGCTGCCTCTAGATGTTGTAGTCTAGTGACAATGCCTTACATAAATTATCTTACTTAGTAGATCAGCTGGCTAAGTTATGACCTAGGAAGATGTTATGCAGCTTGCATCCAGTTCCAGGCAGCTTGTCCCCTACCATTCTGGAAGTTTCTGACAAATTGAAGGAACACAAACTGGTCTACTTCCTTCCCATCTGTAACTCTCTAGTTTAAAACCTGTTGTCATACACACTAGTTTGAGCTTATTGGCACTGAATCAGGGGCGGGTTCCTAATTGTTTTACTACCACTCTGTGGGCGTGGCTTATTTTGTGGGTGTGGCTTGCCAGCCATGTGATTGGGTGGGTGTGGGCCTCGGGAGCTTGGCAGCGGCCGGAGAAGCAAGACTGCAGCAGCGGTTCTTCTAGGAGGCTCCGTCCGGCCTGAATGCTTCTCCCCATTCAATGATCCTAGGCTCCTGCCACCCATTCCCCCTCCCCTCAGTAGCTCGAGAAGCCTTGAACGTGCGAAAATGCCTGGGATCATCACCACGCGTTTGTGGCTTCTCGTACTGCTGAAGGGAGGGGAATGGAGATAGCTCCTGCCGCCCATTCTTTCAGCGTCTCACGCGCTCCCTCAGCCATCCTCCCCTGCTTGGACTCACTGAGGGGTAGGAAGGCAGCGCATGCGGAGTGCTGGAAGCTCGCCTTCTGGGCATGTGCAAAAGAAATAAAAAAAAAATTTAAAAAAATTTTTTTTAAATGGCAGCGCCCAGGCACCGGCAACCGACCGCAGCGGGCTGCTACCGGTGCTATAGAGTGGACCGCACTGGTAGGAACCCACCGCTGCACTGAATCCTAGATCCGGTACCAACATTCCTTAAATGGCTATTGAAATAAGCAAGGCCTGTACTACTTGGGAAACAGCCCTAGGATCTTTGGATAATAAAACTATAAAGAATGATAAGAGATGTAAGTCAAAAAGTCTCACAGACTAGCCAATTTTAATTTGAAAATTTTGCAAGGTTTGGCTAATTTATAAATTCTGTGCTAGTTCATATCCTCCAGATAATTTTTTCAAATGCAAGGGAGGAAAATTGACTGAAAATTGCTACCCACTTCATCCATATATGCCATTTTCACTACCACCAGAAACTCCTACAGAATTATCTTCAGAAACAGGCTCTAGTCAGTGAAGAAAACATCCTTGTGCAAGAAAGTAAAATGTAAACTTGACCTGCAAAACAAGTAAATGAGATTTTTTTTTTTTAATCCCAATATCTAAACAATTTTTTGTTATACGTTTTCCATGAAATACTTATACAGGAACATTTCTGTTTGCAGAATCAGAGGTAAATGTGGAATGCTTACCTCCCCGTTATCTATGACCACAACGGAAGAAGTTTGACCGCAGGCAATGCTGACCGCTACCTTAGCCTGTAAACAATTGGAGACTCTGCGAGGAGTTGGCTGGTTTGCAGTTGATCCTGACCCGACTTGTCCACAGTTATTATAGCCCCAGGCGTATACCTTTTAACAAAGGATAAAGAGGGAGAGACACTGAGGAAGCATACCACAAACCTTACTAGGTGAGCAGAAACATTTTCCCAAAGCATATATAGTTTAACAGGGCAGGTACCAAAGTAACTCCTTTTACAAGCCACAGACAAGTAGCATGGCCATTTATGATATACTTCGAAGTACTGATGTGATTAACTTCTAATTGCTGGCAACACAAAGCCATGGATATAGGAGTCTCTTCTAACACTCTTCTGGCTAATGAAAGAATGTGCATTTTACCTTGTAGCATCCAGGCAAACCTTCAGTTAGAAAGCGAACATTTTTCTGCAGGAAACTAGAGTAGGGACCCAGTCAAGAGGAATCCCATTTGGAATCTATGCTTGTTACTTTTTTTCCAAAGACAGACAGAGTTTGAATACAGTTTTACAAGTTCAATGTAATGTTCACAGGGGTGGGTTCTGGTTTTCTTCGCTACCGGTTTGCTCAGTGACGCGCCTGCACAGAAGCATAAAAGCATAAAACAAGATGGCGCCGCCTATGGTGCCGCCGAGAGAGCTGGGTCACTGCCAGTTCTACAGACCCAGGCCGCCAAGTTAATACTGGTTCTATAGAACCGGTCTGAACCTGGAGGAATCCACCTCTGAATGTTCAGCCCTGAATGACGGAGTGGCCCAGATTCACTGGATAAAGGAAAAGAAAGCCATCAGCTTTGAATTGTTTGCCTTCCTCCAGTGTCAGACTGGAGGATTTTTCTCAGCTTCCAGCATTCAGCATTCACTACTAGAGGATGGACACACAATCTTTCTCCTCTGATTTGTCCTGACTTCTTTCCATTCTAAAGTAGGGCCCATGCATTAGAGGTGGGTTGCCTTTTATCCGCCAAGTCTTTTTATGCATTTTTCAAAAGAAAAAAATAGTCACATAGAAATGAAGGAAAAGAAAGAGAACTGCAATCTACCTTAAAGAAAGCCCCAACTATGCTTACAGCAACACAAGGACTCTTTCTCTCTCTTCTTCCTAATTCTTCCTCTTAAGAAAAAAAATCTGACAGTGCAAGCCTGTGTGCTCATTACTCTTAGGTGGCCCAATCCTCATTACTAGAGGAGGAGGAAGAATGCTACACCACTATGATGCATGAGGAAGGAAGGAAGGAAGGAAGGAAGGAAGGAAGGAAGGAAGGAAGGAAGGAAGGAAGGAAGGAAGGAAGGGAGGGAGGGAGGGAGGGAGGGAGGGAGGAAGGAAGGAAGGAAGGAAGGTCAACTCAGAACAAACAGCCTTCAACTCATGAACAATGATAAAAGGTAAACTAGCAACAGGATCTACATATCAAAAATTATCTCCTTGGCAAAGGTTATAGCACTTTCATATTAGGCAATTTTCAAAGGTTTATATCTGATGTCTTCAAAACTAAATGTAAACTTTCAAGACTTGAAATGGAACATTATCCCCTTCATGCAAAATAAACTTTAGTACCTGTCAGATATGAAATTAAACAGGCTCAATCTCACAGAAGATACCACAATGCCTCCAAATGTTATCCCAGTCAGACACTTTCCTTAAACATGTACCCACACAATTTAAAGGAGCCAAGTTCCAAATTTCTGCATCTATTTTTCTGAAACTGGTTCTCTTCTTACTAAAACAGGTATAGTATATCTATAAAATTTGAGTCTATCCAGCTGAAAAATTTAGAAATTTCAGCAGTTATAATTTCCCAAGCAAAGGGGAAATTCAAGCATTATTATTCCAAGTTTTATTTTTGAATCAGAAAGCCTCCTACTAGATCAAATAAAATAGGTCACTGTCTCACTGGGCACCGAATCAATGAAGCCATTCAATCTTTATTTTTATACATGAAATCTTGTTTTTTATTGTTGCTACTGAACACTTGTACAAAATATAAAAACAACCATGAAATCAGATGGGCAAGAGTAGCTTATTTCCTCTATAAAGATAAGAACCTTTATTGTTAAAATAAAATCTGACATATTTCAATAAGAAACACAGATGGTAGTATCAATTCCCTTTCTTCAAGGACAATTTTCAAACATTTATCAAACAAAATACATTCTTAACAGCAAAAACCTGAATAGCTTATTAGAAAAGCAGAACTTACTTCTCCATCAGATGATAATGCAAGAGAATGGTGGGAACCACAAGCTACTTCAGTTATTTTCTTAATGAGCAAATTAGTAGAAATCTGAATAGGCGTCACACCCTGGTTGGTTGTCCCATTCCCAAGTTGACTATATCCATTATGTCCCCAGGCATAAACTTCACCATCTACCCAAGAATAAACAAAGTAACAATGACGAAAGATGCAATTAGGCAACATTTGGACCCCTACTCAGACAAGATTATTGCATTTTAATAAGCACTATTATTATGCTTGGTCACATAGCTAGTCAGTTGGGTAGATTGGGTTTGGCTTTTTTATCTACTTACCATATTTTTGGAGTATAAGACGCACCTTTTTACCCCCCAAAAGAGGGTGAAAACTTAGGTGCGTCTTATACACCAAATGTAGCCCCACCCACCCACCCACCCCTACCCTTTGGCCTCTGTCTTCCAGCAATTTACCTGCTTGCAGCAAAGAGGGAAGAGCCTGTAAAGCCAAGCAAGTCATTAGCAGCTTCCTGACCTACAGCTGATTTGCCACATGCTAAAATGAAACTGAAACTAGCTGCAAAGAGGCAAATAGCTGGGAGAGACACGCAGATCTTTATTTTCTGCTGAACTGGATGCAAGGGGGTAACTGAATAACTATAAATGTCTGTAGAATGTTCAAATTATTAGACTTATTTTTTAAAGAATACTTTATTATTGTTCTAGACCAGGGGTCTCCAACCTTGGCAATTTTAAGACTTGTGGACTTCAACTCCCAGAATTCCATAGCCAGCTTTGTTAGCTTTGCTGGCTGTGGAATTCTGGGAGTTGAAGTCCACAAGTCTTAAAGTTGTCAAGGTTGGAGACCCCTGTAAATCTAGACAACTTAACAAAATAAAGAAGCTTTTTAAAATAAATGCTTGCTCTGAAGAGGCCCAGTGCTATTGTATCTTCTTTTAAATAATAGAGAATAATGTATACTTCCAGAAATTTTAATTAATTTTAACAGCTCTGTACAAGTATAGTCTGAAATGTAACAGTGTCCTGTTTAGTATTAGAGTTAAATCCTGACTTACCTTGGAGTAGATCTATTTAAATAATTTGGAGGAGTTAGTGTGACTACATTTAAGAAAACTTTCTGGCATAATGTACATTTCTCCAATTCTTTGCTATTTCTATGGGTCAGGCACACATGCACAGAAATACACCGCAAACAGTGTATGTCATCTGTGCTGTTTGCTGTTTGGCAAATTGCTTGGAGGCAGAGGGCTTTTTTCCTTGTTTTCCTCCCCCAAAACTAAGTTGCGTCTTATACTCCAGTGTGTCTTATACTCCGAAAAATATGGTAAGTGCTGGCTTGTGAGTTTTAGTCCCACTTTAGGCATGAAAGCCAGTCTTAAAGTTGCCAAGGTTGGAGACCTCTAGACAACTTAACAAAATAAAGAAGCTTTTTAAAAGAAATGCTTGCTCTGAAGAGGTCCAGTGCTATTGTATTTTCTTTTAAATAATAGAGAATAATATATACTTCCAGAAATTTTAATTAATTTTAACAGCTCTATACAAGTATAGTCTGAAATGTAACAGTGTCCTGTTTAGTATTAAAGTTAAATCCTGACTTACCTTGAAGTAGGTCTATTTAAATAATTGGGAGGAGTTAGTGTGACTACATTTAAGAAAACTTTCTGGCATAATGTACATTTCTCCAATTCTTTGCTATTTCGATGGGTCAGGCACACATGCGCAGAAATACACAGCAAACAGTGTATATCATCTGTACTGTTTGCTATTTGCTGTTTGCTGTTTTTTCCTTGTTTTCCTCCCCCAAAACTAAGGTGCGTCTTATACTCCGAAAAATACGGTATATTGATTATTATGGTCATTTCTCTAATGACTTGTATTATGGGAGGATAAGGCCGTGGTACTAGAGAACTTGAATGAATTGGCATTACTTGACTGGGAAAAAGTTAAACAGCAATTAGCTAAAATTAAATGCACACATTCTTTCTGTGGTGTGAAGAATGTAAATGAGCAGTATACTCTTCATCTTTAAAGCTTATCATATACATTTATCCATGTTAAACATTACAGTTATTTTAACTAAGGAACTTCATTATGCAAAGATCTGACTCTCATCAGAAATTTATAATGCTGGGGAAAATGGAAAGAAAGAAGAAAGAGGATGAGCAGAAGCAAGATGGATGGTTACAACAACAATGGGTGCATGGTTGGAAGATCTGGAACTACATGGGGGACAAATTGTCTTGGAGAAAATCTATCTATTGGTTGAAAAGATTGACAGCAACTTGATGGGATATAGTTTATCAATCAACTAAAGGAACATAAATGAGCATGTTATCCAGCATGATCCCAAACTAAACTCCCAACAGGCTTTAAACATGCACTTACTTTAGTTTTAAAAACCTAACTTCTAAATACTTGTTGACACAAGGGATATTGTTTCACCATATATATTTTTAAAAAGTTAAAAAGGAGTGAACATTCAACTTCTGTCTCCTGTGGAGATATAATTATGGCACCACCACCCTATGACCCTCAGTCACTGAGAGAAACTCACCAAAAAAGATGCAGCCCATGGCTGCAAAAAATCTGTCCAACTTAGTTGAGGGGAAGGAAAGTGGCAAATGCAATTCACCGAGATGAAAGGCCCCACTGACTCCCTCACTACAACCATTTTTGCAAGCCCCAATTCCCTAACTAAGAATCACATGCTTAGATTTGTGCCTCTAATACTGCTCAGAAAAAGTTTCCCACCTTCTGTACTAAGGATCACATGCGGCCCACTTCCATAGCTAAGACTGCAGATCCTCTTTCCGCATAAACCTTCAAGTTTTTTTGGTACAATAGTACTCTGATTATCTCCAGTTCCCAGACAATTACTGCAGTTTAGTCCAAATACAAAAACCTGGGGGGGGGGAAGCAAAACCAATGAGCTGACATGGATATGTTCATTTATGGCATGTTAAAAAATAATCTAAATTGACTTTGCAGTTCATAACAGATTTGGAATGAAACAGATTTATAATAAATATGGAATAAGAGACAGATAGAAGATAAATCAGGTTTAAGAGTCTACACATCATTTCAAATTCAGACAGGCTATTTGGAAGTGACTTGGGCTTGAAACAGTTTCAAGTTGAAAATGTTTCTAAATGACCAAATGATTTCTCTGTTTTATGCTTAATTTGTTTTCACATAGCAAAGTAGTGATGTATAGCTACTTTGCTATGTGAAAAAACAGAAGTAAGTAGCTATTTTTGTACAAAGTAGCAAAGTAGCTTCCTATAGCAGAGTTTGAAGTACTTTCTTAATCTGTACTGTCTCATGACAATTGGGTAATTATTCATTTTAAGACCAAAATATATTTTATCTAACACCTGATGTGGATAGTAAGAGCAGTCCCCATTAAGGCATTTCCATCTGTTAGAGGACAGACAAATGTCTGTGTGATTTGTACTCTAACATGTAAAGCAACTTGCTCTTGTTAGGTGTAGGTGACCTTGGAAAAACAATGCAACAGTTATCAACATGCTTCAAGCCCCAAAAAAGAAAGAGGAAGCTTGAAAAGAAACTTAATTCCTTTGGGTATAAGAGGGAGGGAAAAGTAAACACAATCAGGCTTTTCAAGATTCCGTTGCCATTGCCTATCTCAATAAAGTAGAGATTGATCCCCCTTGAGCAGTCCCATTCCTGATTTGGCCACCTTGAAGAGCTGACACCAAATGTGGTGGTGGACAATAAAGATGTGCAATATGAAGGTTTGGCCACAATAATATCCAAACTTGCTTTCAAATAAATAACCTAAGTTGTTAAAAAATGCAATATTTAATGTGATAGAAAACCTTCATTAGGACTTATCTAGTGGCGATAAGGGCGGCAAAACGTTCGCATTTTTCTGCTCTCACTGCATCCGCCAATTCATGCCCAGCCGCCCTGTTTACGGCTACTCGTTCCCTCCTGACAACGGGGGGAGTCGAGGAGCCCTTGCTGGGTAGAGCCGAGGACTTTGTTCAGTTTCTGGCAGATAAAGTCGCTCAGATCCGGTCGGACCTGGACTCTGATTGGGCAGTGCAGGCCGAGATGACAGGGACAGGTCCTAGTCCTGTTCTATGGGACGAATTTGAGCTGGTTACTCCTGATGATGTAGACAAGGCCATAGGAGTGATGAGTTCCTCCACTTGTTTGTTGGACCCGTGCCCCTCCTGGCTGGTTTTGGCTAGCAGGGAGGTCTCACGCGGCTGGCTCCAGGCGTTGGTCAACGCTTCTTTGAGAGAGGGATCCATCCCGCAGCCCTTAAAATTTGCATAGGTGAGGCCCCTCCTCAAGAAGCCTTCCCTGGACCCAGCAGATTTAAAGAACCTTCGTCCAGTCTCCAACCTACCCTTTGTGGGTAAGGTTGTGGAGAAAGTGGTGGTGCTCCAGCTCCTACGGTTATTGGATGACACTGATTATCTAGATCCCTTTCAATTGGATTTCAGGCCCGGCTACAGCACAGAAACTGCTTTGGTCACCCTGATGGATGACCTCTGGCGAGCCCGGGATGGAGGTCATTCCTCCATCTTGGTGCTACTTGACCTCTCAGTGGCTTTCGATACCATTGACTATAGTATCCTTTTGCGTTGTCTCAGCGAGGTGGGAATGAGCGGCATCATATTACGGTGGTTCTCCTCCTACCTCTCTGATAGGATGCAGTCAGTGTTGGCAGGAGGACAGAGGTCGACCCCTAGGCCCCTGGTTTGTGGGGTGCTGCAGGGCTTGGTCCTCTCGCCTATCCTGTTTAACATCTACATGAAACCGCTGGGTGAGATCATCCGTCGACACGGGGTGAGGTTCCAGCAGTATGCTGATGATACCCAGTTGTACATCTCCACCCCGTCTCAGTTCAGGGAAGCAGTGAATGTGATATGTCGGTGCCTGGACGATGTTAGGATCTGGATGGGAATGAACAGGCTCAAGCTCAACCCTGACAAGACCGAGTGGCTGTGGATATTGCCCCCCAAGGACTATGTCGATCGTCCCTCCTTGGTTCTTGGGGGAGAAAAATTAACTCCCTTGGAACGGGTCCACAATTTGGGGTGTCCTCCTAGACCCACAGCTTAAATTGGATCAACATCTGGCAACTGTGGCTAGGGGGACCTTTGCACAGGTTCGCCAGGTGCACCAATTGCGACCCTACTTGGAGAGGGAGGCCTTAATCACACGCCCTTATCACCTCCCGGTTGGACTACTGTAACACGCTCTACATGGGGCTACCCTTAAAGAGTGTCCAGAGACTGCAATTGGTGCAAAATGCAGCTGTGCGAGCTGTGGTGGGTGCACCAAGATACACCCACGTAACACCTCTTTTCTGCCAGCTGCATTGGTTGCCCATTAGTTCTGTGGCTAGGGGGACCTTTGCACAGGTTCATCTTGTGCACCAGTTGCGACCCTACTTGGAGAGGGAGGCTTTGCTCACAGTCACTCATGCCCTTGTCACCTCACAGCTAGACTACTGTAACACGCTCTACATGGGGCTACCCTCAAAGAGCATCCGGAGACTGCAATTGGTACAGAATGCATCTGCGCGAGCTGTGGTGGGTGTGCCGAGATACACCCATGTAACACCTATCCTCCGCCAGCTGCATTGGTTGCCCATTAGTCTCCGGACGCAATTTAAGGTGTTGGTTATGACCGTTAAAGCCCTACATGGCTCAGGACCAGGCTACCTTCGGGACCGCATCCTGCCACATACCTCCCTATGACCAGTTAGGTCCCACAGAGTTGGTCTCCTCCAGGTCCCCTCAACCAAGCAATGCCGGTTGGTGGGACCGCAGATGAGAGCTTTCTCTGTGGGGGCTCCGGCTCTCTGGAACCAACTACCCCCAGAGATCCGGACTATCCCCACCCTGCTGGCCTTCCGTAAAGCCGTGAAAAGATGGGTTTTCAAGCAGGCGGGCTAAAATAAGACCAATGAGAACATCTGTGGTCTTCCCATGTATGAATGATGATAATGTCTTTTAATTTTTATAACTGCTTTTAAATTATTATTATTATTGTGTTTCTTTTTGATAAATTGTTCTTCTTGCCTGTTGTACACCGCCCAGAGTCCCGCGGGAGTTGGCGGCCTATAAGAATGAATAAATGAATAAATAAATGAATAAATGAATAAATGAATGAATGAATGAATGAATGAATGAATGAATGAATAAATAAATAAATAAATAAATAAATAAATAAATAAATAAATAAATAAATAAATAGAGGAAATACTTTTTCTATTAAAAAACAATCATATTAAATGTATTGAATTAAATCTAAATAAAACTAAGATACTTTTTTATTCCACTCTTTTTCATATGCAATACCTGGCCTATAATTCAAAATTTAAAGTTGCCTTTCAGTACAGAAATAGATGTGTGCATTGGCCCACTTTCCCATAGCAACAGAAGAATAAGGCAGCTGAAGATACATCCATGTTTTGGACTGGGATTTTCTCTTTCCCTCTTTTCCTTTTCCTTCCTCTCTTCGTCTACCAAGTCAACAATTTTCTAGTGCTTTTGAATTCTCCCACTGTCTACCTGAACAGACTCTAGCTTCCTTCTTTATGTCACTCCATGTATGCATACCTTTTGAAGTGCTCTGAATCACCCTCCCCTGTTCAAAGCCCATCTTTCTCTAGACCTCCTGTCTGCTTCATGGATGCCTGGAATCAAGCTGCCTAGAACAAGCTACTTCTCTCCCCATCCCACCTCTAAATCTCACACAAGTCAAGTATTAAACCAGAGGTCTTCAAACTTGGTGACTTTAAGACTTGTGGACTTCAACTCCCAGAATAGCTGGCTGGAGAATTCTGGGAATTGGTCCACAAATCTTAAAGTTGCCAAGTTTGAAGACCTCTGCATTAAACAGAGGCTCACAACTTAAATCCACTGACATTAGTGGTCCCTCATTAGTTTTCTAGGGGACCATCAACACTTTAGGATTTTTGCAGTAAGCAACTCAACTCTGAGTGTCTTTTAATCCCATTCCAGAACACAGCAGTTTCATCCTGTCATTTCCTGCTAGATTTCTGCTGAATGGAAAGGGAGAAAATCAGTTCTTTCATGAGAAATTCTTGGCTATCCCATCGGTCAGAGATAGAAGCCATTAGATTAATTTACAGAATGTTAATGTATCGGACCATTTGCTGATCCAAGACACTGAACTTCTATGCAAGTAAATTAGACAGACGGGAAATCCAAAAGTAAAAATCACAGAGCCTTCCCAACCCCAATTTCCTCCTGATATGTCCCAGTACAGTACTTTCTAAAAATAATAATAATGCAGAAATGGAGATGTGCAGCAATGAAAGAGCAACAATCTGGACTGGACTTCATGGGAGGAATTTATTGCACTGATTGCTCCATTCAGATTCAAAATGGAGTTGTGTTATCTACATTCTGATGAAGCCCTCCATAGAGGTATGAGCACAGGACAGTCTTCTGGGGAAAAAAGGGTTTTGTTTCGGGGTTACAAAATGTGTGTTCTGTAATTGTATACAGGATATTTGAAAGCGAACCGAAGTAAAGTAGGAAGCGAGTCCTACTTATGGCTAACTATTTTATAAAATCTTGTTTTCTGAGGCAAGAGAAGCAATCCATATTTGCTTAGTGGAAAGTATATGCTCAGTTTTATTTTTCAGTAGGTTACAAATACTAATTTTAGCTGTAACGAAGAAACTACAATATTCATCTTCTTTAAACTCTGAGATGTATGTTTTAAATACTGATTAATTGTACAGGTATGCTATTGCAATCTTAAAACAAAAGTTTGCTATTTTTATATTACCCACTAGATATCCAACAATGTTATAGACCGAGAAAGTGAACACATCTATGTAAGTACTATAATCTTACCTCATCGCTGTGGGTGATATATATAGCTTCATTGGCAGATGTTCCGAATACACATGCTTGTCGAATAGTTGCGATTTCTTGAGGTGAAAGCAATGTAAATATTGGCCACTTCCCGACCTCCATCGTAACTTTGCTGGATTATGAATATGTTATTTTATCTGTAATTTAAAATGGTCTCAGAGTATTCTCTGGAAAAAAAGAGAATCCATTCTTATTCAAGTATGAATAAAGTCCATTCTGTGATGGGGGTCTTTCATGGGTGTCCGGATGATCTTAGGGCTGCCCCAAATGTTATTAGACAGATGGTCCAAAGAGGGAGGGGGAAATAATTAAAATAAATGTGTAAATAACTTTACTATCCATTTTTACAAGACATAAAAATGAAAACTGGAAATTCAAGAAATCATTTTTTAATTTGGAAGGAAAAGGATTGCTTTTTAAGGAAATTGAAGATTCAAAACGTGCAACATCCAAAGTTATACAAAATGCGATCTATGGTATTAAATTATAACGTGTGGAAATCTGCATCCTCGTAGGATCCCTGCCCCGGAGATTGTTGGGTGTGAGACGCTCCTTCTGAAGTTGGACTTAGGGGTTCAGGTGGGCCTTTTCTTAACGTACCTGCCTCCCAGCTGCGTAAGTAAGGCCCTGCCTGAGCTGCTTGAGGCAGTAGCCGGCTTGGCGGTTGAGTTCCCCAGGCTTATGGTGCTGGGGGACTTTAACCTGCCATCTGCTGGCGAAACCTCTGGGGCAGCTCAGGAGTTCATGGATTCCATGACAACCATGGACCTAACCCAAGTAATTCAAGGTCCGACCCATGAGGGTGGTCACACACTTGACCTAGTGTTTCTCTCGGGGCAGTGGAGAGATGATCTGAAGATAAGGGATATAGTCACCACCCCACTGTCATGGTCAGATCATTTCCTTCTGAGGCTGGATTTCACAACCCCACTCCTCCCCCGCAGGGAGGCGGGACCGACTAGGTGGTTCCGCCCCAGGCGCCTAATGGAGCCGGAAGGATTCCAGAGGGAGCTTGGGGAAATACCTGAAACCCTGGTACACAACTCGGCTGACTCCCTGGTGGATGCTTGGAACACCGCAGCATCAGGGGCGTTAGACCGAATTGCGCCTAAGCGACCTCTCCGTGGCAGTGGATCCCGGAAAGCTCCCTGGTTTACCGAGGAGCTCCGGGAGATGAAACGCCAGAAGAGACGTCTGGAGCGCCGCTGGAGGAAAAAGAAGACCGAGTCTGACCGAACACTATTAAGAATTTACATCAGATCTTATTTAGTGGCGATAAGGGCGGCAAGACGATCTTATCTTTCCGCTCTTATTGCGTCCGCAGATTCTCGTCCAGCCGCCTTGTTTAGGGTGACTCGCTCCCTCCTTGCAAAAGGGGGGAGCGAGGAACACTTACAAGGCAGAGCTGAGGAATTCGCTGAGTTTCTGTCGGATAAAGTCGCTCAGATTCGGTCAAATTTGGACTCCGGCATGGCAGAGTCCATAGAGTTGACAGGGGCGAGTCTTAGTCCACCATTATGGGAAGAGTTTGGGCCTGTTTCTCCCGAGGATGTGGACAGGGCTATGGGAGCGATGGGTACCTCCACCTGTTTATTGGACCCGTGCCCCTCCTGGCTGGTTTCGGCCAGCAGGGAGGTGGCACGCGGCTGGATCCAGGCGGTGATCATCGCTTCTTTGCGAGAGGGATCCGTACCGCAGTCATTAAAAGCTGCGGTGGTGTGACCCCTCCTGAAGAAGCCTTCCCTGGATCCAGCTGATTTGAAAAACTACCGTCCAGTCTCCAACTTACCTTTTCTAGGTAAAGTTGTAGAGAAGGTGGTGGTGACCCAGCTTCTGCAGCTCCTGGATGAAACAGACCATTTAGATCCTTATCAGTCGGGTTTCAGGCGTGGCTACAGTACAGAAACTGCCTTGGTCGCTCTGATGGATGATCTCTGGCGGGCCCGGGATGGGGGGAACTCCTCCATCCTGGTGCTACTTGACCTCTCAGCGGCTTTCGATACCATCGACCATGGTATCCTTCTGCATCGGCTCGGCGAGTTGGGAGTGGGAGGCACCGTTTTGCGGTGGTTCTCCTCTTATCTCGCCGATCGGATGCAGTCGGTGTTGGCAGGAGGGCAGAGATCATCCCCCAGGCCCCTACTATGTGGGGTGCCCCAGGGGTCGGTTCTCTCGCCCATCCTGTTTAACATCTACATGAAACCGTTGGGTGAGATCATCCGCAGGCATGGGGTGTGTTTCCATCAGTACGCTGACGACACCCAGCTGTACATCACCACCCCGTCTGACTTCAGGGAGGCAGTTGATGTAATGTGCCAATGCCTGGACGACGTTAAGATCTGGATGGGGAGGAACAGACTCAGACTTAATCCCGACAAGACCGAGTGGCTGTGGATAATGCCTCCTAAGGACCATGATAACTGTCCCTCCTTGGTCTTCGAGGGTGCGAAACTGACTCCCTCAGACCAGGTCCGCAACTTGGGGGTCCTCCTAGATCCACAGCTAAAATTAGATCATCACCTTTCTGCTGTGGCTAGGGGGGCCTTTGCACAGGTTCGCCTGGTGCACCAGCTGCGGCCATATCTGGAGAAGGAGGCTTTACTCACGGTCGCTCATGCCCTTGTCACCTCGCGTTTGGACTACTGCAATGCGCTCTACATGGGGCTACCCTTGAAGAGTATCCGGAGACTTCAGTTGGTGCAAAATGCGGCTGCGCGTGCTGTGGTGGGTGTGCCGAGGTACACCCACGTGACACCGATTCTCCGCCAGCTGCATTGGTTGCCCATCGGTCTCCGGGTCCAATTCAAGGTGTTGATCACCATTTTTAAAGCCCTTCATGGCTTAGGACCAGGATATCTCCGGGACCGCATTCTGCCGCATACTTCCCTCCGACCGGTTAGGGCCCACAGAGTTGGCCTCCTCCGGGTCCCGTCGGCCAAGCAATGCCGGCTGGCGGGCCCCAGGGGGAGGGCCTTCTCTGTGGCTGGCCCCGTGCTCTGGAACCAACTCCCCCCAGAGACCCGAACCATCCCCACTCTGCTGGCCTTCCGAAAGGCCGTTAAGACATGGCTCTTCCTGCAGGTGGGGGGGACAGCTTAACCATTTGAGCTTACCCCCCAAGTATGTATGTGGTTGAATGGATGGATGTCGTTGTTGCTTTTATACTGCCTTTTTAAATTTTGTACCGTTTTTAAATTGTTGAAATTTTGTTTATTCTTGTATCTCTTATGTTGTACGCCGCCCTGAGTCCTTCGGGAGTTGGGCGGCATATAAGAATAACAAAATAAATAAATAAATAAATAAATAAATATCTAAATAATAAATCTAAGTTGCAGCTCCCAAAACTGGAGAATGCTGTCAAGTTCATAAGAGAGACACAGAAAGATTTATATCCTTGGAAAATGCTGGTCACTTTCTGCCAAATGCTGGGCTCTTCTTTCTTTTTTGCTCACCACTAAAGTCTCATGCCTGAAAAGTTTTTGCCTACATTTTGCATCAATTGGTGCAATATCCTTGTGATTACTGTATAGCTACATAAATTCACAAAGGTAACTGTCAACTAATCATCAGTATCTATGACTCTAAATCTATCTCTGTTTGGTGGGGAAAATGTATAAGCTAGAGAAAATAAGTGCATATGGTAGAATAGTGCATGAAACTCGCTGTCAGGCAAAAAGTCTGAAACAAGAGCCAAATTTTGATTCTGTTTGGGTAAATGTAAGTACTGTATACTCTACCCTGATCCTACTGACTTGGCACCTCCCTTGTGTTTAACTTCATCTCCTGAAGCATTTTGGTCTACACTAGAAGACAAGCAGCAACACACCCTGCCTTGCCGGAAGTTTACTGAAGACTACTCACAGAAGGAAACTGATTATAACTGGGAATTTTGCCAGGACAAAGTGTTGTAATGCCACGTAGGACACCTTAATGAATTTGTCAAACAGTATAATTGTATATGTGTGATTACAAGTAATACAAATTAGGACATTCATTTTAATAAGTAGCATACATGTTTATTCTGCCTGCCCCTGCAAAAAATGTCAGGGATTCTTTCACAGCGCCAACCTTTTTATAACCCAAAAAAATTGTGTTACAATCTTTTCCCCAATAGGTGGAAGAAGTGGGGTTTGATAATGGGGGATTCTAAATTAGGTCACTTTTCTTGATCTGAAGATTTCTTGCCCAACTTACGACATCACCCTTCTGTAATACTACAAGAACCTATTATTAACAATGGCCCCCTCTCAGAGAAAGCACCCATGCAGTGCCCTTAATATTCATCTTGAACTAATTTATTGCCCCCCCAATTTATTTTGAGGCTTGATTTTGTTCCTTACATTTGCTGCATGTATGTACAATTATCTGAAAAAAGAGCAAGGTTGCTCATATCACTTGCAGGAAAACAGGAACTTGTAACTATCAATGCGTCATTCTCCCTTTATAGTTTCTTGGTACCAGAATTTTTTTCAAGCTACGTTCTAAAAAGTATTACAGCCCTGGATAAATCTCTAACACTATTGAATCTTTCCAGCATCTTAAGTGCTAATATAAGTCACAATGAACCTATTACAAAAGCATTAAAGAACAAAATAGATATACAATATGGATATTAAAAAAACTAGACATAACCGAAATAGAGGCTAAATACTATAGAGGTTTCTGAATGCTTAACATGGCACAGTCAGAAATAATTTCTCAGCACATTCACAATCTACAAATGTTGGGAAGAATAACCTTAATAAAACGTATCAGCACATTAAACAATTGAGCCCCTGGGAAAGCTTAAGTCTCATTTAATTATTTGAAGGGATGAAGTAAGAGATGCTCCCAACTCAGGATGCACAAAGGCATCAGGACATCAACAACAAACCTGGCAGGATTTTTTTCCCTTTCAGAAAGTTACTGTACTATAACAAGTAAGGCTTGTGCTTAGAAGATGAGAAGTGTATTCTCATTCAGTAACTCACATAAGTCCCAGCATATTTTGCTTGGTTATAAAGGAAAGGAAGTCCAGGAAACCTATGATAAAAACAAATATACATTCTTTCCTAGATTTCTGAGCAAGCTATTAACCACGATGCTCTCTTTTCTCAGTTGGGAGAGGTTCACAGACGTTCTACTCCCTCGTAAAGTCCAGGGAAGGAACCCCATTCGCAGTTCTTGGCTCCTGGGCAGCGTTGCCAATGCTGGGTTTTTAAACCCAGCTCTGAGTTTTTCAATGTCTGTCTGGGTTTCTAGTTTTTTTTTTACTTTAGAAATGTAAGTTGTTCTATACTTGCATTATGATGTACGTATTAAATAGGTAAAAATAATTTAGTTCAAAACTGATTTATTGTGGGGAGGGGGGTTAATCTGGGTCTTTTGTGTAGAACCTGGGTTTATTTGAGAACGAAATCTTGATATAATTTTTTCTTAAGAAAACCCAGCTGGTGACCGTGTCCCGGACCTCCCCCATTCGCCACCCCTCCCGAAGACTCGAGCCAACCCGGAAGAGACCGAGGCGTGTGCTGTTTATTTCCCAAACTGCAGCCAACGAATCTTCCCTCCTCCCTTTTCCCTTTATATGCAAGAGCCAGACGCTCCCGTTATTCCTCCACTTAACATGCGTAACAAGATAGGAGAAAAGAGGCCAACCTGTTCTTTCTGCAGGAAGTCACCGCGAGGCGTGGAAGGAAGACGAGGGCGGAGGCTCGTTCGGCGCCTCTTTAAAACCGGGAGCGGAGCCCCGCCTGGCGACCCTCGCGCCTCTCCTCACCTGTTGCAGGTTTTGCAAACGCTGACTCTGCCGAGCTACCCTGGACCTAGCAGGAAGCGGAGAAGCAAAGGAACTGACCCACCACGAGCGCATGCGCCGCGGGCAATGCGTGAAATTTATAATGCTAGCGTCTTGCGCGTCTTTCTGCATGCCCTCTTCTGATTCGCTCTGGTGAAGCTATAGCGAGAAAGACGAGGCAGAATAAGCTATTTTCGTGCTTTTAGTTTTCCTGGTCCCTTTTTTTTTTAAAGCAAAGTAGGTTGTCTTTACTAGTAAATCTGGGTTGCAATGTTGCGGACAGCGCCAGCTGGCCCAAAAAAATTTGAAGCTTTTGTTATCTCTTTACGACACTGCCATCTAGCGGTTGCCTGGAGCGTTGCAGCCCAGCTCTAGTAGCACTCTCGCTCCCCCCCTCCTACTCCGCCTCGGCTTTCCCAGGAGTTCTCTCTTTCTCTTTCATTGGGGGCGGGGGGAGGGAGCCGACGGGAGAGAGGCAACAGCTGCGCTCAATCGTTCGCCTTTTCAGCTCTTTCTGCTCTGATCGAAGAAAAATAATGCAAAAGGTCCACAAAGTCAAAAGAAGCATTTCTGTCATAGAACTCATTTTAGAGAAAAAGACTACTCTAGTTTCTCACAATGCACTGAAAGAACAGATTTTTGTTAGCCCATTAATAACCCAGCGCTGTTGTTGACAGAAAACATGCCCTGAACTTTGGGCATCTGGAAGCAACTATGCAAAAACTACCTATCTCCACTGCCTGCTCACTGGCTTAATGATCTTCACCCTCCGGTTTTTCCTTTCATTTGAAGATGCTGGAAAGACATTTTCAATGGTTGCTGTACTACTAATAAAACGTTTTCTTAAAAGGCTTGCTTGATATCACGTTGAGAACTTTCTGGCTGCCTTGTGTAAATAATAGTTTCTTCCCCCCAGTGATTAATTCTCTCTCTCTCTCTCTCTCTCTCTCTCTCTCTCTCTCTCTCTCTCTCTCTCTCTCTCTCATTTGATATTTTGATAATCTCATAAATCAGTAAAACGGTAGGATAAATAAATGACTGTTTTAAACATGTTTTAAAAAACTGTTTTAAATGTTTTAAAAAATACATTTTTCAATGTTTCTCTCTAGAGAAACGTGTATTTCTCTAAACATGTGTTTCAGCATCTATCTATTGTGGCAAAAGTGTAAAATTTTAGAAAGGACAAATTTGATGCTGCTACGTACCTGCAATATGGTCTTTTCACAGCCAGGTAACATTTTTGTATTTTCCTAGGCATATTAAAAGGAACAGTTGAAGTTTTAGAACCTAATTATTTTATTGCAGAGATATCAGATTAACAGAGTTGGAAGGGACCTTGCAGGTCATCTAGTCTAGTCCAACCCCCTGCCCAAGCAGGAGACCCTTACATCTGCCTCCACCCAGGATCGAACTCATAACCTCCTGATTGTGACGCAAGAGCTCTACCTCTAGGCCACAGCAGCTGGGTGTCAATGTCTATATGCTTCTAAACTATTTTGTCTGTTAATTTGTAACCTTCAATTGTATGTCACAGGGCAACAATTTTTGAACCAAGACACCCCAAATGGGCCCACTTACAGAATTCCATGACCCATGACTCCCATGGGAATGAAATTTGGGAAAGTTGTGGCAGCTTCAGCAACACTGCACTGCTGCTGCTTCAATGCCACATGATCATTATTTCCAAAGGTCCCTGGTAGCTTCCTGCAATCAATGGAGAAGCCAGCAGGAAGTTGAAAGTTGATCAGGATTGCCAATGCTCCCTGACAGCTTCCTAGTGGTTGCCACTGGCTTACCTTTATACACCCTCTGCAATCCACATGGCACCTCCTGCCCAGCACCACATGTCCACATGCCTTCCCTAACCTCCATGGCATCCTCTTGTGCACACTCATGCACACTTCCTGACCCACACTGTGCTCCCATGCAGTCTCCCCAACTTCTGTAGCACCTCCACTGCATCTTGTGTGTCCTCCCATAAGAGACACTATGCTAGTCAGGGAGTGGGTCCTCCATGTGGGTTGGGGAGGGTGCATAAGAGTGCAAGGCGTTACATGTGAGGGGGCACACAGGTTGGGAAGGGTGGATGGGGGTTCACAAGAGGAGCTGTGCAGGTCAAGGAGATTGTATAGTGGTGTAGCTCTGGTTGGGGAGGGTGTAGGGCAGGGGCGGGTTCCTAATTTTTTTTACTACCACTCTGTGGGCGTGGCTTATTTTGTGGGCGTGGGCCTCGGGAGCTTGGCAGCGACCGGAAAAGCGGGGGGGGCATTGCCCACCTGCAACGCAACCCCCCGCAGCAGGAGCAGCAAGACCGCGGCAGCGGTTCTTCTAGGAGGCTCCGTCCGGTCTGAATGCTTCTCCCCATTCGATGATCCTAGGCTCCTGCCACCTGTTCCCCCTCCCCTCAGCAGCTCGAGAAGCCTCGAATGTGCAAAAATGCCTGGGAGTATCACCACGCGTTTGTGGCTTCTCGGACTGCTGAAGGGAATGGAGATAGCTCCTGCTGCCCGTTCTTTCAGCGTCTCACGTGCTCCCTCAGTCATCCTTCCCTGCTTGGACTCACTGTGTGGTAGAAAGGCAGCGCATGTGCAGTGCCGAAATCTCGGCTTCTGGGCATGCGCAGAAGAAAATGATAATGGAGGCACCCAGGCACTGGCAACCGACCACACCAGTACTGTGACGTCACCAGCAAGCCGCTACCGGTGCTATAGAGTGGACCGCACCGGTAGGAACCCACTACTGGTGTAGGGGTATGTGAGGATGCCGAAGACTCACAACATGGTTAGGGAGGATGTAGAAGTGTTAGGTAAGGGAATATCTCTGAAATAATGACTCAATATATCATAGTATATTTATCTGTAGTTCTTATTTGTGGTGCCATTCTCTGTCTTGACCTTTTATTGTTTTTATAATGTCTTAGCACTGTTTAATATCACCTTCAGATTTTTTATAGCTTTATACCACTTAATATAATAATGCATTATATTTGATATATTGCTAATACAATTTATTGAATACATTGATTTAAACAATGGTCTGACAATGGTCTCTGAGTGACTTAATTCACTTCCTTGATCCAATTGTGGGAATTGAAGTCTTGCCATTATTTTCCGTCTTCATTGTAGAAAAATGAAACACTCGGGGATTTTTGAGAAGTCGGGGTAGCAAGATCTGTTCTTACATCTCCTGGATTCCTTGGATCTTCTGCTAGGATTACTGTCTTGCTGTTTTTTAAAGTTTTATGTGTACACACACATACACAAAAACCCGATGCATTTCCCAGATAACTTGTTTAACCATGTTAAGCAATTGACCCACTTCAGGGAATTGTCTCGATACTCCCTTGACAGATCCAGCTGTCCCTCTAAAGCTGCCACCACTGATGTCCACAGAAGGCATTGGTTGATCCCCTGCAATGGTGTTTAGTTGTTTCCCAACCATAGCCATCTCCAACATGGTCATCGTGCCATGGCCAGATCTAGCTGGTTCTAGTCAAGTGAAATTGTATAGATTGGATAGATACAAGAGTATTACCCTCCCATCCTTGTGTTGGGGAAGAGAGTTGATTCGCTTACAGGTGCTGGCAGAATTGGCTTCCTGCCTCTCCAGGTTGAGAAGCAGAGACAGGATCCGAGCCAAGTAAAAAGGCAATGCTGCGACCAAATAATCCTCTTTATTCTCCTGGACTATGATATAGTATTGACTCAAGAATCCTAACTGGAAGAGAAAATAGGTGAGATAATTTAATGGAGAGGCATATGGTATTGTGAGATCCAGTTTGGTGTAGTGTAGTGGTGTAGTAACTAAGGCTAGAAAAGGGGACACCATGACTTCTAGTCCCGCCTTAGCCATGAAAGCTGGCTGGGCAACCTTGGGCCAATTACTCACTCTCAGCCCTAAAGGGGAGTGGGGCAAACCACTTCCCAAAAACTTTCCCCAGAAAACTGCAGGCAGTTGCAAGGAGTCAAAGTTGACTCGAAGGCAGGAAAAACTAAACAAAGCAAAAGTTATCATAGGCAGACTTGCTGAGCAAAACTGCTCATTCAAAAAACTGAAAGATGGTCATTTCCAGTGACCAAGATTTTTGAGTACCAAGAAATCCTTCTTCAAAATGTAGCACTTCTAGGCATGTGTTCATAGGACTTGGTTTCCAGCCAGGTCCTCTTTTCTCCTCTAAACATGTTCCAGTTGACAGTGTCCTCTAAGTTGTGGTGGCTAAAACCTCATAAATACAGGAGAAGAAAAAAAAAAACCACTTTCTATGATCTGGCTATTTCTTGGTATGTGCCTTAAGGTTTTGTTAGCTCATTTCAGTTTCTTATCCATGCATAAATCCTTTTTGCCTTTCCTGCTCCGAAATCAGGTTTTTGTCCTTTTATACCTGTTTTTAATTCCTGGCATGTAAATTCAAGAGTTCATTTATGTTAAATCCAATAGGGTTAGTTTTGGGCCCACCCTCATTCTTTAAGGTTTTTGAAGCTTGAGTTTGCCTTCTTTGGATTTATCTACCCCTTCTAGGTTTGATGAATCCCCAGAGCAACAAACCCACTTTTGCAGTCTCATCTTTGTCATGACATGGAGCAGCAGAAGCTCCAGGACAAAGCCCAGAAGGACTTTACTCAGCCGTCCTGCCAAGCTGATGCAGAGCCATTTATTTCACAGTTGCTAAGGTTAATTGTTTAAGCACCTAAGAGTTGTAATTTTGCTATCTTGCCAACACAATTGTAGTGGAAAACTTTTAAATGAAATTATAATTTCCCATGATCAATACTTGATTTACTAAAAATAGGCACGGCATATCAATCAATGCATTAATTTCCTGAGATTACTAAATCAGTTGTTCCAAGATTTTATTCTCTCAGGTTCTGTTGTCAGTCTTTATCAGAAGCTATCAGAAGTACATGTGCGGTTCATTACATGGTCATTTTTTTCTGTAGGAAACATAATCCAAGAAATCACTAAAGCTTAAATTAGCATTATAGACATTTGCTGTTTAGATAAAACTGAACTAATTTCCCCAGCAGATGCAAGATTTTCTTCAACAGAACAGGAAACAGGAAAAATCTTCTCCAGAAGATGCCCCAGGTTTTTGGAGTAAATGGATGGAAAAATAAAGTTTCAAGAAAGGGGAAAATTGTCCCCTTCCTGTTCCATTGGCCATATCTTTTTAAGAAAGTAATTACTAAAAGGATACTATTTTTTTTTGCACTGAGTTTCAAATCTTTGTATTTAGGATTCAACTTAAAGAGGAAACATACAAAGATAAAGTTAAATGATCACAAAAATCATCTGATTGAAGAAACAAAGGTTTATAAAAATAGAAAGCAATATTTTGTCCTTCAAAAGGTTATTACTCAAAGGAAAACCCTACTGCATAATGTGATTAATACATTTGTAAATATTTTTCAATGTTTACTCATTGTCTCCTCTGAGAGATTCAGTAGTTGATCATAACCAATAATTGGTTTGCTAGTTTATAGAATTATTGCAACTTCTTGTAGTCAAATATTGCAATCACTTTATTAAAATGTCTTTTAGCATTTTAAAACTCAGATTAAGAACCAAAAATAATTGTAATACATTAGTTTGCATTCTTCAGCTATATACAGCTACCAAGTCTGTGCTAAAATCTCCAGACCACCACTAGAAGGCAGAAAAAGTAGCAAAAACTCCGTCTTAACATTTTGGATTGTCCAGAAACTAGGCCCATAAGACATTATGATATGATATTTAACAGAGTTGGAAGGGACCTTGCAGGTCATCTAGTCCAACCCCCTGCCCAAGCAGGAGACCTACATCTGCTTCTACCTAGGATTGAACTGTCAACCTCCTGATCGTGAGGCAAGAGCTCTACCTCTAGGCCATAACAGCTATCTGTTTCCTGTCTCTGTAGTAACCTTTAACTAAGTCGTAACACATATTTATATCCTACCTTTACTCAATAAAAACAAGAACGATGCTGTTCTGTTTGCAGAGACCAACAGTCACAGTTGCCACTATTATTTCTGCTAAACAGTTCTCCTAAGAGTAGATAGTAGTCTTTTGTACTGAACAGTAGTGGGAGTTGGTGGGAATAGTATCTACTAGGGCATATGTCAGACTAGTTTTCATTTCTGCATTGTGCTTCAGTCCACTGATTGAATTGAAAGCACCTGAAAACAAGGCAAGAAGTAACGGATGGAAAATTATCAGAGAGATCCAACCTTAAACTAAGAACTTTTCTGACAGCGAGAACAATGAACTAATGCAGGGGTGTCAAACTCATGTGGTCACAGCAGCGGCACTTGACATATTGGAACTTTCCCCCCCTTCGCTAAACAGGGCGTGGTGCATCTGGCCCGCGGTGGGAGTTTGACAGCCCTGAACTAATGGAATGGCTTGCCTTCAGAAATAGTGGGTGCTCCATCATTGGAGACTTTTAAGAAGAGATTGGAAAGCCATTGGTCTGGAAAGTTATAGGGTCTCCTGCTTGAGCAGGGGATTGGAGTAGAAGACTTCCAAGGTTACTTCCAACTCTGTTATTCTATAATTCCCGAGTTAGAATTGGTTGGGTTATTTTTAAATTCCATCCATGCATTTGTGCATTGTCTGCTGCTCTTTATTTAGGAGAGTTTAACTATCCGCCCCCAACTTTGTTCTTTCCACAGTCTCACTTTTCCAACAGGTTGGATTCGTAACTGAGAACATGCAGACAATGAAGCAGCCCTAACTTTTTAATAGATAAGAACTGTCTTTTACCTTGTGTAGATGAGCATCTGGCCTTAAGAAGCAGATGATGTAAAAGAAGAAAAACATTTCAGTTTCTATAACAGAAAACAGATTAACTTTGGATGCTACCGGTATGTTAGATAAAGAGCCTGTTGAGTCTCTCTTTTAAATAATTTATTTAAAACTTTACAGCCAAAATCTCATAATCAGATTCAGAAGAGCTTTCTGTTCTTGTGAGATCATGCAGAATGCCTGTTAGTTTCTTTAAAAAACAACAACAAATAAACCTAGAATTATGGCTCCTACATTGTACAAAAGAAGTTGCCAGTTGAGTAATGAGCGAAGAGGGAGGCTAACTGCAATCAATTGTCTCCTCCTGCTGTCCAGTTCCTGAACAGCACAGTAAGGAGCTCGTGGCTCAGTATTGGCTGCACAGCTCATGAAGATACTGCTCAGATGCTCATTTGGGCTTTTGTTCATGAACTGATTGAGCTAACACATTAAGCATAACGTGTTTAAGGTAGAATAGAAATAATTGTCAGAGCAAGATGATTTTTTTAGCACTTGAAAAAAGTTTAATCTTTTTTTTCCAATACTGAGGTTTTATTTAGTCTTATCTACTTGCAATTCCACATTATTTGGCTTCAAAGTTGATTTTTTATTAGTACACTGTATTAATTTCATAGGTCTTGCTCATAAAAATGTTTCCCTGTTCTCTGCTTGCCCATTTCATAGTCCCTTATGTTTTAAGAGAGTAATTCTCCATTAACACTTTGTTTCATAGTCTGTGGTATGGTATAATAGGTTTATCATAGATAGAATCTGATAAGTGCAACACTTGTGACAAATTCAAGCCTATTAATGCAAATATCACTTTCTTTGGTAGAGCTGAATTGTTGATATAATGTTCAAAAATCTTATCAGTTAAAAAGAGCTCATTCCTCCTCCCCAACCAAAGGGGGAGGCTGCTCACTTGCCGTCCTTGCCCCCATTTTCTTCCTTTTACTCATTTAATATTCCAGAGGATCCAAGCAAAACAAAACAATTTGCTGTTTAAAATGTTATGGCTATTATCTCTTGTGTTTTAAACAGAGAATCATTTTCAAATTTTCCCTTTAAAAACATAACTGTTGTGAAAATACTGGGATGGGGATGGGGGCTAATAAAAAGAACATTTAAAGCTGTGGTCTAAGCCTTGATATTGTAAAGACAATCGTTTTGGTGGAGATCTATGGGGGGGGGGAGTTGGTACCTACAATTTCAGAGGCCATCAATTCAGTTTCTTGTTATATTAAATTGTATTTTCTTCCTTTCCAGTCCTTCATACTTACTGATTTTCAGAAACTTCTAAATAAGTTGAAATAGAATGTTTAATGGACTGCACTATAAACAAAACTAAACTCAAGTGTTGATGACAAACTCCACATCACAAGAAAATTTAATGGGCTATATCTACATATGTCACCAGAACTCACCTTGAAGGTGATTTTTGCTTTATATCAGCATATTTTAAAACAAGAGCAAATGTAAGAAAACTTGTTCTGTATCTTGTAGTGATTTCAATAGAGCTCAGTTAGATCAACAATCACGATTTCACACCTGTTCCTATTGAGATTTCTTCAGGGTTTTTTTTATAGTGTATGGCAGGATTGTCAAACTCCCAACCTGCAGGCCGGATGCCTCACATGCTGGCCATGCCCATTCCCCCCCCCCCGAAGGGGGGAAACGTCCTGATATGTCATGTGACGACGACATGAGTTTGACAACCCTGGTGTATGGTGATATTAGCCAAGAGACTACAATGCTTAATGCATACCGGTAGCAGCAGTTTGGCGGTCTGTTTACTAGCTGTTTGGTACACGTTTGTACGCTTCACAGGAAGAACTACTCAGCACAAGAAAGTCAAATGACTTTCCTGCAGCAACATTGGAGGCCTTCTCCCTCCACCAAAGCAGCCTCACAAATGGGTGTTGCAACTGGGAAGGTCTAGTGCCAGCAAGATTGTAATCGTCCACACGTCCATAGGTACTGAAGTGGTACTTATTTATCTACTTGTATAGAACATGCTTTCGAACTGCTAGATGGGCAGAACCTGAGGCTAGTGATGGAGCTCATTCCGTCAAACAATGCTAGGATTCAAACCGCTGGAGCTTAGACCCATGATGGCAAACCTATGGCACATGTGCCACACGAAGCCATATCGGTGGACATGTGAGCTCAGGTCTGGCACGCATGCACGTGCCGTCCAGCTGATTTTCGGGTCTTCTGGGCCCACTGGTAGTCGGTAGTCGGTAGTCGGGAAAAAGCCTGTTTTCAGCCTCCGGAGGGGATGGGGAAAGCCCATTTTTTTGTTCTCCAGAGCCTTTCTAGAAGCCTGGGGAGGTCGAAAACGGCCTTCCCCACCCCCCGGAGCCCTCTGGAGGCCAGAAATGGCCCGTTTCAAGTTGGGAAATGGGCCATTTCTGGCCTCCAGAGGGCCTCTGGGGGGTGGGGATGGCCATTTTCACCCTCCCCAGGTTCCTAGAAAGGCTCTGGAGGTTGGGGAGAGCAAAAAAATGGGCCTTCGGTTCAACTGGAAGTTGGCAAACAGGCCATTTTCTGCCTCTGGGGGTGGGGGTGGGGAAGGATGTTTTCACCCTCCCCAGGCTCCTAGAAAGGCTCTGAACCCTGGGGAGAGCAAAAAACAGGTGTGCCATCGCATGCCAGGAGTGGGGGGTCACACACGCATGCACAGGGGGGCGCATGGAAGTATGGGTGTGGGCACGCACGCACACGACCCCCCCACGCTCCCCCCTTTTGGCACGCAAACCAAAAAAGGTTTGCCATCACTGGCTTAAACCATCTCCAGCATCATTAAGCCATTGGGCCACCATACTGTGGCGGGGCCTAGGGGGAGGGCCTTCTCTGTAGGGGCCCCTGCTCTCTGGAACCAACTTCCCCCAGAGATCCGAATCATCCCCACCTTGCTAGCCTTCCGAAAAGCCATTAAGACATGGCTCTTCCTGCAGGCGGGGTGAGTTTGAGACGACCTTGCATCTGACGTCTCCCCCATGTATATATGATGTTATATGTTTTTTTTAATTGTTTTTAATTGTTTTTTAATGATTTGTTTGATTTTCCCTAAAATGTTGTACACCGCCCTGAGTCCTGAGGGTGTAGGGTGGCATAGAAGAACCTCAAAATAAATAAATAAATAAATAAAATGCTGCTTTTTTCCTTCCTAATGCGATTAATTTTTGCTGGGCTCCTCACAACTTATATAAACCAATCACATTCCCTCCATAAAGAAAACCAGCCAGTCCCTTTCCAAGCTGGGTCCACAGCCTCTTCCCCACCTCTCACAAGACAGACCCAGGTCAGTGCCTAAAAAGGAACCAATGTTGACTTAACAATTCTGAGAAGGTAGCAGCTCACTAGAGACAGAATTCTTTGGCCACTTCTGTCACTTTTCTTAACTGGGGGGCAATGTTCTTAGAAGTTGTGTTTTTAGATCTATATATATATCTCCCCATCTTTTTTCCAGCCCTGTGGTGCAGCTAGATTATTTTAAATTCCACTCTTGGTGGTCTCTGGAGAAAAAAAGGCTCTACACAACCTTGAGTCAGCATGCAAATAAACACAATTCTCTAGCAGAAAATCATAATGCATTTTAGGAGTAAAAATAAAAAAGATCCTATGGCAACCACCATTTGGCCCTGGCATGAACACAACTGCCAAAGTATTACAGCAAGCCTTTTATTATTTCCTAATGCTTTGGGTCAGATTTAGCTAAATCATTGTTCTGCCATTTCTTTGTTCAATGTGTTCCAGAATTACCCTTTGTTTTATGTGTCAAGCATGCAGGAAACTAAAGCAGAATTTTTTTAGAAATACAAAGATTATGGAATAAGTATTTATGTATTGCAGTCCTAAGGCCCTACTGTAGTTTCTATCTGGGACACGAAACCAACAATTCAACTTCACCCTCTTGAGTTTTAGCAAAGTGGGTAAAGCAGTTACTCTGATGTGTGTTTGAGCTTTCTGACAACTGGTTTCCTATTTATCTGTAAGACAATGGTTGTTTTAATTAGCACATTTTTAAAATCAGGACTTAATTTTATTATGTTTTATGTGAGCTACACCGCCTAGAGAAGGGGTCCCCAACCCCCAGTCCATTAACCAGCACTGGGCCGCGGCATGTCAGAAACCGGGCCACACAAACAAAGCCCCATTCATGGGATGCAGGCAGCATGCGAAACCATGCCCCCTCCGGTCCGCGGAAAACCCTCTCTCCACGGAACTGGTCCCTGGTGCCCAAAAGATTGGGGGGCACTGGCCTAGAAGAGGCATGTCCAGCCCACAGGCTGGTTGTGGCCATGGCTAGTAATGTGGCCCCACAATATACATACGTACGTACTGTGTGTGTATGTGTAGATAGTTCTCAACTTACAACATTTAGTGACCAAAGTTACAACATCACTGAAAACAGTGATTTATGACCATTTTTTCACACTTATGAGCGTTGCAGCATCCCCATGGCCCTGTGATCAGGATTCAGATACTTGGCAATTGTTTCATATTTATGAACCAGTGTCTGTTGTGATTGATCACCTTTTGCAACCTTCTGACAAGCAAAGTCAATGGGGAAGGCAGATTCACTTATCATGTTACTAACCTATTAACTGCAGTGCTTCACTTAACAACTGTGACAAGAAAGGTCGTAAAATGGAGCAAAACTCAGTTAACAAATGTTTCATTTAGCAACATAAATTCTGAGCTCAATTGTTGTTGTAAGTCAAGGACTACTTGTATAGTAAAGTTGTTATTTATGTTATATATTTTACATGCAGCCCAAGAGAACTCCTTTAAATTAGTTAAATTTAAATCTTACCATAACTTATAAACTTGTAGGGCAAAATGAAAACAATATTAATATAGAGAAAAAATAAGAAAAAGTATCTGCTATTGTCATTCTAAAATGAACTCTGAGGCTAAAGTAATTTATAATCCATCTAAAATGATATGTTTTATAAACATCATCACATAATGAAGTTGTGAATGCTCCAACACTGGAAGTTTTTAAGAAGATGTTGGATAACCATTTGTCTGAAGTAGTATAGGGTTTCCTGCCTAGGCAGGGGGTTGGGCTAGAAGACCTCCAAGGTCCCTTCCAACTCTGTTGTTGTTATTATTATTATAATATTTTGTTTCCATCAATGGACTCATAATTTTAAGAAGGCACTGAGCAAAGATCTGGATCAAATATGAAACTTTCTTTGTGATGAACATTTGAAACTAATGCTCACTTCAATTACTAATTTAAAATAATTAAAAGATCATATCAGGTCATTAAAGGCATCTTTTAACTCAAATACTGCATTGTCAAAGAAATGGAACCCTTCAACAGACTAAACAGTGATGAATTTTCACCGTTTTCAAAATAAGATCTTCCATATTTATAATATTCGATAGCAGCTTTTTATTGGTTATAAAACCTAAGCCCATATACAAAATTAAGAACACATTTAGATGCCTCTGTTGAAGGAACAATTTACTCTGTTAACTGAGAGTTAAAAAAACACAATGCAATTTTAACACTTCTGAAAACTTAAAAGTGCAGCAATATATTTTAGCTTGAATATAAAGACCCCATTCCATGGCATAAATGGAAGAAACTCACACATGGGGTTAGAGATCGTATTGCCCATTCCCACTATAAACATCTCCTATCAAAAGCAGCTTTGGAGGGTCTCCGGCCCCTCCAGCACCACTTTCTGTGGACTGTAGATGGAAGGGGGGGGAGAACAAGTGAAAATAAAAACAGCAATTCTCTCAACACAGTTTCAAGTAACTTCTGCTCTTGTGCAGCAGGATAATTAAATCCAAGCCTTTATCCCTTTTTGAAAAATACAAAATGGTTGAATCTCTATCAAGAGCTGATAAGGTGATAATGAACTGAGAGAAAGGTAAGTTACTGTTCTAAATTGATTTTCCTATGTTTATAAGTTGGTGCACTGAGTGCAAGAAATAAATCATTATTCACAGTAGTGAAAAATCATCAGTCTTATTCTGAGTGAAGTATCTAAGACAAGAATATAGGCATAGAGGATACTGTTTACAAAGAGATTTGTTCACATTATTAACTGCATATCTGCTTTGAAATTCTCAAAATTGACAAAATCTAATTTTGATTTTCTTTTTACTTAGTTTTCAGCAAAAACAGCACAATTTCAGGATTTTAGACTATAATGTTAACAGGATACAGTTATCAAATTAATTTAATGTCTGGGTAAAGAAAAAAGGCACAATGAACTTCAACTCAATTTTATGTGCACAGGAGTTGAAAAGTCTGAGCCACCTTAAAGAGAAATTGATTTTAAAATTTATAAAATCTATAAATAGAGGCCAAAACACTGTATTAAAACAGATTATCTAGCAAGTAAAAATCTTGCACTTTAAAACACATACTTGTATCCTTTGCGATACAAGATCACTCTTTAAAGTGGCTCTACCTTGGCAGATATAGTAAAAGAATGAACACCTGCAATGTCTTGCTTAATTGTGGAAAAACAGCTGATCAATAAAGCTTTCTTCATGGCATCTGTCTGTATCTTCATCACAGTAAATACAACCCACATCCAATAACTACGTGACTTTTACGTTTTGTATCCCTTCACATCAAGGCATTGGGAGCAAAGTACATCCAGTGAACAACAGCAACAATATCAGTTTGTCTGATAGCTTACAGAGTTTAAATTTCATGTTTACCCACAGCAATCCTAAATCCTCTTTAGAGCCAGAATGGATAATTTCCCCATTACTCCCAAGTTACCAGCTCAAGTAAATGTCTTCATTGTGAGCTGTACATTTATGCTTATGCTGAATAATAGCAGCTTCCACAAAGCCTCACACAACTAGTATGTATTTTAACTATATGAATAAGTTTATAGACTATTTTTTCTATAACTCTTCCAATACTCCAAAAAGAAGCTATTATGGTGCTTCTAAAATAGTTGCTAGTTTGTTGCCAACCACATCATCGTAAGCACTGGTAAGTAAAAAAATAGTTTAAGACTAAATTACAGTAAACATGAAAGCTCCACAGTTTAAACCAATATAAATCAACATTATTCAGTTATAAATTTAAACCCAAAATATATTGACTACTGAAAGATGAAAGCAAGATTCTTGTCAACCAATGCTGATTTGGAATAGCTTTGTTACTTTAATGCTGGACTCTTGCTTTCAGCTTAAAACAAAAGTTCAAGTCCATAATAAGTGGTAGCTCAAGGTAAAATACCATGCACAGCATTTCATTATTATTTTTTTTTAAAAAAAGCAGGAACACACAGGCTGAAGAGTGGTCAAGTACAGCTTGCTGTTCTTAGAAATTAGGAATAATGGTCACCTTTTTATTAGTCTAAATGCAATGTTCATTCTTCAAGCCCAAGCTTCTAAGGCAGTAATGAACACAATTACTGATATATGTAGTCTGTTTTAAACCAATTAATTACCAAGTTTTTAAGAAGTTTTTTTTAAATGTCAGTATCACCAATGAAAATAATTTGACTTGCTTTTCCTTTATTTATCTTCCACATTAAATATATGAAAATATGTTTGTAGAGGACGACAGTTGAGGCTCAAAAAAATTAAAATAGACTGGGCCTCTCAGAAGTCTTCCAAAATCATACTAAAGAGTCTTGATCCATAGCACGCTATTTCCATAGAAAGCTATTCTTGTGTGGGAAGCCAATGTGCCACCACAAAAAGGTATTCTTAAAACTCTAGACTGCAGTTATCAGCTTGTGGCCTCACGGGAAAAAGAAAAACAAAATCATGGAAAAGGTAGCAGAGACTGTTAAAAAAAATTGAACAGTGTACGAGATCATGCATATGCATTTACAGTCCATGTGACAGGTACTTTTGGCAACTGCAAAATGACTGATATACAACTTGCTTTTAGAAGCATCAGACAAAGGGGCATGTGCTTGGAGCCTGTTTTTCCAATGGTAGATATCCGGTTGTGTATTTTACTGATGCAGGGTAGTCAAGCTGCATTGTTGTGAGCTTAAAAATTAAATTCTTTTGTTTGAAGATTGGCCGTTGGATCAAAATTGTAAGTACCACCTTGTGTTGCTTCAGGAATGAGGCTGGGGTCCTCATCAATCTGCAAAGAAAGTACAGTCTGGAGTAATTGTAATCTTCATTATACAAGTAGGAAAACTTGCTCATCTAATATCTGGTCCAACTTCACTCAGATCTGGGCATTACAGTCACAATCTATCTCTTCAAACATAATAAGTGTTGAAATGTCCCCATAGCTTTTGAAAAGCTAGAATGACAGTTTTCCCTTATGTTACATAAGTAATTCTGTGAGATGTATGGAAGAAGAGGATAAAGTGAGAAATAAAAAAGACAAAACAAGTTTCATTTTTTTTTAAAAAAAACCCTATTTTCTATTGAAAATATTCTTGCCCTATAAACTAGCAAGAAGGCTAAGGTGCTATAAAGACAAGAATTATCCTCTAGTACAGTGGTGGCCAACCTGAAGCGTCCCATGCGCCAATTGGCCCAGGCGTCCTGGGTGGGCGGGCCCGCCTGGATGCCGCCATTTGAGTTTTGCCCTCTGCGCATGCGCAGACGGCAAAACGACGCAAATGGCAGCATCCAGGTGGGCGGGGGGGGAGGAAAGGAGCAGGAAGCGAGGAAAGGAGGAGGCAGCAGCGGTGGCTGCAGAGCCGAAAAGCGGTGGGAGCCGAAGGGGAGGCTCCATTGCCACAACAGCCCTGGACCTACAACAAAGAACGAGGCAGGGTCACCTTCGCACTCACGAAGGACCCGCCTGCACCGCATTCACCTCCGGGACTGGGAATCCCCCGGTTTGGCTCTTCACGCAAACCCGGTGTTGCCAGAGAACCCCAAAGCTCCCCATTTGGCAGGGCTCCGTTCCTGAGCTTGGCTCCCTCCATCAGAGGGTGGCCGGCTGGCCGGGCGAGCGAGGCTCTGGGCGGGCGGCGGGCGGGCAGCGGGGCGAGCGAGGCTTCGGGCGGCCGGGCGAGCGAGGCTTTGGGTGACGGGCGGCGCGAGCGAGCGAGCGCTTGGCCGGATGCGGCCGCCGCCTGCCCGCTGCCCAAAGCCTCGCTCGCCCGGCCGCCCACCGCCCGAAGCCTCGCTCGCCCCGCTGCCCGCCCGCCGCCCGCCCAGAGCCTCGCTCGCCCGGCCAGCCGGCCACCCTCTGATGGAGGGAGCCAAGCTCAGGAACGGAGCCCTGCCAAATGGGGAGCTTTGGGGTTCTCTGGCAACACCGGGTTTGCGTGAAGAGCCAAAGCGGGGGATTCCCAGTCCCGGAGGTGAATGCGGTGCAGGCGGGCCCTTCGTGAGTGCGAAGGTGACCCTGCCTCGTTCTTTGTTGTAGGTCTGGGGCTGTTGCGGCGATGGAGCCTCCCCTTCGGCTCCCACCGCTTTTCGGCTTTGGGCGACGGGCGGCGGGCAGGCGGCGGCCGCATCCGGCCAAGCGCTCGCTCACTCCCCCCGCCGGCCCTCCCAGAGCAGCTCCGGGGACATAAAGGAGGCAGATGGACCTCTTGGAAAGCTGCAGGCGGGGGAAGGGCGCCGAAGGAAGCACTACTTACGGTTGCTGAAGCCGCCTGGCAGAAAGCGCGCCCGGGGAAGCGGGCATGGAGGAGCGGCGAAGGCGAGGCGCTCCGGCCCGGGAGAGGGACAGTCACCGAGGAGGAAGGCCTGCGCCTCCGGAACTTGGCCCCAGCCCGCCGCTCCCCAAAGCCCAGCGCTGCAGGTGCCTTCAGGAGCCCTGAAGCTCTGCCGGCCGCCTCCTTTCCTCGCCTCCCGCCTCCCCTTCGGCTCTGCCGGCAGAGCTTCAGGGCTCCTGAAGGCACCTGCGGCGCTGGGCTTTGGGGAGCGGCGGGCTAGGGCCAAGTTCCGCACGCGGGAGGCGAGGAAAGGAGGCGGCCAGCAGAGCCTCCCCTTCGGCTCTGCCGGCCGCTTCCTTTCCTCGCCTCCCACCGCCCCTTCGGCTCTGCGCGCGGCGGGGAGAGCTGCGAGACGCGCGTCCCACGTGGGACTTGTTCCGGCGCGTTCCTCGGTAGTGTGTCCAGGGCAGCCCATTCTAAAAGAGAAAGTCTCACGAGTTCAAACTTCTCAAACTCGCGAGACGATCTCTTTTAGAACGGGCTGCCCTGGACACAATACTGAGGAACGTGACGGTGGATGCGCCACTTGAAATCGTGGAATGCGCCACGTTTGGCGCATGCGCCACAGTTTGGCCACCCCTGCTCTAGTAACAGGCATACACCAATCAGTAAGAAAGAAGTCTTCCAGCAACTCTCTGCACATATCCAAGTTGATTTATCTGTTCCACAGTATTATTAAGGCATTTTAAAGGTTTCTCTTGAAAAACATGAGGACAGGGATCTAATTTGCAAATAGCAGCCATCTCACGATGGCTGGAATTTGCAGTTCTCAAACATAAATTTTGCTTCTGTAGGTGGCTGGATTACTTGTGCACTGACTGACTGAGTGCCCTAACTCAGCCCTAGATGCATTTATGAAAAGTTAGTGTCTCTTCAATGGTAATAGAAGGACTTGATTTTGGCATAGAATATTATGCAAAACTTTTTATAATACATTTTAATAATCATACTATTTTATAATATTCTGAAATGTCACAGGTACTTACATCATCACCAGAAAAATACTGATCTATTATCTCAAATGCTAGTTTATAAATGTCTTCATTCTCATGTTGTTGCAGTGCTTCTATTTTTTCTAAACCTAGAAAAGAAAATGAAAATACAATTTATTTCTACGCTCTTATAGGCCGCCCAATCCCGTAGGACTCAGGGCGGCGTACAACATGGATAAGAAACATATATTAAAAGCAATAGTAACAATTTAAAATGACACAATATAAAAACATTAACAAAACATTAGCTTTACAAATTACTATTTTTAATCCATTGGTTTTGGCATATGACCTAAGACAGTTCAAATATTTTGAATGCAGATATAGGTATCCATAGTATCTTGCTACTTTGGTCAAATGATGAAATGCTTTGGTCACACTGCAGGCACCAACCCTTTTGTGTATGCATGTAAGCAACCTTTTAATATCTGTACAAATGAGAATGGCTCATGGCATGACATTGCTTCTGTTATTTTTAGTCCCCCCACACACACATCAGATACTGTTAAAAGGCAGTGGGTATGAAGCGCCTCTTCAAGTTTTTAAAATAGCCACAATTTTTTTGCCAAACTTTGTTGCATTACATTCTTGATTAAATTATCTTTACATTGATATATAATTTTATGGTACTACTCCAAAAGGAAAGTGGTGTTATTATCCAACAAACCTCAAAAATACTTTCCCCAAAAGGTTTCCACAATTTTGGCCACTACTGTAGTTAGGAAGACTACATAGGCTGGGGAGCAGCACAGGTCATGGAGCACTTCCTCCCTTCCTTTTCTGCAGACAGGTTAAGTGGCTGTTGCAGAGTGGAGGAGGGAGTAAGAGATTGAGAGAAATTTAAAAAAAACTTCAAATATGTAAAACCTGAGAAATTTTACAGAAAGTCTAAAAATTGAAAATTATTATAGTATGCTGAAAATGAAGGTTATGTGACCACAGCAGCAGTGCAGCAGCAGCCAGTAGCACTGAGGCAGCCACAACTTTTCCAAATTTCATTCCCTTGGGAGTCCCGAGTCCTGGATTTTGGACGCATTCTGTAAGTTAGCTCATCTGACGTTCAAAAACTGTTGCCCTATGATGCACCTTTTCACCCAGTTAAAGTCATGACACTAACAGTTTTAATAGTATACAGATACAATCATGACAAGGCTATAGTCTGCACAATACATAGCAACTTTGAAAGGATCACTTTTAAATGCAAACTCTTGGCATGAAGAACAAAATGGGATCCTCTGGAATATTGTAGGCTTTGAACAGGAGTCTCTGAGGGCTACCTAGCATAAGCTTACCAAGATGAGCCAAAATTTCCATATCATGTTTCCACATACAGTACATAAATTGTCTATCCATGAGTCTTGCAGAAAAGGTGAGATACTAGTCCAGTCATCACCAAGATTGATGCTGTATTCTAAATTGAGAGGTGGAACAGAACCAATAGACGAGGATCTACTTTTTACAGTAACAATCGTATCTAGAATCTTAAGTACCTGCAGAACATACAGAACAATGAAGAAATGTCAGACATGCTGACATTTGAGCAATCCCTCAAGGATTTTCATTCTATTTTAGAGAATCCAATAATCAGAAAAAGTTATGTAACCATGACATGCAAATAAAAAAAAACAGATTAAAATAAAAAAAGTACATCTCTACTCTCCACTCACAATATTTTCATCAGAAGAACAATATCAATTAAATATCACAATAAGTCAATTATGACAGATGGAGGTGGGGTCAAAGTCCATCTTACCAAATGAAACCTTACCTCCACATTCTTCTATAATTTCTGCTATTGTGCTTGCCTCATCACCAGCCATTATTAGAATATTTTTTAGGCCATCCAGAACCACCTGCACTACTTGAGAATCTTTCACTGACAGCAAGTTACAGAATGGTGGGATTACATTCTGCTGTACAAGATATTCAACCTGAGCAATGCAAAAGATATTTACAATTATTTGTGGCATTAGATATACCGTATTTTTTGGAGTATAAGATGCACCTTTTTACCCCAAAAAAGAGGGTGAAAACTTGGGTATGTCTTATACACCGAATGTAGCCCCACCCAGCCACCCCCACCCTTGGGCCTCTGCCTCCCAGCAATTTACCTCCTTGCAGCAAACAGCGCAGAGTCTGATTAGCACAAGCAACTGATTATCAGCCTTCCAACCAGCAGCTGATTGAGGCTGCAGGCAGGCCCACGTGCGAAAATGAAAGTGAAACTAAAACTGCAAGGAGGCAAATTGCTGGGAGGGAGAGGCAGAGGCAGAATTTTATTTTCTTGTGCTAATCAGTTGCTGAAACTGGATGCAAGGAGGCAAGTCAATAACTATAAATGTCTATAGAATGTTCAAATTATTAGACTTATTTTTTAAAGACTGCTTTATTATTGTTCTAGACAACTTAAAATGAAGAAGCTTTTTAAAATAAATGCTTGATCTGAAGAGGCCCATTGCTATTCTATCTTCTTTTAAATAGCAGAGAATAATGTATACTTTAAGAAAGCCACATCAATTTTAATAGCATCTGTACAAGTATAATCTGAAATGTAACAGTGTCCTGTTTAGTATTAAGATAAGGCAGCTGAGTTAAACCCTGACTTAGTCATGATTGGAGTAGATCTATTTAAATAATTGGAAGGAGTTAGTGTGACTACTTTTAAGAAAACTTTCTGGCATTAATATACTGCCATAATGTACATTTCTCCAATTCTGTGCTATTTCTATGGGTCGGGCACACATGCACAGAAATACACAGCAAACAGTGTATATCATCTGTACTGTTTGCTGTGAGGCAAATTGCTGTGAGGCAGAGGCAGATTTTTTCCCCTTGTTTTCCTCCCCCAAAACTAAGGTGTGTCTTATACTCCGGTGCGTCTTATACTCCGAAAAATACGGTAAATCATTCTAAAAATTCTGTATGAATTTCATAAGATACACAAACCTGATCTTTTCTACCACTTATCGTTAAATTACTGATTGCCCAGGCAGCTTCTTTCTGAGTGCCAAAGTCACCCTAGACAATATAAAAATGATTTGCATTAGCAACATAACAACTTATGTTAGCTTAACGAAACATACAAATAGGGAAATCTGGTAGTTGACTGACCTTAGCCAATTGGTGAATTATCATAGGGATAAGTCCAGCATCAATTACAGCTTGAACCTGTTGCTGATTTCCTGCAGTAATATTGGATAGGAACCAAACAGCTTCCTACAATGAAAACAAAAGTTACTTAAAATACTTGAAACTAACTTAGATGGACCAAGTGTGTCCTAGGCTGATCTTTGGAACTTCCATCACTTCCATTCAGGTATATGGTCTTTCCTAGCTTTAATTTTATTTTACTGTGAACTAGAAAAAAATGAAATACAAAATATTTCAGCAATATTCTGTGTGTTACATATTTTTGCTTCACTGTATACTACTTAATTATTAAAACTCAGATAATGTCTCCTAGGACTTTAAAAGAGACAACTGAAATTTCTCAGTTACCCTGTGGGATTTCTCATACCAATACAGGTGAACCCACTGTATCTCTCTTACAAAGCTACCATGAAGAAAGGCATTAAAAGCCACTGATAGCTAGAAGTAGTTCTGCTTCTTTTTCTTAGGAAGACCAAGAGGATTTCATACCAAAGGGAAATTGAAATAGATCTAAAAATAATCCTGGGGATTCTGTTCAGGAAACACCTGCCCTAACATCTTACCAAAAGGATATTCATAACGGCTGAGACTCTACCTACAAAGATCATTTTAAAGAGTGAATGTATGATGGTTTCTTCAAGATTGTTAGGACTTTCCTCTTAAAAAGAGGTACCGTATTAATCATTTGGGTCCAGTAAATAAATCCCCTCTTATTAGATGTTAACAATGAAGACCAAACTTATAATTTGTGAATATATAAATAGTACTCATCTTTCTCAAGCTAAAGATAAAATGCAATTCTTACACTGATTATTTTTTACATAGTACATACCACTTCTTTCCTTTCCATTAATCAAAGATAGAAACTGACTGGAAGCACAATACTGGATTACACTAGGTGTGAAATCTTTGCACTTCTTTTAGCATTAGGAAAAAAAATCATTCCCTGTTAAATTTTTAAAAAATGAAACAAGATTACCAAAATAATTTCAGCACTCACCTTATTTATCTTCTCTTTAGGATGTGTCAAAAGATTTGGGAAATGGGAGAGGACATCACAGTTGAGAACAACTTGTGTCTGTTCATCAGTACCCGTTACTATATTGCCAACTGCTCTTAATGCTGCAGTCTTTAATTTAAGAAATGATACAATTAACATTCTCTGTACTTTAAAGGGTCTCTATTTCATTCTTAGAGCTAGTTCAAATATGCTACAGACATACAGGTTGAACACATACTGAACTACAGAGATACTCAAATATACATGCCCTTCCTCAAGCTCGCAGACAAAGAACATTGACTGACTCTATGCACATATGAGAACTGCTCCTCTCTTTTTTTAAATGTTAGTTTCAGATTTGTTAGTAATCGCAATCAATGCCAAATTCAAATCATATGTAATGTCAAATCATACAAGAACAGATTACTCAAGAAATATGCTATTAAAATGTCTAGCCCTAGGCTTTATAATGAAAGATGTGGTATTTAATTTAAAAACATTCTATGTCCACACACAGGTATCTTACTGAATTGTGACAACTATTTACATGGAAGCTACAATTATTGACTCAGCGCAGGCAGAAGTAATGGTAAAAGACCCAGCAATATAATTTAAAAAGTAACAAATCCTACAATGAACTAGATAAAGTTCAAATTATTTTAGTGTGCTACCACTAAGAAATATATGTTTGTATTTATTTTTGGTCCAATAAATTACAATTCTTAGAAGTTTCAGAAATGCATGTTTAGAATAAAGAAGCTATTCTGGTACAAATTCAGAGAAGAAACTAACAAAGGAACTTTGTACAGGTAGCCCCTGAGTTACGACCACAATTGAGCCCACAATTTATGATGTGAAACATTTGTTAAGTGAGTTTTGCCCCATTTTACCATTTTTTTTTGCCACATTTGTTAAGTCAATCACTGCAACTGTTAAGTTAGGAACACATTTGTTAAGTGAATCTGGCTTCCCCATTGACCTTGCTTGTCAGGTCTCAAAAGGGGACCATGTGACCCTGGGACAGTGCAACTGTCATAAATATGAACCAATTGTCAAGCATCCGAGTGTAAATCACATAACCATGGGGATGCTGCAATGGTCATAAGTCACATTTTAGTGCTGTTCTACCTTTGAACAGTCACTAAATGAACTGTTGTAAGTTGAGGAAACCTGTAATTTTATTGCAGTGTAAATTCAATCCATTCTACTCATTTTGTCAATCTTAATGGCAGCCATTTTGGGATGTCTATTGTATGTATGTATGTATGTATGTATGTATGTATGTATGTATGTATGTATGTATGTATGTATTTGTTTATAGTTCTTAAAGGCCGCCCAATCCCGTAGGACTCAGGGCGGCGTACAACAGAGATAAGAACAATTTAAAAAAGCAATAAAACATTTTAAAAAATTACAAAAATTTAAAAACCAGTCATCCATGGGGGAATAAGATCTTCTTTCACCCCGCCTGCAGGAAGAGCCATGTCTTAATGGCTTTGCAGAAGGCCAGTAGGGTAGGGTTAGTCCGGATCTCTGGGGGGAGTTGGTTCCAGAGAGATGGAGCTCCCACAGAGAAGGCTCTCCCCCATGGTCCCACCAACTGGCATTGCTTGGTTGATGGGACCTGGAGGAGACCAACTCTGTGGGACCTAACCGGTCGTAGGGAAGTATGCGGTAGAATGCGGTCCCGGAGGTAACCTGGCCCTGAGCCATGTAGGGCTTTAAAGGTCAAAACCAACACCTTAAATTGCGTCCGGAGACTAATGGGCAACCAATGCAGCTGAGGAGAATGGGTGTTACGTGGGTGTATCTGGGAACACTCACCACAGCTCGCGCAGCTGCATTTTGCACCAATTGCAGTCTCCGGATACTCTTTGAGGGTAGCCCCATGTAGAGCGCATTACAGTAGTCCAGCCGTGAGGTGATAAGGGTGTGAGTGACTGTGAGTAAGGCCTCCCTCTTCAGGTAGGGTCGCAATTGGTGCACCAGGCGAACGTGTGCAAAGGTCCCCCTAGCCACAGCTGATAGATGTTGCTCCAATTTTAGCTGTGGATCTAGGAGAACACCCAAATTGCGAACCCGTTCCGAGGGAGTTAATTTCTCTCCCCCAAGAACCAAGGAGGGGCAGTCGACATAATCCCTAGGGGGCAATATCCACAGCCATTCAGTCTTGTTAGGATTGATGGGAGTTATTCATTCCCATCCAGATCCTAACATTGTCCAGGCAACAGCACATTACATCGACTGCTTTCTTGAACTGAGATGGGGTGGAGATGTACAACTGGGTATCATCAGCATATTGCTGATACCTCATCCCGTGCGGTTCGATGATCTCACCCAGCGGTTTCATGTAGTTGTTAAACAGGATAGGCGAGAGGATCAAGCCCTGAGGAACCCCACAAACCAGGGGCCTAGGGGTCGACCTCTGACCCTGTCAACACTCGTTGACCTCGCTGAGTTGGCACAGAAGGATACCATGGTCAATGGTATCGAAAGCCGCCGAGAGGTCAAGTAGAACCAGGATGGAAGAATGACCTCCATCCCGGGCTCACCAGAGATCATCCATCAGGGTGACCAAAGCAGTTTCCGTGCTGTAGCCGCGCCTGAAACCCGATTGAAAGGGATCCAGAAAATCAGTGTCATCCAACAGCCGTAGGAGTTGGAGCACCACCACTTTCTCTACAACCTTACCCACAAAGGGTAGGTTGGAGACTGGAGGGAAGTTCTTTAAATCCGCCAGGTCCAGGGAAAGCTTCTTGAGGAGGGGCCTCATCACTGCAGCTTTTAAGGGCTGTAGGATGGATCCCTCTCTCAGAGAAGCGATCACAACCGCCTGGAGCCAGCCGCGTGACACCTCCCTGCTGGCCGAAACAAGCCAGGAGGAGCACAGGTCTAGTAAACAAGTGGAGGCACTCATCGCTCCTATGGCCTTGTCAACATCATGAATGATAGGCTCAAATTCATTCCATATAACAGGACTAAGACCCACCCCTGTCGTCTTGGCTAGCCCTGTCCAATCGGAATCCAGGTCTGTCCGAATCTGAGTGACTTTATCTGCCAGAAACTGAGCAAATTCCTCACCTCTCCCCTGTAAGGGTTCCTCAACTCCCTTCTTAGCAAGGAGGGAGCGAGTCACTCTAAACAGGGCGATTTCTTTCAAAGCCTAAAGAGATTGGTTATCTGCCATTTGTTTCAATTAATAAATTTGCTAAATAAGCCTGCTCTGTGTAGGAATGGATAAAAAAATTATACTTCCACAACTTATTATAGGCATATATATTTCTTTTTCCAATTTCAGAAACCTTATTAAAATCTTAGCTAATTAATGACATTAATATGTGTTTCATATGTATTTTAAAAAATTTGCAATAAACCAACCAATACTTATGGATGCAATATTTCAGTTAATTTATGCAGTCTACAAACGTCATGGTACTCAAGTGATTCTGTTTTGCCTCAGCATAAACATAACACTAAAATGCCATTGCATTTTTGTTCAGAAATTGCAACTTTTGTCCTTCTTACGGACCTGGCAAGCTCTCTATTCTGCTATTTCTGCATTCTTGATCACTATGAGAGCCTCTGAAACTTAACCATTTATACAACAAGAATCTGAAACATTTTTGAAGCTGATGGGAGTTACAGAAAGCACTTGAGGTATAGAGTTTATGAAACTTCTACTACTTTTTTGAATCCTAGAATAAACTACACAAACAGAGGAGTAGGAAAATACTCAATATTATTTTTTTTATATCAATACACCCACTCATTTAGTGACTGAATTCTGTTCCAACAATCAGATCCTTAAACAAAAGTCTCTAACTGAACTTGTGTGTGTGTGAGAGAGAGAGAGGGGGGGAAGGAGGGGGGGAAAGCTGGGTAGATCAATCATTGCTGCTGTCTCATTCGGATAAAATTTTCTCACATAACTACACCAGCTACGCTGACTCCAGCATGCATAGTTACCAGCACACAAAATTTGTTGTAAATGTATGAATTGGTCCCAAATGATTTTTGTTATGATTGTTTATTATCATCATATTTGTGAATGGTTGCTAGTTGAGGTAGTTACTAAATAAGGAATGGCTATAGTAATTTGATAACAAGCTTTTATGGACATAACTTTGTATATTCCCTTCTTTCATTTGGAACAAGCATATAATTACTCAGTTTTGTACCAACGCAGTCCATAAAATATGTAATATGCAATCAGAAATCACCTATGCCTTAAGGAAATTATTTGTCTAAAAGATGGAGTATAACTTTAATAAACATACATTGACCTGTTAAGTTTAAAAAAAAATTAGATGTAAATCAGCGTTAAATACTTTCTCAGCACCTGGCTGACCTTTGGGTTCAGAAACTAAACAGGGTTAAGCCTGATTAGCATTGGGATGAAAAACCACAAGGTCATCCCAGAGCAATACTGATTACCAGGAAGTAAAAAACTATCCTGGAAGAAGACAGTGGCAAATACTGTCAGATTATTGCCATGAAACACTGCATGGCTGTGTCTAATAGACAGCAGAAGTTGAGCATGAGTCCAGAGCATATTTAGGGCATGTTAAAATTTTCAACTTTCAATTTCCAAACATTAGGGGTGCTCAAAAGTTGTGACATGCCTTGGGGATTGTAAAGATATTTTGGTTACTTTAATATAATTTAGATGTGCTTGGTAAGTACATAACTACATAAATATCATGGCTTTTTAACATTTTGTTTGTTTCATTTGAAATGAAGCATGTTTATTGAGGAAGTATATTCAAAACACTCTTCAATGTTTATTTAATATATTTGCCTTTAAATAAGTGGAATTGACATACAAATAAACAGAGATGTTACTCAACAAAGATGTCTGAATTTTTGTCTCTGATATAATAATACATTTTGTAATGCCATATCACATTGTACAATACTCAACACTTACCTGAACTTTTACTTCCTGATGGCTCAGCAAGGGGACTAAAAATGGTACTACACCTGAATCTATCACCATCTGTATTTGTTCATTCCCACCATCTGTGAGATAGGACAAAGCCCAAACAGTGTCCACAAGAATCTGCGCAAGGAGAACAAATTATATATTAATGTAAGATGGCAACTTCTGAATCAGATTTTCTGTGCACAAGAGCTTCACATTTATTACAGATTTTATATGTATTCTCTAAATTGCTTTCTAGATTTTCATTGCTGTTTTTTCTGCTCATCAAGGAATATTAAAAAATTCTACCCCAAATACCCCAAAACATTTGAAGTGATGGCAATATTACTAACATTTAAAAGAAATCAATCAAAGAGAAAATATTTAACCCATCCACTATAAATTTATTTTTCCTAATTGTTATAATTTTAATCCTTACTTTTGCATGAAACCAAACTGTGCCAACAACTCAGTAATCCAAACACATGAGCACAAGCTGAATTTCTGACATATAAGTATTGTATGAACAAAACAAAAGCAATACAATACAGAATCGCCCACAGCAGGAATCAGTATAGTATGATATTTTATGTACGTAGGAGCCGAGGTGGCGCAGTGGTTAAAAGCAGCACTGCAACCTTCAGCTGATTGCTAGTTCAGCAGTTCAGCTGTTCAAATCTCACCAGGCTCAAGGTTGACTCAGCCTTCCATCCTTCCGAGGTGGGTAAAATGAGGACCCAGATTGTTGGGGGCAATATGCTGAACTCTGTAAACCGCTTAGAGAGGGCTGTAAAGCACTATGAAGCGATATATAAGTCTTAAGTGCTAAGTGCTATTGCTACAAGTGATTTGACTGCATCATAGCTTCTACCATGTAAGAACCACTTATAGATCACCAGCAACAGAAAAGTAACACATAAATAGAATCACATACACATCTCTGCACAAGGCAACTGATTTCCAGTAAGTGTCTATAGGTTGCAATATTTATGAAAAAGTAAACATATTTGGCAAGTAATTTTTTATAGCACCAATTAGGCAAAATGTAAGTAATATAGCTATTGGCTTAATAAATAGTAATCTCCAGGAGAAAGAATATTCCTTTAGGATGTACTTACATTTATATCTGTATGGTATATTAGAACACACAAGGCTGGTAAAATCTGTTGAGAAAAAAGGATTACCAAAGGCCATTAATATTTGGAAAGCAAAAATAAATATACCTTTCACAGTTCTCGCCCTACACCTATTCGTTTAGTGATCATTTGAAGTTACACCGGTACTGGAAAAAAAAGACTTATGACCATTTTCCACGCTTACAACCTTTGCAGCATCCTCTTGGTCATGTGACCAAAGTTCAGTTGCTTGGCAACAGGCATATATTTATGATAGTTGCAGTGTCCCGGAATCATGTGATTGCCTTTTGTGATCTTCTGACAAGCAAAGTCAATGGGGAAGCCAGATTCACTTAACAACCGTGTTACCAACTTCCCTTAACACCTGTGGCAATAAATGTCGTAAAGTGGGGCAAAACCAGTGATGAAATTCAATTTTTTTTACTACCGGTTCTGTGGGCGTGGCTTGGTGGGCGTGGCAGGGGAAGGATACTGCAAAATCCCCATTCCCTCCCCACTCTGGGGCCAGCCAGAGGTGGTATTTGCTGGTTCTCCGAACTGCAGAAAATTTCCACTACCGGTTCTCCAGAACCTGTTGGATTTCACCCCTGGGCAAAACTCACCTAACAAGTGTCTCTCTAAGCAATAGACATTTTGGGTTCTATTGTGGTCATAAGTTGGGGACTAGCTACCGTGTTTCCCCAAAAATAAGACAGGGGCTTATATATTTTGACCCCCCAAAAACGCCCCTCACCTTATTTTCGGGGGGTGGCTTATTATTTTTGGGATGCAGGCGGGGCGCGTCCTCTTCCCCGCCGCTTCTGGATTTGGAAGCCGAAGATTTTGGGGCTTGGCAGGGGGGACTTGGTTTTTTTTTTGTTTTTTGGGGGGGCTTCGCAGGGCGGGGGCACGCGTCCTACCTGGGACTTGTCTCGGTACTCCCGGTACCTCCCCATCGCGCGCTCTCTCTCTCACACGTGCATGCGCGGCAAGGGGTAGAATCGGGACAGGCAGAAGCCGCTGGGTGAAGAGCGACCAGAATCCTCTCCCGCAACAGCCGAAGTTTGGGGGAAAGAAAGAAGGACTTCTGCTGCTTCTGCTTTTGGCTGCACGGAAGGAAAGCAGCAGAAGTCTTTCTTTCTTTGCCCCAAATCCAGCCAGGGCAGCGGGCGCTCTGGACGAGCGTCTAGGACGGGCATCTCGATTTGGAGCTTGGCAGGGCGGGGCTAGTCAGTTTAGGAAAAAACCTTGCATATTTGCAGAAACTCTTCTCGCGAGGCAAGCAATTAACAAGTTCTGGCAGCAAGAAGTGTTTCTGTACTATGCAAAGTTTTTTTCCTAAACAGACTAGCCAAGAGACCACAGACCTGCAAAACTCCAGTACTGGTAAGTGGTGTGTCTCGCGGTGGGGCGGAGTTCGGGGGTTTCGGGCGGGGGATGGGGCGGGGCAGGGCAGGCTGCGAGATGCACCTCTTACCTCCTCAGATATCCCAATCTCTCCGACACCCTCCCCCTCCTCCTCCTGCACAGTCCTCTTGCTAAACCTCCCCCCCACCCACTTCTGATGTGTAAACCTACTGGCTCCGAATCCAAAGCGGGGCTGTTGCCTTCTTCTCCGCTTCGCTTCTTCATTTCTGGGCGCCCAGACCCAACCTCCGTTCCCATTTGCCAAGGCAAACAGAACCGTGGCAGCAGGAGTTCGGGCTGTCCCCCCCTCGCCAGCCCGAAGGAAGGGAGGAGGAGGGGGGGACAAATCGAAGCAGGGGCCGGTTCCTTCACCTCCTCTCCCTCGCAACTTTTCAGGGCGGGTGGGTGGGTGGGAAGAGGAGAGGCTCTTGCCAGTCCAAGTGCCAAGGCACTGATTGCGGCGGCGCTGGGCGAGAGCTCTGCTGGTCTGAGGACTCTGATCTTCCTCCTCTTCCTCCTCTCGCCGGGTCGTCACCAGCAGCAGCCAGCCGGATCACGGCGCCTGGAAAAACCGGCACCCCGCTTCCTGCCTTGGCTTGGCATGCACCTTGGCTTACCTTAGGGAAAGCGGGTGGAAGGCAAAGCCAGGGCAGGCGATGCTGAGTCCGGCTTAGCTGGGCAGAGACGTGGGGCTCTGCGCCTTGGTCCTCCCCCGCGTCATCCCACCAAGAGGCCAGATCCCCAAGATCTCAGCCAAGCGGGCCATCTGATCCCCGCTGGGCGGGGGATCCCCGCTCCGGGGGGGGGCTCTTGTGGGGCGCCTCTTTACGCAGGCCAGAGGATTTGGGTAGCTCGTCCCTGCTGGAGGCAGCTTCGGAGGCCTCTGGGCTGCTTTCCCACTCCCGCTGACCCTTCGCTGGCCTCCTCCTCTGAGGAGCTGCTCCAGCTCCGAGCCGCTGCGTTCCCCAGGCAAGACAGGGACCAAATTGGGAGGAGGGGGGGAACGGAGGACAGCTCCGGCTCCCATCCCCTCACTTGGATTAGCCGAGCCTTTTGGCACAAACCCGGAGTTTGGCAGCTCCATGGTCTCTCGGCTAGTCTGTTTAGGAAAAAAACCTTGCATAGTGCAGAAACTCTTCTCGCTGCGAGAAGTTGTTAATTGCTCACCTTGCGAGAAGAGTTTCTGTACTATGCAAGGTTTTTTTCCTAAACAGACTAGCCGAGAGACCATGGAGCTGCCAAACTCCAGTAAGTGGCATGTCTCATGGTGGGACGGAGTTTGGGGGTTTTGGGCAGGGTGGCCCGTGCCGGCGAGCAAGCGAGGCAACGGCGGAAGGCAGATCCGAAGGGGCGGGCGTGGGCCGGCGGGTGAGGGACAGACGGGCGCAGGGCGGTGAGCGAGGAAGGTGGCAGCGGAAGGCAGAGCCGAAGGGGCGGTGACAGGGATGGGCTGGATGCGCCCGTCTGCTGCTCAAGCCCTGCACTTGTGGGCTCACTGTACCCGACTGGCCTCGGAGACAGGAGACAGCCCCTCTGCCGAGAGAGAGGGAGCGTGTTTGGAAGAGACAAGCGTGTACCTGGCTGCTTCTGCTGCGGTTCCCGGCATGTCTCCTCCCTTTTCTCCAGAAGTAGTTGGGGTGGCTTATTTTCGGGATGGGGCTTATTTCAACACATGTCCGGAAAAGCCCTCTGGGGCTTATTTTCGGGACATGTCTTATTTTCAGGGAAACACGGTATATAATCTCCAAAGGCCAAGCTAGTGAGGTTATTTTACTTACTGTGGTTAAGGACATTTTTCAAGTAATATATAAACTACATGGCAGTGGATTCAATTTTTAGAGACACAGTTTTCACACTACTATCGTGGGACCAGACAGATCTGGATTCAAAGCTTGAAAATTTCCTCAAGTAATTGCAGTATTTCAGAGATTTCAGTGAATATGCCTTAACGGTTAGTATTTCCTTCACCAACAAAATGAGACTTGGAAATCACAGTTAAATAAAACAGAAAACAAACCTAACGAATAACTAGTTATTGAAACAAGGCTCAAATGAATAGGCCTTAAGACAATGTAGCATATATTATGGAAAAGGTGATTCGCAGTGCAGCTGAGCTGCAAAAGTACACAGTGGTAGTTCTTTATTTACCTCCTGAACTGTCTCCATAGGTGGTGGGGGATCCTTATTCCTGCAGAGATTTACAATGACCCATGTGACGTTCCGGAGAAAAGTGATGGGAATGGAGGGGTTGATGAAGGATAGAAGCGGTTTGACAACTCCCAGTGATATGACATAATCTCTACACTGAGGACCATCACCTACAGAAGTGAAAATTTAAAAAAAAAATTATATTCATAATGAAAAATTCTTGGAATGTATGCAGTGACATGTATGGGCACTGATGTTCTGTGACACAGATTCTATGTTTCTCCATTAGAAACTGCTCCGCAAAAATCTAATTGCACAATTTTGCATTTATTTGTGGCAAGTTAAATTCTCCAAAACATGTTTTCTTCTGCTGCAGTAGTAAAAAACAAAAAATAAAACTTGGAGAAACATAGTCTCATCAGGTAATGCCAATGTATAAGATTAGAGTTTAAAGCCTTCAATGCCTTGAATTTATTTTTACAAATACTATTACTTACCAATAATATTCCCAAGGGCCCAAACAGCTTGTTCACAAACATTTTGATGTGGTGAATGGAGCAATCTTAAGAAGAGAGGTACTGCATCTGTAATAGAAGGTTGCTTCAGTGAAATGTGATCTTCAAGACAGATATTGCATTTTGGTACTTAACAGAAACAAAAATAACACAAAAGTAATAGTTGAAATTCATCTAATGTTAACTAGGAACTAGATTTCATGCTATTTCGGGAGGAAAATGAGTGAATTTTTATAGTAAGATATAAGCTACTTTAACCATCCAGAAATAACTATTTGCTCTATAACACAAGTGATTATGCTTTGCAAAAAAGAATTTATTTATTTATTTATAGAGGATAGTTCCCAAAATCCTCTCCTTGAAATGGACTGAAAGACATCTGCAATCTTCTTGCAACAATAATTTCTGACTGACTATACACTCTTTCATTTTCTGTCACTAGATTCAGAGGATGGGAATTGTGCATTTAAAATACTTCAGTTTCACCTCACCCAGGAGCTAATTTCAAGGTTGTGTGAACATTTATTCATATTTGCATTTAAATTTTCTTGGTTAGGGTAATAGCAGATAAATCATTCATAATCAACATTTCTGCAAGGCATCAATGTCAACCTTAGCATCAGAGATATGCCTCAATTCATAGGAATGGCCTCAAATAAGGAGGCTATCTAGCTATCATTGTGACTATTGCCATGGTTGGAGTAGGATTCATTTTTCCAATCAAATCTAAACATTATGGGAGCAAAGATAAAGGAACACAATAATTAAGATATAAAGATATACCGTAGGCAAGTTTTTATAAATGATGAAGCTCTTTAACATAATGATCTCTGAAATTGTTTAAAACAGGCAGCAGCATCCCATTCCCCAAAGAAGTATTAATGATTGCATGGACCCAATAAATGGCATCTCCCAGGAGGCCTTAACTAACCAAGAGAATATGGATCAAAAACATGGATGGTTCAATCCACAACTTCAGAACCAATAAACTCCTCCCAGATAACTTACATACCGGTATATACAGGTTATACAGTATACAGCATGCGAAGGATATATAAAGTATGTGCCATATATTTGCACGAAGAGGAAATTATATTTGCTTATTATATTGTTAAAAGGTACTTCATTTGAATATTAAATATTTAAAACACTTACTAGACTGTACAACAGCTTGAGTCTGTAAAGACGTGCCTGATGCTATGTTAGTCAAGGCCCAAGCAGCTTCAAACTGTAAGGAAGGACTGTTTATAAAAAGACAAAAATATAATATAGTAGCAATGACATCTACAAAATGCAACAAAGAGCTACTCAGTTATTATGAACGCATTAATTCATTAATTATTCTATCATTACATTTTACTATATCCATTCCTTATGTATGCTATTACAATATCCCTGAAAGGTGACCTATTTTTAATGATAATTTCAGGAAATTATGAGCTGTATAGTAATGCACAAATGTTTATTTTGGCAGAACATCAATGTGTATTAAACTCCTGGCATAACTTTTTATTTGACAGTTGCCTTTTTCCTCCCTGGAGTTTCTAATATACTGAAAACTGTTGCAGCACTGTGGATACAATCTGAACTATTCAATCATTGAGTATGGTTCAAAAATTAGATGGCTTTTAGCACAGCTGTGCACTGATATAGAGTGCACAGACCATTATGCACACTTGTTATAGTCCATTTGTCACACAGGTGACTTTTCCTGTACATATCCTGTACATATATTGGGAGTGGGAGGCACCGTTTTACGGTGGTTCTCCTCCTACCTCTCCGATAGGACGCAGTCAGTGTTGACAGGAGGACAGAGGTCGGCCCCTGATCTGCGGGGTGCCACAGGGCTCTCGCCCATCCTGTTTAATATTTACATGAAACCACTGGGTGAGATCATCCGATGACACGGGGTGAGGTATCAGCAGTATGCTGATGATACCCAGCTGTACATCTCCACCCCGTTTCAGTTCAGTGAAGCAGTTGATGTAATGTGCCGCTGCCTGGACGATGTGAGGGTCTGGATGGGAGTGAATAGACTCAAACTCAACCCTGACAAGACTGAGTGGCTATGGATATTGCCCCCCAGGGATTATGTCAACTGCCCCTCCTTGGTTTTTGGGGGAGAAAAATTGACTCCCTCAGAACGGGTTCGCAATTTGGGTGTTCTCCTAGACCCACAGCTAAAATTGGAGCAACATCTTTCAGCTGTGGCTAGGGGGACCTTTGCACAGGTTCGTCTTGTGCACCAGTTGCGACTCTACTTGGAGAGGGAGGCTTTGCTCACAGTCACTCATGCCCTTGTCACCTCACGGCTAGACTACTGTAACGCGTTCTACATGGGGCTACCCTCAAAGAGCATCTGGAGACTGCAATTGGTACAGAATGCAGCTGCGCGAGCTGTGGTGGGTGTGCCGAGATACACCCACGTAACACCTATCCTCCGCCAGCTGCATTGGTTGCCTATTAGTCTCCGGTCGCAATTTAAGGTGTTGGTTTTGACCTTTAAAGCCCTACATGGCTCAGGGCCAGGTTACCTCCGGGACCGCATCCTACCACATTCCTCCCTACGACCGGTCAAGTCCCACAGAGTAGGCCTCCTCCAGGTCCCATCAGCCAAACAATGTCGGCTGGCGAGCCCGCGGGGGAGGGCCTTCTCTGTGGGATCCCCATCTCTCTGGAACCAACTCCCACCAGAGATCCGGACTATCCCCACCCTACTGGCCTTCTGCAAAGCCGTGAAGACATGGCTCTTCCGGCAGAGGGGGTTGAAGAAGCAGAAGACCGGATTCCCCCTGAATGAATGTTGTTGTGTTTTATATTGTCATGTCTTTTTTACTGCATTGTACGCCGCCCTGAGTCCTACGGGATTGGGCGGCCTATAAGAACTTTTAATAAATTTAATAAATAAATATCAAATAAGTTCATCCTATCATCTCTAAAAGTAGCTTTTGTAACCCTAGTGGATTAATAGAAAGATTTACATTTCAAAATACTTTCTGTCCTGGGGTGGTGGGTAACCTTGAAAGCCATGGACATTTTTTGAAAAAGTAAGAATCACACTGGGCATGGCAAGAATGCAAAATGGGGAGGGCTTAGATTTTCCATTGTTTACCCTCAATTTTATGCCCTTGTGATATTTTTGAAGCTAAATTAAGCTTACTCTGTTTGCACTAAAGTTTTCATATATTTCAAAATGAAGGTAACCTTGCTGCTCATTTGAGTCATTATGGTCATATGGGACTCCCAGACAACAACAATCAAAAGTCTATGAGGTTTTTATGCAGATTTGGGATCTCAAGTTTATCAACCCTGTTTCATTTCATACAGGTGAAGTCAAGAGTACAATGCTGAAGCTGTTTTTCAAGTTAATCGCTGTGGTCTACATGTAAGAATATAATATGAACCACGCTTAAAGCTCTATTTAAAATGACCGAAGTAGGAAGCCATCACCACAAAATGTGATGAAGTAGCACTGCAGGCTACTTCAGCTGACTGCTAGCTGCAGTTCAGCTGTTCAAATCTCACCGGCTCAAGGTTGACTCAGCCTTCCATCCTTCTGAGGTCGGTAAAATGAGGACCCAGATTGTTGGGGGCAATATGCTTACTCTGTAAACCGCTTAGAGAGGGCTGTAAAGCACTATGAAGTGGTATATAAGTCTAAGTGCTATTGCTATATCAGCTAACTGTACAATCTCAAATGTAATAAAATAAAATGTCTTTCAGTGGAAGAGTTCCAATCTTTTCAAATCTGTTGTTTTTTGTCTTCTAATACATAACTTATATAAAGGCATTATATAATCTTAATCCTGAAGATGGTGATGAGACCTTTAATAAGATCTTATCAGATAGGCAGATTCAACTTGGAGAAGGCAGTCATGGAAATATCTAGGATATGAGCCATGTAGGACTTTCAAGGTGATGACCAGTACCTTGAGTTGCATTCAAAAGCCAATGAAGCTCCCACAGTAGTGATGTTACATGGGGGGAACTTTAGTGCATCTGCTGAATGATGCACCAGCTGAAGTTCTGGATAATCTTCAAGACAGCCCCATGAACAGCACACTGCAATAATCTGCTGATGAGATGACAAGAGAATGAGTGACTTGACTGAGTGAGGCCTTTTGATCTAGGAAAGGTCACAAACAGCTGACAATATGTAATTGTGCATAAACCTTTGCATCTTTCCCTGCTATTTAAGCAGGAACTGTAAGTCCAAAAGGACCCTCAAGTTGCAGACAATTCCATTTGGGTAGTGTTACTCTGTCCTGTACTCTGTCAGTCAGTGATAGCTGGATTCAGTCAGCTTTCAAATCTAAAGCCATTCAGTTTGGTAGAATTAAGTCTAAGCCTGTTTCATCTCATTCTTAATATAAATTAAGTCACTTTAAACAACCTTGCTGAATGGTTATCCAGATACAATAAAAGCAAGAGGTAAGCTTGCTTTGCTACTTTATTGCCACAGTATAGACTTGAAACTCTTAACTGTGACATTCATTAACCTAAGTAACCTGGCTACCTATTTATTAAATCCCTTCTCCTACTGGTTGGTGAAGGCCATCTGACGTGGCGGGGGGGAGGGGGGAAGGGAAGGAAAGCTGGGTAGGGTAGCTGGGTCCATGAAGCAGTGCCTGTTTAGTTGGGAGAAGAAGTTGTACTACCTGCCTTGAAGGTCCTGTCTTTTAAGATAACCAATTCAGAAAGTAACAGAAAATTATGGACATGCTACAGTATGACCATATAATGCCTCTGTTTCATGAGCTGCCCTGGTTACCTGTAGGCTTCTGGATGCAAGGTACTGGTTATCACTTATAAAATCTTCCATAGCATAGGGCCTGGTTATGTGAGAGACTTTCTGTCTTCCATAGTTTCAGCCAATCCTATATAATCCAGGATAGCAGGCATACTCTAGATACCATCAATCAAACAGGGCAGTATGGTGGGACCTAGGAAGAGGGCATTCTTGTTTATTAAACAAGTTAGGCCATGATCATCTGGGCCCATAGTTGTCACAGTGGTTGTGAATTTTCAACCTGCCTCTCCCCTCTCCAAGAAAGGTAAGTTGAATTCTCCAAGACTGAAAGATGTAGAGAATGCCAAAACCAACCCTGCGAGAATGTCTAACAGTCCATCACAAACACACAGTCCTGACTAAGGACTATAATGAGGAAAAAACCAGTATTCCAAGGATATAAATCAGAGAGAAAAAAGCCAAAGGCACTTTTACCTACTAGAATTAGAAGGACAGTCCTATTATATGAAACAAATCTGACAAGAATAAAAAGAAAACACTGAGAAAGGAATACAGATATTGATGACTACATATAGAGTGTGCTGAAAGAGCAGAATTTGTGCAGAATTTGTAGAATGACTGTGTAATGTAACAAATAAAAACAACCATCATAATCTGTAAGTTTATTAATGTTAAGATGTGTTTAAACTAGTGAAATAATATTACTGAGACTGACAAGTGTTCAAAATAAAAAATACATTAGGAAGAGTAATGTTTTAGGGTTCCTAACTGCAGCCCTTCAAGAAAAAAAATGTTCAATTGCTGCTATAAACATTGAGAAAAAAAGCACTACTTACTTGTCATCCCTTTCTAGACATTTAACCAATATTGGTAAAATTCCAGATTTTATTAAATCATCAATAGGAGGATTTCTATCACTTGATAATAATTTTCTGTAAAATTAAAACAAAGCTAATCAATAAAAATACAACATGAGTAAAAGATTAATAATGCTTTAAGTCTTTCAAATAAAATAGATACCTACCTTGCAGCTTGAACAGCACTCAGCTGGATAATAGGGTTATCACTAGTAGCATTCTACACCAACAAACAGATTGTAAAAAATTAGATCAAGTATTAAACAAATCCAGCTGAAAATAATAATTGTTATCAACTTACCTGTAATATAGTTTCTAGTGTAACATTTTGCTTAAAAAAGAGAAAGAAATTGTTTAGTTCCGACTTTCATTAGAATTCAGTATTCTCAGAAAAATAACCAGCCCATGAATTTTAAAATAATGTTACCAGTATAATCAAGACCCCAGAATGAATGTTTCCATTTTCCTTATTAATCATATCAAAAACGAAAGAAACAGAAATAAGAACTTCAATACAACATAAGTATTAATGGCAATATAATCGAGACTCAGATATATGAAGTGTGGCTTTGCTTATCTTTCCGAATGACAACCACTATAAGTTTTATGTGGCCAACTGTTAGAATTCAGAGGGTTGTCCAAAACCTCTAGCAGGTATCTTATCAACCTATTTCAATCTAAATTAACAAAATAAGAAATATAAACTCAATATATAATGTATGAAGGAAAAAAGGAGAAAGGAAATATTACCAATGTGGTCTTTAGTTTATCTTCCACATATTTTCCCGCTTTCCTTTATAGGTTTCAAAAAGTGTTCTTTATTATAGGGAGATTACATCATCCTTCTCTTAGTGAGAGAAACTGGATTGAAGAGAATATTATTCATGATTGGCCAGCATGCTAAACAATGTTATGATAGTGGGAAAAATAGTCAAAAGGGATGAAATCTAGGAGTGGAAAATAGGTAGACCTTGACTTACGATCACAATTAGGACTGGAATTTTGCTTGCTAAGAGATGTGGTTTTTAAGCAAATTATCACACAACCAGAATAATTTTTTCACCATTTTTACCATGGTCATTTAGGCAAACCATGTGGTCATTAAGTGAATCACAGTCATTAAGCAAATTTGATTTCCCCCATTGATTTTGCCTGTCAGAAGCCAGTTGGGGAAGGTCACAAATTACAATTGTGACTTCAAGACACTGCAACTATAAATACTAGCTAGTTGGCAAGCACTCAGATCATAATCATGTGACTGTTGGGGTATAATGTATTAAACATTACGAAGCACTGGACACCATGGAAAAGAGGCAGTGATTCATTTAATAGAATTAACTTGTTAATATAATTGTATGATTGATTGATATAATTGAAATAAGCAAATGGAAATCCACCAAGACCAGTTTGAAAGAGTAAAGGAAGGACAATTAGAAATAGTGTTTCCATTAATTAAATAACTTACTGCTTTGAAGTCAGCATCAACATCTGAATCTTCTAAACTTTCTTCTTGGGGCACATTTCTTTTTTTCAACAGATGTTCATCTCTTTTGTTCTGAAATGAATGAATATTTTAATCCTTTTAAATGTTTATTCTTCAAAGTAAATTTTAAATAAGCTTTACATGTATTAATATTAGTCATGCAAAAGTTATTTAACTGATAAATCCTTTAAATACAAAAGGATTATATATTTATATCTATGACTGAAAAGTTACCTATATAAGTAATGTGAAATATATAAATAAATATTGTGAATGGGTGCATTGATTGATTATGTGCCATCAAGGTGATGTCAATTCTTAGCAACAATATACATAGATTTCCTCCATGACAATCTGTTCCTAATGTTGTTCCTTGACATCTTTCAATGGTGTACCCATTCCCACTGTAGCTTAGGCCAGGGGTCCCCAGTCTCTAGGCCATGGCCCACTAGTGGGCCGTGAGGTGTTTACAACCGGGCTGCGGAAACGGTGGGCGAGAGCACACACACATTTGTTAGTTTTCTTCACTGTCCACAATATTCTCAAGAGTCTTCTCTAAGACAAAAGTTCAAAAGTGTCAATACTCTTCCTATCTTGCATTTTCAATGTTCATCTTTCACTTTCATTGAGTATAACATGGAATACCATTGCTTGTACTTTGCTGATTTTTATAGGTAGAGTATAGAACGTACTTATATCTAAATATCTTTTCCAAAGACTTCAAGGCTGCTTTACCTAGTGTTAGTCTGCAGCATATTTCTTGACAAATATTCTGGAGGAGAACTTATATTAGCAGATGCTTGAGATGTTACCTTATGTGTACTTTCATACAAACAGGCAGGAAAACTGTAGATAGTCTGGGATGTTTCTGAATTTAATACAATTTAGTACTCAATTAGTAGCTCTGAGTTGAGAGAGGAGAACTCAAAAGATTGTGTTACATTAATGTAAAAAATATAATTGAAAAAATATAACAATCCCTAAATTAATGTAATCAAAACTAATTCAGCAACATATTGGATGAAATGAACTACAGATCATAAAGCACATGTGTCCTGTTTCAGTCCATACGCATCTGGAGAACCTATCACATGTGTGTAAAAAGTAAAAAGACAGATTTTTCATTTTGGGTCACTGTAAAAGTTAATGACAGAAGGTAAAGGTTCTCACTCTTTTGTGTAAAAGTTCTTACTACTGAAAGTTATCAGAAATAAGGTTCTTGTTTACTCCTCTATTTTGTCCTTTGCTGACAAACTAAAGCACCCAAAGGTTTGTCTTTATTATCAGATTTGCTAATAAATGGTCCTCATTTGCTGATGATAAAAATTCAGTTAAAACAAGGTCTTTTTAGACATTCCTAAAGAGTAATGAAATGATTATAATAGATTTAAATCAATTTACAAATAGGAGCATTTCTAAGCTACGTTTGCATGTATTGTAGAGTTATACAAACAATTATATTTCAAGACTAATAGTCCATAGTTCCAATAAACAGTTTTGAGTTTCACTAGAACTGTTTCAACACTATTTTACCTTTACCAGAAGTGTTCCAATCTTGAAATAGCCCAACAGATCTTATAGGACTGTTCTGAGATCAAAATCATTCTAATTAGGGTTAGAATGGTTTTAGTGAGGCTACAAACACCCGTTTTGTGTCTGAACAGTTTGTACTCTGTTTTGTTCTTCTATTTAATTCTAACCATATTTTAACACACTTATATTTTTAATATACTGAGTATAAGCAACAGCTGTTACTTAAAACAGCACTTGGCTACTTTGTGTGTTTTTCACTATTTCTGTACTAAACAGAATACATTATTTAGAAATAAGTATCTGTGAGTTCAATAGGGTTTACTTCTAAGTGCATTTATACAGAATTGCACACTTCAAAATAAAAAACCAAGTAGTAGTAAATAATGGCAAGAAAATAATCCCTGAAAATACTTAAGTGGGGACTGTACATATGCGCAGTTAAACCAACTGATAGTTTAATATTTTGTATAATTCTCTCATCTCAAATTTTAACAATGCATAGAAAGTAAAAAAATAATATCTCTATTTGATATTGACGCCACAAAGGAGATGAAGAAGCACAAAGAAAGTTGCTTCTCTTCTTTCCAATCTGGTGTTATGAATGAGGTACCGGTAAGTAGCACAACTGTAGCTGCTCCAACCACATCTCATTAACCTTTTTCTTAACTAACTTGTGTTCCTTTTCTTTCTAATGGTTGTTAGTACAGACTAACTGGCAAATCTGTTGAGTCGATTTTCCTATTCTTCCTCAGCATTTTTTTTTGTCTTTTACTTATTTAGGGAAAGGAGCTCTTCCCCTCCACCCTAGTGCTTCCACCAAAATTACCAACTGTAACTGTTTAAAAGAGGGGGGAAAGTGTGCCTCTGGCATAGAGGAAGGAACATTGTACAAAATAAAATTCATGAGTTGCTTTACTGGGTTAATCCAGGCACAAAGTTTTTCTCAAGACTTCTAAGATGAATCTGAAGAACAATGAAGTTTCAACTGAGAATGACCAAGCCTGTTGTCTCCACTGCCACTGAACTTCCAAGCTGTTTTATATTGGGAAGCAAGGCCATTCTAGGCCTAAGCTTTTCTGATTCTATTAGTTATAGCCGTGGTGGCGAACCTATGGCACGCATGCCACAGGTGGCACGCGGAGCCATAGCAGACGGCACGCGAGCGTTGCCCACCGGCAAACCGGAAGTGCGGGAAAACGCACTTCCGGTTTGCCGGTGAGCTGTTTTTTGCACTCCGGAGGGTTCAGGGAAGCTCCCTGAAGCTCCGGAATGCAAAAAACTACAAAACGGACAAACCGGAAGTGCATTTTTCCGCACTTCCGGTTTGTCCGTTTTGTAGTTTTTTGCATTCCGGGGCTTCAGGGAGCTTCCCTGAACCCTCCGGAGTGCAAAAAACAGCTCACCGGCAAACCGGAAGTGCGTTTTTCCGCACTTCCGGTTTGCCCGTTTTGTCGTCCCAGGCTCCGGTAAGGCCTGTGCGCGGGGGTGGGGGTGTGTGCGCATGTGCAGGGGGCAGCATGGGGGGGTGTTGTGCGCATGCGTGGGGGGAGGGAATGGGTGTGGGCACGCGAGCGCGCGCACCCCCCCTTTTTGGCACGCGAACCTAAAAAGGTTCGCCACCACTGAGTTATAGCTTCGACTTACAGATGGTTGCTGTCTTATAGTTCTACTCCCTTCTTAATTTATTTTGTGCTCACACAAATATTATCAGGTCATCAGATTATTCATATACTAACTCATCCTTTTCTACTCTTGACATTAAATTACTTAGTTTAACAAAATGTTTTTACCTGCACTTCATCTATGCCATCAGGTGCAGGTTAGCAATTCTAATTTTATTCAGAAAATGATTGTTTTCAGAAAATAGGCGTTGGGATCATACCTGATACGCCTTTTCTCATCTGGTGGAACCAGCCTTCAGAAAGGGTTGTCCTTGACCAATCATCTCGAGGGTCGAGTCAATCAAATTTGCATGCAGTACGGATCCGCCTTGTCTTCCCCAGATCTGACGAATCCTCTGACTAGACTCAGGTGTGGTAACTCAGTATTTCTATATTCACTGAGCGGACTCCCCTAAGGTTTTAGGTAAATAAGCATCTAAAGAGTAAGGTATTAATACGGATTATAAGAATAATACTTAAGATTATATAAGGATACTATTAGTGTTATAGATAATAAAAGGAAAAGGTGGGAACTGAAGGCTGGTTCCACCAGATGAGAAAAGGTGTATCAGGTATGATCCCAACGCCTATTCTCCATCTTGGGGTGGATCCAGCCTTCAGAAAGGGACATACCAAAGCAGAGGTCCCAGGGAGGGGAAAGGTGACCAATGCACTCTAGTGATCATCCACAACTTGCTGCAGGACTCTTCTTCCAAAGGCTGCGTCCGAGGATGCATATGAATCAATCTTGTAATGTCTAATAAACTGGGAGGGATGAGCCCAAGCAGCGGCTCGGCAGACCTCCTCCAGTGATGCTTGTGTTGACCAAGCTGCTGAAGTTGCAGCACTTCTTGTGGAGTGTGCTGTAATGCCCTGGGGAGAGGGCAGATTTGCTAGCTTGTAGGCCTTGGCTATGACTCTCCTAATCCATCTACCTATGATGTTTGAAGAAGCCTTCTGACCCAATGAGCGAGAGTGGAACCCCAGAAACAAGGCCTCCATTCTTCTGTGGGCCTTTGTGCGGTCCAGGTAAACGTTTAGTGCTCTTCTCACTTCCAGCTTGTGCCATCACCGCTCCGATGGATGAGATAGGTGAGCACAGAACGAAGGCAGGATAAGCTCCCGTGTGCGATGGAACACTGAGTTCACCTTTGGAATAAAGGTGGGGTTCAGCCTGAGAATTATCTTGTCTGGCTGAAAAATGCACAGGTCCCATCTCGTTGAGAGGGCCAAACGTTCTGAAATATGGTGTGCTGAAGTAATGGCCACCAGGAAGGCAACCTTCATGGATAGGAACTTAAGGGAAACCGTCTGGAGAGGCTCAAATGGTGCTTCCATTAGCACTGCCAAGACCCGTGGGAGGTTCCATGTAGGAAAACGATGAATGACGGGGGGGGCGTATATTGGTAGCCCCCCTCAGGAAACGATGAATTGCGGGAATCCTGGAGATAGATTCATAACTGTCGCATGACAAAACTGTTGCGAGGGCTGCTACCTGTCTCTGAAGTGTGTTAGGGGCTAGTCCCTTGTCCAGGCCATGTTTCAGAAATTTTAGAATTTTGGGGAGAGGAATATGGACTGGAGAGAGGCTCTCCGCCCTACACCAATTACAGAACGTTTTCCATGTCGCCAAATAGATGTGGTTTGTTGATGGTCGGCGAGATGCTTGCATGATGAGAATAACGTCCTGGTCATAGTCCTGGCGTGCTAGCTCACTCCGCTCAATTTCCAAGCGGTCAGTTGCAGCCACGCCGGATCCGGGTGCCGTAATTCCCCCTGACAGAGCATATCCTACCACGGGGGTAGGCGCTAAGGTTGTGACACCGAAAGTGCCTGTAGGTCTGTGAACCAGGCTCTCCATGGCCAATAGGGAGCCACCATGATGACCTCCGCTTGTTCCGATAAGATTTTCTGAATTAGTTCCGGTATCACCGGAATTGGTGGAAATGCACCGGAATTGGTGGAAATGCACCGGAATTGGTGGGCTCCGCAGTGCATTTACCTGTTCTGCTCCCCTGGACAGGAAGCGAGAGAAGAACCTTGTCAGGTGAGCGTTTTCCAGGTTTGCGAATAGGTCCACCACTGGGACCCCTAGCCTTTGCGTGATTTGTTGGAAAAGGTCCGGACAGAGTCTCCATTCCGTCTGGTCCACCTGTGTTCTGCTGAGCCAGTCTGCTTGTGTGTTGTTGACACCTGAAATGTGATCTGCTGTCAATGATTGCAGATTCTCTTCCGCCCACAGGCCCAACTCCATGGCCTCCACCTGAAGTGATCGGGAACGGGTACCCTCCTGCTGATTGATATGTGCCTTCGTAGAGATGTTGTCTGTTAGAATCAAAACGTGAGAACCCTTGATTAGATGGCGAAAATGGCGGAGAGCTAAATGCGCTGCTCTCAACTCTAGCCAATTGATGGAATGGGTCGCCTCTTGAGGAGACCACTGACCTTGTGCCATCTGGGTTAGGGAGTGGGCTCCCCATCCCCTGAGGCTGGCGTCTGTAGTCACCACTGTCCTGTTTGGAACTCTGAATGAGCTGCCTCTGGAAATTGCTGAGGAATTCCACCAGAAAAGAGATTCGCGAACGTGTTGCGGAAGGACGACTCTGGCGGCTGACGAGCCTTGCTTCGCCCTCTGAAAAGGCAAGAGGAACCATTGAAGATCCCTGGCATGAAATCCTGCCCAAGGGTGATGTTGATGCAGGACACCATCTTCCCCAGGAGGGAAGACAGATCCTCTAAAGCAGGCCTATCCTCCCCTTGGATCTGAGTGACTAACTGGCTGATGCTACACTGCCTGTCAGCTGAGAGGCAAACCGTGCCATTTAGAGAATTTATGACTGAACCTAAATGCTGAATGGAGTAGAAGGAGTAAGATGACTCTTTTCCATATTAATGGAAAAACCATGGCGCTGGAGACAGTCCATGGTGATAGAAAGATGTTGTTCTGCAAGCTCCCTGGAGTTCGCATGTACCAAGATATCGTCCAGGTAACAGTGTAGATGAACTGGGACTGCCCTAAGATGAGCCGCTAAGGAAGCCAGGATCTTGGTAAATACCCTTGGAGCTGAGGATAACCCGAAGGGTAGGGCTCTATATTGGTAGTGGTCCTGACCATAACAGAAACGGAGGAATCGTCTATGTGACCTGGCTATGGGAACATGGAGGTAGGCCTCCATTAAGTCTAGGGATGCCATGAAGTCCCCTTTGCGGATAAACGCAAGTATGGACGAAAGCGAATGAATCTTGAATTTCCTATATACCAGATAGTGATTTAACCTCTTAAGGTCTAGAATCGCTCTCCATCCCCCTGATGACTTAGGGACTATGAAGAGGATAGAACCCTTTCCCCCGCTGTTCCCGAGGAACCTGCTCAATGGCCTTGATATCTGCCAGGTGATTGATTGCTTCCTCCATGAGTTTACATTTGGAAGGAATGCTGGACACTGTGCACCTAATAAAGAAATTAGATGGAAGGGATAGGAACTCCAGTGAAAGGCCCCTGCGCACAGTTCTATGTACCCAGGCGTCATTTGTGGAATTCTCCCAGGCTGGCCAAAATTTGGCCAACCTGCCCCCTACTGGGATGTGGTGTGAACTACCACTTCCCCCTACGAGGTGTCCTGTTGGAAGGACCCCCTCTTGCTAGTTTGCGAAAATGCCTCCCCCTGCCTCCTCTGTCCGAGGTTTTCTGACGGGAGTAATACTGACCTGGGGCCCGAGAGAATGAAGAGGCCTGGTCAGTCATCCCAAAGGGCCGCCTGCTGTAAGGGGTAGTCTTGGGGATCCCTTTCTGGGACACTGGAGGCAGAATCTTTCGCTTATCGCTGGTTTCCACCAGTAGGGGATCTAATGTTTCGCCGAAAAGGGGACCTTCCCCAATGGCACTTGTTGCCAGACGCCACTTATGGTGTGAATCAGCTTGCCACTGCCGAAGCCAGTTCATGCGTCTACCCACTACTGATGCAGTCAGGGCTCTGCCCGCAAAGCGTGAAGTCTGTAAGGTTGAATCCGCCAGGCTGCTAACACCTTATTCAGATCCTGTTGTGCTCTTTCATTAGACGAAGGAATATATTCTTGTATTTGTCTGAGCCAGATGAGAGTTGTTCGTGAAAAGAATGAGGACGTACATGCGGCCTTAATTGCTCAAGCAGAGGAAAGGTAATCCTTGACCAAAGCTTGCTCTATGCGTTTGTCATCTAGTTTTAGGAGTTCCTCCGTCTCGCCTGGAATCGTGGTGGAAGAATGTAGTCCTCTGATAGGTGCATCTACTACTGGCAATGGAAGTAAATCAGATAGATTAGATATTTCTTGTCCTGCGAGGATGTTGCAGCACCAGAGATAGGAGAACCTTTCTGGGATTTGAATGTTTTTGCAAACAATTTTGGAACCGGTATGATATCTAATTCCTGCCTAGTCTCTGAGAAAAGAGGGTCCCTCCTCATCTTCCACTGTGATACTTGATGAAGGGGATGGGATCTTGATGCCCGCCGCCGTGTGGGCCTTGAACAATAGTGATTTAAATAGGCTGGGAGAAAACAGGCCAGTCGTTACTGGTTGTTCATTAGTCATGCCCTCATCATCTGATAGTTTTAGTTTGGAATCCCCCTCCTCTTGTGAATCCTCTCTGGAATCACTGAGGCTTGATTCCTCTGAATCATCATCCAGTCTACTATGCCTTATATGCTGTCTGCTCTCACCAGAGACCTTCCCCTTCCCCTTATTCTTTGATTTCTTGGCTACAGATTTAGAGGTGGAAAGGCCTTCCTGAGAAAAGGATCTTAAGCTGGTGGAAATAGCTCACTGGAGAGCTGATTCCATCCAAGCCTGAAACTCAGTTGGGTTAAAGCAGCGGTTCCCAACCTGGGGGTCGCGACCCCTTTGGGGGTCGAACGACCATTTCCCAGGGGTCGCCCCGGCATCCTCAGCTCCCCCCAACTGCCACAAGCCTGGCCATATCGCACCCCACAACCCGCAGCAACCCACCCCACCACCGCCATTTGGGTGTGTTTGTTTGTTTATTATTTATTTATTTATTTATTTATTTATTTATTTATTTATTTATTTATTTATTTATTTATTTATTTATTTATTTATTTATTTATTTATTTATTATTTATTTATTTATTTTTTATTTATTTATTTATTTATTTATTTATTTTGGTATTCTTATATGCCGCCCAACTCCCGGAGGACTCAGGGCGGCGTACAACAGAGAAAAAATACAAGAATAACCAATTAAATATTAATTAAAAGCAAATACAAAATTTAAAAACACAGTATAAAAACAACAACATCCATTCAACAACCATACATACTTGGGGGGTGAGCTCGAGTGGATTAAGCTCTACCCCCCGCCTGCAGGAAAAGCCATGTCTTAACGGCTTTTCGGAAGGCCAGCAGAGTGGGGATGGTTCGGGTCTCTGGGGGAAGTTGGTTCCAGAGCGCGGGGCCGGCCACAGAGAAGGCTCTCCCCCTAGGGCCCGCCAGCCGGCATTGCTTGGCCGACGGGACCTGGAGGAGGCCAACTCTGTGAGCCCTAACCGGTTGGAGGGAAGTATGAGGCAGAATGCGGTCCCGAAGATAGCCTGGTCCCAAGCCATGAAGAGCTTTAAAGATGGTGATCAACACCTTGAATTGGACCCGGAGACCGATGGGCAACCAATGCAGCTGGCGGAGTATCGGTGTCACGTGGGTGTACCTTGGCACACCCACCACAGCACGCGCAGCCGCATTTTGCACCAACTGAAGTCTCCGGATACTCTTCAAGGGTAGCCCCATGTAGAGCGCATTGCAGTAGTCCAAACGCGAGGTGACAAGGGCATGAGTGACCGTGAGTAGAGCCTCCTTCTCCAAGTATGGCCGCAGCTGGTGCACCAGGCGAACCTGTGCAAAGACCCCCCTAGCCACAGCAGAAAGATGATGGTCCAATTTTAGCTGTGGATCTAGGAGGACCCCCAAGTTGCGGGCCTGGTCTGAGGGAGTCAGTTTCGCTCCCTCGAAGACCAAGGAGGGACAGTTGTCATGGTCCTTAGGAGGCAATATCCACAGCCACTCAGTCTTGTCGGGATTAAGTCTGAGTCTGTTCCTCCCCATCCAGATCTTAACGTCGTCCAGGCACCGGCACATTACATCAACTGCCTCCCTGAAGTCAGACGGGGTGGTGATGTACAGCTGGGTGTCATCAGCGTACTGATGGAAACACACCCCATGTCTGCGAATGATCTCACCCAACGGTTTCATTTTACCCTATGCGCAAAGCGTTCTGCGCATGCGCAGAGGGTAAAAGAACCCAAATGGCGGCGGCGGGGTGGGTCGCGGTGGGGGTGCAGGGGCGGGGCGTGGGTCGCGGCATTAGGAAGGTTGGGGACCACTGGGTTAAAGGGAGGTTGAGAATCATCTGAAGATGTTGAAGTTTGAGTGGGAACTGATGAATCCTGACTAGCCTGCTCAGGCTGAGACTGCTGAATTTCCACACTTTCCTGGGTGTCAGATCCACCCCACAGGTCATCTTCAGGTCTGACTATGTTAGTTACATCTAGAGCTAGAGGGTCCCCTGCAATCTCCTGGGTATGTTGGGCTGATCTCTCTCTAGAGCTCTGTGCAGCCTCTGTAGCTATCTTGGCCTTATCACAAATTTTCTGAAGGGCTCTGTCCCGACGTTTTTCAGATTGTTCTAACGCCTTGGAAGTTCCCTTCCTGCTTCTGTGTGATTGGGGGGGGGGTGAGGTGATCGCTCAGGCGAGGAAGAATGCTCCCTCTCTGTAGAATCCCTCCTGTGTTTTCTGCCCTCAGCTTTGGGATTCGTGGAATGCTCCGAAGCCATGTCCCTAGTGGCTGAAATGTGTCACTGTTGGGGACTTACGGTCACCACCCCCTGTCCAGCGCAAATATGGCCGCCCCCTTTGTCGCCACGCGGTCTGGCCCCTTCTTAATGGCTGATTCCGGTGCTGCCCGCCTTCCTACGGGTTTTTCCTATCCGTATGCCTGGGAGGTTCGATTTCGCCTCCCCCCCTTCTTCCTCGAGCCGTTGGTGGCTAGAGAGCAAACGCCACGAATTTCTTCAAGCGGAGCTTTCGGGGGTGTTGAGCTCCGATGGAGGCCGCGATATTATTACAGCAGTTGTTCCTTTTTAGTCCCGTGCTCGTGGTTGGAATAAGGACGCCGCGATGTTACTCTAGTGGTGTCCGGCGACGAGGGGCGACCTGGTTGTAGTGTGGTGTCTGGCGGGCGGAACTTGGGCAGCTCAGCTGTAGTGCGGCGCTAGGCGAGCGGGACTTTTAAATTTTTTTTCGGTGCGAGCCCGGGAAGGTTACACCCAGCCGCGGCGCGCTAAATCGCGCCTCTACTTCTCCCTCCCTTGACCACCTTGCTGCGTATTCCCGGAGTGGAGAAGGACAAGAAGGAGGAATTCGGATGGAAATTTATCCCTCCCAAGTGAAGCTTGTCTGACCTGTGTTTTGATCCATCACATCTGATCGGCGCCTCGCTGCCGCTGTCCGACTTGAAGCCCTGAGAAGGGCCCTTTTGGGATACACTAATTTAATCTCTCCCCCCCTTTTTAAAAAAAAAACAGAAGAAAGAAAGAAAGGAACGTTCAGGAGCGGAGTCCTACCACACCTTCCCTCTCGAAGGGTCGAGTCAGATCTGAGGAAGACAAGGCGGATCCGTACTGCATGCAAATTTGATTGACTCGACCCTCGAGACGATTGGTCAAGGACAACCCATTCTGAAGGCTGGTTCCACCCCAAGATGAAGAAATAATGTGTTTCAGGCCACAGCTTTGAAAAAAGTTAGTGAAAAGTAATATGCAATAGGAACCTGTTTTTTGCAATCCCTAGCAAAAATGGTGGTGATATAAAAAGAAAAATTGAAAAAAGCAAACTCCATGAGTGACCAGAACAATGACTGATTGGTATTATAAACTTTAGGCATTGATCCCATTAGTAACTTGTAAAAAAACAGAATAAACAGCAACGCTATCATTTAAAGGGTTAAGAAATACTGCAGTTAAATGTACCAATAGTGACTCCTCAAGAAACTGTAATTAAAACCCACGGAAAATAAACTATTTTTTGAGGAGACACTATTGGTGTTCTCAGCACCACTAGGGGAAAAAATGAAGGCATTTCCTTACCCTTTTTCTCCAGTAACCTCAAATAATCAGCTAAGGCTGTGTCAATATTAAGAGCCATGTGAACAATTTTAGTTAAGTGGAAAATAATCCATTATTAGAAAAAACAATACTATCTGTATTGTTACATAACATAATGATGATTTAACATAACATGAAAATGCACCCAGTGTAGAATTTATTATATACTTACTTTTCTAAGTTCAATTGTCACTTCATTTCTATGTCTTCGCATGGTCTGGAAAAGAAAAATAAAGTCACTAACATGAGGTACAGAAATTAATGCGCTTGTATGTTTGCTATATTTGTAAGCCAACAGATGGGAGCCAGTTTGGTGTTGTGGTTAAGGCATCAGGCTAGAAAATGTGAGGCTGTGAGTTCTAGTCCTGCCTTGGCACAAAGCCTGCTTGGGTGACCTTGGGCCAATCCCTCTCTCTTAGCCCTAGAATGTATGCAAGAGCAAATCACTTCCAAAAAACCTTGCCAAGTAGACAGTCTCTGAGAATTGGACACAATTGCATGGGGGGGGGGAATCAGATAGAAAAAATGTCTCCTAGTTATTTATATCACAAAAATATGAAACACTTTTAAAAACTAAAATCAAGATATAATACAAATGTATCATAATACAACAGGCATGAGGATGGCTATTCACTCTGTGAAAGCTCTCAGAAGCAGCTCTGTGTGTATTAACTTCCATAAGGCCAGTGTCTGAAGTAATCCTTCAGACTCAGAGGATAGAGATTACTCAATTTAATCCTTTGGAAATGTTAAAAAATTCACAATCGCGCTACATATTATGCTACATGCTATAGGTCTGTTGATTTTCTTGAATGGCGGAATGGAAAATGATTTAAAGTGCAGATCCTCTACTCAAGATGGGACTCTAAGGTATCCCAAGAACCTGATAAGATTCCATGAGAATTAAGCCCTCCCCCTCAAAAAGGTTCGCTCAAAGATAGCCAATTTTCAATCAGTACAGTTTTCCTTCTTGATTGTGGGTTCTGGGATTCTTTTAACAACAGATTCTGCAGTCTGGAAATTTCAAAACCTTTGCTCTACTCTATACAGATAGTCCTTGACTTTTGCTTGTTTAACAACGATCCAAAATTATGACAGCCATGGAATGAGTGCTTTACGGCCCATAAAGCGCTTCTGGCCATCGCAAAACATTGCACACAACCCCCATACTCACACGCAGGTGAGCTGGGTACTTGGCAACCTGTTCTCACTTATGACCAGTTGCCAAGCGACTCGCAATTGTGTGATTACTATTGGCAATCTTCCCTGTCAGTTTCCCCAGAAATTCAATGAGGAAGTCAGCAAGGAAGGTGGCAAGCTGCTGTCGCCTACCACAGAAGTGAAATTCCCTCAAGACAGGCATTTCTTTGAGAACAAAAAGGAGGGGGGAAATTTCATCCAGTTGAACCGAGATTCTCCTCTCCCACAGGGAGCCTCTCAGGAGCAAATGAGCTGAGAAATCAGATTCCAAGATCTGACCTCCAGTCCTGCAGCCCTTCAGAGTTCCTTCTGCACATGAAAGGGAGTTGAACCTGGCAGGCAACTCTTTCATTCCGTCCACTTAAGACACAGGAGATCGCTGAACAACCGTAATCAGGAGTGCTGGAATTGAGGTTGTTGAGTAAACAGTCATAGGAGTGTCTCACTTAACAACTGCTTTGCTGAATGACCAAGATTCTGGTCCCAACTGTAGTTATAAGACAAGAACTACCTATGCTTCTCTCTCCAGAAACACCTTACAAAAATTGTTCTGACAAAGAACCAACAATACATGCAGACTTGACTCCTTAACAAAGATAAAGTTGTTTTGAGAAAAAAGTACAAAGCAAGCCTTGCTAATTGTCCTACTCAAGCAATGACATGTACTTATTGCACAAAACCTGATGGAAACAACATCTGTATTTTAAACACTCATTGTGACAGTGCAACTTTAAGTTAAGATCTATATTATATATGCAACTACAGGAAACAACATAAAAATATACCTACACTAGCTGATACCTGTGCTTCGCTACGAAACTGTGATGGGGCTTGATAAATTGACACTTAAAGCTTGAAAATTAATGAGTAGTTAAAAAAGGGACTGTATTTTTTATTTAATTATTTATTTTTGTCAAGTACATATTTGATAATATACATAAGTATAACATTATTTGAATACATAAGATGGGTACATATAAAAGGGAACATTTGGACAGGGACGGTAGGCACACTGGTGTGCTTATGTACGCCCCTTACGTACATAAGGAATGGGGTGAGGTCAACAGTAGACAGTCTAAGGGTAAAGTTTTGGGGATTTGGGGAGGAAACCACAGAGTCAGGTATAGAGTTCCAGGCATTAACCACTCTGTTGCTAAAGTCGTATTTTCTGCAATTGAGTTTGGAGCGGTTCACTTTGAGTTTGTATCTGTTGTGTGCTCATGTATTGTTGTGGTTCAAGCTGAAGTAGTCGTTGACAGGTAGGACGTTGTAGCAGATAATTTTATGAACTACGCTTAGGTCATGCCAAAGACGACGTAGTTCTAAGTTTTCTAAGCCCAGAATTTCAAGTCTGGTGGCGTAAGGTATTCTGTTGCGAGCAGAGGAGTGGAGGACTCTTCTCGTAAAATATCTCTGGACACGCTCTATTGTATTAATGTCCGATAGTGTGGGTTCCAGACAGATGAGCTGTATTCGAGGATTGGTCTGGCGAATGTTTTGTATGCTCTGGTTAATAGTGTAATATTACCGGAGAAGAAGCTATGTAAGATTAGGTTTACAACTCTTAATGCCTTTTTGGCGATGTTGTTACAGTGGGCTTTGGCATTTAGATCATTAGATATGAGAACTCCAAGGTCTTTGACAGAGTGAGGGTCGTCTGCAAGGTCCTGTCCATTCAGCTTGTTCTGATTCTTTTTGCCAATGTGTAGGACAGAGCATTTGTTGGTTGAGATTTGGAGTTGCCAGTTGTTCGACCATTCTGACACAAAGTCGAGGTCTTTTTGAAGGGTAGCAGTGTTGTCGGTGGTGTTAAAAAGTTTTACATCATCAGCGAAGAGAACGCAGTTGCTTATAATGTGATCGCAAAGGTCATTTGTATAAAGTATAAAGAGTGTTGGTCCTAGTACGCTGCCTTGGGGAACACCGCTGTTAACAGGTACGGGATTTGATATTATTTGATATTATTTGGTTAGAGATGGTAAGCTAAGTTTCTGTTACAGATGAAGACATTATTTGCAGAGCATAGACTTTCAATTCGTCCCTCAGATGCATTGCTCAGGACCTCCCTGTAAACAACATTCCTGGTTTTGCTCTCTGGCTGGAGGATGACCAGGCTGTCAGGTGAACTAACTCTGGAGCATGCCACATAGAACTGGCCATGGGAGAAACAGGCAGCTACCCTTACTTGTGTTTTCCTAATCACATCTGTAAATCTTTTCCTGTGTTTTTTGCCTCTTTTCCCTTTAACTGATGTTACAGTAGAAGAACATATTTGTCTGAACTGAGGAGGAAAATAAGGGGAAAAAATCTGTCTCTGCCTACCAGCATCCATCGGTATTCATCTGGCTAGCGTGGCTTAGCTCAACTGTTCTGTAGTAATGCTGCTTGCTGCTATGAAAGCAAAAGCGAAACTGAATTTTCTCTGCTTGTGTTTTGCATTTGGATCAGATTTCTTTTCAGGTTGGGAGGGGGAGTAGAACTCTTTAGCATCAGAGCTTGTTAATCTATATATATAAAAGCTAAGACCACTCACGCATTAATCACGAAATCTCCAGAACCATAAAGCCTACAAACTTGAAATTTGCCACGTATGTTCCTCTTAGCTTCTAGTTGCTCACTAAGAAAGGATTTTTCAAAATGACCATCAGAGCATGAGTATTTCTTATAGTATTATTAACAAGCTCTGATGCTAAAATACTCATGCTCCGTTGGTCATTTCAAAAAAATCCTTTCTTAGTGAGTATCTAGAAGCCAAGAGGAACATACGTGGGAAATTTCAAGTTTGTAGGCTTTATGGTTCTGAAGATTTCGTGATTAATGCGTGAGTGGTTTTCGCTTTTATATATAGATAACAGAAAAGAAATGCTACCGAGCAATTGCAAGAAATCAGAAAGAGGTTTTCATCCATTTCAAAAGGAATTTCATCCATTAAAAAAAACTGGAAGTAACAAAAAATTAAAAATTAAATTAAAAATTAAAAAATAGCACAAAAAAGGATAATAGCCCTGTGTCTTGCTTAATTTTCTACTGGGATACTGAATGGGAAGCAAAACAAATTATGGGAGTATAATTTTGACATCATATTTCTGTATAATTATAAGCTGAGATTCCTGCTGACCATGAATATATTCTATTCCTATTCACTTGTAAAGCAGAGTAAATTTTTGTTGCCAGTATGTTTCACTTTAGTAATGAAAAATAAGTCATGTTTCTGACTATACAGATATGCCAAGCTATCAATTTCTTTTTTTAAAAAATGGCACTATATATTTTTATTAATGCCTTATGTTACCTCTGAAATTCCCAGTCACTATTTTATTTTTTTTATGGTACAGGTTTGTCCTCACTTAACGACATATGAGCCCAGACTTTAGATCATAATCATTGCAGTTGTTAAGTGGTTCACTACAAGACCAGATTCAACTGTATAATCATTTTTACAAATGGTCATAAAGCAAGTCACCATTGTTATTAAGTGAATGATGTGGTTGTTACATGAATCCATTCAACTGAATTGCCATTTTTGTGAGAAACTGGCAAAAAAAGCCACCAGAATCTGGCTAAGAAACTTTGCAAGTCGTGGTTATGTGATGTTGGAATGTTGCAATCAGTCATAAATGCAAGCCACTTACCAAATGCCTGAAATTTTTCTTCCAAAAATCTTCAGAGTAAAATCTGTGATTTTGGAAAATATCAATGTATTTTTCTTGATTGAGGGGTTGGCAATAGATACCATATACAGGTTGTCTTTCACTTAACAACCATTCAAAGTTATGACAGACCCCAAAAAAGCTATTTACAACCCAGTTTTGAAGTTCTGATATTGGATGCCTCTGGCAGTCATTTGACTACACTTTGGGGAACTCGGCAATCCGCCTGTTTTTACGGCTGTTTGCAGCACCCCACAGTCACATGACCGTGATTTATGATGGTTTTGCCACAAACTGATGTATACTTCTTTTTCTGGCAAAACCTAGCCCATAGCAAACAATGGGTTCACATATCAACTATGGTGTTCACTTAATGACCCCTCACAAAAAAGGTAAAAATTGTTCAATCACATGATGCTTTACGACTGTCATGAACATACTAATTGCCAAGCTCAATTACAAGTACTACCTACACTTTTATTTATTTTAATCCAAATGCTTTCAACAACATATTGTAGATTCCATCTCCCTTTCTATTGCTATGCTTCTTCCTTGAAATACACTATAGTTGCTGTATTCCTGTCATAATAATAAGTCTACCAGATCTCCTTGTATCTGTTAAAACAGTATCTGTTTTCTTGTACTAAGACATCTTGTACTCCGAGCAATATTATACACACCATGAAGACCATTACTTTTTTTGAATCAATATTTTTTCTTAATTTTTCATTGGGGAGATTTAATAGACTTCATACAGCTACTCTCATTTTCTTCTACAGTACAAAAGATTTATTTGAAGTTCTTCAAGGTTTTTGTCTCCAGTCCCATAGGATTTAATATAAACTATTGACAGTAAGTGCTTAGGAACACACACTGAACACATATTATGCAGCAGCTCTTTAAATAAGCCACATCTTTTTCATGCTTGCTGCTGTTTTAATGAATCACATTAATTCTGTGGTTCCTTTAAAGATGTGCTGTGTTCATATTCCTGAACATTCTAATGCACTTTGGAATGCACAGTCACTTTGAAACATGTATACACAAATTTTAATTTAAACAAACTGGAACAGGTATAAGGGAATTGGATAAAGGAATTGGATTATGTTTAGCATAGAAAAGGCATACAACAGCACAGTATTAAGACATATCACATAGATGGCAGCCAAGACCAACAGTATTTGTACTGTTTCATATAGAATAATGAATTTCAGTTAACAGGAAAGATGGTTCCAACTAAATACCAGAAAAAAAATCCTAAAAACAAAAACAGCTTGATAGTGGAGCCAACAATTACCTAGAAATGATGCTCTATCTTTGATTGAATTTACATGGCTCCTTCTAGCTTTACTACAGAGGACTTGTTTTGACACTAATTCCTTTAATGATCACTTTTATAGATGTTGTAATTTGTAAATAATCTGCAATGAATTTCCCAATGCCACTTTTTCTATATTTATTTTGATGTAGATTGTTAACTGCTATGAGAACTTTTTTATTCCAGTTTCATTTTATTTCCCTCTACCCTAAAAAAAAAGTCACCATTTTGTGATAATTGGACAAGCTCTGCTTTTCTTGAGTTGTCCAGAAATTCTTCGATGGTAAAAGGTCCTGTGGATCTCTTTGCATGGAGGCCACCATTTAAACAAAATAAAAACTGCTGCTCATAGCAATGAGTGAGTTACAATCAGCATCTTCTTTTAACGATCTCATAATCCCTTGCGGGGTGGAGTCTGGGCACGAGGCTGGCTCCAGGTTTTGGTCAACGCTTCTTTGAGAGAGGGACTCGTCCCACAGCCATTGAAGGTTGCAGTTGTGAGACCCATCCTCAAGAAGCCTTCCCTGGACCCAGCAGAATTAAAGAACTTTCGTCCAGTCTCCAACCTACCCTTTGTGGGAAAGGTTATAGAGAAAGTGGCGGCACTCCAGCTCCTACGGTTGTTGGATGAAATGGATTATCTAGACCAGGGGTCGGGAACCTTTTTGACTAAGAGAGCCATGAAAGCAAAAAATTTGGAAATTTATTTCAGTGAGAGCCATATAATATATTTTAAAAGTGAATTCAACTAAATGTCAATAGGGACAATGGGATATTGAGAGAATCCCTGTCTTTGTGCTGTTTAATTTGTTGCTGCTGTAGCAGCTTCCTTGCTCCAAAGTGATATTTGTCTTTGAGTTGGTGATTTCCATCATAGCATTGGTAATGATTCTTTCTTTCTTTCTTTCTTTCTTTCTTTCTTTCTTTCTTTCTTTCTTTCTTTCTTTCTTTCTTTCTTTCTCTTCTTCTTCTTCTTCTTCTTCTTCTGACTTTCTTTCTTCTTCTTCTTCTTCTTCTTCTTCTTCTTCTTCTTCTTCTTCTTCTTCTTCTTCTTCTTCTTTCTTTCTTTCTTTCTTTCTTTCTTTCTTTCTTTCTTTCTCTCTGCAAACCAATCCCCACCGTGGCTCCTTTCTCCCTCGCCCAGCCCTCTTCCAAGACGTCAAGTGCGGGGAACCGCACCAAGCGAGGTAGGTGGGTGGGTTGCTGAAGAAGCCCCGGAGCCCCGCCGCCAACCTGCGTCTCCTGCTGGGAAGGAGCCTCTGTCGCTGTCTCTCGCGGGGTTCCAGCCACCCGACTGAGTCCCTGACCGCGGCACCGGCAGGGTTAATGCGTATGGGAGAGGAGAGAGAGCGCTACCGCCGCCGCTGCTACTTTCACCGCTCCGATATTTCTTTGGTGGGCGCGCGCGGGAGGGACCATGGAGCAGAGGCGCCCGGCAGCTTAAGGCAAGAGGCGGGTGGGAGACGCGGGCAGGAGCCTGTCGCCGCCGCCGCCACTTCTGGCATCCCCACGCCTCTCACCCCGCTCGCCGGGTGCCTCTGCTCAGCGGTCCCTCCTGCGGAGGCCCACCAAAGAAATATTGGAGCAGCGAAAGTAGCAGCGGCGGCGGTAGCGCGCTCTCTCCTTCCCTCCCATGCAGGGAGGGAAGGAGAGAGCGCGCTACCGCCGCCACTGCTACTTTCACCGCTCCGATATTTCTTTGGTGGGCGCGCGCGGGAGGGACCATGGAGCAGAGGCGCCCGGCAGCTTAAGGCAAGAGGCGGGTGGGAGACGCGGGCAGGAGCCTGTCGCCGCCGCCGCCACTTCTGGCATCCCCACGCCTCTCACCCCGCTCGCCGGGTGCCTCTGCTCAGCGGTCCCTCCTGCGGAGGCCCACCAAAGAAATATCGGAGCGGTGAAAGTAGCAGCGGCGGCGGTAGCGCGCTCTCTCCTTCCCTCCCTGCATGGGAGGGAAGGAGAGAGCACGCTACCGCCGCCGCTGCTACTTTCGCCGCTCCAATATTTCTTTGGTGGGCCTCCGCAGGAGGGACCGCTGAGCAGAGGCACCCGGCGAGCGGGGTGAGAGGCGTGGGGATGCCAGAAGTGGCGGCGGCGGCGACAGGCTCCTGCCCGCGTCTCCCACCCGCCTCTTGCCTTAAGCTGCCGGGCGCCTCTGCTCCATGGTCCCTCCCGTGCGCGCCCACCAAAGAAATATCGGAGTGGTGAAAGTAGCAGCGGCGGCGGGTAGCGCTCTCTCTCCTCTCCCATACGCATTAACCCTGCCGGTGCCGCGGTCAGGGACTCAGTCGGGTGGCTGGAACCCCGCGAGAGACAGCGACAGAGGCTCCTTCCCAGCAGGAGACGCAGGTTGGCGGCGGGGCTCTGGGGCTTCTTCAGCCGCTTGGCTGGAGAATGGCGGGGATGTGGCCATGGCCGTTTTTTAGCTCCCCCCATCCCGGCTGAACGCCGCCATTTGGGTTATTTTTCCCTCTGTGCATGCGCGCGCATGCACAGAGGGAAAAATAACCCAAATGATTGTGGTCAGCCGGGACGGGAAAGCGGTGATTGTGTTCAGCCGGGACGGGAAAGCGGGCAGGAGAAGCTCCGCGCCGCAACCGCCGCCAGTTCCATCGGCTATACGCCGAAGGACTGGCCCGGGCGAACCGGGAGGATTTCACCCCTGCTGCGAGCCATATGCAGTCATCAAAAGAGCCACATCTGGCTCGCGAGCCATAGGTTCCCGACCCCTGATCTAGACCCTTTTCAATCGGGTTTCAGGCCTGGCTATAGCATGGAAACTGTTTTGGTCACTCTGATGGATGATCTCTGGCGAGCCTGAGATGGGGGTTACTCCTCTATCTTGGTGCTACTTGACCTCTCAGCTGCTTTCGATACCATTGACCATGGTATCCTTCTGCGCCGACTAAGGAAGTTGGGAGTGGGAGGCACCATATTACGGTGGTTCTCCTCCTATCTCTCCAGTCGATCGCAGTCGGTGTTAGCAGGAGAGTAGAGGGCGACCTCTAGACCCCTCATGTGCGGGGTGCCTCAGGGCTCGGTCCTCTCTCCCCTCCTATTTAACATCTACATGAAACCACTGGGTGAGATCATCCGACGACACGGGGTGAGGTTTCAACAATATGCTGATGATACCCAGCTATACATCTCCACCCCATGCCAGTTCAGTGAAGCAGTGGATGTGATGTGCCGGTGCCTGGACGATGTGAGGGTCTGGGTGGGAGTCAACAGGCTCAAACTCAACCCTGACAAGACCGAGTTGATGTGGATATTGCCCCCGAAAGACTATGTCAACTGTCCTTCCTTGGTTCTGGGGGGAGAGAAATTAACCCCCTCAGAACGGGTTCGCAATTTGGGTGTCCTCCTAGACTCACAGCTAAAATTAGACCAACATCTGACAGCTGTAGCTAGGGGGGACTTTGCACAGGTTCGCCTGGTGCACCAATTGCGACCCTACTTGGATCAAGAGGCTCTTCTCACAGTCACTCATGCCCTTATCACCTCACGGCTTGATTATTGCAATGCGCTCTACATGGGGCTACCCCTGAAGAGTGTTCGGAGACTACAGTTGGTCCAGAATGCAGCTGCGCGAGCTGTTGTGGGTGTGCCCAAATACACCCACACTACATCCATTCTTCGCCAGCTGCACTGGTTCCCTATTGGTCTCCAGACACAATTCAAGGTGTTGGTCATTACTTTTAAAGCCCTACATGGCTTAGGGCCAGACTACCTTCGAGACCGCCTCCTACCACATACATCCCAGCGACCTGTAAGATCCCACAGGGTCGGTGTTCTTCGGGTCCCGTCAGCTAAACAGTGTCGGCTGGCAGGCCCGCGGGGGAGAACCTTCTCTGTGGCGGCCCCAGCTCTCTGGAACCAGCTACCTCCTGAGATCTGCACTACCCCCACCTTCTTGGCCTTCTGACATTGACCTTCTTGGGATGACCAACAGGGTCGACCCATAAATGTATGGACGGCTGAAAATATTTTTTAACTGAAGATGTGTTTTTTAATTTGTTTTTAGATGTTTTATATCAATTATGTTTGTTTTTATTGTACGCCGTCCAGAGTCCCTAGGGAGTTGGGCGGCATAGAAATTTGATTAATAAATAAATAAACTGACTGGAGCTAGCTGAGTGTTTAATGGAAAGATGCCCTTCCTGTTGCCAATGCGGAGTTTTGTTCAGCAGATATATTCCCATTGTACCCAGAGAGAAAAATATCTGTCTCTACCTAAGATTGAACACACAGTCTCCTGATTGTGAGGCGAGAGCTCCACCTCTAGGCCACTGCACCTGAGTAGTATATTACAATATTCCAATAGAAAAGCTAACCAAATGTTTACTTTGATCTTGAATTACTCACAAATGGTGTAAAATTGATTTTAGTTCTTGTGAAAGGTTACAATATTTATTGCATTACCACTTGTATACATCTTTTATAACAAAGTCTTAGAGTCCTCTCTGAGTCAATTAGTCAAGTTCTATATATTTGATTTAGTGCTTATACTGAGTCCAGTTTTGGTCATGATACAAAAAAGATGTTGAGACTCTGGAAAGAGTGCAGAGAAGAGCAACAACGATGATTAGGGGGCTGGATGCTAAGCTGTATGATGAACAGTTGCAGGAATTGGGAATGTTTAGTCTAATGAAGAGAAGGAATGCAGGTGACATGATAGCAGTGTTCCAATATTTGAGGGGTTACCACAGGGAGGAAGGGTCAAACTATTCTGGGAAGCCTGGGGAGGTTTACCTACAAAAAAACAGACCCAGGAAACTACAGACCAAACAGCCTAACATCAATACCTGGGAAAATACTGGAAAAAATAATAAAAAACCAGATCTCCCATCATCTAAAAACAAACCAAGTAATAACCAACAGCCAACATGGATTTGTTAAGAACAAGTCATGCCAAACCAACCTCATTTCATTCTTCAACACTGTGACCAAATTAGTAGACCAGCGAAATACAGTAGACATAATATACCTGGATTTAGCAAAGCATTTGATAAAGTAGACCACAACTTACTCCTTCATAAGCTAGAAAAAAGGGGGATAGACAGCTACACAACCAGATGGATTAACAATTGGCTGACCAACCGTACCCAGCGAGTAGTCCTCAATGGCTCTAAGTCCACATGGAGAGAAGTAAGCAGTGGGGTACCACAAGGTTCCGTCCTAGGCCCAGTACTCTTCAATATCTTTATAAATGACCTAGATGAGGGAATAGCAGGAGAACTAACCAAATTTGCAGATGACACCAAGCGGGCGGGAGTAGCAAACACACCAGAAGACAGACTCAAAATCCAGAGGGACCTTGACAGACTCGAACACTGGGCCCAAACCAATAAAATGAAATTTAACACAGAGAAAAGTAAAATTCTGCACCTAGGCAAGAAGAATCAAAAATACACATACAAACTGGGCGAAACCACACTCAATAGCAGCGATTGCGAGAGGGATCTCGGAGTCCTGGTAGACAGCCAACTAAATATGAGCCAGCAGTGTGCAGCAGCAGCCAAAAAGGCCAATGCAGTCCTGAGCTGCATAAATAGAGGGATACAATCAAGGACCAGAGAGGTACTAGTACCACTCTATAAAGCCTTGGTCAGACCACACCTAGAGTACTGCATCCAGTTTTGGTCACCACACTACAAAAAAGACATTGAAACTCTAGAGAAAGTGCAGAACAGAGCAACCAGGATGATAACGGGTCTGGAAAATAAAACATACAAGGAGCGGTTGCAGGAACTGAGCTTGGCCAGTCTAGCGAAGAGAAGGACCAGGGGTGACATGATAGCAGAGTTCTAATACTTGAGGGGATATCACAAAGAGGAGGGGGTCAGGCTGTTCTCTATGGCACCAGAAAGCCAAACAAGGAATAACGGATGGAAGCTGACCAAGGAGAGATTCAACCTGGAAGTGAGGAGAAACTTTCTGACGGTGAGAGCGATCAACCAGTGGAACAGCTTGCCAGTAAAGGTCATGAGAGCCCCAACACTTGCGACCTTCAAGGAGAGACTGGACTGCCATCTGTCTCAAATGGTATAGGAATTCCTGCTTGAGCAGGGGGTTGGACTAGATGACCTACAAGGTCCCTTCCAACTCTAATAATAAATCTAAATAAATCTATTCTTCAAAGCATCTGAGAGCAAGACAAGAAGTAACAGATGAAAGCTTAACAAAACCAGATCCAACCCAGAATTAAGAAGAAATTTCCTGTCAGTGAGAACGATTAGTCAGAGGAACAGCTTGCCACCAGAAGGTGGTGCTCCATCACTGTAGGTTTTTAAGAAGAGATTGGAGAATCATTTGTTTGAAATGGTAGGTTCTTCTGCTTGAGCAGGGGGTTGGCCTTGGAGACCTCCAAGGTCCCTTCTGTTATTCTGTATTCTACTGTTCAATTTGAGTGCATTCAATCACAGAAAAATACAGAATTACAGAATATTTTTGGGTACAGATGAAAACTTCAGGGATGCTGCACACTGCTGACCTCTCTCTTGTGAATAACAAGGTTGGATCAGTTTGATGATGTACAAAACAATCTTTGTCACTGTAATTGTAATAACTGAGCTTAAGTTTCAAGAGGTGAAAAACCTCTTCCGAACTGGTAGGGAAGGTAAGTAGATTTCACCACTGCCTGAAGTAAGATGGATTTCCTATTGAAAATGCTTCAGATCCACCTCATGATTAACAATATTAGCAACAGAGGTGCATTAATAAATTATACTGGGGAATTATTATGTACTATTCTCCTAGCCTAATTCACAATGTGGAAATAAATGTGCCAGTCTTTTCCAATCTGGTATTCTCAAGATGTTTTGTGATTTCAGCTCCAAAATATTATGCTGGTTAGGAATCAGCCTAACCCATCTATCAGACATAAGGTAGGGTGGTTACTGGAAAATGTTGTAAACTATAATTTCAGCTTGCTGCAATAGAAACCTAATACATATTAAGCTACACACGTAAGTATAAATATTTTTTTGTGTGAATATACTGCATATGTGCATGTATAGGCACATATGCAGTATATTCACAAAAAATGCAGCAATAGTGCAAAACCTAACCTGCAGTTCATAACTATCATAATACATTTCTTTTTCAAGTCATAGGATCTTCCAATTTGCAGTATGGTAATAATGAATTACATTTGCTTATATTTTCTCCTCTCTTCTGAAACATATCAAATTATTTATCACAGCCGAGACCAGATACAGACAAGATATTGAATAAAATAAGTATTACATCCTTCTATATATATTTGTATATGTGTATAAGAGAAACAGAATAAGTAAAATGGAGTCTAAAAATAATTAAGAACATTGTTGCTAAAACCCTAACCCTAACCCTAACCAACTATTATCAGAAGTCCAAAGTAATGGAAACACATCTGCCAAATTTCAGGAGTTTAAGTTTGTTAAAAGTTATATATAGGGTAGATGTTGCCAATGAACTATATTAAACGATAACACTCAAAGAAATGTATTGTAATTAAAATATGCTGATGAGGACTTCCGGTTTAGACGCCATACCGACGCGAAGCAGCGAAGGGACCTCCCGAGGCTGCTGTCGCAATTTCTGCTGATTCCGGAGGCCAGACGGCGAAGTTGGTCTTGGAGGGATCAGCGACGAGAAGGGGAACACTCGAGGCATCCGGGGGGACTGCAATCTCCCCCGGATAGCGAGAGGAATCCCTGCGATCCGGCGGTAGAAGAAATCGACTCTTTGAGCCGATCCGGAGGTGTGGCTGAGAGACAAAAGAAAGGAAGCAACGAGGGTGAACAGCGGAGAGGAGAGAGGAGAGTTTGAGAAGGAGAAAAGAAAGTTGACTGTGTATTATTGAAGGTGGTGAAGGAAGAGTTCCCTTTGGAGACGAGACGTGAAGGAACACTCCAGGCGGAGAGGGCTCCAGAAATTTAAAAAGCGGCAAGGAGAAGCCGAGCGGAGCGGAAACCGCAGAGACGGAAATGTGAAAGTAATGGAGAGGTGAGAGGAGAGAGGAGAGCTGAGAGCTAAAAAAGACCTGGGAAGTCTGTGCTGCATACGTATTGACTGGAGATAGTTTGGAGTTCAAAGGGACATTTAAAACCAGAAACAACAAGAAGAAGTGGGACGAAGAAAGTGAGAAAGTGGGTGGAAGTAGTAAAGGACTCTCATTAACAAACCGGAATAGAAATTGGACTGACACAATAAAACAGTAAGAGACTTGTAAACGGAGAGCGGATAAGAAGAGAGAAGGAAACATAGAGACTGTGAATAGATGGAAAATTGGTAAATACCCTGAGATTGGAATATACTTTTTGATAAGAATATACTGGACTATAACATGTAACATATGGAAAAATAGGGTCATTTTACAAAAAGTCTAGATAAAGCATAATAACTTTGTGATATTAGTATATGACAAATAACGGATGTTATATAGAAAGTAACTTTTTGGTATTAATGTGAGATTGCAAACAAACCCAAAGCAGGGAGATTGTGATAATATTAGAATTAATTAACTGATCCAACTTTTAACTCATATTTATGATACATTGTTAACTATATTTTTACACTATTAGAGTACATAAGCTTTTTCTTCAATTGAATTTGAAAACAGTATATGAGAGTCTGGGATAAAGTGTGGGAATCCTTAAAGATGACAAGCACTATTACCACACTTCTGAAAATTGGGAAAAAACCAGCTACCTCTACCCCAGGCCAATGTACTATCGAGACTATGATGACTGACAAGACAGGCACCCCCACAAGCTCTCAAGCTATGCAGTCCACATTAACGGGACTGCAAGAAATGATAATTAAATTACAAGAAACTATGGATAAACATCATGGGGGCGCTAGGGAGGATATGGAAGAAATGAAAGAGAATATTAAAAGGATTGATGAGAGAATGGGGTCAATGGAGGAAAAAATGGGAACTATACAGGAAGCTCTTACTAAAAATGACGAGAGATTGAAAAAGGTGGAAGGGAGAGCTGATGAAATAGACCAGAAAATGGAAAGACAGGAGAAGAGGCTGGTGACAATTAACAACGACCTTGAGCTGGCTATTATCCAGTTAGAGTTAGAATGCTCTTTTTTTATTTAAGATTTCAGAACGTAATTGAAGAGAAGGACAAGAATCTACCCTTAAAAATGGCAGAGATAATTGCCAGCCTTGGATACAAGACACAAAATGAAATCATTGGAGAAATGGATGAGGTTTTTAGACTGTATACGAGCTATGCCCATAGAAATAGGCTACCCCGAGAAGTCCACATCAGATTTATTAAGAAGAACATTAGGGATGAGATTTACACTCTGGCCAGAGAAAATACTCTAACAGTTCAGGGAAAGGAGATTATAATACTTCGACAACTTCCAAAAAGGGTGAGAGAAAAAAGGAGAGCTTATAACTTCCTGTCAGCACAATTAACAAGACAAAAAATTATATTTAAGTGGCTGCTGCCCGAGGGTCTGTTAATATCACTGTCTGATAAAAAATTTCGTATAGGCTCAGTAGAGGAGGCAAAAGAGTTTTATGAAAAATATTTTAAAGACGAGGCAGATCTGGACCTTAAAGATACGGGAGAGAGATCTAGTGTGGACGAGCAAAGTTCTGAGGATATAGTACTGGATAAGGAGAAAGGAGAAAGAGGGAAACTAAAGAGGCATGAAAGGGAGGGTGTCACCACAAGAGCACAATCTGAATATGGAAAAGGTGGTCAAAAAGGAAACGTTAAATGAAACCGAACAAGATGAGGAAATAAAACTTATCTCTATGAATATCAATGGACTCAATTCACCTACCAAACGAAAAAATATATTCCATAGACTAATAAAATTGAATAATGATATCACGTGCCTCCAGGAAACCCATATTAAAAGAGACCACCTTTCAATCCTCAAATATCCGAAACTGGGTATTCAATTTTCCACACTAGCAGAGGAAAAAAAAGGGGAGTGGTGGCATATATTAAAAAATGGCTTAACCCTAAATTGATTTATAGAGATGACGATGGTAGAATTTTATGTATAGAAATAAAGATTGGTAAGAAGGAAATATTATTGGTAATTATATATGCACCTAACACTAAACAGAAAAATTTTTACTTGAATCTATACACCAAACTTTTGGAATTGCAATGGGAGAATATTTGTTTGATAGGGGATTTTAATGCAGTATCGGATGGAAATCTAGACCATAAAGGTAGTAAAGGGAAAACAATAAGGAGAACACTCCCCGCCCCTTTTCAGAATATGAAACAGGAATTCAAATTGATAGATGGTTGGCGTCACTTGAACCCGGACAGCAGAAAGTATACCTTCTTCTCACACATACACCATACATGTTCAAGAATAGATATGGTGTGGTTAAACTTTGAACTTATTGACGATATCGGGGAAATAGATATACTCCCAAATACTTGGGGAGACCATAACCCGCTATCGATAAAATGGAAAGGCCATATTAAAAGGAGGAAGGTGAGATGGACTTTAGATACTAGAGCTGTGAATGAGAAAGAATATAAATCAATGATGGAAAAAGAACTAGAAGTCTTTTTCACACTTAATACTCAAGACCAGACTACGGTACAGAACCTATGGGATACAACTAAAGCTTACATTAGAGGGCTGACCATAGCATATATAGCTAATCATAATAAAGTAAAAAGAGAACATCGAAGTCAGTTATATACAAAAATAGCTGATCTGGAAAATAAACAGCAAGAGGATCCTAAAGACAATAGTATAAAAGAAGAAATAATCCTTACTAAACACAAGATCAACCTGATCGAGCAGGAATCACTGGCCAGGAAAATTAAACTGTCAAAGCAAAATTTTTTTGAATCGGCAAATAAACCTGGCCGATGGCTAGCATATAAGTTAAGAAAAGAGAGAGCTGAAAGGAGGATTGAACAGCTAAAAGACGAAACGGGGACGGTGTTTGCTAAGCAGGAGGAGAAGAAAGATATTGTTCACAAGTTTTACTCAAACTTGTATAAGAAAGAGGAGATCATCCCGGAGGATATTGAAGATTATTTAGGAAAAATAGATCTACCCGTCATATCGGAAGAGGATAGGATGTTACTTAATAGAGAAATAACTATTGAAGAAATTAGAAAGGCCATTAATAAACAAAAACATAACAAAACACCTGGACCAGATGGGATTCCTTCTGAGTTCTATAAACAATTTTGTCACAAAATAGAACCATTACTATTAGATGTATATAAAGAGGCAATGGCCATGGCCAAAATACCAAACTCATGGAAGGAGGCTTACATTTCTTTAATCCCGAAAGAAGATACGGATAAATCTAAGATTCAAAATTATAGACCAATATCCCTCCTAAATTCCGATTATAAGATACTCGCTTCCATTGTGGCAGAAAGATTGAAAAACATCTTAAATAAAGTAATACACCCAGATCAGAACGGGTTTCTACCTAATAGACAGATTAAAAACAATATTAGAATTATCCTGGACACTCTGGAATATTATGATATCCACATTGAGAAACAATTGGCGTTGGTATTCATTGATCTGCAAAAAGCCTTTGATAGCCTAGATTGGCAATTTTTAATAAAACAGCTAGTAAAAATGAAATTTGGAGAAAAATTCGTGAATTTAGTATCAGCAATATATAAGGATCAACACGCAAAAATTTTAATAAACAACGATTTGACTGAAAAAATAGTTATAGGGAAAGGAGTCCGACAGGGCTGCCCGTTAGCCCCATTGTTATTTATAACAACATTAGAAGTACTTCTGAGTCTGGTAAGAAACAGTAGTGAAATAAAAGGGCTTAAAATCAAGAAGGAAGAGTATAAGGTCCAAGCATTTGTGGACGATATGACGTATATTTTGGAAGACCCATTAAAATCTGGAATGCCCTGTTGGAAGAACTAGAAAAATACGGAAAGGTGACAGGATTAAAATTAAATAAGGATAAAACTAAAATAATAACTAAAAACCTTACTGAAGAACAAAATAAAGCTTTAGAAATAAGATTGGGAATCAAGACGGTTAAAAAAATTAAATATTTAGGATTGTGGTTAACAGCGAAGTGTAGTTCTATAAAAGAGGACAACTATACAAAACTAACACAAAAAATTAGTAAGGATTTAGAAAGTTGGTCCAAACTACAGCTATCCTTTCTAGGGAAGATAGCGGCCATCAAAATGATGGTCCTCCCAAAAGTGTTATTCCTCTTTCAAATAGCACCAATTAGATTAAGGAGAAACTACTTCTTGGAAATGAACAATATAATTAAGAGATTCATTTGGGCCAAAAAGAAAGCTAGGATTAAAACTACTTCATTGTACGACAAGAGGCAAGAGGGGTGGCTTTGGACTCCAGGATTGGGAGAGCTACTATACAGCAGCGGCACTCAGCTGAATAAAGGAGTGGGTAACATTAAGAAACAATAGGACCCTAACATTAGAAGGTTTTGACTTACAGGCTGGGTGGCACGCATTCCTATGGGATGGAAAGCAGAAGGCACATGCCTACTTCCAGAGGCACTACATAAGAGGGTCCCTAATTGAAGTCTGGCTTAAAATAAAGAAAGCACACTATCCTAAAATTCCTAAATGGCTTTCCACCACAGAAGCGATTATCTACCCTAATCTACTAAACAATAAAAAAATCTTTACTTACAAACAAATTTTAGATGACCACGATAATATTAGATCAAGGCAAGAACTTAGAACACTTGGAATTGAACTAGATTGGTGGCACTACCTACAGATTAGTACAAGGTACACCAGGGACGCGATACAACCCGGCTTTCAAAATGAACATGCTTTAGATAAAATTTTACTAGGACCAGATGGGAAAATAATTTCTCGGCTCTATGACTTTATGTTAGAATATAATCTTTTTGAAGAAGTGGTGAAAGGCAACATGATAGCTTGGGCACAAAACTTTAGCTATTCAATAACACTCTCAGAATGGGATAAAGTTTGGGAACTAAACTACAAACTTACACTAGCGGCCACATACAAAGAAAATATATACAAAATGTTTTATCCCTAGCACCTCCCCCCGGCCCGACTGGCAAAAATGTTCCCAACAACCTCCTCAAAATGTAGGAAATGTAAAAAAGAGAGAGGAACTTACTACCACCAATGGTGGATGTGCCCTAAAGCCAGAACCTTCTGGAACAAAATTAGAGCTTGGCTGGAAGAAATAATACAGAGAGAAATCCCACTAAAACCTGATTTTTTTTTATTAGGGATACTCCGTACAAAATACTCAAAAGACGAAAGATATTTAATACTACATATAGTTACAGCAGCCAGATTAACATATACCCAAAATTGGAAACTAGAACATACCCTCACTGCCTCGATGGTCATCAGAAAAATACTGGAGTGCGCAGAAATGTGCAAATTAACAATGCAGATACATGGGAAGGACAATACAGATTTCTACCAAATATGGAACAAGCTATATAATTGGATCAGCCAAAACCCAAAATTAAAAATTTGGCAGATGAATTGAGATATGTTTAAAACCACTCTCTTCTGTAAGATGTAACTAAATGAATTAACCTACGGATGACTACCACCGACACCTATGTTATGGAACATACTTAAAATGTATATACAGATTTTGATACAAAACAAATACTTCAAGAACGCTGTAAAAAAGTACTCGATTTCTTTGTAATGTTGCGTGTATATATGTGTATTCGTTCGTGCTATGTGTTATGTCCATGTGTTGTTGTGTGTTGTTCGTGTTCTTTTTTATTGTAAAATTTCAATAAAGATTATTTTTTTAAAAAAAAATATGCTGATGAGGATGACAATTTGACTGGACACATTCCTAGACAATAAATCAGTCATTTTAACTATGGCAGTTAAAGACCCAGAGGCCAAGCACAAAGGACAAATGGAAGAAGGCCAATATTTTCATATTTTTCTTTTGTTCATTATTATCTCAAATTTTCCCTATTACAAAACACTGCCACTGTGGATCAGAGCTTGCTTGCTTGATTTATTAGATCAGGGGCATCAAACTCAAGGCCCGGGGGTTGGATCCAGCCCACGGGATGTTTAGATCTGGGCCTCCCAAGCTCCATTTTTGCTAACAGAGGGTTGCAGGAAGCCGTCGCAACCAGTCGTTGCCAGTCTCTGTTGTTGGCAGAGCACTCAGGCCACCACAGGTACCTCTGATATGAGTGATGAGGAGCTGGCCATGCCCACCCTGGCCCCCTGAGGTCAAACACAACCCTGATGCGGCCCTCAATGAAATCAGGTTTGACACCCCTGTATTATTGTTTTTATTCTGCCTTTATTACTTTTATAAGTAACTCAAAGCACCAAACAAACATACCACTCCTTCCTCCTATTTTTTCAACAACAACCCTGTGAAATGGGTTGGGCTGAGAGAGAGTGACTGGCTCAAAGTCACCCAGTTGGCTTTCATGCCGAAGGTGAGACTCACAGTCTCCTGGTCTCTAGGCCAGCACCTTATGTATCAATGACTATTTTATTGAGATTTTCAAAGATTCCTTCTGAATGATTAGGCATGCTGCAGTAAAAACTTTACTGTGATGAGGGAAAACAAAGTTTGGGCAGGACTGATCAAAATCAATTCTGATTGTTTACAGCTGGGGTGTCAAACTCGCATCGCATCATTTTTCCCCTTCGCTAAACCGGGCGTGACCGTGGCCAGCGTGTGATGCATCCAGCCCGCGGCCCGCAAGTTTGACATCACTGGTTTACAGTAATGAAATACTGATCCAGCTGGCATTGCTTATCTCTTTAACTGCACTAAGAGGGTGACTACTTTTTCACAATGGTATATCACGTTGTTAATCTTCGGTATGAAACAAATGCAATGAGGACTGCACATTTGGTGTCCCCCCCCCCCACTTAGACTCCTTTTACATATATCATTAGGACTAACATAAAAAGGCAAAGATATGCAAAAAGATCAGAATTTTTTTCGGAAATACTAGGATTGAAATTCTATAATTAAATGCACTGCACTCTGTACTGCTAATTGATTCTTGTATATTCAGGCAAGAATATACTAACAAGTGATCTACCCTTGAAGAGATAAGATGAAAAGAATGAAGTATTTTTCAACCTTTCTTTTCTCATCAGCTCAAAAGCAGCACCCTGTACTACTCTTCTCTTAAATAGGGCAACAAGGAAATGCCACTGATTTACAAAAGCCCTCTCCTCCCAAACAATTGTGTACTAGAAGCAAATACATGATGAAGGAAAAATAGAATATTTAGGAAAAGAGTCCTCATGATTTTCAGCATCTTCAGTAGGTATCATTCCACTCAGCTCTGCCTCTGGTTCCAGAAAACTATTACTGGACAAAATGTGTGAAATCAGTCAATAATCTGACATTTTCAGAGTTAATATATCCTTAGACTAAGTATTCTGAATGCAGAAGAAAAGTTAGTAAAAATACTTAAAGAAGGATCTCCTTTGTATTGTACAGTACAGACTTCCTGATGTACTTGAAATATTTCTGTCTACAACTCACATGAGCAATTCTTAGTTTGGAAAATGTAAGCATGGAAAGGTACTGGCTGAGGAAGTATATCTCATATCCATGTAGCAAGACAAAGGTTGATCATTTCAGCTGATGCTCATGATCCTATAGTATCGGTATATTCAAAATGTTTGTCTCTTTATCATCAAAACTCTAATACAACCATTGTTTTAGCAGCCATTCCACACTAATCTTCCACACATGTACCGTATATATATATATATATGTATATAATGTGAATGCCAAGATACTTAGGTTTTTTTTAAATTTAATACACCGCTGTTCTTTTTCTGCACATAAACAGTACCCCAATTTCCTATCCAATAGTGTCTACTATACCATAATTAGGACAAAAGGGGAATACACTGGGAAATCGATAAAATTTTCCCAGTTTTATCAACAATATTCTTAAATTTTTACTTTATTTTAAAAAATGACCTGACTTCCTGAACCAATAAGATTCCAAATTACTTTTCACTTACACAGTGACAAAACAGAATTATTTACAACTTGGAAGCACCAAGATTTATCTTATTAAATTTGCTTTTTTCAATGAACAATATTATTGTTGCAATAATTCGTACTTAGTCTGTTTGCTGAAAATTAGGTCGGTTTTTGATACCATTGACCAGTGTATCCTTCTGAACTGGTTGCAGGGGCTGGAAAAGGGAGGCACCGTACTGAGTGGTTTGCCTTACTCCTCAGTAGTCAGTCTCAGTTGGTGTTTTGATCGGGGAGGGCGGATCGTGCCCTTGGCCCATCACTTGAGGAGTGCCTGATGGCTCGATGCTCTTCCCCCTTCTGTTTAACAACTACATGAAACTATTGGGCTTTGGCATCATCAGTATGTTGATACCCAGCTGTACATCTTACCCATGGGTTGCACAGATGAAGCTGTCAATGTACTGACCCAGTCTCTGCAGGCTGTGCAGATCTAGATGGGGAAGAATAGACTAGCTCAATTCTGACAAGACTGTAGCTATGACTGTTTGATCTCCCTGAAGTGGGGATATTGTTATCATTGGTCTTGGATGGGTTGTACTTTCCAATTCAAAATAGCAATTTGGGGATCTTCCTGAACAAGCAGCTCCTGCTTGAAAATATACTAACTGTGCCTTATTCTCAACTGAGAAGCCCTTCAGATAGTTGTTCATGCCCTCATCTCCTTCACGATTGGACTATCACAATGCACAATATATGACGCTGCCCTTGAAGATCACCTGGAAGCTACAGCTGCTGCAAATTACAGTGGTGTGAACAGTATAACAGGCACTTCATGGTACGTATTGCATAAGTGCACTAGATGAGCTGCATGGATTGCCAGTAGGCTTCCAGGTGCAATTCAAGGTGAAAGTCATCCTATATAAAGCCCTTCAAGTGAACGCCAGGTCCCCTTTATCAAATGTTGCCATCTATTGGAATTGAGGAAGTATGTCTCCTATCAGTATCCCTGCCTTCTGGAACAACGTTCCCCACCCCCCAAAATATGAATAGTATCTACTTCCCTGAGGTTTTGGAAAACTCTTGTAACTCAGCTGTGATCCCAGGACTGGGTTAATATGTTTATTGAGGTATTTGTGGTCCCCAGTGATAATCTGTATGATTTATTATTTTGGTTGTTTTACTCTGCCTGTTTATGTATACTTAACCATTTGTACTGTTTCTGGATTTTGTAAGCCACCCAAAGTCTAACGGAATGAGTGGCTGTAACAAATGTATTTAAACAAATAACAAATGTATTTAAATTAAATAAAGTGCTTATATGATGAACATTACTGAAAACTATGTCATTTAAATCACTCTGTCCAGACTGCAGTAAGAAATTAATTTCTATATTTTCTATGCTTCCTAATTGTCACTTTTTTTCCTCCAAGGCAAAATTTGATTTGTTTCAGGCTTTCTTGTTACTCCTCTCTTTAACATCATTATCTAACACTGGTTTGGAGTTTAAACATATCTATTTTTAAAAAAAAAACTACCATGGATTGCTTATTACAATCTCATCACTGATATATTTTCCAAATCTTGGGAGAAGAGAAATCTCAATGGGTTAAAAGAATCAAAGTTTTACATTTTAAGCCCACAAAGTATGAATCAGTCAAAATAAGACTGATACAATAAGAACAAAACATTTTCCAAATACCTAAGTAGTATGAAACACTATCAATGAAGATATATGATTTACTGCTGTCACTACAGCACTAGAAACATTACTGATACACCTTTCTTTTATTTATGCCAATACTCTTCAGTCTGCTACTATTTTAGGGATAAACGTTTCTAGTTGCTCCTTTAATCTTGACTGTCAAGTTTTTTGAATGAAATGGGGACATAAATGTTTTAAGCACATAAACTGTAACATTAAATGGAATAGCACCATCTAGTTGTCCTAGTGAAATTCGACTAACTTGGGAAAGAAAGGTAGGATCATTGTACTGATCAGGCTACAGTTCTTACCTGCATTATAAAGTCTTTAAAACTATAGTCTTGAAATGTGGTCTTCTATTTCAAGATTATAGTTTTTAAAACTTTACAGATGGGGATTTAACATCACTATTTAATCATGCTTGTGGTAAAATCTATGGATCTAAACAATATAAGCATATTAAACATGCCACTTTTCAGTAGAAGTATTTGCAAATACAATCTATAACAAAATATAATATATGCAATATATGCTACATATATATGCAACACATACATATCAGTACGAAGCAGAATTTTCCTTTTTTTTTAAATGTGAACATGCAATAATTTCTTTAAAGTTTTGATTAGCTAGCCACCACAACTATAACTGAAAAAATAGAAACTTTACATATTGTTGATTATTAGAGCCCAGAGAAAAATACTGGTCAACCAATATTATATCTGAAGTTACCAAATAATGAAAGGAAAGGAGTATTCTGAACTCTGAGACATGTCATTACTTATTTTGATGCTAAAATCATTAACTAGTATAGAATCCATAATTTCCAATCAGGAAGATTCAGAATTGACAAATATGGGAAATATTAATATCTACTAATAGGAGACCTTACAAATAATTATCTCTGAAGGATTGGGTGAGTGATCTCCAAAGTAGCTAGTTCATAAAATGAAGTATAAAATAAAAAATATGTATTATACTTGTGTAAGAAAAGAACTGAATTCTATGGTGTTCCAGGTATATTGCCATACACTACCGTATGGCAGACCTATAAAGCCTAACAAATCAGCTATAATTAAACAATATACCAGTAATCTGTCTCTTACATTTATTATTAGATTTATATCCTACCTGTACCTGCACAACTCAAGGCAGTATACATACCGTATTTTTCGGAGTATAAGACGCACCTTTTTATCCCCCAAAAGAAGGTGAAAACTTGGGTGCGCCTTATACACCGAATGTAGCCCCACCCACCCAATCACCCCCACCCTTTGGCCTCTGTCTTTCAGCAATTTACCTGCTTGCAGCAAACAGGGAAGAGCCTGTTAAGCCAAGCAAGTCATTAGCAGCTTCCCGATCCCCAGCTGATTTGCCACATGCTAAAATGAAACTGAAACTAGCTGCAAAGAGGCAAATAGCTGGGAGAGACACGCAGATTTTTATTTTCTGCTGAACTGGATGCAAGGGAGTAAGTGAATAACTATAAATGTTTGTAGAATGTTCAAATTATTAGACTTATTTTTTAAAGACTGCTTTATTATTGTTCTACAGCCAGGGGTCTCCAACCTTGGCAACTTTAAGACTTGTGGACTTCAACTCCCAGAATTCCACAGCCAGCTTTGTTAGTTTTGCTGGCTGTGGAATTCTGGGAGTTGAAGTCCACAAGTCTTAAAGTTGTCAAGGTTGGAGACCCCTGTAAATCTAGACAACTTAACAAAATAAAGATGCTTTTTAAAATAAATGCTTGCTCTAAAGAGGCCCAGTGCTATTGTATCTTCTTTTAAATAATAGAGAATAATGTATATTTAATAAATTTTAATTAATTTTAACAGCCCTGTACAAGTATAGTCTGAAATGTAACAGTGTCCTGTTTAGTATTAAAGTTAAATCCTGACTTACCTTGGAGTAGATCTATTTAAATAATTGGGAGGAGTTAGTGTGACTACATTTAAGAAAACTTTCTGACATAATGTACATTTCTCCAATTCTTTGCTATTTCTATGGGTCAAGGACACATGCAGAGAAATACACAGCAAACAGTGTATATCATCTGTGCTGTTTGCTGTTTGGCAAATTGCTTGGAGGCAGAGGCCTTTTTTCCTTGTTCTCCTCCCCCAAAACTAAGGTGCGAAAAATACGGTAATGCTCCAGCTGTGGTTTGTTTAACTATAATTTTTAAACAAGCCACAACTGACCAGCTACTACTACAATATATTAGTTATTTGTGCATAAACTTTCAAAACCAAAGAACTTAGCCTAAGATTATATTACCATATTCCATATTCCTCAAGCTATTCTTATCACTTACTACCTTTAAATCTTAAGTCTCAGAAAATTGAACTTACATAGAACAACTTGAATTTTTTTCTTCCTTCTTACACTTGTACTTAATTGTGAGGCACTGCTGCCAGGTAAAAAATACAAAAGCTCACTTTTGTTAAGAAGCAAGTGATATCACCAACATAAAATGGTGTTCTGTGGCTCATACCTTGAATTAAGCATTTGTTTAGGGGATAAAATTTTGTTCAGAAAATAAGAATGACCCAAACCAACCCAGTGGACTATATATGTATCCAGAGCTGCAATACACTGGAGCAATAAAAGCAATAAAAGCAAGATCAAACTTGATAGGAATTCCACGTAGATGTATAGTAGGTGCATCAGAAGTAATTAGGAAAACAAACAGAGACATTGTAAATCTCTTCCCAAAGCCTTATTAATAAGGAAGCTAAAGAAGTGACAGAAATAGGCTGTCAGACTCTCCTAAGTATCTCATTCGGAATCCATCCAGTATGTACACTATTCTGGGGGAATGATAAAGGACAAAGAAGATCGGCCAAGCCCCACATTTCAGCGTCCTTGGTGAAGAGTCAGAATAAAGATTACGACCTGCTTCCCCACCACCAGAAGGTGAGCAAGACTGATAGGACTAATCAAGCTCTCGCTCTGCCAGCATTATTATTGTGTCTCACGGACAAGAATGCAAAGCGAGCCCGATCAGCCCAGGCTCCCTTTAAGTCTGGGGAAAGAGTCGAATCACAAAGGGAGCCTGAGAAACCCCGCTGCCCGCCCGCCCATTTAAGGGCCGGATTCCCCCATGCCGGCCCGGTCGAGGTGGGCAGAGGGAGCCAGGCCGGGCCCAGCAGGCAGATGGCGGAGGCGGTGCGTGTGTCGGTGCGTCTGCCTACATGGTCCCACCGCCGGGCGCAGAGCCAGCAAGCCTCCAGCGGGCTGAGAAAGTAAAACCCGGCCACTCCCCCATCAGACGGAAAGGGACTGTCCCAGGCCGGCACAGACCTCCACGTCGCGGCCCTTATTCTTGAAACTCTTGAAGCGGTGGTTCTCCAGGCCGGCGGCGGCGTTGTCAGCCATGACGACGGCGGCGGCGGCGGCAGCGGCTCTGGGCTGAAGGAGCGAGGACAGCGCGCGCGCGAAACGGGAGGGGGGCGGAACGGACAGGCAGACGCTCAGTGACGAAACAAACGGGAAACGACGGAGGGCGACGCATGCGCCCAGCCGGCTGGACTGTTGCAGGAGCAGAGAAATTCCGAAGCTCCAGTGGCCGGGAGATTGAGCCTACCTTGGTAGGGTTGGTTCCACTCGCTTTTCTGAGCGGAAATGACAGCTGCCCACGTGCGGCGCAGGAATCGAGGGTTGGGGCCGGGCTCAGTAAGCGAGAAAGTAGAGGCTGAAGGGAAAGTAGTTGCTCAGTTTTCCTCCTAATCCGACTGAAGTTCGCTAAGTGGTCTCAAGTTCACTGAGGATCCCCGGGAAGAGCTTAGCTAGCAGCCACCGTAAAGGGACGGGCGGCGGGGCTGTTTGGGTCAGCAGAAGGGATGCGTTTGCCCGGAGTGCGAAGTAGTTATGTGACGTTGGTGAATTTAGTCATTATGTTTTATAAGTCGAGGGCGATCACTTGTCGGCAAGGTAGGAACCCGACTGATTTTGTCTTATTGAAGAAACCGTGGCTAAACAAACATATTTGATGTTTCTTGTTCAACACGCCATATAAAGCAACAATTAAACGTGCACTGCAAGTAATGCTATGCTCACCCACAAACTTTGTAAGACTTGATTTTTTCATGAATATTCAGTAGAGTTGAAAATTGAATTAGTTTTTGGAATACCTGGCAACATTTGGAAGCCTATTAAAGAATCCCATGGGTCAACAGCCGTCTGATCATTTCAGAATCTATCACAAGGTGTTTGCCCTGGATACATTCATTCTTCATGCTCTGGCATGAGGTTGCCCCATAAGACAGCCATCCCTGAGATATGTGGATTTATTATGAGATATGATTGGATTTATTATGGATTTATGTTTGCAATAAAATGGGAAAGTGCAGAAATTTGTTCTGACCCAAATACCATGGTAGGACTTTTTTTTTTTTACTGAAACTTAGATTTGCATACTTTGTACAAATGGAGGATTAAGACAATCCATCCTTGGAAACTGGTAGATCCTAAGGGATTTCTGAAACTTTCAAAAAGTTTCCCAATTGTTGGTCCTAGCTGGTACAGTATATGGAACGCAGAAATTCCAATGGATAGTTAATATAACCACACTTAAGTATTTTCTTCTAACAAAGGCAGCAGTTGGCTTTATGAGTTAGTAGAGAATAAACAGATAAAAGAGACAGATGGGATGCAAGTTGAAAAAAGCAAATCTCCAAGTTTGATCAGAAGCAAGAATGTTGATTTAATGGCAGTGATATTAGCATCCTCAAAGTGTGATTTTTCTTTCTTCTTTGCATGATTTAATATCGCTTTCAAAGTCCTGCCAAGAGATATTTGTCACTGAATAAAATTACTATGTTAAAATGCTGCAGTTCAAACAGTTTAAAATATATTTTAATTTATATAACTGCCCATCTCATCATAGTGACTATGGGTGGCTAACGAGTTAAACACAGAAAAATAATCAGCTGCCAAGATAAAAGAGCAATCAACCTAATCACTTTGTAGGCTCTATTTCCAAACCCCCAATCCAGAATCACAGCCAAATCTTCAAGGTCTTGCAAAAGACCCTTACAAATCAGCAATCAGGGCTAATCTAATCTCTGTCCCCCAAAAGACAGGCAGAATAACCAAAACCTCTCTCTTCCTGGGCCCTTTAAGATGACATTCTTGATGGGACCAGTTCATTCTGCCAAATTAGATGGGATGTGTAGATACCTGGGGAGAGGTGGTCCCTCAAAGCACCATCTGGTATTTTTTCAGATTTTCAAGTACTGTACACAAAAATAAGGCCCCCTCATCTGTGTAGCCAACATCCAGACAACTATGGGATGGTAGTAAGAGATATAGAAAACTATACCAAAGATGTGAATAAGGTTCTTTGAAGGAAAATGTAGACATTTTTAATGATTATGATTGTTTGCTGTTCTTTTCGGTTGATAATACTTATCAAAGATTGGCTCTGTCCAGGAACTTTTTTTAAAAAAGCATTCAGTTATCTTGAAGGCCATGCTCTCATAATCAATCTCTGAGAGACTCTTTCTGGACTGTGAAAATCATAATACCTATCGGTCAATTGCAGCTACTCTATTTGCAGGAAGATATTTGAGCACTAGCAGTGATATACAGTAATTCTAAAATCTTTTGGATTACATTGATTTTCTAGAGAATAATGATGTTTTCTGGCTAATATTTACATTGATTTTATTTATATTTATTTTATTTATTTATTTTATTTTATTTAAATGGATTTATATGCCGCCCAACTCCCAGGGGACTCTGGGCGGCTCACAACATGTCAATCCATTTTCCAATATAAAAAGACACAACAATTTAAAAGCTACAAAAATTAAAAAGAGCATCTAACATTCATAACCAAGGGGGGAGACCCATATCTGGTCTAGTTGGTCTCACTTTCACCCCGCCTGCCGGAAGAGCCAAGTTTTTATTGCTTTACGGAAGGCCAGCAAGGTGGGGATGGTCCTGATCTCTGGAGGAAGCTGGTTCCAAAGGGAGGGAGCTCCCACAGAGAAGGCTCTCCCCCTCGGCCCCGCCAACCGGCATTGCTTGGTCGATGGTACCTGGAGGAGACCAACTCTGTGGGCCCTAACCGGTCGTAGGGAGGTATGCGGCAGGATGCGGTCCCGAAGGTAACCTGGCCCTGAGCCATGTAGGGCTTTAAAGGTTAAAACCAACACCTTAAATTGGATCCGGAGACTAATGGGCAGCCAATGCAGCTGGCGGAGGATAAGTGTTACGTGGGTGTATCTAGGTACACCCACCACAGCTCGCGCAGCTGCATTTTGCACCAATTGCAGTCGCCGGACACTCTTCAAGGGTAGCCCCATGTAGAGCGTGTTGCAGTAATCCAGCCGGGAGGTGATAAGGGCGTGAGTGACTGTGAGAAGTGCCTCCTTCTCCAAGTAGGGTCGCAATTGGTGCACCAGACGTACCTGTGCAAAGGTCCCCCTAGCCACAGCTGAAAGATGTTGCTCCAATTTTAGCTGTGGATCTAGGACACCCAAATTGCGGACCCGTTCTGACGGGGCTAATTTCCCCCCCCCCCAAGAACCAAGGAGGGACAGTTGATCAAATCCTTAGGAGGTAGTATCCACAACCACTCAGTCTTGTCAGGGTTAAGTTTTAGCCGGTTCATCCCCATCCAGACCCTAACATCATCCAGGCAGCGGCCCATTACGTCCACAGCTTCCCTGAATTGAGACGGGGTGGAGATGTACAGCTGGGTATCATCAGCATACTGCTGATACCTCACCCCGTGTCGTCGGATGATCTCACCCAGTGGTATATCCCGCCTTTATTATTTTTATAAGTAACTCAATGTGGCATATGTACCTAATACTCCTTCTCCTCCTGTTTTTCTCACAACCCTGTGACGTGAATTGGGTTAAGAGTGAGTGACTGGCTTTCATGCCTAAAGTGGGACTAAAACTCACAAGCCAGCACTTACCATATTTTTCGGAGTATAAGACACACTGGAGTATAAGACGCACCTTAGTTTTGGGGGAGGAAAACAAGGAAAAAAGCCCTCTGCCTCCAAGCAATTTGCCAAACAGCAAACAGCACAGATGATATACACTGTTCGCTGTGTATTTTTGTGCATGTGTGCCTGACCCATAGAAATAGCAAAGAATTGGAGAAATGTACATTATGCCAGAAAGTTTTCTTAAATGTAGTCACACTAGCTCCTCCAAATTATTTAAATAGATCTACTCCAAGGTAAGTCAGGATTTAACTCAAATACTGAACAGGACACTGTTACATTTCAGACTATACTTGTACAGAGCTGTTAAAATTAATTAAAATTTCTGGAAGTATACATTATTCTCTATTATTTAAAAGAAGATACAATAGCACTGGGCCTCTTCAGAGCAAGTATTTATTTTAAAAAGCTTCTTTATTTTGTTAAGTTGTCTAGATTTACAGGGGTCTCCAACCTTGACAACTTTAAGACTTGTGGACTTCAACTCCCAGAATTCCACAGCCAGCAAAGCTAACAAAGCTGGCTATGGAATTCTGGGAGTTGAAGTCCACAAGTCTTAAAATTGCCAAGGTTGGAGACCCCTGGCTGTAGAACAATAATAAAGCAGTTTTTAAAAAATAAGTCTAATAATTTGAACATTCTACAGACATTTATAGTTATTCACTTACCCGCTTGCATCCAGTTCAGCAGAAAATAAAAATCTGCGTGTCTCTCCCAGCTATTTGCCTTTGCAAGCTAGTTTCACTTTCATTTTAGCACGTGGCAAATCAGCTGTAGGTCGGGAAGCTGCTACTGACTTGCACTGTTCCCTCTAAGCTGCGCTGGTGCGCGGGCGCGCAGGCAACAACAAACTTCAGCGCAGCACTTTTCAAGTGCAGCGCACCACCCTGCGAGCACGCCCGTCACCCAGCCTGCTTATGATCGCTCTATCTATTGAATGAATGTCAGCCTCTGAATGCTGTCTGACTTTAAATCGAATGGGGTCTTAGTTCTGCGGTGGGCGGTCTCCTAATGTGTATGTGTGTGTGTGTAGGGGGGGAGTATGAGAGAAAGAGGGAAGGAGGGAGGAGGGTCTGTGTATGCGCGCGTGCGTGCTCGGGTGGTGGGGGGAGATTTTAAAAACTTCCGGCATGAAGCTTTTAATCCAGCACGGAGCCGTCCCCTGTGCCTCCTTTGCCCCCCGGGCGCCCTGCGAACGGGCTGCCTCCCTCCCTCCCCTCAGCTAGCCTTCGCACCCCCGCTCCCCGCCCAAATGTTGCGGCTACTTCTCGTAAATCTCCAACCTTCACACCTCCAAACAGTAGTTAAGTGTCTGGAGCGCCTGCATCTCCCTCTCTGGGACTAGTCAAAAATAGAAGGGGAGGGGGAGGAGGAGGAGAAGAGGAGGAAGAAGAAGGCGAGGAAGAAGACGTTACCAACAGGCAACAGACTGCAAATTATGCAGACAGAAATTCTTGCCTATTGCCAGGTCACGACTCACGGTGCTTTCTTTCTCCTGGAGTCCGGGTGACCACCCCCCTCCTTCCCCTTCCCATTCAACCCGGTCTGGCCCCACCCCCGCCTTCCTTACTCAGTGTCTCTCTCCTCAAACCCCCCCCTCAAACACCCAGCCTTGCAACTGCAAATAACTCAGTGATAAAAGATTTTTTTCCACCAACTGCAGGAGATAGTGCTAATCTTTTAATAAAATATCCCATTACAATAGGATCTGTCTGATCTAGATCTAGAAATATAGCTGTGCTAATATTAGAAGACACTAATCATGCTGAATGTAGCTGTTGGAAATCGTTCAGCATTTCTGGAGGACCATTGTTTCCCATCCCTGATACAGAATTTTAACAAATGAACTTCTGTCTGCTGGAATGCAACTTTTAAAATAGTAATGTCAATAATCTTGCAAAGTAGAGTTATCATTTAGGAATGGAATTGGAATGGAATAATAAATAGGAGCTGCTTCATGGCTTTACTTGATTCTTTTGTTCATTTTTTAATTTCGCTATGGCAGTCTGTCACAAACAATATTAAAACTTGAAAGCCTGTTTAACATTTCATTCATTAACTTAGGCAAGGCAAATTTGTAAATTCCAGCAGGTGAAATTGGAGTTTGTGCTCTGAAAAAGGCCCTAAATCTGCCTTTTTCCACATTCCTTATACCCTTATACCAGTGTTGGTCAGCTTTTGATCCAGTTCTACAAGGACCCTTTACCTTCTTATGTTCATATGGACAAACGGAAAAACAATAAAGAGCCATCATGGCCCACAGAAAATAAGACCTCTTTGCACATTCCAGTTTTTAGCCTGGTGCTTTAAACCTCTACACCAAACTGATTTTATTGTTATAGGGGAAGGGAAGGGAAGGAAGAAAGGAAGGAAGGGAGGAAAGGGGAAGGGAAGAAGCAAGAAGGGAGGAGGGAGGGAGGAGTAAAGGGAAAGGGGAGGAAGAAGGGAGGAGGGAGGGAGGGAGGAGGAAAGGGAAAGGAAAGGGAAGGCAGCAAGAAGGGAGGAGGAAAGGGAAAGGGAAGGAAAGGGAAGGGAGGAGGGAGGGAGGGAAGAGGAAAGGGAAAGGGAAGTGAAGGCAGCAAGAAGGGAGGAGGAAAGGGAAGGGAGGAGGGAGGGAGGGAAGAGGAAAGGGAAAGGGAAGTGAAGGCAGCAAGAAGGGAGGAGGAAAGGGAAGGAAGGGAGGAGGGAGGGAGGAGGAAAGGGAAGAGGAGGGAGGGAGGAGGAAAAGGGAAGGAAAGGAAGGAAGGCGAAAGGAAGGAAGGGAAGGAAGAAAGGGAGGGAGGGAGGAAAGGGAAAGGAAAGGAAAGAAGCTTTTTCTCTAACATATTGAACATCACAATAGTGCGGGGTCCTTGGTGCTCTCTGAACTTGGTTGTTTTCTTACAGACTTTTCCAAACTAGGTAATATCATCAGTGCTAGTGGGAGTGATGATATCATATTATCTAGTTTGGGTAATGAAACGTCTGCAAGAAAACAACCGAGCTCAGAGAGCACCAAGGACCCCTCATTTCAACTCTGAGCTACAAATATTCTCCTTTATTGTTACAGTAATATATTCTAAGAAAACCAGAAAGATGAAGTTCTGGATGTCTGTTTTAGACCAGAGTGAAAGTTTGCATAACTGAATATTCCTTCACGTATAATATTCCCTTAAGACAGAAAACACTGATTTCGTTGTCCTCTTGGGTGACATCTGTGAAAAAAATTCAGGTGCTCAGGCATGAAAAATGTGCGCTCAGACCCTATGCTTTTCTGCTCACACTGAAAAAAAATTAGAGGGAACATTGCTGACTTGCTTGGCTTTACAGGCTCTTCCCTCTTTGCTGCAAACAGGTAAATTGCTGGAAGACAGAGGCCAAAGGGTGGGGATGGGTGGGTGGGTGGGGCTACATTCGGTATATAAGAGGCACCCAAGTTTTCACCCTCTTTTTGGGGGTAAAAAGGTGCATCTTATACTCCGAAAAATACAGTAATCACTAGACCAGACTGACTCTCCAAACAAACCAGTAGAGTTAACTGATAAATCACTGTACAGGTAGTCCTCCCTTAACAATTAGCCATTTAATGATTGTTCAAAATTATAAGAGATTCCCTCCCCCCAAGCTTCTTTATAACCCAGTTCTGGGATACCAAAGATGGCTCTTCCTCATGGTCATATGATTGCATTTTGAATGCTTGGCAACCAGCTCATCTTTATGGCTGGCTGCAGTGTTCTGCAGTCCTATGACCACAATGTACTTTTTTGAGTGTTTTCAGCCTTTTCAGCCAGTTTCTGGCAAAAAATGCTTATAGGAATGGATTCGCTTAAGGACCATGGTATTCATTTAATGATTGCTCTGGAAAAAGTCATAATATTGGGCCAGTCACATGGATGCCTTCCAATTTCCACTACTTACAATGAAATTTCAGGGCTCCATTATGGTCACAAGTTGAGGACTATTTATATTATACTGGAATGGCTTTTTAGAGCTAACATGATGTGATATACATCCCAGAATCCATTCTTTCAGAATGAGAAATGTCTGCTTCTAATTTGTCTCAATTCTTTAGTCGAGATATAGAACGCAACAAATACAGGTATGATGTAGCTTTACTCCAAATCTAGAGATGATTAAGAGCTTATACTTTGGTTTTATGAATACAAATCTTACAACTGAATCTCCTTATTTTTTAACAGGTCTGATAAGAACAAAATGCTGGAATCTACATTCTGAAAGCTCATTGAAAAGAGATGTAACAATTTAACAGAATAACAGTTGGAAGGGACCTTGGAGGTCTTCTAGTCCAACCTCCTGCTCAGGCAGGAAGCCCTATACCATTTCAGACAAATGGTTGTCCAATCTCTTCTTAAAAGCTTCCAGTGGCAAGTTGTTCCACTGATTAATTGTTCTGTCAGGAAATTTGTCCTTAGTTCTAGGTTGCTTCCGTCCTTGATTTAATAGCTAATTAGATGTATCCTTCTACCCAATCCAGAAACTGTAAAACCAGTTTTATCAAGATATGACTGTTCAGATCATGATTTTAATTTGAAGGTTTTGAGGCAGCTCTGCAGACTTTTAAAGCTGATTTTATTAGAGTACACAAGCAACAATTTATTTTGAAAACCTACATTCAGAGAATGTGAAGGGTAGCTTGTAAAAACTTTAATATTGACAGATAAAATATGAAATATTCAATAAATACGCTATTGAAGATATGGAATAGGTTAAATCCCAAAACATGTTCTCACATATCTAGTAACACAGTGGAGGAAGATCTGTTTTGAGGATCACATTCAAATTTATGTAGTGTTTGAAGATCACAAGTTTTGACATGGTTGAACAAAAAGTAGATTAGAGGCCAGAATATTAAAATGGCAGAATTTAAATTCATATTTAACATTATAAATAAAATATGCTATCTGCTGTAGCCAAATAGATGCTTTTAAGAGGACTAGGAAAAGAGCATGAAATAAAAATTATCCAGGATGGTATATATTTAAATTTAGGAATGAATTGTAAATTAAATTAAATTCTAAAAATATTTTAAATTTATTTTCTCAACTATACCTTTTTCATCTTTTCAAATGCCCTATAATAACCAAAACAGATGTTCATTACACATACTTTAGAACAGTGATGGCGAACCTATGGCACGTGTGTTACAGGTGGCACGCGGAGCCATATCAGAGGGCATGCGAGGCGTTGCCCTATGTCAGCTCCAGCGCGCATGCGCGCGCTGACCAGCTGATTTTCGGCCTTGGGGAAGGCTGTTTCACCCTCTGGAGGCTTCAGGGAAGCTTCCTGAAGCCCTGGAGTGCGAAAAACAGCCCAACCAGAAGTCTGTTTTTCCGAACTTCCGGTTTGCCCGTTGGGCCGTTTTTCAGCGTCCTAGGCTTCAGTGAGGCCTGTGTGAATGCACCGGAGCGGAGTTGAGCACAAGCGCAGGGGGCAGCACGGGGGGTGTGCATGCGTGGGGGTTAGGGAATGGGTGTGGGTACATGTTTGCGCGCTAGCGCGAGCACACAACCTTTTGGCACACAAACCAAAAAGGTTTGCCATCACTGCTTTAGAATATTCTATCTTTAATTTTAAGAGGATCAAATGGGCAACTGTAGCTAAAATATACCTAGGAACACATACTGTTTGTTATTATTACCCATTTTAGCCCTTGTTGATACACTTCCCAGAACTTTTGGTTACTATAGTAAATTGGGTTAAATGCATGACTTTATAGTAGCAGACTAAGCGTTTTATACATATCTTTCCAAGTGCAGAATTTGGAGTTCCAAAATATTTGCCAATAGCACAAACTGAATTCATATGTATATCTGTAACTAGCTGTTGGAAAAGAATTTCCTACAAGGCTGAAAAAGGAGACCTCCCTGAGAAATAATAAAATTAATAGGGAAGTTTTTCTAACATTAGTATATTATGAAGAATGCACATTCTTTAAATCTCTTAAGACTATAAAGCCTATATAACAAAATAGAGCAAATCACTTTTTCACTTATTTGCCATGGTATACTGGTAGTTAAATATACTAAATGTAATAACAGAATCTCAGAAAGTTATTTCCACTCCCTACCTCCCACAACAAAATACAAGGACAGACAAAAGCTTATAATTCTGATATAGCAATTTCCTTACAGCAGGTTTCATTGTTCTGGATGTACAGGAATGCTGTATATATATATATTCTCTGTGCTCAAGAAAAGCAATTTAAAATAACCATAAAAAAACAGAAGAGAGTTTGTACATTTTGTATTTTTGGAGAACTCCAAAAATGTAATAAAGAATTAAAAAAATAAAGCTTTATCACAACAAGCAACAGGCTATTCAGTACTACTTTGTTTGTTCCACTGATAGTAGCAGCCTGGTTTTTAACAGGCAGAAATTTATTCTAATTTTAACACGCATGCTCAGAAATAAACGTTAGGAACCCCAGTGCTTAAAAAGGATAACAGATATCAATATTTTCATTGTTGTTATCCTCAAAATTATTTTCTCTAATTACTACATATATTGGAGAAACATTGTTGAATAACTATTAGACTCTGCTATTTTATGGAAATGTGACATCATTTACATAACAATTTTACTGTATAGCATATTATACAGCATTCTTAGAGTCCATGGTCACTAAATACTGTCAGCTGTATCCCTTTACACCAAATACAAATATTATAATATCACAAATAGTAGATAAATCTAAACCAGCAACAGAGTTTCCAGATAAACTGATATTTTCCCAAACATTAAATAGACTGATCAAATACAACATTAGTATTCTGGGAATAATGTGAAGTTTGAAAGAATGGGTTGTAAAAAGTGCTAGTTAATAAATCTGCAGTAGGAAACTTCAGAAAATCTGCTGTTCAAAGAGTATCTTTTCAAAACCTGCAGGAGCAGCATGACAGAAGTCACTGAACTGACAATCCAAAATGGCACTATCATCAACTGTAAGAAAAAAAGAAGATATACACATCACATTCAAATGCTCTTTGTTTATTATTGCAAACCTCATTGGGTGTTCATGAGATGAAGTGTATTGCAGAGATGTTGCAATTCCTGCCCTCTGGAATGATCTCCACAGAGAAATTTGCATGCTTTCCCCCTTTGTGTTATTCAGGTTGTTTCCACAGCCTTGGGAACAGGAGCCCCTTTTATTTTGGTCTGATTGGTTTTGGTTTTGGTTTGTTATGTTCTATTGGTCAGCTGTATTTTTATATATGCGGTTTTTTTTCAGCTTTTAAGCCACAGAGTCATTTGGCAATCTATAATAAATAATCAGCTTACTAACCCTAAACTTTCTGCTACATTGCCAGTGACATAGTTATATGTTTTACTTTTTTTGGCTGTTGTGCTGAAATAAGTGACATACAGATATTTAACAGGTACCTAAGAGATATTCAATACAGGTAGCAGTTAACATGGAATAGAGAGGTAAAGATGACAATATAGCCCAATTACCAAGTTCAGTTTATGGATGAGTAGGTAGCTGAACCCAGGTCAAGTGTAACATTTCATTCACTAAAATAGATTGTGAGAATGTCTCCTTACCATAGACTGCAGGGAAGACTGTTCCTCTGATTCCTGAGGCTGGACAGTGCATATTTTTTCCATTTAAATAAACATTTAGTTCTACATGGTCATATGTAATTCCCTGTAAGACAGATATGAGTTTTATATTTAAACTTTCATCCCCTTTTTTGTTTTAATTGAATACACACACACACACACATTATTCTGAACATTTTTAGGCTGATAATACATTTTTATTCCATCTTTATTACTTTATAAGTAATTCAGTAAATGTACATAATACTCCTTCCTCCTCATCTTTTTCCCAACATGAAAATATTCACTGCATAGGATTCAGAACAATTACATAAGGAAACATAAACTACCAAGAGAAATTCATGTAAGATTTACAAAAAAACACATAAGAGACGAGATTTACAAAATTACAAGAACAGAACAAATAAATTATAAAGGAAAAGATATTAAGTTCTGAAACAGATACCAAAGAGAATAAGAGACAAAAGGAGAGACTTCCAATACCTTTCAGTGAAATTAATAAGAAAAGGAGTGTCATTTAGATGGCTAGTGCCAGAAGGACTTCTGGTCACATGGAAAGATAAAAAAGTTAGAATAGACACATTTGAGCAAGCAGATCATTTTATTGAACATTACTTAGAACCAGAAGGAGAGAGCAGCATAGAATTAGAAACACAGAGCCAAGAAGAACAAAGTACAGAAGAAAGAGAGAAGTTAGAGAAAATATACACCAAGACCCAAGTAGAAACACGAAGCGCAAGAACAGCCAAGGCAGCAGCAAAATAATAAGATGGAAAATTTAGTTAAAATACTATCAGTAAATATAAATGGAATCAATTCGCCAATTAAAAGACGGCAAACTTTTAATAAATTACAAAAACAGAATCTAGATATAATCTGTCTGCAAGAGGTACATGTTAAAAAAGAGCATATCAAATTATTAGAGGCACCAAAACTTGGAAAGTTGTTCACATCACTGGATGATTCAAAAAAGAGAGGGATTGCAGTATATGTTAAGGATTGGCTGCAACCAAAACAGGTATACCAGGATAAGGAAGGTAGAGCACTAATGATAGAGACCTTAATAAACCAAAAAAAAAAATGCTACTCATAATAATTTATGCACCTAATAACAAACAAAAAGATTACTTTAAAGAATTACATAAGCAAATAGTCAAATTAGAAAAAGAAAACATATGTATAGTGGGAGATTTTAATGCTGTATCAGATAATAAATTGGACTACAAATCTGCAAATAAAAAACAACATGAAAGAAAGATATTACCATGTGAATTTTTTAACCTAACTAGGGAATTTAACCTTAGGGATGCATGGAGAGAAAACCACCCACACGAAAACCAGTACACATATTATTCCACCCCACAAAACTCCTGGTCGAGAATAGACATGGTTTGGGCCGACACAGAAATATTGAATAAAATCCAAGAAATTGAAATAAAACCAAATATATGGGCGGATCATAACCCTATAGCTTTTACAATAAAAGAGAGGAGAAAGACAAACAAGAGATGGTTTATGAATAGGGCAATACTAAAAGAAAGGAGCTATATTGATTATATGGAAAAAGAATTAGCCTTCTTTATGAAGGAAAATTGGAATAACGATACTACAATTCAGAACCTATGGGATACCGCAAAAGCATACATAAGAGGATTAACTACAACATATACCATTAAAAGAAATAAAAACAGAAATAAACAAATTAATGATCTGCAAAAAAAAATGGGAGAATTAGAATACAGACAACAAACGGAACAATTAAATGAAAAAATTAAAGAAGAAAAGGCCCTAATTAAACATAGAATTAACTTACTGACACAAGAGGAGGTGGCACAGAAAATTAAAATGGCAAAACAAAATTACTTTGAAAATGCTAACAAGCCAGGCAGGTGGCTAGCCTATAAATTACGAAAGGAAAGGGAGGAAAGACATATACAACAATTAGAAGATGAGAAGGGTGAAGTAAAAACAACATTAGAGGACAAAAAAGATATAATACTTAAATATTTTAAAGAACTATATAAAAAAGAGGAAATAAGGGAAGAGGATATACAAACCTACCTGCAACAGGCAAAAGACTCACCAATAATAGAATTAGACAAAAACATGTTAGATGAAGAAATAACACCTCTAGAATTAGAAAAAGCTATAAAAAAACGAAAGAACAACAAAACGCCTGGACCAGATGGTATACCTGCGGAATACTACAAAGAATTGCAGAACCCTATTAAACAATTATTGCTAGTAACATACAATGAAGTACTAAATAAAGGGGAAATTCCTAAAACATGGGTAGAATCAATAATATCACTAATCCCAAAAGAGAAAATAGAAAAACAGAAGATACAAAACTTTAGGCCAATCTCACTGTTAAATGTGGACTATAAGATATTCATGACCATAATGGCAGAAAGACTAAAAAATGTAATTAACAAAAACATACATCCGGATCAAAATGGTTTCCTCCCACATAGAAATATTAGAAACAACACAAGAACAATTATGAATATACTAGAATACTATGAGGCAAATCCAGGAAAACCTGTAGCTCTCATGTTCCTCGATGCTCAAAAAGCATTTGATAATTTAAATTGGGATTTTCTTATTAAAAAGTTAGAGATTACAAATTTCGGCCCCAAATATATCAGGATGATTAGAGCCATATACTCAAAACAGACAGCAAAAATAATTATAAATCAAGATACAACAGACAAATTTGACATTCAAAAAGGAGTACGACAGGGATGTCCACTGTCTCCCTTGCTATTTATATTCACTTTAGAAACGCTGCTACAACGAATTAGGCAAAATTCAAATATTGAAGGACTTAAAATTAGAGGGCAAGAATACAAACTGCAAGCTTTTGCAGATGATATGGTCTTTAATATGGAAAACCCGATTGAGGTAGGACCAAAATTAATAGAGGAAATCAATAAATTTGGGAAAGTAGCAGGCCTAAAAATCAATAAAAATAAAACCAAAATAATAATGAAGAATTTACCAAATAAACAAATTCAGGAACTGGAAGAGAAATTGGGTATTCAAACGGTTAAAAAAATTAAATACTTAGGAATAATACTAACGGCCAAATGCATAACAATTAAAAATGATAATTATATAGAGCTGAATAAACAAATAGAAAAAGATTTAGAAAAATGGACAAAACTACCTATTTCATTAACAGGGAGAATATCCACGATTAAAATGTCAGTGCTACCAAAAATATTATATTTGTTCCAAACGATACCAATTAAATTAGATAGAAAATATTTTGACAATTTAAATAAAATGATATCTAAATTCATTTGGTCAGGAAAAAAGGCAAGAATTAAATTAAAATATTTACAGCAGAATAAAGAGCAAGGGGGCTTTGGACTTCCAGAATGGGAAACCTATTATCAAGCAGCATCTCTACAGTGGATAACGGATTGGATTAAAATCAATAATAAAAGAATATTAACGCTCGAGGGACATGATCTACAGGTAGGATGGCATAGTTTCATATGGGACGGAAAACACAAAACACATTCCTACTTCCAAAAACATAAAATCAGAGACTCATTATATAACACTTGGAGCAAAATAAAACATCAACATTACACAGAAATCCCAACATGGTTTTCGACTATGGAGGCAATTACATATCCCACCACAACGGACATATACAAAATGGTTAAATACGAACAAATACTAGATGAACAAGGGAACCTAAAAGAGATCCAAACCCTAAGAGATCAAGGAATCGGGATAGATTGGTGGCCATACTACCAAATTAAAACCAGACTACAGGAGGACATGAAAAAATTTGGAGTAGCAAAAAAGAAATCAAATTCAGCCATGTATCACTGCTTCTGAGTGTTACAGAGGAAGAACTACCTGTATATTTAAATTGATTAGAATATTAGCAAATTAAATATAGAAAATACTTACAAAAAACATTTGATCATGGTGTTTTTTTTAAAAGCAAAAATATATGAGAAAGAACGAACAACTACTGGTAAGTAGATAGGTTTTTTTATTATTATTATTATTATTGGAATCCACAAGGACCATAAAATGAGGAAAGTTAATAATAAAATCCTTATCGGATTCTTAGGTAGATGTCCAGAAAGCAACAAAAGTTCTACCCATATTATTGAGAGATTTTACCATTTTACCATTTTTAAATCTATCCTAAGAAACTAAACATTAACAATGATATTTCACACAAAAATATTCTACAATTTTATAGAAAAAATGTTATCTATTAATGAGTATCTATGAAACATGCAATATGAAGGCTATATTTTATTTAGGAACAATATAAAAGACAACATGCCTGATTCATATTATATAACACTCATTAAGCAATACAGAGATTACTCTACTTATGAACTTTTGCCAATATAAATAAACCTGTCTGCAACTCCAATCAAGGAGGTGTCAGAAGTCAGGACAAAGTTATACATATACTTGGATTTACAAATAAAATGGACTTATATGAACAGCTTCTTGGTATGTAAGCTGTTTGTAAGTAAAGTGTTGTCTGTAATGTTTAAGTTCTGCTATTAAAATGTTTTTGTGAATGCTGTGCTATATTAAACTAATATTTTTCTACAATTTTTGCCTCTTTTATCTTCTATTAGAATTATACTTCAGTGAAAAGGGAATGACTTCAGTATAAATATGTCTGTTTCAGTACAGATCTATGTTGCCAGCTTTTCAAAAACATGCATGTTAAATTTTTATAAAACTAATGGTAAGTTTAACCAAAACAGACATAAGAGAGACATATAAAGGTATGTTTTGATAAAGAGCAAATTGCTGGTATGAGATTTCAGCAATAGGTCACATTCTTTCCAGATATTTTGATTTGCATAAATGATAGTGGGGAAAAAAATCAAAACTCACAACAACATCACCCTCCTGTGGCACACTGTTTGCTGGCAATCTGTTCTTTTCTTCATTGTTGTAGTAAAGAGTTCCATCATTTCTCAGAACTAGACTATTTACATCATTCCCAAGAGGAATCTGGTTCAAGTTGACTTTCTGAGTTGCAACTCCAACACCCCAGATTCCTGAAATTACAGTAGAGGCAAAAATGGAATGGCATAGTCATTAGATAAAAAACAGTGAAACTAAGTCCAAGAGTTTTCCTGGGTTTGCCACATTAAGAAACAATTCTAAATTGTTTCCAATTAAGATAATGAAACTTAGTATTTCATTGCTGTGAGAAAACATTCATAAATGAAAGCTGATAACTATAATAGCTGAAATTTGCATATGCAATTAACACAGGTGAACTTTTCCTAACTGAATGATCACTGAAAAACAGCAATAAATGGATGAAGATATACCTTCATTATGGTTCTACTTATTATGTAAGGATTAGAAATCTTCAAATAGCCATTACAACACTGTTCATAGTATTTATAAAATATATATAAAATAGAATTTCCAAATGACATTCCATCTGTACAGCCATTAGATATTTTGATTATATATGAATAATATGAAATGAATTGTTGAAAGAACTGATTTTGACTGACCTGTAGACTGGATTTTAAACTCAAAATAGCTCTTGTTCTGATGCAAAGGAGCATTAGCTAAGCAACCCCCTGTACCGCATACTCGTCGTCCATTTTTTACAACAACAACATCTGTTCCTGCAGAATATAAAGCATCAACAAGCAGAAAACAATATGAACTATGTGAAGACTTACAATTTTATGCAGACAATCAACACCGATTTCAGTGAAATTCATTTTCAAGGAAATGTAACAAACGTTCATTTGTTTTTCACTCCTATACATTGTCCCACCTGCCAATTTTTTTTAACAGAAAACCTATAGCACTCTACAGAATGTGTGGTGAAGTAACATTGGAAGACTCCAAGCGCATGCAGACCACTTTTCAAGTTGTCCAAGGGACATAGATAAATACGTTGTTTCGAAAGCAGGCATTTCATTATCAATGCATATACCCCACATAAGAAGAGGGTGGGAGTGGAACACAAAAGAGTATTATTTATTTATTTGGTATTCTTATATGCCGCCCAACTCCCGAAGGACTCAGAGTATGAAGGCACATCAGCAGGCTCCCCTCCTATGTCCCACTGATCAGTCAGCTGTTTGTGTTTTTGACACAAAAACTCTAATTTCCCCCCCAGTAGTGTATAATAGAATAAATAAGAAAGCAACCATGTGAAACCCATTCTTCTCATGATCAGTGAAATTAACTGGACTATAAGTTGTGTGCCGTATTTTTTGGAGTATAAGACGCACCGGAGTATAAGATGCACCTTAATTTTGGGGGAGGAAAACAATGGAAAAAAATTCTGCCTCTGCCTCCCAGCAAACAGTACAGATGATATACACTGTTTGCTGTGTATTTCTGTGCATGTGTACCTGACCCATAGAAATAGCAAAGAATTGGAGAAATGTACATTATAGCAGTATATTAATGCCAGAAAGTTTTCTTAAATGTAGTAACTCTTCCCAATTATTTAAATAGATCTACTCCAAACATGACTATGTCACGGTTTTTTAACTCAGCTGCTTTATCTTAATACTAAAACAGGACACTATTACATTTCAGACTATACTTGTACAGATACTGTTAAAATTGATGTGTCAATAATAACAACAACAACAACAACAACAACAACAACAACAAAACAACTTTCTGGAAGTATACATTATTATCTGCTATTTAAAAGAAGATACAAAAGCACTGGACCTCCAGAGCAAGCATTTATTTTAAAAAGCTTCTTCATTTTGTTAAGTTGTCTAGAACAATAATAAAGCAGTCTTTAAAAAATAAGTCTAATAATTTGAACATTCTACAGACATTTATAGTTATTGACTTACCTCCTTGCATCCAGCTCCAAGCAGTCTGATTAGCACAAGAAAAGAAAATTCTGCCTCTGCCACTCCCTTCCAGCAATTTGCCTCCTTGCAGCTAGCCTAGTTTCAGTTTCATTTTAGCAGTGGCCTACAAGCCTCAGTCAGCTGTGGGTTGGGAGGCAGAAAATCACTTCCTTGTGCTAATCAGGCTCTGCGTTGTTTTCTGCAAGGAGGTAAATTGCTGGTAGGCAGAGGCCAAAGGGTGGGGGTGGCTGGGTGGGGCTACATTCGGTGTATAAGACGCACCCAAGTTTTCACCCTCTTTTGGGGGTAAAAAGGTGCATCTTATACTCCGAAAAATATGGTAATTTTTTTTCTAGAGAATGCAAGTATGACAAAGGATATGTTTCCAATATGCATTTAGAATCAAAAGGGTAAAATCTCAAAACTTTTTTAAGCAGGCCTTTGAAAACATATATTTTGCACACAAGAACAATTTAACCAAGAATCAATGCAATTAACTAAAAATGATGCTAGCACATTCTACAGTAAAAATTTTCCAACTATCCTAATCCTTCTGAAAAGGACTTTAAAACAGTTTGGTTTCAATATACTGTATTTTTGCTTTAGATGGGCAGATACTGTTGGTAAATGGACTTTAAAGGTGACCATCAGCACCTTGAATCATACCTAGAACCCAATAACTTTTGCAGCTCTCAAAATAGAGGAAATTAAAAATGGATATAATATGTTTACAAGAAGTATATATTAGACGACAACATAAAAATTATTAGAATGTGCAAGATTGGGAGATTTATATTCGGCATTAGCAGATCAAAGTAAAAGAGGAGTTGTATTATATATTTTTTTTTAAATGAAGCCAAAATGTATATACACAGATGAAGATGGAAGAATTTTGATGGTCGAAATAATGAATAACAAAAAATACTATTAGCTGTAATTTATGCGCCAAATAAATGCCAAGATAAGTTTTACTCTAAGCTACATACTAAAATAATTGAATTAGACTATGAAAATATATGCATGATGGGAGATTTTAATACTATTGTAGAGGTGGAATTGGATTATAAGACGACAAAAAAAGAACAAGAAACAAAGGAAGATATTACCAAAATCATTTTTTACTATGGTCGATGAATTAAATATATTTGATGCATGGAGGGGGATCTTCCCACAAAAGAAACAATATACATTTTATTCCTCTAGAGAGATGTCTTGGTCAAGAATAGATATGTTGTGAATGTCAATAGATTTATTATCAAGTATATAAAATATAAATATTGAAATTGGTATGTGGGCCGATCATAACCCGATAACAACCATTTGGAAAGGACAAAAGAAAAGAATTAGGTGGACATTAAATCAAGAAATATTGCATGAAAAAGAATTTCAACAATTTATAAATAAATGAGAGTGATGTTTCACTTCAAACTGTATGGGATACAGCAAAAGAATATATCAGAGGATTAGTCAGGACATATATGAATAAAACAAACAAACAGAGAAGAAAAAAGTAGAAGAATATAAGAGACTAGAAAAGGAATTTCAAAAAGATACTTAGAATAAAAAGATTGAAAATATGATGGATTAAAGATACATAAGATAAATATGATGGAAAATGAAGAGGTGGGCAAGGAAAATAAAAATGACTAAACAAAACTTTTTTGAACACGGGAGGTGGTTAGCCTACAAGATTAAGCAGGAAAAGGAAAAAAATGGATTAAACAATTGGAAGATAATGAAGGGAATCTACAAGTATCGAAATGAGGAAAAAAAGAAGATAGCATGGACATATTATGAGGACTTACATAAACAGTGCTGCCTCCATATTAATCATATATAGATCTATTTTGTTAATTAGTATTTTGTTTAGTCACATTTCTAAGGCTAACTCGTAAACAACTTTAGCTATAGCAGAGTGCATCAATATAATCACGATAGGAAAAATGTAAGAGATTTGTAGTTTCCTTGGTATAGGTAAGAATGCACTTTCAACTCAGTGGTGAAGAAATATGCAATCCTCCATTTATTAAAACAGTAAATTAAACAGATACTGTTACCACCTTTTACTAAAAAAATTTCCTAGCGCAAAACAAGCCTTTGACGGGGACAGAAGCATGGAGAAATTACACTTTTCAAATTTAAAATTTTACAAACACAGAAACAGAAATTTAAACATATCGTTTCGTTAACTGCACAAGCTCAACGTAGATTTAGAAACGAGCGGGGCGCGTTACGATTTCTTTAAAGATGCAGTTTCCAGGGGGATTTATCCCTGCGCGCCAATCCTGCGACAGCGGCTGCCCTTACCCATCTGTTGCGTGTCCAGCAGCACCGACGGCATCTCCTTCAGAGGGATGTGCCCGGAGCTGCCTTCTCCGCACCAAGCCCAGCGCAGACAACACCACACGGAGCCCGAGGCCGCCCCTGCCGACGCCGCCATGGTTGCTCGGCCGCTCTAGCTTCAAGAGGAGGCGGCTTCAGCTTTTTTCCACACACTTTCGGTTCCTGGCGGCTGCTTGGTGAAGGCCTCCATGTGCGGGGTAGGCCCCCCAGCAACAAATCCACGCAAACTCAGCAGGCTGAGTTTCTCCTTTACCGGGAAGGCCCGCTCTTCATAGAACGGGCCACACAATTCACAGGCAGAGAAGAGATAGCCCCTCCTTCTGAAATGTTACAGAAGAAGCAGAATGTCACCAGGTTGCCTTGTTTTTTAACCAGCGTCTTTTAAAATCGCAATTAACATTGCGCAATAACAAAGAGTTATTTCTTACAAGGAGCGCATTCCATTCCTAAGAGGTCTGTAAGTGGCGTGCATAAGCGCACCATCGTGCCTACCGTCCCTGTCCTTCTGTCCTATTGTCCAAAGTTACCTATACATACTGTGCTTTTGTTTATGTTTATATCATTCCTGTTACCTTGTACACGTGTTGACAAATAAATTAAATAAATAAATAATTTTTAAACAGAATTGTTGGCTACCTCCCTTGTAACATGCAAAAAGCCCCAAACATCCGCTTAAGATAAGGTGACCAGACGTCCCGATTTTGGCGGGACAGACCCGCTTTTTAATCATTTGTCCCGCGTCCCGCCCGCCCTCTTAAAAAGTCCCGATTTTTTAAAACAATGTCGGGACATCTGGTCACCTTAAAACACCCACCCATGCCTTTCTCTCTGCAAGGCGGGCGCAAAGAGATGACGTCGCTGCTGTCGGCACCCCACGCTGATTGGCTGTTGAAGGGTGAGCGGCGGCGGCGACAGCAGCAAGCCGGGAGCGCTCGCCCAGAATTGGAGTCAGCGAGCAGCCGGGCATCGGGGCTCTTCCCCCGCCTTCTCCATCCTCCAGGGTCGCCACTGCGGGGGTTCCGTCTCTCCGGTGGTGCCTGCGTTGGAAGGGAGGGGGGGAAGAAAGGCAGCCTGCGGGGCTTGGCACGGCTGGGAGTTGCGAGGCAGCGTAGCAACCGGGCTGTTCCTCCGGGTGTGCTAAAGTGCTCGAGTTTTTTCTCTCTCACACACACATGCACAACCTTCCAACGACCGGGTCGGACTGGATCTCCCAGCACGACTTCCCGGTCGTTGGAAGGTTGTGCATGTGTGTGTGAGAGAGAAAAAACTCAAGCACTTTAGCACACCCGGAGGAACAGCCCGGTTGCTACGCCGCCTCGCAACTCCCAGCCGTGCCAAGCCCCGCAGGCTGCCTTTCTTTCCCCCCCTTCCCTTCCAACGCAGGCACCACCGGAGAGACGGAACCCCCGCAGTGGCGACCCTGGAGGATGGAGAAGGCGGGGGAAGAGCCCCGATGCCCAGCTGCTCGCTGATTCCAATTCCAGGCGAGCGCTCCCGGCTTGCTGCCGCCGCCGCGCGTGAACGCGGTCCGTGGCGGGAAGCGAGTTCAAGCGACCCTCCGCCGCTGCCGGCCTGCAACCCGGCACCCCGTCCTGCGTGCCCCTCCCCGTGCCCCGTACTCAGCTCTTGACTTTTGCCCTCTGCGCATGCACAGCGTTCTGCACATGCGCAGAGGGCAAAATTCAAATGGCGCCGAGGCGGGCCCCCCCGTCCCGCTTAAAAAAAAAATATCTGGTCACTTTAGCTTAAGAAGCCGTTTAAATATGACACAGAAAAGGAGGTCCCGGGAGACTTGACTGTCTCTCCCTGGGTCGATGCATGATTTCCACCCCCATCTTGTGTCCAAGGGCAAGGAAATTATCTATTTTCTTTAATAGAGAAAGTGGTAATCCTGTGGAGCCTTTTCATAGGATTCTTTTCTTTGGACGACCACCAGGAGGCCGAATGTGCATAGTTCCATCTACATTTGAAATCATCAGATTTACAGTCAAGATCTTATTCTATGGAGTCCAAACCCTATTCTGGAAGTTGAATTTATGCATCATTGTGGCTTGAAAGACTATATACAGTAAATTAGTTTTAGGAATTATCTAGGTACTTTTGCTCAACTATGTTGTACGAAAAGGATATACAGGTAGTTCCTGGTTTATAAATGGTAATTGGGAATGGAATTTCCAGCACTAAGTAATGTGGTCATAGAGTCAACATCACATGGCTGCATTGCTTAGTGACAGTGATCTCAGCAGCTGATGTTGCCATTGTTAACCAAACCCCAACTGGTTTGCTAAGAAAGGACCCTTTCCTCATTCATAAATTAGAAGCTATATTGAAAATAACCCTTTTCTGGAAGGATTTTTTTTCTCTGTTCAGTCGTGTCCAATTCTTAAAGAATGCCAGGACAAGGTCCTGTATTTTTCTTGGCAAAGCTTTTCGGAAGTGTTTTTCCCAGTTAAGGTACCATATCTAGTAGCATATTTTAGGAACTGAACATTAACGATCTGACCCCAAATTCAGGCTTGAAAGACTCTGAATAATGTTTTTCAAAGTTGCCAACTTTTAAGATGTGGGACTTCATGCTGGCTGGGGAATTCTGAGAGTTGAAGTCCACATAGTTACCAAGTTTGAAAAACACTGGAAGAGTCCGTGTTTCTTATGAAAGCAACCATTATGGGCAAATGAAAGCTGAAGCTACTAATTAATCTGGTGCTTTCTTTCCTGCAAATATCTCCTAGCTAATTTTAGGACGCGTTCCCCACCTCCAGTTTCAGCCAACAGATAAAAAAAAGCCACTTCCAACGTGATTGGAGGAGAAGCAGAAATCCAAGCCCCGCCTGCCTACGTCATGACGTTAAGGCGCAGTCTCAAACACGTGAAATGGCCTTTCTGGGCAGCTTGTGCGGATGTTATCTGTGGCCAAGCGGAAAAGGAGGGGGAGCGGAAGTCCCGCCCCACCGGATCCTTGTTTGGATCTGGAAAGGCGTCCTCCGCGGCAGAACCTGCAGTCTCGCGTGTCTTCCTAGGAATCAGGGGCGGGGCCCGCTGAAGGCGACCTGCAGGTGAGCTGGGCTTCGAAGGGCAGCGTCGTCGTGCCGGGCCTCCCTTTTGGACGCTTCCCGTGGAAGGGAAGGAATGAGCCGGGCGGCGGCGCTGCTGCTGCTGCAGCTCTGAGACAGGAGCGGCCGCCAGGATGGCTTCCGTTGTTCTCACCGACTTCACTGTACTGTAAGCGTCTCCCGCAGGTGAGGCTGAAGGCTTCTACCCCGGTCCCAGCAGTCGGGCAGTGATAGCGTCTGGTTGCAATGGCGAATTCCCACGCGCCCTGGTGCGCCTCACGCCTGGTACTTCGCACGGTCCACTACCTCCCAACCACCCAGGCCGGATTCTTAACGCAAAAATTACGCTTTGTCCATTTGTATTTTGACATCAGGTGCCTTGACAAAACTGTCGAAACCCATTTCAGTGTGCCCTGTGTTGCCTCCTGGTGAAGGCGCTGCTGTTTTCTTGGCAAAGGTTTCTCCAGATGTGGTTTGCCTTTGCCTCTTTCCTAGGGCTGAGAGAGACTGACCCAAAAGTCACCCAGCTGTCTTTCAGTCTCAGGCGATAGAGCTCAAAGCTCCTAATTTCTAACCCGATGCCTTAATCATTAGATCAAACTGCCATTCATGAACCACAAACTAACTGTCCATATATTAGTCTTGCATATTGTGTGAACCAGCCTCTGGTTAGCTTTATTTTAGTATATTGTGTAAAATCAGAGAATGGGCTCAATTAAGTAACCAAGAAGGTGTTAAACAAGTGTTGTGAATATATAGCATTTTTATTAAAAGTGGCTGAAATTTGCTCTAGAAGGAGTGAATGCCTCTTCCTTATCTGCTTTGTTATGAGAAAGGGGGTTGTGGCAATGCAAATAGGAAAAAAACGTAAGAAAACTATGTCAGTAGTTCCTAAAGTGTGGGGACCCTGGGGGGTCCCCAAGATCCTTTCAGAGGAGCTGCAAAGTCAAATAGCTTAAACTTTCAGTTTTAATTTCTAATACAGTAAAGATCAACAGATGTAACCCACATAAATCAAAGCTCTTTGGGCTCATTTCTAAGAATTGTAAAAGGGATCCCAAACCAAAAATTTGAGAACCACTTTAGGTAAAGGTGGTATCGTGGCATGGGGACAGTGCTTGGGAAAGTCTTATATCTTGAGTGAGGTCACTGGCAGGAGTTACTAGAATTTTCTGAAGCTATTGTGGTACATTGTTTTTCTAGTCAAAGAAGTTAGAGAAAAACTTCAGAAACTGATAATAGCAAAACATTTCCATATTCTTCGCAAGATAATTACATGGACATATCTATAAAACCATCAGGGCAGAGTTCACCACAAGGAATTACTGTTCTGACTATGTTGTACCTGCAGAGCCCTTGACAATCCCTTCTCCTTTTACATGTACCTACATCATTCCACTCCTGCAACTGATATACATTTCAGCACCAATGGACTGTTGCTTATGTTCCTATTCCATTTTTTTCTTTTATTTGAAGATGGGTTAGTTACAGAATAACATTTTCCACTTTTCCTTATTCATTTGCAATGTTGAAATTCTTGCCATTTTATTGATCTGGTAAGAAATAAATTCACCAAACTCTTTATGATCTTTTGCAAAGTAGTTTTATGTAGAAATGCATGCAAGAAATTTCAGTTTCTTAAGACTGTGATTATGAGTATTAGTTGCTTATATTTTTATCTTTGTTATAGAGAAGAATGGAGCTCCTTGAAGAAGACCTTACATGTCCCATTTGTTGTGGCTTGTTTGATGATCCACGAGCATTACCTTGTTCACATAACTTCTGTAGAAAATGTTTGGAAGGGATCTTAGAGGGAAATACTCGGAATGTGATTTGGAGACCATCACCTTTTAAATGTCCCACATGTCGAAAGGAAACTACAGTAACAGGAGTTAACAATCTCCAAGTTAACTATTCACTAAAAGGCATTGTGGAAAAATATAACAAGATTAAAATATCAACAAAAATGCCTGTCTGTAAAGTGCACAGTGGTCAGCCTCTTAATATTTTTTGCCAGACAGACACACAGCTTATATGTGGCATTTGTGCCACTCGAGGAGATCACATAAAACATCTCTTTTGCTCTATTGAGGACGCTTACTGTCAAGAAAAGCGTGCTTTTGAGACACTGTCCCAAGTATTTGAAGCCTGGCATTGTGGAGATGCACTTTCTCGGCTTGGAACTTTGGAAACCAGCAAACGAAAAGCTCTCCAGATGTTGACAAAGGATTATGACAGAGTAAAAGATTTCTTTGAGAAATTACAGTATACCTTGGAACAAAAGAAGAATGAGATCCTCTCAGACTTTGAAACCATGAAGCTTGCAGTTATGCAGGCTTATGATCCAGAAATCAACAAACTGAACATTATCATACAAGAACAGCAAACTGCGTTTAATATTGCAGAAACATTTAAGGATGTATCTGAACCCATTTTGTTTTTACAACAGATGCAAGAATTTAGAGAGAAAATCAAAGTGATAAAGGAAACTAGATTGCCTTGTGTTACCATAGACATCAAATCTACAATTAAGGATGTTGATACTAATCAGTGGGAACAATTTAAGCTAGCAGATGTGGATAAACTTTCACTACCTCAAGAGAAAAGCTCTTTCAATTGGGTGACAAATTTCTTCCTTTCACCACGTTTTTTTGTAACTGCTTTAATTTGTTTGTTGGTGGTTGTTACTCAAGTATGTGTTACAGATTTTGGGGAGAAAACTTTTCAGTATTGGGAAACTCTTGTTTCTGCATTTGGCACGGGTTATCTGACAGACCCATCAGAGATGGCAGATCATGCTATTTTATACTGGGAAAAAGTAGCAGATAGTGCTGCTGTTCTAAGTGAAAAATGTGTAAATTATATCCATGTGTTGTTGAATAATGTTGCCCAATTTGTATACATGTATAAACTTTTATAAATCTATTCATGTTCAGGAAGTATATTTTCAAAATCAGTGAGTTTGGTGTTTGTTTTTTAAATGTAAACTTTTGATATTTGAAATGGTCTTGAAAAGTCATGTATTGAACTATTCTGCAACTCATATTAAAAGCCTTTCTATTCTGCAACTCATATTAAAACCTTTCTATTGTTTTCCAAAAGTAAAATTACGTGACTTGATTTTTTTTTAGAAAGTAATGGGTATAATGGAACATATAAAACTTTTTGATTTATAAAATGTTTAAGTTTCAAATTGGAGTATAAGTTGGAGATATGTTTGCATGGAGATATAATTTATTTAATTTAATAGATTTGTATGCCGCCCAACTCCCGGGGGACTCTGGGCGGCTCACAACATGTCAAATCTATTACAGGTATAAAAACATATAACAATTTAAAAAATATAAAAATTTAAAAACATCCAACATTCATAACCGGGGGGAGACCCAAATATAGTCTACTTGGTCTCACTTTCACCCCGCCTGCCGGAAGAGCCAGGTTTTTATTGCTTTACAGAAGGCCAGCAGGGTGGGGATGGCCCTGATCACTGGAGGGAGTTGGTTCCATAGGGAGGGAGCTCCCACAGAGAAGGCTCTCCCCCTCGGTCCCGCCAATCGGCATTGCTTGGTCGATGGGACCTGGAGGAGACCAACTCTGTGGGACCTAACCGGTCATAGGGAGGTATGCGGCAGGATGCGGTCCCGAAGGTACCCTGGCCCTGAGTCATGTAGGGCTTTAAAGGTCAAAACCAACACCTTAAATTGGGTCCGGAGACTAATGGGCAGCCAATGCAGCTGGCGGAGAATGGGTGTTACGTGGGTGTATCTAGGCACACCCACCACAGCTCGCGCAGCTGCATTTTGCACCAGTTGCAGTCTCCAGATATTCTTCAAGGGTAGTATATAATATATTATATTACATAAATAATGATTGTATATCACTACCACAAATCCTGGTCCTTCAGAAATATTGCAGATTTTGTAATTTGTTATTAATGTATGTGAACATAGAAAGTAACAAATTATTAACTTTTGTATGTTTATAAGCAGCTCAATACAAAAATGATACTGGAATATCTTGGGCTTGCAAATCACAAGTTTTTTTTACAACTAACAGTTACAGTAACACAAGTTCTGTAGACTTGTCAATGGCCAAATCTATGGAATGTTATACAAATTCATGCTGTTAGGGAGGTATGTGTGAGAGTGATTCAGGAGGGAATCTTGTAGTCAGATGTGGGTTCTGCAGAAATGAGGATAGAAAGTTCACTTTGGGCATTATTTACATGATGGATGCATTGAGGTTACAGTGGTCAGGCTTAGCAGGTAGACTAGGCAGGACACACAGCCTGGTATGTTAATTCTACTTCATTGTAAAGCTACATTAGGAGAATCTTGCAAAAAGTACAGTCCTCTCACCGTCACTTTTACAGCCTCATAATGTGTGTGTGTGTGTGTGCTCTTCCTGAGTCCCTTGTTCCGCTTACTATGCCCTGTGGGCTGTACTCATTCTTATTTGACCTTTGCTAGGTAGCATTACTTTGCCCAGTCTCCCAAAGTAATTCTACATACCATTACAACAGTAGAGGTATTTGCAAAAAACTTTAATCAGGACCAGCAACTTTGCCATAAGTGAAGTCATTAAATGAGAAATCGCATGGCTACAACTCTTCTTTCCAGCTGGAAAGAGAGGACTACAGGTATTCCACTCCTTCAATAATGATTATGACTGGTCCTCAAAGTTCTGGCAGCCCCAAAATCTTTATAATCGTGATCACAATCTGGACACTTGTCAAGTGGCTCATCCGATGATTGCAGCATCTCATGTTTGCATTTTGCAACCTTCCCTCCCAGTTTCCCACAATGGAGTCGCAAGTTGCTGAGTTAAATCTACTCACTTGCGCACTCTTCCCCAGCCCCTCTGCATTCAGCTCTGCCACCTACACACATTTCCAAGCCCTTGATGCGCTCATGCCGCATCTTCCCACCCCACCCCACTTAATTCCCTCTTACCTAGCAGGAGCCACTTACCTTCCTGGTTGCAGAGTGCCTGGGACTTGTAACTTTCTGCTGGCTTCCCTGCTGACTCCGTATGTTGAAAGCTGGCAGGAAGTTACAAGGAGGTGTTTGCTTAATGATTCTTCATTTAACAACAGCAATAGGGACAGCAGGGATTGCCATCACTAAGCAATGAAGTCATGTGGCATGCTTTACAAATGAACTTAATAATGGAATACAATTGCCATCATAACACTTGGACTACCTGTAGTTGGCTTTTGTTTGCTTTCAAGGGCTTAGTGTCTTCTGCAGATCATAGTGGCAGCCCCAGAGTGGGAGTCATAGGCAAACTAGTATTGCAGTATTCCTTTGAAAATTCCTCTTCAGTTTCTCCAATGGGGGAAGGGGGGAAATTATTTTTTTCAGCATTGTCATAACTTTGAATAGTCACTGATTGAATAGTCCATAAGGATGATCCGTATACAATGTGTACAAAAGCTAATGCTCATGCTTCAAAGCAGGACGAGAGGTAGGCAGCTAGAGATGGGTTATAAATCATCCATCGTCATGGACAAAGCAAAGCTTAATGCATTTCAACAGGATTATGATTTACTAAAAGAAAAAAATTCCTAAGATCTGTGCTGTGCTGGGTCCAGGGGATTTTATTAAGGACAAGGGTGACCAACTAAGCTCTGACAATTTAAGAGGAGTAGGGAAAGAAAATCTAAAACATTATCCCCAAAATCAGTAGGCAGTAAATTGTTAGCCAGTGGTTTTGCATATTTTAACATATTTTTCATTTATATTGATGATTGGTGCTACTATGATGTAGCTGAAGGAGAAAAAAATTCTGTTTCTTTGCTTTTTTAAAAAAGTAGTTTTTTAGTGTGTTTGCAGTCTGATAATGAATTTAAAGGGCTGGATACTTTATGCAGGTGGCCATTTCAGCTATAATTATTTCTTTTATTAATTTCCTGTAATTATCTTCTTTGATTGAAGAGCATCTTGCTGTTAGCCAAATACCCAAATATTTAAAAAAAAATTTACATTTTAGTCCCAATTTTCTCTCTAATTCTCTTTCCTGTTTTAGAGTCATATTTTTCACTATCATTTTGGTTTTGGATTTATTAATTTTAAGGCCTGCTATTTCTCCATATTTCTCTATTCCCCTTAATAAAATTTGTCCTGTCTCATTTGGCTCTTCAATAAAAAATACTAGGTCGTCTGCAAACACTTGAATTTTGTACTCTTCCTTCTTAATCCTAGTTTTTTTGCATAATTGGTATGAACCCTATCCATTTCATGTATTATTTTTACTTTATCCCTCGAGAAATTCTGTGATTAATCCCCCCATTATTTCCCCAAGATCCTCATCTTTTGTTTCTATTACATTTTGGAATCTGAGGTAACATTTAATTTAATTTAATTTAATTAAAAGTTCTTATAGGCAGCCCAATCCCGTAGGATTCAGGGCGGCGTACAACAGAATAAGAACAATAAGAGATACAATAAAACAAGTTTAAAAATTACAAGTTTAAAAAAAACCAACAATCCATGGAGGGAATAGGATCTCTTTTCACCCCGCCTGCAGGAAGAGCCATGTCTTCACGGCTTTGCGGAAGGCCAGTAGGGTGGGGATAATCCGGATCTCTGGTGGGAGTTGGTTCCAGAGAGACAGAGCTCCCACAGAGAAGGCTCTTCCCCATGGTCCTGCCAACCGGCATTGCTTGGTTGATGGGACCTGGAGGAGACTAACTCTGTGGGACCTAACCGGTCGTAGGGAGGTATGCGGTAGGATGCGGTCCTGGAGGTAACCTGGTCCTGAGCCATGTAGGGCTTTAAAGGTCAAAACCAACATCTTAAATTGCGTCCGGAGACTAATGGGCAGCCAATGCAGCTGGTGGAGAATGGGTGTTACGTGAGTGTATCTGGGAACACCCACCACAGCTCGCGCAGCTGCATTTTGCACCAATTGCAGTCTCCGGATACTCTTTGAGGGTAGCCCCATGTAGAGCGCGTTACAGTAGTCTAGCCGTGAGGTGACAAAGTCATGAGTGACTGTGAGTAAAGCCTCCCTCTCCAAGTAGGGTCGCAATTGGTGCACCAGGTGAACCTGTGCAAAGGTCCCACTAGCCACAGCTGACAGATGTTGCTCCAATTTTAGCTGTGGATCTAGGAGAACACCCAAATTGCGAACCTATTTTGAGGGAGTTAATTTCTCTCCCCCAAGAACCAAGGAGGGGCAGTTGACATAATCCCTAGGGGGCAATATCCACAGCCATTCAGTCTTGTGAATGACTGTCTTGAATGAGCCGAGATGGTCCAGTGGTTAAATGCAGCACTGCAGGCTACTGCTAGTTCAGCAGTTCAGCTGTTCAAATCTCACCGGCTCAAGGTTGACTCAGCCTTCCATCCTTCTGAGATCGGTAAAATGAGGACCCAGATTGTTGGGGGCAATATGCTGAACTCTGTAAACCGCTTAGAGAGGGCTGTAAAGCACTATGAAGCGGTATATAAGTCTAAGTGCTATTGCTATTGTCAGGATTGAGCTTGAGCCTATTCATTCCCATCCAGACCCTAACATCATTCAGTCAACGGCACATTACATCAACTGCTTCCCTGAACTAAGACGGGGTGGAGATGTACAGCTGGGTATCGTCAGCATATTGCTGATACCTCACCCTGTGTCGTCAGATGATCTCACCCAGCGGTTTCATGTAGATGTTAAACAGGATAGTCGAGAGGACTGCACCCTGAGGCATCCCGCAAATCAGGGGCCTAGGGGCCGACCTCTGACCCCCTGTCAACACCGACTGCGTCCTATCGGAGAGATAGGAGGAGAACCACCGCAAAACAGTGCCTCCCACTCCTAACTCACCGAGTCGGCGCAGAAGGATACCATGGTCAATGGTATTGAAAGCTGCTGAGAGGTCAAGTAGCACCAGGATGGAAGAATGACCTCTATCCCGGGCTCGCAGAGATCATCCATCAGGGTGACCAAAGCAGTTTCCGTGCTGTAGCCACGCCTGAAACCCGATTGAAAAGGATCTAGATAATCAGTGTCCTCCAATAACCGCAGGAGTTGGAGTGCCACCACTTTCTCTACAATCTTACCCATGAAGGGTAGGTTGGAGACTGGACGGAAGTTCTTTAATTCTGCCATGTCCAGGGAAGGCTTCTTGAGGAGGGGTTCTCACCACCGCAGCTTTTAAGGGCTGTGGGATGGATCCCTCTCTCAAAGAACCGATTACCACCGCCTGGAGCCAGCCCCGTGACACCTCCCTGCTGGCCAAAACCAGCCAGGAGGGGCACGGGTCCAGTAAACAGGCACTCATCGCTCCTATGGCCTTGTCAACATCATCAGGAGTGATAGGCTCAAATTCATCCCAAATAGCAGGACTAAGACCAGCCCCTGTCGTCTTAGCTTGCCCTGTCCAATCGGAGTCCAGGTCTGTCCGAATCTGAGTGACTTTATCCGCCAGAAACTGAGCAAATTCCTCAGCTCTGCACTGTAAGGGTTCCTCAACTCCCCCCTTAGCAAGGAGGAAGCGAGTCACTCTAAACAGGGTGGCTGGGCGAGAATCAGCAGATGCAATAAGAACGTAAAAATGTGAACATTTTTCCGCCCGTATCACCACTAAATAAGACTTAATAAAAGTTCTTAGTAGTGTTCGGTCAGATTCCGCTTTACTGGCCCTCCACCGTCGCTCTAGACGTCTCTTGTGGCGTTTCATCTCCCGGAGCTCCTCAGTAAACCAAGGAGCCCTCCTGGATCCACTACCACGCAAAGGCGCAATCCGATCTAACGCCCCTGATTGCCGCCCTGTTCCAGGCAGCTACCAGAGACTCAGATGAATTGTGTACTAAGGATTCAGGTATCTCCCCAAGTTGCCTCTGGAAGCCATCTGGTTCCATTAGGCGCTTGGGGCGGAACCATTTAATCGGTCCCGCCTCTCTGCAGTGGAGGAGTGGTGCCGTGAAATCCAACCTCAGAAGGAAATGATCTGACCACGACAAGGGTGAAATGACTAAACCCCTCAACCTCAGATCATGTCTCCACTGCCCCGATAGAAACACTAGGTCAAGCGTGTGACCTCCCTCATGAGTCGGACCCTGAACTACTTGGGTCAGGTCCATGATTGTCATGGAAGCCATGAACTCCTGGACTGCATCCGAGGTTTCGCCAGGCGAAGGCAGATTGAAATCCCCCAGCACCATAAGCCTGGGGAACTCAATCGCCAGCCCCGCTATCGCCTCGAGCAGTACAGGCAGGGCCTTTGCAACGCAGCTAGGAGGCAGGTACATTAGCAAAAGGCCCACCTGAACCCCTAAGTCCAACTTCAGAAGGAGCGTCTCACACCCGACAATCTCCGGGGCAGGGCTCCTACGAGGACAAAGATTCCTGCGAGCTATAATAGCCACTCCTCCACCCCTTCCCTGGGGTCGCGGCTGATGCAGAACTAAGAACCCATCTGGGCACATCTCAGAGAGGGGAACAGTCCCCTCCTGGCCCAGCCAGGTCTCCATTACACATGCCAGGTCCGCCCCCATCACACAAATCCAGTTGTCATAACTCAAACTTCCATAAAACTCTACCTGGATGGCTGAGCATCTTCATTGATATATTAACATTCTCATTGCCTCACTATAAATACAATACATGTGTTGCTGGATCCAGATACTTTAAGGTTATTGAATAATATGTATATTTTAATTTGCATACCACTATATTGCATGTTGCATACTACCCTATTTAGGTTTTATTTACATCCTCTGTTTCTGCAATAAACAATTTGTGCTTCAGTGAAAGAGTGTCTAAGGAACCCTTTTATAAATAAAATTTGTGGGAAATTGATGAGAGAAATCTCTTACACTGTACCTCAATATATTTGACTTCCATTAATTTTTTTTCTTTTAACAACAAAGTAGATTACAAGTTTTTTCTTTTACAACAAAGTAGATAATTCAGAGGTCTGAATTAATGAGCTTAATGGTTGAGTGGAATATGAACCTTCATCTCAATTATGTCAGGGTTCCAAATAGCATCGAAAACTAAATCAGAGTCCGAGGCAAAGTATTCCTCAAAGTTCTAATTTATTAGCAGAGCCATGTTGGCACATCTGGGAGAAACCCGAATCTGAAGTCCCACCCAGTTTAAAGTTCAAGCCCTTGTTCCCACACCCCCAAGTCCATCACGTTGACCTATCTTCATCTGACAACTTGGCAGAAACTCCCATCTTTTTCTGTGCAGGTGCAGGAATGCAAAGACAAAGGATGACCTTGACAATCTAGAAGGAATTTGTTATGGCTACATGCAGACATCCCTCATGCAATTACCCCTCCCAAATTCCCACAGCAAAGAATACATTTTAAAATAACATAAAGTGTGGCAGGCCAAAGACCCCAACTAAAATGGCTTCGGACAAATTAGATGTTAATATCCTTAATCCCAATAATATATTGCTCCCTAAACTAGCTAGGAAAAGGATTGTGCACAAATGCAGAGTGTGCACCGAGATGAGTCTGTATACTGTAGCACTATACTGTAGTTCAATTGTTGAAATACACATTGCCAAATTATTATTGTTTATATTTAATAATATATCATTTGCCAAATCAATTTAAGTTCAGAATTTAAGTTGAATCATTGAATCTGAATTGAACTTCCAAGTCAAATCTTTGCCTTAATGGATAACAAATAGCTACCAGATTCAAGAAACAAAGGTATGGTCTGTAGTATTGTTTAGATAGCCTAAAATGCAATCATTATTGCTATATGAAACTCCAGTTCTGAATTTTAAAAGCATGATAATTTGCTTTTAATTTGAGACCAGCACAATGTATAGAATTGTGATTCTTGTAGAGTAACAAGAATAAGATTATTTGGGTTTGGAAAGTAATCAAGAAAAGATCCAGAAATTCAGCAAATAAACATGTTTTTAAACAACTCCATAGTCATGAGGTATCTGGACTGTGGGCAGAAGTATAGATTAAGGTTGAATTTTCCATGACTTTTTTTTTTCGTGTCTTCAAGTCAGTGTTGACTCTTGATGCCTGCCTAGACAAGTCCCTGCAATTTTCCTGGCAAGATTTCACAAGTAGTTTGCCATTGCCTTCTTCCTAGGGCTAAGAGAGGGTGACTGGCCCAAGTCACCCAGCTGATTTTGTGCCTAAGGCAGGACTTAGTTCTAACTATCTCCCAGTTTCTAGCTTTTACCCTTAACCATTACACCAAGGCTACACCAAAATAACTTCCTTTTTTCTCAGGGAGAAAATAAACGTTGTAGAGTGGCAAATCTCTAGCAACTTCCTGAAATACCAGTTGTGCGGCTTCTGTTGTCTTTTAAACAGTTTAGTTACAAAGTGCCCAGGAGACCAATCCTGTAAACAATGCAATGTGTACATATGTTGTTTTTGTTGCTGGGCAATCCTATGCTTCTGAAGTTATACTGTAAGTATAAGCAGAAATTGATTTAGGGGTGGGTTTTTTGCATAATTTTGTATAATATTGGGATATATCTACTGCCAACTCAATTTTCCTGTGAAGAAGAGGATGAGTAATCAAGATGTAATTGTTTTAAATGTGGGTGGGCTTAAATTTACCACAAGGCCTTCTACACTACGAAGGTTCCCTGAGTCAAGATTGGCAAGAATGTTGAATGGCAATGACCCTGAATTTAAGTTGCTAAATGGCCAGTATTTTGTGGACCGTGATGGAGTTCTGTTCAGCTATATTTTGGATAGCTTAAGAACGCTCCAGCTTGCCCTACCTAGTGACTTCTCAGACTACAAGAGATTGCAGAGAGAAGCTGACTTCTATGAACTTTATTCTATGGCTGATCTCCTACATCAGGAAAATTTGCTGAAACCCAAACCAGAGATCTTAGAGATACGATTCTTGCTCCAGGAAATGCAGGGCTTTTTCCGCATATTTGGTTCCTGCAGCATTACTATTGACGAGCTGGCTGACCGGATCACAACCTTTGCAGAAAATTTTGTAGGAATGAGCTGGAAAAGTCACCGTGTCCCTTCTCAGCAGTCACTGTCTCCCCTTTCTTTGGAGAGGCCTTCTCATCATGATCTTGTCTTCCAGTGTGGCATCACCTACAGCGATCAATCTGTTGCAAGGTATATTTGAAATTATTTCTGTATGTCACCATAGAAATATTTTATAGATTCTTGATTCTGAATGGAACAGGTAGAGTTACGTAGAAGTATGTCTATGGAGATTCTCAGTCATCCAGGTCATGGTTGTCCCAAAAGTGCTTTTTCAAGAGGCAACTGGACTTTCTGGTTTTTCTTTGAAGATGTTTTGCTTCTCATCCAAGAAGCTTCTTCAGCTCTTTCCATTCCCCACCATCCTGTCAGAGCTAAAGAAGCTTCTTGGATGAGAAGCAAAACATCTTCAAAGAAAAACCAGAAAGGCTAGATGCCTCTTGAAAAAAGTACCTTTGGGACATTACATGGAAGTAGTTATTACAAGTACCTGAACTTAAAATTAGTTGTTGATAACTTAGATACTGCTGTGGGTTCAATGGGTGAAAGCTAGGCTACCACCCTTATATTACAAACTTCACTTCATGAACATAAGAGAGAATACAGTACTGTATAACATGATGGCAGAAAACCATGAAGATCTGGAAAGGAATTATTATTTACATTGAAGAATATAATATAAACGAACAAAATTACCCATCCCAAAATAGGTTAAAATTAGCAAGTGGAATAAGACTTCTTTAAATATAACTACATTTTTCATATCTCCTGATATCATTATGAAACCCTAAAGCCAGCTGGGAAAAAATTCAAAACCAAGGATCCGTCACTAAGAATACCTTTGTTCTCAGAATCAGAAACAAAAATGATGTCAGAAGAGTGCAGATTTTATCGCCAATCACATTGGGCAAAAAGGCATTCCCAGCTACAGTAGTTCTAAGTAATTATGCGCTGCATATTTTACCTATTACCATCAAGAATTATATCAAGTGAAGAACTGTGCATGTTATGGAATGCAGTGATTTCTTTCTTTCAGAAAAGCTACTGCATTGTATAGCTGAAAATAGCTCCAAGTAAAACAAAATGGTACTGTGGTCTTGAAAATACAGAACCATGAATGACAGCCACTATTACATATATGAATGAAATGGTTAACCTCTTACTGAAAGGAATCAAGCATAACCTGAGATTCCAGCTGAGTCAGTGGATTCAAGAAGCATATTTGCAAGATGGAGGGAAAGAAACATGTTCTATAGTGAAAATCCAAGCAATTTTTAAAATATATTCTGTGAATTTCTAAAGCTTGGAAATTTCCAAATCCTTACTTTATTTTTTTCCCACCTTTTTATTATACACAAGATGCAAATAACAGCAAGTTTTCTACTGAGAGGGTTGACCATGCCCACGTCCAAATCCACCTCTAAATTGAAATTCAGTAGCTGACCCAGCACCAGCTTCTGCCTTTTTGTCTGCACCAGGAGGAGCTGCGCTTCTTCTATAGGTATCCCTATCAGCTTCTCCTCGTGTAAGACGAGCAGGACGTTCACTCTCTAAACCTTTGGGCCTGGGTCTGCCTGTTTCAGGACGGCTGCGGCGCAAAGTGGCAGGCCCAATTTCAGGCGGTAGTGGAGATAATCCCGCAGGTACTGGATGCCCTCATTGGTCAAATACCAATAAAAATGCTTCCAGGCAAACTGTTCCTTCACATAGCCACGAGATTTCAGGGACTGCATTGCTTTCATGACATGGAGGTTGGGCACATTTTTGTCTGCTAGTTCTGGATGCTTAGGCATGTGGACATCCTTCTTGGCTACCATTACACCCTCCTTAAAAAGGAGTTCATAGATTGCAATTCCAAATCCTTACTTTAAATGACAAGTAATTACTCATGAATTCTGAGGGTAAATAGGAATTCAGGGAACAGAAAACATGCTGAAAGATATATAATGGAGTCTTATCTAGGCTGTAAAAATCATTTTCAAATCAAATAAACTTAGAGGTAGGATAAATCAAACCAAAATTTGCACCTATCTGAAGTTCTCCAAAAGTAGAAGAGGCTTTCTAATATGATATTGGAACTTAAAGCCCAGGACAAATGTTTATCAGCTCTTGTTCTCCTTTTACAACTGAGAAGATAGCAACTCATTCCCAAGAGATAAGTTATTTGCTTTTCAAGTGCCTGTTACATCTCAGTAGGAATGAGACGAGAGGCGAGGCTAGTGACTTCAGCTCTTTATTTGGTTACAGTGACAACTCCCAGCAAAACTGGGAGCATGGCAGGGGTTTAAATAGAGTGCTGGACTGGCAGAGAGCCACACGGGTGGTTCCCATCACTGGAATCTGATTTTCCTGGCAGTCTGCAATCCTTACTCTTTGTGTTGCTAGTTGACTTGGGGAGAGGTTTGGCATGGCTCTTCTTGCAGTCTCCCAGGACATTATTGTTATAGATGAGCCAGTATCGACCTGCATCTCACAGGGTGACCCCCCTAGTGCTACAGTGATGTAGGTTTGTGGATTCTCATCTATGGACAGTTGGTTAATTTGGAGGTAGCTAAACCCCGATTGTTGATATGGGTTACTGGGTTGCCTGTTATGACTCTTGTCCTCTCGCCCTGGTTCATCTTGATAGTAGTTCCTGCCCGTTCCTCTAGAAGGGAAACGTGGTGCCCTGCAGACTTCAGTTATGTGTCAAAATTTCCCACATTTATGGCACATTGCCTCCCTGAAACGGCAGGATGCGCGGGGATGCTGGCCCCCGCAACTGGGGCACGGAATTAATTTTCGGCTCTGCTATTGATCAAGCTTGAAACCTTCTTCCCCTTCTTCTGGGTCAGCTATTTCGGTGCTGGATCCCTCTTTAGATACATGCACCTCTGCGACCTGCTGTGTTATCTGTTTCATAGGGGCTGGAACTAGGGGGTCCCTTCGGCAGAGTACTTCCGCATCTAAACTTGTGGTTTCAAAAGCTAAAGCATCATCTAGGGCTGTTTGTAGAGTCAAGTCCGCCCTAGACAACAGTTTTTTCTGTAAATTAACGTCCTTCACCCCCCGGATCAGTTGCTCCAGTAAGGCATCTTCCAGCCACGCATTGAACTGGCAATGTGTTGCCGCTTCTCTTAGAGCTGACTCATATTCGAGAATGTTTTCCCCTTCTGCTTGTAGCCTTTCACCAAACCTGTGCCGACTCACCCATTTCGATGGTACTAGGTTGAAAAACTTCTGAAGTCGCTCATTTAACTGCTTCCAATCAATCTCACTTGTGGTGCTGGGTTTGGATAAATTTACGGCAGCTCGATAAACCTTGGGTCCTCAATACGATAGAAACATCGCTTTTCTTCGTTTATCAGTCAGGTCTGTGAAATTGTTGGCTTCTAGAAAAAAATTAAATCGGTCCATTTCCCAGGTTTCTTCTGCCTTATTGAATGAATTGGGTGGCTGCAGAGATGCAGATGCCATTGTGCTTCCTTATTCGATTCCTTTGTTCCTTTTGAATTTGGCGCCTCGTGGTCGATGCTTGCTTCCGGCTGGTCTGGTTCGCTCGCCTTTGTTCTCTGGTCATCCCACCTTCGTCGCCAAATGTTACATCTCAGTAGGAATGAGATGAGAGGCGAGGCTAGTGACTTCAGCTCTTTATTTGGTTACAGTGACAACTCCCAGCAAAACTGGGAGCATGGCAGGAGTTTAAATAGAGCGCTCGACTGGCAGAGAGCCAATCAGATTTTACCTGCTCAAGTTCCTGGTCGTACTGGAGTGAAGACTCACCCCAGTTCCTCAGAACATAACAGTGCCCCTAAAGCCACATCACAGAGAAGCCTTACCTGTGTTTGTGAAGTTAGTGTAACAGTGGAAGAATCAGTATACCGGTTCTTCTAGAGATAGAGAAAAGGGGCAAAATGTTTCTGATAACACAGTCTTGAGAGTGATCCTTGTTAGGAACAGGAGGAGAAGAAGGAGTACAAACTTTAATCCTAGATGCAAAAAAATTTTTTTGCACATGCTGTTATGTGAAAAAATTCATTTCCATCATTTTTTTCCTATTTGAAAAATATGCAAAATGTTTCTGTATGGTTATGGTCATGTTGACCGTGTTATGAAGTTAGTATATTAGCCAATTTTCTTTACTTCTCTAATAATACTAATATAATAGTTATATTTCTGTGAACAAATTTGATATTAGCACACAGCTATCGCTGTTTTGCCCTTCCACTCATATGAGCAGGTAAGCAAATCAATAAATTTTCTTAGCATTCTGAGTAGCATCTACATAACAACTTAATAAACCAACTACTTGCCAGATTAACTTTAAAGAAGTTATTCTTACAGAAAGAATGTGAAAGAAAAAAGAAATTTTGTCATATATAAAGAGGTTGTCCTGTAGATAGATAAGACAGCAAAAAGGAATTAAATAGGTCTGCCACAGCAGAATTTATCAAAAGCTGCATTGGGATGGGGAGTATGACAGGCAATGGTGAGGCAAACAGTGCATAGGGTTGCAGCCAAAAGTAAATGGGAATCTTATCTCTCCTAAGCAGGCTGTAGAGGAGGACATATGACTTACCAAAGATATAGTGTGTTTTGAATGAGGGTTTCGAAATTAGGAGCTGGAGACTCTGTTTGCAAATTCCCCATCTCTAATGGATAAAATGCCATTAGATCCATTGTTATTTCTTTTTGACTATATTATCATCTAAATCATTGTGATCACAAACACTAATATCTTGTAAGGTCACTGTGGCTAGAGATCTTAATGCAAGATACTAGATTAGAACTTTGCCTGTTCTAAAACACTTGCTAAAGTATGTAATGGGTTTTGTACATATCATCCAATTAAGAGAAATAATATACAAATGGAAATCAAGCTGGTTCTGCTTTCTAAGATATATTGTTCAGCTATTCAAATTGTTAGGCTTTTCTAAACTGATTTCTTTATGAAAATATACAGAAAAGCAATAGCAAACCCCAGGACCATTTCAAATGGAAAATGAAACTAGTAAGCCTTCAATCTCAACTGTAAAATTTTAGCAAAGTGTCAGTGATTACAATATAAAACATTTTATGGAAGAACCTCTGGCACTTGCTTTTCAGAAGCCCAGCAAAATCCTGCACCTTTCACAATTTCAAAAAAAAAACAACTTTTATTAGTTCAGGACATTGAAGTTAACTTGTCTTTTAGTGCACTGAAATCTTCTGACAATCTTTAAAGTCTATTTGTTTAGCTTGAACTCATGGCATATATTATTTTGGCGATATAGATCTAGCAATGTGTTTTGCAAATTCTCCACACACACACTCACCTCAATTTCCAGATTAGATTAGAGACTTGGGATTTCTTAGAGGTCTGATAAAAAGAATCTCACCTTGCTTAATTTTTCAGTACTAGCCAAGGTCAAGTAGATGCTGCCTACCTGGGCTTGAAAAATTGCACTGTTTAAAAGTTTAATAAAAAGTAAGTGCATTGAAAATGCTTAATAAATTAATACTAACATATCTATCTCTTTTCCTTCTACAGATATGTTTCTATAAAACCTGATAAGAGGAAGCTGTTTAATGGAGCTAATGTTCTTGGACTACTGATTGATATCTTACTCAAAGATGGATTTCGTTTACTAAGTTCTAGGACCGTTTCAGCTGAGGAAAAAATTGAATGTTATTGTTTTGAAAGAATGAGATCACCAGAAGTCTTTACTATCAATATCACACAGACAAAAAAAGCTACTACTATGCAACCATCAAAGCAAATCCACACGAGCAGATCCAAATGATACAATATTCTAAGAAAGATTGTATGAACTATAAAGTTTAAAGTTATATGTAATCCTGTCTCTTCTTGGGGATGTGGATGGCCAGAGGTGGGTTTCCTGCCTCTGATTGCCGGTGCGGCTAATAGCTGTTCTTCAGCGCAGAGCCGAAGACACTGCTACCGTTCGCGGATCCAGAGCCTTCCCCGGGCGCTTTCCCCACCCGCATGGATCCCGCCAATTGCGTTCTTTTGCCCTCTGCGCATGCGCAAAGCGTTCCGCATGCTCAGAAGGCAAAAGAATGCAATTGGCGGCATCCATGCGGGCAGGGAAAGCGCCCGGGGAAGGCTCTGGATCCGCGAACGGCAGCAGCGTCTTCGGCTCTGCGCCGAAGAACAGCTATTAGCCGCACTGGCAATCAGAGGCAGGAACCCACCTCTGTGGATGGCCATATAAATGTGATAAATAAATAAGCAATTATAATTGAAAAAGAACAAAATTCTTGTTTGCAGCTTAGAATATTTATTAGATTTTTGTTACTGAAATGACAATTAGGGTAAATTTAAGGATAGATTATCATTGGTCCCAGCTCCAGCCATTACAGCTAATGGTTGTTCACAGGTTCTTCAGTTCTGTTGTAAAGAAGTCAAGCAATTCCCTTATTCTTCATGTCTCAACTTATTTTTCCACAGGGTGGATTTGATTTACATCAAGTTGATTTAAATCATGATTTAAATCACTAGTAAAAAGGCTTAATTTAAATCAACTCGATTTAAATAATAATTTTTAAAGAGCAACTGTCATCTCTGTCCCGCAGCAACTCCTCCTCTGACCCACTGTTGACTCACCGACAGTCCCATTCACTTTAATGGGACAGCTGGTGATGCGGCAGTGACACAAGGTGAGGGATGTGGCAGGCAGCAGGTGAGTGGATGCCCGCTAACAGGCGCTGCCATGATGGATCTGAAATGACAGATGCTCTTTAATATTATATTTATAAGCTGCTTAGAAGGTTTCACTTTCATTTTTACTGCGTGCCCTTCCTCCTCACACTTAGAGCCTGGTGGTACAGATGCATTTCTCTTCAAACAATCATACAGTTTGCAGTGTACATAGATTTGCAAAACAATGGGATAAACGAATATTCCTGAACTTTGTTTTATGATTTATCTCATGGCTACTGTGAAATTGTGTGAATGCATCAATGCAGAGAGTTTGGATTCATTGAATGAGTTTACCAAAAATATTGCAGAATATACAGCCTCATGCTACATAACTAAGCTCATTTCATGCTGAATAAATTAAATTATTAATGTATCTTAAATAGAAAACTATCTTTGATAGAGTTTTACTCCAAAAGCATTTTATTAAAATAAATTTGATAAAAATAAAAAAATCCGATTTAAATTAAAAAAATTGATTTAAAAAATCATTGATTTTTATCCACTCTGTTTTTCCAACGGTCATCATCATTTGTTGCTCATGGAAGCAGTCTCTGGTAGGATGTGGTGATATTGACTTTGAAGATTTATTGATATTGATATTTTTATTTATTAATTCCCCTCCCCACAAGTATTTTATGTTCTCTTTGGTTCTGCTTAGAATGTTGGCAATATTGTACTTCATTTTTTCAATGTAAGTACAGTAGTGTAACAATGGAATCCATAATAACACACACACTGTACATTTCTAAAAATTTCAATCAGGTGCAAAAGACCAGGTCCATACATGGAGGTTCAATTAAACTGATTTACTGCTAAAAGTCTCTGTACAGGAATCTTCTTAACTAATGGTTGGCATCTGCTTAGACTTAGATATGGGTCAACGGCACTCAAGGGGAATTGGACTTAATTCTGTTGTGTCAACATAGGGACTCTAGGCCGATCCCCCTTTTCACTCCACCCCCAGGTTCTATTATCTCTTCTCCTACAATTTCAATCTTATTCTAAATATTACAAAATGTACAAATGTAATTTTTTATCCTTATTATAGTCATGCTCATGCTATAGTTGCTATATCTTGGGTGGAAATGACTTCATGTGGAGCTTGTCTCACGATTTAGCCATCTAACATTTGGATAAACTATCTTTTTTAAAATAGTGTAAATGTAGTTTTTTTTTTGTATTTATTACCTGCTATTAAGCTATATAGAGATTTATGTAATAAGGCATGTCATTTATAATTTCCATAGGGGATACATTGACATTATAAAATATGTTTAAAATGACTAAGTGATACGTACACAAATTAAGAAGAAAGGCATGTGAATTATCTTACAAGTTATATGAAAACAGTGGGAACCCATTAATTTGGTACATAACCATTTCTGGCTTATGGTGCCGGCCTCATTTGTTTACTCAGAATACATTCCATTCTCTGATTTAAAATGATATGCCATCTCTAATTTTTGATGACAATGTGATAAAATACTTTTCCTCAATTTAAAGTTCTTGTGGAAAGTATGAAGGCAAGCAGGGCAAAGGCAATCATGAAGGTTATTGGAAGGCTACAAGAACTGGGTTGCAAAAGTCTAGACCAGTGTTTCCCAAAGTGTGGTACGCGTACCCCCAGGGGTACGGGAAGAGTTTGGTGGGGGTACGCGTTGCACTGGAGTTTGGTGGGGATCACGTGGGAATATCCACTGCACCGTGCTTGGCTGCGCCCACAGAACAAGGAAAGAAATAGGCGTGTATCAGTTTTTACCTGTGCCATCTGGAGGAAAAGTAAGTGGAGGCATCAATTCCCATATTTTTCTCCCCCCCCCCCAAACATTCACTTCACTCCATTTGAGTTCTCTGAGAACTTATTTCACATGTGCAATTCTTTTGTATTTTGATTAATATGTTAGTAGCATTTGGTTCTTCTGCTTGTGCACCATATTGAGTAGGGCCTGGATTGCATTTTGAAACAGTTTTCTTCTAGTATCCACTTGAACAAAAATTTCCCATAATATTTGGAACTAATTGCTGAATATGAAATAAATATATGCATATTTATGTTTTTATTTATTTTATTCTCTCTCTTCTGGTGAATTCATTGAAAATTCTGTAATAGACAATTGCAGTCTAATGAGATGCTTTTATTTCTGTTTTACTTTTTAATTTTATTTGTTGAAAGGTATGATGAGAAAGAAGTTTTACAGAAGGTACAAAACTGAATGAAACCTGATCCAGGAGGAATTCTTCAAATTCCTTTTTTAAAAATTGGGTGAACTAAATTAGATATGGTCCATGGGTGAAAGGTGGTATAAGCATTTAATTAAAAATTGTTAAAGCATGGTATTACAGAATAGGGTTACCAATGCCATGTGAAATTTCATGAATTATTATCCCAATTTGTGATGAAAAATATTCTCACATAGACACACACACACACAGAGAGAGAGAGAGTCACATATAACTATTAGCAATTAGCCGCAAATCTAGATTTCTGTTGTAATAAACAAATCCCATCATGATCTTTTATGAAATGGATCAGAAAAGCACAAATAATATTGGAGTATCCTTCAGAGCATTTTTCAGAAACAGGTATGAGAATGTGAGCCATTGTTCCAGTATATGAACGCATACTACTAATAAAATAGATTGAATTAAAAAGTAACATGTTTATATTCTTTTTAAAATGATATTGTGACATAAAATAAATTACTGTCTTAGAAAGAATTGGTTGCCTGTAACAATTTGATTGCTAAAGCAAAGCAATTTGGCTGCTTTTAAAATTTTTAGATTTATTTTAGGTTTTTTTTTTCATTTTTAGACTTTAGTTTTTTTAATCCTGCCTTTATTATTTACTTTTATTATTACATTTATATGTTGTTCATCTCTCTGTCCAGAGCAACTCTTAGAAATAACTCAAGGCAGTGAACATAACTAACACTCCTTCCTCCTATTTTCTCCACAACAACAACCCTGTGAGGTGAGTTGGGCTCACAGAGAGTGTCTCCTCCAAAGTCATCCAGCTGGTTTAAATTTAAATTTAGCACTGTTTCATAAAGACACTATTGAGATGTTTTAATTAATAAACATGTAAAAATAATACAAATCAGCATCAATAAGAATGTGTAATTATAAATTTAAATAATATTTGGTAACATGTTTAAGGTGACAGCAATCATTTCATAATTTATTACTTATTATTTCCCTAATTCCCTTTGTAGTATTTGACAACTAGTTGTTTTTGTTCTGAGCACAGGCATGAATCAAACCACAAAAGGTAATAGGATAAAGATAATGGGGGGGAGAGGAGTGGTTTTCATTATAGAAGGGGAGGATAATATTAAACTTTATAACGCATATACAACCCAAATGTTAGTTTCATCCTTGCAGCAAATTTCAGGGATTTGGGAACGCTGCTACAAATTAATCCTAGAAGATCGCTCGACGCGTGCTTGCACGTTGTCTTTCGCTAAGAAAGCAGTTCTATATAAAATGGGATCCCATAAAATTTTACAACGTGTCTCCCATCTCTCAAAGCCATTCGCTATAAGTTTAATTTCTAGATACAGGTAGCGCTTCTTTTTCACATCTGCAAACCTCCGGCCAGTCTGACTCTTTTTCTCAGTCCATCACAGCAAGAGCAATTGCGTCGCGGGATTGCCATGGGTACGAGCAACACTGAAGCGGACGGATACAGTCCAATTTCCTTTGGAAGTAAAAAATGCATAGGGACAATGAGCCCCCATTTTCATTATGTTTTTAATTTGACAAAAGTGCTTCCTTCTGCCGTTTTTAATCACCAAAGCGCTAGTCGGAGCCCTCAGACAAGAAAGCTGGAAGGAACTATTTTTTTTTTCTGGCGGAAGGAACTGATCGCGGGTTTGGCGTACCACTGCCAGTGAATTTGGGCCGTGGCCGGGCAACGAAGCAGACTCTGCCCCCGGGACGGGGATGGGTAGGGGGTATGGAGGTGGCGGGGAACGGCGTGGGTCCTTTCCATCTGGGACCGTTGACATCTACGCCTATAGAGTCATCTACCTCGAGTCTCCCCACACGGGTGAGTGGAGTTGTAAGCTGAGTAGTTGGAAACTGGAGGGCGAAGGGAATCGCCCAGCGCGCTAATGTTTTAGGAGTTGAACAGAGACCTTCAGAATGAACCTCGTGTGTCAGGATTCCAGAATATCCCCCCCTCCAGAAAGGCGGACTATAAATGGAGTGACCTCCAAAAATTTAGCAGCATCGTACTTAGTTAGATACTTCTAGTGCTTGGCACATCTCTTTACTGCAGTGGTAAAGGGTATGGTCCCAGACAAAACTGAATGGATATTGCCACAACCTGTATAGCTAGGATATAGTGCTAGTCTATGGTGGTGCCTGCTTAATTAAGTAGTTAGTCCATTATATAAAGACTGCTAGTGGGCTTGAGATTAAATTAAACATCTGCCCATCCCAGAGTGTGATTCCATATAGAATTTGACATACCTAAAACCACTAACGTCAATGAATTCAAGGACTCTAAGAACATAAGAGTTTGTTACTTCACTGCATTTTTAGTGAAATCAGTAGAGTGTATTCTTGAGAAATTTGTAATCAGTTGGGTGTTACACAACATGCTAATTCAGAAATAAACAGGCAGTTGTTGTGTATGAGTTCTGTTCTTAGAGTTTATGGATTATCCTGGCTAGTTACAGTTTAATTAAACCATAATTAACTTAATTTATACATTTAATTTATACATAATACATAACATACATTATACATTACTTAGTATTATGTATAAGACTGCTTACTTCTGCTAGGAAGATTAATGGAGAGAGGAACTCCCCCCCCCCCCATAAAGTTAGAATGTCAGATTAATTTCAGATAGCTCTTCATTTGCCTTAAGGTCCCAGGTACTCCCTGTCCTAATCTCAGAACAAAACAAAACAAACCTAATAAAAAAACACCTACCCCCAACAAAGCGACCCACCAAGATACTTCATTGTGCCTCAGCTCTTTCATTGGTAGCATGTCTCCAAAAGCCATAAGAGTCATGGTGGCGCAGTGTTTAGAATACAGTATTGCAGGCTAATTCTGACTGCTGGCTGCTATCAGTTTGGCAGTTCAACTCTCACCGACTCAAGGTTCCTTCCATCCTTCCGAGATCAGTAAAATGAGGATCCAGATTGTTGGGGGCAATATGTTGACTCTGTAAACCGCTTAGAAAGCAATGTGAAGCGGTATATAAGTCTAAGTGCTATTGCTATTACAAACCACAGTGACTAGTCCAAACCCAGGCAAATCACATAACTATCTTCACAGGACATGCTTATCTGTAGCTAATTTTACTAGTTTATGGCACTTATTCAGATTTTTGGGGTTCTTGTGTGATATTGAAATATGAACTACACAGACTGAGTGGGCATGATATCCTCAGGATATTAATTGGCAGGTTTGTTGTTCATTGTGTTGTGAACACAGCATAAGCCTGAGAATGATACCATATTAAATTAATGTTTTATTTTGACATAATTTGTGTGAATATAGATGTAGTGTGTTAATAAGATATATGGTTTAGCATATAAATACTATTGAATATATGTATCTAGGCATATTCAACAAGTGTAGTATATAATCATATCAGGCAAATTTTAAATAAAATATCCAAATTCAAGGTCTCTGAACAATATTTCAAGATTATGTATAATTTTTCTTGTCATTATTGTAATGTTTAGTTTTTCTAGAGTTTTCTGTGTAGTTTTTCTGCCGAGTCTTTAGTCTTTAGTTTATTCAAGTATATCTACACATACAATACTTGTGTGTGTGTGTGTGTATCCTTTAATAGTTTAAAAGAAATTTTTAAGTTTTAATATATTGTTTTATAAACTCAACAAAATTTTTTTTTTTAAATGTCCTGTGCTTCAGCAATAATATTGCACTGAGAGGCAAGCAAAATCTACTGTTTACCAAACATAATTTATGTACAATTAAGAGGAGCTGATAGCCACATTTTAGCTTAGTGCAGAGGTACTCAAACTTAATGGTATAATGAATCTCTAAAATGATAAATGAAAATGTATATTTCCTTCCACAAAGCTTTAGTAATGAAAATAAAGGGATGCAGTGAAAAAAAGGAACTTAAATATACAGAAGACTAAATTAATGACAAGTACAGCAACTAATGTTCCAGTATTTGAGAGGCTGCCACAAAGAAGAGGGTATCAAATTATTCTCTAAAGCAGCAGAGGGCAGGACAAGAAACAATGATTGGAAACTAACCAAAGAGAGAAGCAACCTGGAATTAAGGAGAAAGTTCCTAACAGTGAGGACAATTAACCAGTGGAACATCTTGCCTTCAGAAATCGTGGGCGCTCCATCACTGGAGGTTTTTAAGAAGAGACTAGACAGTCACTTGTCTGAAATGGTATAGGTCAGTGATGGTGAACCTTATTTTGCTTGGGTGCCGAAAGGCCATAATGCAGTTCCCTTCCCGCCCGCACATGCGCGCACAACCCCTCACTGTCCCCCCATACATGCGCGCAGACCTCAATGAAGCCTCTAAACTTCCGGTAGGCCTGTTGGTCTGTTTTTCGCCATCCACAGCCTCCGGAGGCTTTCCTGAAGCCTGGGGAGGGCAAGAACGGCCTCCCCCTAGCCCTCTGGAATACTGAAAATCATGTGCGTGCTGGAGCTGACAGAGGGCAACGCCTCGCATGGCCTCAGATATGGCTCCACGTGCCACTTGTGGCATGCGTGCCATAGGTTCGCCATCACGGGTATAGGTTCTCCTGCTTGAGCAGGGGGTTGGACTAGAAGACCTCCAAGGTCCCTTCTAGATTCTATTCTATTCTATTCTATTCTATTCTATTCTATTCTATTCTATTCTATTCTATTCTATTCTATTCTATTCTATTCTATTCTATTCTACTCTACTCTACTCTACTCTACTCTATTCTATTCTGCAATTATGTACAAAAAAAGAGTATTGTTGGTTTTGAACTTGTTGGAAAAGTCTCCTGAGAATACCTTGACTAGCCAAGCAAATAAACAAATCAATCATCAAACAAATCAGACCAGAGTTCTCAGTTGAGGAATAAATGATTAGTCTCAAATGATTATAATTTGGTCACATGTGAAGATATAGCTCACTTGAGAGGTCTATAATACTGAGAAAGGGGAAAAGAAAAAGGGGAAAAAGGACATCTATAGCAAAGTGGATGGACTCAATTTTAGTGCAAATGGGTGCATCATTGGAAGATCTGAAGGACCAGTTAGGAGATTAGACAGAGAAGTCAAATTTATACCTGAAAAGAAGCTGTTCAAACCACATTCATATTGTTGCCAAGTAAATGACATGGGCATAATCAATGTAGACAACAGACATTGATTTCAACTCAAGGAAAACTTTACTATTATTAGTGCCACTTGAGTTTATGTTGAGGTGGGCGGGATTTTTGTACTTCTAGTGCCTGAAGGAATAAAATCTTGACTCTTTTCACTCTTTTTTGTCATCTAGAAGGAGCACTCAATAGCTCATAGTCATCATTGCATGTTCCCAGCATTTCTGGTTTAGCAGAAGTGAAGTTATTGCAGATTGGCTTAAAACAGTTAAAGTTGAGATACAGATTTACAAAAATTTACTTGGCTGTTTTCCAGCCACAGCAGAGATCGGTTTATTCAGTTTCTGCTTAAATCTTTAGACGAGCAGGAACTAAGAAAATAGTTAAGTGCCTTTTTCTTCTAATAAAGTCTTTTGTGTTTAGTTCTTTTATATATACCCTTCATGCTTCACATTGCATAATTTAGAAAGTTGCTGAACATTTTTGAAATTTTCATTGATGTTTGGAGATGAGAGAAGTGGATGGAAGTAATTGCAGTGTAGAAGCATTTGCTGCAGGTTGGTTTGTAAAATGCCTATTATACAATGCACTTTTAAAAAACTTTTGTTTTTTCAATGTTTTGTTTTTCAGACTGATTCCTTGTCATCTGAAAATAGTGACAGTTCAGGAGAAGACTGGCTCATAAAAGTTTGTTGTCCAGGAGCAAAGCATCGATACAGTAAACGAGCTTATGCAAAAAAGGTTAATATTACAATATTATTAATTAAATTAATTAATCAATTTAAAATGGTTAAAGATTGTTAAGAGAATAGTGACCCTTTTGAATGCTGGGTGGTATATAGCTATATATCCAGCTATTCAGTTGATCCAGGAAAGAATTTTCTGGAAATTCTTATTCTATTTCTGTTTTTCACTTCCCACCTTAAGTAAATTAGTCCTATGACATTAATACTCAACATGTAGAGAAGATGCAGAATTATTTCCAGCTATATTTTCATATTTTGCTTATGACACTAGTTCAGGATGGAAGATGAATATAATATGCAATGGTACATATTTATGCAAATCCCAAAAGTATTACACAGCATCTAAAAACTTTTAGGGACCCATCCCAATTTTGCTTGACAAAAATTGAAAAAGTGAAAAAGACTTTTTCCAATTTAAATTGCAGGACTAAAACATGAGGGTATAGTTAGAAATGACTTAATTTACTAAAATTATTTGAGTATTATGCATACTTGGGAACATTAAAAATCAGAAGAAGAATCAGAAGAAGAATCTTAGCAACTACCGGTAGGCAAGCACTAGTTACTTCAACATAAATTTGACTTCATGTTGAGATGCAATAGAAAACGGAATTGAAGCTGTTTAAGGGACTTTGTTTTCATACTTGTTATGGTAGAGTTCACAGCCATCCTTGATTTATATGATAAATATTAAATGAACTCTGGGCATAATAGAGGTAAAATTGGGTAAAATTAGCTCCGTTTCATTTTATATGGTGCATAAATCTTACTTTGTCTGGATTATTTGTTTTTTTGGATCATATCCTCCATATGTTAAATTAGCATAAGAATTATGTTAGTTTTTAAATCAACATCACTTTTCAAAAGTTGAATCTTTCCTTCTGTCAAGGGACTGTAGCTACTCATTTTATGTGCAACTAGTTCCTAGAAACAGGCCTCCTCCTTCTTTATTTAACTTTTTAAATTAAATTATATCATAACAAATTTATCTCCATTGTAATTCAACAAATTTTCTCTTCTTTAAACAATTATTTATGATCAGACCAACTTATAATTAAGTCATGTAATATTTAAGCTCTCTCCCCCTCTCCATTCCCCCGTCCTGCTGTGCTGCTTCATTATGGGGTGGGTGGGGTGTTCCTGGGTGGGATAAGCAAAGAACATTGGGAGTGTATGCCTAGAGTATATATATTCCCAGCAGGGTCACCTAAGGTCATCCCAGCTGCACAGCTAAAGCAAGCAGGCATCTATATTTGGCAGCAGCATTGTAGGAAAATGTCAGAGGCAATAATGTCATCAAACAGACTTTATTCCATCTGATGTCCATGGATTGTTTTATTTGTCTGAAGACAGTGTTAGCTATGAAGAAATCACTGAAGTGGCTGAAATGGATAAGTCCATCTCCTGCTTTATTCCAGTTTCCTAAGCCAACTATATTTTCTTCTTTCATGTTTCCAGCTACAGCATTCCAGTCTCAAATCACAAGCAGCATATATTGCTTGCATGTTCTGTAGATTTCAAATTGAACTTGATTGTAGAACTCATCAACTCCCTCTTCTTCTGCTTTGGTGGTTGGAACATAACCTTAAGTGGTCATCATATTAAGGAGTGTCCATAAAATCTAATCAATATTATTTGCTCATTGATTGCATTGTAGCCAAGTACTGTTCTTGCTATATTCTTCCTAACTATAAAAGCAATGCCACTCGTTCTTTGTTTTTCATGTCCTCAGGACTAAAAAGTGTGATCTTCCAACAAAAAATGCCCAATCCTAGTCCATCTCAATTTGCTGATGCCTAAGCAGTCAATTTGCAGTTGTTTCCTTTCATCTTTCACTATATTGAGCTTTCCTTTGTTCCTGTTTCTTACGTTCCATGTTCCTACTGTAATTCTATATTTGCAGCTTCACATTTTCTTTTCCAGTATGGCAACATCACCAGCTAGATGTCCCAAAGATTTTAATCTAACCATATCATAACCACCTTTAGTACTTCAGTTTCTCAGCTCTTTTCCATTAGAAGGCTATCTGAGGGACCATCTTTTTCGTATAGCTAATCTTGATCTAATTTGATCTTGGGTTGTATTGTTTTAGTCAGATTGATGTTAATGGGATATAATCTCCATATAAGTGTAGAATTAATGCCTTTCCCTAATTTAACAGAGCATATCACGGTCCACAAAAACTGAAGCTTCAAGCATTCTAGATAAAAAAGATGACTTCACAGAGAAAACAGAATTGACGCCTACTACATCTTACCAGGTATATGGATTAAACGTTTTATTTCAGATCTCAAAGTAAATATCTTGGGGGGGGGGGGGAAACTTTACCAGTACAATGAATTGAAACATTGCTTAATTCACATAAATCAAATATTTCAGGCTATCTCAATGGATTTTTGACACATTACAATATAGGTAGTTATTGGGTTACTACCATTTGTTCAGCAGCTATTCAAAGTTACGATTGTGGTGACTGGATGGTATTTACTATGGGGCTCATAGTTCTGGCAATTGCATTGTCACCATGGTTATGTGACATCACAGTTCATAACCATGTCATTTAGTGATTGGCAATTCTGGTCCCAATTGTCATTATAAGCCTATAGTTATGGTAATTGATGAGGTTCTATCTCATGTAACTGCCTCTAATGTATAACCAACCATTTTTAAACACTCATTTGCAGTGATAAAAAAACATTGTCTCTTTCAATAATATCTGCTGTTTTAAAAAATAGCATGCTGTTTAAATATCATCTGCCCCAGCGGTGGGTTGCTCCCAGTTCGGCCCGGTTCTAAGAACCGATAGCACCGCCGGTGGGAGACTCTGCCCACCCACGTGCACGAGCGAACCAGTAGTAAAAGGTTTTAGAACTCACTACTGATCTGCCCCACCTATGAAAAAAGATGGCCACCTCCAAATACACTTAAAAAATACTTACTTTATAGAAAAATGCTTTTTCCTGTTGAATAAATGTCATTTGTGTAGTTAAATTTTTCTGATTTCTTAGCTTTGTGTTAATAGCTGTTGTATTAGCTTTCAACATATTTTTTTTTAAAAAAAATTTTGAGTAGACCACATCATTTTACAATATATCACAATACTAGTTATGACATAATACTGGAAAAGTTCTTTCTGTGCACATCAACATTCTGGTAACCCACACCATTTATTTGCTTTAGAGCTTCATTTTAACAGTGAGTTACTGGAAGTTGATACAGTTTGGTAACTTGTGTGTGAAAATATAGAGAGCCAATATATTTTTTAAATCTGAAGATTATTTTCTGAGAACACAAAGCAACAAACACAACCTATTTTAACATTCTAACATTAGGACTATACAAGAGTGCCAAAGCAGGAGAGTGCAGACTTGGAGTGGCTGATAAGACTTCGTTGCCCAAGAGCTCAAATGGAACAATTGATGCCAGATCTGAAGCAAGTAGGTTTGGATGTGAATATATCAATATTTTCCAGTGCAGCAGCATCAGATATAATATTTTAATGGTAGAAATTTATAACAGTAAAAGCAGAATTTCACTTTAGACATATTTTTAAAAATCTAGTTAATAATCATAAAAGTTCTAATCGAATACATGATGCTAATGTTTCTAATACATACTTTTTCAATTTAAGTGAAATACATTCTCATTTTTAAATGTTCTTAATGAGGACAAGTATGACTAAGGATACAAACTTAACTTTATCTTGGATTAAGGCCCATTGATACTACATCCAAATAGATTTCTAGGTAACTAACCCTAATTTGACTCTGACTCTGCCACAAACAGATTAGATGGCCTTAGAAAAGCCATTATCTGTCAAGTCTCAGTCTGTAACATAAGGATCGCCATACAGTCCTACCTTTAAAGGTATGTGAAGTTTTGAAATCTTCAAATGTTCATCATCAGCTCCATCCACTGCTAAATTTACTGAATTTTGTTTATGTGGGTAACAATATCTCATCATATCCAGAAAAAAAGTAAGCATTTTTAAATAAATACTAGCTGATGACATGGCGTTGCCCGGGTATTTATTTATCCCAATCTTGTATTAGACAGGAAAAGGAATGAATTATATCTATAGTGTCAAATCAAAGCAATCTTATTTACAGGGTTTTAAAAGTATAAGGACCTTGTTCAAATTCCAGCTATGGAACCAGCTATGGAACCTGTGGACAGCTGGGGGATTTAGAAGCGCCACCACCCTGCCTCTGCCACCACCCGTCTTACTATTTCCTCAAACTGGGCCTGGGACTGGAACATAAATCCCTGAGCTGGCCCATGCTGCGCCTCCTCCATCCCTGCTGAAATAGGCTGGGTCTCCTCTCTGGCCTCCATACCTGTTTCGCCACTGTTGGGGTGGTCCCGTCGTTTGCGCGATGAGTTGGGGCGAAGGACGACCCTGGGAACACAGCCAAAGTTGTGAGGTGGGGGTGGACGATCCACTTAGGCCGTGGCACACTCAATCAAAGGCCTGTGTACTGGCCTAATCAGGCTCCCTTCTCTTCGTAGGCCTACTGTGTGAGGGAGGACTAGGCCTGAGTTGGGATGAAGGATGATCCTGGGAATACAGGCCAAAGCTGTTCCCTGTGAGATTGGGCCGCCGTGATGAGGTGGGGGTGGGCGATCCGCTTAGGTCGTGGCACGCTTACGCAAAGCCCTCTGTACTGGCCTAATCAGGCTCCCTTCTCTTTGTAGGCCTACTGTGTGAGGGAGGACTAGGCCTGAGTTGGGATGAAGGATGATCCTGGGAACACAGGCCAAAGCTGTTCCCTGTGAGTTTGGGCCGCCGTGGTGAGGTGGGGTTGGGCGATCTGCTTAGGTCGTGGCACGCTTACTCAAAGCCCTCTGTACTGGCCTAATCAGGCTCCCTTCTCTTCGTAGGCCTACTGTGTGAGGGAAGCCTAGGCATGAGTTTGGATGAAGGATGATCCTGGAACACAGGCCGAAGCTGTTTCCTGCGAGATCGCGCTGCCGTAGTGAAGTGGGGTGGGCGATCCGCTTAGGCCATGCCACGCTGAATCAAAGGCCTCTCTACTGGCCTAATCAGGCTCCTTTCATAGGCCTACTGTGTGAGGGAGGCCTAGGCCTCTTCAGAAAAACGCTGAGCTAGGCTCAGTGTACAGAACACTACCATTGTTCCAAAAGGCCACCCCTAGGGGTGCTAGGGGTGTCTTACCCCCACAGCATTTATCGCCAGATAGTAAGTCATATGTGTACCAAGTTTGGTTGAAATTGCTCAAGGTGTTCCAGAGTTATGCTGGGACATATATACATAGAGCCTTTTTTATATATACTATATATATATATATATATATATATATATATATATATATATATATATATATATATATATATATATATATATATATATATATATATATATATATATATATATATATATATATATATATATATAAAATGCTGCATTTTCTTTATCTGCATTGTTATGTATGTGTACCTTGCAATCCCACAGTTTGATCTTGTTTTGTCTTATTTTATGCGAAAGAAAGATCATATAGGTTACTATTTAAATGCAGATTGAAGCCAAATGTGGTGCCCAAATTTCAGGACAGTAGATATATATATCTATGATGTATTTCTTTCAAAGGTAACCAATATTATGCAATGTGCAGTAAAAGAACAAAATGTAGTGACCTAAAGGAAAGCAAGAGATGAGAGAGAACAAAATCTAAGTTTTTACACTAGCATTCATTTATTATATTTCATCCTTTTTTATCCATTGCAAATTACCTTTGCTTTCTCCACATTCCTTAGAGTTCTCTCTGCTTTTAAATATCTCATGAACTCAATGCAACCATTACTTTTTTTGGTCTTCCGCTTCCTAATCCATTCATTCATATTTGTGTTTTGCAATTTGATCCTCATTCATTCTCTCTATGACCAAATTATGTCAACATATACCGTTAGTACTTCTTTCATTCCTGTCCTTTGCTTTTATATTCAGTCGACATTTATTCAGCATCCTTTCTCAAATTATTCCTACTATATTTACTTTTATCTCTCCTTGACATATTAACTCTCACTTCCTTAAAACAAAGTGGTACAAGCTTCTTTGACAAACATTCATTCCTTATTGCAAACCATGGACTATCCACTACAAGTTTTCTATTTGTATTTAAACATCTATTTTCTCCTTTTCTTTCTATTAAGGTGTACAAATTCATTTACTTGCTATGATTTTTCACATTCTGTTATAATTTGCAGTTGTTAATTCATTGATCTTTGATATACTAGTTTTCAGATCCATGTTTTCAGTGTATATTACTGTTTATCTGAAATTCACTACAAAACATTTGGTTCTTAACCAATAAAATGGCATTTTCTGCATAATAAAAATATGTGCATGTCCACATCCCTCCAACCAAAATAACCTTTAACACCACCACAAACATTCCTTATACATTTGTCCATAAACATATTAAGCAACTAAGAAGACCCCACCTATCTCTGTCTTACTCCTTGGTCAATATTCAATTACATGCTGAGTATTTAATTTATTTTTATGCTTGCTTTCCTTCCATTATGGGCAGAAATTCTTTGATTATCCACATATGCTGCTTTTCATTTTAAGGATTTTTTTAAAAGACCTATGATATAAATTAAATGGAACCCACAATATATTGCAGTTTCGTAATTTGAACTAATATTTGAAAGTAAAATACATACATACATACAGTGGTATTCTTTGTATAGGTACGTTTTATTTTTGGTAGCTAAAAGTTTCATTCATTCACTTGGATTCTTTTCATTTTTCAAATAAGACTTTTCCAGGAGTTACTAGATTCCTGAGTAAATCACAGAGCAAGGTTTGCGGAAGAAGTCAACCTGAAATGACAAAAACTTCAGAGAGTTGGCTAACACAGAAGCACTTGTCCATTGCACAGGTACCAATGTATTGGGGGCACTGAATAGAGACAAAATTCTATAACTCGTGTTGTTTTGCTACCTCACAGCAAAGTGCATATTTCAAAAGGCCTTAGAAGGCAAGTGATCCATTCTTTGAGTTCCATGCAGTTTATTGAATGTGTTTGTTGGCGATTAGAAGAAATTGAATTCCTGTCTGCTCTTATTACAAAACGGTTATAACATAATCAAGATGCAACCAGACCCTGATACCGACACAGCATGTATGAACAAATGGGCCAGTCGGAAATTATGGGAGCTGGCAGGGGAGGGGAGGGGATCTCTGGAGAGGGAGAGAGCCAGAATATATTGGTCATTATGGGGAGGGGGAGATACGGTGGGAACCAAGGGGTGGGCCTCAGTCGGAGAACTAAGACTCGCTACCTTCAAGCAATTCCATGTTCTAACCCCTCGGAGTCAACTCGGAGGCCTGGGGGCCAGGGTTGTCAGGGCCCTGGGCTTAAGCTGCTGCTGCTAAATGCCAGGTCAATTGTCAACAAGGCTCCCCTCATTCGGGATCTCATCCTAGAGGAGGGAGCTCACCTGGCATGTATAACCGAGACCTGGCTGGGTCCTGAGGGGGGTGTTCCCCTCTCGGAAATGTGCCCAGATGGGTTTCAGGTGCAGCATCAGCCATGACCCCAGGGAAGGGGTGGTGGAGTGGCAGTTATCATCCGGAAGGGTCTGTCACCTCGTAGGATCCCTGCCCCGGAGATTGTCGGGTGTGGGGCTCTCCTTGTGAAGTTGTACCTTAGGGTTCAGGTGGGCCTATTGGTCACGTACCTGCCTCCCAGCTGCACGTCAGTGGCCCTGCCCGCTCTGCTGGAGGCAGTAGCCGGCCTGGCAGTGGAGTTCCCCAGACTCATGGTGCTGGGGGACTTTAATCTGCCATTGCTGGGCAATTCCTCTGATGTGGAGCGGGAGTTCATGGCTTCCATGACAGCCATGGACCTGTCCCAGGTAATTCAAGGTCCGACTCACAGGGGGGGTGTCACACACTCAACTTAGTATTTCTCTCTGGGCAGTGGATTAATGATCTGGAACTAAGGGGTTTAGTCATCTCTCCCTTGTCATAGTCAGATCATTCCCTATTGAGGTTAGACTTTTCCACCCCACTCCATCACCGCAGGGAGGCGGAACCAATTAGGTGGTTCCACCCCAGGCGCCTAATGGACCCGGAAGGGTTTCAGAGGGAGCTTGGGGATTTACCTGAATCCTTGGTACACAATTCTTCCGAAGCCATAGCAGCTGCCTGGAATAGGGCGGCATCTGGGGCTTTGGATAGAATTGCGCCTTTGCGACCCCTCCGCAGTGGATCCCGGAGAACACCTTGGTTTACCGAGGAACTCCGGGAGATGAAACGCCAGAAGAGCCGCCTAGAGCGACGATGAAGGGCCAGTAAATCCGAATCCGATCGAACACTACTAAGAGCCTTTATTAGGACTTATTTAGTGGTGATAAGGGCGGCAAAATGTTTGCATTTTTCCGCTCTTATTGCATCCGCAGACTCTCGCCCAGCCTCCCTTTTTAGGGTGATCTGGTCCCTACTCAAGGGGGAGGGGACGGAGGAACCCCTTCAAGGTAGAGCTGAGGAATTTGTTCAGTTTCTGACAGATAAAGTCACTCAGATTCGGACAGACCTGGACTCCGATTGGGCGAAGCAAGCCGAGATGACAGGAGCAGATCTTTTAAAGGCTGCCCCATTTTATGGGAAGAGTTTGACCTGGTGACCCCTGAGGAAGTGGACAAGGCCATTGGAGCGGTGAGCTCCGCCACTTGTATGCTGGATCCGTGCCCCTCCTGGCTTGTTTCTGCAAGTAGGGAGGTGACACGAGGTTGGTTCCAGGAGATAATCAACGCTTCTTTAAGAGAGGGGTTCTTCCCCCAGCCTTTAAAAGTTGCGGTGGTGAGGCCCCTCCTTAAAAAGCCATCCCTGGACCCAACTGACCTTAAAAACTATCAACCAGTCTCCAACCTCCCCTTTGTGGAGAAAGTGGTGGCTCTGCAACTCCAACGGCTGTTGGATGAAACGGAATATCTTGACCCTTTTCAGTCGGGTTTCAGGCCCGGTCATAGCACAGAAACTGCCTTGGTCATGCTGATGGATGATCTCTGGCGAGCCCGAGATGGAGGTTACTCCTCCATCTTGGTGCTACTTGACCTCTCAGCGGCTTTCGATACCATTGACCATGGTATCCTTCTGTGACGGCTCGGGGAGATGGGAGAGGGAGGCACCGTATTGCGGTGGTTCTCCTCCTATCTCTCTGATCGGTCGCAGTTGGTGTTGGCTGGGGGACAGAGGACGACCCTGAGGCCCCTGGTATGTGGGGTTCCTCAGGGGTCGATTCTTTCCCCTATGCTTTTGAATATACATGAAACCGCTGGATGAGATCATCCGTAGGCATGGGGTGAGGTTCCAACAGTATGCTGATGATACTCAGCTATACGTATCCACCCCATGCCAATTCAGTGAGGCAGTTAATGTGATGTGCCGGTGTCTGGACGCTGTAAGGGTCTGGATGGGGGTGAACAGGCTCAAACTCAACCCGGACAAGACCGAGTGGCTCTGGATGTTGCCTCCCAAGGACTTGGACATCTGTCCCTCCTTAGTTCGGGGGGGGGGAATTGATCCCCTCAGAACGGGCTCGCAACTTGGGGGTCCTTCTGGATCCACAGCTAAAATTGGACCAACATCTAACAGCTGTGGCCAGTGGGACCTTTGCACAAGTTCATCTTGTGCACCATTTGCGCCCTTTTTTGGACCAGGAGGCACTACTTACAGTCACTCACGCCCTTGTTACCTCATGTCTTGACTACTGCAACGCACTCTACATGGGGCTACCCTTAAAGAACGTTCGGAGACTACAGATAGTGCAGAATGCTGCGGCGCGTGTGGTGATGGGTGTCCCTAGATACACCCATGTGACACCCATCCTTCGCGAGCTGCACTGGCTGCCCATAGGTTTCCGAGCACAATTCAAGGTGTTGGTGATTACCTTTAAAGCCCTACATGGCTTAGGACCAGTTTACCTCCGAGACCGCCTTCTTCAACACATCTCCCTAAGACCAATGAGAGCCCACAGAGTTGGTCTGCTGGTGGTCCCGTCAGCCAAACAATGCCTGGTGGCGGGCCCACGAGCAAGAGCCTTTTCTGTGGCAGCACCGGCTCTCTGGAATACACTCCCCCCGGAGATCCGCATTATTCCCACCCTGCCAGCCTTCAGAAAAGCGCTAAAAACCTGGCTTTGTTGATAGGCCTGGGGCCAATGATTTTAATATAACATCGAGAACTCTTGGCCCCATGAATGAATTAATTGTATGGGGTTTTTAAATTGTTGTTTTTTAATGTTTTTAATGTTTTTAATAATTACTGCTTTTAATGTCTTTTTCCTATATTTATTGTTTGCATGTAGATTTATTGTTATGAGCCGCCCAGAGTCTCTGTGGAGTGGGCGGCATACAAGTGCGAATAATAAATGAATGAATGAATGAATGAATGAATGAATAAATAAATAAATAAATAAATAAATAAATAAATAAATAAATAAATAAACCACAATCTCTCATATTGTGATTGCATTTTACAACACTTCTTAAATTACATAATACCAGTGGAATGCTTCATCATCTTTTCCTAATATGGGTTTTCTTCAGCAACAGATCCCCAACGGACTGCTGAAGATGTTCTCCCTCTTTGTCATAGATAATAATAAAAGACTCAGTAATGGGGTCCTCCCACTCATAGCCTTTCATAGTCACTTGGTTAATTTGCTTCCAGTAATTATTTGCTCTGAATATGATTATCAATAGCCATCAAGCTCCTATTCACCTTGTCTAATTTCTTCGATACTGCTCTCAGTCTATCAACTACTCATGATCAAAACTAAGATTGGTTCATTTGGCTTTTTGAAGAGAAGTGAAGATGATTTTTCTCAGTTTGATCGTTAGAGTTTTAAACTGGTTTTCATATTGTTTTCATATTAAATATTCTTTTAAATATTTAACTTAAGCATTTTAATATGCATATTTAATTTATCAACCATTTAATAACTTATTGGTGATACATATAGAAAATTGTATATTATTACGGTAATAAAGAGTAAAGAAAACAGTTATGGTATATTGAGGCAGATTTTCTAATTGTTACCTTCTTATCATTACATATATAAAGCATAATAGAGTATTTAATTGTTTTCTGGAGAACTGAATTTGCTAAGTTTAGGGCAACATATTAAAACTTTTATTGCAAAAATTATGAATATTCTATTTATTCCAAGTTATTTCAGGGATTTTAAAGCATTTAAAATTGACATTTCTAATAATCAAAATCAAATCTTCTTTTAAACTTTGCTACAGTTCAGGTAATAATAATGGCTTCTGTCATCACTTTTATTATACTGAAATTCAAAATCTACTTAGGGATCCAATCCACCTGTGCTTCTCCAGCTATTTATTTCTTAGTTAGATTTTAATCACACTTTTCCTTTAAGAGTTCAAGGCAGCATTTAACATTTTCCCCCCCTGCAGCAACAACCATATGAGGTTGGTTGGGCAGAAAGACAATTCTAGTAAGCTGTTCTGATTGAAGGTGGATTTGAATCTGGGACTCATGTTCCTGTTCTAATATCTTAATCACTTGACCACACTGGATCTCTGAAAAATTAGCCTGGTCAGTGTGTTGGTTCTTGGAACTTGTAATTGATCAACATCTGAAGAAACACAGTTTGCCATCCTTATGATATAGTAGTACCATTGATGCACCAACTCAAATTTCAAATAAGGCTTTTAATGTAAATTTTATTTTGCATTTCTTCTCAGTGGCATGGAATTCATTGTACCATATAAAGCTGATCTGTTTATAAAATTATTTTTAAGAAGTATGTTTAATATAGTAGTTCTCTTTCACAGATTTTACTGATATTTTATTAGGCTTTAGTTAATGAAAGCCAGGATGTTATTGGTCCCATTCAGTTGCTGCTGGAAAGAGAAAGCTGCTTTATAAGGGTAAGAAATAAACATTGCTTGCAATGTAACTTTCTGACTATTGAGAAAGACATAAAAATGCCTGGGCCAGAAGTCCATACCCATGACCACCGTGTAGGAAGAGACTACCTTGTTTTTTTTATTTTTGGAAATTTATTGTGAAATAGCAATTTTCTATAAAAATATGGAATAAAAACATCAGTGTCAAGTCTCCTCCCTCCCCCCAATATCTGTACTTTCTTGACAAAAATCACACAAATGAAAAAGTTTGTAAAAGATTTTGTTCCTGGTCATTGAAAAAAAAGTTGTTTCAAGCTTAAATTGTCAGTACTGAATTGTCTTTTACATCTGATCCTTTACTTTTCAGCTATAAGTCTAATAGCTTTTCCAAGGAATAGTGGCCTGTTGTTGGTCATTATGGCTTGCAGGGCTGATAGCTGTGGGGCAGGGGTGTTAAAATGGCGGCCCGTGGGCCAGATGCGTCATTCGCAGGCACCCCCACCCCAGCTCCATGACGGGAAAAACATCGGGAAACATCACGTGACGGCAAAGAGATGTCATAAGTTTGACACCTATGCTGTAGGGCATGACATCTGGAGGGCTTTAAATTGGGGAAGGATGATGTAGATTTTATAACTATTAGTTTTTTATTTAGATTAATTGAAGCTTGTGAGCTTGTTTTGAAAGGAAAAAAGGGGGAAATGGATGGATAAAAATTGGATTAAAAAAAAGATGGGTATTGGAGTTATCCATGTCTCCCTCCTTGTCCCAATGCCAAGATGCCCTCTTTACTGTTAGTCAAGGACATTTTTCTCCAAACAGAATCTCCTTCTCAGTTCCTACCTACTTCTGAGTCAGGGTAAAGGTGGATCAAGGTAATGCAGAGGTAAAGTGGGGTTTTCCATTGGAAAACAATACAATGAAAACATCCTGATTCTTATGGAGGAGGAGTCAGAAGAAGGTGGGTGATCTTCAAGGTTTATGCAGGACTGCCCCCTCCCAGCTAGGCATGGGGCTTGGCGTTTCTCTGGTTGGTTTATTGATATTAGAAAAAACAAAATTTGCCTAAAAACCAAAGGGAATGTTTTGTCCAGAAAATACCAATTTCATAGAAGATGTTGCATGAGGTTGATATTCCTATTTGTATCCAAAAGAAGTTAACCTCATTGTTCGCCCTAATTCTGGGCCCCACATTTGTATCCTGTTATCAATGTGCACAGTACTGTGGTCACTTCTCCAAACAGCTTTTCTAATCCATGAAGGAAAGCACATCACGTGGTGAGGGGAAAAGCCCAGTTTCATGTTTGAGATCTATGATAAAATTGATATATTCTTATTCTTATATTCTTATCTAGTAAAGCCATCTACTGCATTGTCCTTTTTGTATTATTTATTTATTTGCATCCTGCCTTTATTATTATTACCGGTATTATTTTTTCAAATAACTCAAGGCAGTGAACATATCTGATATCTTTCCTCCTCCTGTTTTCTACACAACAGCCCTATGAGTTGAGTTAGGCTGTAAAAGAGTGACTGGCCCAAGGTCACCTAATTGGCTTTCATAGCTGCTTTCTCCTGCTTTCTAGTCTGGTGCCTTAACACTAGATTATATTTTTATGTATTATTTTTATTAATTCCCTTTGGGATAGATTAGTCTTAGCTTTTCCAAATTTGCCTTGACATAACTAATAGTGGTCATGTAAGTTTTTAGTATTAGCGATCATGAGAGCTAGTTTGGTGTAGTGATTAAAAATTCCAAGCTAGAAACCAGGAGACTGTGAGTTCTAGTCCTGCCTTAGGCACAAAGCCAGCTGGGTGACCTTGGCCCAGTCACCTTTTCTCAGCCTTGGGAAGGAAGCAAAGTCAAATCACTTCTGAAACACCTTGCCAAGATAACTGCAGGGACCTATCCAGGCAGTCTTCAAAAACTGGACATGATTGAACAAAATAAAAAAGATACTACGTATTTCAAGTTTGATTTCATATTCAAACTATTGAAAAAAAAAATGAAATGAGTTGTGGTTCTAGCCAGGAAATACAATGCATAATTTTGAGAAATATTAAACATCGGAGTGGGAAATCTATAGCCCTGCAGGTACTGCTGAAATACAACTCCCAGGAACAACTGCTTACACGCCAACAATATATGTAGTGCTACAGATTACCTATCTCAAATAATCAAATAATTATCTCAAAGAATAATCTCATATTTATTTGATTTTTTTTCAATTATGACAAATGGCAACCTTATCTAAAGAAAAAAAAGATTAGAAAAGTTAGATTCTCATAGGTATATCAACAGCCATTAACACTAAATATAATAGAGCTTTGACTGATAACCTGTATATTTTATATCACTTAAATAGTTTAATATTCTAGTCTTTCTTGTCAAGGTAAATATAACACAATTTTAGTTAGGAAGACTCAGGCCTGTATCTGGCTGCTATATATATTTAAAAAGTCCAACAGATAAATTATGTACCAAGTAAGATGTATACTATATATTCAAGTATCACATAATTGTTTTCCTGTAGCAATCACATGAAATTGCAATGGCTTGTAGGCACTAGCGATACATATTTTATATATGCAAGTGTTATCTTTGGAGGAATGTTATGATGTGTGAAATATTTATTAATTACTAGTCTTTCTCAATTTCTATGAATTATTTATACTGTCAGATTTGTTTTAAAAGTTCATTATTTATTCAAAAACTACCTTTGTTAATAATAGTTTCTCTGTTAATTAGGAAGTAGACAGGTATTTGAAGCACAATGATTTCTTAGCTCTAAGGAGAAGGGAAATGCTGTACAAGAAATGGTTTGAAAGTGTTTCAAGACCTCTGCTTCAGAAAATTCAGGACAAAGTTGACAACCAGTCAAGCAAAGAAATAGAAGAGAGGAAGCGAAAACAGCTCTCCCTTTATCTAAACTATTGTAATGAGAAGGTATCGGAAAAGAAAAGCTGTTATTACTACAAGACAGTGGGAAGCTGTTTGTAAAACTATTGGATTTGTGATTTTGGATGAAAACTGAAATTATTACTAGCTCTTTATAGAAGTTATAATTATTTTAATAGTAATATCTGAGGGAAATATGTTGTTTATTGTGCCAGTTTAGAATAACACGATTAAAATTTCATTTATTTTTTTCTAATTTTAGTAGCTATTGCAGTAGTAGCAAACCTTTTTGGCCCTGGTGTCAAAATTGGGAAAATACCTAATTTGACTCTTCTAGTGTGTCAATCAAAAACAAACAATTCTCTATCCTCCGAATCTAGGCCACACTCAACAGTGGCACTCAGCATTGAGGCTGGGAAGCAGATGCCTGGGCCTCACACTTAGCCCTAATGAGAATCCAGATTGTTGGGGGCAATATGCTGACTCTGTAAACTGCTTAGAGAGGGCTGTAAAGAACTATGAAGCGATATATAAGTCTAAGTGCTATTGCTAATGCCATTGCTGCCACTCAAAAAATCCACTTCGTGCCATTCCCCAAGGACATAAGCCTTGGCATAATTGCCCCCACTATGCGGCACTCTCTAGGATCTCCTGCATGGCACTTATCTTCAAGTGGTGCTCTCTGTTGACATGCCCCTGCAGTCTACCGGCTCCAGGTTGCACAAGGCCTTTGTTCTTGAAGCAGCTTTGGAGAATGCTCTTCCATGGACTTTACAGCCTCCGGAAACTATAAAAACACATCTCATTCTCATGCAATTTTCAGAGGCTCTGGGGGCTGTATGAGAGCACAACCCTTCTGTATGACTACTGGAGGGTTCAGAACAGGGGTGGGTTCCACTTACCTTCGCCACCTGTTCGCATCACGATGTTTCACAAAAAAAAAAAAAAAAAAAAGATGACGGCGCGCACGGACAGGCACCGACAGTGACATCACGAGTGGTCCGCTACCAGTTCGGGCGATCCGGTCAGAACTGGGAGGAACTCACCCCTGGTTCAGAAGCCATGTGAGAGCACACCACATTCTCATGCAGCCTCTGTAGCCTCTAAAATTCTGCAAGAATGGGGTATGTCTTCGAGAACAATTGTTGTCAGGTGTTGATGAAGCCAAAAGGTAATGGTGTGTCACTTTTGACACACATGTTGTAGATTAGCCATCACTGAAATGGGTCTAGGACAACTTGGCATGGCCAGCTCACCACTGCCAAGTTGCCTTTGCCAACTCACCACCACCAAGTCGCCACAGGACAACTAAACATGGCCAACTCGCCGCGGGGACAACTTGCTGCAGGTGGACAGAGGGAGAGCCAGGTTGGCAGGTGAGCAACCGGATGAACAGAGCAGCAGCGGCAGCTGGAGGCTTCCCATTTTCACACACACCTGCTCCCACTGTCGCTGCACCGCACTGAGCTCCAGGCCGAAGAGGCTGGGGACAGCAGCGGCAGCAGGGTGTGTGTGAAAATGGGACTCCCTGGGCTGCCATCGCCTCCCCGCCGCCTATCCTGCCCATCACTGCCACTGCCATCTCTGGTCCAGAGTGCAGCAGCAGAGCTGGTGGGGTGTGTGAAAATGGGAAAGCCCTGGCCATTGCTTTGTGCTCTGCCCACCCGCTCGCTCACTTGCCAACCTGGCTCTCCCTCCATCCACCTTAAGCAAGTTGTCCCTGTGACGAGTTTATTTATTTATTTATTTATTTATTTTGTCAAGTACGTGTTAATAATATACATAGATATAACATTGTTTATATACATAAGATGGGTACTGATAAGAGGGAACATTAGGACAGGGACGGTAGGCACGCTGGTGCACTTATGCACGCCCCTTACTGACCTCTAAGTAATCGGGTGAGGTCAACAGTGGACAGTCTGAGGGTAAAGTTTTGGGGGGTTTGGTGATGAAACCACAGAGTCAGGTAGTGAGTTCCAGGCATTAACCACTCTGTTGCTAAAGTCATATTTTCTACAGTCAAGTTTGGAGCGGTTCACTTTGAGTTTGTATCTGTTGTGTGCTCGTGTATTGTTGTGGTTGAAGCTGAAGTAGTCGACAGGAAGGACGTTGTAGCAGATAATTTTATGATATAACTCCATGTGGAGTTGTCCTGTGGCGACTTGGTGGCGGCGAGTTGTCAAACACAACTTGGCAGTGGTGAGCTGGCTGTGCTGAGTTGTCCTAGACCCATTTCAGTGATGGCTAATCTACAACATGTTCTCCTCCAGCTGACAACAGCGAGTTGGCCCTGTGCAGCTGTCCTTTGGTGACGGTGGTGGTGAATTGGAAGAGGTGACTTGGTGGTGGTCAAGATGGCTTCTCTGATCGGGCTGCACCAAGTTGTCCCATTCCACACTGAAACAAGAGTAACTTGCTGCATGTTTAAAGTGAGGCAGAGATAATTGGAAATGGAGGAAATGAAGCCTGCGTAGAGAGGGTCATTGTATATAATATATTCTGAGAATTCAGAGCTCTGGTGATGCCTTCATGTAAAAAACCTTCAGCATTACCTGGGTTGAACAGACAAATGTAGGATTTCAACTAATCAAAAGCATGTTTTCTTGTGAACAGAAGATGATTTTATTTTATTTTGTCACTTAGAGTGAAACAAGGTGCCTGTGTGCAGGAATAAAACAATGCAGTCAGTAAAGTTTGGCAGCCTGTCCTCATCTCTCACTTATTTTGGTACTATAATTATGAAGATCCTGGCCCTTAATAGGTGCTTATTTGCATGCACTGACATTTGCTGCACTTCAGGGTGTGCCTGGGACTCTGCTGTGTTTGCTTTTTCTGTAGATGGGTAGAAAGTAAAATGTGGAAGGGAAAGTTATACTTTTTTCCTCTATAAAATCTGTTTTAGAGAAAAAACCAGTTACGGTACTCCCTCTGATATATATTTTAATGTATTTAGCCAAATGTATTTAGCCAAATTATTAATTTCCTTTTGGGTTCATCAAGAATGGTTGAATTTTTTTTTCTTGAAATATTTGAATCTGTGCCAAAGACTTTATATGCCAAGGAGCGAAAATGTAGTGGCAAGATTAATGTGAAGGCAGCATCTACAGTGTCTGTGAAAAGAAGACAATCTGCCTGCTTGTAAGAAAAGACAAGGGCGCATAAAGCAGAGCAAACCAAGCAGGATTCTTCACTCTAATCTACAACATCAGTGAAGTGCATGGAACTCATAACTGCAGAATGGGAAAAAAGACCAGTTATAAGACTTGAACCAGCATATATAGAAAGTTGAATTTAAATTGCCCTCATGGACTCATTGCACAGCTTTGATCATATAGTGCAGGTAATCCTCAACTTACAACCATTCATTTAGTGACAGTTCGAAGTTACAGTGGCATAGAAAAAAGTGACTTGTGACTGTTTTTCACTCTTCTGACCTTTGCATCATCCCCATGGTCATATGATCAAAAAATTCGGATGCTTGGGATGTGCTTATGGTGGTTGCAGTGTCCCGGGATCACCTGATGACCTTTGGCAACCTTCTAATGATCAAAGTCAATGGGGAAGCCAGATTCTCTTAATAACTGGAGTGATACACTTAACACTTGTGGCAAAAAAGGCTGTAAAATGGGGCAAAACTCACTTAAGAACTGCCTTGCTTATCAATAGAAATGTTGGCTCATTCTGGTCATAATTTGGGGATTACCTATATAATCTCAGAAAGTCAAAACTAGTCACGTTATTTTACTTACTGCAGATTTTTCAATTGGAGGACTGACATCAGTCAGTTTTGAGCCTCATAATAAAATTCCCAGGGTCTGACCTGGGGGAGTAGAAACTCATCGCTCAGCAAAATTGTCTTCCATTCCCTCAGACATGATAATTACTGAAAAAAATCGTATACATACAAGTGTGTGAGTGTGTAAGTGTGTGTGTACAATTGGCTAATCTCCATTTATGTATGCAGTATATAAGTGCAGACCACATATTAGACTTCTGTTTTATTTGGGCTCCTGATTTGCTCTATTTATTGTCCCGACATGTTTGGATAAATTTCTCTTTCTAACCATTACGTACAGTCTCAGAGGCAATATCAATGAGTAATCCTCAAAAGGCAAAAATAGAGATTTGCAAGTATGAAAAAAAGATTTATAATAAATGATTAAAAAGTGTGTGCCATTTCTATATGTGTGCATCATAATTTACACTTGTGATTGGATTTGTATATAAAACTGCATTCTGTCATTTTAAAGTTTATTATTTCAGTCTCACTTAACTGCCTTTGGCAGTAAGAAAGAATGAAACTTGTCCTTGACTTTCTACTGTTATTTAGTATATTTTAACATTCTGTGCTTTTCTGCTCATATATTTGTTTTCTGCTTTCCTTGTATTTTTCCTTCTACTAGGCTGCTTCTGCTCCAGGATCCTCCATCTCATTATGTGTGCTCCTTCCTCCATTTCATCCACTTTTTGAGTCCCAGAGTCCTCCCTATAGTTCCTATTTCCCTTCTTTTCTTCCTCCATTTCCCTTCTCTCTCCTTTCCATCTCCCCATCTGCCTCCCCTCCAATTATCGTTCTCCCCTCAGTCTTACTTCCTCCATCTGTTCCATCTCATTTCTTTCATTTGCTTCCTCCATTTCCCCCTTACCTCCATTCACCTTCTATTTTTTTCCCTTCACCTTTCCTACAGCTGTCCCCCACAGAACTAGTCAGTTCTCCAAATGCTTTGTCATCTCTCCCAAAACCTGAAGTTCCGCCTACCTCATCTCCTGTCCTTCAATCATCTGCTGCTTCAGCCACGGATATCTCTTTGGCCTCACAAAATCCTCCAGATTCCGAACCAAAATATGGTTGTGACTTCAGTGCTTATCATTCCCATAACCCTTTCTTCCTCCCTGTACTTCCGCCTATCCAGTCTCAGAGGAGGTATCAAGCCCGGCAGAAGAATAGTGACAGTGTTAAATATCCCTGAAGACAGAAGATGCTTTGGGTTTCTTCAGTGCTCTGGCCCATAAATAAAAGCCAGTTTTCTACGGTAGACCAGATTCAAATGTTTATGGTTGTAATGCTTCCTAAATGTTCATTGAAAATGACTGATGACTTAAGAGACTCAGGATTCACTGCTAATTGTATTTTAAGCACCATGGAGTGAAAAAAAAGAACCAAGAGATTATGTAATTGTGTATTTTATATATTTTCTGCCCACATAATATTGTTATTTCCCTTAATGTTTGTAAAGCTGTGAACTCTGAAGCAGGAATATATGCTATAGTTTTTGTTTAGTGGGATATAGTTCTTGTAAATCTATATAAGGCATAACATAAAAATATTACCTGGGATTATTTATTAAAGATATCCAGCTGTATGGGAAATTTAATCACTGTCAATGGATTTGGATACAAGGTCATTTATAATGTAAATATACAGTATAATAGGCAAAAAAAAATTGTGAGGCTGCCTCATTTTTGTAATGGAGAATGCTAGCCCATCCCTAGAAGTGCAGTTTGCAAGGCTCTTTAGTTCAGATATTGAAATATGTCTTACAAATGAACTCAGAACAAATAAAAATTCATTTGAAATGTGGCCTACATCTCATTCTAAAACTAAACCGTCATCCCCAACTTATGTGTTATATTTAAATTTATTTTAAAAGCTTGCTTAGTCATGGTAACTTTTTTCTTTTTCAGAAAAAGAAGTTAAGTTTTGCCTTATTAGTATCAGAACTATGGCATATATGAAGGGAATGATTAAACATTTCCTTCACATTTTTCAATCTGCTGAAGATATCCCTAAACAAACACATATATTTTGTTTTTCTTTGAAATCATCATTTTCTGCAGTGTGGCAGGAAGAAAGGATGGAGAGGAAATAGTTAACCTCCCTCCCTGTTGGTTCCCATACACAGGAATAGAATAGGAATAGGAATAGGAATAGGAATAGAAATAGAAGAACAGAACAGAACAGGAATTTTTATTGGCCAAGTGTGATTGGACACAAGCTCCTTTTTCAGGAGGGGAAAGGTCTCTAGTGATTAAAATAAAGCTCTCTAAAAATATGCTTCGTGCAAAGTGTAATTTGGTCCTTTCTATCTTGAATAACTAAAATTTCTTCAAAAAGGGTCCATTAATTTATAGGTAAAGGGCAATTGCCCTTTGAAAATATCAACCTCGGTAATGCTGAAAAGGTGTTGGGGCTTCATTTAATACAGTTTGTGTAGTAACTGAAATACTTGGTTTTTGTATTGGCTTGAATGAATCCCCTTTCCTCTAAAAATGGATAAAAATATCCTGATTCAGTGTTGTTGATTCACATTGCTGATAGAAATAAACTCATTTTATTGTATGTTATGAGAAGATGTTTCATAAGATGTTATGAAAATTGGGACTATATAAGAATAATTTGTGTAAGATATTTGTATTAGATGTTATTTAAGCTATCAAACAGGAAATACTAATTCTCTACTGTGAAGTAATAATATGTGATGGCCACAAGTTCACCCCATGCTCTTTCTACTCACTCAGGGAGGTGCATTTTTAGAAAGTTATAGTCCGTCATCTTATGATCCTTTCTTCCTGAAGACTACTCCAGACTTGTGGAAGGTGAGAGAGGCTGTGCATTCCCGTTTTCCTGATGAGCTCTTTATTTATTTTATTTATTATTTATTATTTATTATTTATTATTTATTATTTATTATTTATTATTTATTATTTATTATTTATTATTTATTATTTATTATTTATTATTTATTATTTATTATTTATTATTTATTATTTATTATTTATTATTTATTATTTATTTTTGTCAAGTACATGTTGGTAATATACATAGATATAACATTGTTTATATACATAAGATGGGTACTGATAAGAGGGAACATTAGGACAGGGACGGTAGGCACGCTGGTGCACTTATGCACGCCCCTTACTGACCTCTTAGGAATTGGGTGAGGTCAACAGTGGACAGTCTGAGAGTAAAGTTTTGGGGGTTTGGTGATGAAACCACAGAGTCAGGTAGTGAGTTCCAGGCATTTACCACTCTGTTGCTAAAGTCGTATTTTCTACAGTCAAGTTTGGAGCAGTTCACTTTGAGTTTATATCTGTCTGTGTGCTCGTGTATTGTTGTGATTGAAGATGAAGCTGACAGGAAGGACGTTGTAGCAGATAATTTTATGAACTATGCTAGGTCATGCCAAAGGCGACGTAGTTCTAAGCTTTCTAAGCCCAGGATTTCAAGTCTGGTTGCGTAAGGTATTCTGTTGCGAGTAGAGGAGTGGAGGGCTCTTCTTGTAAAGTATCTCTGGACACTTTCTAATGTATTTATGTCCGATATGTGGTGTGGGTTCCAGACAGATGAGCTATATTCAAGGATTGGTCTGGCGAATGTTTTGTATGCTCTGGTTAGTAGTATATTACTGGAGAAGAAGCTACGTAAGATTAGGTTAACAGTTCTTGAAGCCTTTTTGCCGATGTTGTTGCAGTGGGCTTTGGCACTTAGGTAATTTGAGTATTCCAAGGTCTTTGACAGGGTGAGGGTCGTCTGCAAGGTCTTGTCTGTTCAGCTTGTATTTGGTGTTCTGATTTTTTTTGCCAATGTGTAGGACAGAGCATTTGTTGGTTGAGATTTGGAGTTGCCAGATGTTTGACCATTCTGACACAAAGTCTTTTGGGAGGATAGCAGTGTTGTCGGTGGTGTTGAAGAGTTTTACATCATCGGCGAAGAAAATGCAGTCGCTTGTAATGTGATCACAAAGGTCATTTATATAAAGTATAAAGAGTGTTGGTCCTAGTATGCTGCCTTGGGGAACACCGCTGTTAACAGGTACGGGATTTGATAGGGCACTCCCTATTTTGACCACTTGTTGTCTGTTTGACAGGAACGCAGTTATCCAGTCATGAAGGGGTCCAGAGATGCCATAGGATTTCAGTTTCAGAAGTAATTTATCGTGAACCACTGAGTCGAAGGCTTTACAGAAGTCTAGCTCTTGTTGACTTCTTTTTCTTAGCCTTCTGGGCTGGACTTGTGAAGGACAGGCTTGGGTTAGATATTTTAAAGGAAGAGGTGGAAAATACCTCACAGATGAATGGGTAGGTCTGGGATTGGCCTCCTGGCTACCAAAATTTAAATAAGGAGACATCATTGCAGAGCTGGTCTTGCCTTTCCTGTGAAGATTCTCACATTTCCCCTTTCCCACGTTTAGAGCATATGCAGTTCTTGTGGTTCCCAGTTTCAGGCTGCTTAAATAGAATGGACTTGTAATTTCTAAGAGCATAGGAGGGAAGAACCATGAAAACAAAGACAGTATTTTACACACTTGAAATGTTTATTGCTTGTAACTGCTGGAGTATAATTTACATAATTTACATGGTTTTACAGAGCAGTTAGAGAATAACACATCACACAACTAGTTTCATCTTGTTTGCCTCTATTTGTGTAAGTTTTTAAAACAATGGTGAAGAGTGATAAAATATTCAAGGTTTCCTAGAGTAAGAATATGTGCACAAGTTCTTCATAGAATGATTACCCTAATGCCCACATCATACATAAAAGATGCATTGGTGTAGTTACTCCTATATTATAGATTAGGGAATGAAATTAGAAAATGTTGGCTTGTTGAATGTTTCTGGTTGAGCCGAAGATGAAGCAGGCAATCAGAGGGTTTATCCATTACCTGACTCAGCTGCATTGGCCTGAAACCAAATCTTTTTCAGGGAGCCTATTATTTGGCAGTGCAGAAGAAAAAAGAAGGGGCCAGCTTTACCTTCAACCTTAATCTTTACTTGTCAATTGGGTCTAGCTAAAAAGAATCTAAAGTTGAATTGTGGGATGGAGGAATTGGCTAGGCCCAAGAATAGGAGGACAAGTTTAGTATCTATACTTTAACACCAGTTGTGGACAAAGTATGTTTGGTATCTTCTTGCAGGGTGACATGATTGCACTTTTCTTTCAAGGTTCAGTGTTCAGGCTTCTAAATGTTCTTTGATGCATATAGCAACTGAACTACAGGTAGTCCTCAACTTACAGACAGTTCATTTAGTGACCATTCAAAGTTACAATGGCACTGAAAAAAGGGACTTACGACTGCCTTTTACACTTATGACCACCGTATTATTCTCATGGTCACGTGATCAAAATTCAGACACTTGGCGGAGAAGGCGTGGCCAGCGCTGTGGCGCTACAGAGCTTTCCCCGCATCTTGTGGAAAAGCCCTGAACCTGCGCTGCCCGGGGACCCGGTCCGGTCAGGACTGGGTCAGAACCACCCAGGAGGGGTGGGGAAGGAGAGGAGTGCCTGCTGGCGGACTGGGGGGTTGCAAACCCCCCAGGGAGCCGGCTTTGACTCCTCAACCGGCGGCATATGGAAGACGACCATCCCAAGTGTCGTCCCTAGCCGCAGTGGTTACATCTGCAAGGAGTTTGAAACAGCGATTGGAGTCATCTGGGAAGGGAAATTTTAAGCTATGTGCTGGAGAAGTTGAAGAAGACGGAGGCTGGTGAGTCACATTGTGAAAAGAAAATATTAAAAGAAACGTTCTAATTTAAAAGGGGAATAAAAGGACCGGAAATCAAGGAGCAGCTGTTAATATGTAGATACAATGGTGGAACAAAACTAAAGGGACTTGTAACTAAAACCTAACTATTAAAGACTTGGAATTTTTGCTTTAAAGACTTAATAAAGATGTAAGGAATTTGGGAAATAAACTTGGAAGGAATAATTGGAAAATTGGAACTGATTGAAAATGGAAATTTTTTTTTTTTCTCAAAAAAGTTTTATTAGTACAAACTTACATAAGTGGTAACAAAATATTAAATCCAAAGTACAAACATTTTTATTTCCCCCCCCCAGACCCACCCCCTTCCCTCCCCACCTCCCCCCCCCGGACTTCCCAGAGATAATACAGGGCATAATAATAAGTTTAAATTGTTAATAAAAAGAAAAAGGAAAAAGGAAAAAAAAAGAACACTATTTTTAAAAAAACTTCAACTCCAAACTATACAGTACTAATATATCGCATTTGTATACAATAGTAAAGATACAAAAAAGAGAGAGAAAAAAAAGAAAGAGAATAAAAAAAAAGAAAGAAAGAAAGAGAAAACTCTTTAACACTACAAACAAACAAACCTCCTACCTCCTCCCTTCAGTCCTCTATCTTATACAAGGTAAGTGTTACATAAGTAATAACTAAATATAAAATACACAAATCTTAAACTAATATTATTGACATTAGAAATAACCTCTAAGATAAAACTTAACTAAATGTTACATAAGTAATCATCAAATATTAAATTTCATCATGATATTAATAAGATAATATTATTCTAAATTAATTCGCTAACTTCAATAAACAAAAAAAGAAAATAAAAGAAGAATAAACAATAAACAAATCTTCAACAAACTATATATATCTAATATTATCAACATTAAAAATAACCTCAAAATTATATAAAACTTAACTAAATATTGCATAAGTAATCATTAGATAGGGAAAAGATAAAATACAATCATATTAGTTTCTATCCATCCAATATATTTCAACATCACATTATTTTGTATCTTGATAGTTCATCTTTTAATAGTTCAATAAATTCAAATTTGTCAAGTCGTCTCCCGTCTGCTCCCAAACCTCCATCTCCTCTTCCCCAGCTATCTGATTCAGGCACTCCTTTTGGATTTTTGAGTCTATTTCTTTTTGATCCATCGAAGGTGGCTTCCCCTCCTCCTCCTCTTTTATTTTCATACACCCTTCTTCTGGAATCTTGGATATATCAGCCTTTAGAACATTGACATAAAATTCAGTAGCTTTTTTTATCGTGTTGAGCCGGTATCTTTTTCCAGAAAATTTCACTGTTACTCCAACTGGTGCTTCCCATTTATATTGTAAATTTAATCTCTTAAATTCATCAATCAAAAAAGTATAGCTTTTCCTGGCTTTAAGCATTTTAGAGGGGATTTCTTTCCAAATCTTTAGTTCCTGACCATTCACCATAAGATTATTGTTAAACGTTGCTTGTATAATTCTGTTCCGTAGAGCTCTTGTGGTAAAATATATGACAATATCCCTTGGTAGATGCTTTTGTTTGGCGTACCACGAGTTGATTCTGTATGTTTTGTCGATTTGTGTAGCCAATTCCGCTTTAGAAATTCCAGACACCTGATCCAATATGTCAACCATCCTGCCTTTTAAATTTTCATATAATCCTTCTTTCAAACCTCTAATCCTTATAGCAACTTCCATAGATCTGAACTGAGTCATTAAGACCTCTTTTTCAAAATTTGCAATGTCATTTTGGATTTTATCTATGTAATTCACCGAAGTTGCCAAAGCTTGTTTATTTGTTTCAATACGTTCTGCCAAAACTTCAATATTTGTTGCTAAGCCTTTGCAAACCTCTAACACATCAAATCTTAGTTGTTGATTCATATTCTTCAAAGCAGCCTGCATCTTATGGTCTATCTCACTTATTTTCTGGTTAAATTCCAAAGTAAGTTCATGTTTCATAATCTTTAAATTATTTAATAAATTTTCAGGTGTCAAAAGCTGTGGAGGTGTTAGCTCAGTGTTAAGTTGCATTTTAGAAATATATCCAGATGAATAGTCATTTCTTTTAGTCAAAACAGTCTTTCCAAACTTTGAAGCCATTGGTGTTTCAAAAGAGTACAAAAAAGAAAGAAAGCCAGTTGCCTGATTAAAGTTCTTTCCAGTTTAAAAATCAGATAGTCTTTTATTATTGAAAATATTTCTATTATAACTTTAATCCAGAGTTAGGAGACAGAGAAAGAAAAAACCATTTTTCCAAGTTAAAAGTTTCCATAAGAGAGAGAGAAAGAAAAAAAAAAAAAGCCTCTGGGGAAACGAAAGTCACTTTCACTTCTCAATCGCCATATTGTTACTCTGTTTCCTTTGTTCCCTTGCCGAAGTGAAAGCTTACCCAGGAGTTGAAAAAAAAAAGAAAAAAAAGAGGTTTCAGTACTTGCCCATCTCACGCCTGTTTCTCTCTGTCTGCTTCTATAGTTTAAATGTAGTTATAAATCCCATTTTTGAAGCAGCGGCTGGTCACTCCATCTAGCTCTGCAAAAGGCAGAGGTTTCCGGATCTTCGGAGCTGGAGACAGGCTGCATGGGGAGCTCTCCCTTCGCGCCCTGCAGATGGCTCCTAAGGCGCTGGGGGGGCTCTACCCCTCCTGTCAGGCTCTCATCTCTCCCCTTTGCCCGGGGAAGAGATTTTAAAGCCGCCAGACAGCTGTTCTGGCGGCTTTTAACAAAGATCGGAAAGGCATCCAACGAGGGATGTCTGCGATGAAGCGCTCCAAAACCGGAAGTCGAAAATGGAAATTTTTAATAGGAAGGATAGAGCAAAGAAATTTGAATGGAGAGTGCCATCTGGTGGCTGGAAGAATTATAGTTATGGGAATACTTTCATGTTGTTTGAACAGCTGTGGCCTTGAATAAAGAAACCTTTTCTGAACTGTTATTCTTTAAAAGAAAGCGTTTGATTTTATTTGGATATGAACAGAGTACTTGAAAGAAAATGTTTGGACTGGTCTGGATAAGAAAAAGTATGAACAGATGTTAAAAACAAAGAACAGAAGGATTTGGTCTTTTTTAATCACCATGACAAAACTTGCAAATTATAAAAGGCTGTGGAACATATTGTAAGTAGCTGAATGGATGGTAGAAATTATTGATTTCTGACTTTGAGACATGGAGATTAGTGATTACTGAGAATTGATGGCATCTTTTAATGAATTCTGATTAAAGATTGAAATTTGACTAAAGATTGAACCTATTTAAGCTTTGGATTTAAGAACTGAGAACTGAGACTCTAAAGACATGGAGAGAATTGACTATGAAGAATTGCCTGAGTTTTTGAAGGACCTTTTTGAAAACTTTGGAAGATCTGTATTTGGAGCATTTGAGACAGGAAAAAATGAAGTACAAATGGAAAAAAATGGATAAGAGAACAAAAGAAGAAAAGAAGAACAATGAAAATATTATAAATGATGATGAAAAGGGAAAGAATATTGAAAATGCAATGCTGATTAATGATTATGTTAATGATCATGATTCCACTGGGTTTAACAGTGAAAATAGAGATAAAGATAACAGTGATAATGACAATAGAGATAAATATATTAAGAATAACCATGTTCAGATTGATAAGGATTTTGAGATATATAAAATGAAAAAAGGAATAGAGAAAATTAGATACATACAGAAAGTAAATTTAAGAGGAAGGAAAAGAACATGGGGAAAGAGAACCTATTGGTATAAAATTAAAAGAAAGAGGAAAAAGATGTTAAGCAGATGGGGGTGGAGGAAATATATATATAATAATGAAATAGTCGAGAAATTAAAAGGGAATGGATGACGGCATTGAAATATTATGGAAATGTTTTTTCTTTTTATTCAGTATTATTTTATTAAGAGTTAAAAATCTTTTTTTTCTGTTTTTTTATATATAGATTAATACTGTTTAATGAATTAAAAGATTTGATATTCTAGATAAAACAATGTTAGAAAACAATGTTAATTAATATGAGAAGTATGAATGATAAATATAAATATTAGAGCTTAAAAGATATATCATGATGGTGTATTCTTTTTAGATATGAAATCTGTTTAAATGAAAAATTTCAAAAAGGAAAAAATGTATTATTTTAAGTTGAATATTTAATTGAATAATTCAGAAAGAATTTTGATGATTAGCAAGTGAAAAGGTATACTATGATTGTGTATTATTTTAGATATGAGATATGTTCAAATGTAAAACTTAAAAACTCTTTATTTCAAGAATTAAATATTTAATTGTGTAAACAATTAAAAGAAGAAATTTGATGATTAATATAAGAAATTGGAATGTATAATTGGGCATTTAGTTTGTGATAGAACAGAGGATAAAAAACAAGCAATGAATAAAGAGACAAAAAAGTGGAGGAAGCAATATGGCCTAAAATTAAGAAGTAGGAGAAATACCGTGTTTCCCCGAAAATAAGACAGGGGCTTATATTTTTTTGACCCCCCCCAAAATGCTCCTGGCCTTATTTTCAGGGGGTGGCTTATAATCTTCGGTGTGCAGGCGGGGCGGGGCACGAGACGCACCACTTACTGGAGTTTGCCAGCTCCGTGGTCTCTTGGCTAGTCTCTTTAGGGAAAAAAACTTGCAAACAGACAAGCCGAGAGACCACGGAGCTGCAAAACTCCAGTTAGTGGTGCATCTCTCTTGGCGGGGTGGGGTGGGGCGGGGCAGGCATCCCTTCAAAATGCTTCAAAGTCCTTCGAAGCATTTTAAAGGAATGTGTTTTGCCTGCCATGAAGGGAACCGATGCTTGCCTCCTATTCTTCGGGGAACATTGGTTCCCTTCATGGCAGGCAAAACGGATCCCTTTAAAATGTTTTGAAGGACTTTGAGCACTTCGGGCGGGGGATGGGGCGGGGCGGGGCACAACGCGAGTGAGGAAGCGGTGAACTTCCAGACGCTGGTAAGATCATCAGGCACAATTTGGGGGTGGCGGGGAATGCAGGGCTGCGAGGTGCTCATCTTACCAGCGTCTGGAAGTTTGTTTGGAAATAGCCGGAAGTGAATCTTTAAAAGGGGGATGCACCTCAAGTCCGATCGCACAATGAACCTCCCTCACTCCAACACTGCGGAAAGTGGTGAGATGCGGTGGAAGGAATCCCCTTCGCATGCTCTGCCGGGCTCTTTCCCTACCCAGCCACCCGCGTTCCCTCTCTCCCTCCTTCTCTCCCATTGATCCCGGAGGCTGGGAAGGCAGCATCCCAACCAACGATTGATCGATCCGGCATAGCACCGCCAGCCCTCTGTGCCCCTCGCAAAGTTCGCCAGTCCTTCGCCAGACCCGAGGACTAACCCAGGCATCGGGCGACGCGCCTCCGCTCCTGCACCATTCGGACCCTGGGATAGGGCTGCTGGGTCTCCACCCATCGCGGGGTGATGCGACGCTCCGGCCAGCCAACCCGAGCCGAGCGTCCCCGCCTTAAGGCAGTCGAGAACTTTGAACTCACGAGACGTTCTTTTAAAATGGGCTGCCGTGGAGAGAAGACCATAATAACACGACGGAGGTCCCGGGACAAGCCAAGGTAGGACGCCTGCCCCGCCCCACCCCTTCCATTCTCCCCGCGACATGTGCTCCCGTCCTGGCGAGAGATGCGAAACGGCGACTCGGGAACGGCAGAAGGATCGAGATGGGGAAGCGAGCGATCTGGGCAGTGCTTCTCGGACTTGGCTGGCACAATATCACGGCGAGTTGCTCCTTTACCGGCTCGTTCTGGCTGGCAGGATCAACTGCCTTAAGGCGGGGACGCTCGGCTCGGGTTGGCTGGCTGGAGCGTCGCATCACCCCGCGATGGGTGGACACCCGGCAGCCCTATCCCAGGGTCCGATTGGTGCAGGAGCGGAGGCGCGTCGCCCGATGCCCGGGTTAGTCCTTGGGTCTGGCGAAGGACTGGCGAACTTTGCGAGGGGCACAGAGAGTTGGCGGTGCCATGCCGGATCGATCGATCGTTGGTTGGGATACTGCCTTCCCAGCCTCCGGGATCAATGGGAGAGAAGGAGGGAGGGAGGGAGAGAGGGAACGCGGGTGGCTGGGTAGGGAAAGAGCCCGGCGGAGCGTGCGAAGGGGATTCCTTCCACTGCATCTCACCGCTTTCCGCAGTGTTGGGAGGTTCATTGTGCAATCGGACTTGGGGTGCATCCCCCTTTTAAAGATTCACTTCCGGCTATTTCCAAACAAACTTCCAGATGCTGGTAAGATGAGTACCTCGCAGCCCTGCATTCCCCACCACCCCCAAATTGTGCCTGATGATCTTACCAGCGTCTGGAAGTTTGCAGCTTCTCTTTTCAGCAGGTTTTTGAGGGAAACTCCTTCAATGTAAAAGAGAAGTTATCGCGAGTGTGACCAATTAACAACTTTTCGCACTCGCGATAACTTCTCCTTTACATTGAAGGAGTTTCCCTCAAAGACCTGCTGAAAAGAGAAGCCGCAAACTTCCAGACGCTGGTAAGATCATCAGGCACAATTTGGGGGTGGCGGGGAATGCAGGGGCGGGGCGGGCTGCGAGGTGCTCATCTTACCAGCGTCTGGAAGTTCACGTCTTCTCTTTTCAGCAGGTCTTTGGAGGGAAACTTCTTGAGGGATCTGTCTCTCTCTCTTTCCGGGCCAAAAGAGTGCCGCCGCAAAAAGAGCGGCTCCCGGCATGTCCCCCCCCTTCCCCCGGAAGTAGTTGGGGAGGCTTATTTTCGGGGGGTGGTTTATTTCAAGGCATGTCCCGAAAAGCCCTGTGGGGCTTATTTTTGGGACATGTCTTATTTTTGGGGAAACACGGTAGTAACTTTCTTGGAAACTAATTAATAGTGAATAATTTAGGAGCAGAATTGAAAAATTAATTGGTGAATATCCCAGATGACAAAATTAGATTTTCTTTTTTTTTCCTTTTTCTTTTTTTTGGGGGGGAGGTAAGATGAAGTTAGCAGCATATACCTAGAATAAAGTATTATATAAAGAAATGATATGATAATGATGATGATGATGATGATGATGATGATGATGATGATGATGATGATGATGATAATAATAATAATAATAATAATAATAATAATAATAATAATAATAATAATAATAATAATAATAATAATAATATTTCTTTTTTCTTGGAAGAAATATGATGAGTCTAAATTTGAGATTGTATCACCAGTCTGTTAAACATAAGAGGATAAAAGAGTACTCAGGGGAAGGCAAAGAGAGTGTAAGAGGAAGTAGAAGGGGAGGAAGAGAAGGAGTAGAGAGAATAGAGGAGGAGTGAAGGAGTAAGAAAGTAGGAGGAGATGTTGGAGATAGAGAGAGGGGAGTGCAATGGAAAAAAGCAGAACAGACTGATGATTGCTGATATAAGCGTTTGTATAAGATATTGACTTTTGAATGATGGATTATAAATGTAAAATTGTGTATTTTATTGTAATGTTTCAAGGTATATGTCTATTGAATTGTAAAAGTGGTGGAGGAAAAAAATAAAAAAAAATGAAAAAAAATTCAGACACTTGGCAATTGACTCATATTTATGACAATTGCAGTGTCCCAGGGTCATGTGATCACCATTTGCAACCTTCTGACAAGCAAAGTCAGAGGAAGCCAGATTCACTTTACAACCATGTTACTGACTTAAAAACTGCAATGATTCACTTAACAACTGTGGCAAGAAAGGTAAAGATTGTAAAATAGGGCAAAACTCATTTAACTGCCTTGGCAATAGAAATTTTGGGCTCAATTGTGGTCATAAGTCGAGGACTGTTTAGGTCTAATTTGATGTCATGAAGTATTGAAATATGAATAGTAGCTGTTTTTCTCTCTCTCTAGGCATCAGTTCCTCCTTTACATGACCCCTTGTTAAAGGAAATAGAAGGAAAATACATTGAAGCCAGCATTATGCAGCAGTGTGAAACAGGTTCTATAATATTTCTGTTTGCTTCTGATAATCTTCAGAATGTCTGGGACTTTAGAGATCCCAGACCAGATTGTCGAATTATTCTTCTGTCTTTCACTTTTGCATGAATCTTAAAATAGTATAACCAATTTGAAAATATTGGAAATCGTTTCCACGGTGTGATATATTCATCAAATGGTATGTCTGTAACTTGGGGGTGCGGTGGGGAGATTGGATTTGTCTCAATATTGTACAGGGTTTTTTTCATCAGAAAGTTTACCTAATGAGGTGGAAAAAGCCTTTCTCCTATATGCCTTGCAACTTTCCACAGGAAAATTATATTCCTCTAAAGATATTCATGAACTACATAAGACTGAGTTACCACCACTTCCTTTGGGTCGGCAGCTTATGAACCCCGTAGAGTGGCTGAAAATCCCATTCCAGTATGTGGAAAGTGATGTCCGTAAAAAAAGCCGGTAAAGTTTGACAAACTTTTATATTTTAAAATTCATTTTCTGTTGAATAGCAATCATATATAAAAGTTGATTATGAAGCTCCGTTTTCACTGACAGAGGTACTGCGGGCCGGTCCTTCGGTTTCCAGGGCAGCCCCGCAGGCCAGATCTGGCCTGCAGGCCTTGAGTTTGACACCCCTGAAATAATAGAATCTCTTCTTGTGATGAGACTCAGTTCTTGTTCTTCCGAACGTTGCTTCCAACTGAATGTAGTTCTCTGTGATAGCCTGTATATCCACCTGTGTCTGCAGCTAGCCACAAAGCTGTCAAGATGACATTTGCTCTTTTATACTTGTACTTCACCACGCAAGGTCAAAAGGGTTTATTGATTCTTGAGATGCATATTTTACTTCTTCTCTGTGTCTCCCCCACCCCATGGATGGATGAGTATATATTTTAAGTGGAGGAGTCTTGGGAGTCAAATGCCTGCTTGGTTCCTTCTAGGAATATATGACATATGTCCCATTTTGTTTTAAATTACATGCATCATTTAAACCAAAAGCACTAACAAAAGAATGCCCATTTAATCAGTCCCTTTAGTGTTTGGAAATGAACAGTCATTTGAAATTTATGATGGCTTATAAGATAGCTGAAGACTATTATAAAAACACTTCTAGTTATATTTGGCCTTTGGTGAATTTAACAGAATAACAGAAGGGACCTTGGAGGCATTCTAATCCAACCCCCTGCTCAAGCAGGAGACCCTATACCATTCCAGACAAATGGCCGCCCATTCTCTTCTTAAAAACCTCCAGTGATGGAGCAACTTCTCAACAACTTCTGAAGGCAAGCCGTTCTACTGGTTAATTGTTCTCCTGTCAAGAAATTTCTCCTTACTTCTAGGTTGGATCTCTCCTTGATGAGCTTCCATCCATTTACTCCTTGTCTTCCCCTCAGGTGCTTTGGACAATAGGTCAACTCCCTCTTCTGCATTACAGCCCCTCAGATATTGGAAAGCTGCTATCATGTCACCTCTAGTTTTTCTCTTCATTAGGCTACACATACCCAGTTCCTGCAACTTCATTGAAGCTTGAAAATTGGCTTACAAAATTTGTTTGGAAATTTGTTGAAGTTTGTGCATTTAATAGATACATGGTAAACTGAAATTCTTATTACTCTTATCTACACACAAACAGTCTCGTAATATGAGACTTCTTTCTTTGTGTCCAACACAGGCTTCTCAACCTTGGCAGCTCTGAGATCAACTGGGAGCCAAAGTTCTCATATCTCCAAGTTGCTAAGGTTGTGAAATACTGATTTAACACGATTGCCATTTTAGTGTGTCTCCTATATAGGCAGTTTTGTGGTCTATGTATGCATAAAGTGGGAGGCCTACTCAGCCTAGATTATGCTTTAAATCAAGTCATGTTTTTGTCTTGTCCTAAAATAGGAACTTTTGCTGTTAGTAATTGTGAAATCACATCCTTTGGTACAAGGCTAGTTTAAACAAACAAACAAACAAACAAACAAACAAACAAACAAACAAACACCTTTTGAGGAACAGTTGTGAAGTCCCCCCCCCCCAAATAAGATAAATGAGGAGAAATTAAATTCAGATTTGCCAGAAAACCAATTACTGTATATGAAACTGTAGAGGGAGGGAAAATTTACCCTCCTCCAAGAAACCAGGATAAAGTGGTTTCTTGGAGGAGGAATATAATGAACCATCAATGAAAATACTAAAAATCTCTGTCTGTTGCACAGAATAGAACTGAGAATACTGTGTGCAGGACAGTATGCAAGATAATGACATTGGTATATTAGTAATAAAAAGAGTTGATTAAAAATCGCAGAATGTTTTTTTTAGATATCAATACTAAACAGTAACCACATGTATGAAGTTCTTAAACCAGACAAATGCTTTCTTTTCATTAGTCACAGATTAATCCTTTTGTCCAATCTATTTTCATATAAAAGAATATCAATGTTATTAATTTTACCTTGGAAGAAGTCTGTGGGATAGACATCTGTAGCTGCTTTTTCCGCATTTAGGCAATGTATTGTTTAGCATAAAGAACTCTTGATAGTGTGTTTCAGAAGGGATCAAAATATATTCTCTGAAAAGTTATATGATGCTGTATTTTGATGCAAAAATGGTAGATTGTGATGGGCAACCACTATGGGCAAATTGCTGTCTTCTATTACTTTGAAGATTGTTAGGGGCAGTTCAGTATAAAATGTATCTCTTTTATTTTATTTTTTCTAGTTGCATATCTGCCACCTCTTATTTGTGGCTTTGGACAGTTCATAGTTAAAAATAACCAAATACAGTAACACAACCAATAAACAAGCACGGGAAAACAGTAAAAACACAATAGCTAAATAAATACCTAATTGAAACCAACATTCATAAACAAGCAGGCAAGTGCAAGTCTTTGATCACTAAGTATAACCATCAGGTCCCATCAGATGAGACTCCTCCGTGGATAGGACTCTTACCATAGTAAGGTAAGAGTCCTGTCCATGGGTACTACGTCCACATAGTACCATGGGTACTATGGTAAGAGTCCAAGACAGGACTCTTACCATAGTACCCATACCAAGGGTAACCATACCCTTTCTGCTGGACCTGAGAGGGGTGCTCCCTCTTCTCTAACAGAGGAAAGCCATTCTTATACTCTCACTTGAGGGTTTCCCCAGTCTGTATTCAAGTATACATAAAGAAGACTATTCATGATGTATTGGGCTGAGATTCTGATCTTCAATTTAAAACTGAATGAATCACACTCTTCTTTAGTTCTTTAATTTTCACTTTCATTGGTTCAGGACTAGGCTGCGTGAGATAATTAGTGATTTGTAGCAAGATAACTTCTTCTGTGAAGTGGAATTCAGGATAGCACTTCTAGGGATCCTTCAATAAGGCCCACCTTCCTAAGAATTATAAATGGAATGATGATGAAGGCAACTGACATTCTAACATATCACTAACCATCTCTTTTCCAAATGTATTGAAGTTATTTAGCAAAATAACTAAATCTTCTTTTAACTGTTTTTCCGCATTAGTTACCCCCTTCCTTCCTTATTAAAGGTCAGTTTTAGAATAAAAGAAAACCAACCCCCTCCTCTGATCCATTTAAAACACAATAGCTTTGCTTAAACAGTAAACATTCACAGTCTGACCTATATTTTGGAGGAACAATGGAATTAGGTAGGCAGTGTTACAGTAAATCTCACAAATAAATAAATAATTAGATCCAATAGTGACCTTGAAATTTCAGTTCCAGAAAACAAGAGGAATTGGCAGGAACAAATCCTTGTAATTTATCTCTAGGGAAGTGTGTGGTTCCTGTTCTTATTCTTAATTCTTTTTTGTAGGAAGGCACATATGAGAGCTAGGAAATGTAAAGAGCAAGAGAAAGCAAGAAAGAAGGAAATAAACTTTCTCCCTAGGGGCTCAACAACCAGGAAAGCCAGGAATCTGCTCTCCGGTTCAAAACAGGAAATGATCTGGGTCTAGCCCCAGGGCTTCTGCCAACATTATAAAGGTCTGCCTTTTAAAGCCAAGGGGAGGAGACTTCCCACTGAAGATGATTTGTCCTCCCCCCCTCACAGAATGTAATTCCATATTGCTCCTTCACTGTGCATTTTATATTGTCCACAGCTCCACCAGCATCAACAGTAACAAGGTTTGGTTTTATGTATCACTGTAATCAAAAGGTAATGTTTGAAAATTGGCCACCTTTTTGAGTGTCAAGCAGCATCAGTGTAGCACAGCATACAACTGGTTCAACAGAGGTAAACACTGGTGCTTAGAATAACGGGCACCATTAACAATCCTAATTTCATTCTGTTAAAAGGCAAAAAATGAGCACAGCTAGAAACCAGACTACTATGGATTTCAAGAGATGGGGTGACTCGGTCTGGCCTCCACTGAAGAAGAGATTCCCCTCTGTCAGGAAATGGCCAGTCATTTATCAAAACAAATATTTACCGGCTCACCAGTTTGGAAACAAAAAATAAAATCTGCTTCCTATTGATCTTTCTTTGAAACTGATTCCTCGTAAAGGGATAATGCCAAAATTTGGTGCATAAAAGTGTGATTCAATTATTTAGAAGGAACAATTAGAAGCTTATTTCCGGATCAGGGATTACTGAGAATAGTAACACAGGCTACAGGGATTTGATGCTTAAATGCTTAAAATTGGGATTGCGTATTACTGCTTTCAAAAGTATTACTAAGCAGCTGCTTCATATTTTCTTATAGGGGAAATCACAGAACTTGCTACATAAGTACACTTTATTTCAGAAGCGTAAGTGGAATACGGGTAGACAGTGCTTCAGATACAGAGATAAAAATAGGTTTTGGGGCACACAGGGATATGCTCTTAAAAGCAGCTGTGTTTTTTTTCTGCAAGTGTGTGTGCTTGCTGTAGCTGCTGGGGAAAATGCATTTGGCTTAAGAAGTTGCAATCAGATGCTAGGTGAGTGCCTTACATGCTCCAAAGCATCTTTTGGTCTTTAAATCCAAGGTTCTGCTGACCCCAGTTGAATTGTTTCAAAAGACTGAACAACAGACTTTCATAAATTTAGCATGAATATGCTGTTTCCGTAAGTTGTTTTCCTATTCAGACACAAATTTAACAGCCTGTCCACAAAGCAGCTAAAAAAATATTCAGTTACTTCATTTCTAAAGGCTCATTGGGGGATTAGTGGTTCTGCTCCTGGTGCAATATAGACTTTTTACATATTTAAAGTAAGGAATCTTCTTACTTTTACTAGTTAAGAGTTAATTCAAGAGTTTATCTTTAAAGCTCAGAGCTGACATTTTCTTTCATAAAATCCTCCTCTATCACCAGAAATGAATTTTTTTATCCATTTAACTTACTGTCTTTTAACTTCATTTGATTCAGTTTTATGGTATTGTCTTTTTGGACAAGTACTGAAGTTGTAAAACCTAAATGTGCAGGAACAAAGATAGAATTACAGGAAAATATACATTTTTTCAAATAAAAGCATTATTTTTCCAAGTTTCAATTTCAGAGACTGAAGTGGAAATAATTTTAAGCCAGTTGCCTAAGCCTACATTACTTCATGGTTGTGAACTGTTAAAATATACCTGATTATAAACAGTAGAGTCGTCTTCTGCTAAACATAGTCTCTTGAGGTAAAGTGAAAACTTTCATTGCATAGCAGTAGGACTTGAGGCCAAATTATTTGATGGCAAATGAAGTAATGTGTACTCTTGATGTTCAGGATACACATACATGCACTACTTTTGAGAAAAGTAGAAAAGAACCAGAAATGTATTGATGAATAAGGGTGGTTGTGTACTGTTAGCAGACAGATTACTTCTCCTGATGTGTTCAGGGAAGGAATAGATGATAGGGACAATTGAATGAGAATTTCTGCTTGGAAGATCTTTTTAATATTGAGATTTTCTTTTTCTGTTGGCCTGAAGCATATCAGTTGCAAATAAAAAAGGAACCAAAAATTCAAATAGTCTAAAATTGTGAGAAAATTATCTTGGTAGCACTCTATAGAGCTATGTTTTGCTTTCTCTGTACCCAAGAAATATGCTTGCATGTATGAATACATGAATTTCAAGATAAATTGTATCTCCTGACAGAACCACCAGAATTATTTCTTTTCAAATGTTTTTAATTGTTTTAAATGTAATTGTTTTCTTATGGCATAAACTTGGACTTTTTTTTCTCTTCAATGTATTGGAGTTTTTAAACTGCAATTTGGCTTATGTAAACTTCAATAGTGTTTGTTTCTTTTCCACTTGCCCAGAAATGATTATCATACAGACGTTTATACAATGTATTTAACTTCAATTAATTGAATATATACTTTTGGGAACATAGGTTTTTATTTCATATTAATAAAAATGCATTTCAGAAAACTGTTTCTCAGGTTTGCAATTCACTTAGCTTCGTATATGAAAAGGCAGCACTTAAGGCATACAACTTCACTCATTGTTTTAAATTAAAAGTAATACATATATCCGAGATGCATATTCAAAATATACAGCTCTTGCTCAACCCTTACATTCTATAAAGAGGAACCCTTCTCAATAAAGAGCATGGTTCAATTGCAGCACATTTTTTAAAAATTGCAAATAAATAAATACTAGTTGTGCTCAAGCTCTATTAATAAAGTCATACCAGAGGAGTTTGGACGAACAGTCTTGACTTGAATATTGAATTCCATAAAATCCTATATAGCAATTCCAGTAGTAAATGTAACTGGTTTTAAAACATTGATAATTTTGCACAATTTCATTCCTAGATTCTTTCTTACTCATTTACATTCCAGAATACAATACAATTGGCTTAAGAAAAGCAATATGCCACATATTAATATGTAGAGAAATTATACAGTAGTATATTCACAAGCTTATTTTATTTATTATAGAGCCCAAGGTAACATTAACTACTTCCTCCTTGGAATCTTTGACTTGGACATGTTTTAGCTGCATGTTTTATTGAGATCTGCAAGAAACTCCACTTTTCAAAACATTATTAGGCCAGGTGAATCATTTGGAGGCGCTCTCTGAAGCCATGGCTTGAGCATCAGGGTGGCTTGGCATGGCTGCTTCAAAGGCTGGTCCCCATTGTCTTCACACACTTTCCTGGGATTGCTCTGATGGGCCACCTTGAAGAGGATATGGTCTCCTGATGCCTTAAGCCGCGGCTGCCCGTGAGATGACTCGGCCGGCGCCCGCTGTCACTTGCCGCTGCCTGGAGAGCCTCAGCGCCGTCCTCCGGCTTTCCTTGCGCACGCGCTGCCGTCCCGCTCGCCGGGCAGAAAAGTATCACCTTTTCTGCCCTTTGGATGATTGCAATGCGCCACTTGCAATCATCCAATGCGCCACGTTTGGCGCATGCGCCACGGTTTGGCCACCCCTGCCTTAAGCAGTGGCTTTAGAGAGTGCTTTGGTTGTTTGCTTCTGCAGATGAGTCACATAGCCCGAGTCATTAAGTCCCACATTATACAAAAGAATTTATCTTATTTACCACCAAAAACCTTGGTAAATTTGCAAAACTATTGAGAGAGAGAGAGATTTTATTTCCTTTTTACAACAGAAGCAAGTTTTTTAAAGGCTGCACTTTGTGTCAATATATAATTTTTAAAGGATCCTGAAGTGCTGAAACTTCTTCCACAATTATATCCTGAGATAACCTGAGATAAGGGTCAACCAGACTCCATTTTTTGAACCCGAGGAATGATTTTAGCCCAGAACTAAAATATCCTATGGTTCATTGAAATCTAAGCGGAGATTTTAAATTGCCAGATTCCTTGGTAACGCTTTAAAGGAATCTGAAATAAACACTGGCATTTGCTTTAAAAATATTTACGTTCAATAAAGAAAGGCACTGTCTTATATTATCTCATATACAGTACATTGCATAGATTGCCACCAACATAGGAGTGCAAAGCACAGAGCTAAATAATATATACCAGGAGAAATAATGTCCGTGTGATCAGGCAGTATATATACACCGCTTGTAAAATATGCCAGTAAGAGCAGTTCAATGATCTATGCTTGTCCTGGCTGTTATAAATAAAACATATTTTCTCTCTTTAAACAAGTGTTTTCTGGTCAAATAACTGTAAATCAAAGCGTACCCAAACTTCCCCTGTTGGTACTTCATGCAGTAGCAAACGTTTAGTTGTAGGTCCCTTGTTTTCTTGCTCTGTCCTGATTTTGGCTACAGGAACTTCAGTGCGACCCAAAAACTCTGCATAACAACAACAAAATCACCAAATGTGAAACATAATCATGAACAGACAATGAAGAGAAATAAAGACAATCTTAGAGAAATAAAGAAAATTAAGCATTATCCCAGCATATTCTGGACAATCAAAACCAGTAGGGATCTTGCAACTTTTTGAGCCTATGCTTCTGTTTTCTATTCACTAGTGTTGGAAGGACATTTTAAATATTTGAAACACAGAATTCCACACATACCATCAGGTGAAAACTGATCCCTGTCAAACATGGTGATACACAATACATCTTGATAAAGGTCTTTGATGAAGAATTGACAGTTAAAGTTCCATTTGGGATTCAAGGTATCTGGCAGTGTCCTGGTAGTGTAGCTTTGAGATCCCATGCTAACTTCACAATATGGATTGCTTTTTCCTTAATTCAAAACAGAAGTGCATTTGTTTATTTATATATTAAATTTATATGCTACCCATCTCACTCTGCAAAGCAACTCTGCAGGTTACAATTAAAACAATAAATATTAAGAACTTTAAATACGGAAATAAAAACCAAAGGCAAGATTGGTATACCGGTGGCATCATACAGGTAGTCCTTGACTTATAACAGTTTATTTAATGACTGTTCAAAGTTATAACGGCACTGAAAAGAGTGACATGACCATTTTTCATACTTACGACCATTGCAGCATCCCCATGGTCAGGTTGATCAAAATTCAGCCGCTAGGCAACTGACTCATGACGGTTGCCGTGTCCTGGAGTCATGTGATCACCTTTGGCGACCTTCTGACAAGCAAAGTCAATGGGGAAGCCAGATTCACTTTACAACCGTGTTACTAAGTTAACAACTACAATGATTCACTTAACAACTGTGGCAAGAAAGGTTATAAAATGGGGAAAAACTTACTTAACAACTAATTTGCTTAGCAACAGAAATGTTGGACACAACTATGGTTGTAAGTCGAGGACTATCTGTTCTTATTAGTCCACCTTCCTCCTCCTCCAACACACAGCACCAAGCCAACTGGCACAGCCAGGTTTTAACACTTTCCAGAAGGTCAAAAGGGTGCATTCACAACAGTTTCTCAAAAAAATAACTTCATGGTTTTAATATCTGGTTATAAATGTCTGCAATTATCTTCAGGATGTTTATTTAATTTATATCCCACCTTTATTATTCATATATTCCCCATACTATGCAGGAAAAAAGATCTCCCCTGCAAGGTTACATATTATAATTTGGAAATTTGTGCTTGGCAGCCTCTACTTCTAACAGCAAATCCCCCCTCAATTAGTTTAAACTATTTGGCCAGATAGCTGACAATCAATCCCTGAATTATTACCGTTAGGTTTACAGGCTTTTAATTCTGTTGCTTCAATCACATGCACCATCAAGCGTCCTATTCCTGAGGTTTTTTGTGATCGAGCTGAAAAAGAAATAAAAATGAGTTGTGAAAAAAAAATTCAGAACATGCTATCTATTGGCAGGTTTGCACAAAAGCTCTTTCTGCAAGTTGATCAATTTGTTCTGGGATTGTTTCATGAAAACCAGGTACTACAGCAACCAGGTTGTCAATTGGTATTTATACAGATCAGTGTAGCAATAGCAATAGCACTTAGACTTATATACCGCTTCATAGTGCTTTACAGCCCTCTCTAAGCGGTTTACAGAGTTCAGCATATTGCCCCCAACAATCTGGGTCCTCATTTTACCGACCTCAGAAGGATGGAAGGCTGAGTCAACCTTGAACCGGTGAGATTTGAACAGCTGAACTGCAAGCAGTCAGCTGGAGTAGCCTGCAGTGCTGCACTCTAACCACTGCACCACCTGTATAATCAGTGTTTTTCTACTAACACATCTACACCTAAGTAAAAAAGAATCTTGTACATCTTTAGAGATGGTACTACTCAACTCATTTTAAAACCCAATCTTTGATGAATTTTGCTGTCTTAGAATTTTTGAAAATGTCACCTGGCTAACAAAATATATCACTTGACATAAATGCCAAATCCTTTCAATCTCACAAAAACACATAAATAGCTGCTACTAAAAGTTACAGTCAATCGCAGACCAGCACCTTGGTAAGCCTTTTCATGTTTCTTTTTTTCAGTTTCAATATATTGTTCTGAGGCGCCTTTAATTTTCTGGACCCAGGCAGTTCTACAAGAATAAATAATTTTGTTAAAGGACAATAATATAAACAAATTCCTTGTGAGTCTAATCACACTTGGCCAATAAAACCTATTCTATTCTATTCTATTCTATTCTATTCTATTCTATTCTATTCTATTCTATTCTATTCTATTCTATTCTATTCTATTCTATTCTATTCATTATTCTATTCTATTCATAACAAAAACAGCTTAAGAGGTTTGACTTCATATGAACACAAATCTGTGAGGGTCACATTCTAATTTCATTCCTAATTATTGATTCCTGAAAACACATGAAATATAAGAAATATTTAAATATGGGATACTGTATATAGTACCTATAAAGACGTACTGATCAATATGTTTGTAGCCATATAACAAAATGCAGCAAATTTCTCTATTCTCAGTACCTTTTATTATAGAATGTTAAAGCTGCAACAGACTAAGGGATTTTGTATGCCAGTCTCCCTTAGGGCAATTAGTATTTTCTTTACTTTCATTATATCTGGTTTTTGGTTACAGAGATAATGAATCCTATAATTTCTGCAATTCGTGAAATTACCAATCTATTTTTTAGGTATTAAGATACAAAGTCGAAGTATGCAGCCAATTTGTGATATACCCTTGTTTGAACATTTTGTTTTCAATGATTTTCTCACAGTAGCCTTTTGGATATAAATAAAAGATTTACTACAGTCAAAGAATCCAAGAACAAGCATAATAACAAAAAATAAAACAGAATACATTTTGACATTTTATGGGAAAGAAATTCAGATAATGTTTTATTCCTTTTTTAGGCAAGAATTTGGAGGCTTACCTCTCATTTATATTGTCTGTTTTCAGTGTGTAGACTCGGTCAATATGGGAGATGTGGAAAATTGGCTCATCACTAGAAGGGTCAGTTGGCAATTTCACTAGGACTTCATTAAGAAAAATAGGCTGGAAGAAACAGATTTTGATTCGGTTAGTTCAAACATTTCAGCAAAAAGTAACTGGCTGATTAGCAAAGAGGGATTGAAAAGCTTGCTAATCTGAAGAGGCTTGTTTTGAATAAAAATTTGTATGTGAAACTGGAATGATTTTGAAAGAAGAGTCAACTATTCATGCAAATAACATTTAATTCAGTGCGTTGATCTTTTCTTTAAAAAAATAAGTTGAAGGAATTTGATAACCATAATCACTTGACCTATTATTTTCTTTTTAAATCTGGCAGACATTCTTTCTGAAGAACCTATTGTGCCCACAAATTACGTTTTTTGTTAAAAAAAATAAAAGTGTTGACTATAGCTCTATACATCTTAAGCAAGGAGAATAAGTTTAATCTTCACATCAAGGATTCTCTTGGAACTCCTTCCCAAGTGTATATTTGTTGCTTCATCTCTTGCAAGGAATGATGACTTTCATATTTAGATGAGTCAAAGGAATAGACAGGCTTCTCCAGAAAGCTCGACACAGTTGAATAGCCACAGCACACATCATCCGTGTGCTCATAGCCAAGAAAAAACATGGCTCTAGAAACTCACCCAAATTTGAATGCACAAAAGTAAATTTAATAGCATAACAATAAAACTCAGCAACTAGTATGGCTCCTTAGCTTATCTTAAGAAGGAAAAATAAGGGTTTATCGAATGGTATGCTGCTGAAATTGGGCTAAATAATGATATTGAATGGAGCAACCTCGTTCTTAAAAAAAATGCCCACAATCCAGATGCATTATGCCTCTAACCAATGCTTAGGCAGTTTAGAAAAAATAAGTCCCACTGATACAGATAATGACTTTATCTACAATCTGAGTTCAGTAAATTCAAAACTATTATTGTTAATTAGAAGGTGACATAATATAATTAACACCAGGTTCATATTGGAAGAAGAAAGTTACAGATTAAAGAACAACATACTGTATTTCTATTCCTAGAAATCCCATTTCCTCCCAGTTGAAAGTACTCTGAGATTCTTGAATTCACTCACCACTTTGTACATTTTAAACTGGGAATTTGATTTGGGACTGAACAATTTATCTGATCCTGTAGAGACGAACTGCTTCACCATGTAGGTGAGAAGCAGGAAGTCATTGAAGAGAAAGCCATAGAGTTCTTTGTTGCTCTTTGTCTTATAAAGCTTGCCACTGTGCAGAAGTTTCCGTGGTCCCAAACAGTTGGTCAGTGAGTTGAAAATCAGTTGCTAGGAGAGAAAGAAAAATGATGCAAAGCACACTGATTTTTTTCGCCATATAAATTATTCCACTTAAAAACCATGTTGCTGATAGCATGTCTTATTATAATTAGTCCTAACAAATGATTCAATTTTCTCAATTTGGAATATGACATTTTTACATATTTAGTGTCTATGAAATGCTTTTAATAGGCTTTGAATTTTGCTTTGGTGTTCTGACAGGCTTATAAAGGTATAATGATACAAAATTCCTCTGAACATTTCTGGAACTTGAACTAATTATTTTAGAAGATGTAAAACATCTTTCTGTAGTCTTGGGGTTTTGTACTAAGAGATTTCATTTCTTTTAACATCTTTTATTTTCTTAGAAGACATGCTTCTTATTCATCTAGAAACAAATCAATGTCTCAGAATGGATAACTATTTGTAGAAAGCATTATGCAGCTTGCATATCCTGGGGCAGTGTATGGCTCCAGTATTTATTTCATTGTCATTGTTACGTAGTTGTTCCAAGAGTTAATTAAATCAGCGTCTTTTCCTTTTTTAAAAAATTCTCATAGATCTGGTAAACTCCCTGTATACATTGCCTATATAAAGCATGGATGAATGTATTAGGTATGAAATTCAGATATTAGCTAAGGATTTACGAGGTGTTATCTAACATTTCTTCCATGCCATAGGAACTATGCAATAGCACATTTGAGTTGCCCCAGTTACCTCAACAAGTCCTTCGCACTGGACATGGGACTGTATCCATTCAAGTCTGTCTGAATTTTCCTTCTCACGCACCCCCTCATTCACCTGGGAACACAATTCTTCAGCACGCTCGAGAGCCTGCTTCAGATTATTCTGATCAGGGTGAGTTTCAGGGGTATTCTCCAGAATCTGGTTGCAGAAAAAGACAAATTAACTCATGGCTTAAGTAAAAGGCAATATTGAGAAAAAACCCCATTCTTATATTTTCATAAATGAATTTACCATGCTGTATTCACCCTCCCACATCAGGCAACTTATTCAGAGATTCAGAAAAAGAGCAACCGGGTACTCACACTCTTGATGAGCAGAGGGTAGCGAGTAATTCTCTGCATTGGTTTCAGGAGGAAGCTGGACAGGGGCATGCCTTTACAGCGGGAATCTGAGGCCAATTTCTACAAGTTTAAACAAATTTGAAACAGAAACACATTATAGAAGCTAGAACATCTCTAGCTTCTGAAAAGTTTATAACAGTTGATTTTCTATGTTTCATAACCAGTCACTTGTGCCTTTAATTTACAGAAGAGGATATCTTAACATTTGAAAACTACAATAAAGCTGCTTTTCAGGAAATCTGAGAGTTGGGCAAAATACCAGCCTTATATTTAATATTGAGATTGTTCATTTTAAATGTTTATTTATTTATTTGTTTATTTATTTATTTATTTATTATTGGTTCTTAAATGTAGCAAAGGGCTTTTAAAATTCAGAAACTGCATGACTCCCCCCCCAGTGGACATATGCATACAAAAAGATAAATAATAGGATAAGAGTGGGAGTCATGTCAACTGGTTCTGACTAAAGCTGCAAATGCACAGAATAAAACTACATAATGAGATAATGTAACCTAACTGAAGGTGTCTCAATTAATTTAATATTTCATTCAATGTGCTAAGTATTTTTATAAAGGAAATCTAGAAAAAAGGAAGTTAGATTCATTGATCTAAATCATGGCATCATCTCAGCACCATCCACAGGTTATTTGTGTATGTCAAACCTGCAACACGGCAGGTGCAGCATTGCAATCAATCCCCCGCCCCTTTTGTGCATGCATCAACATGTACTTAGACATTCTGCCCTTCCCCTAATCACTATGCACCATCCTTGTTAAACTGCTAACAGCTCTACATTTTACAGTGAAAAAGAAAAATGGCTTGAGTCAGATTAATGGACATCAGAGTAATTTAAAATATACTGCTACAGCAAGTTATACATGCTGTTATGACCTTCAGTAGGGGCACCTTTGCTTTTTGGAGGGGGAGTCAAGGCTTGTTTCTATTCTTCAAGTAGAAAAAGTTACTGTTACACTTGCACATGCAATCCAAAGGGAAAGGAAAGATAGTGAAGAGAGAGTTACTGAATAACAGCCTACTTTCAAAAATTCTTTAAACTCCGGCTCTTCATCTGTTTTTTGCTGTAACAAGGCAGCTCCATTAAGCTGGCAGCTGCAAAATCGAATATAGGCTTGCATATGGGATAACTGAGCAGCCAAGATGTCACCAATCATCTGTACTGGCATCTTTTCCCCCCCAGTCTTCTTACGCACCCGAAGGGCTCTGAAAAAAAAAATCCATGGGAAAACAGATTGAATCCAGAAATTCCAGAAAGATGAAGCTATAGAAGGCCTTGGAAACAAGGCTTTCTGTTTCACAGGACACTGTGGGAAATAGGAGAGATGTGGATTTGGTAGGCACACCGGATAGGTAAAATGCAGTCTCTTAGAACTTGCCAATTTGGAATTTGAATACTTTGCAAAATGTCTGTCTTGGTGGGCTTGACAATACACAAAGCTTTTATTTAGCAAAAAGGAACACTAACAAGATTGCTTTCCAGCACCTCCTGAAGCCTTCTAGGGCATTACTGATCAATCAATCCCATCACTCAGTCAATCTTATTTAGGATTTACTTAGTGGCGATACGGGCGGCAAAATTTTCGCATTTTTCCGCACTTATTGCATCCGCAGATTTGCGCCCAGCTCATGACTCATTCCCTCCTCAAGGTGGGGGAAGCGGAGGAACCCTTACAGGGTAGAGCTGAGGAATTTGTTCAGTTTCTGTCGGATAAAGTCGCTCAGATTTGGACGGACCTGGACTCTGATTGGGCAAGTTTGTCCGAGATGACAGGGGCAGGTCTTAGTCCAGTTGTATGGGATGAGTTTGAGTCTGTGACCCCTGAGGAAGTGGACAAGGCAATAGGAGCGATGAGTTCCTCCACTTGTTTATTGGACCCGTGCCCCTCCTGGTTGGTTTCGGCCACCAGGGAGATGTCACAAGGCAGGTTCCAAGCGTCAATCAACGCATCCTTGAGTGAGGGGTCCTTCCCGTAACCTCTAAAGGAGGCGGTGGTTCGACCCCTTCTCAAGAAGCAGTCTTTGGACCCAGCTGAATTAAAAACTTTCATCCAGTCTCCAACCTACCCTTTTTAGGAAAGGTTGTCGAGAAAGTGGTGGCACTCCAACTCCTGCGGTTATTGGATGAAGCGGATTATCTAGACCCTTTTCAATCAGGCTTCAGACCTGGCTACAGCACAAAGAGTGCTTTGGTCACACTAATGGATGACCTCTGGCAGGCCCGAGATGGGGGTAATGCCTCTATCTTGGTGCTACTTGACCTCTCAGCGGCTTTCAATACCACTGACCATGGTATCCTTCTGAGACGACTCGGAGAGCTGGGAGTAGGCGGCACCGTATTACGGTGGTTCTCCTCCTATCTCTCTGGTCGGTCCCAGTTGATGTTAGTAGGTGGACAGAGATCGACCCCTAGGCCCCTCGTCTGTGGGGTGCTTCAGGACTCGATTCTCTCTCCCCTCCTATTTAATATTTACATGAAACCACTGGGTGAGGTTATCCGACAATTCGAGGTGAGTTATCAACAATATGCAGATGATACCCAGTTATACATCTCCACCCCGCGTCAATTCAGTGAAGCAGTGGATGTGATGTGCCGGTGCCTGGAGTCAGTGAGGGTCTGGATGGGAGTTAACAGGCTCAGACTAAACTCTGACAAGACTGAGTGGCTGTGGATATTGCTTCCCAAAGACTATACCAACTGTCCATCCTTGACTTTTGGGGGGGAGAAATTGTCCCCCTCAGAATGGGTTAGTAATTTGGGTGTCCTCCTAGACCCACAGCTGAAATTAGAGCAACATTTGACAGCTGTGGCTAGGGGAACATTTGCACAAGTCCGTCTGGTGCACCAATTGCGGCCCTACTTGGATCGGGAAGCTCTCCTCACAGTCAATCACGCCCTTGTCACCTCATGGTTAGACTACTGCAACACGCTCTACATGGGGCTACCCCTGAAGAGTGTTCGGAGATTACAGTTAGTCCAGAACATAGCCGCGCGAGCTATCATGGGTGCACCGAGGTACACCCACACTACACCTATCCTCCATGAGCTGCACTAGCTTCCCATTGGTCTCCGAACGCAATTCAAGGTGTTGGTTATCACCTTTAAAGCCCTACATGGCTTAGGACCAGATTACCTCCGAGATCGCCTTCTGCCACACAACTCCCATCGGCCGGTGAGATCCCACAGAGTCGGTCTCCTCCAGGTCCCGTCAGCCAAACAATGTCGACTGGCGGCCCACGGGGGAGGGCCTTCTCTGTGGCTGCCCCGGCTCTCTGGAACCAGCTACCTCCGGACATCCGGACCGCCCCCACTCTACCAGCCTTCCGCAAGGCAGTCAAGACCTGCCTCTTCCAGCAGACGTATGGCCGTTGATCCCAGGACCACAATTGATGAGATCTGGCCATGTGAGGGGATATGTTTGAGTTTTCAAATTGTTTTTATCTGCCTTTTTATCGTTTTTGTATTTGCATATTTTGTTAGCCGCCCAGAGTCCCTTTGGGAGTTGGGTGGCATACAAATTAAACAAACAAACAAACAAACAAACAAACAAACAAACAAACAACAAAATGTTGCTGAAATCCAGACAGGCTGGCGCTGCTATGAGTTGACATTCATTATCATCCACAAGACAAGAGCCTCCCTATTCTCTATAATTCATGTGTTGGCACATATCAATTTGAAGGACTCCAAACTTAGCATTAGATGTCAACCATCCCAGCTTATCTCAATGTCCAAACAAAACATTGGATTATAGTCCTCTATCATTTTTATCTTGTAATAATGCTTCTGGAATCTGTGTGAGCCCCATAAAAATTCTTAGAAAATTATGCTCGAGGCTCACACTGCTTCAATATTTATTTTATTTTAAAAAAATCTAAATCAGAAAGATAAAATCAGGGCATGAATCCTGGAATGTGCCAAAGGAGGTATCTATGAGCACCCTGGAATTTCCAGTGCCTGACTAGGTCCACAGGCTGTAATATACCCTACATATAATAAGCATCTCTTCCTAGTTTAGGGCCTCTCAAATAAAGGAAAGGAGTGAACAGAGGCAATCAAAAGGAAGGTCCAGTAAGTGGAACCCTGGAACTGCAATTAAATGAGACTGTGAATGCCAAACTAGGAATCTTCTTCCTTCAAACTCATATCAAATCAGGAATAGATGGCAGAAAATACAACGGAATAACCTTAAGGAAGAAAGCAGGGACACATGCTCTTTATATGTTGGAGAAAATTTAAAAACTGAGGTAAGAGGTACTAATAGGTAACTTGTGTCTCCATTCAGCAATATTGGGGTGGGTGGGGATGTAACTTAATGATACGATTTCTGTTTTGGATTGAGGCATTTAGTAGGACAAAAATTAACGAAACAGTAGCAGCACTTACTTCAATAACTTTGTATTACACAATATGAGCTCTTTCCAGTTGACAAAGATTAATCCCATTTCGGCTTCTGAGAGACAGCCTGCTTCAGTCATTTGTTTCTGGAAAACCTACAGAGAGGAAGAAAAATATTAGTGATAGTTGTGACTCAAATCACAATTGACTCAATAAGTAATAATTTATGAAATATTTTATTTATTCTTTCTATTGCACTCAAGCTGTTTGTCTGATAATTTTTTTTCAAAATATTTGACACTGTTGAATTAGAGTAATCAGATGCAAAGAGCACTGTCGTCTTACGCTTCAGTTTATCAATTTTGAGAAAAAACACAACTGCAGATTCTTTCTCTCCTGTTAACACTGTGACAAGAGGTACTAAACTCCTCTCTGGAAATTCTGGAACTCCATTTTCTATTTCACCTGAAGAAAAAAAACCTGGCTCTTTCAAATCTGTATATTTTTCCTGTAGGAGATGAACTGATTTTAGTCACTCTTCTACCAAGGGGATCAAACATTCTTCCTTAATCTGACTGAATCATTATATTTCCAACAATATTCAGAAATCAATCCTATGCCAACAAATAAAATACATTACATTAATTTTCTCCAAGTATGGTATATAAATTTGATCTTCCTTCCATTGAAATTCCTATTCTTGCTCATCTATCATTATATCTAATTTTGCATTCATGTACAGTCTTTAACTTGTTCAATTTCTGAGTCATATTTCAGCAAACATCTATAGATAAGACCCAGCATTGCTCCAAATTTCATATTGTAAAGCTTTCAAATTCAATCAAATCTCTAAGTATTCCTTTTGTTTCTGCAGTTCTTCTAATACAATACTATTCATTTGCAATATTAAAATTAATGTGGAAGATGAGGTCATTGCAAAAATAAAAGTATTAAGAGATTGTCTTATTAATAAATTCTTTAGTTATATGAATAACTTCTCTCCTTATTTTTTTTGCTAGATAAGCTATCACTATGCCCCTCAAGTATGATTTAGCCATATCCCATATAATTTGTAATGATGTTGGTTGCTTTGTATTTTCATCAAATAATAATTCTTTTCTAATTCTTAAAATAAATTCTTTTTCTTTTAAAATGTGTGGGTTTAGTGTCCACCTTCTCCTAAATTTTTCCTGTCCTTTCCAGATTATTTTTAAGGGGTTATGATCAGGACTGAAACGCACCGCTTTTTCAGAAGGAATAGGAATAAAAACAAGCCTGCAAAGACTTAGGGCTGGAAAAAACCTTCTTCGGAGGGAATAGGAAGCCGGGAAGATTGTTAGCACCTTGTTAGGGCTGGGAAAAAATGCTTTGGAAAAGCTACATTCGAAGTATAAGACGCACCCAAATTTTCAGCCTCTTTTAGGGAGGAAAAAGGTGCGTCTTATACTCCGAAAAATACGGTAAATAAAATAACAAAAAAATTTATTTGGCAGGGAAAGAAAGCTCGATAAATATGAAGACATTACAAGATAATAAAAGCAGAGGTGGCTTTGGACTTCCAAAATGGGAATTTTATCGTCAAGCGGCGGGGTTACTATGGATTAGGGAGTGGATAAAATTAGATAATAAAAGGGTGCTAATGATTGAAGGACATGATTTACAGGCAGGCTGGCATGCCTTTTTATGGGACAAGCATAAAAAGACACATTCATACTTCTATCGACACCAAGTAATAGAAGTGCTAATATGAACATGGGGAAAAGTTAAAAAGAAATATTACACAAAATTGCCAAATTGGGTTTCGCCAATGGAGGCAACGATATACCCGAATACATTAGATAAAAAAAGATTGATAAGATATAAAGAATTATTAGATAGCCAGGGGAAACTTAAATCAAATCAAGAACTAAAAGAACAGAGTATAATCATAGATTGGTGGCCATACTTACAGATTCAATCAAGATATAGAAAAGATATGGAAGAATATGGAATTCAAAGGATACCACAACAATTAGATACAATACTGATGGGGACTGAAGAAAAATGTATAACAAAAGCATATAGACACTTATTGGAAGTAGAAATGGAAGAGGAAATTGTGAAAGGTTCGATAATTGCATGGGCACAAAATATAGGCCGTAATATAAATTTAGAGGAATGGGAAAGAATATGGAAAAAGAACTGTAAATTAACATTATCGAATGCATTTAAAGAAAATCAATATAAAATGCTTTATAGGTGGCGTTTTAACGCTGGCGAGATTGGCAAAAATGTATACAAATATGAAGCCGGATTGCTGGAAGTGTAAAAGTAAGGATGGAACTCATATGTGGTGGCAATGCCCCAAAGCGAAGAAATATTGGAACAGATAAGGAGATGGCAACAGGAGATAATAGGAGAACAAATAGAATTTAAACCTGATTAATTTGGTTAATTATTAGGAATAATTAACCAAAAGATAAAGAAACAACTCCAATACATCATTTTACACATATTAACCGCAGCAAGAATTGTATACGCTCAATGTTGGAAACTTGAAAATACCCCAAGCAATGAAAGGATTATACATAAGATACTGGAATGTGCAGAGATGTATAAGCTCACATTAGAAATGAAAGGCAAGGAAGAAACAGAATTTTATGAGGTGTGGAATAAGTGGTATAATTGGTTAGAACAGAGAAATAAAGAAAATATGTATAGAAATGTAAATAACCATATGAAACATATGACACAGTACTTTAAAAATGTTTATTGATATGTAAATTGGAAAAATGAAAAAGAAAAATAAAAATAAAAAAGAATAATTTCTCTCCTCTGTGCTTTCTTTCTGCTTTCCTTTTCATAAAAATAAACAAAGTAAGAGATAATAAATCTGGACTAATTCTTTTTTTGTATTTATCCCAAACACTCAGTATGCTGCTCTTTATTATTTCTTGTAAGCTGCTTGTTTCTTTTTCAATCAATTCAGAGATATTTATGCATACCATCTAGAAGTCCAGTTTCCTCCATAAAGATGTCCAGCCCATAACAAGTTACAGTTCAGTCTGTAATCTCAGACAGAATCTATCTTGATAATAAAATTAAAGTTTGGAGTTGCCAGTTGTCCTTTCATTTCCTATATAATGTTGAATTTAATCCTTGGCTTGTTTTTAAAATCCATATACCATTTGATAGTTGTTTATGCCAGTCATTTAATGTCTTGTTTTCAATATTTATTTGAATAGTTCCAATGATTTCAAGGGAGACATCATATGATAACTAAGACAATCACATTTTGAACGAGAGATAATTCTCTCGAGTCCTTGGTGCTCTCCAACTTGGCATTTGCTTGAGATGTTTCATTACCAGACCAAGTAACATCATCAAGGCTAGAGTGTGTGGGTTTGTTCCCTGTTTATATATAGTAGTTTGTCCTGCCAGTGATGGGGGGGAGGGGAGCTTTCTTCTTGGTAGTTCCTTGTTTAGACTATTGTTTTCTATTAGATTGATTGTCTGGTATTAATCCCTGCTTATCTGGGTGTTGGCTCCTGGGGAGGATGCATTATGGTCTTTTTCCTTACCTTTTTTATTGTCTCTTTTGAATGGTGTGTAAATGTGGTTTGTACCTATGTATTTATTGATGGCTGATTTGTCTAAAAGCCAAACAAAATATTACACTGCATACTCAAAATATTAATGTGTGTTTTTACTGTATAAAATATGGAAAGCCTCTTGGCTGATTGTTACACTGCTGTATTGAATGATGAGGTATGCATGCTGTTTTATTTATACTGTGTGATCATTTCTCACAAGACCTTCCAAATTAATTAAAAGCAATGAAAACATTTTTATACAGTAAGAACTTTTCTTTCCAAGCAGATCTTACCTCTAAGACAAGTTGAAGGTCATCCATGTATTTTTCTTCTGTCTGGATCAACTCATGTATATAACCCTGCTTCTTCCTTTCCGTGGGTTGCATTGTGTCAAGGCTCTGGAGATCAGCACACCCTGTAAAATTAAGCATTCTTAATAATTTTGAACTTATTTGTTCAATACCAAATAGGCAATGAAAATTCTCAGTGACTCTTTTAATGAATAAAAAAACCCCAAACTGACTCTGAAATAGATGTATAGAACACACACACACACACACACACACACACACACCACACGCACACACACACACTGATGTTTGCATGGTTCTCATCAAGGGTATAATTTCCAGTTCTCATAATTAGAAGTTTTGAGTTTTGCTAAATTTATTTTATTGTCTGCTTCTGAACTGTTCATGTTACATCACGATTTAATGTTTGTAGTGTATTTGCTCTATCCAACATCACTGACTTACAAACTAGGCACAAGTGGCTGACTCTTACTTCCCTTGGCCTACAAAAGGTCCCCCCCCCCCCCAAAAAAAAAGTTTCTTTCAACTAAGGAAAAGAGCAACTGGCACTCAGCAATAAGAAAAAAGCACCATAATATATACAACAAAGCCTTTGAAACTTTGGAGCATAGTGCACTGCTTATAAAATAAAAATGCTAGGTAATTTCAATCCAGGGATTTGGAAGTGTCCATCTGCCTCAAACCAAGTAAAATGTAAAAGCTGGATAGAAAATGTAAAAGCTGGATAAGAGAGGGTGTGGGAAACAAATATATTGATTTAGATTCTGAAATGTAAGCATTTTGTGGCATGCCCAACATGGCAAGTATTTTGGTAAGAGATAAACTCTTCCTTTTATAAAAGTAATCCCAATATATTCTCAAAATGCCAAATATGTAAACGGGCCCCAAAGGTTGGCCTATCTTCTTTTACTAGTACATTAAAAGTATTCATAGATGTTATCCATGAATAATGCAGATAATTATTTACTAAGAAAACCATTTACCAATACTGATATGTAAGTCAACTGTCCTTATTGTCCTGCCAATTGGTGAAAAAAATAAGATCATTCTCATATATGCCCTAAACTGAGAAGTATAATAAAGTTGGCAAGAGAACAGAAATGACTGGTTAGCATGTTATATAGAAAATATTCAAAATAACTCCAAACAAAAAATCTTGCGCCATAAAAATAAATTATTTAAAGCAAAAAGATTATACTGATAGAGTTTTATATAAAGTTGCTCTCAGTCTTCCTCTTTTTGTAAACCATTTTCATTTACAAACCAGTTACCGTAAATCATGAACAGTTGTCAGTAGAAATATTTTCTGAGAATGCATATGAATTTATCAGTAATTTTTTTATTGATCTCCTAGAGAATAAATTAATCCTCGAAGAAAATAAATCCAGATTCTAAAGCCCCCAGATTTCTCATGAGGTTTCAGGTTTCCATGAACATTTTGACTGGCAGTTTAGGAACAGACTTCAGTATGCTACTCAGATATAATACAAGCTCAATTGGCCTTTAATCATTTTAATCCTAAATACTGCTGTATCTCCATTATTCTACTGCTGTGAATTATTGTAGCCCTAACACATAGAAGAAATGTAAACTGTATGTGGGGGAGCATATTTAAATAATGTATCTGAAGCAATATAAATCGTACATTTGAAAAATCCAAATATTGTTTTAAATTTATAAAATTGTAGAATTCTCTCTCTCTCTCTCTCTCTCTACATATGTGGTCTCCCTTTATTTTCATTTATCAGCAAAAAAATGTTACACACACACACACACATATACACACACACACACACCACACACACACACACACACACCACACACTGAAAAAGGTGACTTATGACCGTTTTTCCGTTGCAACCTTTCCACCATCCCATGATCATGTGATCAAACTTCGGATGCTTGGCAACTGGTTCAGCTTTATGACAGTTGCAAGTGTCCCGGATTCATGTGATCACCTTTTGCGACGTTCTGACAAGCAAAGTCAATGAGGAAGCCAGATTCACTTAATAACCGGGTTACTAACTTAATAACTGTAGTGATTCACTTAACAAATGTGGCATGAAAAGTAAAAAAATGGGGCAAAACTCACTTATCAAATTTCTCACTTAGCAACATAAATTCTGGCCTCAATTGTGGTCGTAAATTGAGGAATACACACACACACATACGTGTGTGTGTGTGTGTGTGTGTGTATGTGTATGTAGGTCTGTGTGTGTGTATGTGTGTGTGTGTGATGAAAAATACCAGCTTATATGGTTCTCTCCCACTTTTATATTCACAACAAAGCTATGAGAAATTCAGGTGAGTTAGGGTCACAGTGAGCTTCATGGTAAAGCGTGAATTCAAACCTACCAATTCTAAATCCAGGATAAAATGTAATGCTAATTTCTCTGAGCAATATAAAGACTGAGATGATTTCCTAAGCTTTATTTTTTTTCTCAAAATAAGCATAAGGACCTTTAAAACTGGTATTTCTTTAACCATAGAATTCCGCAACAGTCAGCATCATTAGCCACAGCATTAGACTCTCTGGTTGAGAATTACGGAATACCACTATCAATCCAAGTGACTAGAGAAATCTCTTTGTGAATTAGTAAATGGGCAAAAGGATGTGGGCAGGTCCTTTTAACCTATGCCACTGGTCTCCCTAATAACATGATTAGTTGAGAAAGTAGCACTTAGAAGTGAGAAATGAAACAATTTAAGAAGGAAACTGACAATCTATAGCACCTGCTAGGAAAGCAAAAATCAGCAATGCATACCGTGTTAAAAGACTTGGCTTTACAGAGATATATGTTTATATTATAAATTTAAAACTAGTCTTGATCTTGTTTAGAGATCAATTTTTACAAGTTTGATCCCAGTTTAATAGTAATAACTTCCTTCTTACATTCTGGGAATTCTCTTTTGATGAGAATTGCAAAGCTGTGCTGAATGAACAGGTTTAAATTGATGTTAGAAATGACAACGTCTCCTCTATCACACACCAACAATTGATTAAAATATTCTCTAGCTATGTGATCATCTTCCAAAAGATTTTAGTGATTGGTTGGTTATATAATGAAGGAACAACGCAAATGAATAATTTATGAAAATGTATCATCAAATCTGAGAATGGTTAACTGTGCTGAAAAGAAATCACACATCAATAAGGATATTCTCTGTGTGTCTCTTTAATAAAATAGTTTTGCATAGTTATTTCCAGTGTCCAAAAAACAATGCTCATGCACAGCATAGGCTGTGTTTGTATAGCAAAACACTGATCATTATTCCACTGCTTTAATACTAGAAAGCCTCAAAATACAAATATCAAAACAGCACACAGCATTGTGATATTTAGGAAACAAACATAATTAATGACAAGAAAGCAGCATTTTGCGGTAGCAGCCCAAAACACCACTACAGCTGGAAGTCTGTCATCACTGATTGACTTTAATAGAAAAATAATACAAGTCATAAGACATATTTTAGCAAATACTGGTTTGTGGGTTTCTGACAAATTACACTGGGTAGTACAATTTATTTGTAAAAATAAAAATCAAGAATTCTTGAACTTTTACATTCTTTTTGCAAACAGAAAAATAGCATTGTCACAGCTATTTCATACTCCATTCAAAATGTCAAGAAATTACAAGCTCTTCTCTAAAAACTTTAAGAAAGCTGAATATTAATTTCTAAGTTAGGAATCCCTCATTCCTATTTGGAGAACTTTAGTTCCATTTCCGGAATGGGGACAAATAACATGTTTTAGCAAATTGCCTCATATGCTATAATACTGTTATCTATTTTTGATCATATTAAAAAACCTTAGCCATCCAAATGAAAAAAGTAAAGCTATTCATATCTAAAGCTAAAGAACGTAATTTATACAGCCATCTCTGAATGCTTAAAAACATGGCCTCAACTATCATAACAGTCTCCTTTTTATTTTGAAAATCCATGTGACAAAGAAAACTATTTTGCAACTTTTGTAAATTGGGATGTTGAAATTAGGAGAAGAACATTTCCCCTATTTTATGTGAATTTTATTTTGGGTAAGTTTCTCAGAATCCTAATTTGGAACCCTACTCAAATAATTTGTTGCATAATACATTTTTAAAACTACTTTCTGAAATTTTAGCAGGTATAATTGACTATAACTATACACAAATTTTATTCATGTTTCTGAATTATTATTTAGTTATGCCATGATCTGCTTGGGCCTAGCTTTCTATACTAGGAATAAAATTATAAATACAGAAATGAATTCTCAGCGAAATAGAATACTAATAATAAATAATAGCAAAATACGTAGTAGCAAAAGCCTAAGCATATCAAACATTCTTATTATTGTCAATTAATAGTTTGTACCTCTTTTGAGCTATATTGTACCACTTGCATTAAAATATGTTTTATCTCTGAAGATTCTTAATTTATAGATTGACAAAAACATATTTTTTAAACTCACCCTACTGGTACAGTAACCATTTGTTCATTCTAACAGTAATAATTAAGTGCTAAATGAAGTCCAACAAACCAAACCCTTTACTCTTTTATTAGGAAATCAACCAGACATTATTTGAACTCTAAAATATGGTTAAATTAATTTCTGCAACCGATAAGCCAAGGATGAAAAACCTGCAGCCCCCAGTACCTTGAGATTACAGGTACCGGTAGTCCTCACAACAGTTCATTTAGTGACCATTCAAAGTTATAAGAGCAGTGAAAAAGTGACTTATAACCATTTTTCACACTTACAACTGTTGCAGCATACCCATGGTCACCTGAACAAAATTCAGATGTTTGGCAACTGACTCATATTAATGATGGTTGCAGTGTCTTAAGGTCATGTGATCACCTTTTGCAACTTTCTGACAAGCCAAGTCAATGGAGAAGCCAAATTCACTTAACAACTGTGTTACTAACTTAACAACTGCTGTGATTCACTTAACAACTCTGGCAAAAAAGGTCATAAAATGGGGCAAAACTCAATCAACAACTGTCTCACTTAGCAAAAGAAATTTTGGGTCCAATTGTGGTTGTAAGTCGAGGACTACCTGCATACAACTGAAATTTAATGGCAAAATCCGTGATGTTCAGCAGCACAATTTCTATTCCCTCTCCCCTTCCCATAAGCTCAGAAAAAGCACAATGCTTCCATTTCTGCCATTAAAACTCCTCAGGCCTCAGAAACAGCCTGAAATTGTACCAAGTTTAGCTTTAGGTTAAAAACTTTTTAAAGGTAGAAACAGTCTCATCCTTAAAAACCCACGTAACTAACCAATCAACAACCAAAACTACAAAAATTCTCGGTTCCTATATTTATTGGCAGAGAGGTCCCGCCTAGAAGCAAGGAGAATTTTTCTGACAGTGAGAACAATTAAACAATGGAATAATTTGCCTTCTGGGGTTGTGGATGTTCTATCATTTGAGATTTTCAGAAATAGACTGGACAACTATTTGATCAGTATGGTATAACCATTTGAGCAGTGAGACCTCCGAGGTCTCTTCCAGGTATATGATTCCATGTTCTACGATCTTGGGAGTCCTTACACAGCATAAACCTGAGGTCTACCAGGAGAATGATATACTTCTTTTTGTTGCTTTTGTTGCTATTTTGGTAAGCCCAAAGAGGTGGATAAGCACTCATCTTGCCACTATAAATGGCTGGTGAATTATAGCTTGGCAAGAATTAATTAACAGAATTTAATATTTGGTTTTAATTTTCGGATTTAGTTGCTACATCTCCTGTAAGAGATCTTCTAGTTGGCAGCTGCTAAACTACAACTGTGCTTTGCAAGAAATGACCGTCATGTACCTTGATTAACATATTAGGTCATATGATAAATATTAGTATGGGAGAATCATCAACTTAACATTGGGCTATTTGCTCAATGCTATTTGCTATCTGCTATTGTTAATACTAATGTAGAGATAAGATAAATATTTATTTATATCTTGATTTAGGCACCTAATTGCTCTTTTTGGCATGAAAGACCCTCCTCCTACAATCCTATTACTTCGTACTAGTACTATATACTTCGTAATAGTAATAAAGGCATCAGTGATTTGATAAGCCTGTTATATTCATTTAAATAGCAATTCTGAACACATTTATCAGAGACTATGCACCATTGAACACAATAGCTTATTTCGGACTAAATATGCACAGGCTGCACTGTGAGGCAATGGCGCTAAAAATACTTTGTAGAAAATAAACCACTCATTAAAGAATTTTAGGATTACACTGTTAGAATATTGAAAAAAAAATGGATATGCACTCCAAATTAAATATCTAATCTTGTACAGAAAAAATGGGGAATTTCTTTCAATCTAAGGACTGAACTTTCATACTGGTGTCTGTAAACCAGGGTGGGGGTTGGGTCACTCCACACAGCCCCAAATCCCACCTAACATATGTTCACATGCAAATACACCTCCTGAAAACAGGGCAACTTACTGACTGCAATACAGCACAACTATCCAAGACTTCTAGAACAGTTTAGCAGGCAGGACAAGGCTACCTTTACAAATGGATATGGACTACATGGGGGGGAGGTGGAGGGGGGAAGCTTGATTGTCTGGCCAAAAAGGCACCATGAAGTGAGGTGATAATGGTGAATGTTAGCAAATGTTAACGAGAACGAAAAAAGAAATTAACCGAAGAGTTTGGTTAAAAGTAAACAATTGTTAAATAAAAAATTCCCAGAAAACAATGCAGTAGTAAAAAAAAAACCATTTAAGTTGCTGGGAATTTAAAAAATGCTTCCCCCCCCTTTTTTAAATGTATCTGTAAAAATGGGGCAGGGGAGGGCAACTGTACAGTCTATTTAGTTTCTTGGTCTCTTCAATATCATGTTGGTAGCAAATATCTAATTTTCAGTGGTGTGTTTTCTTTTCGTACCTAAAACATATATTTAATTTGCATTCAAAATCCAAATAATGGGGGGGGGGCAAAAATGTCAGCCTTGCCCACTACATTATGACCGGTATTATCCTGTCATAATATAGTGTTTCTTTTGAGGATTTTTTCTAACCCTAGGCACAAACAACTAGAGTGCAATAACATGCTATTTCTAAAGATCTTAAGGTATCTGGTCTCCAAAAAGCTTCTTTAATTTTGAAAGACCCACAATACTATGTCCTGCTCCTCTCTTGCAACAAGCTTCTTTCCCTCACAACCAGGATCTGAAATGCTCTTGGAAGGCTGATAACACCAGGAGCATTGAGATACTTTCCTTAAGTCTCCCACAGTTGAAAATGATCTTTTTGCTGCTCCACCAATCCCACAACCACCCGAAGTATCAGGACCAATGAGAGGGAAGGGAGGGTGGGCAGAAGGAAGAAGCACCCTTAAAAGTGTTACAGAATTGGGAATTCAAGAAACAGAGGCTTCTCAGACTTTCAGCAAGGCTCTAAAAGAAGTTTCTCTCAAAAACAAACTTTGTCCAGCTTTTTAAAAAAATGTTACTCTCCCCTTTAACATACCAAGAAGTGTGTAGTATTTAGGGCAGAATCTTTCCAACTTCTGTAGCAAAAGCCACGTTATATATTTGTTTCAGGTGAAACTAAAGAGCTCTAGCATATAACATATATAGACACAACAGTGATATAAAGTGCCTTTAAAACAACATAACAGATTTTATTCTATCTCTGCTCTGTTTTCTCACAATAGCATTGTCACTGTGTACAGGATCATACATGAAGTGCATAGTGAGAGATCAACATAGGAAACATATGATGCTAATCATGAGAACACAATTTCCCATGTGACAGTACAAATAGTAGGTCTTTGTGTGCCTAAAGTTGCATTGTGCCAAGAGATAGCTTGGACTAGCATTCTAATAATTCATTATTGTTCCTAAATAAAGAGAGTAGAGAAAACCAGATTGGAGAGTGCAGAAAGCCACACAAAGACCCACTAATCAGTTTGCATAAATGAATTGTAATTGTACAGCATAGAACAAAACGTGAAGTCTTGAGTGGATTTAATACTGAAGCGAAGCAAAGAAATCGTTTCAGAGATCTGAGCAGGCTGTCCACCCTGCCGCCATGCTATAGTCAAACTTGTATAGTGGGTCTCTGAGGTGCTTTCGTACTGGAAGACAACAGTGGGTCCTTGAAAAAGAAAACAAAACAAAATTAGGGATAAATGACTGTAGTAGAACATGGTGAAATGTATAAGAAGCAGTACTGTCTTAATAACCAATATTATAAAGACAGAATTAATATGTTTTTAAATATTTCTGATAATTTAAAACTATTTGGAAACAGGACACACTGTGTTTAAAATTGCCAGATGCTATAACAGTTCATTTTAAAAATTAACCTAACATAAGGGAAAATAAAATCAAGCAGCGAGGTAATTTCTTAGAATATTCACTGAACTTGTGATAGGTAAAATTTAAAGTTTCAATATTTACACCTGATCTTAATCAAAAAGCTCAGAAGCAATGCTTATTTGTCACTCCTTCTATCCCACCAGGACTGACCTATCTTCCCAGATTGCCTGATTCTGTGCCTCTATTTGTTTTATTCATCCAATCTACAACTGAACATTAGTATTAATTTTGGTGATCCTGACTATGGATCACCACTGACATGGATTACATTTATATTATTGTCATGTTATAATTGTATTTTACTGATATCTACAATTTTAGATGCATATGTTTCTGTGTAGTGATTTCTGGCCTAAAGGCATAATAAAGACTTATTTTTATGAAGAAGATCGGATTCCCCCTGGATGAATGGTTTTTGTTGCTTTTTAAAAATTTTATGTTGTGTTTTTTATTTTTTTTATTTTTATTTTTAACTGTTTTTATATATATTGTACCATTCTTATTCATGCTGTATGCCGCCCTGAGTCCTACGGGATTGGGCGGCCTATAAGAACTTTTAATTAAATTAAATTAAATTAAAATTGGGGTTATATATGTTCAAATTACATAGTACAACTTATCAAGAGCATGAAACCAAATTAAACAATTATCAACAGACATTGCCATATTCATCTATTGTTGTGGGCCAATGAGTTCAACACTTATTTCAAGAGATAAAATGGGCATCAAAATGACTTAATGAACATTGGTAAAGGTAAAAATGGTGCTTAACCCCTCATGACTACATGTCCATGTAATTTCCAGAGTAACAGTATGGAAGTGGTTGGCCATACTGCCGTTTCTTTAAAAATGTTTCTTCAGTTTCCCCATCAGCTTGCAAGTACTAATCATATCTGATTAGATGTTACAATTTGCTGTTGAGAAGCACATAATTAAGATATGTGCTAATATTATATTAGGACATCCATCAAATTTGGGAGACAGATTCCAAGAAGCCATTTTGGCACCTCATTATTAAATTAAGGCATTTTCACTGACACAACCTTTTATAAGTAGAATGAACAGACCTAAAAATAGCAGCATTTTGTTTCCTTATGGTGCTATGTTCAGATTTTATTTAATGAGCTATAGTGGATAAAATTAAATGTAATATTCATATTATATACAGAATGGAAGACAAACTACACTTATTAAAGATGTATATGCATATTTATGTGTATGTGTGTGTGTTTATAAGCATCCAATTTGCTGCATTAAATATGCTACCAACTCTTTCCATGTTCATACCAGAATATGGAGAGAGGAGAAAAATAGGGTTACAAACTCAGTGTACCTGGAGGGGAGGGGGGGAGAGCACTGAAATCTTTGCTAGAGTAACTACATATTTCTAAGAAACAGGTTTTCATTTTGAAGTAACTATTATGCCAACATCGAAGTCCATACAAGCCAAATTATTAGGGTAGAACATAAGTAATTACTAATTTTCATAATATATACAAACCAGAGACATTTTGTTTACAGCAACTTCCTTCTTGGTATATGATTAAAAAACAAACCAAAAACCCAATATTATGATATGGGAATGACTTTTCTTACCTAGAAACTGTTCCGATGTACAAGTATTTCTCCAAAAAGAAGACCGGGTCTTATTTTCTTTTGACCCCTGAAAAAATGGCTAGGTCTTTTTTGGGAGGGTTCTAATTATTGACTCACCTCGCGGTGGTGGCACCGACAGCACCGCCCAGCAGGAGCCCGCTGCTGGCCCACTTCTTCTGCGGCCACTTGCGGCCACTCGCACGCATCATTCCGGCCTCTGTTTTGCTTTCAGATTCCTGCCGGAAGGCATCTAAAAGTGAAACAGAGGCCAGGGCGATACGTGCAAGTGGTGGCAAGTGGCCGCAGAAGGCGAGGCAGGTGTCAGGGTGTGCGAGGCCTGGTAAGTACGGCAGCTCCACCCCCCCATCCCCACCCTAGCTTATTTCTTACCTGTGTGCCTCGCCCCACCTCCTGCACCCCGGGGTGGGCAGGGTCTGATTAGGGCTAATTTTGTGGGTTGGACTTAATTTGATCGCATGCACTCAAAAAAGTGATAGGGCTTCTTTTCAAGGTGGGTCATCTTTTGGGAGAAATACGGTAGACAAATGACATGTTTACAATTGCTCTAAAGGATAACAATCTGGTCCATCCACAAATATGAGACTGGCCTTCTAGAGGAAGATTAAAAATGCCAGAAAACCTTATCTTGCTATTATCCCAACATATAGTAAAACATTGACTTATCCAATTACTATGGTGCAGCCCAATTTGTTAAATATGTTAAATCTAAAAGTATGGACTACATTGTTAACTTTGTTAAAAGCCAGAAAAATCAATCTAATCATATAGGAAATAATACAAATTTCATATCAAGGAAATATTTCAATTAGGCCAAATCACAATCACAATCACAAAACAGAAAGCAAGCATTTTTATTGATTAAATGGTAAACAAAGCAAAAGTCAAAGGGAAGATACAAAACAGTGAATGTTGAAGCCAACACTATTCCTGTTATTCACAAGCTGAGACATATGACTATGTCATATGTACACAAATTAGATTCTACCAGGCACTTTAACTATATTAGGCTACATATGGAATTATACCTAGAACAATTATTGATCTCCCGTTAAAAAAAGATAAAATCCTGCTTCAAAACTCCATCCCTTGGCAAAACACAGATCTCTTAATGATTGGAAACCAGAGTAATAAAAAGTTGGTAACCTCTGTATTAATAAGACTGATGTCAAGAAATATTATGTAAAGGACAGAGCTGTATACTCTGAATAATAAGTCACAGCTTTAACTTCAGTACAGAGATAACTCAAAATAACCACATTCTGATTCTCTTTGGTACTAGGTGAGCAGAGAGAAACTTTGACAAGATTTTAGGATTGTTATTTTATTGTTCAGTCTGGTATAGTGGTTAAGGCACCAGGCTAAAAACCAGGAGACTGTGAGTTTTATTTCCGCCTTAGGCATGAAGTCAGTCAGGTGACCTTAGGCCAGACTCACTTCCTCAGCCCTAGGAAGCAGGTTAGTGCAAACATTGCCAAAAATGTTGTCAAGAAACCTGCAGGAAAGTTGCCAGGAAACAAAAAGCTAACTTGATGGCACAAAAAAACCCAAGCCTACAATAATAAGGCAACATGCCTGGAATCCTTGTAGGGATAAATAATAAATAAATAAATAAATAAATAATAAATAAATAAATAAATAAATAAACAAATAAACAAACCTGATATTGAAATGGTTCGCAACATTATTGCATCAAAATTCCCCTCCGAAGAAATTGAAGTCTCCAGAGATGGCCCCGAGTTTAAGTACAGAGATGGTTCGGTGGCCCCACGATTCTGTAGAATCGTTTGCAAAGATGAACTCAGCAAACGAAAATTCATTTATACTATAAACTCTATTAACAGAAATGACTCCAACCCCCAAAAACTTCGCTCATGGCCTGACCTAGCCATACTACAACGAATCCACTCCCGTGAACTCCGAGCAGATCTCAAAAAACGTCAAGACCAAGGACAAACTGACCTGTACATTGACTACTGCGCTGGTTGCATCAAAACTAAGACCCGCAATCCACCCTCCAACATTCAAACCACCATCACCTAAAACCATCCAAACTTCCAATCCACCTTCAACCAAAACCAACCCCCCATAAACCAAAACTAGGTATGCACGCCCCTTACTTCCTCAATATCAACCACTATTAATCTTAAATGCAAACTAATGAATGCAAGAAGCATCGTAAACAAAATACCTGAACTCCTTCTCTTACTAAAAACTGCTAAATTCGACATTGTATTTGTCTGCGAAACATGGCTAAACGCATCCCTCCCCGACTCCATTATCAAAGTAAGAAACTATCACGTTTACCAATCTGATCGCGAATCCCGTAGAGGAGGTGGAGTTGCCATCTTCTATAAAAAAATCACTGAACCTAAAAAAGGTGCAAGTTAAACATGAACTCGATCTTCCAGAAACCATCATCTGTAATCTGACCTTAAATACCACACTTCGCTTCCTACTATGTTATAGAGCCCGATTACGACATCACGCATGCGAACAAGTTAACCTCACTACTAACGTGGGCAACCTCCTACACACACCCTCTTATATTTCTTGGTGTCCTAAACCTACCTCATATTAAATGGACCCTAAATGAATGTACAACTGAACCCATACATTCAAACCTTTACAATGCTATTACCAATCTAGGACTAGCCATATGCCAATCAAGAGATGAGAGGTCGGTGTCTATGTTATCATAGTTGGCTTTTTTAAAGTTGTAATTGGTTATCCCATCACTGAGGTGGTTTCTGTAAGGACATATGTTGAGATAAAAGTCAATCATGCTGTGGTCACTGTTGGAAAAGGTTTCTTTTATTTGTAGTCCGTAAATTCAGTGTAAACTGTTGGAGAAGATGAGATCAAGACAATTACTGAGTCTAGTATTGTCTGTTACTAGTTGATCTAGTCCAGTGGTTCCCAAACTTTTTCAGTCCACCGCCCCCTTGGTGCTACAAACTCATCCTCAGTGCCCCCACCCCCTTCAGGTGGGGGTGGCTTGGTGGTCAGGTGACCGGGTGGGCATGGCCAACTTGTAAAATGTGGTGAAATTCACTTAACAATGCTCTTGCTTAGCAACCAAAATTTTGGGCTCAATTGTGGTCATAAGTCTTTCTTTCTTTCTTTCTTTCTTTCTTTCTTTCTTTCTTTCTTTCTTTCTTTCTTTCTTTCTTTCTTTCTTTCTTTCTTCCTTCCTTCCTTCCTTCTTCCTCCCTTCCCTCCCTCCTTTTTTTGTCTTGTCTTCCTTCTTTCCTACCATCTCTTTCTTTCCTTTCTGTCTGTCTTCCTTCCTTCCTACCATCTTTCTTTCTTTCTTTCTTTCTTTCTTTCTTTCTTTCTTTCTTTCTTTCTTTCTTTCTTTCTTTCTTTCTTTCTTTCTTTCTGTCTTCCTTCTTACCATCTCTTTCTTCCTTCCTTCCTTCCTTCCTTCCTTCCTTTCTTTTTCTTTCTGTCTTCCTTCCTACCAGCTTTCTGTCTGTCTGTCTGTCTTTTTTCCTTCCTTCCTACCATATTTCTTTCTTTCTTTCTTTCTTTCTTTCTTTCTTTCTTTCTTTCTTTCTTTCTTTCTTTCTTTCTTTCTTTCTTTCTTTCTTTCTTTCTTTCTTTCTTTCTTTCTTTCTTCCTTCCTTCCTTCCTTCCTTCCTTCCTTCCTACCATCTTTCTGTCTGTCTGTCTCTTTTTTCCTTCCTTCCTACCATCTTTCTTCTTCCTTCCTTTCTTCCTGGGCCGGCCAGGCCCACGCGCTCCCGCCTGCCCCTCGCTCTGTCCGTCTCCTGGAAAGTTCACGGGAAGTGGCGGCGGACGGAGCTGGGCAGGGCGGAGCCACTGGTGCAGCAGCGCCCAGTGAGGAAGGCTGGGCGGGGAGGCGCGGCCGATTGTCTCGTCCCGTGGGGTGGATGGGCTGGAAGAAGCGCGGTTGAGCGGGACCAGGGCAGCGCAGCCTATTGTGCCTTCTCTTGACCCGCTCTCCATCCCGGAGGGCCACGCATCCCCCCTGCCAATCCTCCGTAAAACTGCCCACCCCTTTTCTGCAAAGGCAGAGCCCTGCAGGGTGATCTAAAGAGGGGAGGGAGCTGCTGTAGAAAAGGCCGCCTTCCACCCATGCCTCTTGTGCCAGCTCTGTGGGACTTGGGGCTCTGAAGCAGCCAACTAACTTCTAACCCGGCGCCGCAGTCCGAATTCCCAGAGTAGAGCCGGCGGTCAGCTGAGCTGATCCGCAAAAAGAGCAGGCAAGTGGGCTGCTTTGGAGCCACAAGCGTCACGGAGCCGGCACGGGTGGAAGGTGGCCTTTTCTGCAGCATCCCCCTCCCCCCTTTGGATCGCCCTGCAAAGGGGGGAGGGTTCTGCCTTTGCAGAAATGGGGCGGGCGCATGTGCAGCAGCCCCTCTCAGCGTCTGCATTTCCAAGGGCCGCCCCCTCACCCACTGGCCAGGCTGGGCTGGACACTGACCTCGGAAGGCAAGCAGGCATGGGGGACTGCCGGGAAGGCCGCCAAGCTTGGCAGGGTCACGGGGAATGGAGTAGGAAAGGCAGGCTGGGATGGTGGGGGGTTGCAGGGGCAGTTAGGTAGGCAGCGACTTCGCAGGCTTACCTGGCAGGCAGATCAGGGGTGCAGCGCTTCAGGCAGGCAAGCTGCAGAGCAGAGTCTGGGTGGGGCAGGGCGAGCGAGCAGCGACCGGGGCGTTGGCGAGGCAAGGTGTCGGCGAAGCGAGTGCCCGTGCATCAAAGGGGAACAACTTATATAGGCCAGGGGTGGGGTGGGTGGGCCGGAAGCGCCGTGTGGCGGTAAAAGCAGCGAGCAGGCGATTGGGTGGACATGGGCGGCAGGGGCGCAAGGACAGGACCGGTTTGGGGGCGTGGCCAACCAGCTGTCGCTACCGGTATGGCAAACCACCTGCCGCCCCCCTTGCCCCTCTTAGCGCCCCCTGCCACCCCCTTGCCTCTTAGCATTCCTAAGTCATCCCACCGCCCCCCAGGGGGCCACTTTGGGAACCACTGGCATACGCTATTCTCTGGCTGTAATACTGCCGAAGACTACTAAAATATCTTTTTGCTAGAAATCCAAAGAATAATTAAATTATATGTACCACTAATAATCACCAAAACCAAGAAAAATAAATTACCCATAAAAATAAGGAAGCTCCAATCCAAAAAAAGATCTCTTTGGCGAAAAAATAAAATAGGCTACGTTGCTAACTTTAAAAGCCGTTATAAAAATCTGTGTTATCAAATAAAGACTGAATGCACAAATTATCACATCAATCAAGAAGAAAACCTTCTGCGCACGAAGTCCACACGTGCCTTCTATAACTTTGTAAACAACCAACTCAAAGACTCAAGATCCATCCCTCCCCTTAAAGGACCAAATGGTAAAGACTATAACGATGAAACCGTTAAAGCCAACCTCTTTAACACATTCTTTGGCTCAGTCTTTGTAAACAGCAATGTCTCATGCCCAATATTTCCGAGTCATACCACAATTAACTTCAATAATCTAACACAAATCAATTTTACAGTAGATAACGTTAGAAAGGCATTACGCAACCAAAAACCATCTCTATCTATTGGACCTGATGGACTATGTGTATACTTCTTAAAAAAGCTCTCCACAACCTTAGCTGAACCTCTAAGCATAATTTTTGAAAAATCCTTCAGGACTAGCTTCTTACCCAACCTATGGTCACTAGCCACAGTCATCCCTATCTTCAAAAAAGGAGATCCAAGTAACGTTGAAAATTACAGACCAATCTCTGTGTTGCATCACGTGCAAAGTCATGGAATCATAAACCAATCCATTACACTCCACTTAGAAACTAACAACCTACTCTCTAACAATTTGGTTTCAGAAAAAAAGTATCCTGTAATCTGCAACTCTTGCACTGCAAAAACATATGGACCACTCAACTTGATCAGGGTAAAACAATAGATGCAATTTATATAGACTTTTGTAAGCCTTTGATTCAGTAGTACACGACAAACTACCTCTGAAACTAAAATCCTATGGCATCTCTGGACCTCTACATGCGTTCCTGTCTAACAGACAACGTGGTTAAAATAGGGAGTGCCCTAACAAATCCTACTCCTGTCAACAGCGGTGTCCCTCAAGGCAGTGTTCTAGGACCAACACTCTTCATACTTCACATAAATGATCTTTGTGATCATATTATAAGCAACTGCATTCTCTTTGCTTACGATGTAAAACTATTTAACACTACCGACAATGCTACTACCCTTCAAAAAGACCTAGACCATGTAGCAGAATGGTAAAACAACTGGCAACTTCAAATCTCAACCAACAAATGCTCTGTCCTACACATTGGCAAAAAGAATCAGAATACAAAATACAAACTTGGAGGAAACGAACTTGTAGATGACCCTCACTCTGTCAAAGACCTTGGAGTACTCATATCCAACGACCTAAGTGCTAGAGCCCACTGTAACAGCATTGCCAAAAAGGCTCTAAGAGTTGTTAATCTAATCTTGCGTAGCTTCTTCTCTGGCAATATTACACTGGTAACCAGAGAATACAAAACATTTGTTAGACCAATTCTGGAATACAGCTCACCTGTCTGGAACCCACACTGCATATCAGACATTAATACAATCGAGGAAGTCCAGAAATATTTCACAAGAAAAGTCCTCCACTCCTCTGCTCACAATAAAATACCGTATTCCACCAGACTTGAAATATTGGGATTAGACAATTTACAACTACGTCGCCTCCGATCTGATCTAAATATAGTTCATAAAATCATATATCAGAAAGTCCTTCCTGTCAATGATTACTTCAACTTCAACCGCAACAATACACGAGCACATAATAGATTCAAACTTAATGTAAACCGTTCCAAACTCGACTGCAGAAAATACGACTTCAGCAACAGAGTGATCAATGCCTGGAATGCACTACCTGACTCTGCGGTTTCTTCCCCAAACCCCCAAAACTTTAACCTTTAACCTAAGAGGTCTGTAAGGGGCGTGCATAAGCGCACCACTGTGCCTACCGTCCCTGTCCTACTGTCCTCTTTTATCAGAACTTTTTACTTATGTTATGTTTATACAAACAACTACTATCCTGTACATTTTTGACAAATAAATGAAATAAAATAAATAAAATAAATAAACAAAGATCTGACAGATCAGATCTGTGAGGTTGGAAGTTATGAAGCCTATATTGTAAAACTTCTTTGATGCTCTCTTTTTAAAAAATGTATGCAATAATCCGTATTTAATTCTATTGAGGAAAGTTGGACTAGGATTCATCTGTGCAGTATGCCCATTTTATTATGTTATTTATGTTATTATTTTGATTTTATTATATTGTTTGTAGAAGTTTTGAACCCTTGAGAATTTTTTTGACTGTACCAGACATAAATTAAATCAGTCTGTTGCTCTCTTACTCAAATAGCTCACTACTCACAGGAAGAATTCAGCATAACATAATTGGGAGCAGGTAAAAATTTGATGGATACTTAATTGAGCTTTCCAAACAATTTCCCTTAAAAACTTCTGCCATGTTTAAAAAGGCACAAGGTCCATAGCAATGTATCTCAGTGACTAAAGTATTTTAGTCATTATTTTAGCCCTGCAGTTCTAAATAACTCAGCATTTTCCTGTTGAAGAAATGGATGTGACCATACAAATGCACACCTATATTGAAAGCATGAATACTTAAGCAAGTTTTACTTACACTGTTGACTGGGATCAGAATCTACAGTCATCTTCACATAGTTTGAAGGAAAGAGGCCATAAACGCCATTGATTTCCCCTTGCCACCAATCCATATCTTCTTTGTTCATTACATTTATAAGCTGCCCCTTAGAAAAATTGAGCTCATCTTCATTGTTTGCTGAGTAGTCATACATTGCTATCACTTGACACACTAATAGAAACAAAAAATATGACAAAGGACATGTTCTTCAGGAGTACCAATAACTATTTCACCACTTGCAAAAATCCCCATCCTTGCCTAGAAATTTACAAAACTAACTATTTAAGTTTGTGCATGTTAAATATTTGCATTTTATAATCAAAAATAGTTCTAATTCAGAAATAACAATCTTATTCTCAATGGCACAGTTCTGCTTCTGAGTTGAAAAGTTTTGACTTCTGGATTGACTTAACTCAGCAAATGCGGATCTGACCATTCTGCACTCAATTCTTAAAAGAATTAAGTATAGGACTGTAAAAAAACAAACAAACCTCAATTGCAATAATGGCTCAGGGCCAGACTACATGGCTCAGGGCCAGACTATCTTCGAGACAGCCTTCTACCACATAGCTCCCAGTAAGATCCCACAGAGTTGGTCTTCTCCGGGTCCCATCAGCTAAACAGTGTCGGCTGGCGGGTCCGCGGGGGATGGCCTTCTCTGTGGCTGCCCCAGCTCTCTGGAACCAGTTACCTCCTGAAATCCGGACTACCCCCACCCTATTGGCCTTCCGGAAAGTGGTAAAGACCTGGCTTTTCCGACAGGCCTGGGGCCGTTGATCTTGTGGTGGCAACCAGTGAGATCGGGCCATGAATGGTATATATGGGTTAAATTCTTTTAAATTGTAAACTGTTTTTAAACTGTTTTTAGATGTTTTTCTACTATTTTTGCATTTCTGCTGTGAGCCACCCACAGTCTCTAGGGAGTTGGGCACCATAGAAATTGAATAAATAAATAAATAAAATAAATAAAAAAATAAGATAAACGGTGTCTTCTTTTGAAAGTAAAGTGTTGGCAAAAAACATTTACTAATACACTTGCAATTTTCAAATAAAAACAATTGCGGTCATAATTTGTGAAGGTAAGCTTTGTCAATTATAAATTGCTAAAATTGCCTGCTTATTTATTACTCGTCTTAATAAATAGTACAAATGCTTAGGACATTTAATGTGGAAAAAATGCCAGGTTTTTTCAAATTAATTCTTAAAAGAAAATAAATTCTTTTATTTAAATAAATTTGATTAAATTCAGAAACTTAATTTATTTTCCAAAATTTACTTGCTTATTTATATACTGTCTCCTCCAAATATTCTATTATAATAATTATAATAAATTCAATAAATATATGTCCCACATTCTGATGCAAATAAATTTAAACATGTATAAATAGAACATATACTTCCTAGTCTAATCCTGTCTTTATTTTGCTTTACTTTCATTCTCATTTTATAGACTGCCTCAGAATAAAGATTTGTTTTTTCTTCTTCATAAAGTACAAAGCCCAAAGCTTTATAAAATTCAAATAATTTAGCTATAATGCATAAACAAGTATGCATTATATGATTTTATCGTAACTCTACATATCAATGGTTTTATGTAAAATCTGAAGAGAAACCAGAAAACAAATATAAATATAAATATTCTCAATTTATTTACATTTTGAGAAGGGAAATCTAAGAAATCAAAGAAAGAAATTAAATTAACACAATAAATAACTACATTGAAATGAGTATCAAGAACAAAATATAACCACAAACAAAAGAATAAAAATGAAAATAAAACCCGTTATATGGCTTGCACCTGAAACTATAAGAATCTGTAGTTTATTGAATATATCACAATTGCTTGGGTTCCCACATGAATCTAAGTCATAAACTATAGGTTACAAATTACAAAGGATTAGGTCACATAGTATGCTAAGCTAAAAAAAAACATTTTGGTTTTACCATAAGGTATGAACTCAGCTATCAATCAGAAACAAGCTTTAATTGCTCACCTGGATGAACAGCTGGCATAGTCTTTTCATTGCTGGGACCCAACAGTTTCACATGAGTAGCAGGAAACCATCCTTTTTGTCTTTTTTTCCCTCTTGCCTGAAAAACACAATTGGCAATGCAAAATCTAATGTCCTTTTACTTGCGCACTTTTACTTCTGCTCAGATTGGCAGAGTCAGTATCTCGTGTTTTCTTGCTCTGCCCTATGTACGAACCACAGTCTCAGATTTAATACCTTTATTATTCATACATTTTGGGACAGCTGGATTAAGAAAATTTGTTCTTTTTATACTTGTGGATTCATAAGGAGGAAGAGTGCTAAATTCCTCTCAACAGCAGATGATGCAAGAGGGATACAGATCTAGTTTTTGGTAGATAAGTGCTTGATATGTCTACTTGCTTATTCCTTCTTGTTTTCATTTATATTTAACTACTATATATTGTTTTTGATTTCAATAATCAACCAACCAATCAACCAACCAACCAACCAATGAGGTCTTCTTTTTTCATAGATTTTTTTCTTCTTGAAATAAATGCAGTTTTGCTCAAAGTATTTTTTTTAGCAACAAGTATTTTTACAAACATAATTTGCTCATATAGAAAAGAAACATGATATCCAGTCAGAGAAACCTCCTGCTCTATTACCTGTAGTTCTCCCTGCCACCATCCACTAGAATTTTTCTTCAAAATTACAATCAGCTGTCCAGGAGCAAGACTCAGCTGTTCTGTTCCTGATGCAGTGTAGGCTGTTGTAACTTGAGCAATTTCTAAAGAGAAATATGTATCAGTGTAAAATAAATAATTATAATATATAAGAACACAAAAATACCAGTAATACTCACCAGGTTTTTTATTTAATGTTCCTGTTTTGCTAGCTGTAAGCGAAGTCTACAAGAAAGAATAAACAATTGGAAGCCTAAGTTTAATTTCAGCTCTCCCCCTTTTTTATTGCAAGTACCCATTTTTGAAGCATAACACAACCATAGAAAATCTAAAATAAATCATTTCTGCAATAAATTCTGCCTCCTCCCATTATCCCTGCTTTTTATCCCCTGGCCACAAGTGCCATCAAAATGGGCAATATTTATTCTCTGAGACAAAGCTGAATTCTTTCCTATTACATTTCCTTGTGCTTGTACCAATATCCCTGCAACAGTCTCGGTTTTCATCTTGAAATCCTGCATCTCTAACTGGAAAAAAAAGAAATCCTAAAAGCAGAACACTTTGGAAGTCTTACATCATGATCCTTTGGTTTGACATAGTTTGAAGGAAAGATTCCACTTCTATCACCAATTATTCCAGTCCACCATTCCCCATCTTTTTGACTCACTACTATTTCTTCACCTTCAGTGAAAGTTAAATCACCAGGCTCAGAACTTGAATAAGGATATAGTGCTATATATTCTGAAAAGGTAGAGAAAAATTCAGTCATGTAATAAAGCTGTATATGACTAAAGATTGTAAAACACTTATTCATATAATCCTTTCTACTTCAAAATCTTTGACTAATGCTCAGGTAACATCAGGCAACAAAGGAAATCATAGATACCATTTTTAATGACAAAAAAATTCAAAATCAAAATGTAATACTGCAATAGCTTAATTACACACGAACATATTCCTCTCATATTCAGACATCTTACACCATTCTTTGGCAGTGTGTAGTGTCCCTTCATGTATCTGGGTCTAGCATGGCAGACAATTACAAATATGATGCTATCTACTGTGATTTTGTAGTGTAGCTTACTAACGGAGGGAAAGATATAAACATACCCTCATCACACACATATACATTGCACATTTTGGTATTTGCAAGTATAGCATCGCTTTTGCAAAGCAAATTTATTCTTGACTTAAGTTAATGCAGTTAGCAGATGAGTGTTTGAATGCTGTGCTTAGGCTAACTTCTCCGAATCCAGCATGCTGATTTCTTATCATGTGTCACAATTTAACCTGCATTTAACCATTTTAATAAAATTATTTTATTAAAGTATTCAGTGGAAAAGTACACTCAGGTAAAATATATGGAGACCAGAATAAAAGGCTTTTCTCTCTTTGTAATTACAAATATTTATCTCAGAACATTTATAGTATTGGACAGATAAACACGTTAGTGTTCTAGCACGGGTGTCTGAAACACTGTGCAGTACTATGCATGTTCTTTATTCCTTGAGACACATAAACTCATTCAAAGACTTAAGAATCAGAGTGCTTAAATACAGGTCTTACTCTCACCTGAAACACAAGTTGATGTGGAAGGATTCTTATTTATAACTGCATAAACAGCTTCTGGTCTGCAGAAGAAATAATTAAGTTAATTATTTTTCCATATTCAATTATTCAAACTTAGAGATGTTTGAAAATACGGAAAAGTATCAATTCATCAAATCATGCTGGATATAATGAGATGGAACCTCATCTCTTTCTCTTCTCATATAGCCCTCCCCATCCTACCCTTGGGATGGATTCAAAGTGAAGCATCTGTTTCACACTAGCCATACTTTGGTGTGTTATGGTTAATATTAATTCTGATTTGTTAAAATAAGCCACCATTGGAATCCATGGTTTAAAGTTGGGAAATTTCTTACAAACCCATCAGCAGAAGGCATTAATAAGAACACAAATGTAAGAAAGGAAGGGAAATGAGAATTCTAAGTTCTGTGTGAAGATGGTATTTGTTAAGGTAAAACCACTGATCTGGTAAAAGTTTTCTTCCAAATATATTTCTCAATTTCAAACTTCATTTTAAAAATTCTGAATTTTTCCAAAAATTTGGCAATATAATGTATGAACAGTTAAAAAGAGAATAAAAATGATCTGTGCAACTGTTCTTAATTCTAAAACTAATATTCAAAGCCAGCAAAGTTTAAAGACAGATGTGTTGAAAAACCATCTGTGGGGAAACAGAGGTTGTCCATATGAATCCCTCCAAATCTCAACCAATGCCTTCTATTCAACTTCTACACAAACCACATGTATTTTGCCAATAGTTTCAGTTAAAATATTCTGACAGCCTTACTTACTCCTCTTTTTGGCATTCATTTCCAGGCAAAATCTTCACATAGGATTTGGGAAACCATCCTCTTCCTTTACCAGCTTCTCCATACCACCAATTTTCTTGCTGCTCCAGCACAGTAATTATGTCATTTTTTGAAAAGTTTAAGTGATTATCTTTTTTTGCAGTCCAAGAGCAAAGTGCTTGTGCTTTTATGTTTTCTACCACTTGTCCCTGTCAAAGGTAGGTAGTATGTTAATGCCAGCCATGCAAGTTTTAAAGATACAAAATATATACTAAAATATGTTCAATCCAAAAACATACAAATGATAATTTAAAACAAACTAGCAGCTCTACTTTGGAAGAAGCTAAGCATATTTGGAATATACTGCAATTGATTTGGGGTAGTCTAGAGAAAATAAATAACTCTACCACGTAAATAGGAATACTTATATCTACCACCATCTTTTAAAGTGCCTATTAAAATAGATTAAAAGTGTCTTTTAAGGATAACGTAGTTTGTTAACTACAAGAGCTGAAGAAGCTTCTTGGATGAGAAGCGAAATGTCTTCAAAGAAAAACAAGAAAGTCCAGTTGCCTCTTGAAAAAGCACCTTTGGGACAACAATGTCCTGGATGACTGAGAATCTCCACACACATTTGCCCATAAATAAGTTTATTCTTGCCTACAAATTCCAAATGAATTATGGAACATTTTCAATAAAATAGAATCAAGCAGGACAAAATCTGGTAAACTACCTTGAAAATTTGTGTGGTAGACAGGGTAACCTTTCATAAACCAACAATTAGCCAATTATGCAGGTTACCACTATGTACTTCTTGTATATAATGTAATATTATATTATATGAAAGAGAATACAGAGTACTTTTCATACAATATACATTTTTCTAAATGAATGCTACAAATTAGATGGTTACAGCAATATAATATTTTATTTATTTACATATTTATGTGTTTCATATGTAGATTGTTCATTCCCAAAAACTCTGGGCCGTTAACAACAGCATTATAAAATAAAATGAGCTCCCCAAAGAAAAGTCAACCCCAAATATACATTTAATAACAAAATCAAAAATATAAAATACCGAAAGTACAAAACCTATGTGCTTCGGTGTCCTTGGCATATTGATGCTCCCAACCCTGTGCCAACAGTTCCATTCTGTACCAAGAACATACCTGTCCATGGATGGGAGAAACAGATCCTGGGGAAACAGTGCGAGTAAAGGCAGACTTTTTCTGCCATGAGCTAGCATTTAAATTTGCAAAAGATACATTTTGGTACTCTGCTTCATCTGCTGGTTTACTGGGTGAATGTACTCTGCAAGATCAAAACATATACATAAGGGAATTACTTTCAATAAAACCCAATAGGTGAAACCATCATAGCAAACTAGCCAAAAAACTTTCAAGTTCTCCCAGAAAGGACATATTAGGGATGTCTTTATAATTCACAGCTTCTGCAATTGCTAAGGAATCCTTACTGTGCAGAAAGAGAGAAATTCTTGAAATCAACTTGGAAACCTTTTGCATGCAGATGGATCCTCCAATTACAGCTATCATTTTTAATTCAAGAAGCACATAATATCAAAACACAGTACAAATACTTTTATATTTTTAAACTGGAACAGAGATCAGCTGCTCTCACATTATGTCAAATTAAAAATTTGTGAAGTTGATGCATTCACTGTGAAATAGTTTTATTGAAATATTTGTATTGTATTAATGGTTATTTTTTAATCTCAGCTGCTTGATTGCTTATTTATTTGTTTGTGTGTGTGTGTGTGTGTGTTTACTTTATTTTCATTGCACATGGTACAATGAAATTAAATGCTGTCTTCAGAGAGAGAGAGAGAGAGAGAGAGAGTGTGTGTGTGTGTGTGTGTGTATGTGTGTGTGTGTGTGTGTGTGTGTGTGTATGTTGGGTTATTATTCTTAGCCAGCCGGTCACTAAATAAATTGAATACATAAATTTATATTTACTCTAGAGGAACTGAAGTAGCTGGTACAGTGACTGTAGGAGGGAGTAAGGCTTTCTTGGGAGGTGAAACAGCTTTTTCATTTTCAGGCATTTTCTCTACATAATTGCATGGAAACCAGCCAAAATGTCCTTGAAAACGTCCATATAACCAGCCAGGTTCTCCTTCAGTTTTCTCAGCAACCTGGAAAGGAAAAGGGAAAGAAAAAAATAATCAAATATAATGTTAATATTTTTTTTACTTGTTTACAAATATGTTTTAATTCTGCTACATGTCAGTTGGTGCATTTTGTAAAGAAAAAAAAACCAAAATTATTTGGGATTAAGTAAACTAACTATTTATTTAGTATTCAGAAATGATAATTTACCTCAATAATATCTCCGGAATTGAAGCTTATCTCATCTTGATTCCTGGCTTCAAATGGATATAAAGCGCTATAATTCACAAAGCCCACTGATATCTTAGAATCAGCAGCACTAACCGCATGGCCTGAAGAGTCAAGGAGAAACTATTAATTGATTGCTAATTCCTGATAAATGCTTTTTCAAAAGTCTATTTCTACCGTGTTTTCCCGAAAATAAGACATCCCCTAAAAATGAACCCTTCCCCAAAAATAAGCCCTCCCCTGAAAATAAGCCCCCCCTGAAAATATTTAAACGCATGCGCAGCCGGTCCCCGCCATTTCCTCTGGTTAGGGTTAGGGAGACAGAGCTGGAAATAGGTAAGACGGCAAGAGGAGCCCTTCTTGCTCCATGCGCCCCAAAATAATAAGACCTCCCTAAAAATAAGGCCAAGCACTTATTTTGGTGTTAAAAAATATAAGATAGGGTCTTATTTTCGAGGAAACACAATAGGAAGGTCAGGATTTCTGCAAAGCACACAACCTTGTTTAAATCTTGGGAAGAGCCAAATACACAGGAATCATTACTACTGAAAAGTTGCCACCCCCCCTTTAAGCTTTATTTCCTCACCAATCAGGAACAGCAAAAGACACTGTAGAAAGCTATCAGAGGTCATGGTAGATCCTATCTAAATGTCTGTGCATAAAAAAAGCCTTTCCATTAATACACAGGAACCTTCTTCTTTGGTAACTACCACTGTTCCATAAAAGTCCTCTGTTCTCAGTAGAAGGTTTCAGAGCAAAGAGAAGGGGAAATCAGCAAAAACCAGCATCTGACTATCTGACTGGAGCATCCATGAGAGGGACTTTTCTGGGGACAGTCCTATCTCAAGAGTGGAAGCCAACTCAGGATCCTAAATATTGTTTCAAACTACAGAATAATCCAAACTAAACCACTCACATCTAAAAAAAGAATAGTTACCTTCATTCTTCAGGACAGACTTAAGATTTTCCTTTGTTTGTTTAAGAACATTTACATTTTTCTCATTTAAGTGAGAAACAGATTTCTCAGAATCTTGCAAATTAAAAATATCTTTTCTTTTCTTCCCTTCTTCAAATCGTTTAAGTATCTCCTCAGCTTCTTTTGCAATTTTCTCCTGTATTTTTTTTTCTTCTGCCTTTAGTTTCTGCCTTTGCTGCTCAGTCTCTCTTAGAATTCCTACTTGTTTATTTTGTCTTTCCTCTTCAAATTTCTCCTCTGCCAGTTTTTGTTTCTGGATTTCCCTCTCTCGTGCAATGGCCTCCTCAGCTCTTTGTTTTTCCTCATGGATCTTTTCCTGCATTCGATCTTCTTTCAGACGCTTTTTTCTTTCTTCTTCTTCCTTCCTGATGGTTTCTTGCCACAAGTTGTCCTTTTCCTGTTTTGCTTTTCTTTTGAAAGATAGAAAAGAAACAAACATAATTATTCTGATATTAGTATTGTAAAGCAAGAATGAGTAGCAAACACCTTGATGTGAACCTTATACCAGCTTCTTTTCATTGCCCTCTGAAGGCTTTAGGTTCACCTGTATGATGCAGTCTTAGTTATAGCAATATTAATGTGTACTATTCACTGAAATGCATGTATTTTGACGCAGAATGTTAGAAATAAACTTAAGCCCGATTTTAATTTTGTCACAGCAATGTAATCAGTAAAGAGTGGTAAATGCTAGCATGCATAAGGACTCTCAAAATGCAGATTCTGCATTTATTGTTGCCTATTAATTGGAAACAAAGAATAAAATGAAGGGGCTAGAGGAAAAATTAGGAATACTTTAAACACATTACCGTGTAGTCTCATCTTCTGTTCTTTTTTTCAAAGCAAGTTCAGTTCTTTTTCTTTCCAGTTCTTGAATTTTTTCATGTTTGATTTTGTGGAGCTGCTCAAGTGCTTTCTGCTGTGTGCAGTAAGTTTCTCTTAATTCCTATTAAAAAAAGCAAAAAATTAAGTAAGCAAAAAAGCAAGCAGATTTGAGAGAAGCGATTCCATTTAATATTCTGAATCCAAATGTTCCTGCAAGTTTGCAACCAATCATATAGACCAAGGCAAAATTATTTTAGTTTATTTTTGCTTTTGAGGCCCTCCATACCATTTAAACTGCCCTTTAAAAAACATTTAAAGTAATTCTTTATGGTTTTGCAAATGTGCAGAAAAACTGCTGCAGTGAACGTTGTTTTCTAATCACTTATTATGTGCATATCCTACTTTACAAGTTAGATCCAATTTTGTCTAATGACAATGGCAAAAAGTTACATTTCTTCACCACTGCTACAGCCTTGTAGTGATGTCTACAGCAGGGCAAGAGGATTTCTCAGTCTACCTGATATGATACCACAGATACCTGCCAACACTTTGAAGACTGTATGATTCTATTCTAACCCCTAAACTGTGAGATGATTTTCAATTGCTGAGGCATGAATATTTTGTTATTTCTCTACTAAATTACTTCAGAACTTTGTTTCAAAAGGGTCACAAAAAATTCTTCAAAAATGTTAAATAACAAACAGCAATATGAAGAGGAGAAAAACAATATAATTCAAGGTGTTAGTTATGACCTATACTGCCCTACATGGCATGGGGCCAGGCTACCTATGGAACCGGCTTCATCCCATTACATCAGCCCATCCCACCTGATCAGGCAGGGAAGGTATGTTGCAGTCTCCTTCCGGGTCTAGGAAGAGAGCCTTCTCTGACATTGCCCCCACTCTATGGAATATTCTCTCCCCAGAGATGAGGCCCCCATTCCCTGGCCTTCTGAAAAGGAGTTAAAACATTTTCTGATTCAATGAGAGCACTATTAATTCTACTTATATTTAAGTAGTTTTCCATATGGTGATGGGAAAATTTCCAAACAAAGCTTCCCCATCAAGAGTGAAAAAAAAACTTTAATAACTACTGTATCTACATATTCTTCATAATTTCCATAAATTGTAAACTATAGCACTATAGGTAGTTGGGGATGGAATTACTGGAAGGAATCATAAAAACTTTGATGTGAAACACCAATGTGTAGAAGGCTCCTCAAGACCTTTTGGTATCTTACGTCTTGTCTGAATAATGAGAGACTCTTTGTAAATAATCTTATTTAATTCATTGTTAGAAGGTTGCATGCGAATTACTTGAGTTGGGTGGAATGTTTCTGCCAGTTCTGGCTAAGTCACTTTCTTGCAATTACCCTTTATACCGACATAACAATGCCATTGTTAAATTGAGTACAGAACATTAGACTGCTCTAGTACACATCAACAGTATGATTATCAAGTAACCTTTTTATACTATTAGACACTGTCAGCAAATGTCAAACCAACTGTTAAACGATCAAGATAAATTACAAAATCTGAGAGTTACTCTGGTATAGTAGCTAATATGCTAGACTAGAAGCTAAGACATTGGAGGGAGTTCCAGTCCTTCCTTAAGCACAGTTTGTGCCAGTATCTGTCTCTCAGCCCAATGCACCTGACTGGGTTATTGTGAGGAAAACAGGAAAAAGACACATTATGAACATCACTTTGAATTGTACAAAATAAAAACAATCTTGTATTTATCCCTTGCTCTTCCTTTCATTCCACTGCTTCATGTTTTCAAATGGAAGGCTTTAGGTCGAAATCAAGTGCCAGGTCTTCAAAAATTGTGCTTGCACATACACAGAAGAACATTCCTTACATATCCAGCATGTACCTACCTGCCTTTCTTCATCATACATGTAGGAAAAGATAGATTGCTTCCCACCTTCCAAAACTGCTTTGTTGCAGAAACAGTGGAAACTATAAGATCCCCCTTGTTTCAAAAATGACTTTTTTAATATTACCAATGGCACAAGAAAAAAGGACCTGTGGGGCTTAATATAGCCTGGCAAAATTCCCATCCCATTCTAAATAAGTACACCTCAGGCAGGACACCCTTTCCACAATGCTATAGGCTAGCACAATCCTATCTTATTCTTGTTATATGAAGTTATCATTCTGAGTCTTCTGGATGTACTTTGATACTAAATAGACAGCTAGAATATTATTTCACATGCCCAAAGACCGGCAATGTTTCTTAATGATCTTGCACCCAGACTAGGTAACATCATCAATGCTAGTGAAGCATTGAAGCACAAGCACTGATGATGTTACCTAGTTTGGGTAATGAAACGTCAGAGAGTACCAAAAACCTGCACTTTTTGAAAGCAGCCACAAAACTTTAAAACAAACTGGAATTAAAATGACAGGAAACAAATCCTGTGATGGAAGCAAACGCCAACTCTATTCACACATTATACTGACAATATGAGGAATTCATATTGGACCAATATGTTCATCTTCTTATATAATCCATTTATCAGAAATACTATGCAACATTCCAAAAACAACAGGTTGACCAGTTACTCTGTGAAAAGATATAAAGTATGAATATTGGTATTTCTCACGATACTCTGTGACTGTTCTCAAAGGGATTATTTGTGAACGAATGATTACACAAAGACCAGTTTCATAATGAAAAAATTAAAGTCAGAATTCACAAAGTTCAACTGGATAATCTATTATTTTAAGCAGATACCAAAGGTTTTTTTTGTAAAAAGCATTTATTAACATAGAAAAGTTGCACAGCTAATGACAATTATCAACATCACTGTCTGTATGTCCTGCATTTCAATTGTCCTTGACTTCTCTGTTTTATAATTCCCTTTGTTCTTTTTCAGAATAATATTCAGTGCATGTGTTGAAGAATGATTTATAAAATCTCATACCACACTATTGTTTTGCTACAAAAGACCAACACTGTAATATTTCCATGTCAACAGCTCTGGAAATGCCTTCTTCTCTTTGATCTAAGGGGAAACTGGAAAAAGATGAAGGCTATATATGCCTGTATACAAATTATCAGAGCAATTGTCACATTGTGATAGTGGAAAAGGCAAACAAAGATGATCCTATATATAACATGTTCAGCAGCAGTTGTGGTGGGATGGAACTTGGATTCAAAGAGGTTAGCAAATGGGTTTCTGAAAATAGTCTAAGGATGTAATCCATGAGGGAACAAATATCTTACAATTTTTACTCTGCAAAATATAAAGCTTGCCTTAGTGATAGTCTACTTGGCTTGTTATAAAAAGTCTAACATATGGGAGAACAAGTCAATATGTAATGGGTTTTGTAATTTCACAAGGTTTTTCTCCCAGGAATATATAGTCTTGAGCTTTTATGATCTGAATACAACTTCCTTTGATTTTATAACTACCAGTATCTAAAAAGAAAGTAGCAGGCCATGTTCTTCAAGTGTAACTCAGAACTCTAGCTAGTTTATTATTTTTTCTGTCAATGTCCTTGAGGCAAAATCAAGCATATATATTTATCAGTGGATTTTTGTTGGTCTGTGGAGAAGCAGAGATTGTTTTTCACAAAGTGGGGTTGTTGTTTTTTTACTTATTCTGGGAATTCTGGCCTTACACTTTTCCTTTGTTATGCATATAATAGACAAGTATTTTTCTATGGTCAAAATAGACATAATAATAACAATCTTGATTACAGAGAGGACTTTGTTTCAGATAAAGTGGTAATGAGTAGTAATCCATCCACCAAACACTATGTGAGTTTTAAGGATTTTGCTTAAAAGCAGTGACATGAGGATTCTTCCTACCCTTTCCCATAATTGAAAGTATTTAGTTAGTGGACAGAGTTTAAAAGCAAGCAGAAGGCAAATAAAATCTGTTCCTGCAATAGAGCACCAAATTATTGCATAGGAAAATATTTTAAGTGCTATAGAAATGCAAATTATTTTTTAAACACACACACACACACACACATACACACACACCCAAAACATGGAAATTATTAGAAGCAAAAAAAGGCCAAAGATTAGAAAATAACCTTAAGTAAGAGGAAGAGGTTGTTGAGACAGCTTAGCAGATACAAAAGGCACTGAAGAATAGAAGCATCCATAGTCTCACACTGCAAGATAAGGCAGATAAAAAGCAGTTAAACTTTTCACTGGGATTGTTGTGAAGGTGGAGAACTTAAGGGTTATGACAAGGAATTGGGATAATTAATCTAGCAATCAAAGTTCTGATTCAATTCTCACCATATCTACCCATATATTATGTGGAGGGGTGAATGAGAGTGAGAGAGACAGAGTCTTCTATAGCCAAAATTAGTAATATTAATGGTTCACAAATAGGATCAGCAATAAATTCTTGTCCTCTGCAATGTTCCTATTCAGCCATTGCTTCTTCTGCTGCATATGCCATTCCATTTCTATTCTCATTTCCTACAATAAGTCAAGCACGCCATACAATGCATAAACATAACTGGGTGGAGTTTGGGGAATGGGCATTCCTTCAACTGTTGATCCCTTTGATGCTTCCTGCTTGGGATGATGTGGTGCTATTTTGTAATATAAGGATTGGTACTTGGGGTAGGCATCTTTCTACAGTATTTGCATGTAAGCTCTACAGTGAAAACAGGAACTACAATAGATTTGGCCTCATCGAAGCAATAAAAAAAAGAACAGGATAGTCTTTTATATTTGTTGCTCTACCCGTTGACTTAGACAGAACAGACAGGTCAGGAACTATGGTCCAATCCTCTTGACTAGAGCATTTTATGAAACAGATCAAACAGCTGCTCCTTTACAATCTCCTTTCACTTGCCCAGTTCTACAGCATATATGATTCACAGGTAGACCTTCCTTAATGACTGCCATGTTTAGTAATCATTCAAAGTTACAACGATACTGACAAAGTAGTTTTACAATCAGTCTTTCCACTTACAACCATCGTAGCATCCCCACAGTCATGTGATCACCATTTTGGCACTTTTACATCAGAGTGTTTACGACTGCTGCAGCATCCCAAAATTATGGGATCACCATTCCAAAAAGCAGTCAATGGAAAGCAGTAAAATCATAAGTCACCGTCATGTGATGTCTCATTTAACAACTGTGGCAGGAGTGAGGTTGTTAGTCTGTTGCAGTCACATGATTACTTGTTTAATGATTGGGTTGCTTAGTGATAGAACTGTTCATCCTAACTGCAGTCATTAAGCAAGGACTATTTGTAGTTGGCTAGGCTAAGCCTCCAATGTTAATCAGTCACGAGAGAGCTCAGTTATGTAACTGAGAAGGGGAAGCTGCTTCTTCCATATCACCTACCTATGCTGTCCACTTAGAGAAGGGAAGAAAACAAGAAAGTGAAGAATGGAAAGTGATGGCAGCACTGACTTTTCCCTTTGTTACATTTACAGGCATACTCTGTTATCTATCAGCTATGTGGAAAGGTTTCAGACACATAGTTAAGTAGGAAATTACTAATCACTGCACTCCACAAAAAATTATAGCTTTGCCAGCCCTCCATATTCTAATTAATATGCATGTATATATATATATCTAAAATATGTTTTATAAACACAAATATGTTGTAACGTCGCAGGGAAGACTGTCACTAAATGACAAATATCTCATTTGCTGCGCAGGATTTGACAGTTGAGGGACAATTTTAAGTCCTCCATTCATAACCTTTGGCTCTGAAAGAGATTTGAACCATGCTCTCTGTCATGGCTTTTGGGAGGAGATGACAGAAAACAGTAAAGAAAAGAAGACATTACTACTAATTAAGCCAGGTAAGGAAGATTTCAGGTGTAGCTTAAGCCCTTGCTTCTCCATTTTGAAAACACACTTCTATTTCAGGAAAGAGGCTGAGTGGAGAACTTAACTGCCAATAAAAAGAACATGGAATAGATTCTTTGCTTAGAAGTAAGCTTAGTAACTGCAGTTTGTACACATTTTTGGTTTTCTCACCCTTTTCAAGCTTTTTGTTTTCTCCATATTTCCCCCTTATCTGCATATTCCCAATTCTCACTGTGGTGACATACATTCTGTAGCTGAATGGAAGGAGAATAGATGATGTAATATTAACTTCACTTGCACCAAGAAACTGCTTTGGTGTGTCTTAAATAATGAACATATTGAGAGAAATAGCTGGCATTTTGTTCTTATTACATTTTATATAAGATTTTATTAATTAAGAAAAAGAGTATTTGCAAATCTTATTTTCATCTATTTCCCTATGCCAAGGTTCACTTTCAATATTTTAGTGGATGTTACTTTGAATAATGTTAATGTACCCTACAATATGCAAAATAATACCCATGTGAATCTTGGTGTAAATGGGCCAAACTGCAAAATGCTGGTACTAATTCTTTTTAAAATCAAATTGGAGATTTAATGGGCAAGCATTTGAGTATCATCAACAAAATGCATTTTTATGAGATCTCTTGAACAGAAGATACCACACAGAGCTTGATTGGTTGAAGGAACAAATTGGAAAGAAAGTTTTGCTAAATAAATAATCTTAGATGCTTAAATAAAAGGCTACAACAAAATTGTACCTTGAGCTGCTTATTAAAAATATCAATTTCTGACAGCTTGGAAGTGGTTTCTTTTTCTAGTGTATCTAGTTGTTCCTGAAGTTTTTGGCATAATTCTTCTTTTTCTGATGATTTCTTCTGTAGTGAATTTAGATGTGTATCTGCAAATGAAAGACCAAATATTTAATATTTACTTACAAATTTTTAATTTTTTGTCACTCACATATCTATATATTGTATTTACTTAATTTACTAATACTTTAGTCTTTGACTAACTATAGGGGAGAGCTGCCTTTAACAGTCAGATTGCTATGCAGAGTGGGTGATGTCACTCACAGTACAAAAAGGAATGGGGAGATTTTCTGTGTGTCTGAAAAGGGGATCTCAGAACTCCTTTTCAGACATACCTCATGTGAGGGAGGAAAAAGCTCTTGAATGAATGTATTCTAACAAACATGTACACATAAGACCAATGATACTTACCAAAAGAGTTGCTAATCTTGTGATTTATTTTCTCACTCAACTGTTGTTTCTCAGGAACAAGAGCAATCAGCTTATTCTGATATTCCTGTAGAGTTGAAGGTGGTATATTTTAGAAAAGTATTAATTTTTTTAAACATTTTCTTTTAATGCTGCAGAAGACCAAACAAAGCAGGCAATCCTGTTTTAGAAAACAGTATGCCAAAACAAGCTCCAATGCCCTGCCACATGCCAACACAGATGCACATACACAAATAATGAGCTTTAGGGCATATATTCTATAGTTGAAACTAATTTTAACATGTTTTAAAATGTCCTCTTCAATGTCCAGCCCCATTCATCTGGGCAAGATCAAGGAAGCAGGAACTACATACATTTCTGTAAGTTATTTTTAATGTTAGTCTGGAGTAAATATTGAATCTTGGAAGCTATAAGAAGAATTTCCAATCCTCATCCATAGTGAGTTCATTAAAACAAAGTTTCTTTGACTAATTTGAAAAGCTTCTTTCCAGGTTTCTTGTCTCTAGGATTGAGTTCCAGTTTGAGATAAACCTCCAAATAATTTGTCTTCTGCTTTTGATTTTTTGTGTCTTCCCTTGTTCCATTTTCTTTTCCAGTTTCATCACAATCTCTCACATTTGTCAACAAAATAAAATGTTCACTTAGTTGTAATTAGGAATAAAGACACAAGGAATAAGAAGGAATGCTTGAGGTGCGTTGTTAGGGGTCATGTATGTATGGATACTATTGTATGCAGATAATGCCATGTTGCTGTCTGAGAATCTCAATTCTTAACAAATACTGTATGACATAGATTACATGATGTGATAATTCTCAAAGACTAGAGGTTGTATTTAATAGAGAAATCACATGAACACAAGTTGTACATGAATGGTGACAACTTAGATCAAAAGAATGAACTTGTGTATCTTGGTAGAATGTTAATTAAAAATGGGAAAATGGATGAAGAAAAAGATTTCTTATTTGATCTAACCTGCTGCTTTAATTTCTTTTGAGTACTATTTCTTACTCCTTTTTTGCAGTTTGCTTAATATTCCTTACCCCAAAAGAGCATGGCGGCTCACAAGGTTAGAATGCTGGGCTGACCATAGGCAGCCTGGCGTTCGAGACCCATTACTGTTGCTGGCCAGGATGAGCTCCCATCACACAATCTAGCTCCTACCGACCCAGCAGTTCAAAAGCAGGCAACTGCAAGTAAATAAATGAGTACCGCTTCGGTGGGCAACTCATGGGAACACAAAAGGAGCCAACTGAGCGTCCCCCAGCAATGGTGATGTCACCGGCAAATCCTTTCACCATGGAAGCACTTGGTGCTTTTGACACAGAGGTATTAGCATTACCCCAAAAGAGAGCAGCATTATAGATAAGTGTGGGTGCACTCACACACTTGTCTATACATACCTCTCATTTGCTACAACAGTTCCCTACCCTTCACCATATGAATTATATATTTTATCTCTCTACCTCTACCTATCCAGTCCTAACTAAAATCATTTTTCTTTGTGATTTCTGCAGTTTTCTTCATGTAGTTTTACAGAGTGGTTTGTTATTGCCTCCTTCCTAGGGCTGAAAGAAAGTGACTGGCCCAAAGTCACCAGCTGGCTTTGTACCTATGGCTGGATCACTGTCTCCTGGTTTCTAACCCGGTGCTATACTACATCAAAATGACTCTCAAAACCTTATAGCATTTTTTAAAAATGGTTGTGCTACATTCTTGTTTTCCTTATTTGCTCTGTATAGTTTTTGTGGTTATGATCTGCAACTGACATGAAAGGACAACGAATACATCTCTTGAATATCTTAAAATTGTCATAAATTCAACTTCGTTAAGAAAGCTGGATAAACATTCCTGCTTAGGGAAGGATCCTTAGGAGCCTCTGGTACCTTCTGGACTCAGGACTGATTAGCAGTGATTCATATTATTCCTGCTCCGTAGAATGCCTGTCTCTGTGTGCTTGAAGCAGCAGTCAGAGATCGGGAATCATAAGAACCTAAATTGTCAGGCTTCTCAAACATTTTGTATTAGCATTGAGAGTAGGAGTGGGGAACCTGCTGCCCAGAACCTAATTTCAAAGAAGGTGCAATTCTGATATTGGACTACAGTAATCTGTTTCTTTCAGAGAAATGAACTGTGCATATGAAAATGAAAAACCAAAGAGAGAATGGATGGCAGAGAATAGGCAATCTTCTCAAGAAAAACAACAAAGAAACTTGGGACACTCAGAGGACTGTAGCCTTAATAGACAAGTAAGTTCAATGTTTTCCCCCCTCTGCATTGACCATCATTTGTGGGAATGAATTCCAGACTTATCAAAATATCACATACTTGAAGCTGTTGTTCCAATTGCTTGATTTCAATAATTCCCATATCACATTTCTTTTCTAGATTGGCAAACTCATTTTTATACTTTTGTTTTCTGTTACGAACATCTTCTAGTCTTCCAGAGATCTGTTGGTGTTTGTCATTCTGTATTAATAAACATTTTAAACATTACATCAATAAAATGCACAAATTTCTTGACATACAATTATTCATTACTTCTTTAGGATTTAATCCAAACTCTGGCATGTGTGATTGAGACGTAAAAGTTAAGGAGAATTCTCTTAGAGTTCTGTCTATCAGGTTCCTCCACTGAGTAGTAGGTAAAGACTATGTCAGCCGGATCTCCAGCATGGGTTTTCCCTTTGATGCATGCTTGCTATCGGCTGCCATAATAATGGGAAGGGGGCATTGGGGTTTGGGAAGTGAGCTGGTGTGATGAAGGCCCATGTGAATTAAAAGAGAGGTTGCTCTCAAGAATTACTGCGCTGCTGAATGGAGTTGTTTACACCCAGTCAAAGCCAACCGTCCTAGAACTCCAGATGGACGAAAGTACCTGAAGATGTGCTCCACATGACACTATGCGGGACGTGGATTGGACATTCAGCTTGGGTCCCTGGGGGGGGGAAGGATTTGGGGAAACTTTCAATATGTAACTTTCACACCTTTTGGATCAGATCTTGCTTTCCTTTTGCCGCTATCATTTCAGACTCAGTAAAAGTACCTCTTCTCTACTTCAATGAAGTTGGGGGTTTTCTTTCTTGGGTTTTGAATGGAAGCAGGCCTGACAGACTAGATGCTGGGCAACTTGGGCAGGCAGCAGGATGGATATACTATACATGAATGCAATAACCAGATGTTCCATTTAGCAATTCATTAACTCTTAATATAAGTTAGTTACTTACTGGGACAAGGGTTTCTGTTGGTATACTATCCACTATTTTGTAACAATATTACTCTTTCTAGCAAGGTAATCTCAGGGACAATTTGGACTATCCACATGGAGGATGGCTCAGTATTTTATATCCCCAATGCAACTACACAATTATCCCAATTAGTATTTGGACTGCAGGGAACTGGATGATCTATTCTAAGCACCTGACAGATCACTGTTTAGTGAGTGACTTAAAACAGATTTTTCTACCACTTCTTGTAGGTAAAACTGCAAAAGTCTGACCAATCTATGAAAAATATGTAGGTGATTTACTTCTAGGCTAAACCCATGCTATAAAATATATTTGTTTTGGCACTCCTCTCTCCACTTCAGCCATGCTTTTTAAGGTGAACCGATAATTTCAGTTGTTTTTAAATGGATTTTAAAAACGTTTATATTTTTATATGTATTTTCCTATCTATTAACCCCTTTAGTGCTCTAGAGATGAAAAGTGGAGGGTGTAAATTGAATAACACAAGAAATAACATCACTATGCTTCAAAGATAAATGTTATTGAAATGAATAAATAAAACATAGTTGAAGAAATACTAACCAAGGTTTCCCCTCCTACAAAAACAAGACTGGGTCTTATATTAATTTTTGCTCTACAAGACGCATTAGGGCTTATTTTCGGGAAAATATGGTACTAAATGAGTCCGTCTGGTTGACGATCTTAACTGGGGGTTATTTTGTGGGTAGGGCTTAAATTATGAACATCCTGAAAAATCATGCTAGGGCTTATTTTCCGGTTGGGTCTTATTTTTGGGGAAACAGGGTATATAGTTCCATACACCTGAAAGCTTTTTCAAACCTTCTGATGCTGTCCTTTAGTTGTTTTGTCTCTATAAATGACTACTCCTAACTTCAATATGAGAAGTGAGGAAATGACACCACAGAAGCAAAAAAATATATAAATCTACAATTTATTTACAATTAAAGGAATTAGACAAAGATATGTAAAAGTCATGGGAAAATAACTGAGTTAAAACAGAATGTTTAGTTGTAATGCTATACTTTTGTACAGTGTGTGACTTACCAGTGCATCTAGTTCAAGATTAAGACTCTTTTTTTTAGAAGATAGCTTCACAATTTCCTCCTGTTCTCTATTACGTTGATTAAGAAGGTCTTGACGACGAATCCTCTCCCATTCAAGCCGTCTTTGACGCTCGAGTTCTTGTTTAGCTGCCTGAATATAAAATAATCTAAACTATCAGCTTCAATGCTTATGCGATAATAGACTAATTAATAATATTGTATTCATTTATTGTTTTAATTAAAGACAGTAACTCAGAACCTTGGGGAAAAATGTTTAGATAAAAATAATGCATATTAAAAAAACCTAGTATGTAATATATAAATATTATTTTATATTCTATATATAATTTTCAGAAAAGCTTCCATGTATATCTTTTGCAGCAAAATCAACACAATGTTCTTTGACCTTATGAAGAGTAATGGAGGCATGATAATGGAATACTATACATTTTAAAAAATTTAAAAATGAAGGTATTTGTTAATCATAAGATACAACTTTTGTATTTATTCCAATCAATGCTCAGGTTCACAAAATGCACCCCAAGAAATTTAGACTATTATTTACTTTAATGACCACTTATCTGAATGAAAACTACCAGCTTAAATTAACATTCAGAATAAAAACTAAAATATAAAATAATCCCAGTTTCTTAGCTGTTAATAAGGAAATATTTTCTAAAGGAGTACACTTAAAGAGCCCCAAACTCTCACAGGAATAGTTTTACTTAACTGACAAACTGAAACAAATTTTCCAAAAGTTAAATCCTAAAACAATTAGGAAAACAACCTCTCGTCTTTCAATCTCTTTTTTCCGTTCTTCCTCCCTTTGTTTCTCCATCTCTTGTTGTTTTTCCAAGCGTCTCTCTAGCTCAAGTTGTTTCTTCTTCTCCAGTTCCTTCCGCTCCCTTTCTCTTCGCTCCTTTTCTTCTCTTTCCTTCTGTGCTTTACGTTCCATCTCTCTTTGCTGCTGCTCAAGGAGCACTTGGCGCCGCTTCTCCAACTCCAGGTTGCCTCTTTCATAGTTTGCCTTCCTCTTATCCTCAAAGGTAACTAGATTAAAGAACAGTGAATGGCACTGAACTATACACACTGATCAGGTCATATTCTTCTCAGTTATTTTTAAGAGATGGATTATGGTAGAAATCATCCAATAACCAAAGGAAGACAAATGGAGATGCATTTAATTTATTTGGGAGGCTTTTCAAATCTCAAGGTCTCTATGTACCCTGCTGCTGCTGCTGCAAGTGTTCTGTCCAGGTTCAACTGTCTTTACTGCTATTTCTTATCTTTTTTATTGTTGAAAATGTATGGCTCTAATCAGAATGTACATGGGCCGCACAATGCAATAATGAAATGCTTAGGGTTGTAATTCAGAAAGCAGCTTCTAAAGTAAGGTCAACCACATACATCTCAAATAAGAGATATAATTAACATAATTAAACTACTAATTTTTTCCCAAAAATATTAACCCCTATTGCAATGCAGAAACAGAGGATCCCAGTTACCTGGAAGTTTTTGGGGAGGTTCCTCTTCTTGTTGATAAGTTGGCAGAGCACATTTAATATTTTCCAAAAGCTTTCCATTTCTAGGAGAAAAAGAGAACATAGTTGTTTTTTAAAATTTCAGTTCACTTAGCATTTTTCTGTAATTTTAATTACATGTCACCTTGTGTTAAGCACCTCAAAGAAGGGGGCACAAACTCAGGAGGCAGACTTAGTGGGAGTGGGTGCCCAGCTTTGGCCATATCAGTTAAATGCATAGCTAAGATGAACTCCTCTGGTTTCAGCTGTCCATCACTATCAATGTCAGACAGAGACCTAGGAAAGACAGATCTGTGTTAAAAGAACCGAGGGAACTGGGGAGAGCTATTTTGTTCTTTACATACAATGTCTCCAGGATATCCATGAAGAAGAAGGGACCAGCTTTGAAAAATCAGATACAGAAACAGTACTTAAAGGTACTGTTAGGCAGGAAGAGGTAGGAAATCTGCAACTATAGTGTGTAAGCTGCTGAGAGTCACCTTGCAGGGGAGATGGGCAGAATAGAAATTTAATAAATAAATAAATAAATAAATAAATAAATAAATAAATAAATAAATAAATAAATAAACAAATAAACAAACAAACAAACAAACAAACAAACAAATAAATAAATAAATAAATAAATAACAAAATGTTGCTGAAATCCAGACAGGCTGGCGCTGCTATGAGTTGACATTCATTATCATCCACAAGACAAGAGCCTCCCTATTCTCTATAATTCATGTGTTGGCACATATCAATTTGAAGGACTCCAGATACAGTTCAGCTAGGTTATGTGGTTGTGTGCTTTTTTAACAGCAAAAAGTCAACTTTTCTAACAGCAAAAAGTCAATATTTGCTAAATTTTCTTATTACTATGATAATAATCATTTTCTTCAACCTACTTTGAGATGTCTCTCTATAAAGCCATACAAGCCTGAGCTCCAAGGTAACTTTAGCAGCAACTCCTCTAGTGAAACACAGCTTGTCCTCCATGCTCATCCCAACACATTCCTTAAACATGGGAGGTGAAAAAAGTGGAAGTCTGGGAATCAACTTGTATTTTCTGTGGCATGATTTGGTAAGACTGCTAACATGTAAAGCTTTTACTATGATTATGTAGTGTGGTTTTGTAATTATAATTGAAAATATTACGTATATTTAATGGCTTATCTCTACTATCATGAAAAATGAATTGTTTTAGACTAAGCAGCACACAAGATAAATGAATAAATGAACAGTCCAGGAAAAAAAATCAATACTCTCCTTTTGCAATCTAGGAATAATAGTACAATATTAAATGCATAATGATCTAGTCTGCACATAATGCTGAATACAAGTTGCTACATGAATCATGTAAAGAAATAAAAAAGAAACATGCAGCAACAAAAAAGTAAACAGATTAGCAACCACATTCATAAGCAGGCATCCATCTAAGGTCATTTCCATAAACATAAAAGCAAAGAACACAGAATACAACAATGTTGTACACGTACAAAACAATTCCATTCTTCATCGCTACAAGTTATTTGAAACACCAGCTACTACTAAGAAATATAGGGAATGCATATCAGGATTTGATCAAGCAATCCCTGATTATTCTATCTGGAAAACTAAATCTGAGCTATTCAATAAACTTTAAGTTAAAGCAATGCTTGATTTAGCATTATTTGTGGTTGTTGTGAAAGAAGGCTGTTACAGCCATAGTACTTTTCAAGAATTTGAAATAAAATTTCAATCTATTAAAAAAAATTACAAACATGCATTCGTGAACAAACTTACCAGATAGTGGCTAACTGTGTCTGAGATAAGTTTGATTGTAGAAGAGCATTTCTTGCCTGAAATCCTTAATAAATAAAATGTAACAATTTACTACATAACATGTAAAACCAGTTAGAGCTATGAATTAATAATCTATACTTTAAAATGTTATAGAACTAATTTCATTTAAAATTTCATCCCAAAAAGCAATCTTACAAAAAAAGCATTCCAAACATAATCAGTACTAGTAGCTCTCAACCTATGAGCAAAATTAGGACCAACATTTCTGTTGTAAGTTCTTGTAGTCATAAATTGAGTTGGACAGTGTTTTTATGATAATTTTTATGACAGTCAAGTGAATCATGCTGTTAAGTGAATCATGCAATTTGTTAAGCTAATCTAGCTTTTCCAATGGGTATGTTTTGCTAAAAATAGCAAAAAAAAAAAAGACCCCAAATCATGATGGGACCACAGGATGCTGCAAACAATCGTAAATATGAGCTGACTGCCAAGAGCCCTGACTGCAATCACATAACTACACTATTTAAGAATCCAGGAGAACTGTGGCCCACAAACATTGGGACATACTGTAGATGCACTGCCTTTCCCAATTGTAAATTTTAATGTGCATAAGGCAAAAAATAATACAACTGGTATTATAATAATTTGTCAAAATTAAATTATATTAAATTTAGTTTTTGTCCTGACACAACTCTCAGGGGATAGTCTCTGGCAACCATTAAAAAGTGATGTATGGCAGTGGTGAAATCCATTTTTTTAACTACCAGTTCTGTGAGCGTGGCTTGGTGGGCATGGTGTGGCTTGGTGGGCATGGCTTGGTGGGCGTGGCAGGGGAAGGATACTGCAACATCTCCATTCCCACCCCACTCCAGGGGAAGGATACTGCAAAATCCCCATTCCCTCCCCACTCCTGGGGGAAGGATAATGCAAAATCTCCATTCCCTCCCCACTCCTGGGGGAAGGATATTGCAAAATCTCCATTCCCACCCCACTCCAGGGGAAGGATACTGCAAAATCTCCATTCCCTCCCCACTCCTGGGGGAAGGATATTGCAAAATCTCCATTCCCACCCCACTCTGGGGCCAGCCAGAGGTGGTATTTGCCGGTTCTCCAAACTACTCAAAATTTCTGCTACCGGTTCTCCAGAACCTGTCAGAACCTGCTGGATTTCACCCGATGTATGGTAAATGGCCTGAAAAATATTGTAATTTATTAATAGCAATAGCACTTATATACCGCTTCACAGTGCTTTACAGCCCTCTCTAAGCGGTTTAGAGGCAGCATATTTGGAGGATAGTTTAGAGGAGCCCAACAATCTGGCTCCTCATTTTACTAACCTTGGAAGGACGGAAGGCTGAGTCAACTTTGAGCTGGTGAGAATCAAACTGCTGGCAGTCAGCAGAATTAGCCGGCAATATTGCATGCTAACCACTGTGCCATCACAACTTTCGGCTCGTCATTTCTAATTTATACTCTCATGAAAAACCACAGCATGTTTGCATGTACATGATAATGGAGTATCACCCCAGCTAGGTCTGAGAACTAAGAATCCATTTGTGTACAGCTCCTTAGTCCATAGTTCAGGGCTGAGCAGGATGGAATCAGATGAATACTGGGAAATTCCCAGGAAATCCAGGGCTGTAGGCTTGTAGGGAATCGAAAAAATATTCCTAAAAGGATTTCAAACTATATTCATTCTATGACCAACTATAGAGATACATCCATGAAGTCTCCAAATATTGCCCTTGACTTGAAGGAGATTCTATCTTATTTATTTCACAATATATAAAAAGCTACTTTTCAAAGTAGTTCCCTTTGAAATGCTATCCATTTTAATCTGTATTGCAAAAATACATAAAAATCATTTTGTTAATTAAAACTAGGACAATATGATGTGCTTTCAAAACCAGAAAAATAATTACTGAAAAAAGAGTATTAATTTTAAAATAAATCTTGTGTATTTTTATTGTTGAGAGCCAGTCTGGTCTAGTGGTTAAGGCACCATCTAGAAACTGGGAGACTGTGAGTTCTAGTCCCACCTTAGCCATGAACGCCAGCTGGGTAACCTTGAGTTTGTCACTCTCTTTCAGACCAGTCCACTTCACAGGGTTGTTGTTGTTGTGGGGAAAACAGGAGGAGGAAGATGTATCGGATATGTTTGCTGCCTTGAGTTATTTATAAAAATAACAGAGGGGGATATAAACAAATATAAACAATCAAGCCCATCTTTAAATCCAACACTAACCTGAAAGGTATCCAGTCATCCCTTTATCAAGGTAATTAAATTTTTGCCTGTATTTTAATCTTGAAGCCTGAGGAACTGCCCAATCTGAAGATCCTGTCTTCGGTGAATTACCAGTTAATGAGGTAGTAGAAGAAGAATTTGAACTGTAATATAAACCAGAGTCTATTTAAAAAAAACCTGTGATATTCAAAATTAACATTCTTCTTGTATTTTTCTGCAGATTACTATTTTTTCCCAACCAATCTTCCCAAATACTGAGATTTACACTTCAGGTGCAAAGATAATCAAAAGAAATGGTCTTGTTGGGGAAAAAAAAAGAAATTAAGTCTATCAATTGATACTTAATATTTCAAGTCTGAAGGTCCATACCTACTAGATCCTAAATCTATCAAGGACTGAGTTTTCTGGATGTTGGAACCACCAAATCCTCCCATCATGGGAGTGTATGAACTAGAATGAGGCAAAGCTGAAACAAGAGAAATGTTGAAATGGGTTAATAATTAGTCGAGTCCTGGAAAGAAACATCATCATCTCTACTTGAAAAAAAGATTTATCCTTGCCCCTGAACCCTGACTGCCAGTATAGAGAAAGACAAAGGAGGTGTCCAACCTTGGTAACTTTAAGACATGCCTAGCTGTAGAATTCTGGGAGTTGGAAGTCCACAAATTTTAAAGTGATATATAAAAACAGTTGAATGTATGCTTGCATTTCTTTTAGGTACATAGATCTGATTTTATGAAAACTTTTGGACTAGTTTTGAGAACCTCTCTGATTCTAATGCCTATTAGCCAAAACCTGAGGGAGAAACCTGGAAGGGGAGGGGGGTTCCTAAGCAAAATAATCAGTCTTTTGAGGGAACAGGAGTTAGACTGGGAAATAAAATACTATAAATAACTTAAGCATCTGCAAAGCGAATCAAGCTGCCTCCCGGGTCTAAAGCAACATGCTCGGAGAGCAAACCACCACCAACATCAGGCTGTCAAAACTGGAAACTTTCTGGCATGAGGGTACTCACTGGAAGAGTAGGACATAGCTAATGGCTGAAGAAGACCGGAGGTTCCATTTGGCAATGATGGAGGGCTGGCAGAAGGCAATAGTGGGGTCGAAATCACCATGGGAGAAATGGAAGGTACAGATGTCAGATTGGACATGGGAGCCAAAGGTGCTACTGTAGACAGATTTGGCATACTGCCCATACCTGGAGAAATTCAAGAGTCAATATAAATGCACCAGTCCAAGACTATGGAATCCACCCCTCTCCCTGAGATAGATGGCTGGCCCCATTTGCATGTGTTTCCTTTTTTGAAAATGATTTTTATGAAACTGGCTGTTGACAGAGAATTCAAAGGGCTAGACCAGGGGTGTCAAACTCACGGCCCGCGGGCTGGATGCGTCACATGCTGGCCCCGCCCCTGCCCAATTTAGCGAATGGGAAATCAGTCCCAATACGTCACGTGACGCCACCGTGACGATGTGAGTTTGACACCCCTGGGCTAGACTTTTCTTACTTTGATGGGATTTTTATGAACATGCCTTTAATATTAAATTGTTTTAATAAATTACTGTCCTTTTATATATTTGTATTCCACTAATGTGGACATTTGTATCTAACACCAGGACAGATATTATAAAAACTAGTTTTAGTTAGGCAGCTTACACTTGTACAAAACATTATTTCATTTGTTCCACCAAATGGCCAGAGTTTCCCCCTTCTGGCTGGGAAAATTAGCATAAGTCCAAACATTGGAAAGCAGAATTAAAATAATATAATTAAGTGCTTGTTTTTACCGTACCCAATGGCTATCAAAATAATGTTTAACTATATTTTCTTCATATAATTTTAACAAATGTAATGCTTATACAAATTTGCAGAGAATCCTCCATCATTATCACCCATAACAGAGAAGGGGCCAATCTCTAGATCAATCTCATGATTACCAAAACGAGCAGAAATCAAGGGAGAAAACGCTGGAGTCTGTTTCATGATTGGAGGAAGCACCATAGGCAAGGACTGGCCTTGCAATTTTAGTTTGATGAGTTTCATAGCTATGGAGAACTCCAGCTGATCCATTTTCCCATCTTTATTCAGGTCACTAAGAGCCCTTTAAAACAAAGAAAATGCATACAAACTGAGTGTATGTATATATGTTCAATTGTTAGTGACAGTGGATATTACTGTGTCAATTGCTCACACCTAACACAGCATGAAGTTTTTCCCACTATTTCTAGCAATATCTGTTGCTGATCCCTTATCTCAAAACAAGTCTCACAAGCCTGTTTTTTTAGCAACTCTATTATGTAAAGCAGCCAATGGGCAGGGGTGAGAATTCAGCACACTGAAAATCATGAATCCAAGGGCTGTATTTGGCCATAGTCACCAAGTGCTATAACTATTAGGAAAAGGATACAAAAGTACATCCACATTCCTGACATCAAAACTCTTTCTTTACAAAGTATGCTTGGTAGAAAACTTAACAATCTGATAAACACTTTAGCACCCATTCAAATTAGCACCCATTCAAATGTTCTTTTTGTTAATAAACTTAAAAGAAGAAAATGAAAAAGAAAATCCTTCTTAAAGGATGCATTTTCCAATCAGATTCTCAAATTATTTTCAGAAATTATACAATGATCCATTTTAAGAGTTCTGCCTTAATAGGACTGCTTAACAGTAGAAATTTAAATTTAGTTGTAAATATGCCATTTTAAAGATAATGCCAATCCATTGAGGACTTGTATATTGCACGGGTCAGAAGGGGGGCTGAGAAAATATCTATAGACCCCTCACATCCTGGACATAAACTGTCTCAACTCCTCTCCTCAGGAGGCTGCTGCAAGGCATTGCATGCCAAAACAACTAGACACAGAGATTGTTTTTCCCTTGTGCCATCACTCAGCTGAAGACCTAAGTCCCACAGTACTGTCTTATGTCTTAGGATATTTACCCATGTAATATGGCTTTAGTATTATTATTATCCTTCTCATCTTTTCTACTACCATCTATTATTCATATCATTATTATGATTATTATTACTTTGTTTTTTTGCATGTACACTGAGCGTTTATGCACTGAAGACAAATTCCTTGTGTGTCTAATCACATTTGGCCAAATAAACTATTATTCTATTCTATTCTATTCTATTCTATTCTATTCTATTCTATTCTATTCTATTCTATTCTATTCTACGCTACGCTACGCTACGCAATGCAAGTATTTGAGAAAAATAATTGAGAACAATATTTAGATAAAGAATGAGTGAATTCGGGATATATTCCTAAATGCAATTGTGTGAAAATAACGTCAACTGGACATATAACCTCGGGTCCCCCGGGAGTTGGGCGGCATAGAAATCCATTTAAATAAAATAAATAAATAAGTAAATAAACCTACATTACTATGATTGCATGCTAAGGACACTTCCTAGTCTTTCATCTTCTAATCTTCCCAATTCCAGTATAAAATGCACCAAAGATTGATCCAGCCTGTCTTGATTCCCTGTGAATTCAGACTCTGCCTTTCCTTCCTGGCAACTCTTCCAACTCCTTGAGTTATGACCATTCGTTCAGTGACCCTGCAAAGTTCAGTGGTGCTGCACTTATGTGGTACTTATGTAGTCATGCGATCAAAACTTAGGTGCTTGGCAGTTTGTCCAAACTTACAACCTCAGGAGCATTTAAACTCCCCTCACCTGCCTATTTTCACTCCCACCTCTGTCCTTTTGGCCGCCCTGCACAGCAGCATACCTGGGCAGCGGCACTGGGGCCTTTTTGCAAATGCCATGATTTTGGTTTCTGATAGTTGAGCCCTAGCTGGTTTTCCTTTCAATACTGTGCTAATGCTCTCAGTTTCTTTTAAGACTAGTAGATATTCTTGAGAGTATTGCTGCATTGTCTGCAAAGAATAAAATAGATGTGTCTCTAACGTGTATGGGAAGTGAAAGTTTGTGTTGAGGAAATGGCCCACCATGGAACTGATATAAAAGTTGAGTAGAAATGAGGTCAATATTCAGCCTTGTTTTACGCCTTTTGGTTAACAGTGGCAACAGGGAGTGCCAGGATTGCCGTGGCTAAGCAATGCAGTCATGTGATATGTGGTTTACAACTGCATTGTTCAGCAGTTTAGTAAAGCAAGAGGCTGTGTAGTTTTTATGAGAAAGGGGGGTCAGTTTTGGAGAGAGCATAGAAATTTCCATATACAGAAACAATAAGGATCTATTAAAGGAATCATACGACTACAAGTTCCTAGTCATAACATTATCAATGAGAGTAAGGAGGCTCATCTCATGCAATCATTGGAACAACATCTTTCTACAGTAGCCCTGGAAACTCTTAATATAATGAATTCACAGTGAGATGCTCACCATATTTCAGCCAAGACAAGACTTGACAAACCTGACTGTAAAAAAAACATTCGTGCTTGATCACCTGTATGAAGAAAAGAAAGGGGACAGAAAAGGACATAATAATGCATTTCCACACTCTCAGTTGGCAATTTTGTTCTAAAAGACACACATTTTTAAAAGAATTCTGTCAAGATTCTAATGCACTTAATTATGGGAGAGAAGCATACTGGACTGGGTAGGAGCTCCAAAGCCTTTGAACAAAATAACCTTGAGCCTTTTAGAAAAGATGCCAGTTTAGTTTGGAGAATCATAGTCAACCAGAGGGAGAGCATGGATAAGGGATCAAGAGGATGAGATGACTGCTATTCAATGGGCATTTCTCTTCAGCGTTTGTAGGTGTCTGTCCCCTTATATAGAAAAAATAAATGTTCCCTGCTTGCTATCTCATTCAGAGACAGAATCTGCATAAATTAGAAGGAAATTCCATTCCAGGAAAGTGTGTGAATGCTCTGATACTTGACTCCACTTCCTAACTTTCTTCTCCTCTCTCTTTGAAAAATGATGGAAGAACTGAACTAACAGCAGAAAATGAAAATAGGAAACACCAAAATCATACAGGGCAAATCTCCCATAAACCAGAAGCAGCTTAAGTTAAAGCTCCTTTGAGCCAGGTTTGGCTATTGGTGTCATAGATATGTCCATGAAGTTTTCTTTGAAACACTATGGAAGTGGATTTCCACTGCCTTCTTCTCAGAAGTTGTTCCCCCCGCCCTAATTTTCTAGCCTATCTACAACCCTGGGTTTCCCTAGTCTTCCCATCCAAATGCTAATCAAATCCATCTTTAGCTTTTCTGAAATCAGGCAAGATTGGTGAGGTGGGACTATCTACTGTGATCAGGGGTGAAATTCAAAAATTTTCCCTACCGGTTCTGTGGGCGTGGCTTGGTGGGCGTGGCAGGGGAAGGATACTGCAAAATCTCCATTCCCACCGCACTCTGGGGCCAGCCAGAGGTGGTATTTGCCGGTTCTCCCAACTACTCAAAATTTCTGCTACCGGTTCTCCAGAACCTGTCAGAACCTGCTGAATTTCACCCCCGACTGTGATGCCTCCTAGAAGCAGATCTATTATCTTCTTGTGTAAAATTAGGACAGCTAAGAGTACCTCTAATTCAAAATATATTGCTTATGTCATGTATTGTTGTCTAATAAATTGTGATACAATCATTAGATAAACACAAACCTGTGTTCATTACTTCCAAAAAGTTATGTCAACTATAATTTTATATGTGGCTTATAGCACTACCAATTTTTGTGGTATTGATAGTTACAATAATTTCTTTTTCAATTAATATTTTTAACCAGATAGCAATTCAATGAACTAAATCTTCAAATCATATAACAGAAAACCATCCATTGTAGAAGACCACACTAACCTGTAATATAACCCCCAACTGGCTTAAGGCTGTCAAACTGTTTATCATATTTCTTTCTTTCTTCAGAAGTGATGGCCCACATATTTGGGCCTCCTGAAAGACAAAAAGTAATACTTTTTAAAAATTATGTTCAATTGGGAAAAATAACTTTTGTTGCCTTAGTAATAATATTAAACCTAAAACTTGTATGACCCATCTTGCTCCTACCAATTTGACAGGAATGTGGCTTTTTTTCTTGGCAGTCATCCATTCTTCCTTCAAGTTTTTCACTTTATTATCTTGTTTTTAATATTTCAGACTGCTTTTTCGCACATTTTTACAAACTCCCTCTTAGGAAATCAACACTGTCCAAATTCCAGATTTTTAGACAGCAGAGATTTTTATCTCTCCCATCCCCTTCATCCCTTACACTCAAAAAAAATCACCACTGCTGTTCTGCTAAATAGCAGTTTAATTTGCATAGAATCTAATTGTAATGCAACATTAAAACACCAGTTTCTTTATTTGCTTAGATTCAGAACTATATGACTATTATAGATTTTGGAAATGGAGGAACAGGAGAAATGGGGTAAAATCAATGTTTCTTTAGACACCCACCCTTTCCTATCCCTATTTTACAAATTGTAAGAATGCAACTTTATATTACTAATATTTCTTAACTTTAAAGGAGGCAGAGGAGTTGTAGAAAAATCACCAGAAAGGTTGAGGCCTTCTCTGGACCTTTGTTCCTCTATTCCCTGCAATCCTGCTTAGCTTAATGCTAAGCAGGATTGCAACCTGCTTAGCATTGATATGGCAATGCATTAAAACCAGCCAAAAGAAACCCTTGTTGGGTTTCTCTTTTGAGGGCATGGGGTGTATTTAATGCACACTGGCCTTTGGGGAAGCCATGTTGGGGATGACTGGAGGACTACACCCACAACTGGTGAATTTTGTTAGTGTATGTGTACTATTTGAGGCTATTCCTTAGTGCAGCCAGGAGCAGCTAGGAAAGAAGGTTAAGTCCCACTTGGCTTCCTGCAGAGAAATGATACCTGAAGTGAGAGCTTGGCTGCCCCTTCAGAGGATGTTTCCAGTCTACCTGGTGGGAGGTAAGGTTCCTGAGTTTTTACTGTTTTGATGGTGGGCTGAGAGATTTGTATGTGTATATGAATACATTAACCTCTTAATGTATTGTTTACTATTTACATTTTTTTCTTTTCTCTTATTTAAATTATGTGACCAAATATTTTTACACTTCAATAGAGACCTTTTTCTTGACCAGAAATTGAATATGAAATGTCTAACAGGGTTCTAAGTTATTAACATTAGAATATGTTAGCCACACGATATCTTCAATTTGCTGGTGAACTCTATTTGATTGGCTATCCACTTGTATTCTATTGCTTATATTGTCTTTCCTATAATATTTACTGCATTCTTGTAAATATATATTTGTACCACCTTTATTTTTTCTTGAAATAATATAGATATTAAAATATGTATTTTGCAATGCCTGTATGTTTTTCATGAGCATATCTGCATATTTGATCCTTCATACTTACTGGAGTATCAATATCTATCTATCTATCATCTATCTATCTATCTATCTATCTATCTATCTATCTATCTATCTATCTATCTATCTATCTATCTATCTATCTATCTATCATCTATCTATCTATCTATCTATCTATCTATCTATCTATCTATCTATCTATCTATCTATCTATCTATCTATCTATCTATCTATCTAATCTATCTATCTATCTATCTATCTATCTACTGATACTCCAGTAAGTATATACAGATATAGATAGGTATGCACACATGGGTACTATTATGAATGATTAATTTTTAAATATAAACACCAAGAGCAAAGTGGTACATTTTGATGTGTAAATAATAAAATGACCAAATATAATGGGGTGTAAATAACAAAAGAACTAAACGAACAATGCTTTTAAATGAAAAGCCCAGTACTGACCAGCCAACTTATCAGTACACAAGATTCTTAAAAAGTATTACCTAGCAGAGTGAAAGAGCCTTATTCAGTATTGGAAAAATAAATACTTTAAAGAAATTATTTACCATTTATGGCGGTAGGAAGCTGAGCCAACATACCAGTAGTCTTGAACATAACTTGCTAGTTCTTAGCCATCTGCAAGAAAACATCGCGAATAAAGTATTATTAATAACACAGAAGTACCAAAGGAAGTACATCTTTCTGTAAAGGGCAAGGAAAATCCATCTCCAGCTTCTACATCAGAGCTTCTGATCTATGTTGAGAGTACCCCCCAAAAAAAGGGTTGGGAGAAAGCTTACAAAGTATAACATGCAGCTGGAAACAATATTTTGTTAATTAACAATACTTTATAAATTAAAAGTGATACTAATTGTCAAGCAAGTTCAAAATGATTAATAAAGATGAACAGTACAATTGGCTTTTTTGCCATTGCTTTTTCCAGCATCTTTTTTAATTTCTCAATCTAGCATTCATAGATCTGGCACTACCTGTTGGTGTCTCATCCAAGTATTATCTTTGTTTAATTTTTTTGAGATCAATCATGGTTATTAGATTCTGCCACTTGCTGTGGCTTAGGATAAGAAAAGGATACTCTTAGAAGAGAATCAATACATCTCCATACCAAAAATTGTAAAATCTCAATTAAAGGATCTCAAAGGAAAGAAAAGGATATGAAAAGGATGCAATACAATAAAGAAAGAAAAAGAATACAGGTAATCCTCAACTTATTACTGTAATTGAGCCCTGAACTACAGTTCTAAGTTATTGTGGTCATTATATGAGTCACCATGAGATCAGACCCAATTTTACGACATGTTTTGGGTGCTCATAAGCAATTGTAGCAGTCTTTAAGAAATGCTGTGGTTGTTAAGCAAATGCTGCAGTTGTCAAGCAAATCCATTTTACTTAATGGGTGCTTTTTATCAACAACTGGAAATAAATTCTGGAAATGGTAAAAAAAATGTCAAAAATAATGGTGATGTGATCGTGGGATGCTGAAAATAGGTGAGCCAATTGCCAAGGGCCCAAAATGTGATCATGTCACTGAGAGGATGATGCAACCATTGTAATTTTGAAATTTCATTGTAAGCAGCTTTTGGGTGTCCATCATAACTTTGAACTGTTGCTAAGTACCCATTCGTAAATTGAGGACTACCTGCGGAGATCAAATAACTTTAGTTATTTACTAAATAACTTTAGTTAATTACTAGGATTGTAATTCCCAGAAAGATTTTCCATCAGATTCAGGGAATGTGTACAGTTGCTATGTGGCTAGGATAGGCCAAGAATTGGAGTAGTAATCAATATAAAGTGTGTTTTCCCCTTATTACTCCAACACATCAGTAATTCTAGAACGGAGGTGGCGCAGCGGTTAGAGTACAGCACTGCAGGCCACTTTAGCTGACTGTGATCCCCAGGTCAGCGGTTCAAATCTCACCGGCTCACGGTTGACTCAGCCTTCCATCCTTCCGAGGTAGGTAAAATGAGGACCCACATCCTTTACAATCCTAAACAAGTTAAAATATTCATCTGCTAGCTAGTAGAAAGAACAAACTATTGAATCTGCCTATGCTGCTGACATCCAGGTATGATAAACATGCTTGTGAGGAGATACATAGTAGATCAGGCATGTGTTAATTTGGTCAAAAGCTGCCTTCTCAGAAAATAAGTCAATCAAGCTGTGGTCATTTAAGTTCTGAATAATTATTATTTTTCTATTTTCTACCCACTGACATCATTGGCCTGAGGTAATCAAAACAAGAGGCACAATTTCTAAAGACCAGCAATTTATCATTCAGTGATCAACTTTGTCTGGACAAGCTTCTTAACCAAGTAAAAATTATTATCCCACAGTATAAGAGCTCTCTGCCCACCCCAAATATATTGCCAGAAAATCTCAGAGAGAAAAACAAGCCCAGAGAAGTCAGAACTGTTTGCAGAAGCTTGGGTGGTTTGAGCAAGCCAAAATTTCCATAAAGAGCAAAATTCCTGCTTTTTCCAGATAGTAGTTTTATCCTCTAGTGTCCGAATGGTGTCATGAACTTCCCTGTAATAGTTTTTGTTTATGCCATGCCCTCATGGTGTTGCCTTTGTGTCATCATCAGCTGCACTTAGCTATTAAAACTGTTCCAATTTTAAAGTTCTATTTAAACCACTTTCTCCAAATACAAGCTTTGCCCTGGCCATGCTCTTACAGTAGAGAGCGCCCAGACTAGTTAGATATGTGTATGTGTCCAATTAAGCAGAGAAGAAAGTCTGGAGCATGATCTGGAAGGGTGGGCGGGCTCTGGCTCTGTGGATATGCCCAAAGCTGGCTCACTTTCAGAACTCACTTCTGTTCTGCCTGGGTAAACCAACAGTTAGGATTTTCTACAATGGCTGCTATAAAGAGCAAATAGAACTCCAAAATACATATGTAACAGAAAAAAAAGAGAGAGTATCAGAGTCAAAAATAAAACCTAGATTGTAAGAATTATGCAAAACTAAGTAAGTTCACCTTTTTCATTAAAAAAATAAAAAAAATATTTTTGAATGTGAAGAGTGTTTGTTTTATAAAGTTGTAATGTAAGTGGTGTTTTTATTTCTTGTTCAACCCTTACCCTAATGAAACAATTACTTCAGAGACAAATGTGAAAAAAAGCAATAACAATGAAAGGTAGGAGAAAAAAAAAGAGTGAAGACAAACAGAAAGGAAAAATAGAACCAAAAGTAATCCACATGGTCAAGATTTAATCCCTACTGAAAAAAAGGATTGGAAGATTCCATTGAAGCAAAAATATTTAAAGCTTCCAGTGTAGTGAGTTATTTTTTCACAAGTAGTGGAAAACCGGTAAAATTTAAACAGTTTGACTATGTATTAAATATATACTTGAATATATTTGTTATGGGAGCTGCCATGGGAGCCCCCTTAACTTTCTTGTACCTTTATTTATTATTTTGATTTGTACTGGCACTGTTTTGCTGCAGTTTTCCTTCCTTCTCCACGGCTTGTTTTAGTCTGTGTTGGGAGGGAGAAGTTGGGCCCTAGGCCAGGGGTGGCTGCTGGGGGTTCGCAGGGGTTCGGGAGAACCTCTAGCTAAGATTCTGTGCAGTTTGGAGAACCCTCAAATCCCACTCTTGGCTGGCCCCATCCACCCCACCCTGCCCCTCCCAGGAGTCCCCACATGGCCCATTTTGGATGCACGTTAGTGCAGGGTGCGCGCAGAGGCTCGGGGAGAGCGAAAAATGGACCTACCGAAAGTTTGGGAAGGCCGGAAATGAGCCCATTTCCAGCCTCCAGACGGCCTCTGGGCCTGGGGAGACCGTTTTCGCCCTCCCAGAGGCTCGAGGAAAGACTCCAGAGCCCAGGGAGGACAAAAATGCCCCCCTTCCTGCACTGGTGCAGGAAGTTGACTAGGCCATGCACACCATGGCCACGCCCACCCAGCAACCAGGCAAAGAACCCCTTGCTAAAAATTTTGAAGCCCACCCCTGCCCTAGACCTTTGCAATATTGAGTCCCCTGGGGCTTGGGTCTCTCTCTTCTCCTCTTTAACATTTACATAAAACAGCTGGATAAGGTCATTTGACAGTATGGGGTGTGGTATCATCAGTACATTGATGATTCCAGTTATACATCTCCACCTCTGGTAGGGCAGATGAGGCTATTAGGAGGCTGTGAAAGTCCAGATAATGAGAAACCGACTTTGATTCAACCCTGGCAAGACAGAGTGGCTTTCGGTTTTGGGCCTCCAGGGTCTGGTGATTTGCCATATCTGAGTCTAGATGGTGTGGCATTCCCTCAGACAGAATTTGTGCACAAGTTCGGAGTCTACCTAAATTTATATTTATTCCTCTATGAAGAGGTGGTAGCCATGGCTGAGGGGAAAGGGGGTGGGGTTGCACTGATTCATCTTTTGGACCAAATGTGCCCTTTCCTGGACTGGGAGGCCTTGCTCACAGTCACTCATGCTTTGGTTACTTCCCATTTGGAATACTGCAATGTTTTACAGCAAGCTATTCTTGAAGACCACCTGGAAATTACAGTTGATCAAGTATAGATTGGTGCATGCAGCATTGGGCACCCCTAGTTGGCCTACATTATATTCCTGTTGTGCAAGCTGCACTGCCTCCCAGTTTCCTCTCAGGTACAATTCAAGATGCTAATTATCACTTTTAAAACCCTAGGTGGACGGGACCAGGTTACTTGCAAGACTGCCTCTCCCTATAAAGCGTTTTGGGAAACATGAGGAAGAGCTGCAATCAAGCCAACTATAAGACTTGCAAGACTGATAGCAGCCCTTCAAGATAAACCAGATTTGGAAACCAAAGTCATGAATACTAAAACTACTTTTATTATAGGATTACATTAATGGAATCTTGCAAGTCTGAAAATGCTCCCACCTCCCTGCCTTTATTTACAACAGAACTAGGGAGGGTCAAGTCTGAGACATTTTTCTCAAATTACATTTCTGCTTTGGAGTAAGATTCCTCTTATCTGTTGTCTTGGTTGCAGCTATTTCTCAAGTTATTCTCACAGCCCATTACACTCCTTGGAGATATCTGCCCATCCCACTAGAGGGGTAAGAAATTATATATTTTTTCAGCACGTTTATTGCAATACTAGCATTTCCTGAGTCAAGTTCTTTATGAAAATAGTGTTCACTATTAGATTAAAACACCTTTGTCAACAAGAAGACTTGTGTCTCAGATGTTTTCCATTTACTCTGTTAGAGTCATTAAAAACCTTCTAGATTTAAGCATAAATAAATTAGCTCATTTACTGAGAAGTTCAAACGGTGCTTCATTTAAATGTTTCTTTAAAGAAAGAAGAGATGTTTGAACAATGTCAATTTACTCATTGGGTGACAATAATCTCAGCTGGGTGGAGTCAGAATTTTCCTGCTAGCTTATATTTGTGAGACAATACACTTCATGTCTGGTTTCCTGTGACTAGTCTTTCCTCCCTACTGTATCTAGAACTTTACAGTGGATATACAAAATCTACATACCCCTGTTAAAATGCCAGGTTTTTGAGATGTAAAAAATAATCAGGCCAAGATAAATCATTTCAGATTTTTTTCTTCCTTATTATGGTTTGTCGCATAGTCAGCTAGACATTCAGACTGGATTTAGCATTTTTATCCACCTATCGAGTCCTTCCCAAGGCCCTGGGATAGTCAGATGTGGATGTTTGATGGTGTTACAGATATTGTCACAGAATGTAAGCTATTCCAAGGAAAGCTGCCTTGCAACTGACTGATGGTGAATTTGTCAATGCCAATGGTGTTCAAGTGATGTTCCAGTTGTTTTACTAGGGATTACTAGCTTCGATTTCTTTTCCCACAGTCGTGCTAAAGTCCCAGATCACTTTAATTTCTTATTATTATTGGAGTCAACCAAATGTTCAGACTGGATTTGGCATTTTTATCCATCTACTGTATTTATTGGTATCCCACTTTTATGATTTTTGCAAATAACTCAAGGCAGTGAACATATCTACCACACCTTCCTATTTCCCCCACAACCACTCTATGAGGTAGGTTGGGCTGAGAGAGAGTGACTGGCCCAACTGGCTTTCATGGCTAATATGGGGACTTGAACTCATGATCTCCTGCTTTCTAGCCTGGTGCCTTAACCACTGGACCAAACTTGCTCTTTTAATATAACATACATAATGTGTTTAATATTTAATTTAACATATAAGCTGCTCATAAGGTTAATCCAAACCTTATGTAGAATTCCCCAAAAAGTCAGGCAACTTGAACAAATAGTAGAGTTCACTATGTTCACATGATATTCAAAGCAGTTCTGGATCAATATGTCAGATTGCGAGATCTCCTGTTGCACAGCCCTCTTCAGATTATACTAGAGATTTTCAATTGGATTCAGATCCGGGCTCTGGCTGGGCCATACAAAAATTTGATCTTCTGGTGAAGCCATTATTTTATTGATTTAGACATATGCTTTGGACGCGACACGCGCACTTCCGAACCGGTAGGGAAGGTAAGAGAAACCCACCCCCGCACTGTATGTCCAAATCCTACATACATACAAGAGAATCTCCTCCCTACAATTCAACTTTTGTTATTAAGAAGGAATTCACTTCCTCCTTAATAACAAAAGTTTAGACTGAGCAACCAGTACCAGATACCTAAGGGATTCTTAGGTATCTGGTACTGGTTGTTCAGTCTAAACTACCTTCTATGGAAATTACCCAACTCCTATAAAAATATTTTTTGTTGAAATCATTCTTTGTCATTGACATTAAGACTTTGCCATGCAGATGAATATTTGAGTTTCTTGGTGACTTGGTTTGGAAAAATATTAAGAATTAAGGTTACTGAAAAGGCATATAGACTTCTAGTTTACTTTAAAAGCTACTGACCACTTCTGAGCTTTTCTCTGAATATGGCCTTGTCAGCCTGAAAACAGTGATGCTTATGTCCTGGACGTTCATATTTACCTAAAGTTTAAAATGATTAAATACATCATGACAAACAAGTTGGGTTGCAAAAAGAGCCAATTATTCTCCATATGCATCTATAAGCTTTGAATTCCTGTATACCCAGGAAAGAAATCTTCCCAGGCCCAAAATAGCTCTGAAAGACACAATAAGTGCACAGCAACTAGTTCAACCTGTTCTACCTGGCAGGGTTGACAGTTCAGATGCCCAATGCCACCTTTCCTGCTTGGTCTGCTCTCTAGTCTAAATCTTTCAGTATACTTTCAACACGTATATCTTCAAAGGCAAAAAAACCACCTCTGCAACTTTTAAATATCTGACCAGGGATGCTATAGTCTTCCTCACTATTTATAGTACTCTTGCCAATCCTCAAATCCATCAGAAAACTGCATTAACTTTGTTATCTTCATTGTTAGTCTCTATCCTGCTACTACTGTCTCTATCCTTAGTCATTGCAAGGCACCTGACTTCCCTCCATCATAATAGGTGACAAAGCCTTAATAGATTTTACACATTTTGAGGCTGTCCTTAGTATAAAAGGAAAATGCTACCTTTCATCAGATAATACTTAGAGGAAAGAGTTTTTTAAGATGGCATTCAAATTATATAGACAAGTGTTTCTCAACCTTGGTAGCTTTGAGATGTGTGGACTTCAGCTCCCAGAATTCCTCACAACTCAAAGCTGCCAAGGGTGAGAAACACTGGTATATATAGAGCAGTGATGGTGAACCTTTTAGGCACAGAGTACCCAAACCTGAAGGAGCATGTGTGTGTGTGCGCGCACCAGAGCGCCGGAAACCCAATGACCAGCTGGCTGGTGCACATGCACTTCGGAAACCTGATGACTAGCTGGCTGGCACGCATGCGCACCTCAGAAACCTGACGACCAGCTGGCCAGCGCACATGTGTACGTTGGAAACCCGACAACCAGCTGGCTGAGCTGGGCTGATGGCACGCGTGCCCACAGAGGATTCTGTGTGCCACCTCTGACATGCGTGCCATAGGTTCGCCATCACGGATATAGAGAATATACATCAATAATATCTGATTATATTGAAATGAATTAAGGACCTATCTCACAATAAACTTTGGGTCACTTAAAACAATCCACCCACATTTCTAAAAATATCTGCTCTATAAGCAATAAAATTATGTTTAGTTTGACACTTCATTTAAGCAATGAAGACACTTTTTAATATTGCAAGCCTGCTATGGGATAAGTTAAAACTACTTTTGAGGTGAATATACAAACTTAAAGACATAATTAACTTGACTGAACTCCATTTCATTTTTTTTGCATAAATAAAATATTTGGAACAAGTGACAAACTTCAACATCCTATGTGTGTCACAATCCTGATTGCACCATAGCATTTGCAAATGGGAAGAATCTACTTTCTATTTGGCTGCCTCATTGCACAATATGTGTAGAATGTTTTCATACATATAGAGATGGGTTCACCCCTACTGTGCTTGGATATCTTGGCAATAACACAGGCATATTTTTTGAACTCTAGCTCTATTTTATAATGTATTTGTAGCAATGAATTTATTAGCAGCTTGGCAATGATAGAATGTGAACTCACAGATAAATCTCCCACTCTTCCTAGGACACTCTAGATCAGTGATGGCGAACCTTTTTTCCCTCGGGTGCTGAAATAGTGCGCGCACGTGCTATCACATGCTCGTGAGTGCCCACACCCATAATTCAAAGCCCCCCACTTGCCACACACCCCTGCGCATGCATGCATGACCCCCCACTCCCCCGTTTCCTGACTTCCAGTGGGCCCAGTAGGCCCATTTTTTGCCTTCCCCAGGCTCCAGAGGCTTTCTTGGAGCTTGGGGAGGGCGAAAATGCTCACCCCCGCCACCCTGGAGGCCCTCCGGAGACCAAAATCACCCTCCCAGAGCCTGCGCGCGAGCCAAAAGTCAGCTAGCATGTACGCACATGCGTGTTGGAGCTGAGCTAGGGCAACGGCTGGTGTGCCGGCAGATATGGCTCCGCGTGCCACCTTTGGCACCCGTGCCATAGGTTCGCCATCACTGCTCTAGATGATTATTTTTTGGAAAACCCTAGAGATTACAATACTAATCTCAAGAATTTTGGTGTCAAAAATTAATTACCAACTCAAACATTTTCTTTAGTTTTTCAGAAAGTTCTCATACGAAAGTATTTTATACAAAGAACTTATTTTTATTTTTATATAAAAATTCACAAACAGCACATAATTAGGTTCACAATATTCCTAGTAATTTAAAAAAGAGGTTAAGCCTAACAAGTAAGCCTCTCAGCAGAACTGGTTCCTGAGCAAACATTCACATGATTAGTATGTACTCTAAATAGTTTCTTTCAATGTCATGTATGTTTCCTGAGATGTCCTTTAAATAGTTTTACTCTTTAAAAACATGTTAACCCAACTGCACTTCTTAGAGTACGAGAAATAAGATTCTGAAAAAATATGAAAATTTTAAAATAAAAATAATAATCTTTAAAGATATTTTCATTTTACCTCGTTATGTTAAACATTTTTTCAAGTCATCCCATTATTTTTAAGTATGCTTTCATTCTAAATATTGATAGGATATGGAAAAAGTGTGTGCTCTGTACTGATTACTTTAAACAAGATAGAAAAAACATGGATTTCACTCCTCTTATTCTTTTTCACCATACCCTCAATTTTTGCCAAAAAAGTCATGATTAGTATTAATTAGTCCAAAGGAGAAACTTCTTTATTTTTAATAACAGAATATAGGCCAGATGGACAGTAGTACAAATACTTTTGCTAATCTTGAATATAAAACAACTTCTTTGTTACATTATATCTTGGTAATTAAGAGTTATAAGGCTTGTCTGTCTATAGTACACACATACATTTATACACTAGCATATTAACTCTTATTCCTCAGTTATCCATATATAAATATACATAGCGTTCTTTGGTTAGCCATACAAATGCATTCACTTATTTAATATCATCAGAGTTATACTACTACAAAAAGCATGGTTTCTATAGAAACACAAATAAGTATTTAAAGTGTATGCATTTGTACATGTATATAATTTATATATGGGTAATTTCACAAAAATCAGTCATTTTTACAGATTTTAAGAGTGAAAGCAATAAATGCAAGTTACAGGAACACTGCAAAAACACATTAAGGTGATAGATACCCAAAAGCTTGAAAACATACAAACACAAGACTTGCTATTTAACAATGAATTGTTAAAAATAAGCTAGATACAGTTCTAGCTTTATTTTTGTTTTAAAGCCCTGGTCACTTTAACTATTTGTATCTCCAAGTCATTTTGATTGGCAAGGCAACACACATAGCTGTACTGTATTTATTTTGCCTTTCACCTTCTGCAAGCTACCCAACTAAAGAACTCACACAAAAAGAAGTCATTAGCAAAAAGTGTGCACTTGCAAACCGAAGCCCCTTGGACCAAAAGCAGCCGGAGGCCCCGGAACTAACGGCAGGAACACTGGGGTGCATTTGGCTCCAAGCTTGACAGATGCAGCGGAAGGGGAGCCGACTGGTTGCGCTTAATGGCGACTCCCAATGGCCTGGCGCTCTCGCTCTCCCGAATCCCGGGCACAAATCCCGCCCCGGACCCTTCGCGGCTGGCTCGCAAAACACCCCCGCAGCTGGCAAGACACTCTGCCCTTGCCGACGGCTCCGAACGTTTCCCCAGATCCTCTCTCAGCCCGCCGGCCGACCCTTCCTCTCCGATGCGTCTACCCTGCAACCGCAACCAGCCTCCCCCGCCGCAGCGCTTCAGAGCCCAACCCGCCTTCACCCCGATGATACCACTGCACTTCCCATTAAACGCAACGAGCAAAGAGCCCGCCTATCTCCACCTCCCCCCCCCCCCACCACCAAGGCAAGGGATTCAAGACAGCATTCTCCGATAACTCCCGACCTTGGTCGCCTGCCTGACTGCGTGTAGCCCTGGCGCAGCCTTCGCCCCTCCGGCAGACTTTGGCGATAGGCCTGGAGCAAAAGCACCTGCGCCTACCTGTTGCGCCGCTTGTCAGCACTTTCCTCTTCCGAGAGAGCTGGTGGACTGCCTCCTTCCTCTGGCTTGCACTTCCTCCTCCTCCTCTCCTCCTCCTCCTGGGGCTGCTGCTGCGGCTGCGGCTGTTACCACCGTTGCGTCAAAACCGGAACATTGCGTCGGGGCCAGCTGCTATATATACAGGAGGGAACAAGCGGGAGTAGGACTTCCCTGCGCGCCTGGGCTCGGGCACACCCGCGGAGCCAGCAGATCGCCAGTGGAATACCTCCTTCAGGAATTCTTGAATCGATTGCCGAAAGGATAATATGCCTTGCAACCCAGTCGGCTTTTTTTTTGGGGGGGGGGGGGGGGTTTACCGGTTGAGTTTGCCACAAGTGGGCAAAAATGGCCGAAAGCGCACGTTCTCTGGGTGCGCCAAAACAGTGTGAGATACCGCTGCTCCCCCTTTCTGTGGTTGGCAAACGGAGGTTTAGCCCCTCTTCTGGCCAATCAATCACCATTATGTAGCGAAACTCCCGTCGCTCCGCTCGGCTCATCTGGAAGCCCAGTAGAGCCTGTGACCCTTTTAATCATCACATCACACCACACAGGCTGGAAAGAGAGGAAGGTACTTTTTTGTTCACCGATATACTTTCCCAACACTGAGTTCTGCTTGATGACCATGATTTTTGCCTAAGTTTGATTGCTCCTTAATTTCCCCAGAAGAACCGAATAAAACTTATCCCTCTGCACTAGTCTCCCCGACTACCATTACCAACTTGGCATTTAAATTTAGTGGGGGAAATGTTTCCAATAAAGCTTTTCTTTTCCTTGGGATTAATTGCTTTTGGATTTCCAACATTATTTTCAGAAATTTGGAGCAGAGCGGTAAAGATATGTTTAGCTCTCTTTAGTCTAAAAAGCAATACGTTTAAAAAGTAGAATTGCTGCAATGATGAAAACATTGTAAGGGGAAATCTGCGTTAATCTACAATTTATGCCGTTTAATAAAGTAGTTAGAAAAGGTGCTACAGATTTTTTCCCCAAATGGTCCAGATGTCAGGAGGGGCATAAGCTGTTCAGCATGCAAAATTTGAGCATTCTTTAACATAGAGTTGCATCCTTGACGTGTCTATTTATCATGATTAAAAAATAGGCTGTTTGACCAATTAAATGCCGCACAGCAATTTGTCATCAAGCCTTTTCCTCATACAAACGTGTCAAACAGCAACAAAGAGTCATAGAAAACAAACAAAGCCAAATGAAGAGCAATAATCTCATAACCACTTCTTTCAGAACACTGGAATGACTCCATTTGACAAGGCCTCTAGACCTAATGACTGCACCTACCTTAAGCTATCAGCTAGAAAAAAGCAAAATCTGAGCAAGAATGCAGTACTGTAGCTGCATCTGATACAGTGACTTGAAATTCAACAGATTCTGCATTACAATCTAAAGATTGTTTAAGAGGAAACTGAAAGATGGTCTCCAAAGATGCCAAGTCCAGTAAGATTATCATACAACATACAAGTTATTTGCAGAACTCACTAGTTAACCCATCTTAGCCTACTGCTGCTATAGGCTACATTGTATGAATACAGTTTATATAGTTAATGTTTCAAATTCTGCAAATGCAGAAAACTGATTAACTGAATATCCTTAACATGTCATATGAACACAAACATTCACTATTTAATGATTGAGCTATTCTCACATAAGGTAAGTGAACACCTGTCTACTCTAGACGAGTTCAAATCACCAGGACCGGATAGATTACACCCCAAGGTTCTGAAGGAACTGGCAGACAAGATCTCAGAATTACTGAACTATATCTTTCAAAGATCCTGGAGCACCTGGGAACTGCCAGAGGACTGGAAAAGAGCTGATGTAGTTCCCACCTTCAAAAAAGGAAAAAAAAAAAGATCCATGAAACTATAGACCTATCAGCCTAACCTCAATACCAGGGAAGATTCTGGAAAAGAATCAACAATGAATCAGCGAACACCTAGAAGCAAACAAAGTAATAACTAAAAGCCAACATGTGTTTGTCAAATACAGATCATGCCAGACTGATCTTATTGCATTCTTTGACAAAGTGACAAAATTAGTGGACCAGAGGAATGCTGTCGATATAATTTACTTGGACTTTAGAAAGGCATTTGATAAAGTAGACCATAACCTACTACTAGATAAAGTAGAAAAATGTGGGTTAGACAGCACCACCACCAGATGGATTCGAAACTGGCTGACCAACTCCATTCAACATGTAGTGCTCAATAGAACTCCATCTACATGGAGGAAAGTATGCAGTGGAGTACCCCAAGGCTCTGTTTTAGGCCCAGTACTCTTCAACATCTTCATCAATGACTTGGACGAGGGGATAGATGGGGAACTCATCAAATTTGCAGATGACACCAAACTGGCAGGAATAGCCAACACTCCAGAAGATAGGCTCAAGATACAGAAGGATCTTGACAGACTTGAACATTGGGCGCTATCTAACAAAATGAAATTCAATGGTGAAAAAAGTACGGTTCTACATTTAGGCAAGAGAAACAAAATGTACAGGTATAGTATATGTGGTACCTTGATCAACAGTAGTAACTGTGAGAGGGACGTTGGAGTCCTAGTGGACAACCATTTAAATATGAGCCAGCAGTGTGCAGTAGCTGCCAAAAAAGCCAACACAGTTCTAGGCTGCATTAAAAGAGGGATAGAATCAAGATCACGTGAAGTGTTAATACCACTTTATAATGCATTGGTAAGGCCACACTTGGAATACTGCATTCAGTTTTGGTCACCACGATGCAAAAAGGATGTTGAGATTCTAGAAAGAGTGCAGAGAAGAGCAACAAAGATGATTAGGGGACTGGAGGCTAGAACATATGAAGAACCGTTGCAGGAACTAGGTATGTTTAGTTTAATGAAAAGGACTAGGGGAGACATGATAGCAGTGTTCCAATATCTCAGGGGTTGCCACAAAGAAGAGGGAGTCGAACTATTCTCCAAAGCACCTGAAGGTAGAAAAAAAAGCAATGGGTGGAAACTAATCAAGGAGAGAAGCAACTTAGAACGAAGGAGAAATTTCCTGACAGAACAATTAATCAGTGTAACAGCTTGCCTCCAGAAGTTGTGAATGCTCCAACACTGGAAGTTTTTAAGATGATGTTGGATAACCATTTGTCTAAAGTGGTGTAGGGTTTCCTGCCTAAGCAGGGGTTGGACTAGAAGACCTCCAAGGTCCCTTACAACTCTGTTATTCTATTCTATTCTATTCTATTCTATTCTATTCTATTCTATTCTATTCTATTCTATTCTATTCTATTCTATTCCATTCCATTCCATTCCATTCCATTCCATTCCATTCCATTCCATTCCATTCCATTCCATTTCTTGAGTCAAGCTCAACTCCGGATGATTTCAAAGCCTTATTCAAGGCAAATGGAAGAACTACTGCTTCTGGGATATTTTTTTAAACTTCTCAATGTAAACAATAGCCCTGAATTCTGTTTCCCATCCTAGTACCGTGTTTCCCTGAAAATAAGACCGTCTTATGTTTTTTTGAACCTTGAAATAAGCGCTTGGCCTTATTGCTATGCACTCAAAAGCCCGATTGGGCTTATTATCAGGGGATGTCTTATTTTTGGGGAAACAGGGTAGTACCATACTGCTTTCAAAACATTTATTTTTACTGAAATGAGCTGAAATCAAAAGCCAATTTCACTTCTCAACAGTCAATTAAGAGTTTCTGAAATTCTGGCATTACTTTGCTACCATGCTTCAAATTAGCAACATATTATTTATGATGTAAATAAAGCTTAATTTTATTTCTGAATAGAAATTTTATAGTGCATATTGTAATCTTGGCCAGTATGTGTTTTTATCCAATTAAATAACATTACAATTCCTTTTTTATACAATACATAAACATGAATAAAATTGGATATCTCAGTGTGATTTCTGACAATACTGTGCTCCAGTTGAAGGTTTATTATAATGGATGAGTTATATCCTAAAAGTATATAACATTGTTGAGTAACATAAATTGGAAGATATAGCATTTTACTACAATAGTTAACTATTCTTCTTGGGATATTTACCTTTCTTTACCAATGGATAGGGGCAATACATGTAACTATCACTTTGTTTTTACTGCTGCTAAACCAACAATAGTAAGAGCAGAGGTGGTGTAGTGGTTAGAATGCAGTACTGCAGACTACTTCTGCTCCCTGCCTACTATTTGCAGTTCAAATCTCACCAGGCTCAAGGTTGACTTAGCCTTCCACCCTCCGAGATCAGTAAAATGAGGACCCAGATTGTTGGGGGCAATATGCTGACTCTGTAAACCGCTTAGAGGGGGCTGTAAAGCACTATGAAGCGGTATATAAATGCTATGCTATGCTATATTGCCTTTATAAGGCATTAAACATAGGTACAATAGAAAATGAATTGGAGAATAATATAATCAATGCTTTTATTGGAGATGTTATACTACTTCGATTTCCTGTTAGTCAGTATGCCCTACAAGTCCAAAGTCAATCCTACAGTATTTATCTTTTTATTTGCCTTATCAAATACAAAAAGAACTTCTGGAATGGACATGAGTAACCCTTGGCCACCACCTTCAATTTCGTAGCCCTTTGGCAACAAATTAAAGGATTATTTTTGAAATGTGCTGGTTTATACATGAAAAAACTCTTTAGCTACCTCCCATTGCAAAAAAAGTTAAAACTTTGGGGACCAATCCCTTCTAAGGATGTCACCAACATGTTTCTTATGGCCTTCATATTTTCCTCAATTGTCAAAAAGGTTACCTGCTCTTGTTTAAAATGTTTTATATATGTAAAGACTGCTGAACACAAAAAAAACCTAAGTATGAATACCTTTCATCTACATGCTTTTTCAACAGTCACTGTTAAAAGATATATCCTAAAATTCCTTGAACGATGGTCTTTCCAAGTAATAGTCCCCTAGCTTTTATTCAGCTCTTCATTCACTTCTTTCTGAATTTCCTTTTCAATTTTCGATGTATCATACTCTAGCATCATATCAAATTGTCTCCAAGGCATTTCCCATTTTTTAATTCTTTCTTTGTCTTTTTCTGTAAGATATTCGTCAAAGTTGATGCCCTGGATATTGTATTTTGGATGTTCCCAGCGTTTTGACCACGGCTTAGGCTTCATTTTGACCTTCATCTAATATAATTCAAAGTAAAATGTGTTAGTATGTGAATATCGTATTTCAACAAAATACTTTCAAAAATTATATTTTGTACTCATAAAAGTCCCTCATTCATACATACTGATTTTTAGCAATGCTGAGAGATCAGATGTTTCCCAATTATTCTTGGAATGGGTAAACTTGTGCCAATCAGTATCTGCTGACTGAAACTCTCAGGGATTATTATATTTCCTTGATGAAATAACAGCAACAAAAATAGGTGGGCTGTACTTTACACAGGAACCTTATTGGTCAAATACAATGCTGTGCTGGAACCTAAAATCATTTGGAAACCTTTGGAACTTGGCAGAGTTTATAGAGATATCTTCATGCTCGTAAGAAGAAATTGTTTTTCTTTGTTAACTCAAAAACAATTATTTATATGGGGGGATGCTGACAATAATAAAAACTAGTTATCATATACAAGATAGTCCTTGACTTAAGAATACTTGCTTAGCAACTATTCAAAGTTATAATGGACCTCCCTGGGGATATTTACAACCAGTTCCAAAGTTCTGATGGCCAGGCCCCCTCTGCAGACGCGTGTCTGCATGTTGGGTGCTTGGCAACTGGTCCTTTGCAGCATCCCACAGTCTTGTGATCTCACTTTACAACAGGTTAGCCAAAAACTAACATTTACTTCTGGTTTTCAGCAAAACTGGCCCCTAGTGAACCATTGGTTCGCTTATGAACTGCAGCTTTGCTTAATGATTGCCACCAAAAAAAATCATTTAAAAAGCTGGTAATATGGGTGACCTGATTTATGACCATCATGACTGTGAGGGGCAGGTTCCATTACAATCATAAGTCAAGGACTACCTGTAACCTGACAGGAAACCTCTACTGGGAAAACATTCTCCAAGCAAGCAGAATTCTGTACAACAGCTTTACAACACAAAATTATTTTCAAGCACAACAAATTGTTAGCTGCATGCAGCAATTACCCCTTCATATTACCTTATTGACAGGAACTTCATCATAAAGTATGTAAGACACTGGCTTCATGTTTACATCAACAGTGCTGAACTCTGGCAGAGCATCTCGTAAATACATCAAGTTATCATCTGGCCTCTTCTCCAACTTCAAAACCTTGATCTCATGGATTAGGGGATTATATAATTCATAGCAGATTTCAACACCTTAAAGTGAACATTATTTCTTTAATTGATATAGCAAATGCTTACCACACTTAGCTAACAAATTCGGGTTTTCTTAGAATGGACCCATAATGCTCCAGGTTTTAAAAATATGAAAGCTGAGTTTTCCTTGTGTGATACGGTCAGTTCTTCGTAATTTTTAACCTTGCTGTTTGAAGCTGATACTGTTCCCTTTTGTGAATGTCCTGACTGCATCCTTAAAAGGCATAACAAACTCTGTGTACTTACCTTGTCCATTTATTACATTTCGAAGTATGAAGGTTGCACCAAGTCCCTTTCCTGATCGCTGAATACAAATTCCTACAAAAGAGTTGCATTTTCCATTGGAATAGGGATCCACTGCAGAAACAGCAAGTATACTTCCTGGGAGAAAAGAAAATAATTCAACATTCGGAGAAACTAAGTAAAGTCAGACCATCGATTAATATAGAGTAAATATAACACATTAAAATAAAAGTCAACAATTTTCTGATATAGTTTTGTTGCATATTTTCAACATTCTGGAAATCACATGAACAGCATGGGCAAATATTGCATATGGGACTAGGGCTTTTGCATGAGAACTAATGAGAAACTCTGATTCTTTCAGAATTAAATGAAAAGAATGTTTATTAAGAACGTTTATTAAAAGCCAGGCTCACCAGCCAAGCAATTGATCAAATATATACGTATCAACTCCCATGCCCTCTATTATACTATTTATACATATTTATATAAATATAAATATTACTAACTCTGTAACATTTAGAATAGAACTTCTGTCTAAACTGAGTACTGTATTTGGTTATTTATTTAAGTATGGACAACTGTTAAATTAATTTGTAGGCAAAACATTTTTCAGGCTTCCAAATAGTCTTGGGGGAAAAATGTCACAGCTTGGAGGTACACACTCATTAAAGTTAATCCAAACCTTATGCAGAATTCCCAAAAAAGTTAGGCAACTTGAACAAATAGTAGTTTACTATGTTCACATGATGTTCAAAGCAGTTCTGGATCATTTCAACATATAGAGTCCTACCAAATTAAACATTATATATAAAACATGCTTTCTTTTACATTACAGTATAATTATTTATGATGTAAGCAATGCCACATTATGAAGTTAACATTCCAAATATAGTACTGACCGACATAAAATTCTGGAATATTGATTACTTTTCTTCTTTTTATCATATATTGTCTTTCAAGGAAGAATTTTAAATGATTTGTTCTCTGCCGTGGAGGGATGAATTCAGGACTCAAGAACCTATCAGACATATAAATAACTTCAAAATAAAAGAAAATTTGACTTGTTTAACATTTAAAGATCAAATATAACTAATGTTATTTTTACCGTTTCTCTGTTGCTTGTTGTTTTAATTTATCAATAATGATTGGCTTGGGAGGTGGTTTAAATTGTTCTGGTTCTCCATCTTTACTGTTGAATCGTCGAGCTGATAAAGAAAGGCACCCTTTGGAAGAATAATATTTACATTAATTAACTGCTATGTTTTAACAATATCTACATATCTTTACTTGTCTTGAGTACCGTACAACCAAACATCCTTGTATTTCAAGTCTATAAAAAATTACAAAGACGCTTAAAAAATATAATCAGATGCATATTGGCTTCTAATTGTGACCCACCTTAGATATTAATATCTGTATATGTAAAGGATGCAGCTGGATTGTTGAAAATGCAATTCATACAATAGAAAAATAGTCTTCTGATATTTAATACGTTTATCATGGCATAAGTTTTTGCGGACTAGGGTTCATTCCATCAAACGCATAAAGTGCTAAACCGCAGTGGACAAATGCAACATTTTTTTTTTAAAAATGAAGATAGGCTTGATTCACACACAAGGTGCAGAAAGCATAAAATACAACTATTACATACCGAAAAGTAAGATCAGAGTTCTAAAGAAAGAGCTGGGGGAGTCTGGGATTCTCACAATGTTCCGTTACGGGGTACTTACACTCCCGGGATATGCAAAAACAGAACCAACTGAAACGGCAATCCCTATTTCCATAGCCTCTCATGCGGAGAACAACGACAAAAGCATGCACAAGTCAACAGTTTCACACTCAACAAAGGGCTTTCTTTTTAGGAATATGTCTCATCGGAAGGCAAAACACGTTCAGAACGAAAACTTACTACAGCGCCCAACAAGCGGCGACCAAAGCTTCCTTGCAAGAGCGGCCATGACAGTTTAGGACGATGCCGTCCAAAGAGAAAAGAGCGCGTGCGCCTGATACGCAACAAATGCTACGGCAGCCACAGAGGGACAAAATGAGTTCTCGCAATGAAAATGCTATCCAAGCGGGAACGTTCTGGTTTCAGTAGAACTTTTCATCCTGCTCTGCACCGGCTGACAGTGAGAAGTGTCGAAATTAGGGACGCTTTTCTGCGCCAAACTGCCCCTCTCCCCATATATTGATGTTAAAAATAAGATTTTTAAATTCTCACCCGGTTTTACTGGTGAGGTGAAGCCTTGATTTCATTTATATTAAATATACACAGCAATCACTGGTAAGGAAAAATCTGTTTCCACTCTCTAGCAAATCCCTAGTATACCAAATTTAGTATATATTAAAAAGCGTTAAGTTTGTAGTCAGTTTCATAAATGATGTTGAGCAATTATAATGCACAAACGTAACACATCTCTGCAGCTCTTTAAAGCAGCATAATCTTTGCCTGGAAATAACGGCAAGCAGTTGTATGATCTTTGGAAAACGTGCCGCTACTTCAAATATTGCTGATTGGGGCTATACTCGTGTTTCTAAATATCCTGAAGCACTTTTTTCATAATTATTTCCAAAATGCTATGACTACCCTTGAATATGACTAAAATATGACTACCCTTGAAAAACTTCTGCAAGATTTAGTTGGTGCAATAAGTAGCATCTAACCCGATTGGATCCTGACTGTTCTGAAATTTTTATACCAGCTTTCTTCACATTTTAGCACATTTCACATTTTAGCATTTGTAATTGTGTAATGATATGTTATTACAGTATTACTCTATATTTATGATTTTATGCTGTTTTTATTGTTAACGGTGCTTTTTAATTAATTTAGTCTACGGTATGTTTACTTTTTTATCGGTAGACTGGCAAAGCTATCAGATCTGATTGTAAAAAGAGGAATGACCACTAGATGGCAGCAAAGAAATATTAATACTCTAAATCTTGGCGGCCAACCTGTCAGCATCTGGATTTTAGTTCAGTGGAAAGGTAGCATACAAATTATTAAAAATTAGGTTAACCTGAGGCAGAGCAAATCACCAACAGTTCCTGAATGAATAATATGCAAACTTTTGAACAACAGGTAACTGGCATATGTACTGCATATATTTCAGATTTCTGAGCATCTTCTTTATTCTTAGCTAAGTATGAATAAATATTTAAGCAAAATCCAACATTGCTATAATATTTAGTTGTGGCTGCTATAAGTAATTGGAGAATAATATAAATAGTAAATGCTAATCTAATAGCCTATTGTTTCTTCAAGCTTGTGTTATTCTATAATCACCTCAACATTGAAATAAAAGAGGTTTCTAAAATCAACTCTGAAAGCATTAAACCATCCTAATTTCCAAAGACCCCTGAGAATTACTGTTTTGCAGTACATTCAATTCTCAGTTACAAATCTTAATTATCCTTTACAGTACAGGCCATTAACACTCCCAAGAGCAGACTGAACAGGTTCAAAGATCACATTGTGAAGTCTTTTCCAATATGCAGAGATGCACTGTGTCTACATATAAAGTAAAATATGCAAATTCTATGCTGAATTGAAGTATTATTTGCTCTTCTTTTGTAAACTGATTTTTCCTATTACTGCATTTTTTAGAGAGTTTAATTTGCAATCTGGTCTAGCAGTGTTTACCATACATTACATTGGAGTGCTAAGCTAAATGAAGATGTTTTTTTAAATGAGGATTTTTTTTAAAAAAAGATATAAAATTGGTTGTCCATTAGCTATTTGTTGTTATTTATTTTGAAATGAATACTGATGCCCAGATAAGCTATGATAACACTGGGATTTATAATTTTGATTTATTCTATTGTTTTTATTTTAAGTTGTTGTAACTTGCCCAGAGTCTTTTGAGTCGGGTTGGTCATAAAAAATGTAAAATAAATAAAAGCATGCACCTGAGGCAGCTAAGCAAACAGTATTTTTCCTTTTTCTTCTTTCAAGTCCTTGTCCCCATGTGCTTTCACCCGATATTTTGAAAGTGTTTCTTAGAGCTCTTTTTGTGTCCTGTGTTGTCTGTATATGTGCTTACAGGGTTTTTTTTAACTGGTTCTTGCAGCACAGGAATTGCAGCATAGTTTTTGGGTTTTATAATGCGATTTTAAATGCTGATGTTCAGAGTTTTAGGAAACTTGTATGCCTGCTTTTCCTAACCCATTTAAATTTTTTGTTCTGTTTTATAAATAGGCTGGAAAACTGCAGAATTATTTCTGTCCCCTGCCTTTATAGCCTGTAGGAGGAGCTCAAAAGATTCCTCAGAACTAGCACTGATGTTACCTACTTTGGATAATGAAACGTCTCCAACAAAACAGCCAAGCTCATAGAACACCAAGGACTCTTCAGATTCAACAGAACAGAATAACCGAGTTAGAAGGGACCTTGTAGGTCATCTAGTCCAACCCCCCCACCCAAGCAGGAGACCCTACACCATTTCTGACAGATGGCAGTCCAGCCTCTTCTTGAAAGCTTCCAGTGGTGAAGCTCCCACAACTTCCGAAGGCAAGCTGTTCCATTGGTTGATTGTTCTCACTGTCAGAAAAATTCTTGTTTCTAGGTTGAATCTCTCCTTGATCAGTTTTCATCCATTATTCCTTGTCTGGCCTTCTTGTGGTTTTAAAAATAGGTTGACCACCCCATCTCTGTGACAGCCCCTTAAATATTGGGACACTGCTATCATGTCTCCCCTGGTCCTTCTCTTCACTAAATTAGCAATGCCCAGTTCCTGTAACCGTTCTTCATATGTTTTAGTTTCCAGTCCCCTAATCATCCTGGTTGCTGTTTTCTGCACTCTTTCAAGAGTCTCAAAATCTTTTTTATAGTGTGGTGACCAAAATTGGATGCAGTATTCTAGGTGTGGTCTTACTAAGGCTTTATAGAGTGGTATTAGTACCTCACGTGATCTTGATTGAATCCCTCTATTAATGCAACTTAAGATTGCATTGGCTTTTTTGGCTGCCACTGCACACTACTGGCTCATATTTAATTGGTTGTCCACTAAGACTCCAAGATCCCGCTCACAGTTACTGCTATTAAGCCTGGTTTCTCCCAATCTATATGTGTACTTTTGGTTTTTCTTGCCTAAGACTTTACTTTTCTCTACACTGAATTTCATTTTGTTAGTTAGGGCCTAGTGTTCAAGTCTGTCAAGATCCATCTGGTTCTTGAGCCTATCTCGAGGGTGTTAGCTACTCCTGCCAGCTTAGTATCATCTGCAAATTTGATAAGTTCCTCTTATATAAGCACATCTAAGTCATTTATGAAGATATTAAGAGTACTGGGCCTAAGACGGGAACCTTGTGGTAACCCACTGCTTAGTTCTCTCCATGTAGACCCATTAAGAGCTGAAGTGGTGCAGTGGTTAAATGCAGCCATTGCAGGCTGACTGCTAGTTCAACAGTTCAGCTGTTCAAATCTCACTAGGCTCAAGGTTGACTCAGCCTTCCATCCTTCCGAGGTCGGTAAAATGAGGACCCAGATTGTTGGGGGCAATATGCTGAACTCTGTAAACCGCTTAGAGAGTGCTGTAAAGCACTATGAAGCGGTATATAAGAAAAGTGCTATTACTGCTATTACTCGTTGAGTACGTTTTGTCAACCAGTTGCGAATCCATCTGGTCATGAAGCAAGCTATCCCACTTTTTTCTAGCTTACGAAGAAGTAGGTTACTTTGTCGAATGCCTTGCTGAAGTCTAAGTATATGGGTGGAAACTAAACAAGGAGAGAAGTAACTTAGAACTAAGGAGAAATTTCCTGACAGAACAATTAATCAGTGGAACTGCTTGCCTCCAGAAGTTGTGAATGCTCCAACACTGGAAGTTTTTAAGAAGGTGTTGGATAACCATTTGTCTGAAGTGGTGTAGGGTTTCCTGCATAAGCAGAGGGTTGGACTAGAAGACCTCCAAGGTCCCTTCCAACTCGTTGTTGTTGTTGTTGTTGTTGTTGTTGTTGTTATTGTTGTTGTTATTATTATTATTATTATTATTATTATTATTATTATTATTATTATTATTATTATTATTATTATTATTATTATTATTATTATTATTATTTATATTGTGTCCACAGCATTTCGCTGGTCTACTAATTTAGTCACTATGTCAAAAAATGCAATAAGATTGGTTTGGCATGATCTGTTTTTACAAACCCGTACTAATTTCTAGTTATTATTTTACTGGTTTCTAGATTTTCACAGATCTTTTTTTTAATTATCTTTTCCAGTATCTTTCTCAGGTATTGATGTTAAGCTGATTGGTCTGTAGTTTCCTGGGTCTGGTTTTTTTCCCTTTTTTCTTTAAGATTCCTTAACTTACATACCATATTTTCTCCAGCCCTCTTGGGAGAAATATAGAGGGAATTCCTGCTTTAGAAAGTGCAATATTGATGTGAGCACAAAATCAAAAAGTAATTTTTAAAGAAGGTTGGGCAATTTCATTGAATTTTTATTTCTAAAATGTCATTGACATTTTAAAGTTCTCCTTCCCGAACACTATTAATGCCTGCTGGCTGGGAGAATTCTGGGAATTGAAGTCCACACAACTTAAGGTTGCAGACGTTGTGTTTGATTAACCACTTTGACTTTCTTCAAAACTTTTAAGAGGAGACATGTAGCATTCTGCATATCACATTGATTGGAGTACAGTAGCTTTTCCATGTGCATTTTTTTAACATGCTGAACATTCCACAAGTTCTGTTGACAAAAGCACAGCATAGACATCAGGTTCATGAATAAGAATTTCTGTCTTTTAACATCAGTTCTTGTCTCTCCAAAAATACTTAGAACTCTGATGCTCCTCCTCCCGTTCCTTGCTTTTGAAAAGAAGTAATGTATTTAGAGTATGTTATTCTAAAGATTTATTGGTGAGGCTACTAAAAGATTTTCTCATTATAAATATGTAGGGACTGTTTTTAAAAAAATTGAAATCTCTCTCTCTCTCTCTCTCTCTCTCTCTCTCTCTCTCTCTCCTCTGAGAAGTGGGAGATGAGAAAGTGTGATAGAACAGATTAAAACTGAAGATAATTTCCTTTAGCAAAACGAGACAGAGAGTTAGATGGGTTGCACAGTGAGAACTTTGTAGGGAGGCTTACCCCTCTGCTAAGCTACCTGTTGACAGGAACAACTCCAGGATAAAATTTGCTGTTCCCATTGTGAATCCCAGCATTCCATCTAGTGCTTTGGTTTTGCCTTGCTCCAGGATAATGGAGTCTTGGTTTTGCATGTGGGAGCATGTTAAAGAAAGATTAAATTAAGCAAATGCTTAAATGTTGTCTTCCCACTTTGTGAACAACACCAACCAGTGAAAAACCATGTGCCAGTCAGGGTGAGTCTGGAAACAGAAGCTTGAGAGGTGGCTTAAAAGCACCTCTTCTCCTTCACAGTTATCGAAGTCAGAGTTGTCAAAACGGAGGTGCTGCGTGATAAAGTGGGAAAGCCAGTTTTCTCAAAACCTGTATCCTCCTGAAGAGTTCCTGCATCCTGAGAAAGCTGGTTCTCCCACTTTCCACTGCAGCTCACAGCTCACCAATCACCTACTCAGTAGGCTTGTTCTGAATCAGATTTATTGTTTGTCTTGAACAAGCCCAGTGAACAAATATTTTGTGAGCTAAGTGAGTTACACAGTAAGAACTTTGTAGGAGGGCTTACTATTTTCACCCCTTTGCTGAGCTACTCACTTCTTGAGTTGGCAGAAGGAGGAAGAAGAAATAAAATGTCAATTACTCACTAGAAAGAAGAGTGGTTGCCATAATTCTCCTTCCTTCCTTCCTTCCTTCCTTCCTTCCTTCCTTCCTTCCTTCCTTCCTTCCTTCCTCCCTCCCTCCCTCCCTCCCTCCCTCCCTCCTCCCATCCCATCCCATCCCATCCCATTTTCTTATTTTCTATATTCTTTTTTCTTAATCTTTTAATTTTGTATACTTTTATTGTATTGAAAAATTATAATAATGAAAAAGAAAACTCCATGGAGGATGGCAAGGGGAGAGAGAGGGAGTGCTGTATCGTAAAGTGGGAGAAATTAGAAACCTGACAGATTTCTTGCTTTAAAGTGCAGCTCCCTAGTCTGCCTCTTAGCTATTTGCCTGCTGCTATGTACAGAGTTGTGCAGCAGAGGCACCCCGCTCTTTCCGTGTAAAAGATCAAATAGGTTGGCAGCAAAGAAAAGTGTCCAGGATCTAAAAGCGATGGTGGGCTTGCCCCAGATGGAAGAGGCCAACACTATAGCTACTCCCATCCCATACAGGTTATCCGCCTGGTTGAGAGAATAGTTAGTGAAGCACAACAAATTTTAAACGTCTCAAAGCTGTTTTATAATTGCTGTTGACTTTGATGGAAAAACACAATTTAAACCAGAACAGCCAAAGATGACAAGCCCATCTCAATGACGGGGACATAGTAGAACATAGTAGTACTGCATGCCAGGACCTGTTTGATGTACAGTTAGATGTCAGCAGAGAAGGGGACTTAGTTCTAGCTAGAAAGAGTTCATGCTGGTAGTGAATGTTAAAATAGGAACTAAAAGAGCAGAGACATTTAAAAGAAAGCAGCTATCTAAAACGTATTACACATCACTAGCCAAAGACTGGAAGTAGAATTTGGGTTACAGTGAGTGACAAATCAGAAATCCAGGAGAAAGAGAAGTAGTTAAGCCTTGGATCAACCATGGGGAAATGTGGGTGGGAACAGAAGGAGGGAGGCTGACTCAAGAATGAGAACTTAGAAAGGAATGAATGACAAGCAGAAACACTTCTGATATCTTCAGCTTCAAATCTCTGCCTAGGCTCAGTTATATTTTTTTCTAAATAAATCTTTCTTGCTAGCGTGCTTCATGTTGGAAGATTTCTTTTACAGAATAAATGAAATGAGCACCAATTTGGGTGACATCTGTTCACTCATTTATATGTTCTTTTATATATAGATGGGACCCCCATGAAGCTCTAATGACAAAAGGATGCAAAAATTCAGAAAATCCAAAAGGGGGGTGAATTATTTTTCACAAGGGGATACATAAAAGTTCCCAAAATGTTTTCAGAAAAAGAAAGGAATTTTTCCAGGTGCTAACTTATCATTGCAGAAATGAGAGTTGCATCTATGCTCTCTTAGCTACTTTACTGAAAACTAATGAGACAGTTACATTATCAGAGGCCTTATTCTAGACCAGTGTAAACGTTGAAAAAGACTGGTATCTAGAACAAAGGTTTCTGATTGGGATATTTTGACTTTTGGTTCAAAAAGGCATCTTTCTGCAATATTACCTTGCTGCTTGACTGATCAAAGGAACCAGACATTTTGAAATATATTGGGACTAAATCCAAGTAGAATTCTTGTAATTTGCAGACATGATCATTTTATAGATTCATTTAAAAATTAACTCTTAAATGGTAGCTGGTGGTTTATTAAAATCTATCAGATTTTTATTACCTTTCTCTGATGATACATATATTTTCTTGTTCATATTCCAGACTGTGAAACAGGTGATAGATTAAAACATCTCTTCAAACATTCCTTCAGATGCTTAAAAAGTACTGTTACTTTAATAATTCCTCAAAATATTTGTGAGTAACTGACATCAAATTTGTGAGCTCTGTGACATGTTACAATCAATGAAAAGGCAATCTGTTTCTTACTGTCAGCTGACTTTAAAAGGTTTCCAAAGATATTTACTGGTTGAAAAATTGCAACACATTTCTGGAATCTCATAGAACTGTATGTGGTCCCTTCATTTATCACTTCCTGTGACATTAATCAAATTTTGATGAAACTACTTTAAAAGAAGAACTTTAAAAATATATTCAATCCAATAAATATAATGTGATTTATCCCATCAGTGATTTTTATTTAACAAAAATGGTGAATTAAAAGCACAATAGAGTGATTTTGGGGGGATGTAGATATAATTGATCTCTAATTCCAGTAAGACATATATGGAGGAACAAGGAAAGCAGCTGCCAAAAAAGCCAGCACAGTTCTAGGCTGCATTAACAGAGGGATAGAATCAAGATCATGCGAAGTGTTAATACCACTTTATAATGCCTTGGTAAGGCCACACTTGGAATACTGCATTCAGTTTTGGTCACCACGATGCAAAAATGATGTTGAGACTCTAGAAAGAGTGCAGAGAAGAGCAACAAAGATGATTAGGGGACTGGAGACTAAAACGTATGAAGAATGGTTGTTTAGTTTAATGAAAAGAAGGACTAGGGGTGACATGATAGCAGTGTTCCAATATCTCAGGGGTTGCCACAAAGAAGAGGGAGTTAGGCTGTTCTCCAAAGCACCTGAGGGTAGAACAAGAAGCAATGGGTGGAAACTAATCAAGGAGAGAAGCAACTTAGAACTAAGGAGAAATTTCCTGACAGTTAGAACAATTAATCAGTGGAACAATTTGCCTCCAGAAATTGTGAATGCTCCAACATTGGAAGTTTTTAAGAAGTTGGATAACCATTTGTCTGAAGTGGTGTAGGGTTTCCTGTCTAAGCAAGGGGTTGGACTAGAAGACCTCCAAGGACTCTTCCAACTCTGTTATTCTATTCTATTCTAGTCTGGTGGAGCCTTCAAGGCTTTCATGTAAGTTCAATTTCTAGGGCATGCTGAGTTGTAGAGTAGCCACCCTTTTTCAAGGAGCTAGAACATAAGAATCTGTGAAACTCATTGATTTAAGATGGAATGTTTGGAAATCCCCAGAATATTCTGCTCCCACCCACTCAGCTCATGCTATTCTGGTCAGAATTTGGCAGTTTCTGGGTTTGTTACTGCCCCCTTTCAGCATGTCACCCACCAGTCATTAGGAAAGTCAGGATGCTGTAGGACTTTCTGAGCTTCTCTAAATTGGTTTGTTTGTTCCTCTTCCAACACCACAGCTGGGCATCTCCTAAATTAAATAATCTGGAATAAAGAAACATTTGAGTAGAGATCAGGCCAGAAATAGGCCCAGAGAGCAGGGAGGCAGACTTTACCATGATTATTGAATAACTGAACTAAAATGGCTGCTAGGCAATCTTATTTCAAGGAGAAGAGGGAGGGAAGTGATGGAAAGTACAGGTTGTGGATGGAGTCAATGTAAATGAGAAAACACTGGGGCTGCAGATAACGCATTTGTTGTGAAGGCACAAAGGACATTTGAGAGACAGAAAGGCAAATGGAGTACCTCTCTTAGAATCACTGGTCAGTCAGGTTCCTGGACACCCGATTTGGGGCTTACAGCATAATTTATAGGTCCTTTCTAAAATTACTATGTTGATCAGTTTGCAACTGGTTGGTTTCCTTACCAACATGCTTGTATTCACATTTTCTTTCATTGTTTTAGCATAATACAATAATGCAAATGATAAAGGAATAAAATTCACTTCGCCATCTTTTTGCTTTTATTTCGGTTCTCGTTGCAAAAGTGTTGGAATCTTTATTAGAACATGCTGCAGCCAGCTTAGTGATAGAAAGGCTCTTTTAGCAGAAGAGACCCAGCATCGCTTTGCTGCACATTTCCCAGTTTGCAAATGTCTGCTGAGCTGGAAGTGATGCTGTCTCTTTCCGTGTGACTGCAGGTGACCCTGAGTGAGTCACATGGCCTCCTCATAAAGTATAAATGACCAGGAGACCTCTTAAGATATTTTCTATTGCTCAGCATGACAAAGGGGCAGTGGCCTGGATTTAACTTATTATTTGCATGACAAGGTCCTGGGAAATAAAGAATGCCCAACATTTCCTTCACCCTTATTGTTCTTGTTACCCTTTTAGCAAAAAAAGGCAGGGTAGCGTTCACCTTCTAGTTCCAGCCAGTAGATTTTTTTCTCCTTTTAACCTATTTAATGAGAGAGGAGAAAACAAGCTATTTTCCATGTTAATAATAAATAATATATATTGTACACTAACTTATTTAAATAAAGATTTATTTATAGCTCATGTATTTAATTATACATAATATTTATTTAGGAATAAAGTACAGACTAAACCCCAAATATATATTTTTAAAGAAAGTGTCATTTCCTATTGCTATCTTCTTAAGGCCAACTCATCCTCTATGCACACTACAACATGGTCACTTACTTCTTTCAGTTTCCCACTGGCTCCCAACGACTCATGGTCTGGGGCAGCTTTTGGAGGGGGCAGGGTATTAAGCCAACTCTCGGCACACAGTCCTTGCTTCCTGTGATCCTGCTGCATTCCAGCTTGCACAACCCGTGACAATTTATTTTTTCTTGCAGCTTCTCAGGGGAAAAAAAAAAGGTAAAAGAGGGAGTTGGGGTAAAGCTCCATTTAAAAAGAGCCAGAGATTTTCCTCTAATCTTGATGAGCTATGTATGTATGTCTTTCAGGCTGAGCACCAAAAACAAAACAAAACAAAACCCTGCAATTTGACCTTAGCTTGCTGCTTTTAAAGAAACAGAACAGCAGGCAATTGGTGAGGTTGTTGAGGAATAGATGGCAAAATACACGGTTGAAGCCGCAATGAAACCAGAAGGGTGGATTTTCTGATCCTGCTTATGAAAGTGAGTGGTGTTTTAATCCTGTCCTGAATTCTCTTAGCAGACTTATCAGAATTAAGAGAGACTGGACATAACCTTTCTCATTAGAAATATGTAGCCTTTTAGGGAAAATGTTGCAGCTTTGAATACTACTAACACATGGATTGGATTCTTTGCTCTTGGGCTATGAACGAAAATAGTAAACTTGGGACCAGACAGAACTCAAAAATACCAATAAGGAGAACAGAAAGAAATAAATCACTATTTTTGGTTTTCTAACCAATTTGAGCAGGATATCTTGATTTACTGTAGTTTCCCCAGTTTTATTGCAGCAGACGTGTATTCCTAGCTGAAAACAGTCAGCAGTTACAGTTAACTGAATTAGTTTGATCAAAATGTTCTCATGCTAGGAAATAGAGCTTGTGGCTTTGTTGTGCTGGCCAACTCTTTACCCATATTTGTATATAGTACTAGGCAAGTCAAGGTCTGCTCTTGTAAGAGCTCAATTATGTTAAGATCCCTTGGGCAGGGCAGACAGATGAGAATGCAGGGCAAACAGGAAAACTAAAAGGGAAATTCACAGTACAGTAGCTCCTGTATGACTAGAATTGATGGCCCTAGGGTCCACCTCCTGGCTCACACAAGGTTTTTGAAGGTCCTTGCTGTGAAGGTCAGTCTTAGGGCCATCATACCAGACTGGGCTAGCCCTAGCTCTTATAGGGTTCAACATCTGGGAGAAAGACCTAAGTTTAGAAGGATACCCTCTGCCCTGTCGTTAATGTATTTTCTACCTCTTTGCTGCCACTTGGTGGCTAATAGCCCTAAGCAGTTCCACTGTTGCATGTGGCACTTTAAAGATGGTGACATGTTCAAAATCACTTGGAAGATAGCAAGCAGGCCATCTGTAGAATGGAAGGCTACTTCTAAACAGATGGCTCCCAGACTACCACTGCTGGACAGGCAGATATTGCAGCCATTTGGCCTTGGCATCATGTGTGCATTTGTGTTTGAAGAAAATAATACGGAAATGGTGGGGGAAATGCATAGGAGGGTCACAAAGTGAAAAATACCTTATTAGGTTCCTTAACCCCCACCCCCTGTCCCCCAGGAAAATTCTGTGAGACAAGAGAATTGTACAGTACAATAAAATCCTTTGTGCAATCAGTTTCATGCTGACTGTAAGGAGTGTTTTTCTTTTCAAGTCCATTGGTGAGTGCTAACACACCAACATTCTTTCTGTGTCAGCACCATCTCATGTATATTTTGTTGGGAGGAGAAGCAGTGAAAGGCAGGGGGAGAGAGTTGAAGGAAATGAGAGAAGGCCTTTTTTTTTGCTCCAGCTCCACTCAAATATTTTTACGTTTTAGGAAACTGGTGCGTCTGTGTAGAGAGGCCAGTGAATCAATTAACATTAATTCAGCTGGTATCAATTTGCTCTAGGCTGTATGATTTTTGAAGGGGAAAAAAAGTACTTCACCTAGGAAGTCTGCTGCTCAGAGAACATTGAGTGCCATTGTCTTCTTGGGATCTTCTGTTGAGAAAACAGGTGTAGCATTTGTGGAGCATTTGTTAGTGGCTACAGCCCTTTGTTTCCCACTTTGCGAAATCAGCTACTATAATTGGCTGCACAGCTCTCCCTCCGGCCAACACAGCAGAGACAGGCGGAATTGCTTATGTTGTACAGAGCCAACTTGAATGAATCTCTGGCTGACCCAAGTTATGTTTTTGGTAAGCTCTCGTCCGTCTTGAGGATTGGAAGGTAAGATCTGGACCTTCAGCTATGGGCATTATGGGGTGTTTTCCTCTGATCTGCGGTTTAGTAAGAGGTCTCTTTCATTTCATTTGTTTTTAAAAATTTCCTTGACGGTACTGTGAGAAGTGGAATGAAATTGCAAGGGAAATGAACAAAGTTTGCAGGCAAAGGGAAGGGAAGTGTTACTCTTTTAGGCACAGTAAATACAGAAAGAAAAGGGAGTCTTAGAGGAAGGTCAGAGGTTTCCTTAATTATGGCTGAAGTTTCTCTTTCTTCTTTGTAGAGTTTGGCCTTGACTTTCTTGAAGACTCTGTTTTGCCTTACTATAAAATGGTCCCTTTGGGTGATTGCATCCCGCCTCTGTTTTCAGCAGCAGGTAGTTTCTTTCAGGCTTACTACATTTTTGATTAGGATTTTTTCTCCTTGGGTAATAGAGCATTTTGAAAAAAATAAAATCTCCCCAAAGCATTCTTTTTTCCACATGACAGCTGGCAAATTAAACCTTGCTGAAATCCAGATTGTCAGACTAAATTAATTTGAGAGAGTTCTGGTTTTTGACCCAAATAACTGAATCTGTTAGCAGCATATTATCATTCCTTCCTTTAGCAGAGTTTTAGCCTGTTTCATCAGCATTTCTCCGGGGTTCTGAGTTAAGGGCTTCTTTGAAATAAACAGGATCTTTTTCAAGATGAATTTGTCTTTTAGGTGAGCTAGTCCCTAAGTAATACAACAGCAAAAGCCAGGACTGGTTCACACTGTAGGAGTAGATCCCCAGGAAATTAATACGTACACGAGGAAGTCACAGAGCCCTACCCTTGTGCCCTATGGCAATGGCCTAAGCACCAGTTCCAGAGGGGGAAACATTTTCTTGGTCAACCCTCTTCAGCCAGCATGGGAAGTTAGTATGTTTTCACAAAGTTCCTTCATCTATGGAGGAGCCTGATTTGGAACTCTGCTGGTACTTTGTAAGCCGATAGGCAGATGAGTTCTCTTTCCCCCAGAGGGAGAGGTCTCGCATTTGCTGATTACAGCAGAATAAAGGGATGGCTAAGAGGAGCAAATGTTTGCAGGCAGTTGCTGAGGAGGAGCTGTTTGTAAAGTGAAATGAACCCTTTTAATGACACCTGAACAAGGCTTCCCTTCCACCCACTCCCTTTCTCTGCTCAGTTACCTCTTCCCTCACCTCATCTCTGTACATGTTTGTCTGCTGAGAGTAATTGCACAAAAAAAGATATATGGCACCAAGCTGTCTCTACCTAAAGCTTTAAGGTAATGTGATTGGGGGAAGGTGGTGGGGGGAAGGTCTTCAGATTTATGGCAGCGAACCTAATTCACATGTGTTTTTACTACTCACGGGATAGCAATTTGTATTATGATTGCAAGATGTGTACAAAACTCTATAAAGGATAGGTGCAGGGACTAAAGTACGTTGAAGTATAACAAATAAGTCAAAGTGTTATGGTTCAGTTATCACCAAAGTCACAGGAAGGGCAATAAAGCAGAAACAGAGCTAGTAGATATTTAGACACCTAATATAAATCCTTCGAGCTGGGGTGTCTGCAAGGGGACTCGGGGCTTTTATTGCTTGGTCATGGATGCCATCTTGTCTCTTTTGACTACCATTACGCCCTCCTCAGGTTTTATTAATCTCCTTTAACCTTGTACCTAAAATAATTTATTAGCAGGCAGCACTGACTGGAGTACACCAGCAATACTGTATATTAATTGAACAAAGTGAATATCCCTTCTCTATAAAGGCTGCAGTTGTAAAGCTTTGGCAAAACCTTTTCCTGGAATTGGAAGCAGGAGCTGCCAATTAAAGAACTGCATCTCTCCTCTTTCCCACCTGGGAGGTTTTATTCTCCTCCCTGGAGGCGCCAAAAAGAAATGTATCCATTGTTTTTATCCCTGCAGCCTTTTCAATCCTAGACTGGTAAAAAAAAATCTTCTGAAATTTTCAGATTTAGGCTTCTTCAGAGGCATCTTGCATTGAACTAAACAGCCCACTTTGGGAATCCTTCCAATCTAATGCATATAATAATATTATGGTATTATATAGCATAGTTTGAATTGGGTAAGTTTCCAGATTGCAAAAGAAATTATTTGTCATTGCAGTATTGACATCAGGACTGAGCAGCCAATACAGATGGATCTTCCCAGTTTGAGACAGTAAGGTAGTGTAGCTTGCCTTGGGCTGCTTTGAGCTCCTCCATGGTAAGGGGCGTGCATAAGCGCACCATTGTGGCTACCGTCCCTGTCTTACTGTCCTATTGTCCAAATTTACGTGTACCTACTTTACTTTTGTTTATGTTTATACCATACCTGCCAGTGGCGGGTTGCCCTCCTACCTTTGCCGGTGCGCTGTGTGCGCATCTCCAAGTTTCAAGGGGTCGCACACTCGCTACGCGCACATGCGCCCTTGTGCAATTTTGCTTCTGTGCATGTGCGGAAGCAAAATTGTGCCAAAATCTCACGAGGGGATGCGTGTGCGCGCAAGATTTTGGTGCGATTTTGCTTCCGCGCATGCACGGAAGCAAAATCTCACTGAAATCTCTCTCTTGCGCGCGTCCCCTCGTGAGATTTTGGTGCGATTTTGCTTCCGTGCATGCGCAGAAGCAAAATCGACCCAAAATCACGGGAAAAAAATGGTGACACGCGCGATGGACCGGCAGAGAGGGCTCCGGAGTAGTTGCGCAATCCGACGCTCCCTACTGGAGCTGTGCACCGGGCAGCTCCGGCAGGAACCCACCTCTGATACCTGCTATCTTGTACATGTTTTGAATAAATAATAAATAAATAAATAAATAAATAAATAAATAAATAAATAATAAATAAATAAATAAATAAATAAATAAATAAATAAATGGTGATGAGGTCTAGAATGGTTCCCCTCCCCATATTATGAGCATCAAGTTACGACAATCAAATAAATGGCCAGTGTTGGGAAAATAAACTTGCTTTGGTCTTCCTCAGATTCATTCTGAGTAGCCACAGAACAATTCTTCATAGCATTTTTTTTGTTGTTTTTAATTCTTTGAGAGTTTGATAAACTAACACTAAACAAAAGGCAGCCTGTTAAGTGCTTTGGCTTAGGATGAACTAAGTTCAGAATTCTATTATTTTTATCCTTTGCACAAGGAAAAATCCTAGTAAGCCTCATCTCCCTCTGCATTTCTATCAACTGGAAAAGGCACTTTATTAGGATGTTGGAGTTAGTATATATTTTTCTGCTTTCTGTCAAGAGTGTAGCAGTTTTTGAGTTGCAATGGTTTGTTATGGAGTAGGACAGCATATTATGAAAGGGTGAGTGACTGTAATTTCCACAATTTCTGCTTCTGACAGAATATTGGTTTTGTAACCATTTGTGCAAGCAAGAAATATTTTTCTTCCCCTCCCCCAAATATCTCTGTTCTCTAAGACCACCCCTGATCTAGTAATGACTGAAGATTTCATAAAACCCGTTTGGGATTCAGTTTTAGGCACAGCTATGTTTCTAGAATGTCCATGCTTGCTTGCTTTTTTTCTACTTTCGATTTGATGAAGACTTTGGAATGTAGTCTTACAGAGAAATCTGTTTTCTCCTGCTGAACTCTACAATATATACTAATGTAACCTGCCATATACAATCACTGGTTACCACCGTATCTGGGTTGCAAAAGCATGGATGTTCACCAGAGGGATATAGAGAGCTAAATTTGTATCTCTTTGTTTCCATGTAGGGTTTGTCTGATTTTTGCAACCCAAATATGATAGCTCTGTTTGGATGAGTGTGGTTGCCTGGCTTAGCCTGTTGTATATGATTACTAGAGCATTAGAAATTGCATTATATGTTTCTGTGTTTGCTCTCCCTTTTCATATGTGTAATTATATTGAAAATCTGTTTGTATTTAAGTTCTGTCTCCCATGAGCAGCATATATTTAGAAAGAAGCATCACAAAGCTTCTTCAATTACTGTATGTAAAATATTCAAATTGAAGCAAAAAGCAAGAGAAAGCAAAACAGTGATGAGAAGCTTGGAGCCTTCTGAAGAGGCAGATTTATGCTCCATGTTATAGTAGATTAGAGGCTTGTTGAACTGATCTGGCAGACTCAGCCATGCCCATCAGAGCCTCTTGCCCTGGTTTGACTGCTTTATGGAGAGAGAGCCTTAATAGCTATAAGGGTTTCCTAGTCAGGCAGACTGTTCCCGAAAATAATTCTTTTCTGCCTCTCTCCTTCAAGGAAACACATTACAACAGCCTTTGGTTTTTTTTTTAATCTCAAAGTAATTTTTGCTGATTAGTGACATGTAACAACTGAAAATAGTTACTGGCTAGTTGTATGATTTTAGAAACAAGTGATTGCTTTCTGTATTAATAGATACACCAATCAAAAAGAGGGGCTTCTCCAGCATCAACATCATACACCAGCTTCCCACTAAACCACAGGTCACCAACCGGTGATCCACGGACCACTGGTGGTCCGTGGGAAAATTTTGGTGGTCTGCAGAAAAATCTTTGCATTTCTCTCGAGGAGCCCAGCCGAAGTTTCTCACGCTGCTCGTGCTTCAGTGCTTTGACTCCCAGAGACAGGATGGGGTCCTTCAGGCTGTTAGCTTGGCCGCCTGTTAGGGAAGAGAAGCAGCCGGATTCAACCTTAGCTTTGCTGTCCATTGCGGATGCTAGATCAGCTCCCTGCAAACTCTCGTCTCTCGAGGAGCGCTCGCTGAAGTGGCACGGGAAACTTCGGCTGGGCTCCTCGAGAGACAAGAGTTTGCAGGGAGCCGATCTAGCATCCGTAATGGACAGCAAAGCTAGGATTGACTCCGGCTGCTTCTCTCTGCTGTACTGCTTCCTGGACGCGGTTTACCGCTCCAGGCCCCAAGCGCTCCAAGCCCCAAGCGCCACCTCATCAGTCCCCCGCAGCAGCTCCCCTCCAGCCAGCAGGTCAAGCCCAGCGCTAGTTCTCGTATGCCAAGCTGAGCCCTTTGTCTACTTCAAGCTATCCCCCAATTTACAATTAAACTAAAGATTTTGTTATGATTAAATAAGCATTTATGATTTTGTTATAATTAAATAAGCACTTATAATTTTGTTATATGAAATAGGTGCATTTCATATTAATAAAATGAAAGTTCTCTGATCATTATTTTACAAATGTATTTATCTTTTTTAAAAAATCGTATTAGTTGTCTGGGGGACTTAAAATTATGAATTAGGGTCCGTGGATTTAAAATTATGAATTTGGTGGTCCGCGGGATTTAAAATTATGACCTGCTGTACTGCTTCCTGGACACGGTTTACCACTCCAAGCCCCAAGCGCTCCAAGCCCCAAGCGCCACCTCATCAGTCCCCCACAGCAGCTCCCCTCCAGCCAGCAGGTCAAGCCCAGCACTGGTTCTCGTATGCCAAGCTGAGCCCTTTGTCTACTTCAAGCCATCCCCCATCAGGGGACCCCACAAAGCCCTTGTCGCCCCTTCCATCCTCTGCCCCGGGCCAGCCTTTTGGGTGAGGTGGAAATACTGGATCTTCGGAAGCTGGGTGGCTACAGCCGGGAAGAAAAGGAAGAAGAGCAGCAGCAGTTCCAGGAGTTGGGACTTTAGGCAGGGTATCTTTGCCCGACTTTTCCACACAAAGGCTTGTCTCCCACCTGGCTCTTTCCCTGCGGCTCTTTCTGGAAAAAAAAGACCCCTTCCTCTTTTTGTATCCAGCTTGTGCTTTCCAAAGCTCCCTTTTCTAGCGTTGGCTGCACAAATCCCCTTTGATTGTGATTTTTAAAAATTATTATTATTACATTGGCCGTCTCTTTCCGGATATCCGGAGCAGCTCCTCCACCCTGGGGCAGGAAAAGGAAAGGAAAGGGGAGGGGAGGGGAGGGAAGAAGGAAAGGAAAGGGGGGAAGGGAGGGGAGGAGGGGAGGGAAGGGACTACAGCTACAGCTCTGGAATATGGGACTGACTTTCCCAACAACATGAGCAAGCCACCGTCAAATAAGCTTCAATTATTTTGTAATAATTACACTAACTTTAATAATTTTGTTACAATTAAACAACCTTTAAAGATTTTGTTATGATTAAATAAGCATTTATGATTTTGTTATAATTAAATAAGCACTTATAATTTTGTTATATTAAATAGGTGCATTTCATATTAATAAAATGAAAGTTCTCTGATCAGTATTTTACAAATGTATTTATCTTTTTTTAAAAAATCATATTAGTTGTCTGGGGGACTTAAAATTATGAATTAGGGTCCGTGGGATTTAAAATTATGAATTTGGTGGTCCCTGAGGTCCAAAAGGTAGGGGACCCCTGCACTAAACAACATCTAACAGTCTCAAATGCACACATGCACATAAACACAGGCTATTTAGCAAATGCACTTATATCGTTTAAGAAATAACAACTACCCAACCCATTTTAAACTAGTTTAACATATTGTGCAAACCCACATTATCTATTCATTGGAGGGATTTGCAAAATATAGTACATTAGATTAAAATGGAGTAAGGTCATTATGATTCCAAATACATGGAAGGATCAGTGATATAAGGAAGATACATTAACTTGGTTAAACAAATTTGATTATTATTACTATTACTATTACTATTACTATTACTATTACTATTACTATTACTATTAATATTATTACTATAATTGATATTAATGCAAGGAATATTGTTGTAAACACTTTGATTATTATTTCCTAAAATGATTTGTACCCAGACAACACACTGTTCAATTGAAATTGGAATTTTTGTATGTTATAAAACAAAATAAAAACTTAGAACCAAAAAAAAAGAATGTTTGGGGAATTCAGCCATTCTCTTAGATTTGGCTTACTGTAGTGTGTGAACAGGATCATCAGGATATTGTTTGTCTGGGTTAGCCTATTATGTAAACATAACATTTTGCCATCTTAAATTAGGCTTAAAGTATTATATTTGAACCTTTGTTCATTGTTTTACATATAATGCCTGATACATAATTCCTGCACTCCTCTGATCACTCTGCTATATTTACATCTATAGTAGAAAACAAAATACATCTCATTGCCAAATGTTTATTACATGCTTATCTATGAACCAAAATTGAAAATTTATTCCATAGTTATGATTGCAAATATAAACATGGCTATGAAGATTACAAGAACGTAATCTCCCCCCAGGGTGTTTTCTCTCTTTCTCAGTTCTCCAGCTTTCATGCTATTTTAAAAGGAGATCCATTTTTATTATAGACATGTGAAGAATATATGTGCAAATATTATGTGAAATTCTTCAGTAAATGGTAAAAATGGTTTTTTTTTTCATTTTTCCTGCCATTGCTAATACAATGTAAAAGGTGATAGGATGACTGACAAACATTAATGTTACAAAATATATATTACATAACATTATTTGGAGCATATTGTACTCCTGCTACTAGACTTTAGCAAATGTCTAACGAAGCACACAATCTAGGACAGGGGTATCAAACTCGTGAGCCGGATGCGTCACACGCTGGCCACCCCCACCCCCATTTTAGTGAAGGGGAAAAAAGTGATACATCATGTGACAATGTGACGACGCGTGTTTGACACCCCTGGTCTAGGATAATCATGCAGAACAGCGACAGATCTTTCTGAACTCAGTAGTTAGAAGCCATGTCCTACAAAAACAATCATGAAAGATGCTCAAGTTGTAGTTCAGCAGCTACTGGAGAGCTACACATTCGCTCCATCTGGTATACGTGACAATTAGCAATAGCACTTAGACTTATATGCCATCCTATAGTCACAGTGCTTTTCATCACTCTGTGGGTGGTTTATGTATTGTCAGCGTATTGCCCCCAAAAATCTGGATCCTCATTTTACCGACCTCGGAAGGATGGAAAGCTGAGTCAACTTTGAGCCGATCAGAATCAAACTGCTGGCAGTCAACAGACTAAGCTTGCATTACTGCATTTAATTATTGTGCCACTGGAGCTCTTAAATTTAAACCTAGCAGTAGCTTTTTTTTGGCAAATGCACTCAATGATCCATTTATGCAAATTATTTAACATACACATAAGAATGAAACAAGTGATCATACTGGAAATTCACTTCTAAACAGCACTGGAGAATATAATTAGTTCAGTGAGCATGCTTGTAGGCAATAGCAATGGAGTAGCAATTATTTTACAGAAAGGAGAGTCGTGTGGTTAGCAATCCCACCTCTGGCTCACAGACAGAAATATGACGTCTAACCTCAGACATTAAAAACAGATGTAGGAAGAACAGTTTTCTGCTATACATATACATGTACACACACAATGCAATGACAGTGATTGGGTGAGTTTGTGGATCAAAGTGAAAAAGAGAGACCAAGAGGATGTGGCCAAAAAGGATATCTTTATCCAGCTTTGATTGATATGCAAGTTATAGCTCTACCTGGATGTGGAGAAGTTGGCAATAGTAACTTATGCCTCTACCCCTGTGTGATTAGGTTACTGCAGTGTGCTGAATATGGAGCTGCTTTTGAAGATGACTGGTATGGAATGTTGGCAGTTAGACATCATCATTGCAGAATTAGCCTTTTTTATGGTGGCTGTGTTGATTACCAGTGGGCTTCCATGCTCAGTTTAATGCTTTAGGTTAATGGGAACAAGGATGGCATTGTTTAATTTATTTGTTATTTTATTGCTGTGATTATATTTTGAAACTGCTCTTGAGATTCTTGTATGCTGAGACGGAACGGTATTAAACTATAAATTAAATACATAAATAAATGCCCTACTGTTGCAATGTGCAGTTTTTTTAAAAAAAATCCAGGATGTTTGAGACCTGATATTGTAGATCAGGGGTGGGTTCCTCCCGGTTCGGACCGGATTGCACAAACCGGTAGTGACCCGCTGGTGACGTCATGATGGCATCACGGATCCGGTTCGGTTGGTGCCGGTCCGTGGGTGCCGCCATCTTTTTGGGGGATTTTTTTTCTGAATTTTTTACTGTTTGGAAGTTTTTTCCTCTGCTGCTGCTTGAAAAAGGGCCCTGCCGCCCACCCCGGGGTTTATACTTACTTTTATTCCTGCACCCGAAGCACAGCTGATCAGCTCCTCAGCTGTGTTTCGGGCTGATTATAGCTACTGAGCATGCGCGGAAGCAGAATTGCACGAGGAGTTGCGCACATGCGCGAAACGTCGCGATGCGAACCGGTGGCGAAGGTAAGTGGAACCCACCCCTGTTGTAGATAGTATATTAGGGAAGAGACCCAGTTTGGTGTCGTAAGGCACCAGGCTTGAAATCAGGAGACTGAGTTCTAATCCTGCCTTAGACAGGAAGTCAGATGGCTGATTTTGAGTTAGTCACTTTCTCTTAGCTCTAGAAAGGAGGCAAAGGCTAACCACTTCTGAAAAACCTTATCAAGATAAGTGCATGGTCTCCATGCCAGGAATCAAGGCTGAGTTAAAGACACACATACACTCCTAACAAATCTGGGAGAAGAAAGACATATTTCTGGCATTAAATAGCATGTTTTCTAATGACAAATGTAGCTTACTGCTAATAGCCTCTGTCTTTAAAGCCAATTGCAAAGAAGCCCATTCAGGGCATAGAAAGGGAGAGCAACTATGTTTGTTTGAGCAGGAAGACGAGTGTAGTAAGAAGCAGCGGGAACAACAGCCCTGTCTTTCAGACATACATTCCCTATTTTGCTTGCTATGTTTTGGGTACCAATTACAATATTTATTGGCTATAAATCTAGTGCATCCAAGAGATGTAAACAAGAGATAAATTAGTTTTGGTCAGAACAACAACAGGCCCATGCAGCAACCACATTGCTTCTAGTCATAATAAAGCTTTGAAGGCATTATTATTGTATATATTATTAAGCAAAAAGAAAGAAAGAATGTGCAATGGCAAGTTGCAGATGGCCCTTGTGTGCTCTTGTACTTTGTGGGGTGGGAAGGGCGAAGAAGCAGAGGTGCCCCATTCTCTTAACAGTTTGCATGGTAGAACCTGGCACCATTAGCAGACTCAGAGCAGGACTCAACATGTTCATGGAGCGTAATGACGAACACAGTCAAGGGGGAATGAGGTTTAAAAAGGAAAGAGCATCGAGGCAGTTTCTGAGACCTGCTGAATCTGTCCCTGGAGCTTCTTCCGGTAAGCTTTTTTTTTTGTAATTAAGCTTTCTTCTGCCTCACTTATGCTGTGCTGAAATATTATCTCTTCTGTTTATCTCTTCTCCTCCCCCCCAAGAACTGAGATGAAATAATAGTTGCATACCTGTTTATAAATCACTAAACTTAAACTTTATGAGTTTAATGTTTAATTTCTGCCTGCAGCTCCAACTGTACTGTCAGTAAAGGTGGCAATCAGATGGTCTTCCTTCGTTTTCTATGCCTCTTGGATAAGTTGTGTGTCAACCTGGCAGGTTTTTTTAACCCAAAAGTTAAAATATAGCGGTATCTTTTAGTTATTCCAGAGTGTTTTTTTTCTTGTATTTTTTCTATCTTCAGCACATAACTATGTAGTAAAACAGCAATGTCTTCAGCACAAGAGCATAAATAACTTTTGCTCAAAGATCTGTGGAAAGAGTTTTGTTGGCCTCACCTGGATCTACAGAATTAAATGCTAATCTGGTAACATTCACAGTTCTCAACTGGTAGATTTTGGAGAGAAGATAGTCTTAAAGGGAAGAAATCTACCATACTGAAGTTATAGAGATTCTGAAAGTTTGCATGAGGCTCTTTTATATTTGGAGTACAGTAAAATCTTGTTTTAACAGCATAGCTTGGTTATTCAGGAAAATCAGTTGAATTGAAGAGTAAGACTATATAAATGGGACTATATAATTTGATACATAAAATATAAATAAGTAAGACTGTGTGTGTGTGTGATTTTAGATTTAGATTTATTATTAGAGTTGGAAGGGACCTTGTAGGTCATCTAGTCCAACCCCCTGCTCAAGCAGGAGTTCATACACCATTTGAGACAGATGGCAGTCCAGTCTCCCCTTGAAGGTCGCAAGTGTTGGGGCTCTCACAACCTCCGCTGGCAAGCTGTTCCACTGGTTGATCGCTCTCACCGTCAGAAAGTTTGTAAGGGTGTCTTTTTGTTCAATTGGCATCATTTGCCTTGTTTGGGTAATGATACTATTATGCAAAGAACAGAAAACACAACAGAGTTTGGCCCACTGAATGCAATGTCTATTGTGTTGAAGTCCAATAAAATGAGTCTTCACTGTATGGCTATGCTGTCTTGCTGCATGAAAATGAGTACTGCATAAAACTCACAAAGAACCCAGCAGGACAAGTAATATTTTGCACTGATGTGAAAGAAATTAATCAAAAACAGTACAGTATTTGCTGACGTTATTTACATCTATGTCCAATTTGCAAAAAATCAGAGTGGACAAATTACCTCTACCACCAGGTGCACCAATATCATAAAATCGGTGCACCTGGTGGTGATTTCTTCAACTCTCTGAGATAAATTGGATTGGAGGTAGTTACTGGCTGAAAGTCACTTAGTAAACTTCTGTGAGGGACCAAGAATCCTTAGAATTTCTCCCAAATTATTGTTCTTGCCAGTAACAAAGGACTATTGAATGGGGTCTTCAGAGATGAATAATCCATGGGAATGGTGGCCTCCTGCACACACCCCAGTTTTTAAAATGTAAATAATTTTGAAGAGCATTGCGTCAAACACTTCGATTCTTCCAGCTGCATTGCCTCAGCTTCTTTGTAATGTAATTTGGTTGGAAACTAGATTTGATGGCAGTAAAGATTTCTTGCTGTTAATTAGAAAACTACTTTCTATCTAGTTTCATTATTTTACATTGCTCGTGCTATATTTTAGTAGAGCTGCCCCAAGAATTTGTGTTATGCAGATGTGATCCTGGCAAGTAAAATGTGCTATAGGAAGCCTAGCATGGAGCCTATATTTGAATGCATAAGCTGCCCATCTCCAATGGACTGTTAAGCAGTATTAAGATGGAGAAGGACCAGGAGCCATTTTCTCAACCTGCCACCACTCTCTTGCTTCCCCACATCCCAGACATCCTGATGCTGCATTCCTGAGTTGTTATTGCAGTCCTGCCAGCTGCTATCCAAGCACCACCATCTTTCATCTGGCCCAGAGCCATCATTGCGGCTCCTTACATCTCTTTTTTGGTCTGGTAGTTGAAAATATTCAATAATTAGTAGGCTGTTTCACCCTGGGAAGAGAAATGCCAATATCTGGAGTAAAAACAGAATTATATGAGCATTTGAAGAAAAAAGTGTTTCTTTTTTGCAAATTCCCTTGCCTAGAAATGTTCCTGGCCAAAGGAGCAATTCTGCGCAGTTAGTGACAATCTGATTCTCTGGTCTCCTGATGCACTTCTTCCACCACTTTTAGTAGTGCAGTTCAACCATACATAACTGCAGTTGGCACTGCAATTACAGAGCATGGTGACACAAATACCTTTTGACAGATCCAAGTAGAGCATTACAGTTTCTTGAACAGTTTAACTATATAAACTTGTTAGATGGAGGTAAATGATGTAGTTTGTATCCAGCATTGCTCTTAAATTAACTTTTCTGAACTTTTTATAGAATGAAACTATTCGTTTGGCAATAAATAAAGATGACAGAGGTTGAGGTTGTTTATGTTGGAGAAAATTAAAGGTCCTCAAATAATCACCTCCAAACAAAAAACAAAAAAATGGAAAGAAAAACATTGAAGTTTAGTTACATGAAGTGGTACAATTCTCTTCCTGCTTGGTCAGGAATACCCCTACCCCTTCTCTCTACCAGTGTGGTTATTCACACTCCAGCACAACAAACCGATCTCCACCCAGTTTGCCAGTGTGAACTTGCCTGACGTTGCCATCACTAGCAAGTTGGCTTCCTAGCCCTTCCAGAAGTTGTTGCTGTTATTCTGTGTTGTTTGCAGTTTGATAGGCCTAACATGAGGTGATACTGATAATAATCCTGGAACCAGGGAAGGCATTTGCAGTATGGGTTGCAGTAGCCAATGCAGCTCTGTTGCCAGCTCTAACAGAGAGGTTTGCTTATAAAAAGTCTTAATAGATTTTTCACCACACCCCTAACAATATGATGCGCCTTCTTTACTTGTTACCATGCCAAATCACATTGAGCAGCTTTTACTACTGTATTTCAGAAGCTGCAAGCATAGACATTCTCCAGAAACTCCATTTGGGCATTTCACACAACTTCACAACCCATTAATACAATTTTTGTAGGTGGAAAAATGCATAAATGGCTGAAATAGCAACCTACCATTTTTCTCTTCTATTTCACACAGGCTGAGAATAGAAGAAATTTGTGCTACATTTTGTCAAGTAACCTTCCATACTAGGGAAATCTTGGTTCAGATCAAAACAAGTCAAATAGCTTTATTACACAATTTGACCAGTTTTTACAGTAAAAAAGTGAAATAGTTTGATACAACAATTCACTGTTGGGGGAAAAAGACAACAGACAATAAAATGACATATCTTATTAAAAGGGTTGATTCTGATCTCCTTAGCCCTGAAGTTGATACTAAAGTTCAGTTACTGTACCTTTTCTCCACACAGCCTATCTCCCAATATACTAATGAGAATATAATATAATGTATGTCCAAGGTACTGTACTTTGACTTGGTTGGAAGAACTGAAAAGCTGAATAAATTCATACATAAATCTACATAAGTAAACACGTATAGTAAGAGGCGTTGATTCTTAATTTAATTTGTTTTAATTTATTCCAAAAATATATTTCTGGAAAGCACTAAATTATTGTTCAGGGAGGTGCATTTCAGCAGTACAGAAATTGTGGCTTTAAAAAAAAAGTTTCTATTTTTAGTGACATCTCTATTCGCATCACCATGCTTGCTTGGTTTACAAAAATCCAGACAATCATAAGATGGCAACAGAGAGTTGAAGTATGTTGTATCATTTGGAGGACTTGCAGTCCAGATTTAGTAGGTGTATTGATATCATATTAATGTGATCTCTATTAATATTATGATCACAAGAAGTGCAGCCTCTGGTGTGTAAAAAAATCTGGCTAAAAAACTGGTCTGGAGCACATTTATTGCAATGCAAAGGTTTGAGATTTTTGATTGTGTGCTTTTCTTTGCAAAAGCTCCATGCTGGATGCTGATGTTTCTTATGCTGTTTAGCTCCTCCCACTCTGCTCCACTTGCGACAAGAAGGAACAAAAACTCCTTGGAGGAGGAGGAGGGGAGGGGAGGCAAAAAGCAGGAGAGGAAACAACCAGACATAGCTGTGATTTAATTTTGTGGAAAACCATACCGAAGCAAGGGCAGGTCAGACTGCAGAAGTAATTGGCTTGGCTGGCCCTGTGGTCCTTAATATTGAAAAAGGATAGGAGTCAAAAGGGGACTCTCACAAATGAAAAGTTGCCTTATTCTCTGGGGAGATTATAGAGTTGCAGCCATGATGGAAGCTGTGGACAGGGAGGCAAGAGCAGGAGCTGACTTACTTCTATACGGAGGAGACTAAATCCCACCTAAGCTAGGGCCAGCGCCTGCAGATAGCAATGGGCAGTTGTGAGTCATTTTGCATGTGCTCAAAAGAAACTCGGTTCTCGCATGCAAGGACTCAGGACTGGAATTAAAACATCTAGACTGGTTCTAAGCACACAAAAAATTCTACTGTGCAGGTCAAATAATGAAAAGGTAGCCTCTAGGAGAAAAATGTCTAAGGAGAAGAGTAATGTTAAAGAATACTGGTTTTGTCAAGGATTGTTGTTAGCATATATTTTTAATGTGTTACTCTTAATTCTGCTTAAGAATTCTTTGGTTTGCATCATTTACTCTTTGGAACTGCTTCTGATTCATTACTAGATGTTCTTTTTAACGAATTCTTTTTTAACAGAGTGCACTTTTGTTAGAAGAAAAATCCAGTTCCAGTTCCAAGCCGGGAATAAAATGGAGGCTGATTGGAAAGAAAGGTTCTGTTTATTGGTGAACAGAACCAACACATACACAGTGTGCCATTCTGGGACAGCTTACAAAATGGAGTTGAGAGTGGATGGGTTTTATACCTTCTGGATCCCTACGGGGTCATGTAGGGGTCATGGTTGGCTCTATAGGCAAATCCTAGGTGTTTGTCTGAGCAAATCTTGTCTTGCCTAATTGCTTATCTTGAATTTCTGTCTGACCCAGTCTTTCTGAATGGATTACCAAATCTGCATTTCTAAAAGATGGCCTCCTCAGTTTCTGCTTGGGGCAGGAAGACTGGTGCTGGTTTCTGCTTCCCTTAAGATTTTTTTCCATTTCTCCTTAACAGAAATATTCTACCCTGCCTTTTTAATATCCCCCAAAATATTTCATTCTCTAGGAGGGTGGGTGGGTGCTGACTTTCTACACTCTGTAGCACATATGTGGTTATATTTGTCTTGTGCATGGATTGTCTCACTGCTCATCTGAGACAATCTGGATACAAATACGTTTTCCTCCTCATTTTCTATTTGTGGTACAGATACTTTTTTGTGTGGTTTAACCATCAGACTGAGCTGTTGGGTGGTGAAACACCTCTCTGGCTCATCTAGTAATTTCCTCTATTTTCAAGTATGAAATACTGGTAGCGGAATGTCTGTGACCAAGTTGTTTGAATGAAATGAATTAAGAACTTGGCACACTTTATTTGTGCAGGAAATGAAACAAGCTCAGTAGTTTAAGCCTGATCAGGATGATTTTGAAGCAGAAAGGAAGTAGCATATGTATCAGGTATATAACTGTATTCTGGAAGAGAAGTTGCTTGGCCAAGAATCAGCCACATGAGTATGGACCACCTGGTGATACTCCGTTCCAGCTCCTATCAAGTATAACTGATGAGATGATCTTAGATGCAGCCCAACAGTTTTGGAGACCACACATTGTAATTCAAAAGCTAGCTTTACTAAACACCATTGTTCTACCTCCTTGCTAGGCTCTGTGGAAGCAGGGCTCTTTATTAGATCTGCACACTGATTAACCTGTAAATGTAAAGCTCTTAAGGACAAATTGACCCTTAGTTTTCACTTTTTTGTTAGATCTTCTATTCCAGTGAAGGCAATCATTAAACTCGGTGCAGACATAGAACAACAGAAGAAAGTAGAACATAGAAATGTGCTAATATTTAGCTAGTACATATGGGCAATACAACTATTAATAAATACTTTATTTTCAGATCAATTAATTCTCAACACGAATTTATGTACCAGAATTTGGGGTATAAATGGGCTTCACAGAGATTTCTTGTAACCTGATTTTGATATAAAATGTAATACATCATCTTTATGCCTTATATTTATTCTCATAGGAATAAATCTTAGGGGAAGTACTTTAAAAAAATAAGATATTCTGTTGTCTCCTACTCTGTATTTCTTGTGTTTTTTCCACTGCCTATTCTTTCATTTGCATTCAGAAGCTCCTTCCTCCTAGCCATTTACTTCCTCCCTCACAAGAGGTTATGGCAAAAAAACCATCTGCTTTTTCCATTGATCGCTGGCACTTCTGCAACTAATTATGACGTTGCAGAAAGGCTGCACAATACAGGTCCAGTACTCAAATAATAGAGAATTGACTGACCTTATTTGAACTTTCAAGGGAATCAAAAATATAATGGTCCCTTTTATTATTCTAATTTTGCAGTTCAGGCTCTTACCATGCTAGATTTCCTTCTCCTTTCTCTGGCCATTAAACTATGTTTATACTACAGGTAGTCCTTGACTTACAACAGTTCATTTAGTGACCATTCAAAGTTACAACAGGATTGAAAAAAGTGACTTATGACCATTTTTCACACTTATGACAGTTGCAACATCTCCATAGTCATGTGATCAAAATTCAAATTCTTGGGAACTGACTCATGGCGGTTGCAGTATCCTGGGGTCACATGAACGCCTATGACCTTCTGACAAGCAAACTCAATGGGGAAGCCCAATTCACTTAACAACTATGTTACTAACTTAACAACTTCAGTGATTCACTTAACAACTGTGGCAAGAAAAGTCATAGAAAGGGGCAAAACTCACTTAACAAATGTTTCATTTAACAACAAAAATATTGGGCTCAATTGTGGTCGTAAGTCAAGCACTGTTTCCCAAATAGGGATGTGATGCAGCCTTCATGCTCTGGCATCCTGCAATTTTAAATACTATGAAAGTGAGTCATGGTTTAGTGGTTAAGATGCTGGCCGACTTCTGTTTGACATCGTGGCGAGAATGGCTGGAAAATAGTGGGCTCTGCCGAGCTTTGCGAAATCCAGCTGTCAGGAGACCCTACAGGGTCATAGCCACCTTGTAGGGGCAGTGAAGGAAGGCGAGGCACTTCGCTGACCACAAGGAACTCGCAATTTCCTCATTAGGTCCGAAGCAAGCTCTCCTGATCGACAGCAGGGACGACGGCCATTTTTGCAGTCACAAGCTGGGACAACTGGGACCACAAGATTGGTGCTGGAGCGGTTCATGGACAGAGCATTGAAATTGGGTGAGATAATTACCAACTTTTACTCTAAAGACCTGATTTAAGTACAAGAATTTTAAAAGATAACTTCCAAGCCTAAGAAAGCGGTGATTAAATACACAGAGAGGGGGAAAAACCCTGTAAATCAAGAGGCGAAAGAAGCCCAAGGGAAGCTTTAAAACACAGAAAGCCTGAAAAAAGCTTAAACAATTTGAAAGGTTATTTTCAGGAGAAACTAGAGGCATATGAAGAAATAAATATTCTTGATGCTAAAAAGTGTGCATGAAACTATAAAAAAAACAATAAGGAGACAAGGTGATTGTTTAAAGACACAGAAATGAATGTAGAAGTCACTCAACAATTGGAGAAAAAAGAGGAACACAATATTCAAGAAATAGATGAGAAATTAGAAGAAGCAGTGGAAGGGAAAAATAAAAATGAGACACAAGAAGCATCTCACTGGTTGGTGATCACTGATTCAGATGATTTTGACATGCAGTACCCGAGTTTTCACATCTCAGGAATCTTGCTTTCATCAAGGAAGAAGCCAATACATACATTCCTTTGATATTTTTGACCAGTTCATCCAGGGAGTCTTTGATATGCTTTATTGTTATGCAGATCCATACAGATCCATGTTGATTATCAAGGGGCATTTGAATTAGTTCTACAAATAGTTATATTCTCATGTCTGAAATTGTGCCCAAAATGTTAGCTGATCAATCTTTTTTATTACCAACTGTTACCCACATGAATACACAGGTCATAGGCCATTTCTTTTAATGCTATCTTGAAGTCAGATTAGGTGAGAAGTATTTTATTCAAGTTTAGCACGTTTGGTGAACTTTGGCTGTCTATAACAGTTTCAACTTCATTTTTCATCAGTTTTGATGCCTACGTCTTTCAAATGTAGCTTTTGGACTGATCACATATTAGTATAGTACAGTAATAAAAATGACTAAAATTTATTAACAAATGTCTGGAAAATTGAATCATGGGCAACTGGATTTATTTTCTTCTTACCGGTAGTTTAAGATTTGGCTGTGTTAATGAAACTAATGTTTTGTTAGTTTGATTGAGAATCTTTATCAACACATTGCTACACACTTTGGGGGATTTGAACTGGGCTGCAGCCTGCGGGGCGGGGGACCCCTGGACTAGAAGACCTCCAAGGTCTCCAACTCTGTTATTCTGTTAAACATATTTTAATACTACTACTGATAATTGTACACGTATCAGTATACTGATACATGTACTAATGATACTAAGAAACAGTATCATTCTTGATGCTGAATCTGATATATTCCTGTGTCTTTTGTGCTTTTATGTTCATGACTGTTACTGCTCCTCCTCTAATAACCTGAAGAACATTATAGTTCTTTCAACAGGCAGTTTGTGAATGTATTTGTTAGGAATTTGTAACATTCATATTTGCATAGCGAAGCTTTAAAGCAAGAATGCTTAACCTGTTTTGCAGCCAGGGGCTACACTTTTTTTCCTTTAAAAAAAAAAGCTTTTTGCCCTTCCTGACGCCTACTTGGAGTTTGCGGCAGATCCTGACAAGTGTGTGTGTGCGTGCGTGTGCGTGTGTGTGTAGAAAACTCTGCATTGTGAATGAGCAAATATGCTTCATGTTCTTTCATAGCTTATAAACTAGTTCTATACAGTACTATCATAGGCTATCATTGTTTTCCTCATAAGGGTATTATGTAAAAATACATAGAGGGGACAACCTATCAGAAACGTTTCTAACATTTTGAAAAATAACACCCTGTGTGTGTGTGTGTGTGTGTGTGTGTGTGTGTGTGTGTGTGTGTGTGTGTGTTTTAACTTCAAAATGTTGGTTTAGCTTAACTGTCTCATTGTGTCTGTGTTCTTCTAATGTTTGTAGCTGCCTGGTATTTCTACTTCCATTTTTGGCAGGTTATTTGAGCACATATGAGGGGCCTCTCCCGGGTTGCCTGCCAAACCATTAAGGATAATCTGAGTGACTATCATTGGGCAATGCACCATGCTGTGCAGAGTTCTGTTTTCACCATCTACTTTCCTCCTGGTCTTCTACATCCCCCTGCACTTCCCCAAGTCTGCTCTACATAGTCTCACAGTCTTCTAGACTAGATTTAGAGAGACTGCATTCTGCTTAAAAAAAAGTTTTTCTAGTAAAGGGGTACCACCAAATTTTTCCTAAAATTCTGATGAATATTACATACGTAATGATGCTACTTTCCAGTTCTTAGTCTCCAAAAAGCTGATGTGGCAATTGCCTTCCAGCTTGGATGTCTATCAAGGAACTTGGTAGATACGTGTTTTATAGCAGCCAAGAAAATACAGCAGAATAAGTGATGAAATTTGTGCCTCTGATTTGTCATCGTCTAACGCAAACTCATTCTGCTAGGTAGCCATTCTTAGAAACAATCATAATGAAAGAGACGTTTCAGTGTCAGGTATTGTTTATTCATATAACTGACAGCAAATATGATTTCTTAATCAGGAATGCCTGTGATTGATAAGTTATCATCATGACCCCAAAATAGTACAAGAATTTCAGTGGATCAATATGTATGCTCACATAATATTGTTTTTACTTGTGAACCAAAGAACATTCTTTTCCTGGGATTTATTTCTTTAATTCAATATGCAATCACCCTTTGTTGAAAAAGGTGATGTGTTTCTTTCCCTTTTCATGCTCCAAATGATATTGCAAAATGGTTCAATTTAAGAGCATCTATGCTTGATCCAAGGTCACAGAGCGAATATCATGATTGTATACAGGGGCGGGTTGCTCACTTACTGATACCGGTGCACTGCGCGCGCATTTCCACGTTTCGTGCGCTTGCTACGTGCGTGCCCCCCTCGCTATGCGTGCGCCCCCCTCGCACGATTTTGGTGAGATTTTGCTTCTGCGCATGCAGAATACGCACAATATTATCTTTCTGTTATCCAAATAAATCATACATTGAACTTTTTAAATAAGCCATCCCCACTTCCCTAAAGCTTCAAAATGTGAGTGCAGGGAGACCTTTAGTAATGATAAAACAGATGAGGTTTGGGATCTTTTGCTCTGCCTCTTTTGCTATAACAGATTGTGGTTATAGTCGAGTAGGCCAGCATTCTTTGGAATATTCTTTGGAATATTCTCCCCGTAATACATCTGGCTGTGGTGTGCTTCTGATATCCTAATACGTCTCTTCATCCAGACCTTCAGAGTTAACACGTGTTTGCTTACACTAGACGTACCTTTCTATTTTGGGGGTATGATTAAATAAATAAAGAGTACACACATACATAATATATATATATTTTCCCACTCATTGGGTAAACAGAATTTTTACACAGCAGGCCTTTTCTCTTCCTTGAAGCCCAAGCTAGTTGATATAAATGGAAGACTTTGTTTTGAAGTACACCGTTGTTAGGGACACCAATCATTCAGATTGTTTATTGTTTTAAAACTATTAATGTTTTCACTACTGGCAAAGGAGTTAACAAACGGATCAAGGTTCAGTGAATTCTCAGTAATGATTCAGTAAGGTCGGAAAAGGTCTCTTTCAAGCTGAAAAAATGAACTGCCTATTAAGCTACAAAACTTCAGCAAATAAAATCCAATCATTAACTCGGGTCCATTGCAGCCGTTTTCTTTGTTATAAGGGGAGCATGAAAAAAGCAGCCTCTCTAGGAAGTCATAAAGGGAGTTAAATCCTCCCTCAATTTAATAAAGCTGGAGGGCAAGGCGTATTGTTTGCCATGGGTTTGTCACAAGCTATAGAATTACAGCCAGACCCATGCAGAAGGCTGCCTGTTGACTCTGATTTTTCTAGAGCTCCCCAAAAGGCACTTTTGACTTCAAAATGGACAGGAAAGGGGGGGAAATGCCTCTGATTGTATGTTTCTTTCAGTCCTCTGGAGGAGTCTGACTAGTGACTAGTGAAAGTAGAAGCGATCAGGGGAGAAATTGTTTTAAATACATTCTGAGAGGTCAGCTGAAGTCAGACTGTCAAGCCAGTGAACTTCATAGAAATGGTTGGAAGGCTTTGCTACGATTTTCAAAGGCAGGAGAAAAGTTCTATTGCTTGAATGATGGACCCCACAGTCAAATGTGCTTCATCCCAAACCTCTTTGTGTTTCAAAACAGAGGAGAAGAAACAGAAGCTTACTTTTTAACCCAGATCTTGCTACTCCAGTGAATGAAGTTCAGAGGAGAACATCAAAGAAGTATGAAGTCTGCAGATACCAGCACAGAGATTTCCTTGTTCAGCAATATCCTATCGGCATATTCCTTCATCACAGGTATTCTTCTTACGCTTACTATATATCTGTTGCATGTTTTCCTGAAGGGTATCTTTTTGCAATAGTCCTCTCTATTTTTCATCTCATGCCTCTTAGTTATATTTCTGGAGAGAACTAAAGGAAAGGAAAGATGCCTTTGTACATATTTATTACTGTACGTAATTTCTAATGATCTGCTTTTGGGTATGAAATGATAGGAATCGTGCTCCAAGTGGAACACAATAACTACATCAAAAAGAGGAAAGCAATGTGGCATGGTTAGGCAACTTTGTTTTCAATTCCTGATCAAAATTTGCATAAGGTGATAAAATATTAGAATAAAATTTGGTATTTGTGAAGTATTTTCAACTATTTCCCCAAATACATCTCCAGATACTCTTTTTTATCCCATAATGGAGGTAGTTTTTGGATACCTGAAATTCAGGCCCTGGTGATATTTAAATTAAACTTCCCAATAAATCCTTTGTTATCCTAATTATGCATCTATTGTATCATTAGTGTTCGGAATAGCACAATTTTATCTAAAGATTTATTATGGTCCTATCAGAGTGTTCAATTTGCTATTATCACTAGAGATTTAGCTCCCCACAATTTTAGTATTTATTATTATTTTTTCCCCATGGTTAATTTAGATAATATAAACTTTCTATTGTATAATCTGAGGAGTTAATGGCTACATGTATTTTCTCTGCTGGTTAAATTAGTTTTGCTTCAGTAGATGTTCTTTTTTAAAATAAACAATTCCTAGAGTCACTGAGTTTATATTTTTGTATATTTGTTATATTGTAACAAAGCATACAAGAAATCTTTCCATTCTCTTCCCAGAGTCTTTATTTTGAAAGCCTCTCACAGTGTGGAAATGAAATATTTTTTCTGTGCTCCTTCTGATCTTTGATTCTACCCTTAAGGAGAAAATAAAGTTATTTTTTGGTCCTTTAGAATAGTGGTTAGTAATGGTGGTAATAGTAATAATAATAATTTTTAAAACACCTTTTAAAAATTATGCTTATCTAAAATATTTGAGTGAAAAAGAGTAACTGTTATAATTCAGAATTAGCTAGTTCTTCAACTGCAAGAGAAACTTTAACTTATATTAAGATATTTCAATCATATTTAGTAAAAGTTGTCTTTCTTGTGCCTTTGAGTCAGTGTTGACTTTTGTTGACTGCCTTGATATGTCCCTGAGGTTTTCTTGGCAATATTTTGGAAGTGGTTTGCCCTTACCTCCAATATAGTGGTTCATTTTATAGAAGATGTGAGCCATGTATTCATGCTAATCACTATATTTCAATCTTGCAATATTCTTTAACTGAAGATTGGAAAGCAATTAGTATATAGTGGGTCTGCAGACATGCTTGTGCAAGTAATTGCCAGGATTGTATTATTGTGCAGCAGTACTTTAAAAAAGTAAAGATATATAAACTATGTCTAAAAATTATTTGTGACAATGAAGTAAGACAGGCATATGAGTGAAGATTTAAACTAAGTATTTTACTGATGAATGATCAGCATCAGACCAGTTAGGTGTCTCAATGGAAGTTATAGAGAGGGAAGAATAGGGTAGCTTAAGTACTTAGACAACGTTCTAGAACAGTGATGGCGAACCTTTTTTCCCTCAGGTGCTGAAAGCGCATGCGCGTGCGTGCCCACACCCATAATTCAATGCCCCCATGTGCCCTGTGCATGCATGCACGACCCCCCGTGCTGCCCTCCCCACATCCACGCGCAATCCCCGCGTTGCCCCGCGCATGCATGCATGACACCCCCCTCGTGCCCCGTTTTGGGCTTAGCAGGCCTCCCTGAGGCCTCTGGAGGCCGGAAACGGCCTGTTTCCAGACTTCCGGTAGGCCCGTTTTTTGCCCTCCCCACACTCCAGAGGCTTTCCTGGAGCCTGGGGAGGGTGAAAACGGCCTCCCCTGCCTCCTGGAGGCTCTCCGGAGGGCGGAAATGGCCTGTTTTGAGACTTCCGGGTAGACCCAGTAGGCCTGTTTTTCACCCTCCCCAGGCTCCAGAGGCTTTCTTGGACCTTGGGGAGGGCGAAAACAGCCTCCCCTGCCCCCCAGGAGGCCCTCCAGAGGATGAAAACACCCTCCTAGAGCCTCCGCGCGAGCCCTGTACTTACCTGGCATCCAAAATGGGCTGGGTGGAGAATTCTGGGAGGAGAGGGTGGCATGGGTGGGGCCAGCTGAAAATCAGCTGGCCGGCGCGCGCATGCACACTGGAGCTGAGCTAGGGCAACGGCAGGCTTGCCCGCAGATATGGCTCCGCGTGTCACATGTGGCACACGTGCCATAGGTTCACCATCATGGTTCTAGAATGACAAAACAGTCACATCCCCTTTTTGTGCATATGACAATAATTCCCCCCATTAACTAATGTGGTAATATGCTGCATATTTACCACACATATAATTCTCATTTTGAAATAGTTGGCTTGCTTGTCTTTATGTCCCTGGGCTGAATTCAAGGTGCTGGTCTTGATGTAAAAGGTTCTACACAATTTGGGGGCAGTATACATGAAATAAGATCTCCACATGTGCTGCCTTACATCTGCAGGTTGGAGAGGCTTGTTTCATATCACCAATAGTTGACATACAGTGCAGGTTGACAGGAGATGGATCTTTTCCATGGTGTCCTCCAAATATAAATTGTTTGATCCCAGGAGGCATATTAAGCACCCAGGAACTGATATTTCATCTATTGTGCCAATGAATGGGTGGCCAATGTAATCTAGAATTTATGACTGTGTTTTATTTTCTTTTTTCCCCCTAGTCTACTTACGATTGACCTTTTTAATTTTTGTACTGCTATTCATTTACACATTCTATTAAATCTATATCATATTCTGCTATTACATTTATGAGACTAGATTTAATTCCTTGGTTTTGCTTTTGAATACAAAATTCTTCGACAACTGCTTGGTGAAGGGGCTACAGCAGTTGCTTGGGGAGCCAGTATAGAGCCTATAGCAGTGGTGGGTTGCTCCCGGTTCGGCCTGGTTTTATGAACCGGTAGCGGCGGCGGAAGGAGGCTCCGCCCACCTGCCCGGGATGCTTCTGCGCATGCGAACCGGTAGTAAAGGGTTTTAGAACCCACTACTGGCCTACAGGCCAGGGGTGAAATCCAGCAGGTTCTGACAGGTTCTGGAAAACCGGTAGCGGAAATTTTGAGTAGTTCGGAGAACCAGTAGTGGAAATTTTGAGTAGTTCGGAGAACCGGCAAATACCACCTCTGGCTGGCCCCAGAGTGGGGTGGGAATGGAGATTTTGCAATATCCTTCCCCCAGAAGTGAGAGGAAATGGGGATTTTGTAGTATCCTTCCCCTGGAGTGGGGTGGGAATGGAGATTTTGCAGTATCCTTCCTCTGCCATGCCCACCAAGCCATGCCCACCAAGCCACACCATGCCCACCAAGCCAAGCCTACAGAACCGGTAGTAAAAAAAGTTGGATTTCATCAGTGCTACAGGCATAGAGCTACCAGATGTCTAAATAGACAAAGGCAGACCTGAAAAATTGAATTGACACTGTTTAACTTTCTTGGCATCCATGACAAAAATTATAGTGAAAACTGGAAAAAATGTACTTAAGCCAATATGTATATGAAATTATTTTTGCAGCATCAGAAATACTAGTTTTTCAATCATAATATTTGTTCAACAAATCTTTATTATTAAGACCATATGCTAGCTATAATATAGAATTGAGGATGTGCTTTTCAAATTTCACAATAGAAACGCATGACAAATCATGTGACTATAGTAATTATTGATTTGAAGGGGCTGGATTGAAGCCAATTGTTGGAATTGGAAAACAAATTAAATAGTATAAATCTAGGATGTTGAGTCTGTTGATGGATGATGGATACAAAGAAGGGTTGTTTACAAGGTCATAATACATTAAAAGTTTGAATGTGAAAATAGTCCATTAAAAAAAAGTTACTCAAAAAACTGGACAGTATTTGATGGAAGACTTGAAGACACAATAGAGGACATGTCCTCCTTTTGCTGGACAACTGATAACCTTATACAGACATTCCGGGGACATTAAGGTAATGGCAGCTGCTGCAGCTCTTTCACCAAGCAATTTTCTTATCAGGGCTAGGTGATCACTCCCCACCAAATTAAGGTCCTTTTGGAAACAAAAATGCTGTTGACAGACAGGTCTCCTAGAAGTGTTCAAAACATTCTGTTTTGAGTTCAATGTTCCAAATCTATTTCGAACTTACTGGAAATGTTTTGAGCTTGAAATAGCCACACAAAAATGGAATAGCTTGCCTTGAACCTGAAATGGTGGTTTCTAGTTCAAAATGTATGTTTTGAGATTTCCCCCCCATAAATACTAATAGTAAAAATTAGTTAGTTTTAAAAAGGCTAAAGAGAAGGAAAGGTAGTTCTCAGTTTGTCCTGTTTTATTATCATTTTAAGATTCACTTTCAAAGTCAAATCCATGGACAAAGTTCCCAAATAGCTTATTTTTTCCAGTTATTAATTTGGCAGTTGAAGTTTCTTGTATTTATTTTCAATACTTGCTGCTTTTCATTTCAATACTTTCCTTTTCATTTTAGCTACTGAAGAATAATACAACATTTGTATGGGTTGGAAACTCATACTGTGGATATTGGTGAATCAATAAAGCAGCCATCTTATTAACTGTATAAATTTATCCATATATTGCCAAATTGCATTTCAAAATGCATTCAGATTTCTAAAATACATTCTCCACTGAGAATTAAATAAGCCCTCAGCCAATGAATGAGCACATATGTTTATTTTTTTTATTTCTTTATATAAATAAAGAAATCTGAATCTTTGTATAATAATAGCTATTACTCAGAGGCATCTGAATATAGAAGACATAACAAAAATATTTTGTTAGAGAATTGGGACTAGGAAAAGGATTATCTGCCTTGATACTCCAAAGTATTTTCCCCACCAAAAAACATTTTATTTTGACAAATCTTAATCCACTTATATTATTTTCATGCACTAATTATATTATTTCATTTTCCTCACTTTTCACCAGTGATTCTTGATGTGGCAAAAGCTAATTGTGTTATCACAATAATTAATAATTTGTTCTAGTAATTTTGTCCCATGCTTGCTGGGCTGCCTGCACACTCACTCCCAGAGAACCCCTAGATTTTGCCTTTATCTTTTGCCTTTGAAATTCAGTGGCATAATGGCCAATATTTAATAAATATGATGGTTAGCAATTTTCAGTAAAGCCCAAATACTAATGGATCATTGCATTACTGGGAGGCTTTATGCATCAATTTTGACTCCTCAAAGAGCCCAAGCCAAGGTAAACATTTGCGACCTCTCCATTCTGTCTCCCCATTGTATCCTTGGACATACTGTATCCCCTGCAGAACTTAGAGAACCTTTTTCTTTAAAATGTGTCCCACAAAGATGAAAAAAGGGGCTGCTAGCTCTGGCTTGTTTATTTTATTATTAAGTTTCCAAATACCCACATTTGTGTGTCATCTGTATTCTCTTAATATTTTGTGTTTCAGCCTAAGTTCTGTCAGATACTTTGATTTGTAAAAAGAGCAAACAGTTAACACAGTTATTATCAATAGCAAGGTTTCTCTTTGTGAAAATATTTCCTGCTCTTCTTAAAAAATTTTTTTTCCATCTTTCAGAAAACCCTGAACGAGCTGCCCTCTGTTTTGTGTCTGGGATTTGCATCGGACTTCTCTTGACCTTGTTGGCTTTAGTTGTCCAAATCTCCTGTCAAACTGATTGCAAACAGTCATCAACCCAAAGGCCCTCATGCAACAGTGACGGTAGCTGGAGTGACAGTGACTCAGATACCACCTCAGACCTGTCCATGCGACGGCAACGTCGATTTGAACGGACTTTGAACATGAATGTCTTTACTTCGGCTGAGGAGCTTGAGAGAGCGCAACGGCTGGAGGAAAGGGAGCGCATCATCCGAGAGATATGGATGAATGGCCAGCCAGACATTCCAGGAACCAGGAGCCTGAATCGCTACTATTGATGGCGACGAATGGGACTGAACTCATGGGGTTTCTTAAGTCTGCTTGGCAGAGGACTGAAGTCCTACTCTATAAAGGCAATATTTTTACTCTACCCTTTCAGTCTAAGGACAACCTTTTTCAATATTTTGCTCAGGTTGCAAAGTTGGGGAAAGGGGTGGGTTTGTTTCTTCTCAATGCTTTGGTTGCTACAAATTGGAAGAGCTGATGAGTGATACATAAAAATGCACACAAATATTTTCTCCTCTTCTCCTCCCAACTAACTATTCTAAAGATAAGTAGGAAAGGGAAGTATTTTTAGCTTCTTCTTCTTTAGATTTCACTTTCAAATTTGGTCCCCAAAATGACCTCAGGAAACAACATTACTAAATTCCCTGCTCTACTTGATGTTACTGTTAAAAAATGAATGGGAAACTGGCATGCTGCAAAGCAAAACAGTGATCTCCCACATTTGCCAGATAACTTATTTCCAACAAGGTCTGGGGTCCTCCTGTAGAAATCAGAGGGCTTCTTTGAATATAAAATGGCGAGTGATTGCAGTTGGTGCTTTGTGTTCTGTCTGCTTTGTGATTGGCCACATTCACCATGGCATGACAGCCATTTCCTAAGAGTGTCTATCTCTTCTAAATTTCAAATGTTTACCCATTGGAACAAAAAGGTTGAGAACCATTGTTCCACCAGATCACTTTTTCCTGCTGCTGTTCGTAGCAGGAATCAGGGTTCTGCTCCTCCCGCGCAGCTGATGCCTTCTGGGGAAAGCAAGCAGGGCTCCGATCAAATGAAGGAGTGGGATATGTCCCTCTCAGCTGTGCTCTATAAATCTTCCTCACCCTGCAGATTTGCTGAAATTAAGCTATCCATCTCCTTAATTCTGACAATCACAGTCCTCCCCTGGTTAACCACTATCTTCACCAACAATTTTTCTTGAATTTTTATTGGAAATAAAGGGATATACTGTACAAGATGAAAGGCTCACTTTATATTTGATGAAAGGCTCACTTTATATTTTAGAAAATGTGAGATTTATGGTTGGAATCTTTCTCCAGGCACATGTCTAAAATATGAATTTTAACCTGCTTAATGTTTTAATAATAACAAACCTGCTAGATATTATGACTGTCCTTACCAACTGGAAAAGCAGATCTAAAATAAAATATACAGCTTCTGAGGTCTGTGAGAAGTTATGGGCAAAGAACATGAAAAGCCTGGAGCAATCACTGGCAGCACTTTTCCATAGTTCAGGAGAAAGAAAATTGGGGTAATGCTTGTAGGCATTCATACTTGCCCATAAGCTGTAATTAACAAAGCATCCAAGAGTGCCTTAATAGAAGACAATACCTGATAAAAGAGATATAGAAGCAGAAAGGTGAACAACTATCTCTTGACTTTGAAAAGTCAGGGCATTGACCTAATTTTTCTTTCTTTCCCACAGATGCTTCAAAACTGGGCATTTCCACATTATGAAATCAGCTTGCTAGTTGCACATTCACTAATACCTTGTGTTATTTAAGACTGTTTTAAATCTTGCTTCAGGGATGTAAAATTCTCCTCTTAACTCAAATTCCCACATTCCCCCTCCTTGCTGTTTTTTTCTATTGAGTCTTCTTCAAATCAGGAATTTTATATTATTATAGGAATCGTGTGAGTTTCAAATACATTGTTAACAACCTCAAAATGATTGTCAGGATTTTATGAGTTCCTGTATGTGTGTACATATGCCATTTGAAAGTACTGATTAAAATTGTTTTCTTATAACTTGTGCTATAGTATTTTATATAATTTAGTCCCTCACAACAAAAATCAAAAAGAAAAAGAGGCTGTACTTTACAAGTTCATAATGGAACCAAGAACTGTTAAGATTCTGCCCTATGCAGATAAAATCTATCTGTCTGTCTGTCTGTCTGTCTGTCTGTCTGTCTGTCTGTCTGTCTGTCTGTCTGTCTGTCTATCTATCTATCTATCTATCTATCTATCTATCTATCTATCTATCTATCTATCTATCTATCTATCTATCTATCTATCTATTTATCTATCTATCTATCTATTCTATCTGAATTTAATCTACATAGAGTAGAATCTTAATCTTTCTTGGTTCCATGGTAGGCAACTTTGTTTCACTGAAATGCAAGTTATCTTCTCCATATTTAAAATTGCCACAACTATACAAACAACAAGATATGATTTTTAATTATTAATCTAATAATAGATTAATGCCTGAGCATTATTAGTTGTCCAAGCAGTTCAAAGAAAGTGTTCTGCTAAATTTCTGAAGAATTAGAGCAGACTGTCTTGTGCTTTAAGTGTATACATGTCATATATAATTCAAACCATTGGAAATGTTCAACTGTATTTCATACATTCATCCAATATGTGATATTTTTGTTAAATTCCCTGATGTATCCCAATGATAGCGTTTACTGTTTTTTTTTCTGTCAGCCCTAGCCTAGCATTAATATTCCAATGAGAATTCCAGTGAACTAATGAGGCATGATTTCCCTTTCCTGAATCTACAATAATGTGCACACATGAGAAAAAACACTTTATGGGCTCTTTGCACTTCATAGGGTATGATTTTTCTGCAGTCTGTTGGAGAAATGTTCAACTACTTCTAGAAATTAGCCTTTTATTATTCCAATACATTTTACTATAGTTTCTGTTTCAACAAGAATTTTTGTAACTTGAGTTAGGCTCTCGGTATCAGAAACTGTGCAAACATATTTTGTTCAGTGACTGGTTGGAATAAGAATATAGTACAGCAGCAATCCTTATCTCCCTATCTAAACAAGGAATTTATGGAAACATTACTGTTTGTAGGATGCTTTATTCTTATGAAGAGTTCCATAATAGTCAACAACTCTATGCACAAAAGTGCCCTCTGTTTTCTTATTCTTGTAAGTAAGGAAAGAGCTTTGTTAAATAATAACATGAACCAATTTCCTTCCTATTAAAATACTATTTAACACAATATGCACTTCTATATCCAATTTGTTAAAACAAGAAGTAGACAAGGATAAGAATATAAAATTGTATGCCTACCAGAATTGGTATAATATATATTTATTTGCAGCTAAATAATGACATTATTGCCCAGCATTCATCTATAGTAGTAGTATAAATCACTCTTTTGGTCTAAGCTACTGTCTTTTAGCTTCCTCTGGTTCATTCTAATTTTTCCATATAGACATTAGACAGGAAGAAATCTGGATTTCCTGCAGAGTACACTAACAATATAAATTCTCTCACAGTGAATTCCAGCTTTCTATGGTTCTAAATAGCACACATAATGTGGTTTAGATAACCTGGCTTTAATAGCTTTATTTTAAGATTCAGACTTTGTGTGTATTGTATGGGGGAAACATTTTCCTATTTTTGTTTTTATATTCCAGCAAAAGGAAAAGATTCATTTGCTTTTGTTTAACTTTTATTCCATTTGGAATCCAGGGGAACTTAAAAGAGCTTAGGCCTGCCCTAGTTCCAGTCAAAGATTTTTCTATAGGTAATTATTAATGACAAGCTCTTATCTTCTTTTCTAAAAGTGAACTAACTTAACCATCATTACTTATAAACTATGCCTTATGCAATCCCAGGATTTGATACATAAATGCCTAAATCCCAGAACAGAGCTCTTAGGAAGAGCTTCCTTTGTTTTGGAGTAATAAATATTCAATATTCAAGTTTAAAATGAGAGTATAAGATTACTTCAAACTCCATTGATGCTTTAAAATAAAGGAAATTGGAATAAGAGATCAAGAAATTTCACATAACACAATCTGTAAAGACTTTTTTCCATGGATAAAGAAGGCAAGTTACAAAATGTGCATTACATCATGCAAATGCTGTGACATCTATGAAGACATAAATATGTAATGGAGACATTTGTGCCATGACATCATGACATGTTTCATCATTTTTATACCAGCATGGCGCCTATGGAGATGCCACAATTTTGGTCAATCTTGTAGCTAGGATGACTTTACAAGTCAGGTGCATAGCACCACAATTTGCATTGGTCTTTCAAATCAACCTTGCTGGAGAGGATATGATTGAGTAGATGATCCTCCAATCATTTGACAGAGAGGTCACTGATGAAAGTATGCCTAATTCATCTGTACAAGGGCCAGTGTTTCTACCAAATTCCTCCTATTGTGATCATTTTCTAGAGCCAGAGCAAGAACATCTCAAAATCTGACAATCTCAAACACTAGGACATCCTCACCATTAATATCAAAGTAGGATTGGAGATGCCTTGATTTAAATTCCCATTTCCCATGGTCAGATGCCCCTAGAAGAAGCAGACATTACCAAACATATAATATATATTCTATTCCCAGAGCCACTTCTCTGGGAAGAAACGTCCAAGACAAGAGTAATGTCTATTCTAGGCAGTCTCAAGCAAAAGTGGCTTTTCTTGCCAAGTGCCATAGGAAATAGTTACTAGGTTGAAGAGAGCTCAGTGCTATTCCTTGCTTTTTTGTTGAATGAGGAAAGATAGAAGAAATTATGTGGGCACACAAGAAGATTACAAATGGAGAATTACCTACTCTGTCATATATAATAGTTGTGATATTATATGTCATATTATAATAGTTATAATAGTAAAATTTAATACAAACTACAAGAAAATAGAGAAAAGGAATAAAACATGCAAATAAAAAGAAATTTAAAAAGAGAAGAGGAAAGTAAGAATATAAATAAAAACAAAAGAACTATATAAAGAACTTACTTCCAACCTTCATCACAAGCATAAACAAATTTAGTAATTCTTCATCCCCTCTAAGGTTACAAACACCTTCTCACACCCCATAAACAAATGCATTAAACATTAACTTTTCAATCCTCGGCAGAAAGTCCAAAAAGGGTTGCCAGAAGTAACAACGTATCTTATTTTAGCTTTGATCAAATAAACCAACTTAATGTTACTTCTTTTTACTTCTAAAAGTCTTAATCTTTAGTTCATTCATGTATGATTCCTCTTCATTTCTTCTTTGTCCCATTGCATTGTTCTTCAAGGCTTTAACAAGCCTCTTTTGTTAATCCAGTAGGAAAACATTATCCAGGTCATCCCTTTGGTGCCCCCAGAAAATAGTGATGATAATAGTAACTGCCAATCAGTTACATCAAGGTAAGATGGTCTCAGAGTGGTTTTGGGACAGGATATTTGAACTTTCAGTCTTCACACTAAAGGCCCAGCTGTGCTACTATGGGATTAAATCACATTTACGTGTTTACTGTGCTATGAACAGCTATTTTTCTTGCCTCCCTCTCAAGCCAGGCACTCATCTGGGCAAGATCAAGAACTAGATAGATTTCAGTAAAGTATCTATGCCAGCCTGGAATAACTTCAGAATCTTGAACATTGTAAGATAAATTTCTACCTTCATTGAGACTGAATTAATTAAGGTGGAATCTATGAATGATTTCAAACATTTTTTTCCAGGATTCTTGCCACTTACATTGGGAAGTTGCCATTGATGAGATAAGCTATCTATCTTAACTGTTAAGCTTCCTTTCCTTTCCTAGCCGCCTCACAAGCTTTCACAAAATGTATATTCAGTAATTTTGGAAGGACTAGAACAGCAAGTGCTGGCTGGGGAATTCTGGGAGTTGAAGTCCAGATATCTTCAAGTTGCCAAGGTTGGGAAACACTGGACCAGAAAGACTTTAAGATTTCACCTGACATTTGCTTATACTTTCCTCCGGTTCATTAAAGCCAGAAATAAATGATGACATAATTCTTTCTGGAGATCTTTTAGCTTTTTCTCAGAGTCCAATGTTGTCACATCCTGAGGCCAATGGTTTTAATTACGGCCAAATGTTCCACTAAAGTAATCATAATCCATCCTGATGCTGCTTGATGGATTGAGCGACAGGGTCAAATCTGCAATCTTGGAGGGAAAAAGAGTTTTTGAATATATTAGAGATGTTTGGCAACAGTTTTGGGAGGATTAATAGGAAACTACTTTCATGTCTTTCCAAGCAAGCTAATTTTTGTGTTACAGAAATTGCTGAAGTGTGTGTAGTAATATGCTGTGTTCTCTGATAAAACCTCACAGGCAACATTTCTGTTTCCTTATGAAAAATGATGAGCTCAATATTTTTCTCATGATTGTCAGGAGACTTGTTTGTATGTGGTGTACGCTGGAGATATATTTTCTGGGAAACATTTTTAAGAGAATTTCCAATGTTTTTTTAGAAGAAACTTGAAATTGTAATCTTCTTGCAGCAAACAAATCGGGTTTAAAGGCAAGCAGATACCTCAGGGGGAGAAAGCTGTGTTAGGGATTTCTGAATAGATGACTTTGTACCTGTCTTAAAGATCAAACCATCTGAAGTGCTGTCCCCCCTCCAAACTTCAAAGCAATAATTTGCTCATGCAAATGGACATAAAAGCTAATAGCCTGATATAAGAAGAATGTTCAACTGTTTTTTCTTTCAAGCATGATATTGTAAGGATTCTATGCTTTACAAGGTTTGGACACATCAGTGTGTAGCAAATCTGTACATAGTGCTTTATTGCAACACACACCTTCCCCAACAATGTTGGTCCTCAAAACTTGACCAGGGCAAAACAATAGACGCAATTTACATAGACTTCTGTAAAGCCTTCGACTCAGTGGTTCACGATAAACTACTTCTGAAACTGAAATCCTATGGCATCTCTGGACCCCTTCATGACTGCGTTCCTGTCAAACAGACAACAAGTGGTTAAAATAGGGAGTGCCCTATCAAATCCCGTACCTGTTAACAGCGGTGTTCCCCAAGGCAGCATACTAGGACCAACACTCTTTATATTTTATATAAATGACCTTTGCGATCACATTACAAGTGACTGTGTTCTCTTCGCCAATGATGTAAAACTCTTCAACACCACCGACAACACTGCTATCCTCCAAAAAGACCTATACTTTGTGTCAGAATGGTTAAACATCTGGCAACTCCAAATCTCAACCAACAAATGCTCTGTCCTACACATTGGCAAAAAAAAATCAGAAAAATACAAGCTGAACAGACAAGATCTTGCAGACGACCCTCACCCTGTCAAAGACCTTGGAATACTCATATCAAATGACCTAAGTGCCAAAGCCCACTGCAACAATATCGCCAAAAAGGCTTCAAGAACTGTTAACCTAATCTTACATAGCTTCTTCTCCGGTAATATCACACTACTAACCAGAGCATACAAAACATTTGCCAGACCAATCCTTGAATACAGCTCATCTGTCTGGAACCCACACCACATATTGGACATAAATACATTAGAAAGTGTCCAGAGATACTTTACAAGAAGAGTCCTCCACTCCTCTACTCGCAACAGAATATCTTACGCAACCAAACTTGAAATCCTGGGTTTAGAAAGCTTAGAACTACGTCGCCTTCAGCACAACCTAAGCATAGCTCATAAAATTATCCGCTACAATGTCCTTCCGGTCAACGACTACTTCAGCTTCAACCACAACAATACACAAGCACACAACAGATACAAACTCAAAGTGAACCGCTCCAAACTTGATTGCAGAAAATACGACTTCAGCAACAGAGTGGTTAATGCCTGAAACGCACTACCTGACTCTGTGGTTTCCTCATCCCTGTCCTAATGTTCCCTCTTATCAGTACCCATCTTATGTATATAAACAATATTATATCTATGTATATTACCAACACGTACTTGACAAAAATAAATAAAAATAAATAAATAAATAAATAAATAAACAATAGACTATTGTTCTCCACCCTTCTAGGATTTGCAAAGTGATGTTAATATGTCTTCAATACTCAGCCCTTTAACATTTAGTTCAAGCAAAAGCCTATTAGTCTCTAAAGTGGCATACAACCTTTGCTTCCTTGCAAAATATCTTACACAAGTCGAGATGAGGTGCGGTTTCAGTATGTCTTGCTCCTCTTCTAGTTGCTATTGAACTCCTGGAAAACTCCAAGCAGGACTCCCACCAGGATATGCTGCTCACCATAACTTGTGGTCCTGGCAGTTGACTTGCCTGCTTGAAATAGCTGCCAGTCTCCAAAGGTCACCTCCCTTCCCCATCTACATGCTCTTTGCTGTCTCCTTTCCTCCTGCACCCCTCTCCTCTCTGCCTTAGGTTTGCTTTTGTAAGCTAAGGGCCTGGGTAGTGTGAAACTGCCTTTGGATTTCTGCACAGTGCTTGAAAACATTACAGACAGTTCAGGTGTGGGTTCTAGCTTATCTCACTGTCGGTTCGCTTCCTCCCACACAGTGGCAAAAAATCCAAAAAAATCCCCCCCCAAAAAAGCTGAAAACAAGATGGTGACCACATGCACAGTGCCGGGAACTCGGCTTCTGCGTATGTGCAGAAGAAAAAAAAAACGGATTTTTTTTTAAAAAAAAATCAAAAAAAAATAACCCCCCCAAAAGCCAAAAACAAGATGGTGACCACATGCACGGTGGCGGAAACTCGGCTTCTGCGCATGTGCAGAAGAAAAAAAAACCCGGGAAAAATTCCCCCCGAAAAAAAAATCTAAAATAATAATAATAAAAAAAGATGGCAGCGCCCACCGACCGGCACCGACTGAACCGGTTCTGTGATGTCATAGTGATGTCAGCAGCGGGTCACTACCGGTTCAGGCGAACCGGGCCGAACCGGGAGGAACCCACCTCTGAGGCAGTTAGAAAACTGGCTTGCATGTTTGTGAATAAAGAAAGAGTGAGTGAGTGAGTGAGTGAGTGAGTGAGTGAGTGAGTGAGTGAGTGATGGAAGGAAGGAAGGAAGGAAGGAAGGAAGGAAGGAAGGAAGGAAGGAAGGAAGGAAGGAAGGAAGGAAACGTTTCTGCCTGGCTGCAGCTACCCTTCCCAAGCACAGGCAGCAACCCCAACTTCATTTCCCAACAGTTATGAAAAAGCCGGCTTGAATATGTGGATTCAGAGTACCATTAATGGCTTAGAGTGTTACAGTGCTGATATCCATAGAACTATAGTAGTAGTCAGTTTTGCAGTTTGGGAGTTGGAAGAGCTCTTGCTGCCTCCAGCTGGTCAGTAGTTGAATATCTTTTGTACCAACTCTCAGTGCATTTGAACATTCTCATTAACAAATATTTCTACAATCCCCCTCCCAAAAGGAAGATGTTGGGACTCTAGAAGAACAACAACAAAAAAAGATGTTGGGACTCTAGAAGAACAACAAAAATGATTAGCGGACTGGAGGCTAAAACATATGAAGAAAGATAGCAGGAACTGGGTATGTCTAGCCTAGCAAACAGAAAGACTAGGGATGATAGCAGTCTTCTGATATTTAAGGGACTGTCACAGAGAAGAGAGGGTGAACCTATTCTCCAAAGCACCTGAGGACAGGACAAGAAGTAACAGATGGAAACTTATCAAAGAGAGCTTCAGCTAAGGAGAAATTTCCTGACAGTGAGAACAATTAGTCAGTGGAACAGCTTGCCTCCAGATGTTGTGGATGCTTCAACACTGGAGGTTTTCAAGAAGAAACTGAACAGCCATTTGTTCAGAATGGTATAAGGTTTCCTGATTGAGCAAGGGGTTGGACTAGAACAAGCTGAATGGACACAACCACTGCAACAACATAGCCAAAAAGGCATTAAGAATTGTAAACCTAATCTTATGTAGCTTATTCTCCGGTAATATTACATTATTAACCAGAGCATACAAAACATTCACCAGACCAATCCTTGAATACAGCTCATCTGTCTGGAACCCACACTGCATATTGAACATTAATACAATAGAGCATGTCCAGAGATATTTTACAAGAAGAGTCCTCCACTCCTCTGCCCGTAACAGAATACCTTACGCAACCAGACTTGAAATTCTGGGCTTAGAAAACTTAGAACTACGTCACCTTCGGCATGACCTAAGGATAGTTCATAAAATTATCTGCTATAACGTCCTTCCTGCCAATGACTACTTCAACTTCAACCACAACAATACACAAGCACACAACAGATACAAACTCAAAGTGAACCGCTCCAAACTTGGTTGCAGAAAATACGACTTCAGCAACAGAGTGGTTAATGCCTGAAACGCACTACCTGACTCTGTGGTTTCCTCCCCAAATCCCCAAAACTTTAACCTTAGACTGTCTACTGTTGACTTCACCCCATTCCTAAGAGATCAGTAAGGGGCGTGCATAAGCGCACCAGCGTGCCTACCATCCCTGTCCAAATGTTCCCTTTCATTTGTACCCATCTTATGTATTCAAATAATATTATACTTATGTATCTTATCAAATATGTACTTGACAAAATAAAAAAATAAAAAAAGTAGAAGAACTCCAAGATACTTTCCAACTCTAATATTCTGCTATTACTTTAACTGTTGTTTTTCTATAAAGATGTCTAGTAAATACTGCTAGTTTCCAATAACTATTTGGGGTGATTGTCATTTTTTAGATTAATAAAATTATTTCTCTATATCTACATTGACCTGCCTTCTACATCTATTGGATTTGGGACAAAACACATTAGGTCCCATTTATTTACATATGAAGGCAAGAAGGAAGAAGGGTTTTCCATTTTGTCTGGGCCAGAAGGAAAATAATTGGAAAATAAAACCAGAGGTGGGGGTTGCAGCATACAGTACTAACAAGGAAGGAAATTGTGGTTCTCATAAGTGGCAGCCAGCCAGAGGAAAGAGTTGAAGCTGCCATAAAAGCCAAAAAAGAAGTCAGGCATGAGCTGGAAAAATAGGGATTTTTTTTTTTTAGGAGAAGGGGACAGGATATTTTACAGAGAGTTGTGAGACGTGCATTTTGCATATTTGATCCCATTCATTCAGTGAGGAACAGAATCTCTTTAAAAATCTTCAAGTGGCCCAAGGCAGCCTCATCAGAATTCTCTTTCCCCCGTATTTGTTGTCTTCCGTTTCCTTGGTATCCAACAGACCACAGAACTCTTGAACTGGAGGTGGTAGATCTGCACCGCCACTGCCTGTTCACAAGGTTTAGGCACAGACATTTTGAGTGCCACTTAGGCAATGATGAAAAGAGAGGAAACCCAGAATCCTCTCTTCTTGGGAGATTATGACTGGTAAGTTATCTTGGGAAACACTCTCAAGGAATTACAAGAAAAGGAGAGACGGGGGTGCTTTTAAGGGACCAGGAACAGAATCCCAATTGATTAAGATCGCCAGTTGCTTAAATCTTCTTGTATATCTGCTTGCATTATATCTGCTTGTATTCACTGTTTGTTTTAGTGGAATAGGTGTATTTCTTCTAGATAGGAAATGAATGACTCTGGCCCAGTCATTCATGGACTGAATGCAAGAGGGATGTAATTCAGGGAAGCCGTGGACGTAATGGGTCGCTGCCTGGACGATGTTAGGGTCTGGATGGGGAAGAACCAGCTAAAACTTAACCCTGACAAGACTGAGTGGCTGTGGATATTGCCTCCTAAGGACTTGACCAATTGTCCCTCCTTGGTTCTTGGGGGGGAGAAATTAGCTCCCTCAGAACAGGTCCGCAATTTGGGTGTCCTCCTAGACCCACAGCTAAAATTGGAGCAACATCTTTCAGCTGTGACTAGGGGGACCTTTGCACAGGTACGTCTTGTGCACCAATTGCGACCCTACTTGGAGAAGGAGGCACTTCTCACAGTCACTCACGCCCTTATCACCTCATGGCTGGATTACTGCAATGCGCTCTACATGGGGCTACCCTTGAAGAGTGTCCAGCGACTGCAATTGGTGCAAAATGCAGCTGCGCGAGCTGTGGTGGGTGTACCCAGATACACCCATGTAACACCGATCCTCCGCCAGCTGCATTGGCTGCCCATTAGTCTCCAGATCCAATTTAAGGTGTTGGTTTTAACCTTTAAAGCCCTACATGGCTCAGGGTCAGGTTACCTTCGGGACCGCATCCTGCCGCATACCTCCCTACGACCGGTCAGGGCCCACAGAGTTGGCCTCCTCCAGGTCCCATCGACCAACCAATGTCGGTTGGCGGGGCCGAGGGGGAGAGCCTTCTTTGTGGGAGCTTCCTCCCTGTGGAACCAGCTTCGCCCAGAGATCAGGACTATCCCCACCCTGCTGGCCTTCCGTAAAGCAATAAAAACTTGGCTCTTCCGGCAGGCGGGGTGAAAGTGAGACCAACTAGACTAGATATGGGTCTCCCCCCTTGATTGTGAATGTGAGATACTCTTTTTAATTTTTGTACTTTTTAATTTTTGTATTTTTTATACTGTGGAATGGATTCTGATATGTTGTGAGCCGCCCAGAGTCCCCCGGGAGTTGGGCGGCATAGAAATCCATTTAAATAAATAAAATAAATAAAATGTACCCTGCAAACCTCAGCAGTGTGTTCAATAAATATATTGTAGGAGATGGGTTTAGACTTATTCCAATGGCTCAAGTCACAGGAATATAAATTCCAGAAATAAATATATATATTGGAATTGGAAGTGTCTTGGCGATGTTTCGATGAAGTCTCATTCATCATCTTCAGGCTGGTGTCTTCTGCTTCCTGCTTCTAGGAGCAATGTGAGATTGCTGCTGTTTCTTCCTTTTAACTGCCAGTGGAGGTTTGAACTGATAGGATGGGAGCTTGGCTGTGTTCTGATTGGTTGGAGGTGTGTTCTGATTGATTGGGGGCTTGGCTGTGCTCTGATTGGCTGGAGGGTTAGCTGTGCTCTGATGGCTGGGGGTGTTCTCAGGTTAGTCTGACTTGCAGGGGCATTTGAGCTGGTGAGCTGCATTGCTGCTGTTTGGCTTCTGGTTCATGGTCGTGCCACATCTTCATGGAGGGTGTCAGTTTGCTTCATGTATGGATTGGAGGGGTTTAAAGTGGCTAATGATGCAGCTGTAGTATGGCTTCTGGTTTGTGGTCGTGCCTCATTGGTGTGGGTTTGGGTTTGCTTATTGCGTGGATGTGTGGTGGTGACATCCTGTGTGGTTTTCGTGAGTGTGGGTCTGGTGTCATTCTTTGTGTTAGGGACTCGTTTGTCAATAAGGCCGGGTTTCCAAATGGCTGGTAGGCGGGAGGTATCATCTTGTTTATTCATGCTGTGTGGGCGTTTTTCTATCTCTATGGCTTCTCTGATTATTCTGTTGTTAAAGTGTTCAGTTTTGGCGATAGTTCTGATCTTTTTAAAGTCGATTTCATGTCCTGTGGCTTTAAGATGTTGGACCAGGGAAGAAGTTGGTTCCTCTTTTTTGACTGTGTTCTTGTGTTCTTCAATGCGTGCACTTATTCTTCTGTTGGTTTGTCCAATGTATGTGGTGGGGCAGGCGGTGCATGGAATTTCATACACTCCTTGATTTTCTAACTCAATTTTGTCTTTGGGGTTTCTTAGGATGGTGGATATTTTTCGGTTTGTGCAGAATGTTGTCTTGATGTTGTGTTTGTGGAGGATCTTGCTGATTCTGTCTGTGGTGCCTTTTATGTATGGGAGGAGGGCTTTGCCGTTTTCTTGTTCTCTGTCTTGGATTTTAGTGGGGGTTTCTTTTTGGATTAGGTTGGTGATCTTATTTTTTTGGAATCCATTGGATGCTAGTACGTTAGTGAGAGTATTTAGTTCAGTTTTTAGGTGTTGTTCGTCAGCTAGGCGTTTTGTTCTGGAGATGAGTGTCTTGGCTATAGAGTTGATCTGTGCTGGGTGGTGGTGTGAGAGTGTGTGCAGATAGCGGTTAGTGTGGGTTTTCTTCTGGTAGATGGTGTGTCCTAGGGAGCCATTGGATTTCTTGTAGACTAAGACATCCAGGAAGGGAAGTTGGTTGTTAGCTTCTGTTTCCATGGTGAACTGTATTTTGGGGTGTAGGCTGTTGAGGTGTATGAGGAAGTTGTCCAGTTTTTCTTTCCCGTGTGGCCAGATTATGAAGGTGTCGTCTACATATCTGAGCCAGAGTTTGGGTTTGTGATCAGATTTTTCTAGAGCTTGGGTTTCAAAGTGTTCCATGTAGAGGTTTGCAATGACAGGTGAGAGGGGTGATCCCATGGGTGCTCCTTCCATTTGCTTGTATTTTTGTCTGTTATAGATGAAGTATGTGTTGGATAGGCAGTGGTTGGTCAGATCTAGGATGTGCTTGGGGGGGTTATATTTCTTTTGGATAGCTGTCAAGGCTATATATATATATATATATATATACATACAAAAATGATTTTTCTTGTCCTCGTTTATATTTTGTCTTTCTAGATAAATATAACTGAAGTGGTTTTCTTAATTTACCCAATAATAATGTTTTAAAAGTGTTGACTAAATAGACTGCAGATCAGTTCTAACAAGACTGAGTGACTTTAGAGCCTTCTAGATCTAGTGATCCTCCATTTTTAGTTCTAGATAGGGTGGTGCCACCTCAAACAGAACTGGTGCACAATGTAGAGCAGGGGTGTCAAACTCACGGCGTCACAGTGTCACATGACGTATCATGACTTTTTCCCCCTTTGCTAAACCATGGCCAGTGCGTGATGCATTCAGCCCCTGGGCCATGAGTTTGACACCCCTGATGTAGAGGGTCTCCTGGATTCATGGGTCCTTTAAACATGGCATTGAGATCAACAGATGAGTTGGAGCCTGTGAGTTGCTGTTATTTCATTGTTGATTGTGTTTGCCTTTAGCTGCTCTTATAGGCTTTTATCCTAATGTGTGTTGATCTTTATTTTTGTACTGCGTTTTTGGTTAGATGCCCAGAGGTGTCATTGTGAGATGGTCAGCCATATAAACTGAACAAACAAACAAACAAACAAACAAACAAACAAACAAACAAACAAACAAACAAACAAACAAACAAACAAACAAAGCTACAAAGACCCTTTACAACAAAAGTGTCCAACAATGAAGGACATTGAAAAGAAAATTCATGAGAAGTGATTTTCCAGCCTCTTCCGCTAACCTCCAGAACAATCCACAACCTCTGAAGCTGGACTGTTCCTCTATGCCAAGACATTACTATTAGGAATTAGTGTCAGTGGTCTTAGATGAAGATGCAGTTCTCTGAAACATCAAGCAAATCAATCTCATTGGCAAATGAGCTTCTTGTTCTGCAGCAGCTTCCACTTTTTGGTTGACTGTCAGAAAAGGAAGAATTATATCCTTTTGCCCTTCTTGTGCCCTAGGGACGTCTGCTGAAAGAGCTGGAGAAAATATAAGAAATGATTTTATATAAGCATAGCAGACTTATGCATAACCACCATTACCACTCAAACTTATAAAAAGAGGCTGAATCTAGAAATACCTTCATGCTTCGTATACCTGTTTTAGACTGATTACCATCCCATTTTAAATAGGCTATAGGCTTACTCCTGGAAAATAAATCACTCCAGCCAGCAATAATTCAACATCTACTCTTCATTTTATTCACCATCACCTGCTTTCAAACAATTCTTGTTCCTAATCTCTTGCTTTTCCAAAACCAGACAGTAGAAATGAGGCACATTGAACTGGATGTCAGCTGCATAGTGAGGAAACTAGGAGTCACATGTCCTGAGGGTCTCATGTCATATAGAAGCTAAACAATATGGGAGACACAACATCACTTTCCGAGACTATTCTGCAGTTATAGGAACAGTTATAGAATGGAGTTGCCTATTTTTACAAGATGACACAGAAAAACCCCACAGTTAATGAAATCCAGAGTCCTTGAGAGATTATAGGTGGTGACATCTCCTGTGATGAATTGTAGTATAGGAGGGACAGGCTGCATGCCAGGGAGCAAAGAGGCAGCGGAACTTGGAATGTTTGGTAGGCAGGAAGACAGCTCCTCCCTAGCAGTTCACACAATATATCCAGATAGTTGCTTTAGTCTGGCAAGATTTCTGTCTGTAGCAGCAGTGGGTTGCTCCCGGTTCGGCCCAGTTCTGCTAACCGGTAGCGGCGGCGGCGGCGGGAGGCTCCGCCCACCCACCTGAGACACTTCTGTGCATGTGCAGAAGCGTTGTGTGTGCGTGAGCGCACCGGTAGCAATGGGTTTTAGAACCCACTACTGGTCTGTAGGTGAACAACAATAAATAACTACTTGGAAGTAACTCAATGTATTGTTCTTGGTTCTTGGGCCTGACACCTCCCATCATAAATAATCTAGTAAGTAAGCAACTAAGAATTACATTAAAGAGTGTGAACTTTTAAATCCACAATCAGTTTTGGTAATAAGGAAATCACACCTGGTTAAAAGAAGCATGATCCGTCTTTACTACGATGGGTAATTCATATTCCATGACAGAGTTGTTGTTGCTGTTCTAATTAATTGGCCACATCTCCAAGTATCCTTAGCATATCTAAATAATCACCTGGTTTTGTTCATTACCTTTCAGAGCCAGGCAAATCGTCAACAAAATCCACTGTAGACACCACACTGCCATCCTTCCTGCAAAATAACAATCAAGACTATCTAGAGACACCAAGTCAGGCCTCCAAAGAGCTTCATCTTTCAGCGTATGTGCCAGATGGACAAATATTTATTTAGCATTAATTTGTTTTTGTAATTAATAAGACCAATTTTGTTTTTATCAGGCCTGGCCCTCCTTTGAAATCAAACTCTACTTTATCAGCCTTTCCTGACCCTTCTGGTAGTCTTCCACAAAAACAGTATTTTGTAGATGAAGCATGCCAAATAGATAGGTCCAAACAACAGGATTCCTCACCAAGTAAGTAAAACTGCAGGAACACTCTGAAAGAAATAGTGTGTGATTATTTTTGTCGTACCGTATAGGATGTTATTTATTATTCATATGTTTGAGTCTGATTTTTTTCCTAGTTATATATACTAATAGCAGATGCAAATGCAAATACAGTGATCCCTCGCTATATCGCGGTTCACCTTTCACGGTCTCACTGCTTCACGGATTTGCATCGTGCATTGTGTTCTGCATTCTGATTGGCTGATTGGTAAAACAGCTTGCCAAGAGCAGTGAAATACACGTGAGGGCCTGAGTCAGCTGTTGAAGACATGGGCGGCCAGGCCATCAGCGGCAAAGCGTGCGGCTCCGCGACTCGCTCCCGACAGTCAGCTGTGAAGACGTGGGCGGCCAGGCAGTCAGCTGCAATGCACGCGGCTCTGGGACTCGCAAACCTCTCGGATGAGTTCTGCGCCTGCGTGGTGGTCTCCTGCTTCAGTCTGGCAGCAGCAGGCGAGTAAAGCGGTCCAATGAGCTCTGTGCGTGCGCAGAAGGACTGCCGCTCATCAGCTGTAGGGCAGGCCGCTCTGTCAGCTTTCCCTGAGGGAAAATGGCAGTTCGCGCCAAATCGACGAGGGAACGGCCTACAAGCTCGCTCAGGAGATCAGTGCCAAGCAGCCACAGCAGACATCAAGAGAGGGAGAGGTTGGAGGATTTTTCAGGCTTTTTGGGGGCGCAGAAAACGCAGAAGCTGGGTAGGAGGGGTTAAAAAAAATAAAGGTTACTACTTCACGGATTTCTCCTATCACGGGTTCTTTTTGGAATGTAACCCCCGCAAAAAACGAGGGATCACTGTAGTGAATTTGTTATTTTGTAGCCAGAATAACTCTGTTGAGAAATAGGGTAGTGATAATAACATGCTTAGCAGAAATTTATAGACGTTTACAGAAGGGAAGGATTCAGGGGGAAACTCTGCCCAATTTTGAATTATTTGGTGTTATTTCTAGCTGTAGAAATAAATATCTACAGGTTTACAGATCGCTCCTATTTTTCTTTCAGTCTTCTTCTATTTACATGTTAAAAATTTTATAACCTTCTCCTGTATATAAAAAAGGCTATATTTATAATTTGCCTCTTGGTTGGAAACGTTTAGTTCTCCCAGTGCAAACCTGCTGTCCAGCCAACAGGGCAGGGCTATTACAATTGAAATGGAAGTGGTCTGTTAGTTAAAAAAACCAGCAGTGTTTCTCCAATTAAAATATTTTATACATGTGTGTCTTTTCCCTTGAATGTTCTTAGCTCCCTGCCCTCCCACACTAACCTCAGCTGATTTCCTTTTGAGGGATTTTATGAGCTCACAGAGAGCCAAGTTGTAAGCTGGCTGGGAGGCAGAAGGCTCTTTGATATCAGCTTATGGCTTTCAAAAACAGTGCCCTCAGAATAAGAGGGAAGTGACATTTTACCTAGCCACAGCATTCTGTCTCAAAAACTGTCTGATTAATCCCCAAGGTAGTGATTTATGCTCCATGGGAGGGTGGCTAAGGGCCAGAGCCAGCAGAGAAGAAGGCCCACGCACAGGATGGTTCCAATATGCCTCCCAATCTTGGTAGCAGAAAACTTCATTGTCACTTCCCTGTCAGTAGGAGGATCAAAATAGGAAACATAATGCCATGCATCTCAGCTTCAAGCTAACACTTGAGCTCTTCAGAGCCAAGGATATAAAATACTATAGCTACACAGCTGAAAAAAACTTGAACAACTGCCATATTCTGTCAAATATATATTTATTTGGGTCAATATATATTTATTGGGCCTCATGTGGGACAACCTGCTCAAGACACTATAGCAGAAAGAAGGTTTCTTTAGGCAAAGCATGGGCTAATTAGTTCTGTTCCATTATTAGGGCAATATTCTTTAAACATTTTGCTCTCAGGACCCCTTTCCACTTTTAAATATTATGCAGGACCCCAAGAGCTTTTGTTTGTATGGGGTTATATTTGTCAATATTTGCCATATTAAAATTTCATTCATAGAACATTTATTGAATCATGTAAAAATAACAATCTTAAACCATTAGATATTAGCATAAAGTATTTTTCATAGAAAACCCCCTATATTTTTTAAAAATAAAAAATACAGTGAGAAGAGTAACATTGTTTTACATTTTTAAAAGCATCTTCAATATTTGCCCAATAATTTGGTTTCACAGACCCCTAAGACCACACTTTAAGAAGCACTATGTTAACAAGTAAAAGAGACAATGATAGTATGGGCTAAAATTTTTGGCTATTCGATTGAGTTAGATAAATGGCCGAAATTATGGGATATAAATTATAAATTAACGTCTACTGCATACAAATAAAATATTTATAAAATATTTTTAAATAGTTTTTATTAATTTTCCAACATTAAAAAACACAAATACAAAATGCAAATACAAAAAAGAAAAAAGAAAAAATAATTAAAAAAAAATCAAATTGAACAAAATATATACAAATATGAACATTAAGAACACTATACAATATATTTTACAGTATTTTGTGTGTGTGTGTGTGTGTGTGTGTGTGTGTGTGTGTATATAGAGCTGATTGGGAACAGAACCTATGGCCTAATGGATAAGTTGCTGCACTGCAAGGCAGCCGGCCCGGGTTCAAATCCCAGTAAGGGGTATGGCTATCTGACGAGAGCAAAATAAGCTCGAAATAGATCTATAATAGTCTCCCTTTATTTTCATTTATCAGCAAAAAATCCTACACATATAGATTAGTGTGTCGGCTATGTAAAAAAAAAACCTGCCTGGACGGTCCCAGTGAGGGGCTGAAAGGCAAAAATGGAAGCTGTGATGCTTTCTCTCCCATATTTGGGTACACCAGGATAACACGACAGAAAAACATATATAACCCTTTCCTGGTGAAAGAGCTGATTGGGAACAGAACCTATGGCCTAATGGATAAGTTGCTGCACTGCAAGGCAGCCGGCCCGGGTTCAAATCCCAGTAAGGGGTATGGCTATCTGACGAGAGCAAAATAAGCTCGAAATAGATCTATAATAGTCTCCCTTTATTTTCATTTATCAGCAAAAAATCCTACATATATATATATATATACTACTTTCCTACTTCATCATTTAAGTTGGTACATATTTTTGCCATTAGTAATTTCATATATATAGTTTCATATATATATGAATATTTTATCATTCAGATTTTAGTTTTTTCTGTTTCTTTCTTTGATTCCTAATTTCTAGCCAATTGTAAAATCTATTCCAAATTCTATAATAGTCCGATTCCTCTTTTTCTTTTAAATTTAAAATATTTTATAGATGGCATTTTCCACCCTCAAGGTTAGCAAAGATGTTTAAGGATAAATCTGCAAAATGTTGGAAATGTCACCAGATACCTGGTTCTTACTATTATATGTGGTGGACATGTCAAAAAGCAAAAAAATATTGGACAAAAATACATACATGGCTGGGAAAAATGATAAAACAACACATAGATTTGAAACCAGAGACATTTTTGTTGGGCATTTTACCAGACAAGTATAACAAAGGGAATGTATATCTGATTTTACATGTATCGATTGCAGCGAGAATAGTATTTGCACTACAATGGAAAAGTGAAGAGATCCCAACAGATGAAGATGTGATTTAGAAAAATATTAGAATGTGGAGAAATGGATAAGCTAACACTTACAATTAAGGAAAAGAAAGAAACTGAATATTTTTTGACTTGGGACTTATTTTATCAATTGCTAGCTGACAAAACAGGAGCTAGAAACAGAGAAAGATATGAAAGGACAATATGTTAACTTGGTTAAAGAAATAGTATGATTATTATTGTTATTAATATTAAGATAATGGATATTAATGCAATAAATATTGTAAACACTTTGATTATTATCTCCTAAAATGATTTGTACCCAGATAACACATTGTTCAATTGAAACTGGAATTTTTGTATGCTATGAAATAAAATAAAAACTTATAAAAAAGAAGAAGCAGCACTATGTTAGAGCTATGCAGTGCTCTCAGGTATGTAGAGCCCCAAATGTAGCCCCTCTTGCAGCTATTGAAACCAGTTGCGTTATTTCCCAAGATCACCTGACAGGTAGCTGTGCAATTTCACGAAAAGGTGCAGTTGAGATTATTTGCAAACTGAGATTGTGTTCATTCCCCTATCTCATCCAAGGCACCTTGCTTGTTTAATATCTAAACCACTTTATAACCTTAATATCCATGTGTCCATCTAGTATGCTGAAAACAAAACTGTGAACAGAAATCCTATAATTAAAACTTGGGATTTCTATGTGCATTCTTTCTGTGTGGTTAAAAAAAAGAGTGTTTCAAAAATATTGACTATATTACTTGATAGCATAAAATAGACTGGGGGGATTCTATAACTTCAACTTTCTCATGCTTTTATTATCTTCTTTTTCAGGAAAAAATGAAAACTCAGCTGAAGAATGGACATTTTACCCAAGCTATGGTAATCACACTTACCATACAGGGAAAAGGTGTTTGTTTTATGGTACCCATCTTCGAACTAAGGCTACATCTTCTGAGAGGACACTGGAAAAGTCTATAGGGAGGAAGAAATATGGTATAGCCTCAGAAACCTATTTTTTTATTACATAATCGTAATAGTTTAAAGTATGGTTGTCATTCCAAGCATTAGAATTAAGTGTTCAAATATATGGTGAAAAGTAATTGGTAGGATACAAGATATGGCATACTGAAAACCACTGATTCAAACCTTTGGACTAATAAGTTTGAGTTCTTTTTTGCAGACAAGCATCAAACTGTTATTAAAAAACTATGAGGCTAATGAACTTTATTCTGAATTATTGATGACATGTTATGTTTCATTATTATTTAGCCAAAAGAAGAAATATATTTTCAATTAAATTCACATGTTATAATATACACATATATACTACTTGTAAAAGAACATCTTGCTAAATATAAATACAACCAAATTGTTCAAATGTCAGAAAATATGCCTGCAGCCAGATTGCCTTCTTAACTTCTACTTTTGTTTTTAATACCAGTAGATGAAACTTCCTCCCGAAATGGCATTCCAATGAGGATGCTTGGTGACCACCCATTTGCTGCTCCTGAACAAAGTACAGGCTTCCATAAAAAGGGATCAACAGTATCTCCAGTTAATTTTGGGAGGCAAGTTCTTATCTGATAGCTTCTTTTTTTTAAAAAAAAAACAAGTCACTACACTTCCTTTGCTTATGGAGGACGGGAAGCAGTAGAGGGCAGGTCTTGGCAAGGAGAAAGGGGAAGATAAAGAAGCAAGCCTATAAAAATGGCAGTGACATAGGACTTTTCCAATTAATCCAATGAAATATTGTAACTATTTGTAGTTCTATATTCATGGCTGACATTACTGTACTTGAAGGGTGTCTCCTACTGATGTGGATCATATTTGTGACATCTTGGAGGTTCTTTTTGTATATGTGAATGTTCCCAAGAGCGCCAGAATTGAATGCAAGCAGGGATTGATCAAGCAGGTTTTACAATTATAACAGAAAGAAGATTATTTATACAAAGTGCGTTATAGAGATAAGCAAAGCCTAGCACCTAGTTAACAACCTTGTCCCAGGAGGAAAATCCAAGAGCAAGGATTCTGCCCAAATGTGCCTGGGTACCAAGTCAGAAGGAATTGATCTGTGATTAGTAATCTCTTAGAGAAAGGACAGAGGCAGAGTAACAGACAAAGAGGGGATCTGGAGTAAATCCTTCACTCACTGCATTGTTCCCTACTTATACTTCCAAAAGATATACTGTATATATCAATGATAGCAGAAGCTGAACAGGACAAATGAAGGATCACTTTTGGAAGATACAATTTTTCTGAATTCTGAATGAAACACCGGAACTGCAAGGATTTCTCTTTGTTCAATAATAGGTAAAGGTGATATGAAGAGTTGTGGTGGCGCAGTGGTTAGAATGCAGTACTGCAGGCTACTTTTGCTGACTGCTGACTGCCAACAGTTTGGCAGTTCGAATCTCACCGGCTCAAGGTTGACTCAGCCTTCCATCCTTCCGAGGTCGGTAAAATGAGGACCCAGATTGTTGGGGCAATATGCTGAGTCTGTAAAATGCTTAGAGAGGGCTGTAAAGCACTGTGAAGCACTATATAAGTCTAAATGCTATTGCTATTGCTATATGAATACAGATTATCCTTCAGATTACTGTAAATTGTTGAAAAGATTTTACAGTTTTGGATGAGCTTAAGTAAAATGTCTAATGAGTCAAATGTTTGCATGTTATGTTCCCCAAGCACTTTGACTGATCTTTGACAACAAAGTATTATTTTTACATAATGGTATTTCTGCAACAAAATGAAATATTTGGTTTATTCTGTATCTCAATTCTCTCTCCCACATAGTGTAATATTTTGTGAAGAATATAAATATGAAATATCATGCAGCAGCATATATTATGCAATCATCTGCATGGGTTTTCAACTGGAACTAAAGCAAAAAACTTTATGCATAACTATAAATAGAAAATGCTAGGCTTCCCAAACATTAGAAGCAAACTGGAAACTTCATCTTACTGCCAGTGCACACAAAAAAGTAGTTCTTACTTTCCTTCAATTAGCATTCAATTAGCATGAAATGTGGATTTTATTTTTGTATATTATTGTTCCATGCTTAGGAAATTTCAAACATTCCTAATACAGATATTGATTATATACTATAATTAAATCAGGGAGTGGCATAACCCTACCCAAAGACCTCTCTGCTCAAAATCTTTTGTTTCTTTTTAATAGCTCTAGCTATAAAAGACGGTCAGATACCTTTATTCCTCTCCAACGTTTGCCAATAATCTCTAGGTATGTATCTCATATCTTAAGCAACATTTATTTTCTTCTGTAGGCTTTTATTGTATTACTTGTTTCTAGAAGATATCTGCTGTATTATTAGTTACAATAGATTTTGACATTTTCTACAATATACTGTAATGTAATATATAGCAACATAAACATTATAAAACTTTAGTAACATCTCTATTTTTTTAACCTTGCTTTGAGTACCTTCTTTGAAGTTCTTTCACGGTAAAGAATTACAATAGGAAGAAAGTAAATGTGGAACTACCCCTTAATATTTACTGGATTTAAAACTGGCTAAATACATATTGCTTTTAATACAGTTGACCCTTGTTTAGTGACCATTCATTCAATTACTGTTCTAACTTACTATAGCACCAAACCAGCCTTCCCTGGACCCAGCGGATTTAAAGAACTTCCGTCCAGTCTCCAACCTTCCCTTCACGGGGAAGGTTGTTGAGAAAGTGGTGGCACTCCAGCTCCTACGACTGTTGGATGACACTGATTTTCTGGATCCCTTTCAATCTGGCTTCAGGCGTGGTTACAGTACGGAAACGGCTTTGGTCACCCTGATGGATGATCTCTGGCGAGCCCGGGATGGGGGTTATTCCTCTATCCTGGTGCTACTTGACCTCTCAGCGGCCTTCGATACCATTGACCATGGTATCCTTCTGCGTCGTCTCGGAGAGGTGGGGGTGGGCGGCACTGTTTTGCAGTGGTTCTCCTCCTTCCTCTCTGACAGGACGCAGTCGGTGTTGACAGGGGGGCAGAGGTCGAGCCCTAGGCCCCTACTATGTGGGGTGCCACAGGGCTCGGTCCTCTCGCCCATCCTGTTTAATATCTACATGAAGCCGCTGGGTGAGATCATCCGACGACACGGGGTGAGGTATCAGCAATATGCTGATGATACCCAGTTGTACATCTCCACCCCGTCTCAATTTGGGGAAGCCGTAGACGTAATGGACCGCTGCCTGGCCGATGTTAGGGTCTGGATGGGGAAGAACCGGCTAAAGCTTAACCCTGACAAGACTGAGTGGCTGTGGATATTGCCTCCTAAGGACTCGACCAACTGTCCCTCCTTGATTCTTGGAGGGGAGAAATTAGCCCCCTCAGAACGGGTCCGCAATTTGGGTGTCCTCCTAGACCCACAGCTAAAATTGGAACAACATCTTTCAGCTGTGGCTAGGGGGACCTTTGCACAAGTACGTCTTGTGCACCAATTGCGACCCTACTTGGAGAAGGAGGCACTTCTTACAGTCGCTCATGCCCTTATCACCTCACGGCTGGATTACTGCAATGCGCTCTACATGGGGCTACCCTTGAAGAGTGTCCGGCGACTGCAATTGGTGCAAAATGCAGCTGCGCGAGCTGTGGTGGGTGTACCTAGATGCACCCACGTAACACCTATCCTCCGCCAGCTGCATTGGCTGCCCATTAGTCTCCGGATCCAATTTAAGGTGTTGGTCGTTACCTTTAAAGCCCTACATGGCTCAGGGCCAGGTTATCTTCGGGACCGCATCCTGCCGCATACCTCCCTACGACCGGTTAGAGCCCACAGAGTTGGCCTCCTCCAGGTCCCGTCGACCAAACAATGTCGGCTAGCGGGACCTAGGGGGAGGGACTTCTCTGTGGGAGCCCCCTCCCTTTGGAACCAGCTCCCTCCAGAGATCAGGACCATCCCCACCCTACTGGCCTTCCGTAAAGCAATAAAAACTTGGCTCTTCCGGCAGGCAGGGTATGAATGAAAGTTTGTTTTTTAATGGATAGTATTTTAATATGGCTCCTTTTAAAAATTGTTTTTTATGTGTTTCTATATCTGCTGTGAGCCGCCCAGAGTCCCCCGGGAGTTGGGCGGCATAGAAATTTTAATAAATAAATAAATAAATTTTAATAAATAAATAGTTACAATCCGACCATGTACTTATAGCTGTTGCAATATCCTGTAGTAACATGATTGCAGTTTGTGACCATCTCTGCCAGCTTCCCACAAACAAAATCAATGAGGAAGCTGGCTGGAAGTCGGGAATCATGATCATGTGAGGTCCTCCCTTAACGACCCATGCTGTTCCTTTGTTTTACTTTCCTGTTTTTAGTTTCATAGAACATAGAATCATAGAGATGAAGAGACTTTGGAGATCTTCTAGCCCAACCCCCTGCCCAAGGCAGGAGACTTTATACTATCCCAGACAAATGGTTGTCCAATCTTTTCTTGAAAACCTCCAGTGATGAAGCACCCATAACTCCCGGATGCAAGATTGTCCCTCCCCTTGTCCCTCCCCATTGTGGCTAAAGCTTCTTCCAAAGTCAGGAAAATGAATCCAGAAAATAGGTAATACTTAACAAAGAATTTTGGCTAATAATGCAAGTTTCAAGATTGCAACTGAATTTGGACACTTCTTAAGCCCCTTATGCTTGACTATATAATAAAATGTGTTTTTGAATTGGCAAATCACATAACATGAAAATATGTGTGCAGATTAGTCCAGAATCATCCCGCACAACTCTAGCCACAGTTTTTGACATTGTTTGCTATGGCCAGTCTTATTGCTAGGTTGCTATAGCACACAGAACTGAGGCTGTGACCTTTGGTTGCATTCTGATTAATTCACTGGACTCCCTCAGTGTCTTAGATTAGTCTCTTGAGGTTTCTTTACTAAGCATGTACAGGTATTTATATGTAAATAAAATAAACAACTAAAATTCATTTTATCACTATGGCCAGATACACAGAATATAACGCCACTTTTCGTAAAGCCATATTCTTCAAGAATATTAAAACTAGCATAAGCACTTTTCTAGACAGTGCAAAGTATTTAAGTACATTTAGGGATTGTTGATGGAAAGAACTAGCCTAATCAGATTTAAATTGGGCAGGAAGATTTTTTTAAAATGATTTATTCCAAGTTCAGCCTTACTGTATTCTTATTCTTCCATCTTGCCACTAGAGGGCAACAGAGTTGGTTATCTCCCTCTATACTGCACTCTAAATAAAAATGCAGCCATCTAAATTCCATTGATTTTTGGTCCTGATATTAAGCAGCCCCTCCTGCTGCTAATTAGTTGGGGGAAATAGTTTGGGGGGGGAAATATATCTGGAAAGGGGATAATTTTAAAGGTCTTTCTTGTTTGCCCCCAATCACCAGGTAACAATTCCTGCCTTGTTCTACTGATATTGCCTTCATGGCATCTCCAGCACCTCTGTGGGGCAGCTTAAAACTTAAATAGCATTTTCCCTCTTCTAAAGTTTTTCGGTATCCAACTTAACATACTTTGCTGACAATTGGATTGCTTATCTTTTTTAGCTCCTTCAGGCTGCTGTGGACATAGCCCCTGCCTCTCGCACTACCCCCTGTAGCCATTTTTGACTGTTGGATGGATTGGACACCTGGCTTCTCCAAAACAGCATTTTCTATAGTTCTTGTTAGATCCTATTTTCAGCCTACAAAGTAGACCAGACTAAGAAATCAAAGCCATGTAGATTAGGACTATGGTTTATTGTAAAGCTATAGCACAGAATCTTGCAAATCTGAAGGTGGTTCCCCCTCCCTCACTTTATCTTTGTGTGAGTTAAGGAGGGGCTTATTGAAGATGTTTTCTCAAATTAGTTTCTTGACCCAGGCTCAAGTCCCTCTTAACTGACTGTTGCCTTGGTAGCAGCTCTTCCTCCTGTCCTCTGAGATCATTCCTGTAAGTTGTGCTGAGAGAGTGACTGGCCCAAAGTCACTCAACTGGCTTTCATGGCTAAGATGAGACTAGAACTCAGTTTCTTGCTTTCCAGCCAGCACCTTTCCAGCCAGCACCTTTCCAGCCAGCACCTTCAGCACTCCACCAATTGGCCATCTTTTTTGACCATATTCTGAAAATACTCCTGGGCCAGGCACTATTTTTCTAATTGCACTCTGATGATGATTTGTATGAGTCACTGCAATCACTATTTTGCAGCTCTGGAAGAGTGCTATAGTGTGTATTCTGTGGTTACTGACAGTCACGAGGCCAGAATTGGACTGGTTGTTACTCACTCCAAGCGTTGCTGGAGTGAGTAACACTTTGCAGTATTGTAGTAACCTTGCCTGGAGCTTACTTATTACCAATCACTCCTTCTCCTTCATCTCCTCAGCTCTTGGCTACCAAGAGCCCAATAACCTGTTTATGGCAAACTCAAGTTTGCAGCACTTTCAAAAATAGCTGGAGAGATAACAGAAGAAGAGTTATGTCAAGTAGGATCATCCCCGCCACCACATCCACCCTTAGTGCCAGTCACCTGTCATTCTCAGAATCTAACTAAAGTAAACTCCCCCCCCTTTAAGAAGAGTAGTAGGTGATTATTCTGCTAGCAGATGATGCCTGATGAAGGCGATGTTGGAGGTGGGGAACTGGCAGCACAAGTTATGCCAGCAGATTTTTCTGTTGAGTCCATGACCTGAATCAGAAAAATATATTAGCAAAGAACACCTGAGCAGAAAGGGAAAATAACAGAAGGGGATGCAGAAAAAGTAAATCTGTTTCTCTTCGGTTCATTGCTGATCAGCTGGACGGTGCTGAAAGTGCTTTATTCCTTGCCTTGCCTTCAGCTCAGAGCGAGACTGACCTTCTCCCACCTGCTTGCCCTTCTACTGTATCTTAATACAAAAAGGGATTTTCCCTCAAGACATGGTCCTTCCCCTCAGTGGATTGGAAGAGACCTGCAGCCACAGCCTCCCTGCTCTGCGGCTGAGGGATAGGGGTGTTGCAGATTGCGAAAAGTTAGACAACGATTGTAGGTTGCCCACCTTGGAATTAGCTGCATCTCTTGGAAAGCCTACTTTGAGCCAAAATAATGTCAAGCTGACATGGGGCTTTGGGAAATTAACTGAACTGATTGGGAAATTGATTTACTTTTTAAAATTTGTTCCATCCATATGGCTTGCTCATCTCAAACAAGAGAATCTGGGATTTTTTTTAAAAAATGGAAAAAAGCAACAAAATAAGTAGACAATTGGCAGCTGAGTTAGAAACAACAAGGATAAAAAGCAACCATCCATATAAATACAACATTTTAAATTAAACTAGTTCACAGGCTTTTGGGGGCACTCTGGCTTCATGTGCTTACACAAAGATCTGTGTACTGTAATGGGCACACATCTCTCTTTATGGGCACATTGTTTGTGCATTCTCTCAAAAGTATGGTGAATGCACCTAATTTCTAATGGTTCCCCCACCACCACCTATTTGCCATTCGCTTATGTTTTCCCTGAACAAATATATTTACTGGTAACTGATGTATTTAACTGAAGCTGATGTAGAGACATCCTATTTGCTTCAGTGCTGAATCTACCTACTCTGTTAAGCTTGTGGTTATTGGGCTGCAATTACTCTACGTTTCTTTCTCATCTTGCTCTCCAGTGCACCTTTCCATGTAAAAGAGAAAGAACTAGAATTAGAGAGAGAAATGATGGAAGTGAAGAACCTGGAAACCTGGAAACCTAGCCCAAGTTTGATGCAATCTTTACTTGAGAGCGGACAGACCAGAAAGCTAACTTTGTCATAATTGAAGAATGGAAGGCAAGCTCGGTCCCAAAGCTCTGATTTTACATATCGTACATTGTAGGACATACCTGTGAATACATCTCCTAGAAATTCTTGCCAAACTGATATGACCATATTTTGAATAGTTGCTGACATTTAGTTGTTTCTGTGAACTATGTAGTTGTTTTATATAGTTGTTTCTGTACACTAAATGGATGAATGAATAAATTAACAAATAGAAAATTTAATAAAACATACTTAGTTCATTTATTTCAATAGTTATGACTTTATGGAAGAAGAAGAAAGTTAAATGCCTTTTCTCAAGGTTCTTACACTGTAACTTGTTCAGAAAAGATCAAGGGGTTATCAGGATTCTCTGTAGTTTTGTTCGTAGACTTGGTCATGCTAAGTAAGGTACCCATACATCACAAAGAATGCAATAAATAAATAAATAAATAAGACAAAGCAAGGAAGTTTATTATAACATCTGGTTACACATAGATTAATAATAAAAGAAGAGAGAACTTGAAATATAAAATATAATCTGCAGAACTGGGCTTAAAACCTGCGGATAGTATTATGTCTATTCTTTATAACCAGGCACTCTGACATAATAGAGATTAGAGTAGCAACCCACTGCACTAGTAAACAGAACTTGATTTCAAGACAAACGTTCAGACAGACCTTGGTGTGAATAAATGGACTGGAACAAAAAGCATTAAGGAACAATTAAAGAAAGGGAAGAAGAAAACTGCAAAAACATATTGGGATAGGCACCAAGTGTTGAGCCTAATAGGAAGAAAACCTTTTCCCCCCCTAAGCAAAAGGCCTGGAAAGACTGGAAAGAAATGATAGCTTGGATGAAGACCGGAAGTAGAAAGGATTAAGCACTAGCAAAGAGTTGCTCTCCATGCTCTTCATTTCTCTGCATATGGCATTTGGCATTCCCTCTCTCAATCCCCTTAAAGCTTCAAATTCAGCAAAATAAATCTAAATTAGTATTTTTTTCCTTTTTATAAATAAGGGAGCTGAACTTGGCCCCTTGCCAACTTCAGATTGGTTAGAAAACTGCAAAAGTCCTCCTGTTTGGTCCTGTGGTCTTCTTCCCTCCCCCAACATGCTTGCTGTCTCTCTCACTTATCTTTCACTCCTACTTCTCTCATTTTCTCTCTTGCTGCCTGTCTACAAAAGCTAAGCAGGGAGATCTATTGTCAAGTGCTGTTGGCTGGATTCATCATGAGTGCAAATTGCCTCACTCATGGCATTCATTTCACATGTTTATCAGTCTTACACAAGACTACTAGACTTATAGAAACCAGCATAAACACTGATTAGGCATTGCATGAGGAGGCAACCAATGCCTGATCAATCCTGCTCACCAAGTCAAAAGTGACTGTAGTGATTTTAGGTGCCCACAGAAACTAAAAATAGCTAATCAGAACTGAGCCGATCCCAACCCTGCCACATCATGACTATGGCTGCCACTGAAGGATCCTAATTCCTACATATTGTGGGGCTTGCATCATAGTCCAGTGCTTCTCAATTATTTTCTGTTATGCCCCCCCCTAGGAAGAAGTAAACCTTTCGCTCCCCCCCAACTCTCCGATCTGGGCCCCAATGGAATTTTAGTGTTAATATTTATTATTTTACTTATTATAAGCTGCAAGCAAACTATTGGCTGGGGAAGGCTGCTCTACCCACTTACCTGGGAGTAAGTCACACTGAACTCAGTGGAGCCTGTTTTCGGTTAGGCAGGCATAGGCTACCATGGTTAGGGCCCTCTTTTGACACGGGGCCAGGCCAGTTTAATCAAGCCGATGTTTTGGGGTCGCCGGCCTGGCTCATAGCTCCACCTCTGTCGGGCACTCCCAGTGAATGGTCGGAGCAGGAGAGGCCTCCCTGCAGCCCACCCCGCTTCCTGGGAGGCTGCAATGCCAGGAAGGAGCTGGCACAGGAGCATGGGTGCAACTGGGAAAACACTCCCCGTCTGGGGGAATCGATCGAGAGGGACCACACATGTTCCCCAGGGTCACACGCGCCCCCCCTTGGCATTGCTCCGTGCCCCCCCAGGGGGCCCGCCCTACTATTTGAGAAACACTGGATTAGTCCAATATGAAATTAGCTGGCCTCAGTTATAGGCTGGGTTGAGAAGAAAGCTTATCCTTAAAGACAGTTAGTGAGACATCTTTAAGCAACAGTGAGAGGATGTGTGGATTCTTCACATCTCCCCAGAAGACATGAAGAACAGAATGAATGTGGAGCGTAGTCAAAGTATTGAAATGGCTTTGGCTAATGCAACACCAAGTTCAGATGATATGCTTGGAAGTATAACTGCTAGTTTACTTGCAGTTTAGTTGAGATTAATTGAATTGACCTATTTGTTTGAGAATTCTCATCCAACCATCAGTTCTCCTTATAAGGAGCTTTGCCATCTGGCAAATATGAATCACTTCTGCAGCAGATAAGATGTCTTCTCCACCCTCCTTTTCCCAAACGGCTTGATAATTCCTATCCTTGATTATTTTGAAGGCAAGATAGTATGTTGCTTCAAAACACCAGTGCTAGATTATTCAAGTCGCCAGCATCCCAGGAGGTAACGGTCTGGGTTTCATCAGCCTGCCAACTCTTGGAATTGAAGACATCTGGCAGCCTCTCAAGCCATCTTTTCTTTTTTGGTCTGATAAAATATTTTTTTAAAACAGTGAGTGAAAAACTTTTTTGATTACATATTGCTGAAAAGTCCTACAGTTGACATTCAAAACTAATAATGTTTGTGCAGCAGCATTATTGAACAATAGCTTCCAGGTTTTTACAGATGTGTGTAAGGATGTGCCTCTAATTCCACAGTTCTACTGTAATTCCAAGAAATACTATCCTATTTCAGTTTCTTAGTCTTGCCACATATCCACATTGATGAAGCAATCTGCCATATTTCTTTACTTTGCTGCAAGTTTTGCCTGTGGGATTTTTTCCCCTGTGATTAAAATTACAACTGAGAAACATTATTTTCTCAATGTGCCTTGGAATGGGCCCCAGTGGTGTCTGAGAAAATCAGTATGCCTTTGTGCTCATACACCCATGTAACCTTTTACCCCTTGTTTTGGTTTTAATACCTACTGAGAGCGGAAAAAAAACTTTCTTGGGGTTGAATTTCTGGATTGCTGCTTGCTCCTTCTACGTGTGCACTGGAGATAGGACAAAAACCAGCAGTCACTCAAAGGAAGGAACTGCAGCAACAAAATGCTACTGAAGCTTTTTTTAAAAAAGAAGCTCAATGTTCTTTGGAGCAGAAAATGAACAAAACTCTTCATGGACTGCAAGGATTGTTGGAAACTGAAAGTTGAAGCAGGAAATGTTGACCTCACCCGATTCTTAAGAGGTCAGTAAGGGGCGTGCATAAGCGCACCAGCATGCCTACCTTCCCTGTCCTAATGTTCCCTCTTATCAGTACCCATCTTATGTACATAAACAATGTTACATCTATGTATATTACTAACACGTACTTGACAAAATAAAAAATAATTTTTTAAAAAAAAATTAAAGAAGCCTCAGGAATGACATTCTAATACGTGTTTTTTGTAATAAATTATTCATTGGAAAGGTCAAAGTGAGGTTCCCACTGAGTTTATAATGAACTCAATGTATTCCTGCCCCATCTCTATTACTATATATAAGTGAGTGTATGCCTGAAAAAGTTGACAGTTTCAAAGTGCCAAGTGGTTGCATGATTTATTTTGTTTCATTGGCTTGACCTTTTTTTGTCTTTCTTGAAAGATAAAAATGTTCAGTTAGTGACAAATGGATCATGAGCCTTAAACAATGGGGCTCTATGGGAATCACAAATTATATGGGAATGCTTTAGTTGGAAATTTTGCATTTAATAGTAATAGCAATAGTAACAGCACTTAGACTCATGTACCGCTCCATAGTTCTTTACACCACTCTCTGAGCAGTTTACAAATGTCAGCATATTGTCCCTAACAATCTGGGTCCTCATTTTCCCAACCTTGGGAGGATAGAAGGCTTAGTCAACTTTGAGCCACGTCAGGATCCAACTCCTGACTGTGGACAGAGTTTGCCTGCAATACTGCATTCTAACCACTGCGCCACCATGGCCCATAATAGAAGCAAATCCTACCTTGCCCCCACATGAATTAATCAGGGATTTTGAAGATCTGTATTATAGACACCACATATAATGGCCTAATTGACTGTTTGCTATTTGGAGCTCCTTCTCAAGGCATTGTAAAATGACTCTCCAAGGATGCCACAAATTGCTGGAGCAAGGTTGACCATGGGTCCAGCTAAGCTGAATGCTGCTTGCAAGCACAGTTTGCATACAACATTTATAACTTGCCCAACATAGGCAGGCTGTAGGGCCAGAGCACTTCCTAGGATGGTACCTCCGTTAAGGACAGTTGAGGACAGCAAAGTCCTCTCCTCTTGTGTTGTTACTGGGGCAGCGTATCTCATTATCCGAATTCTGGCCAGTGATGAGTCCATCCCATAGTGAAAGTTTTCCTGTTACAAGCTATTCCCCTGGCATGATCATATAGAAATAATAAATTTGCTGTTTGTTGAATCCGGAGATGAAAGGACGACAGGAGACTGGAGTCAAACAACCAGTCTTTATTCAAAAGGAACAGCAACAGAACAGATAAGACGCTAATGCAGTAGATCGGTACAGAAGTTCCCTCAGCCGCGTTTGACAGCTCTATTTTAAGGCGGCTGTCAAACGCGGCAGCCAATCGGGGAGCTGGCTTCTCCCGCTTTAGCAGCCGTCCAATCAGTGGCGACGGCTGCTGTTGCTGACGACGTGGGAGGATGTAACACCCCTCCCTCCCTGGAAAGAACACACGAAGTCTTCCAAGTAGGCTGGGCACCTGCGCAGCCTCGTGGACCGCCTCAGTGGCGCAGGGCTGCTGGGAACAGCCGGCAAAACTTCGGACGGAGTTGGGGAGGCTTCCGGAGACAATTGCGGACTGCTGGCCGGAGAGGAACAACTAGCGGTGGCCGACGGAACGGCAGCAGGTAGGTCAACAAGCGGCTCGGCGGGGTCAGGCGGTTCAGCCAACGGCACGGTTAATTGCGGGGAAACCAAATCTGGAACTTGTGTGCTGGGCACCAAGGTGGATTCTGCCAGGCTGCGCCCTCTGAGCTGGTCAAGGTGCCGCCTCCAGATGCGGCCATCCGCTAATTGGACCCTGTAAGAGCAGGGGCCTGTTAGCTCAGTGACTAGGCCTGGCAACCAACGCGGCTCCCCCCCATACTGTTGTGCAAAAATGGCATCGCCCACCATAAAACCCCGGCCCCTGGCGTGCAGGACAGGGGAAGTCTCAGATGTGTAACCTGGGTGCAGCCTGTCCAAGTCTGTTCTCAGGCGACGGCCCATGAGTGTTTCAGCTGGGCTTCGATTTGTGGCAGGGCAGGGGGTGGTGTGTTGAGCCAGGAGATACGCTGAGACCCTGTCCTGCCAGTCCACAGCCCCCAAACGGCTTAGAGCCTCCTTGGCAGACCTCACAGCCCTCTCAGCCCAACCATTGCTCGCAGGATGCCAGGGAGCGGTCAGGGCCTGGCGGATGCCATGTGAGGATAGAAACAGCTGGAACCTAGTGGATGTGAATTGGGGACCATTGTCTGACACCACAACGTCAGGGTACCCATGGGTAGCAAATAACCTCATCAAATATCGTATCAAGGAGTCAGAGGTGGTGTTAGTCATCAATTCCACTTCAACCCACCCAGAAAATGCATCCACTACTACTAAGAATTGGTGACCCTGATAGGGGCCTGCAAGGTCAAGGTGAATGCGAGACCAAGGCCCCCTAGGTATCTCCCAAGATCTTGGGGGGGGGGGCAGTGGGCGGAGCCGACCTTGAGGATTGGCAGGTTTGGCATAGGGCCACCCATCTCTCAATCTCCTGGTCCATCCCTGGCCACCAAACATAACTCCTTCCCAGGGCTTTCATCCTGACCACCCCTGGGTGGCACAAATGTAAACGTTCGAGGATGGGCCTATGTAGGGGAGGAGGTGCAACTACCCTGGTGCCCCAAAGAAGGCAGCCTTGTTGTGTGGACAGCTCCAGGCGGCGGTGATGATAAGGCAGGTAGGGGTGTTCCACGGATCCCGGGGGCCAACCCCTCATCACCCAGTCGAGAACCTGCCGAAGGATGGGGTCGCGTGCAGTGTGTGTGGCAATGTCTGAGGCTTGGATGGGGGGCCTAGTTCCTCAATCTGGAGGATTTCAGATGCTGGTGCAGGGTCCTCGATGGAGAGGGGTAAGGGGCAGCGGCTGAGGCCATCAGCATTTGACATGGCCTTGCCAGGCCTGTAGGCTAAAGAGTATGAATATGTGGTGAGGAATTCCATCCAGCGGGACATGCGGGGAGACAAATATTGAGGTGTTTGGCGGTCACCCGCCAAGAGTCCCAGGAGGGGCTTATGGTCAGTGAACAACTGAAATGGGCGACCATAAAGATAGTCGTGGAAACGTTTAACGGATGCCACTAATGCCAGAGCCTCGCGGTCGGTCTGGCTGTAATTGCGTTCAGTGGAAGAGAGGGTTCTGGAGAAGTATGCAATTGGAGCCTCACATCCGTTAGGGAGAATGTGTGCTAGGACTGCTCCAATGCCATACGGGGAGGCATCTGCAGCTAGGGAGAGTGGCCAGTCATGATTGTACTGGACCAGAACCGCATCAGATGTGAGGAGGGCTTTGACCTGTTGGAAAGCCTGGTGAGCCTCAGGCCCCCAGTGCCAGGGCCTGTTGGAATCTAGGAGCCGATGGAGGGGCTCAGCACAAGTGGCCTTCTGTGGTAGGAAAATGTTATAAAAGTTAAGGAGGCCTAAGAATGCCTGCAGCTCAGCTTTGCAAGTTGGGGCAGGGGCCTGTTTGATAGCTGCAACCTTAGAAGGGGTCGGATGGATGCCTGCTGAATCGATAAGGAAACCCAGGAACTCAACGCTGGGCACTCCAATCACGCATTTGCTGCGCTTTAACTTAAGGCCTGTCTTGCGAAAACGGAGGAGGACAGCTCTGACTCTAGAGTGGAGCTCCTGTGGATTGTTTGCGGAAATGAGGATGTCGTCGAAGTAGGGGACAACCCCTGGGAGACCAAATAGGAGGCGTTCCATTAAGTTTTGGAAGAGGCCGGGGGCTACACTCACGCCAAACTGGAGACGGCGGCATTTAAAAGCACCCCGGTGGGTGACGATGGTTTGAGCATCCGCGGTGATGTCATCCACCGGGAGCTGCTGGTAGGCCTGCGCCATGTCCAGTTTGGCGAAAGTTGAGCCCCGGCCAAGGGAGTGGAGCAGATGTTGAACCACAGGAATGGGATAGGGGTGGGCTTGCAGGGCCTTGTTGAGGGTGCTCTTGTAGTCCCCACATAAGCGAATAGAACCATCAGGCCGTAAGGGAATGACCACTGGAGTTTCCCATTTGGCGTGGTCAGTGGGCTCTAGAACCCCCTGGGCCAGTAACTTATCGATTTCGGCGTCCACCTTTGCTTTTAAAGCAAAAGGGACCCGCCTTGGTTTGAGACGGATTGGGGCGATCTGGGGGTCTAGGTTTAGGGAGATGGGGTTTCCCACATACCTGCCCAACTTGTCATTAAACACATCAGAAAATTCCTGGAAAAGGAAGCTGTTATCAGTGGGGGAGATGGTGTGCACACCAGACAGTGAGAGGCCCAGAGCATCAAACCACTCCAAACCCAAGAGGGAGGGCAGAGACCCAGACACCACAATGAGGGGCAATTTCCCTGTGAAGGAGCCCTTTTCTACAAGGACATGTGCCTCCCCCAGGATGGGAATATTGTTTCCCTGATAATCCCTTAAGAGGATGTTGCAGGGAGAAAGAGATGATTCCAGAAGGGAAGGCACAAGGCGGTTCAAAGTGGCCCAGGACACTATGGACTTGGAGGAACCTGTGTCCACTTCCATTAAGCAAGGGGCCCCTTCCAGTTTAACCTCAAGCCAGATTTTTTTCCTTCCCCCCCCGGCAGTGAGACAAACCTCCTCCGGTAACATAGCATTGGTTTGCCTAACAGACAGAAAATCATCAGGAGGCTTTTGCTGGCTGGCCAGGAACGGTCGAGGTGCTGATTGGATAGCGCTTCCCCCCCCATCGAGCGGCAGACTCTGGCTAGATGGCCGAACTTTCCGCAGCGGCGGCAGGTGGCGGTTCGGAACCGGCAGGAGCTGCGAGGGTGGGGGTCTCCGCAGCTTGGGCAAGGAAAGGATGGAGTGCGTCGAGGTGGTTGTTGCTGTTGTTGTTGTTGTGGTTGCTGAGGTGGCCATCTTCGCTGGGTTGTCATTTTGATGCGGTGGACGGAGGTGTTGGTATCTTCGGGCGCTATTTGGTCGGTGTCCTCATGATGCACGCCGAGGGGCTGCTGGGCTTGAGCGGTTGGTGGCTGGGATCGCTGGATTTCGGCAGCGGAATGGGTGGACATCTCTGCCGCTTGAGCTTCATCCAGGGCCACTGTTAGACTTAGCTCTGTGCGGGCGAGGAGTCTGCGCTGGAGGCGGATGTCTCACACTCCGCATACGAGCTGCTGCAGCAAGGCATCGTCAAGGTTGGGAAATTCACAGTTCAGGGCAGCGGAGCGGAGGGCGGCCATATAGTTGTTGATTGGTTCCTCCTCTCTTTGCACTCGCTGCTGAAAAGCGAAGCGGCGAGCGATGCGCGACGGCGTGGGGGAGTAGTGATTTCTGAGCTTGTTCAGAAGATCCTCCCACGGCACGTTGTAGACTATCTGAGGGGCTACCAAGGCTCGGGCAGTGGCGAACATCTGGTGGCCACAGGCATTCAGGAAGATGGCACGTTGGCGCGCGCTAGATAGCTCCGTGTAGTCGTTGGCTTGTAAGAAGCATTCAAACCGCTCCATGTAGGCGTCCCAGGTTTCAGCTGCGGGACAAAAAATCTCAAACGATTTTGGGTCTGATGTGATGCGTGCCATTATTGGAGGCGCACGGTGGGAAGAAAAAAAAAACCTTTGCTGAGGTGCTGTTCGGCCACAGGCAGAGCTGCTGGCAGAGCAGTTGCCCAACTCTTATTGGGGCAGGGGGCGAGGGTCGCCGTATCCCACCTTTCGTCGCCACTTGTTGAATCCGGAGATGAAAGGACGACAGGAGACTGGAGTCAAACAACCAGTCTTTATTCAAAAGGAACAGCAACAGAACAGATAAGACGCTAATGCAGTAGATCGGTACAGAAGTTCCCTCAGCCGCGTTTGACAGCTCTATTTTAAGGCGGCTGTCAAACGCGGCAGCCAATCGGGGAGCTGGCTTCTCCCGCTTTAGCAGCCGTCCAATCAGTGGCGACGGCTGCTGTTGCTGACGACGTGGGAGGATGTAACACCGTTTTCAACACTATTAATCAAAAACATTGACAAAGGAAAAAGATATAACACAGTTTCTATAAGCGAGATTAGAAAAACCACATATTACAACTTTGCAGCAACTTATAAAGGAAAATTCAGGATGTTTTATAAAATAAATAAATGAATCCGTTTTCTTAGACTCTAGTGAGGAATTTTAGGGGGAAAATGATATATTTTAATGATAATATTGCTCAAAGAAATAGAGGAACTACCATCATAAGCAAACCCCAGGGGCTTCATCAGATGTCATAAAAGTGGTTTAAACAGTTGCTGAATCTCTTTTGAAAATTATAACAACACTGAAGAGATGTTTACCTCATCCCAGGTGCAATCCTGCTGGGCCCGGAATCTTCCTAGTTCAAAGAAGTTGTCTGTCATTATTACACTACTGAATGTTTCTACCAATCTCTCATTCTCTCAACCTCTTTCAGTGGCTTCAAGTCATCACTTCATTTCCTGATGGTCAAAAATTTGCTGCATCCTATAACATCTAAGAAGGCAAACAGCTAATTATGTGGCACTCAGCACAGTGCACTGAATAGCTTCAGCAATGTTGCTGGCTTTTTACATTCATGGCTAGTTTTTTATTGGATTTGTTTATACCTTCTATTATAAATAATTAGCATAGAAATTTAGGAAATAAATAAATAAAATTCTATTAACTGGGAGAATTTTTTTAAAAAAGGTGTTGCTTTCTTAACTGATTATGGAGGTATAAATCATATTTCTTTACTTTTTTGCCATGATCTTTTCTTCTCTCCCCCTCTCCCTCCTTCCCTCCCCCCCTCTCAGTATATAGAGTATTTCCTGCTTGTGTGCTCATACTACTCTTCTTTGTGATCTTCTGGCCTATGTTCTTCTCTCCAATTTCTCCTACATTCTCTAGACAGGATGACTTCCTTTGGTTTCCCCTGCCCAATTCCTCATAATATGACCAGTGAGGGGCTCAAACAGGCCACCATCCCCTCTGTCCATGGGCATACCTTAGCAAGCCCAGCATATATATGGCTGGGCAATAGTGAGACAGTAGATGTGCAAACAGTGTAGACTAGAAAGGACCCGAGCAAGGAGAAACTGAATGTGGAGAAGTAAAAAAGCCCCCTGTTTGTGGTATTGTGAGCTCTTAGTAAAAGTATGGTACAAAAGGTCTTACATTAGTTGATTCCATTAAAAAAAAATACTGAAGGTTAATTTTGTCTTTCATATTTATTTCCTATACCTCCTAAGAAACAAAACTGCATTTCTATAAGTTTACTATAATGCCAAGACTGCCATTTATTTGAAGCTGTGCATTCTTCCCACTTTTGTGTAAATCTGGCCAGGGGAAGCAAATGTTTGGGATAAGAACAGTCTTGGGTGTCTTCAAATGGGATGGGCAGCAGAAAGAGGGCAAATGTCAGAATTTGAGAAATCCATACCTGCAGTGCAATGAGTCTTACCCTTTTGTACTAGAACCCATAGGGATTTTCTGCTTAGCAATTAAGCAATAAAATAGTGAAAAGATGAATTGGTGAAAGATGAAAGTAGTATATTCAGTGGTGGTGGTTGGTTAAAAAAAGGCGTGATGGCAGATGTGGCATCATGATACAAACCACAAACCTTTCGTATGTTGTTCAAGAGGGTTAGGATTGCATCATAATACCGTCACATCTTCATCATGCCTCTTTTCCTATAAACACATGGATTCAGCTGATACCACAATAATTAACTGGAAGTTTCCCTAGAACAGGGGTAGGCAAAGTTGGCTCTTCTACGACTCGTGGACTTCAACTCCCAGACTTTCTGAGCCAATCATGCTAGCTCAGGAATTCTGGGAGTTGAAGTCCACGAGTCATAGAAGAGCCAACTTTGCCTACCCCTGCCCTAGAAGATCTGACAAAGATTTAAAAAAAACTGTTTAACATGAAGACACTGAACAACTGGATTCAAAAAGAATATTCTTCTAGTTATTCAACTTACATTAAATCATTAGCTTAACCTAAAATCAAACTGGGATGGTCTGGAGCAAAGAAGACTATAGATACAGTGTAGGAATGCTGGGAACCTTGATTGCTATAACGGTTTTTCTAATATAAGAACATAACCTTCAGGCAAAAAAGACTTTTGATATTACTTCAATGACTCATCTTTAGTTATGAACTTTGGGAGCCTGGGCAGCCATGGAAGTTCTTTTAAGTATGTGTTTTTCTTATCTAGGGATCTCAAAATTCATCCTTGGGTGTATTTACTGGTTGGGCTAAAACTCTTAATTGGATATGCAAATACATGCTTCAGTTCCTGTGGAATTGACATAAATTTAATTAATAAAAATATGCAGGCAACTTCTTCCTTTAATTATCTTAGGATGACGTATTACCACAGTTCCTGTTGCTTTTTTCAGATCCTTCAAAAGAGGATTCATTCCAGGATAAAACAAAGTTAAGTCAGTAGTCAAAGTCTGCAGATGGTTCCAAATCATAGCTCTATCGACACATAACAGAATAAGAGAGTTGGAAGGGACCTTGGAGGTCTTCTAGTCCAACCCCCTGCTCAAGCAAGAAACCTTATGCCATCGGTGTCAAACTCGCCGTGTCACTTTGCAGTCACGTGACGTATCGTGATGTTTTTCCCCTTTGCGGAGCTGGGGTGGGCGTGGCCTGCGCATACACATCCGGCCCACTGGCCGCCAGTTTGACACTCCTGCCTTATACCATTTCAGACAAACTCTTCTTTAAAATCTCCAATGCTGGAGCACCAACAGACAATTGGGACTGGGATTTCAATAAGTAGTTGTGGACATAAGTCAAGGCATCCATGTGATCGGACCTACTTTTCTATCACTTTTACAGTAATCATTAAGCAAATCAGGTAGCCATGAGTTCAAATTACATGGTTGTTAAGCAAATCATATATTGTTAAATGTATCCATCCTCACCAAATGGGAAGTTTTTGCCAGGAACTGGCAAAAAATGTCCAAATCACCAGTTATGGGACTATGGGACGCTGCAACTGGTCCTAAATATGAGCCAATTGCCGAGTGCCCAAAATATGGTCATGTGACCGCAGGGTGTGGACATGACATTTTACAACAGCCAGAAGTGCTTTATAGGCTGCAAAGCACTCTTCAAACTTCAAAAGGTCATTAAATCACTGATCATAAGTCAAGGACTCCCCGTGTGTGTGTGTGTGTGTGTGTGTGTGTGTGTGTGTGTGTGTGTATTGCTGATATGGCTGAACATCTTTGCCAACACTATGCATTTAATAGTTGTCCAAGATTTCACTTAGTTTGGCTGCCAGATGTATATGCATGGTGGCTTAAAGTTTAAAACAGGAAATATATTTTGTCTCCTGGTCTCTATCAGTGTGCCCCTGCAACTTGCAATAAGTGCATATCTGGAACTACAGGTAGAATATGAGTATTGTTTAATTTCCCTAACATTTTGTATTGATGGTACCCTCTCTTTTACATGACTTCCATATTGTCCCTCAAATAAACCCATCCTGTATGCTACGAATAACAATAAACTCTCATTCACATTTTCAAATGTTAAAATTGGGGTTATGAAGTACATAATGTAATTTTAAAAAGTCAGATTTTCTGTTTTTGAAATAAACTGATTTTATTTCCTCAAAATGGGAAGAAGGGATCCCATTTATGGACTTGGATGGTTTAATATCCTTGAGCGTTCAGCATAGAAAGTTGCAGTGTAATTTGCTCCTCTCATGCATCTTATCGCACATTTGGCAAGCAAAGTTTCCTTACGGACCTATCTATAGTATTACAACTAGAATTTAATTCTGTGCCAACATCCTTTTTGGCTTACAATTGGTGTTCTCCAGGGCTGCACGTCCACTTTTATGTCTTGGCAGGAGGCGAGGGGCACGCAGCAAGGCAATGTTCTCAGAACATTTGCATGGGAATTCCTAAGTCCAGCCTCAGCCTTGCTTGGCTTTACTGTACGTGGCCGGCAGGTCCAAGGAAGGAGCGTATCTGCCTTCTCTGTTCCCTTCTGTCCTTGTATGGCTAATGAGGCATCTTTGCTTGCTAGGAAAGAATGATAAAGGTGACACTTGTCAGTTTATCGTAACATTTTGGTGCAGTCGCTCCTGCTTTGGCTACCACTGGAAAACACCTCTAACATGATCTGCTTCATTGGAGGGAAAATGAATTATAACAGTCGCCTCCCTCTAGGCATTGTTGCTGCTCCTGATTTTTCCTCAAAGGCACTTCATCACTCATATCCAGTGAATTAACCCTCAATTGATTTCTGTCATCCATTGCAAAATAGATGTTGATGCAGGATTAATTTCTGCAGTTCCTCAGTGTGTGTAACCAAGTGACCTTGAGATTACCCAGAATTAAATGCTATTATAGTTTATGTGTTCACTGGCTGTCAATGCATGTTCTCTTGGGTCCCTCTCGGGGACCAAATCCTGATCTAGCTCCTGCTTTCAACCCCAGCTGCAATAGGAGAAGGTGGCCTTTCTCAGCCTGCTCCGACTATTCAGCACCACTGAATGACTGTGGAGGGAAGGCTGGCAACAGGAAAGCTGGCAGCAGCACTTTAGTGATGTGGGGTTGGGAGAGGTTGAAGGGTCCTTCCTCCTCCTTCCTTTATAAACCTAGGAATAGGAGATGAAATGCGGTAGGTGAGGCTGACATTTCTAAGGAGGCTACAACAGACATTCTAGGGCAGGGGTAGGCAAAGTTGGCTCTTCTATGACTCATGGACTTCAACTCCCAGAATTCCTGAGCTAGCATGATTGGCTCAGAAAGTCTGGGAGTTGAAGTCCACGAGTCATAGAAGAGCCAACTTTGCCTACCCCTGTTCTAGGGTATTGCAATTCCCATTGGCTTGATTAGCAAGCAAATAGAAGGCCATAGCTGGGAACACCATACATTTTCAGAAACATAGAACTACTATAGTGTTTATAAAATTCAGCAACTTCAAGAGTTGTGGACCTTGTTGGGGAATTCTGAGAGTTGAAGTATGTACCTCTTAAAGTTGTTGAGTTTGACCAACATGCATTAGCGGTTTTGAGTGTGTATGTGTGTGACAGGTAGTCCTTGACTTACAACCATTCATTTAGTGGCAGTTCAAAGTTTCAACCCCACTGGAAAAAGTGACTCACAACCAGTTCTTACTATTGAGGCGGTGTCCCCACTATCACATGATCAAAAATTGGGTACTAAATTGGCATGTATTTATGACGGCTGCAGTGTCTTGGGGTCTTGTGATTTCTATTTGCAACTTTCCCAGTCAGCCTGTCCAGTCAACAAAGACAATGAGGGAAGCCATATTTGTTTAACAGCCATATGATTCACTTAATGACAGCAGGAAAAAGGTAGAAAAATGGTCATGACTCACTTATTTATTTATTTATTTATTTGTAGGTTCTTCTATGCCGCCCTACTCCCTAAGGACTCAGGGCGGCGTACAACATTTTAAGAAAACAACCAAACAAATCATTAAAAACAATTTAAAAAACAATTAAAAACACATATAACACCATACATACATGGGGGAGACATCAGATGTAATGTCTCAGAATCACCCCGCCTGCAGGAAGGAAGAGCCATGTCTTAATGGCTTTTCGGAAGGCCAGCAAGGTGGGGATAATTCAGATCTCTGGGGGGAGTTGGTTCCAGAGAGCAGGGGCCCCTACAGAGAAGGCCCTCCCCCTAGGCCCCACCAGTCGGCATTGTTTGGCTGACGGGACCCGGAGGAGGCCCACTCTGTGGGACCTCACCGGTCGAAGGAAGTATGAGGTAGGATGCGGTAGGATGACTTAACAATCATCTCACTTAGTAACAAAAGTTTGTGTCCCAATTGTGATAGTAAGTTGAGGGCTACCTGTAATTAGTTTTCCCTTCCCTTCTCTGTTTTTGGAGGTACATTTGTATGGAAATGATATATCATAGTCATGTCACTAGGAAAAAGATTAATAGATTCAAAAACTATGGTGTCAAGTTTTTTTTTTATGTGAGAGAAAGATTAGTACTTTGCAGGCCTCAAGACTGACCAAAGATTATAGTAACTTTGGTCTTATTTATGAGTGACCCTATGAAATATATCTTCCTTGTCCTTAAAAGCAATTTCTCTTTGCCTATCTAGATAATTTGATTTTGAGATAGTTTAAAATTCATATTTCATCTGTCATACAGCTAATGATGTATATATTTGAATTACAGAAAAGCAATTAAAACATAATTAAAATACATCTGTTGTACTTATATGAAAGAAAATGACTAGTGCACTTTCCTTTTAATCCTCGGGTTATCTTTTCCTGCTAGAAAATATCTGATCTCATTAGAGAGATGCATTTATTTGTTGATTATACAAATGTTGTTACTGTAGTAACAGTCAGTAACTTTTTCAGAGCTTTCTGCCAATCTTCAAATAGGTACAACTTTGGGAATTAACACTGAGCACAAGGAGACATACTTCTGAGTAAATGACGCTGCATTTATGCCATTAATTGTGCAATCCTATAATTACTTTAGAAGAAAGTACTTCTAATCGCAAGCCCTTCAAAATACAGTTTGCTGGGAAAGGAATATTCAGTGTTACAAAACAGAAATATAAAAAGCCTTTGTGGAGGTTTGGGGTAAAGGGATATTTATTTGGAAAATGTTGAATATTCAGGTTCTTCTGCTCTGCCAATAAACTATCCTGTCCTCTTGTAGCACCTTTTGTGATTGTGGTGTCAATTTGAGTAGAAAGCAAGCGATTTATTTATTCTAGTAAGGATGAGGATGAGGAATTCTTTATTTAAATGATTTATATTCTATCTTTATGTCCAAGCATGAGGATCAAGAAAACTAACACTATTGTGAGAGGGAGTTTTAATTCAGAAGAACTCATCTTGATCACTTATCATAAATAAACAATCAGGGGAAATACAATGACATATGGGTCCCATGTAATTAACACCTACTCTTCAGTCAGTCTCTTTGTTATTCTGTGTTTATTTTTGTGCTTTTTATAATTCTAAAGTTTTTAATATTAATAATTATATTAATTTGTATATATTGTTTAATCTTATCATTGCTGTATGCCATGCAGAATCACTTGATGAGTGAGATGGGTAGCTATGTAAATATCATGAATGAATGAATGAATAAATGACTGACTGACTGACTGACTGAATAAATAAATAATAAACAAACAAACAAACAAACAAATAAATAAATAAATAAATAAATAAATAAAGTTATGCTCTAATTCAGTATCTTCAAAACTTGTTTGGTAATTTGAGAAAAGGAAGAAATAAACAGTTTGTCCCTAACAAAAATGCCTGGTTTGGTTAGTACTGAGTCAAGGCTAAGACAGATTTGTAGGTACAGTACATGCCATTCTTATAGTACCAATTGAATATCTTGCCAGTGACTATTCAATGTGTATTATACTAGTCAACTTATAACTTCCAGTATAAGTGGTTGATTGCATGAAAATATTAGGAAGCTATAATAATTAAGAGCTACCAGCTGCTAGCAGCAATAACTGGTAAATACTTTTTGGCACTCAGATCTTGCATACTTTGGTTCCCCTCTTTCTATAAAAAGGTGGGAGGATTTTTCCCCCAGGAGTTGAGAATGTTCAGCTCTTCTGAGAAGATTAATAACATTTCCATCTCTGCAAAAGATTTCAGACTTCTGTATTGGCTGCAGGTCTTGGTCTCATAGTACAATATGGGTTGGACTCACTATTATTAAAATTCAGAGGGACATCTGTTAGCAGATGATGGTTCACTGATGGTACACTAGAGCATGGATGTCAAACTTGCTGCATCACGTTGCTGCCATGTGACATTTCACGATGTTTTTTCCCTTTGTGGAGCTGGGGTGGGCTTGGCTCATGTGTGAAGCATCTGGCCCGCGGGCCGCCAGTTTAACACCCCTGCTAGAGGAAGAGGGGGATGAAAGTGTCTCAAATTTGGTGTACTAACTGGTGTTGTTGTGCATTGGTGATGGTATTGTTGGAGGATAGTAGATACTGTACATAGATTTGTTACAGGGTTGGTTTCTCTTATTAGGATCATTGTCCTGTTGTTTCTTGATGCTTGTGAGAATCTGCTTCAGATTCATTGGTTGTCTGCAGGCAGCCAATGCCTGAGAAAGTGCAGTGCCATTGTCCAGTATGGGCTATAACTTATTAAAAGGTAAAGGTTCCCCTTGCACATTTGTGCTAGTCGTTCCCGACTCTAGGGGGCAGTGCTCATCTCCATTTCAAAGCCAAAGAGCCAGCGCTGTCCGAAGACATCTCCATGGTCATCTGGCCGCCATGACTAAGCGCCGAAGGCGCATGGAATGCTGTTACCTTCCCACCAAAGGTGGTCCCTATTTTTCTACTTGCATTTTTACATGCTTTAGAACTGCTAGGTTGGCAGAAGCTGGGACAAGTAATGGGATCTCACTCTGTTACGTGGCACTAGGGATTCGAACTGCCGAACTGCCGACCTTTCTGATTGACAAGCTCAGCGTCTTAGCCACTGAGCCACTGCATCCCTATAATTAATAGCTTATTAATAAATTAATAAATTAATTGATAAAGATAATATTTATTAATTTTAATAAATATTAACTTTTAATTTTATTTATTACTGTATTAAAATTAATATAATCAATAGCTTATTAATATTAATATAATCAATAGCTTATTAATAAATAATTAATAGCTTATTAATAAAGCTAATAAGTTTAAAAGAGTTCTCTTTCTATAATATTTATAACATACATCAGAACACCTAAGCTGTAGCTGTCCGAGCCTTCCTACCAGAGCAGGTGTCAAACAAGGCTCCCTTATTTTTCATTTTTATATAAATTCTATCACAGATTGTCTGACAAAAGCAGAACACCATTCATCAAGTACGGCAAGCTGGCAGATAGCAGTGCTACTGTAGGCAGTCAATGCGCTGATGGGACTGAAGAGGACTTATCATCCCTTGTCCCTCTTCTGTATGGTTCACCACTTACAACTGAATTGCAACAAAGAAAGATTACAGTATGCCCAAGAAGATGCAGATGTCTGAACGGGATTGTCAATGGGAAGAAATTTTAATTTACCTCAGGGTGACTTTCCTTTGAAATGGGAATCTGAAGACTTCTTGCACACCATTCAAAGAAGCAATGCAGCTATTCTATCCTTCTATCACCACTACAAGCACAATACATTCCAGCTGCCATTAAGGTCTAAACCAAGTTCTTCACAGAGTGGAGGCAGGGCTAGGAAGTTAGAAATTTTTGCTTGAATCCATATATTCAACTCTGTGTTTTAAAGCAAAGTCTTCCAAGTAGTCCTTATTTAGTGATCACATTTGGGATTGGCAACTTGGTTGTTAAGCGAAGCAAGCTAAGCAAAACTATCATTGTGCTTACAATCTTATTTTGCCTATCCTTTGATTTACATATCTGTGAAGATTGCAATTTTGAGAATTGGTTGTAAAATTTGTTTATCAAATTTATATGCCACTCATCTCACAGTGCTTTTATGTTACTTTTTCACCACTGTCAAAACTGCAAGCAGTCTCTAAATGAAATAATTGCTAAGCAAGGACTATCTATATACCCAATGCAGTGCTCTACATGGAGGCAAGTTTGCCCAAAAGTGTTACTAGACTTTATAATTTTGATTGTAACACTACATGTAGTACTGCTTGGCAACTGCAATAAAACCATTCATTCATTCATTCATTCATTCATTCATTCATCAGTGTTCCAATATCTCAGGGGCTGCCACAAAGAAGAGGGAGTCAAACTATTCTCCAAAGCACCTGAGGGTAGGAAAAGAAGCAATGGGTGGAAACTAATCAAGGAGAGAAGCAACTTAGAACTAAGGAGAAATTTCCTGACAGTTAGAACAATTAATCAGTGGAACAAGTTGCCTCCAGAAATTGTGAATGCTCAACACTGGAAGTTTTTAAGAAGAGATTGGATAAACATTTGTCTGAAGTGGTGTAGGGTTTCCTGCCTAAGCAGGGGGTTGGACTAGAAGACCTTCCAACTCTGTTATTCTATTCTATTCATTCAACAAGTGGTTTATTTAGTTCCCCAGTATATTATTTTCCTGACAAAAAAGCAAGTAGCCAAGGAAAGAAAAAACAATAATTTTAAAAAACCCTCTCAGGTTGCAAACCATGGACTTCTAATGCCAACCAAGTATTAGAGCCATTAGACCAGCAATAAAGACCTCTTATAGCAAAACAGCTTGGAAAGAGCCAAGGGGTATTCCTGCCTTTGGAAAATGGCCAATCAAAGTGGAAGAAAGTAAAAAACACAGGTAAGCCAGACAAAGTAAGAACACATTATTTTGAAAGGAAAATGTGCCCAAAGGTCACAGTCAAAGGTGGATCTCTGCATGTGAATACAGGACAATGTCTGTAGCTGTTCTCCAAAAATAGTTGCTGTTCCACATTGGTGGTGGGGTTACCTGGCTTGGTAGATAAGCTCTTGAGGCAGATTCTAATTGCAAAATATTCTATTAGCTGAGGAATCATCACAGCCAATGCATGTAATTGTGCAAAAATGTTCTTTGCCACAATCAATTAATAGGAATCCAGAGATAACTGAAGATGAAGGAGGACTCCCACATGCTTACCTGATTTTTCAGGGGTCCCCAGAGGCCTGATGCACAACCCCCTGAATAAGGTCCTTTGCTGGCCAAAACCTTTCTGGGTTGCTGGAATGTAATTTCAGCTTGTTCACACTCATCTGCTCTTTATTGAATTTTCAAGGGTATTAACCCTTTCAGTTAAATTACATCATTATTTTCATAGCCCCTGCAGATATACCTTTGAAATTTTGCAGGTGTTTTGCATAGAGGCATACAACTGTGTAGGTTATTTTTAGTAACTTATTAAAGAAATTACAGCAGAACTCAGCCCACTTTAGAAATGTAACTTGGCTAGACTTGTAAAGAACTGTTTTACTCTTATGCCGATGGGAGAGTCAAGTAACTGTTGGTCTTTGCACTTAAAATTCCAGTTCAGATTATTTTTACTACTTTAATAGCTAAAATGATGATTGCCAGACATCAAAAGATCTATTCAGAAAGTAATATAGAGTACCAGTATTTGTATTAGTACTGTATTAATACCGAGCAATATTAATGTGAAGGCCAGTTTGGTGTAATGGTTTAAGGCATCAGATTAGATGCCAAGAGACTGTGAGTTCTAGCCCTGCCATAAGCACAAAACCTGTGACTTTGACCCAGTAACTCTATCTCAGCACTAGGAAGCAGGCAATGGCAAACAACTTCTGAAAATCTTGCCAAGAGAACTGCATGGATTTGTCCAGACAGTCATCAGGCATCACGTCTGACAGATAATAAAATAATAAAAACCATGCAACAAATAACAGAATAACAGTATAGGTCTACATAGCTCTACAGTAGTGTTTGCCTCAGTGATAGTACATGGAGCATGTTATAGAAAAAGTCACATATGAAGGTCAAAACTACAATCCAAATCTGTTTGTTTTGAGTAAACAACAGATGTCTGTGAAATTTCAGTTGGTGAAGGCAAGAAATTACTAGCAGTGGCGGTAAAAGAACATTAGCTGGGCACAAAAATATGTCTCATTTGCCTTCAAAGCATATGGGATATTACGTGCCAAACTACATAGTAATAGCCACAGAACTGCACTAATGAAAACATAAAGCAAGTAATAAGTATGAGAAGTAAAAAAAAATCAAAGTTTCACCTAAATTAGTACATTGCAAGAATTTTAAGAAAATGTAAATGGCATACAAGGCACTTGAAGTTTTCTTCTTGAACATTTATTGAATCTGATTCCTTTATTTATAATGTAGTTCATGTGTATTTATTTATTTATTTATTCATTCATTCATTCATTCATTCATTCATTCATTTATTTATTTAGCACTCTTATATGCTGCCCTACTCCCTGTGTACTCAGGGCGGTGTACAACATTTGAAGAACAGCTAAACAATATAATTTAATAATAATTAAAATACATTTAAAAGAAACATCCAAAAACATACATACGTGGGGGAGACCCAGATGCAAATCGTCTCAAAACGCCGCCTGCAGGAAGAGCCATGTCTTCACAGCTTTCCGGAAGGCCAGCAAGGTGGGGACAGTTCGTATCTCTGGGGGGAGTTGGTTCCAGAGAGCAGGGGCCCCTACAGAGAAGGCCCTCCCCTAGGCCCCGCCAGCCGACATTGTTTGGTTGATGGGACCTGGAGGAGGTCCACTCTGTGGGACCTAACCGGTCGAAGGGAAGTATGAGGTAGGATGCGGTCCCGGAGGTAACCTGATCCTAAGCCATGTAGGGCTTTAAAGATGATGATCAACACCTTGAATTGTACCCGGAGACCAATGGGCAACCAATGCAACTGGCGGAGTATGGGTGTTACGTGGGTGTATCTTGAAACACCCACCACAGCACACGCAGCCTCATTTTGCACCAGTTGAAGTCTCCGAATACTCTTCAAGGGTAGCCCCATGTAGAGCGCATTACAGTAGTCCAATCGGGAGGTGACAAGGGCATGAGTGACCGTGAGTAGAGCCTCCTTCTCCAAGTATGGTCGCAATTGGTGCACCAGGCGAACCTGTGCAAAAACTCCCCTAGCCACAGCTGTAAGATGTTGGTCTAATTTTAGCTGTGGATCTAGGAGAACTCCTAAATTGCGAACCCGTTCCGAGGGAGTTAATTTTTCTCCCTCAAGAACCAAGGAGGGACAGTCGACATGGTCCTTAGGAGGCAATATCCAGAGCCACTCAGTCTTGTCGGGGTTAAGCTTGAGTCTGTTCCTCCCCATCCAGATCCTGACATCGTCCAGGCATTGGCACATTACGTCCACTGACTCCCTGAATTGAGACGGGGTGGTGATGTACAGCTGGGTGTCATCAGCGTACTGTTGAAAACTCACCCCGTGTCTATGGATGATCTCCCCCAGAGGTTTCATGTAAATGTTAAACAGGATGGGCGAGAGGACTGAACCCTGAGGCACCCCACAAGTCAGGGGCCTAGGGGGCGACCTTTGTCCTCCTGCTAACACCAACTGCATCCTGTCAACAAGATAAGAGGAAAACCACCGTAAAATGGTGCCTCCCACCCCCACCTCGCCGAGACGATGCAGAAGGATACCATGGTCGATGGTATTGAAAGCCGCTGAGAGGGCAAGTAGCACCAGGGTGGAGGAGTTGCCCCCATCCCGGGCTCGCCAGAGATCATCCATCAGGGTGACCAAGGCAGTTTCTGTACTGTAGCCGCGCCTGAAACCCGACTGATAGGAATCTAGATGATCAGTTTCCTCCAATAGCCGAAGAAGCTGAAAAGCTACCACCTCAACAACTTTACCTATGAAAGGTAAGTTGGAGACCGGCCGAAAGTTCTTCAAATCTGCTGGATCCAGGGAAGGCTTCTTAAGGAGGGGTCTCACCATCGCAACCTTTAAAGGCTGCGGTACGGATCCCTCCCTAAAAGAAGCATTGACCACCGCCTGGATCCAGCCACGTGTCACCTCTCTGATGGCTGAAACCAGCCAGGAGGGGCACGGGTCCAATAAACAGATGGAAGAGCTCATCGCACCTACAGCCTTGTCCACGTCATCAGGAGAGACAGGCTCAAACTCCTCCCACAACGCTGGACTAAGACTTGCTCCTGTCAACTCAGTGTACTCTGTCTAGCCAGAGTCCAGATTTGACCGGATCTGAGTGACTTTATCCATCAGAAACTGCGCAAATTCCTCAGCTCTACCTTGCAAGTGTTCCTCGCTCCCCCCCTTTGGCAAGGAGGGCGCGAGTCACCCTAAACAAGGCAGCTGGGTGAGAAACTGCAGATGCAATAAGAGCGGAAAAATGAGATCATTTTGCCGCCCTATCGCCACTAGATAAGATTTAATAAAAGTTCTTACTGGCTCTCCAGCGTTGCTCCAGATGTCTCTTGTGGCGTTTCATCTCCCGGAGCTCCTCGGTAAACCAGGGAGCCTTCCGGGATCCACTGCCACGGAGAGGTCGCAAAGGCGCAATCCGATCTAACTCCCCTGATGCTGCGGTGTTCCAGGCAGCCACCAGGGACTCAGATGAATTGTGTACCAGGGTTTCAGGTATTTCTCCAAGTTCCCTCTGGAATCCTTCCGGCTCCATTAGGCGCCTGGGGCGGAACCACCTAGTTGGTCCCGCCTCCCTGCGGGGGAGGAGTGGGGCTGTGAAATCCAACCTCAGTAGGAAATGATCTGACCACAACAACAGGGTGGTGACTATATCCCCTAAATTCAGATCATCTCTCACTGCCCCGAAAGAAACACTAGGTCAAGCGTGTGGCCTCCCTCATGAGTTGGACCCTGGATTACTTGGGTCAGGTCCATGGTTGTCATGGAATCCATGAATTCCTGAGCTGCACCAGAGGTTTCACCCGCTGAAGGCAGGTTAAAGTCCCCCAGCACCATAAGCCTGGGGAACTCCACCACCAGGCTAGCTATCACCTCAAGCAGCTCAGGCAGGGCCTTAGTAACGTAGCTGGGAGGCAGGTACACTAACAAAAGGCCCACCTACACCCTTAAGTCCAACTTCAGAAGGAGCGTCTCACACCCGACAATCTCCGGGGCAGGGATCCTACGAGGATGCAGATTCCGGCGCGTTATAATAGCCACTCCTCCTCCCCTTTCCTGGGGTCATGAATGATGCAACACTGAGAATCCGTCTGGGCATATCTCAGAGAGGGCTACTCCCCCCCCTCCTGGCCCAGCCAGGTCTCAATTATACATACCAGGTCCGCCCCCTCTTCAGTGATTAAATCATGTATCAAGGGGGCTTTGTTGACAATTGACCTGGCATTCAATAGCATCATCCTGAGCCCAGGGCCCTCTTATGAACTTTTTTTGGAAAAAAAATGAACTTGTGACTTAATGGGTTTGATGACAAAAGGTAGCTTATAGAAGAAGGAAATTATGATGTAACTTTAAAGAGAGTAAAATATAAATGCATTTATAACCACTCTAAAAAAAATTGGAAGCCACTTTTCTTTCTTATTCATTCTTCTTTTCTTTTTTTGCTTCTTTTCTAATATTTGTATTGTATTTATCTTGCTTAAAATTTCAATAAAATGACATTAAAAACAAAACAAAAAACAAAGTGATTGCCCTCTAAAGCAATTTGCCTAAGCTTCTAGATCTTGGTGGAGGATTTTCCTCACTGTCTGCTCTGCTGTCAATTTGCCCTCATTCCTTACTACCTGTCCTTGCTACCTCTACTAGAATCAGCATGCACTGCCTTCTCAAGTGCAAAAGCAAACATAGGGTAACATGCTCTACTTGTTTCCCTTGATTCACAATACAGCTTGCAAAAGTAGGACTCACTATCTGTATGAAATGGTCTCTCATAGAGGTGATCTATTGTTTACTAAACTTTATTACCATTACTACCATCACTAGAAGTATGGAGGCCCCTGGAGGTTGCACCTTCTGGTTGCCTTCTCTGGAGGAGCTAGTAGGGCTGCAAGAGAAATTAAGTGTGAGGCACTTTGGCAGCTGCCGAAATAGGAAAGTGAGTCTCTCCCAGGCAAGATTCTCAGAAAATTCTCTTTAGCAGGTTTGACTGAGTTGAAAGAGATTGAGTTAGCAGGACTCCAGCAACTGAATTATTTTCCTTTTGAAGCCAATTATTCCTAGGGTCAGGGACTTTCTGGTTTTCTTTCTAACAATCTTCTTATGATCAAGTGAGGAGTTGGGTCTCTTCATTTATAATGGGGAAGGTTATACCCAAACTGGCTGTCCACACAACAGTCTGCAGAACTTCAATCAGTCTGGGAACTGGCTCATTCACCTATGTCCGTGATGGCGAACCTATGGCACAGGTGCCACAAGTGGCACGCGGAGCCATATCGGTGGGCACGCGAGCTCAGGTCCGGCGTGCATGTGTGCACCAGCCGGCTGATTTTCGGGCCTTCTGGGCCCACTGGGAGTCGGGAAACAGGCTGTTTCCAGCCTCCAGAGGGGGTGGGGAAGGCCGTTTTCACCCTCCCCAGGCTCCTAGAAAGGCTCTGGAGCTGGGGAGAGCGAAAAATGGGCGTGCCATTGCATGCTGGGAGCAGGGAGGTCATGCGTGCATGTGCGGGGGTGCATGGAATTATGAGTGTGGGCACGCACACACGTGATCCCCCGCATTCCCCCCCCTTTTGGCACACAAACCAAAAAAGGTTCGCCATCACTGACCTATGTATTTCCTTTGCCAGTAACTCTTCCACTTCCAAGGAATCTGACTCATCTAAAGGAGGCGTCATTCCTTCCCTCCCTCCCTCCCTCTGCCATCACTGGTGCTGTCTCTGCCGGTTTTCTACAAAGCAAATGCAATAAAAATGCAAAATGCACACTTTGTTAGCAGTGGAAATGCTTGTATATCCTAGGCCTGGGTTTATTGTCCCATTAAAGTATAATATGCATTGTATGCATATTATATGCATGCATTGTATGTACACAACCAACTGTAGCTTATTCAGGAAGCCATGGGTGCATAAACTATAGCTTAGCATGATGTGAAGTTAGGAGACTTCTACTAACATACAAACATCTTTTATTAGTCCTTACAAACTTTATATTCTAGTGACCAAACTGGAGAAAATAGGATTAAAATCTAATGTAATAACTAGAGATGTTTCCCTTTTTTTTGCTGATATCTTGTTTGCCCTTAGGCAGCTATCCAAAGTGCCTAATTGCTTATGAAGTTTCATGAAATTATTAATTTGGTTTTGTTTGCTTTGGAGAGAATCCTGTTTTCAGCTTGGACAACCAGAGTATCTCTCCAAAGCATCCACATTGCACTCAAATTTTTGACTAAAACCTGATGGAATTTACAAGAATTCATATCTTGTTGTAGCCTCAAGCATATTTGCCATTTCAAGAAATTCTAAATATGGAATTTTAGAAGCTTGTGACAGAATTGCCTGATTTATTGATGCAGTGCTAAGCAGAACTCCTTTTTAGCTGATTCCTGTGCCCCTTGGGAGCAATTTGGATCAGAGCTCTTCCTTGTTCCTCTGGAATTATTAAAGAAATGACATGGAAGCTGGATGTTTCTCTTAATGCACTCAGATTAGGCATAGGCAGGCTGATTCTTATCCAGCTGTCTCTTGCAATTCTAGTCCCACAAGGGCAGAACGATCAATTTGCCTGTTCATTGACTTGTGAAAGGTTCCTCACCTGCAGGTTATACTCTGAGGACTGTTTGTTTCTTTTTGAGACTGCTGTAAACTCACAGGACAATAAGTATCGGTTCCTGGTGAGCAAGGTGATAACTCTGGTTTCTCCAGACCTGACTAGATTGCTGCTGTGGTCTATAGCAGGGGTCTCCAAACTTGGCAATGTTAAGACTTGTAGACTTCAACTCCCAGAATTCCTCAGCCAACCAAGTTCTCTGCTTTAAAATAAAGCAGACTAAAGTATACAGATTGAATAAAAACACAGTAAATTCTTTTATCAGTTTAAATATCTTTTATCAATTTAATTTACCTTCTCAGTAAGCTTAATATTTACTTTCCATTGACAATCCCATTGTTACACACACGTGTGTATTCATTCTCAGGTGTTCTAAGTTTTATGTTATATGCAGTTCAGGTTTCCTCAAATCTGTAAATATTCCATCTTTCTTTGTAGTATCTATTTGAACAATTTTCTTATATTTCATTTATTATTTGTATCCCTCCTTTACTACTTCTACAAATAACTCAAGGTGGTGAACATATCCAACACACCTTGCTCCTTCTATTTTCTCCACAACTACCCTGTGAGGTGGGTTAGGCTAAAAGAGAATGACTGGCCCAAAGTCATCCAGCTGGCTGACCATTTAAAGGAGACAGTCTTGAAAGATTTATTTTTAAAAGAAAAATATATATTTTGCAATCTGTTTGAATTATTAACTCTGAAGTGGTTTTTTTTTTTGGGTGAAAATTCATTTTGGGGAAAGTAGATATTTAATATTGAAGCAAGAGAGGTTAGACCTGGGCTTATTCTTATTTTACATTGTTCCAAACTTTTTAACACACTATTTATAATAGTTGTTATACTTAGCATTTCTATTGTATCCAATCAGAGATACTTGTGCAAGCTTTCTGGAAAACCTGCTCCTTCCCATAGAAGTAATTCAACCATATGGTGATATAATACAGTCTGTGATCCAGATCTAGCAACTAGTCAAATCTAATCAAATTAATTTAAATCAAATCAAATCAAATTGTTATTACAGTCATAGACCAGCACAAAACAATTAGTTAGCTAGTATAAGCTAACATGTGGTCCTGCCAATCCAATTCTTTTTTCTTTTTTGCATTTTAAAGAATCCTGAGTTTGATGCTCAGTCTTTTAAGTAACCTGCCCAAATTCAGTTTTTTTCTCATTGTCTTATTTTTTCAGATCAGTCCATCCTGAATGTCTTTTAAAAAAACTGAATGCATTTTCATTTACATGTTTCCTAATACTGTATATGCATATTTATATGAAGTTCCCCTAAGTTTATACACATAATATGCCTATTTGTATGCAGTTCTCCTCAATTATTCTATGTTAACTTCACTCACACAGTTATTTTGGGATGCATTCTCTTTCATATTCATATTTCAAAGTGCACTTTCAATTTGAGTACCATATCACATCATACAATTAGAAGTGGTCTGATTTTGGGAAGTGAGCAGTACAGGGGCGGGTTCCTAATTTTTTTACTACCATTCTGTGGGCGTGACTTATTTTGTGGGTGTGGCTTGCCAGCCATGTGACCAGGTGGGCGTGGCTTGCCAGCCATGTGACCGGGTGGGCATGGCTTCTCGGACTGCTGAAGGGAGGGGAACTGAGATAGGTCCTGCTGCCCATTCCCCCTCCCCTCAGCAGCTCAAGAAGCCTCAAACGTGTGAAAATGCCTAGGATCATCACCGTGCGTTCGTGGCTTTTCGGACTGCTGAAGGGAGGGGAATGGAGATAGCTCCTGCCGCCCATTCTTTCAGCGTCTCACACGCTCCCTCAGCCATCCTCCACTGCTTGGACTCATTGAGGGGTAGGAAGGCAGCGCATGCGCAGTGCCGGAAGCTCGGCTTCTGGGCATGCGCAGAAGAAATTTTTTTTAAAAAATTTAAAAATATTTTTTTAAAATGGCGGCACCCAGGCACTGGCAACCGACTGCACCGGTACTGTGATGTCACCAGCGGACCGCTACCGGTGCTATAGAGTGGACCGCACCAGTAGAAACCCACCACTGGAGCAGTATATCAGTTCACAATGAACTACAAGCAAGCAAAATTAATCCCTGTTCCTAGCAAAGAAGCATGTGGAATCTCCCCACAAACATAGATCTCCTCAACCTAAGAAATTAATATAAATAAAATATTGGGGCCACACACTGTGGTTTCCTAAATATATACCCTGGAAAGTCAATGAAACTATTGTGGTCTTACTTGTAAAGCTATTACATATCAATTGTGGCTTAATATGAAGTTAAGCATCATTTTATGAACCAAAACCTGAACGCAAGAATTTTATAACAATGACATAGTATTACCAGCCAAAAAAAAGCAAAATAGAGGAAAATGCCTCCTAACTAGAGCACAGAAGAATCTGGAAATTGGCATGTATTGCCTATATACAGAAAAGAAAAGAAAGAACAGAAATGCTAAGGAAAAATGCTGCTTGTGATCTATCCCCTTCATGATCAATTTATCTTAAAAAATGCTATTCAATTTAGATTATGACAGAATGGGGTATAGCAATTTGATAGGTTTCTGCTCTAGAGCCTCTCAGTGGGTTTATAAATAATGCATATTTTACTCCTGCACTAAGCTGCATTCACGTAATTGGGTAATTTCTTCAGAAATCTTAGAAGCAAAAAAAAAAAAAAAACCTGTCAAGCTTTTATACACAACAACCCATAACCACTGAGTCCAAAATGAAAACCTTGAAGAAAATACTGATGACTTAACTTGCCACAAATAGTGTGTGCATTCTAGAGCTGGGCTATTGATTATCTTTATTAACATGTTGCTTTCCAGTTAAGATCAGGAGTCACTTTAAAGCCCATCACGGGGCAATGGCTGCTACTGCACAACAATGTATCCTAATTTCAGGAGTTCCAGAACAAACCTGCTGCGCTGCCAACTGAAACATTATCCATCCACATTTCAACACAAAGCGCACACAAAGCATCTGTTGGGTCTGACATATAGGAGCTCTTGCATGGAGATGAAGTGCATCACTACTTAGCAGGCAGCTTTGTTTGTCATCGTAGAATGCACCCACATTTTTATGCCCTTTTATAATCTTCTGTGGCTGTGTCTACCTTTTCAACCAATTAACCAATTTATTTAGCCTCTCTCTCTCTCTCTCTCTCTCTCTCTCTCTCTCTCTCTCTCTCTCTCTCTCTCTCTCTCTCTCTCTCTCTCTCTCTCTCTCCCTCCCTCCCTCCCTCCCTCATGCATTTCATCAAACCTTCAATTTCATTTTCTTTCAGTCCCTGTTCTCACTGCGGCAATCATTAAATTTATTATATTATTTTCCCTTCTTTCAAAATTTTTGTCTGTTGACAATCCAGAGGCAATTATCAATTTGATTGGGTTGTAGAGAGAGACAGAAGCATTTATTTCCCAAAACACACAGTAAACTGCAATAACGTCTCCAAGTGACCTTGAGGTAAGGGTAGGGAAATAAGGTAGAGGGACTTTCACAGAAAAGTAACCCCCAAAATGTGTAGATTGTAGTCTTCTGATTCTTCTTCTCTTCTAATAATTTCACAGAGAAGGAAAATAAAATGCATTGGTTATGAAAGCAACCCTAAAAAGTCTCCATTGCTAACAGCAGAAGAAAGTCCAGAAAAGTCATTGCTATATGCTTGATATTCTTCAAAATAATTCACTGCTGGTTGAAAGGAAGCGGGCAGGAGAGAGGTGGTGGCATTTAATTGCATACTGCCTTACATAATAAGGAAAAAATATTCCTGCTTTCATTATAATTGTAATATGAATTCAGTCCAAATTTCCCTTGGATTCAGTAGAATCCTGACTCGCTGTGTTTAATACTCCACTCTACTGTTATGGAGCTATTCACTGATGGATTCTTAAAACTATTCCCCTCATTGTTTCCAACAGTTTGTATTAGCAATATGACTACGGGCAAGACTGAGAGATTTACCAAGAGTTATTCTGCAACTAGAGAGGTCAGTTTTTTCAAGGTTAAGTACTGCACTTCACTTTTGAGTGATCTCCCATGAGGGTTGCACTTCAGAAAGGAAGGGACAGAATTAAATTTCATTTCATTTCATTGACATTTCAGTTTAATGAAAATTATACACCAGTATTACAATAACATATTTAAAATAACAACAAATGACAACAACAAAAGTAAATTGCTAAAAGGTAGAAGCTGTAACAATAAAAATGCCTGAAGGTTATCATTTGGCACCAGTTCATACGTAAGCAGTATGCACAGTTGTCCTTCTAAATAAAACAGGTCAACGCTTACCTCTTTGTTAGAAGCCTTGCAGCCAACAGGGGTGTTTTTTTTGTGTGTAAACATATTCCTAGATAGCTTTTGACTTCATTTACATCACAACAGGTTTCTCAGGGCAAATTAATTTAATACTTAATTTATACAAAATGTAACTGTGCCACACCAGCATCCTTTCTACCTGCAACTCCTCCCCAGGGCACTGGCGGTCAAGCCTGCATGTTCCCCCACCATGTCTTCACCATCTGGAGACTGAAGATGTATTTAGCATGGTGTTTTTTAGATGCTCGTAGTGTCCGGAACCCCACAGAAAATCTCTTCAGGCAATTACTGCTCAGCTCAACCTGGGAATGCCAGGCAATTGCTTGTTTTCTCTCTTTTCCATTTGCTGATCTCAGGGTTCAGTGGCTTCCCTGAGATTCTTGTGTTTCCGGAAATAAGAAGAGCCCTTTTTCCCAATTAAACACATAACATAGCCTGGTATTTGCTCATGTATTTGTGTGCATTTGTCCAGCTGTTTGCATAAGCATTCCTTCTGATGGATTGCTAAAAGGCAGATGATAGGGAATGACTCTCTTACCTGATTAATTACCGTGGCTGAACAACACATTTGAAAGAGATGCTTTACAAAACAATTAGCTTCTCGAAGCTTTAAAACAGCCACGCTTTTGAGCAGGCTCAAGCAGCTGCTTCTAAAGTTGTCACTGATGTCAATGTGTAGTAGCTTCACTGGTGGTTTCACCAGAAGTATGTCTGCACATGTACATACAACTGGGGAGAGCTTCAAAGGTACCACATAAACCTTCCAGAGGAAACATCTTTTAATGTTTCGAGGAAGAGTGTTTGGTTCATGCAAATACTCTTTGCAAACCTTATCTTTCAAATGGTTTGCACAACCCTACTAATTACGAAAAGAGCCTCAAAAACATCCCTTTCACCAGGTGTCAAATCAGCGAGTTGTATGAAAGATATTAAAACAAATGAAGAGCTATGGCAGTGATCTCGCAAGTGAACAAATCTCCAGACAACTACTAGATAATAGGAAAGATACAACTCTGACCCTTTGCTGCCATGTAGTGGTTGTGTAGACTTTGCAGCCCAGATCAGGTAGCCTTGATTGTAGGGCTTCTTTCAGTCACATGTGCTGTGATGTGCGATGCACATGTGCTGTGGATTTAGGGATCTGCAGGCTGATTGGCATCTCGGTTACATAACTCTTGAAGCTACAGTTCTGCCTTCTTCCAGGGAGAGTCAGAAAGTGGGATTTAGGTTAAGAAAAAGAACTAGAAGTTTCCTCCTTCTCCCCCCTCTCTGATATGGCTGTAAATCCTGAGTGACTGAACAAGCAGGTTCCCCAACTGCCCAAAAGCTGAGGAGAACTGGAAGCCGCAGGATGAAGCTGACAAGGAAAATATAAGCTACTTTGCTCACTTTAAGAGCAAGTAATTGATAGTCATAAACAGTAAAGGGAGAAGGAAGAAATACAACATAGAAATACAATAAACAACATTCTTAAGCATATATTTCTGTCTTCCACCGGAAAAAGAAATTATGATAAGCAGTTTCAGAATTGAATGTAAAACAGTATTTCTAAGAACTATAATCTGACTTATACAACGATAGAAGTACTCTCTTGAATTTAGAAGCACACCCCTTGGTAAGAAATCAGCTTTCACACCCAAGGAATAAAATGACTGTTGTTTTATTTGGTGCATATATATTTAGCTTTCGGTGAGTTGTAAGACCTAGTTCAAGACATTTTCTACATGAGAATTCTGCATTAGTTTCAAAGTGACTCTGTTCCTTTGTAATCTCAGAAGATCCGCTGAATGATCTTTGGCTTAGCTGTAGTTTATCTAAAACCACATTCAAAATAATCTTGTTTTTAAAAGATTCCAGTTCGATGTTGCTGTGGAGGGTCTTGTTTCCTCCTCTGTAGGAATTTGACATAGAATCACTCTGATTTCTTTTTGCACATGACCATATAGACCAGTGATGGCGAACCTTTTTTCCCTCGGGTGCCGAAAGTGCATGCACGCGTGCTATCGTGCATGTGCGAGTGCCCACACCCATAATTCAATGCCTGGGGAGAGCGAAAACGGCCTCCCCCGCTCCCCTGGAGGCCCTCTGGAGGCCAGAAATGGCCCGTTTCCCAACTTCTGGTGGGCCTGGTAGGCCCATTTTTCATCCTCCCCAGGTTCCAGAGGCTTCCCTGGAGCCTGGGGAGGGCAAAAACACCCTTCCCAGTCCCCCCCGGAGGCCCTCCGGACCCTTCCCAGTCCCCCCAGAGCCTCCATGCGAGCCAAAAATCAGCTGGCCGGCGCGCACATGCGCGCTGGAGCTGAGCTAGGCAATGGCTCGTGTGCCAGCAGATATGGCTCCATGTGCCACCTGTGGCACCCGTGCCATAGGTTCGCCATCACTGATATAGACAATAGGACTCCCACAATTCTCCAGCCAGCATAGCTGAATTCCACAAGTCTTAAAGTTGCCAAGTTTGGGGACCCCTGCAATAGGGAGTAAAGACATGGATGAGGAGAGGGCAAGCAGTTTATTTTATTTACCTTTTATAATATTATTACATTTTATTTACATGATTTCTGCTTCTCCTCAATATCCTGAGGAAAATGGTAATTCTTTGTTCTGGCTGTCCTAAACTCAATGGAAGAGAAGGCAATCACAGATTTTCTTCAAACTGGTTTTGAAGGATTGGGAGATAAAATCATGGCCAGACTCTATTTTATATGCCTCTTCATGCAATAGAATTGTTCAGACATTATTTCTGTTTTTTTTATATTTGCAGGTAACTTCCATTTTGAAGTTGCCAATCTCTTAAAAACAGAGCCACGGCAGGAGACTTCCGGTTTTGGAGCGCTTCATCGCAGACATCCCTCGTTGGATGCCTTTCCGATCTTTGTTAAAAGCCGCCAGAACAGCTGTCTGGCGGCTTTAAAATCTCTTCCCCGGGCAAAGGGGAGAGATGAGAGCCTGACAGGAGGGGTAGAGCCCCCCCAGCGCCTTAGGAGCCATCTGGCAGGGCGCGAAGGGAGAGCTCCCCATGCAGCCTGTCTCCAGCTCCGAAGATCCGGAAACCTCTGCCTTTTGCAGAGCTAGATGGAGTGACCAGCCGCTGCTTCAAAAATGGGATTTATAACTACATTTAAACTATAGAAGCAGACAGAGAGAAACAGGCGTGAGATGGGCAAGTACTGAAACCTCTTTTTTTCCTTTTTTTTTCAACTCCTGGGTAAGCTTTCACTTCGGCAAGGGAACAAAGGAAACAGAGTAACAATATGGCGATTGAGAAGTGAAAGTGACTTTCGTTTCCCCAGAGGCTTTTTTTTTTTTTCTTTCTCTCTCTCTTATGGAAACTTTTAACTTGGAAAAATGGTTTTTTCTTTCTCTGTCTCCTAACTCTGGATTAAAGTTATAATAGAAATATTTTCAATAATAAAAGACTATCTGATTTTTAAACTGGAAAGAACTTTAATCAGGCAACTGGCTTTCTTTCTTTTTTGTACTCTTTTGAAACACCAATGGCTTCAAAGTTTGGAAAGACTGTTTTGACTAAAAGAAATGACTATTCATCTGGATATATTTCTAAAATGCAACTTAACACTGAGCTAACACCTCCACAGCTTTTGACACCTGAAAATTTATTAAATAATTTAAAGATTATGAAACATGAACTTACTTTGGAATTTAACCAGAAAATAAGTGAGATAGACCATAAGATGCAGGCTGCTTTGAAGAATATGAATCAACAACTAAGATTTGATGTGTTAGAGGTTTGCAAAGGCTTAGCAACAAATATTGAAGTTTTGGCAGAACGTATTGAAACAAATAAACAAGCTTTGGCAACTTCGGTGAATTACATAGATAAAATCCAAAATGACATTGCAAATTTTGAAAAAGAGGTCTTAATGACTCAGTTCAGATCTATGGAAGTTGCTATAAGGATTAGAGGTTTGAAAGAAGGATTATATGAAAATTTAAAAGGCAGGATGGTTGACATATTGGATCAGGTGTCTGGAATTTCTAAAGCGGAATTGGCTACACAAATCGACAAAACATACAGAATCAACTCGTGGTACGCCAAACAAAAGCATCTACCAAGGGATATTGTCATATATTTTACCACAAGAGCTCTACGGAACAGAATTATACAAGCAACGTTTAACAATAATCTTATGGTGAATGGTCAGGAACTAAAGATTTGGAAAGAAATCCCCTCTAAAATGCTTAAAGCCAGGAAAAGCTATACTTTTTTGATTGATGAATTTAAGAGATTAAATTTACAATATAAATGGGAAGCACCAGTTGGAGTAGCAGTGAAATTTTCTGGAAAAAGATACCGGCTCAACACGATAAAAAAAGCTACTGAATTTTATGTCAATGTTCTAAAGGCTGATATATCCAAGATTCCAGAAGAAGGGTGTATGAAAATAAAAGAGGAGGAGGAGGGGAAGCCACCTTCGATGGATCAAAAAGAAATAGACTCAAAAATCCAAAAGGAGTGCCTGAATCAGATAGCTGGGGAAGAGGAGATGGAGGTTTGGGAGCAGACGGGAGACGACTTGACAAATTTGAATTTATTGAACTATTAAAAGATGAACTATCAAGATACAAAACAATGTGATGTTGAAATATATTGGATGGATAGAGACTAATATGATTGTATTTTATCTTTTCCCTATCTAATGATTACTTATGCAATATTTAGTTAAGTTTTATATAATTTTGAGGTTATTTTTAATGTTGATAATATTAGATATATATAGTTTGTTGAAGATTTGTTTATTGTTTATTCTTCTTTTATTTTCTTTTTTTGTTTATTGAAGTTAGCGAATTAATTTAGAATAATATTATCTTATTAATATCATGATGAAATTTAATATTTGATGATTACTTATGTAACATTTAGTTAAGTTTTATCTTAGAGGTTATTTCTAATGTCAATAATATTAGTTTAAGATTTGTGTATTTTATATTTAGTTATTACTTATGTAACACTTACCTTGTATAAGATAGAGGACTGAAGGGAGGAGGTAGGAGGTTTGTTTGTTTGTAGTGTTAAAGAGTTTTCTCTTTCTTTCTTTCTTTTTTTTATTCTCTTTCTTTTTTTTCTCTCTCTTTTTTGTATCTTTACTATTGTATACAAATGCGATATATTAGTACTGTATAGTTTGGAGTTGAAGTTTTTTTTAAAAAATAGTGTTCTTTTTTTTCCTTTTTCCTTTTTCTTTTTATTAACAATTTAAACTTATTATTATGCCCTGTATTATCTCTGGGAAGTCCGGGGGGGGGGGGGAGGTGGGGAGGGAAGGGGGTGGGTCTGGGGGGGGGAAAATAAAAATGTTTGTACTTTGGATTTAATATTTTGTTACCACTTATGTAAGTTTGTACTAATAAAACTTTTTTGAGAAAAAAAAAAAAAAAAAAAAAAACAGAGCCACGGCAGCAGGACTGTAAGCTGGGCAGATAAACTCATCACCTGACCCTCTAAGCCTTTTCACTATATACTAAAGCCACTTCTTGGAATCAGAATTGAATTAGACTTCTATCATGATCCAATAACTATGATCCAAAGGGGGGGGGGGGAATATACAAAACCAAACTTCCATGGGAGAAGGGAAAAAAAAACACCTGATGTTTTCCTCTGAAATCTGAACTATCACTGTGAAAGACAAGTCCAAATTCACCAAAGCGTATAATGTATGATGTGTTTGCACATCCAGTCTTCCTTGACCTGTCATAAAGAAATATTCGGCAGAACAGCTGCAGTAGAAATTACAAAACAGAACTGGAACACTCCATGTTTGTGAAACGAGGACTCTGTTTAGATCAAAGGCTCAGATAAAGCATTGCATTTGAAACAGCTTTTTATACACACACACATATTTTGCATGCATGCACATATATATCTAGCAACAAAAAAAATGCATATAATTTGGGACTTCCTTTGTGAGTCACTTCCTAAGAATAGAGGAGGGATGTTGCTGGGTTCTCTGTAAGGGCGCAGGCTGCCTGTCTGACAGGGCTCTCCCAAAGAGGGCAATGTAGCCTAATGCAGTGTTTCCCAACCTTGGCAACTTGAAGATGTCTGGACTTCAACTCCCAGAATTCCCCAGCCAGCGAATGCTGGCTGGGGAATTCTGGGAGTTGAAGTCCAGACATCTTCAAGTTGCCAAGGTTGGGAAACACTGGCCTAATGTACCTTTTTTGTTACCAAGAACATAAAAACTATCAGAGATTAGTGATCTGCAGAAACCTAACTGGTTCTTTTCTCGTACTACTATGAGTTTGAATTAATCTGGCACCGTGCAAATTCAACAAATAAATAATTAGGCTAAGCCTTATTTCATCAAAGAAATGTTTCCCTTAGACTTGTCTTTAAAATATATAATAGAACTATTTCAGCCAAGGGGAAGCCCAAGAACTATTAGTAAAATGGACATTTTTAGTCCTTTTACGGTGACCCCCCCCATCACAAATACGTTTCCCCACACAGTTCACACAAGAAAATATCTTCCTCTTCCTCAGATACGGTAAGTCAGCCTTAAATTTTGATTGCTAGCACGTAAAGGTTTTGCTGAACTCGTCTTATTTTCATTCTACTTATACAAGTTGATTTAAATGAGTTTTGTTAAACAGTTATTCCAATACAATTCATGCTTTCTTCACTTTGTAAGCAGAGGAAGAACAAAATGAACTTAAAAGTCACTGGGCTCTTTATTGAATAAGCTTGATAATATAAATTGTTTGCCACTCAGACAGCATCAAAAGAAGATGCTCAGTTTTTTAAACCAAGTTTATCCCAAACACTAAGACTCCAATTATCCTGACCCTTTTTCATACCAGTTTTTCTTTAACAGAAGAAACAAGATCTGTGCTGAAATCTGACCTCCAATTTTCCAATATCTCTCTCCCTCCCTCCCTCCCTCCCTCCTTCCTTCCTTCCTTCCTTCCTTCTTTCCAAGTGCTTAAGACTTTATTGTAAAGATGTTTCTCAGTTAATTTTATAGTCGTGAAATAGCCAACAATAGTGTATGTGTCCTTGTTTATTTTGATATCAGCAATCTCCATGGCTCCCCAGCTGCCCTCACTTCCTGATCTTAAAAAGTCCATTGGAGGAGTTACCTCATGATGTCATCCTTTGGGTTTTAATTAAGAATCAGGAAACCAGAGAGGTTGCAGATCATCAAAGAAACAATTCCATGGGCTGCTCATTCACAACCCTAGGCCACTTTGTAATAAAGATGCTCCACATCCCATCTGTGAATAGTTCTATTCTCCTTTGATTTTTCTTAATAATGTTTTATCTCAATTTTTCTAACAAATTTAATGAGTATGGCTGAAAAAAATGAAGAAGGAACAACAATTCACATTCCTCTTCCGTTAAACCCTATTGCACAGTCTTCATGTTTGAAACAATACTATAAGCTGATTTAATTGCAGACCTAAAAATAACTTGCCAGCTGTTGCTATTGCAAGCAATTGTTTTCAGCCCATTCCCTGGTGAATTAGCCTGTGATGAGAAAGCACATGTACTTTGCATTGGCAGGGGTACCAAAGCAAAAAGCAGAAGGACAAAAACATTTGTTATACTTCTCATTTGTACCCTTACTGTATGTTTCCTGAGAAAAACATTTCAGATATGAGGCTGAACTGTTTAACACCTGCATTATTCACCTTCCTGGCTTTTACATTTTGAAGGTCTAAAGGTAAATCAATTATTTTAAAAAAATTATTGCATTTCAAAGAAGGTATAAAGTTAAGGAATTTTTTTGAAAAAGAAAGTAGGAAAAGGGGGAAAAGGGAAAAACAAAATTGGGAATACAGTCAATAAATGAAAGAAATACAAAAGAAAATAACGTTTGACCTTCTTTGGTACAGATACAAAAAAAAATACAATAACTTTTTGAACTAATTTAAACCATAATGTACGATTCTTTTGAAACCAATAAACCTATCTAGTCATCAAATCCCAAAGTTAACATTTCATTTCTTTTGTTTCATGCAAATGTGGAAGAGTGGTTTCCATGTAGAGATGAAGCTAGACAAAGTCTTTTTCTCTAAAGAAGCAATCAGCTTTGCCACGTCCTCTAATTCCATTAATTTGCCCATCCGCACAGATAGATTAATCCTTATTGTTCACTTTCCTCTTAATGTTATTTGCTGCTACTGGTATTTCAAGTAGAGAGAACCCTTCCATCATTTCCCACAGGCCTGTGTGAGCTGAATGAAAACAAATCCTCTCTTGTAGAATGGACAGCTTGCCAACTAGCCACGAGTTCCTTGGGTTGTTATAGTGGTCCTTAGCTCTTTAACTCCAGATTCTAAGGAAGTATGGAGATTGAGATATGACTGCATGGGAAGGATGTCTTTTTAATGCCAGAACGCAGTTTTCTTTAGGAGGCAAACTTGCACCCATCCACCCACCTCCCACATGACAATATTGAGAAAGCACAGACGGGGCACACATTGGGTGAAAGGAAGGACATTTATCCCTCTTTCATGTATATATCCACATCTTCACTGGCCATAAAAAGCAGATTTATGAAGGTCATCCTGCAGCATTGATCCAATTCAGTTGCCCTTATTGAATTTGCAACCAGAGGAACTGGGCAGGCCATCAAAGCATGAACCTCAAGAAGCCCCTGGATATTCCTAATCTACCTGGCCATTCAAAGGCAAGCAGTGGATCTGATTACTGCAGTTTCCTATTTGAGGAGTGGTATCCTAGGGAGTTGACACTGATAAACAGTGTAATAAATCTCATATTATGGCTATCCTTTCTAGGCATAGCATATGTGATAATTTCAGTAAATCAGCTTTCTTCCACATTTGCTGCATTTCATCTTTTCCATGAGATTGCTGGCTCACCGGCCGGACTTTCAGGCCTACTACTACCCCAAGGCTTGCCATCCTGTTGAAAGATTCTTATGCAAATATAACAGGGGTGACAAAAAAGTGACAAGGATAATTTATCCCTTGGTTCACCATGGCTGAAAGAGCCTAATCCCTCTCAAGGATGTTTTCAGAAGGGAAAAATGAGCATCCTCTGGAAGGAAGAGAATCAGAGGAGCATTTAAACTCAGGAAGCATTTTCCCACTTACAGAGCTCTGAGAGATGGAGCAGCCGAGTCAGCCTTTCTGCAGAATCTATTGATGGGAGAGTCTTCAACTTTGCTATGCTAAGGAGAGAAAGGAGAATAAGCAGGTGAAAAACTGGACGCTGCTGGCTTGTACTTTGTGTCCCCCACCTCCAATTAATCATGATCTGAGAGATGGCTGTTTCAGTGCAGTAGAACCTCTGGTCACGAACGCTTCTGATCATGACCAAATCGGGTTCTGACCAAAAAAAATTCACAAAATTTTTGAATCTGGTCATGAACACATACTCGGGTGGCGATCAAACACGGCCGCAGCCGATTTCCCCTTCTGCGCCAAACAACAGCGACCTCATGTGGCCGCTGCATTAATTTTGCATTAATTTTGGTTAGGTTCGGGTCACGACCAAATCGGGTTGTGACCAAAGTTGCAGAACGAATTATGGTCGTGACCAGAGGTTCTACTGTATGACCAGTTTAACTGTTAGTTTAGATGGCTTTGAGGTATCAGTAGTTGTATAAACGTCACCTAGTTAGGATAGTCAGATTATCATAGATAACTATAGTACCCCTGTGGTGTTTTTCTCCCCTTAATCAGAGGTGGGTTGCTACTGGTATGGCCCGGATCTACGAACTGGTGGCAGCGGTGGGAGGCTCCACCCACTGGCCACAGATGCTCCGCCCATCCACCCCAGACGCTTCTGCGTATGTGCAGAGATGTCGCACGCACACACGCGAACCGGTAGCAACAGGATTTGCAACCCATTACTGCCCTTAATCACTAGAAATTCCAGATTTTGAAGAAAAACAACACCAATTTATTCCTGATTTTGTGAGCAAAATCCATAAAGAGGAGACTTTTGTAACAAATCTAGGGCAACTCCACTTCAAGAAGTCCAGGTATAGAACGGGTTCAAGAAAAGTGAGCCGAACTGTTACTCCAAAGGAAGAGCAGAAGCCTGAGAATTAAATATCTCCTGTTGAAAAACAGATACAGGTAGTCTTCCACTTACAAGTGGTAGTCTTCCACTTACAACAATTCATTTAGTGACTATTCTAAGTTACGGCACTGAAAATAGTGACTTACGACCATTGCAGCATCCCCATGGTCACATGATCAAAATTCAGATGCTTGGCAATTGACTCATATTTATGATGGTTGGCAGTGTCCCGGAGTCATGTAATCAATCACCTTTTGGGACCTTCTGACAAGCAAAGTCAATGGGGAATCCAGATTCACTTAACCACCATGTTACTAGCTTAACAAATGCAGAGGTTCATTTAACGACTGTGGCAAGAAAGGTCATAAAATGGGGCAAAATTCATTTAACAACTCTCTCACTTAGCAACAGAAATTGTGCTCATAAGTTGAGGACTACCTGTAGTGCCATCAGAGCTCTGCCTATTTTTAAATATAATGTGCAATGCACATAGAATGCAAGTAGAGCCTTGATCATACCACTGTGGTCATCATTTTGACTTTTTTTTAACCAAACTTGTTGGACATCGCTAGAGGTCTGTTATATATAATAATGATTTAGAATTCTTAACAAACCAGTGCTGCTCATTTTAGGAAAGGGATCCAGCTTATGGCATATACCTTCCCGCCGAGTGAGGCTAATGAAAGAATGCAGATACATGTGCCTGAATCTTTTCTTAAAGCAGATCATGCCTATTCAAAGGAAAAAGCACAAAAAAGTGTCAGATTCATGTCTAAAAATGATGTCATTTTAATGTTCCATGAAACTGTTACAATGAAATGTGCACTTTGCACATTAAAATTGTACCTTGGGAGTATGAATGGGAAAAATTATAGAGTTCTGAAATTTGTTACATTTTATATAATGTCAATCAAGAGACAACATCTGAATTTCCAGTAAAAAAAAAAGAGAGGCAAGTATCACAATTCTGTTTAATCTAATTAAGAGGGCAAATTTGTAGCACGTCAGTTATAGAAGGAGTAGCTGAGTTGTAAAATTGGAATGACTTTGAATATTCTGTTACTTTTCCTTATACAAATTAATTACTTTAGATGATTAGGTCAAACAGTATTGAAGAAAAGCAGGTTGAGTCTTCTGTCTAATTTACTGTACAGAAAGATTTTAGAGTGAAGGAAAGAAGATTTGCATGTACTCAGAAGAGCTGCAGTATGAATTAATTAACTGCTCCCAAGGAGGCTTACTGGTTGATATACAAAACAAAGCATTCAAAAGATGCAATAATGAAACCAAGAGAATTTTCTTGAGATGTTTGTCGTTTCAGGTGTGGGCGAAGCTTCTTCCTTGACTTGGCCTTAGGGCAAACAATCTTTAAATAATTCCTGAGGTGAATAGGAAAGAGTTATTGATACTAACATGTCACCACTGCCATGGTGATACAGTGTTTGGAATGCAGTATTGCAGGCTGACTCTGCCCGCTGCCAGGGGTTCGAATCCTGATCAGCTCAAGGTTGACTCAGCCTTCCATCATTCCGAGGTCGGGAAAATGGGGACCCAGATTGTTGGGGGCAATATGCTTACTCTGGAAACCCGCTCACAGAGGGCTATAAAGCACTATGAAACAATATATAAATGTAAGTGCTATTGCTATTGCTATAGAGTATCTTTCTCCAACCTGGTACCCATCATATATATTTGGACTCAAATTTTCAGAATTCCCAAGTTATCAATGATACTACAACAGGATATTTAAAACAGACTGAGGAAATTGAGTAACAGCATTTACAGGTCATCATCCTCAGTTCTGCTTTGTTTAGTGTTAGGATTCAGATAATGAGGGTGGGAGGCATATCAAGGCATACCAAGAACCTGATCGAGGACTTCTGGGTTCTAGTAATTTTTGCAAAGCCAGCAATAGACACTAAACTGCCCTGAATCTAGCAGACCTTGACTTAGATCAGGGTCTTCCTCTACTTTGTCCTCAAGAATGTCATAATCTGAAAGTGGAAAGTCAGAAAATAGGGGTTTAGGTTACAGGAACTGGACATGGCTAGTCTAGTGAAGAGAAGGATCAGGGGAGACATGATAGCAGTGTTCCAATATTTGCAGGGCTACTACAGAGAGAAAGGGGTCAAGCTGTTTTCCAAAGCACCTGAAGGCCAGACAAGGAATAATAGATCAAGGAGAGATTCAACCTGGAAATTAGGAGAAATTTTCTGACAGTGAGAACAAACAACCAATGGAACAGCTTGCCTTTGGAAGTTGTGAGAGCTTCATCACTCGAAGCTTTCAAGAAGAGACTGGACTGCTGTTTGTTAGAAATGGTGTAGAGAAGGGGTGTCAGACTCAAGGCCTGGGGGCCAGATTCAGCCCGCGGGGTGCTTAGATCCGGCCCGCAGGGCTGCCCTGGAAAGAGTGAAGGATTGGCCCGTGGTGCCTCTGCCAGAGAAAAAGGGCTCCCAATCTCCGTTTTCGGCTGGGACGGCCTCCTGCAACCCTCTGACAGTGAAAACTGAGCTCCATTTTAGCTGGCAGAGGGTTGCAGGAGGCTGTCCCCACCGAAAACGGAGCTCGGGAGCCTGTTTTTGCTGGCAGAGCACTTGGGCTGCCACAACGCCCCTGACCCAAGTGATGTCCATCTGGCCACGCCCACCCCGGCCACACTCACCCCATCCCCCCAAGGTCAGACATAACCATGATGCGGCCCTCAATGAAATCGAGTTTGACACCCCTGGTGTAGAGTCTCCTGCTTGGGTGAGGGATTGGACTAGATGACCTACAAAGTCCCTTCCAACTCTGTTAATCTGTTAATCTGTTAATTATAAAGGAAGGTAGCAGTCAGGAAAGATTTACAGCTTTTATGATCCCAAAATAGCTTAACAATTACTAATAAAATAAGAAGTTTATATAGTAAATTAGTGATTTCCTATTTGTGTCCCTTTTAAACCTCCTTTCTCTCCATTCCCAAGGCATTGTATCTTTCCTATCTTATTCTAACTTTATTTTCTATAGTTAGACTTCAGATTTTAACCTTGAAACTTGATAATTCTCAATACATGTCAACATCTTTCTCTGCCAGAATACTAAGTTCTTCAGTTCAGCTCTCCTGTGATCAATCTTCCTTGACTATTTCTGGTTATTGCTTTCTTGATTCTTTTATTGTTTTATAACTTAACACTTAAAATTTTATTATTTTTACTCCTTCCTCTTTTCCCAGAGACACTTGCTTTGCTTTTTACATGCTTTTACATGTCTGGATCTGAGGACAGTTGCTCTCAAGAGGAGAGCAGTTGCTCATCTCCTGTGGATGTCATGCTATTCCTCTCTCTCAGATTAACTTACTCTGATCAGCCTCTGTAGGGGCCTTCTCTGGTGAATGGGGCAGACATTTTGGTTGGTCCATTATTCTTGTCCAAATCTTGCACATTTCACTCAGCTACTTTCTGTCTCTTTTCTTTGACTAGCAGCCATCACCATGCTTAATGGACTCCAGATAACAAAGGCTATGGAAAAGATCACACTGCTCGCCCCTCCCCCCATCTTCGGTCTCAAATCAGCTTTGCATAGAACATCTTAGGCTTTTGGTCTGCTGAATTGCTGATAGCTTCTCTACTCCCACCTTGTCTTCCCACAACAATCTCATCTCATCTCATCATCTCATCTCATCTCATCCAGGGGTGAAATCCAGCAGTGGAAATTTTGAGTAGTTCGGAGAACCAGCAAATACCACCTCTGATTGGCCCCAGAGTGGGGAGGGAATGGCGATTTTGCAGTATCCTTCCCCTGCCATGCCCACCAAGCCATGCCACCCCTACTAAGCCACGCCCACAGAACCGGTAGTAAAAAATTGGATTTCACCACTGATCTCATCTCATCTCATCCCATCCCATCCCATCCCATCCCATCTCATTCTCATCCTCATCCTCATCTCATCCTCATCCTCATCCCCATCCCCATCCTCATCCCCATCCTCATCCCCATCCCATCTCATCTCAGTCTTTTTTTTCTTTGGGATAGCTTCTAAGACTTGTTATATACGGGCTCTGTGATTTCTGGCCATCTTCTCTTTTTTCTCTCCCTTTTTTCCTTTTCTTTTTTCACTCCAGCCATCACCATCAACCCATCCTGACAAAGAGCAGCCCCTTCTTTAATTATACCTCTCTCTTCCACTGGCAGTTCTCAAATGTCCCTATTCACTACTTTTCACACTATATCTCTCTTCCTAAAAGGCACCTGTCTATGTGACATACAGTATATGCACCTCTGGCAGTTGTAGGCACTAATCACCTTGGTTACATGCAGACAGAGGTTTTCACACTTTTCACGCTGAAAAACAGCTGAATCAGATGGAGCAACTCAGGACCCTCAGCTTAGAGAAACCAGGTTTGATCAAGACTATTGTACTTGAGGCAGATTCAGAGATTTTGGGGATTTAAGGAATATGTGGGGCATGGAGAAGACATTGCCACAAAATATATCTATGACTCAGTATGACAAAATCCTTATCAATAGGATATCCCTGGCATTTTATTTTGCCTGTTTCCTGGACAAGGTTACTTTTGTGTTCTGAACTGCAAGAAAATTTACAAGAAAATTTACAACTAGGTTTTAGCCACCATTCCTGAGGCCAAAACACTTAGGGCACTTTCACATCACTATCATTCCCATTTCCCAATGCCTCTCTGTGATGGGCAGAAAATGCCATCAGTCAGTCAATGCTTTCTCCAACTGACCAATCATAACAATGAAGGCCTTTTAAGCACCTTCAGCAACTGTCCATCCTAAAGCAACAAAGTTACTCTATGAGCAAGGAAAACAAATTGCAAGTACCCCCTTTTCACCCAAATGGTGATTATTTGTAGGCTTATTTAAAACACACACCCAAAAAATCAGAATGGTTGCTCTGTTTACCTGGATTCCTTTATCTATGTGGAGTCCTCAGGCAGCTGCCAATTCCATGCACATTCCCCATGCCATTTTGATGGATTTATGTGGAAAAAAACTACAGGAAGTCCTCGAATTACAAACACTCGTTTAGTGACCATACAAAGTTACAACGGCACTGAAAAAAGTGACTTACAACCAGTCCTCACACTTACAACCGATGCAGCATCCCCATAGCCATGTGATCAAAATTCAGGCACTTGGCATCCAGGATGTATTTACGATGGTTGCAGCATCCCAAGGCCACACCATCGTCATTGGTGACCTTCCCAGGCAGCTTCTGACAATTAAAGTCAATGGGGGAAGCCAGATTTCCTAAATGACTGCTTGATTCATCTAATTGCAATGATTCACTTAACCACCATGGCAAAAAGGTCATAAAATTGAGAGTGACTTACTTAACAACTGCCTTGCTTAGCAACAGAAATTTGGGTCTCAATTCTGGTCATACGTTGAGGACTACTTGTACAACTGAAGCAAGCTCTATAAGAGAGGTGAAAGGCATCCTTGCCACTTTTCAATTTCTGCTATTTGAAGAACAAATAAACTTGTAACTTTATTAATGGTTGTTTTGAAGTTTATTGTCCTATTTACAGTGAAAACTTTGATTTCAGCAAAGCTGAAATGAAAATGCAGTTTGTGTTGCCCCAACTGTAAGCTCTCTTCAGCACCATAATTATGATGCTGCGGAAAAAGAACGAGTGAGTGGTAAATTATTTAAAGTCAGTCTGCTGCCATTAGCAGAATTTGAATCCAAGTATCCAATATTGCCTCACGGAAGGATTGTTTTTCAACTATCGTTATAAAATAGGGCTCAAAAGTTAAATCGGGAAGTAGCATAATTGTCTAAATATATAACCTGTGTCTCTGTAACTTCTATAATAGTAAATAAAAAGCATAGAAAATAAAATGTTCCCTGTGGTTGCATCAGCCTGCCACTGTACTTAATGAGTAAAGACACATGTACTCTTCCAGGGAGAAAAAAAAGGTCTATCTAACATATCTAAATATGCACATAACTTCCGGTTGGTCTAGCTTAAAAACTGCCAATTTTCCTCTTTTGTCCAAACTGTAGAAAATTCCAAAAGCTAATCAGTATTATTTAGAATTCCAAAAGCCACTCACTTGTTTAAAAAGTACATTGCAATTGAATCTGTCTCTGTTATATTTTTTTTCTCAGCTGCTTTCACTGGCAATTCTGTTCAGAGGATTATAACTGGCAGCTGCCACTATAATTATTATTAATGAGCTTGACAGAACAAAAACTAATGATCACCACAAAATATAGGGTGTAAGTAGTAATATAATGATAAACTTGTAGAATTACAGGATGGTTTAAAAAATGAGTGAGAAACCATGAAATGGGAAGAGTAAAAGGGGAGCAAAGTGAAAAACAAAGTGAATTCTGGTAGAATCTTGAATAAGAAGCCAGTTGTGTCTAGGGCATGCTGCCAGTTTGCCAGCTATAAATAGTAATTAAAATCCTGCATTGAATAGCTGGAAAGATTGTCCATCATTTCTAAGTTCCTTCCTGTGCCCCTACCACTATGCCCCATTTATTCCCCTTCTGTTCAATTGTGTCCAATTCTTAGAGACTGCCTAGATAAATCCCAGCAGTTTTCTTGGCAAAAAAATTCAGTTTCTTTTTGTCAGTGCTTGCTTCCTACAGCTGATAGAAGGTCCCAAGGTCACCCAGCTTGCCTAAGGTGGGACTAGAATATATGGTATCCTGGTTTCTAGCCTGTTGCCTTAACCGCTACATCATCCTGGGTCTCTAAAAGATAGTTATCAACTTTTATTGGTTGTCTGCAATAAAAAGGTCATAACCTCAGGATATCTCCAAAGGTCTATTTGGAACAGCAACATCAATTTGGGTATTAATTATGGAAATGCCTTGAAAAAAAATAAAAGAAGAATAACAGTCACAAAAACTACTTGAAAACAAAATGCAACACATAAAAACATTTAAAAGGAAGTAAGGGAAACTCTGGGAGCCAGTCTCTTTTCCTACTTCATAAATATATCCTCAGTACTTATTCTGACCAGCAGAGGATGTACAGAAAGTATTTCTTTTTTCATCCCTGAGAGTACAATCCAGAGGCAGAATCTCTCTGCATGGTAATATCATTCATGGATACATCCCAAGCAGGGGTAGGCTTCAAAAATTTTAGCAAGGGGTTCTCTGCATGGTTGTTGGGTGGGCGTGGCCATGGTGGGTGTGGGCTAGTCAGCCTCCTGCACCACAGCAGGGGGGGGCGTTTTTGCCCTCCCCAGGCTCCGGAGGCTTTTCTTGAGCCTCCGGAAGGGCGAAAACAGCCTCCTCAGGCTCTGAAGGCCCTCTTTCCGAACTTCCAGTAGGCCTGTTTTTTCCCCTCCCCGAGCCTCCACGCATGCCCTGCACTTACCTGCATCCAAAACAGGCCGCGTGAGGACTCCTGGGAGGGGAGGGGAGGGGTAGGCAGGGCCAGCCAGGAGTGGGATTTGGGGGTTTTCCGAACTGCACAGAATCTTAGCTAGAGGTTCTCCCAAACCCCTGCTAACCCCCCAGCAGCCCACCCCTGAACCCAAGGTACCCCATGAGGGTGCACTGAGTTGATATTGGGATGACAAGCAGTGAAGACTAAAATTAAGATGACATGAAGTACAGTAGCCTCTTGAAAACTGTTAATCAGCTACGGTTGTCGCTTCAGAGACAAAACAAAAGGCTAGCTAGGTAGCCTGGTGGAGGAAAGAGTCACAGTAACCGTGGTGGCTCCAACACAGGAATCTTTTCAAAATGCTATTCTTCCATTTGGCATGGGAAGAATTACCAGGAGAAGAAGAGGGCAGAATTTTGCCTTGAGACCAAGGATATTCTCCTCAAGGGCATAGTTTCCCTAGGAGTTCATTGAAAAGAATATAGCATCAGTCTTTCAACAGGGTGTGCTTTCCAGCATGGTGAGAAATAATACAGGTACTATTCCCAGTACTTAGCACGCTTCTTAATAAGCTTCATAGGCAAAAATTCAAAAGTTTCCATTTATCCTTGGGACTAGGCCATGCTGATTAAAGAAATGAAATCCTTGCCAATTTTAAGGGACACTAGGGATATTGTCACACCATAGTTTCTCAACCTCAGCAACTTTAAGCTTTGTGGATTTCAACTCCCAAAACTCGCCAGCCAGCATGCATTTCACTCCCTTTCTGCCCCCCCCACCCAAAAGTCAAGGTCCAGTCCTTCAATAGGAAAGGCTTCCCTCCTCCCATCCCACTTAGCAGAAGAGTGGTTTCCAGGCAGATCCCCTCTTTCACAGTCAGGCCAGAAGATGAGAGCTGGCTGGGCAATTCTGGGAGTTGAAGTCCACCCAGCTTAAAGTTGCTGAAGTTGGGAAACACTGTTGCCATTTAATGATAAGCAACCCAAGCGTCTCCGGGTAAACCTACCAATCTTTCCTTTCCTTCACACATTGTAAGCATGGACTTCCCTGTCAGGACCAAGGCCAAAGATGACATAGTGAGAACCAATCAAGTCCTATCCTTTATTTGTTTACATCTACCACTAATAGACAGAATCTTGCCAGACTAAAGCTATAACCTTCTACCTAATAAATATATCCTGAAATATACCCAGAATCTCTTACTCCTCTCCCATCAAGTTCGGTACTGTGCAGTCTCTTATTTTGTCTTCTCTCTGGAATGTATTGCCTCCTCCCTGGAAAACTGCAGTGCTCCTGCCAGGAATCCCTCCTCCTTCTCCAGGTGCACATTCCATCACATTCCCCCACTTTTAGATTAATAAATTTCTATGACATTTATGAATCTTCTTTTAGATTCATAAATGTTGTGGAAATGTATGAATCCAAAAAAAGACTTTTGAATATACCTGGATAAGAGTAGAGATCTTGAGCAGGAGTGCTGGAAAACATATGTGATTTGCTTTCACAATCATCCCAAAGCAGTGAAGATAAGTGGAAGGGTGGAAATTAAAGGCTTCCCCTCTCCCCCAGTGACTCCCAATGGTACTACAATAATGGTGGCATAGTCCTTTGTGGGGTTAAGTAAGGGAGGGTAGCTTGATTGATTGAAGCATGAACATGACAAAAATGAGACACTGGAACCTTCTATTTGCCTGTTTGAGAGATAGGGAGTGGCTCTATTCAAATCTTATTTTGCCCAAGTTTTCTATTTCCATAAGTTGATTTGCCTTTTTTGGGGGTGGGGGTGACTTTGAGTCAGTGTTGACTACAAAAACAGGCTCTTCAGTTGCCCTTAATCAGGGACAAAGACACTGCCCTGAGCTGGATTGGAGAAGAGGAAGAGATTTAGAATAGACATTCCCTTGTTCTCCCAGGGAATCTCTGTTAAGACAAGAGTAGTATAGGTTTAGTCTGACAAGATTTTGTCTAGATGATGTAAGCCAGTGGTTCTCAACCTTCCTAATGCCACGACCCTTTAATACAGTTCCTCATATTGTGGTGACCCCCAGTTCATTAAAGTTTCCTATGTTTTACCATTCTCTGTGTTGTTTCCAATGGTCTTAGGCAACCCTTATGAAAGGGTTGTTCGACCCCCAAAGGGGTCCCGACCCACAGGTTGAGAACCACTGATGTAAGCAAATAAACTACTGAACTTTGACTGGATTGTTCTGGCATTCTTGGGCTTGACACTATTTTAAATGAACTGAAATCTCCAAAATGATGACACACTGTTTTACAATATGCATACTTTTCTGGCTGGTCTGTATTCCGTAAATCAGAGCCACAGTCACAAGGAGAACACCTTTTGCTTGAATTACAGCCTCTAGATCACAGTAAAAATTGTGTGGCTTGGCTTCTCTGATAGAATGGAATTATAACACACTCCAGGTCAGAAAATTCCTCAGAAGATTTTGACTGCAGCAGCCATCACAGTAATATAATCATGGCCTCCTTCAAACTGTTTGCTTTCTAGACAATGTTAATTAAGAGAATGCAAAATATCCCACACTTTATAGTGATGCACAGCTACTGGTATTTAGGCAGCAAGTAGTAAAATCCAACCACTCATCTGCCAGGAGTCTTTGGCAGTGATCTAAATAGAGGCCATTCACCATTTCACCAGCTACCTGGCAAGTATTACATATTATTGCCTCCCTGATCCTTTGTTCCTCGTCACCTTCATCAGAATGGAACACATTATATGGCAGTCAAACAATGACTGATATGAAGAAATAATCATCTTCATCAACATTCCAATTTCCAACAACACATTTTATTGCAGTTTCTACATAGCAGTCAGTCTTTCCATGGGGGTTACAATGGCGAGCCCTGGCCTTGAATTGCTCTATGTGCTGGAGAACATCTCCAGTGATGTAAAATGGTTTATAGAATCTTTTAAACTCCTCTTTGATACTGAAGTCACCATCATTGTAGCCTTAATTTATCCAAAACATTCACACCAAAACCAGCCTATATCCTGGTGCTCCAGTTTATATAATTATATTATTTATTCCAGTTTATATATCTGAGAGCCAGTTTGGTTTAGTGGTAAAGGCACCAGGCTAAAAATCAGGAGACTGTGAGTTCTAATCCCATCTGGAAGCCAACTGGGTGACTTTGGACCAGTCCAGGGGTAGGTTCTAAATTTTTTACTACTGGTTCTGTAGGCATGGATTATTTTGTGGGTGTGGCTTGATGGTCATGTGATGGTGGACATGGCTTCATGGTCATGTGACTGGGCAGGTGTGGCCAATTCAATGTCACTCACATTAAGGGGTGCCTCACCTGGCCCCTCCCCTCAAAACCATTCCTTGTCACACCCAGCCTCAACATAACTATAGGTCTGTAAAAATGTTGTTCACCTTTTTTCAACTTTATTATCTACACACTATAGATGTACTTTCATGGACCACTGAAAGGAGGAAATGGCTCACATGCTTTGCCCAAGAGTGTGATAGGCAACAGGATTTTAAAGGGCTGCCAGAAAGAAGGGGGGGCAATATATTTAATGTAATGCCCTATCTAACAAAATGAAATTCAATGTAGAGAAAAGTAAACTCCTACACATAGATAAAAAAACCCCAAAAGTATACATATAAACTGGGTGAAACCAGGCTTAATAGCAATGACTGTGAGAGGGATCTTGGAGTCCTAGTGGACAATCAGCTAAACATGAGCCAGTAGTGTGCAGCGGCAGCCAAAAAAGCCAATGCAATCCTAAATTGCATTAACAGAGAGATACAATCTAGATCAAGTGAGGTACTAATACCACTCTATAAAGCCTTAGTTAGACCATACCTGGAGTATTGCATCCAGTTTTGGTCACCACACTATAAAAAAGATATTGAGACTCTAGAAAAAGTGCAGAGGAGAGCAACCAGGATGATCAGGGGACTGGAGACTAAAACATATTAAGAGCGGTTGCAGGAATTGGGCATGGATAGTCTAGCGAAGAGAAGGACCAGGGGGGACATGATAGCAGTGTTCCAATATTTGAGGGGCTGCCACAGAGAGGAGGGAGTCAAGCTATTCTCCAAAGCACCCGAAGGACAGATAAGGAATAATGGATGGAAATTGATCAAGGAGAGATTCAACCTAGAAATAAGGAGGATCTTTCTAACAGTGAGAACAATCAACCAATGGAACAGCTTGCCCTAGGAAGTTGTGGGAACTTCATCACTCGACACTTTCAAGAAGAGATTGGACTGCCATTTGTCAGAAATGGTGTAGGGTCTCCTGCTTGAGCAGGGGATTGGACTAGATAATTTAAAAGGTCCCTTTCAACTCTGTTAATCTGTTAATCTGTTAATTTAATTTAATTTTCCAAAGCACCAGAAGGCAAAACAAGAAGCAACGGATGGAAACTGAACAAAGAGAGAAGCAACCTAAAACTAAGGAGAAATTTCCTGACAGTGAGAACCAATATAGGTGCAGAAATATTTCCGTCATAATTTCACATATAAAATAGCCATTTGTGTAATACAACTTACATATTGTTCAAAACAGTAATTAGTATTATGACTGATGTTTGACAGCAAGCCTAAAAGTCAAAGATCACAAGAGTGTTTCTTTCTCTGTATTTATACAAAACATCACATACCAGGACTCTCTCTCTCTCTCTCTCTCTCTCTCTCTCTCTCTCTCTCTCTCTCTCTCTCTCTCTCTCTCTCTCTCTCTCTCTCTCTCTCTCTCTCTGTGTGTGTGTGTGTGTGTGTGTGTGTGTGTTTGTTTCCACTCATTCTACAAAGGACGGTCGGCTGCATGTCTCCCCACTTTGTTCATGAGCAAAAAAAGGATTAAACAGTAAGATAACTCCATCAGCGTTTGCAAACGCCCTTTGCCCCATCCTAAGCCATCGCCTGCGTTTTCCCGCAGCAAATTAGGGTTTGGAGCAGGTCTCTCCAAAATCTCTCTGGCTCTCCGATCAGGTGGGGTGGGGAGGGGAGGGGTGAGAGGTGTTTGGGCCAAATCTGGAAGGAAGCCGCATTCATTCTCTCTCCCCCCCTCTCTCTCTCCCTCCCTCCCTCCCTCTCTCCACTCTCTCTCCCCCTCTCCTTGCAGAAAAGGAAAAGATCGAAAATGAGCTAACAGGAAGTGAAAAGAACCTCCTTCTGTAATCGGGCCAAAGTTGCTTTAGTGCAGAGGTCTTCAAACTTGGCAACTTTAAGACTTGTGGACATCAACTTCCAGAATTCTCCAGCCAGCTATGCTTGGTGCTTGCTGGTGCTTGCTGCTGCTGGTGTTTGTTGCTGCTTCTAGCTCGGGGAGAGGCAGCTCAGCGGAGCCACCGGGCTCTCTCTCTCTCTCCTTCCTTGGGTGGATCTGGCGGGAGGAGTGGGCTTCCTCAGTGGGCTTCCTTGCCGGGCTTGAGGAGGGGAGGAGGCCCGAGGGTGGAGAGCCACCTTGAGAGCATCCTTCTCTGGGCAGGGGTGAAGAAGGAGAACCGCCACCCTCCTCTTCCTGTGGCTCCTGCACAGCTCTCTCTTCTCTCTCCCCTTTGCCTCCCCACACTTCTTTACCCATCCCATAGAGCTCCTTCACAGTGGTTCGGTTTCTTACCTCTACCTTACCTCTGTCCTTAAAGGCTGCTCTGTGCCTTTTGATCTGTCTCGGGCGCGGAGAAAAGCAACCCTGTGAAGGGACCGAGCCTGCTGCTGAACTTGGAAGCTTAGAGGCTTCTTTTCCACCGAGCCGCTGGCTCAGAGCGCCCAAAACTCGGCTTCTGCGCATGCGCAGAAGGGGAAAAAACCCTGGAAAAAATCCCCCCCAATTTTTTTCCCCCAAAAAAAATAATCTGAAAAATTTTTAAAAAAAGATGGCGGCGCCCACGGACTGGCACTGACTGATCCGGTTCAGTGACGTCATCGTGATGTCACCAGCGGGTCGCTACCAGTTCGGGCGAACCGGTCTGAACTGGGAGGAACCCACCCCTGGACCAGTCACTCTCTCTCAGCCCAATCCACCTCACAGGGTTATTGTAGGGAAAAACAGGAGGAGGAAGATGAGTTGGATATGTTTTTCACCTTGAATTTATTAGTAAAAATAATACAAGTAGGATACAAACATTTCAGTGCTGGCTAAAGGGCTGTCTTTGTCTGTGTTTCCAGGTACACTTTGCAAACATATATGCTTTCAACTTTCAGAAAAGACAAAAAAGGAAAATTTCCTTTCCCCCCTGCATTTGAGGTGCTGATTTAAAAAAAATCAACAAAATATAATTTTGCTAGAGATGCTTTATTTCAAAACTGATCAAAATCAGGTTTCAAAATATAGGTTTCCAATACAGCAAGTCTTAGCATTAACAGAGGTCAATTCAATGAAGTGGAGGTTTATATTAAACATTAACTTTAAGGCTGACAAGCAGCCTTCTGATGGGATTAAGTAACACATCATATCTGGTAGGACTGATCTTGTAACATCTGCACCATATGGGTTTTAATTGTTTACTTTGATCAGTGGTGGGTTCCTACCAGTGCGGTCCACTCTATAGCACCGGTAGCGGCCCGCTGGTGACATCACAGTACCGGTGCGGTCCGTTGCTGGTGCCTGGGCGCCGCCATTTTTTAAAAAAAATTTAATTTTTTAAAAAAAATTTCTTCTGCGCATGCTCAGAAGCCGAGCTTCCGGCACTACGCATGTGCTGCCTTCCTACCCCACAGTGAGTCCAAGCAGGGGAGGATGGCTGAGGGAGCGCGTGAGACGCTGAAAGAATGGGCGGCAGGAGCTATCTCCATTCCCCTCCCTTCAGCAGTCTGAGAAGCCATGAACGCGCAGTGATGATCCTAGGCATTTTTGCACGTTCGAGGCTTCTCAAGCTGCTGAGGGGAGGGGGAATGGGCGGCAGGATCTATCTCAGTTCCCCTCCCTTCAGCAGTCCGAGAAGCCACGAATGCATGGTGATGATCCCAGGCATTTTCGCACGTTCGAGGCTTCTCGAGCTGCTGAGAGGAGGGGGAACGGGCGGCAGGAGCCTAGGATAATTGAATGGGGAGAAGCATTCAGGCCAGACGGAGCCTCCTAGAAGAACCGCCGCCGCGGTCTTGCTGCTCCCGCTGCGGGGGGCTGCTTTGTGGGTGGGCAATGCCCCCCTGCTTCTCCGACCGCTGCCAAGCTCCTGAGGCCCATGCCCACCCGGTCACATGGCTGGCAAACCACACTCACAAAATAAGCCACGCCCACAGAGTGGTAGTAAAAAAATTAGGAACCCGCCTCTGACTTTGATTATATCTGATTATAATTGCTGATAACTTCCACTTGTAACAATGTGTTGGTAAATGTTTAACCACAGGTTATTCTGGCTCCATTGTTGTTTCCATGCTGCTAGATGCTAATTAGCCAATCAGAACACTAGACTAGTGGTTCTGCTCCATTCTCAAAGTTCCAAAAAACTTAACCGTGATTACTTTTTTACTCTGGCCAACAAGTATGAGTCAGCTCCCACACACCACTGCCTTGTAAAACTACTTATACATTATTGAAATCTGTCCCTGAAATTATCCATCTTTCCTGGTGAACTTTGAAGTAGAGCTTATTACTTTCAGGTCACTATGTGATGCATTACTGCCTTTAGGTAAAGTCTCTGTCTCCCTACTCCTCCAACTTCTCTGAATTCATTTTCTGGCCTTATATATAAAAATAGCATTCTTTGACAATGACAAGTATGTGAATTTTGGAATGAAGTCATGCTGTGGGCTGACAGAACATTTTGCCATGGCTAACCATATCCAAGTATCCAGGCTTCGGTGAATTGACCAGTAATGCTGGTTGTCAACTTCATTCACCCAGTTCCAGTTGTCACACTGCATTTTCTTCATTGTGACATTTTTTTAATTTGTCAAATCACTCCGGTTTCTGTTGTATATATAGGCTGTGTTGTTATTAGCACTAAATAAGCAAAGAAAAAAAATATTAAAATCTGTTACTAATAACAGAGAGGCCTGAAGAAAGAAAGCATGTGCAAGTCTTGCAGAAATAAGAGGAATTGATTTCAGAAAGGACAGATCATTTTCCTCCTCTGAATTAAAATCAATTTGCCTGCTAATTGGTGGATATTTATAGCACTATAGCACTTTACTTATATACCGCTTCATAGTGCTTTACAGCTCTCTCTAAGCGGTTTACAGAGTTCAGCATATTGCCCCCAACAATCTGGGTCCTCATTTTACCGACCTCGGAAGGATGGAAGGCTGAGTCAACCTTGAGCCTGGTGAGATTTGAACAGCTGAACTGCTGAACTAGCAGTCAGCCTGCAGTCGCAGCATTTAACCACTGCACCACTTCAGCTCAAAGATTGATTCAAAATCTTTGGGGTTTGCAAATTTGAAGACAAACCTCTGTATTTTGAAAATACACTTTTAAAAAAAGTATGCTTAAAGTGTCTATTATTTGTCTGTTTGCTTATTGATACTATTTCCAACTGTCATTTGACTACATATCTACAGTAGACTGCAGAAATTGGTTTCCCACTGGATGGAAACAAAGTGATGCCAAAACCTGAAAGGAAATTTATAAAAAGATCTCTTTATTCTCTCAAGTGCAGGAGGTAGGCATGCTGTCACTGAAGATTTGAATTTGGCAGACATGTGCTTTTCTATACTATCTTTTTAATATAATTTTGATACTGCAATTGACTTTGCTAAATAAGTCTTCATTGGGTACAGTGTATCCCTTAAAATGTATATGTTTCTTTTATTATTAAATTTGTATATGCCATCCATGTTTCAATGACCCCCAAATTACTGGTCAGAACATGTAGTAGAAGTGCAATTGTAGGTTTTCTTGAATGAAGAGGAAAAGTTCAGCAATTTCAGGAAGGATTCAGCCTTGATATTGGATCAGAACTGAAGCAACCTTAATAGATAATCAGCAGCTGAAACAGGTAGGTGGAATGTATTCTTGGTTGGACTGGGGTCATCTGGCCCATTCAATAGCACTTGGTTGCTATGGATTTGGGAACACTGCCTTGTGATTGATCCAGATCTACTTGGCTTGAGATATATTGACCAAGATTAGCAAGGGAGAATTACTGTTTGTGTTGAAGGGATCCCTCAGAGTTCTATGTTGTCCACTGTTCGTTCAACATTTACATAAAGCTACAAGGGGAAGTCATTCTTAAGTACTGAGGTTTGATCTGTGTTTTCTGCTGGTGAGAACCAGTAAGGCTATGCAGCATTTTGGTTTTGAAGGGAAACAAAACACTATGCAGTGCTCAAGGGGAACAGATGTAGCAACCTGGCTGCAGCTTCTTAAAACAAACATGTCTTTTCTGGGCATCAGCTTTAGCTCTGTTTTGCAATAGATGGCAGGGAGTCTGTGTGGATATACTGATAATGAGAATCCTGAAATAGCAAATAGAGCAGTGTTTCCCAACCTTGGCAACTTGAAGATATCTGGACTTCAACTCCCAGAATTCCCCAGCCAGCATTCGCTGGCTGGGGAATTCTGGGAGTTGAAGTCCAGATATCTTCAAGTTGCCAAGGTTGGGAAACACTGAAATAGAGGTTCAGTGAAGGCTCTGTGATCAAATAGGATTGATGGGGTTTTTTAAAAGAAGAATTTACCAAAATTCTTAAATATTGTGCTAATGGGATGGAAATAACATGTGATGAATGTGGGAGAAATTGAAACTGGCAGATTAATTCATACAGGCAGAAAGTAATACATACTTAGCACTTAAAGGCAGCTCTGACTCCCTGTGCATGCAGCCATGTCTGTGGTGTTCAATGAAGCCGACATCTCTTTTTTTCTCAAAAGGCTCCTCATCTTTCCTAGTAACATGGGAAGCAAAGGTACATCTTAGCTCTATCCATTCTGGGGGTTCAATACATAGAAAGGCTGCAAGAAGAATTCACAAACATTTGCATATTTCTTCACCAGAGGGTCAGAAAAGGGGGGGGGAAATGCAACTGGTGGATTTATCTGTCCTTTTGTGAGATTGGGGATTTAGCTACCCTGTTCCAGATAGTTTGCCATTTACCTAAAGGGAAGCTTCCATTGAGGAACATTCTTGGCCCAAGCATTGGTCCTGGATGACTAAGAAGATCTTCCAGCCAGAAATGCCTTAACCTTAATCCAAGATGCTCAAGCAATGCCTGTTCCTAGAAAACAGTGATCTGGCCATTGTGAACTATGTTTTCATTATTCAGTCTGGACTCTTGTAATGTGAGTCTGTTGCTTAAACCGATATGAGAATTCATTGGGGAAAATATGGTGACCAAACTGTTATCTAATATCCAATTTAGAGGCCACTGGCATTGATTCAAACACATTATATTCCAGTTAAGGCTTTTTTGCCTTTACATTTTTGTGACTGTTTGTAAAGTATATTGCTTTGAGCCTCCTATCTCCCCACCCTAATTAACAGAAACAAATTTACAAATATTTTTAGTTTTAAAAAATGGGGAAAATAACTTGTTTCTTTAGCATGCAGCAATGGCAATTTTAGATTAGGGAAGTGTGTGAGCTGGTTAAAGTTTCTCAGTGGAGAGAAAATATTTCATACCTCCTCAAAAGGACAAGCATTCAAAACATTTGATTCTGGAATGATTCAACTTTATTATGGGATTGCAGAATTAATTTGACCTTGAAATGGGCTCCCTTTGGGTGTTCCAGAATTAAACAACTTCTGGGAACACTTAAAATTGTGTTATCAAACAAACTTTTACCTGATGTTGAGATTTTATTCAAAAGTGGTGAGCTACATTTAGCTTGTGGAGCATCAGATATGCAGACTCCTGTCAAGGCTATAAATCCGCTAGGAACTTTCTGCAGATCAAATTACAATGGAACATCAATTTTCATTTACAATTGATGTAAATTCCTGCAGTTCAGCAGATACCTATGAATAGCAGATACTCCCTTCCCCTGCAACCCATTGTACCGAGGCTCTAATGTAATACAACTCAGCTCTTATTAAAACCTATTGGGATAGCAAGAAATTAAAATAAAATATTCTATATTTCAGATGTTCACTTTTATGCAGTTTCTTAACTTTAAACAAAATGGCAGCAAGAAACCACTAGGAAAAACCTGTAATGATTTGCCAGTTTCTGAAATTTTAGATCAATTGAGCATAAGGTACAAGACACACTATTCCTTATTTGTCAACATCTGAGAACTTACAGTTTGATAAACGGTGCTCTATTTATGTATCTTGACAGAAATGTTTAGTGTTGAAGGACTGCACTATGATGCTAAAAATAAATATTTAATTGTGCCTGTGCTTAATGTGGCTTGGTTCCTGAAATAGATGTGTGACATAGGCTGGATTAAGCAAAATGAAAAGAAGAAAAATATAATCACCGAAAAAAGATGACGCCTTTCTGCTTTGCTTTATAACACTGACTTGTATTGATTTATTACCATCAGAAAATGTATTTGAATACATTTTAACTACGATTCCTGCACTGAGCAAGAAGTTGGACTTCATGGCCTGGTACTTTCCCGCTCTGTGATTCACACAAAATGCAACTTGAAAAAGATCTGTGTCCTGGTGTGGCAAACGTCCCAACATATTTTTCAACTCTAGCTATACACCTAGTATCACAGCTATGTTAAAATGCTTCCTTCTTGTCCTTGAGCTAAGAAGGAAAGGCTATCAGTACAATACTGTAAATGCTGTCCTTACATCTCATAGCAAGGTAGTTTCAGGATAGCAATGGGTTGGTCTCCTGTTATTCTTTCTCCTCAGCCTCATCAATCACTCCCTGAATTCTACACATTGGGACAGGATTGGGGGTTCAAGCTGTCAGCTTTATTATTTCGGTATTATCATCTATTTCATGGGAACATCAACCACTTCCTCTCCTGCAAAATAGGCAAGATCAAAAAAACTACATGCTCCTAGGCTTTATGTGCTTTTGCTCAAGAAAAGCAGATCACTTGGGCATTTTCTTGTGCTGCTGGTTTTGATCTCGATCACTCACAGAAACTGTCGCCCCCACCCCCCCAAACACAGAGTCAAATCTAAAAAGCAAGGTGTATGATCTCATTGGTTGGGTTTATGTCAAGAGGCAAGGGGGTAATATACAGAATCTGGAAATCAAATAAGCTAAAACTCTAGCCTTTATTTAGTAGGAACTTCCTTAAAGCAGGTTCTCTGAAAGCTATTTGAACCACTTATCCCAAAATCCAGGACAGGTGGTCTACCCATTCTTTTTCCAGATAAGATTGTCCTTGAAACAACCACCAGCTTAATATGAATGAACTTATTTATTTGCAATCTCAGACTGATAAAACACAAGTACAGAATTCAAAATACAGAAAGATCAATAAAAGGACATTTAAAATTTAAAATGCAGGACAAAAACAAAACAAACACCTGAAACAATCAATAGCAAAAAGAGGGCATCACACATAGTTATTGCAGAAATCTGGCAACCTCTGAGGTTGTAGTGTGTCTTGCAGAAGGAAGATTGTGATTGCTGGATCAGAATGAAATGAAACTTTCCAGCAGCTTATTTTGACTAATGTTTTCAGATATTCCTTTGTCTTTCCCAACCTGAGAGTCAGCCCTTGAGATCTGCCAGGCTTAAGAAAATTAGAAGCAATTCTGTGAGAGAGCTAATCTGAGGAGAACAATGAATAGAATAGAATAGAATAGAATAGAATAGAATAGAATAGAATAGAATAGAATAGAATAGAATAGAATAGAATAGAATTCTTTATTGGCCAAGTGTGATTGGACACACAAGGAATTTGTCTTTGGTGCATATGCTCTCAGTGTACTTAAAAGAAAAGATACATTTGTCAAGAATCATGAGGTACAACACTTAATGATTGTCTTAATGAACACTTAATGAACATAGAAAGACCACAAGGGAACAGCCAGCAGTGAGTAAACCCAAATACTTTTAAAGTCAAAAGTCTGCCAACCTCAAAGTTTTTCGGTTCCCCAAAGACCTTATTAATGAGGTCTTCACATTTGCTAACAAATATAAAACAATGCACCTTCAATAATACAAAAAGGTGGTTGCATTTTCAGATCAGATCATTCAGACTTCCAGCAATAGCTACCCATCCAAAACTAGAAATGGAAAATCTCCAGACTTAGGAGGCCTCAAAACCTACAGCTTCTTGGTTTTGCTAGGCTTGAGTCTATCCAGAGTTCCTCACCATCAAGACCCCCCATAGCCTCCAGACTTGATGGCATCCCTTGGCAACAACATGACATCTAACATTTGTGCTTATGATAACCTTATCTATAGTCTCATGTAGATAATAAACTGAAGCAAAGATAAAATTAAGCTCTGAGGCATTCCATCAATACTGATTGGAACTGCTTCTGCAGGATGGAGAAGTAACCATTGCAAGAGTGTGCTTCCTGTTGCCACTTCCTGTGCTAGTCAAGAAGGGTCTTATGATCAACGGTAGCCAAGAGAACAAGGAAAGGTAGGATGGATGGTTCATCTGCATCCCAGTCCTACCCTAACCCTAACCCTAAACACAATCCATGCCATCTCAAGCCAAAGTCTAAGCTACAGGAAGAATCTCTAAGTCTATGTGCTTTCCCACTCACTCACACACATATGTAACAGCAGATTACTGGTTTATTAATATTCCCCAGCAATTCCTTTAATCCAGAACTGTCCCAATTAAGTCCAGCCAAGACCAATGCTAGTCCACAGAGCAGTGGCCAGTGAGTTTACAAGGCACTTGAAAATTTTCCAAACCAGATAAATCAACTATACAAGAGGGTGCAGAGTTCATAAGGCATGATCCAAAGTCAAGGCATGGGGTCAATCCAAGGCAAGGCTGGAATCACAGTGACAGGAAACACACAGCCAGGAAATGTACATGTTGTTCCCAGCATCATCTGTCTGCTGTGCAAAATAGCCAGCTTCTGGTCCAGCCCATCAAGGGATGGGACTGCCTCCTCACAAGTAATCAGGCTGACCTTTGCTGCTCCTGCCTTTTCTCAGCCCTACATGTTCTTAGATCAAGTGCAGAAGGCAGCTCCTCATCATCATCACTAACTGGCTGCAGCTATGTGCTTTCCCCAGCTGAAGCCTCAGGGCTGTCCTGCTGCAGCTGTGCTTCAGCCAAATCACTTTCTTTTCTTTTTTAAAAATAATTTTTATTAAACATTTTCAAAATTAAAAACAATACAATACACACACAAAAAAGACATATAACTAAGGTGACCAGATTTTAACATTGGTAAAGAGGGACACCATTGACCGGGGTGGGTTCCTGATTAAAAATTATTTATTTATTTATTTTTGGTCGTTTTTGTATGCCGCCCCACTCCCGTAGGACTCAGGGCGGCCATACAACTTTCTTTCTTTCTTTCTTTCTTTCTTCCTTCCTTCCTTCCTTCCTTCCTTCCTTCCTTCCTTCCTTCCTTCCTTCCTAACTTTTCTTTCTTTCTGTGTTCTGTCTTCTTCCTTCCTTCCTTCCTTTCTTTCTTTCATCTTTCTTCTTTCCTAACATCTCTCTCTCTCTCTCTCTCTCTCTCTCTCTCTCTCTCTCTCTCTCTCTCTCTCTCTCTCTTTCTGTCTGTCTGTCTGTCTGTCTGTCTGTCTTCTTTCTTTCTTTCTTTCTTTCTTTCTTTCTTTCTTTCTTTCTTTCTTTCTTTCTCTCTCTCTCTCTCTCTCTCTCTCTCTCTCTCTCTCTCTCTCTCTCTCTCTCTCTCTCTCTCTCTCTCTCTCTCTCTCTCTCTCTCTCTCTCTCTCTCTCTCTCTCTCTGTGCGTATATGTGTGTGTTTACTAATCCCCTTTCTGTTCCTCCTGGCTCTAGTCTGTCTCACTTGAATGTTACACCTCTTTCATAGTGTGTAGCAACATAAATTTTGGGCTCAATTCTGGTTGTAAGTTAAGGGCTACCTATATTTTTCTCCTAGATGCCTGCTATCCTTCTTCAAGTTTGTATCATCTGTAAATGTATTTTTCACCTCTTATCTAATCTATTTATAATGAAATTGAACAGTGTTAATCCTAAAAGGGAGCCTTTCAGTATACCACTGAACACATCACATAAGGCCACTAAGATATATTTTGGGAGAAATTTATTCAATTGGTTCTCTTTCATTTTATGGAAAATGCAGTAGATGTTCCACCTGATCAAGATCGGAACAGGAAGAAATCAAAGTAAGATGGAGTAGCTGTTAATTCAGAAGTTACTGACTCCAGGACTATAGTATCTCAGTCTACACAATATTTGACCCTTGATAGGGGTTGTGTTTCCTCAGATACAGCAGGCTGCCAATCTGAAGTCCTGGACTCACATCTGTTAGAGGAGTAGGCAAAGACCTATGTTAAGTGTTCTTTATTCAGCTTTGGCTGGTATATCAGTTATGACCTTACCTGAAATAGAAACCACTGAAGACAGTCACCCACATCCTTGCCATATTATTAGGTCTGGGAACTACTAATCCAGAGTATCTTTTTAAGGTTTATTGTTAATATGCTGGCCTTTACCAAAATGATTACAGCATTTCACCAGTGATCAGACACAGCTAAACTACAAGATAGTGAGGAACAGAACTGGGCTGAGTGGGGTAAGGTAGAGCACAGTGACACAAGGTGACACAAAAATAAACTGTTGTTTAAATAAAGAGTGAAACCTAAATAGAATGAAATAAGAATAAAATTCTTTACAAAACTTTTATTTTAGAAAAATCTATGTTTACACTGTCTTCTACACCTTTTGATATTCGTAACATTGCATCTTATTGCAAACATTGTGGGCATGCCTTTTTTTTAGTATCCCACAACACTTGTATATAAATCACTATAGTCTGAATATAACTATTTTAATTAAAATGAAGAACAGAGATAAAATTTTGAAGTGGAAGCTTTCCATAACTTTTCTTTACACAATGTGGGAAAAACTTCTATGTGGTTGCTAAGGTTCACTATTCAACTTGATATCACATAATATATCCAAATTAATACATTCCCATAAGAACATTTTCAATTTGCATTGCAAAATATTTTATTTCTTAAATACCTTCTAAACAGTAAAATATGCATAATGAAAAAATTAAGACAATATACACAGAGGTGTCAAACTGGTGGCCCGTGGGCTGGATGTGTCACATGCAACCCCAGCTCCGTTAATGGGAAAAACATCATGAAATGTCATGTGATGGCAATGTGAGGCCGCGAGTTTGACACCCATGATATACAATATTGGATGGTTAGAAAACATTAAGTCCCTTTTACCTGCAAACAATTATTCTGTGATTGTGCAATATTAGCCAAGTTTGATTGATGCAAACTTTAAAAATATTCAAAATCAGAAATATTAAATATTAATTTCAATCTATTAAGTTTGATTACTTTTTCAATTGGCACCTATTTGCACCTATCAAATTAATTTATTAAACAAAATACGTCTAGCCTGTATAAACATTTATATCAATGAGTAATCCTACTTCTCTTATATGCAAAGCAAAGCAAAACCATACATTGTCCCAGTTTATCTCAGTGAAATCAAAATCATCCCAAATTAACAGTATTACAATAAATGTATTTGATATAAAAACAATGAAAACTGTTTTTATAGACTATGCTGATTTTTTTTTAGAAGAATGAACAAAACCTTTAAATTTTCAACCTAACAGGAGCGTTTCAGAAAAGGCAAAGGACACAAGATCAAAAATATAATGTAACCAATAGAGAAAGCAACATGTGCTGCAAGAAGAATTAAAGAACCAATCCTGGTTCTGTAATTATCAGCTGCAAAAGTTCATATTTTGGACATGTGACAAAACTGTGTGTACTAGAAAAAATAGCTACCCTGCTTGGCAAGATTGAAGGAAGTAGATAGAGAAGACAGAAATGAACTCATCATCTGAAGTGAGGATGACTTCAATGTGCTATTTCTTTAGCATTTGCAAATGTGTTTACAGTCCTTTTATTTTTACAACATACTTTTAAAAGGGACACTCTCTTGGTATTTTCCTTTGACCGATTCATTGTTTCAAATAAAAAAGCCTTGAAAATCACACTCATGAAAACTTTGCTTGGGTAATTGACTACAAAAATTTGAAGGTGGGGTGAAGAAAGCCTTCATGCAACACACTTTTTTCTTCCCTCCACCCTGCCCCAAGCCGTTGCAGGGCTCTCTGTTGCGTCTTCCAGTCATTTGAGTCAAAAACGAGCTCATTTGAAGGAACGAGAAATATTAACACATAACACACACACACACACGCACACACACACACACACACACACACACACACACACACACACACACACACAGAGGAAATTGTTCTGCTCGGGGCTGTGAGGAGCAGGAAGGAAAGGTGCAACTGCGAGGTTATAGGCAGAGCTAAACTGGCTGAAAGGGCAGAAATGTGTATTCAGTTAATTACCGGAGTTGCAGAGGCTGACGGCAAAATAACAGAAAAAGAGGGAGAGAGAATGAATGACTAGCATTCACGTCCCTGGGCCGTTCAGAAGGAACAAGACAAAACCGAAGGTGCTCCTGCATCTTCTGGGAGGCAGGCTTCCTGCCAGCACCCTAAAAGAGCTGCAGCTTCCTTGAGGAGGAGCAAGGCGAGACGCAGCGGCTGACGACTTCAATCAGAATAGAGCTGGGAGGGACCTTGGACTAAACGTCTGCGCTGCAGTTGTGGGTTTTTTTAACTCCCCCCAGTCTCGCACGCCCCCCTTTCAGGCTGATTTTTTGAAAGAATGCCCTAGTCGTGCATTCTTTCAAAAAAATCGGGACTTTTTAGAAACGCAGCGGGACGCGGGACAAATCATTAAAAAGCGTGGCTGTCCCGCCAAAATTGGGACGTCTGGTCACCTTACATATAACACACAAACATTTCCCCTCGTTACAGTGAGTTTGAACCGGTATCACTACCGTAAAAGCAATGACATAAAATAGAGTATATTCTACTCTATTGTTACATTATTATTTACATTCTTACTATTTACATTCATAATTTACCTAATTTTTATTTCTATTTTCCAACCAGATATACCATCTACTCCAAACTTTATAATATTGTGATTCATCTTTTACATTTAACTCCATTGTCAATTTGTCCATTTCGGCGCATTCCAATATTTTACTAATAATTTTTACATCTGACGGGGAAAGGGCGTTGTTACTTACCTGAACGCCCATTCTCGTAGGGTGGCGCTAGCCTCCAAGATTGGGATGACCTCATCCATCAGCCAATCAGGACTGAGTCTGACCTCATATAAAAGCTGTCACTGTGCCATAATCCCCCTCTTGAGATGAAGGAGTAGGTCAGACCCATAGTTTATTCCCCACGCACACCTTCAGTAAGTACCACACCCAAAAGGGAGGGACTTGGAGGCTAGCGCCACCCTACGAGAATGGGCGTTCAGGTAAGTAACAACGCCCTTTCTCCATAGTGGGTGGCGCTAGCCTCCAAGATTGGGACATACCAAAGCAGTATCGTCCCCTAGGGAGGGTTGTCACCAGAATCGTAGACCCCGTCAGGAGCCACCATGGTCTGCAAGACCCTGCGCCCAAAATCCGCCTCAGCCGAGGCAAAGGAGTCTACTTTATAATGTCTAATAAATGGCAACGGAGAAGACCACGTCGCCGCTCGGCACAGTTCCTCCAAGGAGGCATTAGTGTTCCAAGCTGCCGTGGTGGCGGCACTGCGCGTCAAGTGCGCCATCAGACGTGGTGGACGAGGCAGGTCCTGCTGTCGGTAAACGTCCGCGATGACCGCGCGTATCCAGCGACCGACCATCGCCGCTGATGCCTTACGACCCATGGACGAGGCGTGGAATTCCACGAACAAGGACTCCGTGTGGCGGAATGCAGCTGTGCGGACATTGTAGATTTTAACCGCCCGCCGGACATCGACAGCGTGCCATTTGCGCTCGGTTGGCGTTGTAGGTGGAGAGCAGAAGGAAGGAAGAACCACTTCCTGCGCCCTGTGGAAGTATGTATTGACCTTGGGCAGGAATGTGGGGTCAAGGCGAAGCACCACCCGGTCCGGATGAAAAGTACAGAGATCGTCCCGGACGGATAGGGCTGCCAGTTCAGATATTCTCCGGGCTGAAGTGATCGCTACCAAAAAGGCAACCTTATGCGTAAGGTGCTGCAGCGGAACTGTCTGGAGGGGCTCGTAGGGGGCCTCGGTCAGTGCCAAAAGAACCTTCTGCAGGTCCCAGGTGGGGTACCTATGTACCACTGGAGGCGAGATATTGACCGCCGCCTTCAAGAAGCGAACGACCAAGGGATGCGTTGACAAAGGCGCAGAAGAGTGGCAGGAAAGGACCGTTGAGAGCGCTGCCACCTGTCGCCGCAGAGTGCTGGGCGAGAGACCCTTGTTGAGGCCCGCTTGTAGAAATTGGAGGACCTGTATGACGGAAAGGTCGATCGGGTTAAAGCTGGCGCCGACACACCAATCGTGAAACGTCCTCCAGGTGGAGTTGTAGATGCGGATGGTGGAGGCCCGGCGTGAGGAAAGCAAAGTACGGATAATGCACTCGGGGACCCCGCGAAGAGTTAGGGTGCGCCGCTCAAGCGCCAGGCGGTCAGTTGGAGCCACTGCGGATCCGGGTGCTGAACTGACCCCTGGGATAGCGACGATGCGGTCTGTGGGATCCTCCAGGATGGGCCGGTCGAGAGCGACTTGAGGTCCGCGAACCATGCCTGTCGCGGCCAATGGGGGGCCAATAGGATCAGTTTCGCCTGCTCGTCTAGCATCTTCCTGATAACTCGGGGAATGAGTGGAAGGGGCGGAAATGCGTAGAGTAGGCCCCTCAGCCACGGGCAACGGAGGGCGTCCGTGTCCATCGCGCCGGGTGTCCGATACCGTGTGATGAAGCGCAGGAGCTTGGCATTCAGCGGGGTCGCAAAGAGGTCGACCACCGGGTTGCCAAACCGGGCAGTCAGCTCCCGAAAAATGTCTGGGTGCAGGGCCCACTCTGCCGTGTCGACGTCGTGGCGGCTGAGCCAGTCCGCTGTGCGGTTCGACACCCCCGAGATGTGCTCCGCCCGGAGCGAGAGGAGGTGCCGTTCCGCCCAGAGGCCCAATTCCTTGGCCTCGGAGAGCAGGCGGCGCGAGACAGTCCCACCTTGTCTGTTGACGTGGGCTTTGGTGGTCACGTTGTCCGTCAACAGGAGGACGTGTTGCCCGGTCAGGAGATGCTGGAATTGCCGGAGGCCCAGGGACGCCGCTCGTAGCTCCAGGAGGTTGATGCTGGCCATTGACTCCGCTGCGGTCCAGGTGCCCTGTGCCATGTGAGACGATGTGTGAGCGCCCCACCCGTAGAGGCTGGCATCCGATGTCACCGTCACCCAGCGAGGCTCGAGGAAGCTGGAACCCTTGCTGATCGCCGAGGACCGCCACCAATGCAGGGACCGTCGGACCGCCGTCGGAAGCTGGACTTTGGCCGATGAGTTGGACTTGTTCGCCCGCTGAAACAGCAAAAGAAACCATTGTAGGTCTCTGGAGTGCAGTTGTGCCCAAGGTGTTATATGTATTGCGGATATCATCTTTCCCAACAGGGAGGACAGGAGGTTCAGCGGAACCCGCCCCTGTCCAAGAACCTGCTGGGTCAGGGAGGAAAGACTGAGTTGTCTTTCCTCCGACAGATACACCCTGCACTCCAGAGAGTCCACAATGGCCCCCAAGTGAGTGATGCGAGTGGAGGGAGTCAAGTGGCTCTTCTCCAGGTTGAGGGAGAAGCCATGGTCTTGCAGAACGTCCATGGTGGTCTGCAGGTCCAGCTCTGCCCGGGCCAGGGAAGACGACTGAATTAAAATGTCATCGAGGTAACACTGTATTCGAATCGGCACTGCCCTCAAGTGAGTTGCAAGGGCGGCCAGAATCTTTGTAAAGACCCTGGGAGCCGAGGAGAGGCCGAATGGCAGGGCCGAATACTGATAGTGTTCGTTGTTATACGAGAACCGCAGGAACTTTTGGTGGGAAGGCTGAATTGGGACATGCAAATATGCCTCAGTGAGGTCGATAGAGCACATAAAGTCACCTTTACGAATGCCGTCCAATATGGACTGTAGAGTATGCATCTTAAATTTCTTGTACACCAAGAACTTATTAAGGCGCTTGAGGTCCAAGACCGCTCTCCACCCACCCGATGATTTCTCCACGAGGAACAAATTGGAATAGAATCCTTGCCCCGCTGGTCCTCCGGGACCCGCTGGATGGCCTCAATCTCCAGCAGATGCTGGATGGCTTCAAGCATCTGGGCCTGCTTCTGCGGGTTGGAGGACTGGGAGCACCTCATGAAGGAATCCGGGGGGGTGGAGAGGAGATCTAAAGCGAGTCCAAGTGACAGGGTCTCGCGGACCCAAGCGTCCGTAGTAATCTCCTCCCACCGCCTAGCGAAAAAACGCAGGCGACCCCCAATGGGAGAAGCTGGATCCACTACTTGTAGCGGCGGAAGGGGCGACCACCTGCCTTCTGAAAAGGGCGCTTGGAGGATTGGCTGGAAGTGGCCCTGTCCTGACCCTGAGTCTGACGGGCCGGAGCCCGCGACCTGTTTTGGTTGTACGCCGGCGCTCTATATTGGCGCCTGAGAAAGGCAGGGGCCGGGTTCTGAGGCTTGGCCTGTGCCTTCCTGGTAGAGTTAGGCAAGACCTTGCGCTTGTCCTTAGTCTCGATTAGGTAGGGATCAAGTGCCTCACCGAAAAGCGAGTTGTGAGCCACCGGAGCCCCGGCGAGTCGCCACTTGTGACGACAGTCAGCAGGCCAGCTCCTCAGCCAGTGCATCCTGCGTGCCACCACCGATGTGCCCATGGCTCTGGCTGCGAACCGGGTGGCCTGGAGCGTGGCATCCGAGGTGAACTGCGAGGCCGCAATGAGTTTGTTGATGTCTTGCCTCGCACGGACATCTGAGGGGGGCAGGTGTTCTTGAAGAGCCTTTAGCCAACGAATGGACGTCCGGCAAAAAAAGGATGCCGTTGCAGAAGCCTTGACCGCCCAAGCGGCCGCTTGGTGTGTCTTCTGCAGAGCCTGTTCTGTGCGTCTGTCCTCTGGGCGGAGCAATTCTTCAGAGTCCCCGGGCATTTGTGCGGGTGAGTATAGTGCCTTAATGGCGGACTCCACCGGGGGAACTGGCAGGTGTTGAGCCAGGGCGGTGGAAACATTGAAGAATCGCTTGTCCGCCGCGGAGGGGGCGACGCCGGCTGTCGGGGATGTCCACTGCTTCAGCACTGATTCCACGAACAGCTTGGGGGCGGGCACGACCTCAACCTGAGAGGTGGTCTCCTCAAAGAGGGGGTCCTCCGGTTCCTCTCCGGCCGGTGTTTGGTCCTTTGAGGAGAACTTGGCCGTGGCCCTGGCCTTATGGAGCAACGACTTGAATAAGGCGGGATTGAACAAACCAGTAACGACTGGGGCCTCAGGAGCGAGGTCCTCATCCTCAGAGAGTTCCAAGTCCGCCTCACCCTTTGGCTCGTCCTGAGCGTGGAGGGACAACGGGGACCCCTGATCAGCATCGGCCATTGGCGATGATGGACCAGCTGCCGGAAGGGCTGGTAGGGTGGGTCGAGGTGGCAGGATGGCTGGCGGGGGGGGGGGTGCTGCCTGGGCCACATGCCTCATACCCGCCTCTATGCCCTGGGCGATAGCTGCCTGGATCTGGGCCTGTACCTCTGGGCTGTAGAACTGAGCGTACGTAGGCGCGGGTGATGGAACCTCAGCGCTGCTTGCCCCTGGTCTGGGGTCTTCCCAGATGTCATCCTCCCCCAGGCACAGGTCTGGATTGTCCAGGGAGATGGTGCCTGAGGAGCGCCTGTCCCTCTGGGCAGAGGTGCCAGAGGGCTCATGGTGCGCAATGGGTGATGCAGCAGCAGGGGGCGGTATGGAGCTTGCTGTGCCCTTGGGAGCCTTGTCCCTGTCCTTACCAGAGCGACTGCTCTTTGAGGAGGAGCTGGCCTTTTCCTGTTCCTGTCTGAGGGGGGAGCGATCCCGATGGCCTGATGAAGATGATGACTTGGCCGTCCCACCCTCCTTGTCCCTGGCCTGTCTGGGCTTATTTTTGCCCGAGGCGGCCTTATCGGACATGCTGGCTGAGGCTGGAGGTCGCCGGGAGAAGAGCAGGAAAGAGGGCGCTTTTACGGCCCAAGAGAGTTCCAGCGGCCCCTGTGCACGAGTAAGCTGATGACCGGTGCTCTCGGCTAAGAGGAACGCTGTTGGGATCCCCTGCGGTCTGCTTGCAGCCGGAGACGATCGCCGCGAAGAGGCGCTTCGCCCGGGAGCCGCGGGCCAGCTGGGTGAACGACGCGTCACAGGGGAACTCCCTGTGACGCGCGCAGGCGAGACTGCGGCTGCGTCGAGGCTTGGAGGCTGCCCGTCAACAAGGGGCGTTCCTGAAGACTTGCCGAATGACGAGCCTCTCTGGAGAGCGCCTGCGCGAGGTCCGGGTGGCGAAAAACAGCTGAGGGGCGGTAGAACCGCTCCTCCGGGCAGGAAACCACAGCCAATCAGGGGAAGCGCCTCGCAGTCGAAATAACTGCCGAGGAGGCCGCGAGTCCCCACAGGGCCTGAGCAGCTGGTTTACTGCTGAAGAGGCCGCAATTTGCCGATGGGGCCTAATGAGACCCAGGAGGCTGCCCGAGGCCTGGAAACCCCGCGAGGGTGGCGACACGCCGGCCGATGCAGGGCTGTCCTTCCCGCAGTGAGGAGGGGCGGTCACGCAGGCCAATATGCCGCCGGGTGGACCGCCAGCACTTGCCCTCACTGGGGGTCGCTCCCAGGGGTCAGACAGTAGTCTGTGGGCCCGAGTAGGGGAACGAACGGAGAGAGTAGACCAGACCGCTCAAGCGCAAGGCTTCTGCGGTAGTTGTTAACAGTAAAGGGTCTCTCTCATGCGGAAGTGGTACACAAGACCACCCTGGCTGCTGGTCACCCAAGCGCCTGGCTTCTGTGACAGAAGATGGAAAACTGGAATGCCAGGCCGCAATGTGAGGTGACAGCCAGCCACTTAAGGTGGCGATAGGCCGGGACGAGGCCGAAGCCTGTCCTGGTATTCCCACACCCCCGATGGATAGGGCTGGTGGGAATGCAACTCACATTCAAATTCAGTTGAAAGTTGTCACAAGTCAGTTGAATCAGTAGAATAGGAGAAGGTGATAGAAACTGCGAAACTGGGGAGAAACAATCCTAGGCCTAGGACTGAGTCGAAAGAGGGGGATTATGGCACAGTGACAGCTTTTATATGAGGTCAGACTCATTCCTGATTGGCTGATGGATGAGGTCATCCCAATCTTGGAGGCTAGCGCCACCCACTATGGAGAATTGGCCTGTTTCCAGTGTTGTGCTAAAGTAATTCTGGCGGCTGTCAATATGTGTAATATTATATATTGAATTTCCTTATCTATTTTCTCCTCTAGTATACCAAGAAGGAATAACTCCGGTTTAAATTGTATTGTTTGTCCTGTTATTTCTTCCATCCAGTTCTTTATTTTGCACCAAAACTTCCTCAATTTTGGACACGTCCATCACATATGATAGTACGTGCCCTGTTTATACCCACATCTCCAACATTGTGCTGAACAATTTGGATACATTTTGGCCCAACCAAATCACTTTCAGTCGGCTGCTCGGAGCCATTGGCCAACTCTCCTCCTGAAGTGCCCAGGACTGGTTCATCCTTCTCCAAACTGACATCTGGAGAGGTATCTGGGGAAGTGTCTGGAGTAATCATCACTGGAGATCACTGGAGATGACATCAAATGGAGAAATTATGCCCTCAGAATGTTACTCAGAATGAACTCCCAGCATCTTTCATCAATGGTCATACTCTTTGAGGCCATTAGGAAGTATAGTTCAGCAACATCCAGTCAGCCATTATTACTCTTTCTATAAATAAGAAAACGTTCACATTTCTCTTTTCATCTCAGCAAAGTAACTGGTGCAAGAATTGTATACTTGATGAAATCAGCCCCACTATACTGAACATTTTGAATTTCTTTTATTTAAATCCTGAAGTCTGGTGTGGATGTCTGGCATTACAGGGGATGTGTCAAGAGAAAGTAGTTTTATAGCTGAGCTGAACATGAAAAAGAAGGAATAGGGTGGACACACAGAAGCTAAAGTGGCATTGTTGGGGAGTCATTGGCCCACAAGGCAAGCACATGCCCATAGAGCAGGGTGTCAAACTCAGATGTTAATTTAAGAAAATCCATGACAGGAAAGTTTGCAGACCTTTGATTATCATATCATAGAGGCTATTGGGGAGAGCAGAAAAGCCCTTCTACAAGTTTCCATAAGTTTTTTTTTTCTTTTTGAATCCAAGCTCCAGGTGGAGTGATGATCCGTGTCTTTTTCACATCATATCACTGATGGAGACTCCCAAACTCCTCAAGACAGACATGTGAGAAAGGCTGTGGCTCCATTGGGGGAAGGAAAAGGATGGGAAATTTTCTTTTAGAGAATGTCTTTATATTGACTTATTTCCAGACCAAAGTTCCTTATTAAACATAGCAGCATTACATTTACTGTGCAATAGCTTGCCTGAAATAAATCATGTGGGGCATTATCCATATCCAGAGGATTCACAGATTTCTCTTTCTTCTCTAAAAATAATCCTGTTCCCATTGGCAAGAAATTATCCAAAGCAAGAGAATTATCTAGTGTGGCGGAAGTCTACTAATACAATTTATTGGATTAAATGAAGCATCACTATTGCTATGTGTGTCCAGGTACTTTGAGGACTACACAGTGAAGATACAAGAGGGAATAAAACACTGAATGAAGGCAGCCAGGGAGGAAGCATACATATGGCACTTCCACACAAGTGGGAAAGCAACTTGGCATCTCTGCGATTCCATGACTTTGGCTGTGTTTGAGAGCAAAATAAAGCTACACTTAAAAAATAATAACCTATGGCTATATGGAGCTTGTGCGTGAACCATGTTTCATGCAGACTTCTGTAACATTCTGTCTCCAGAGCTTCAGATTTTTCAAAGGGAAATGTGACTGAGTGACTTCTTCATTCACTCGCATAGGAACTCTTAGGAAATCTTCAGCAACTAACTTAATACTTCTATATAATATGATTAGTCTTTGGCTTATGTCCACATTTGGGACCAGAATTTCTGTTGCTAAGCAAGATGGTTGTTAAGTGAGACACACTTGATTTATGACCTCTTTTGCCACAGTTATGAATCGCTGCAGTTCCCCATTGACTTTGCTTGCCAGAAGCTGTCTGGGAAGATCGCAAATGGTGATTACGTGCCATTTGGGGATGCTGTGATGGTTGTAAGTGGGAGGACCAGTCATAGGTTACTTTTTTCAGTCCCATTGCAACTTTGAACGATTGCTAAATGAATGTTTATAAGTTGAGGGTTAAGTGTAAAAGAAAGAGGGGGGATATGAGAGGAATTTTGCATTAACAGGATGTACAGCAGTTTGGGATGTATTTGATAGGTGAATATTTCAGATTGCTTAGAGAATCAGGATGTGGAGTTGGTGATAATGGTGTGCCTGCAGAGAACACACACACAGAGAAACAGAAATACATTAATTAGCCTCCATGCAAGTTAATAGAATGACTGAATTCATATCCATAGGACAGAAAATGCCAAGTTGCTGACTTCCATGGAAGAAATGGAAGATTGAAGACAGTGCCATCAAAAGCAGAGTCAACAATTGCAATGGAATGAAATACTGGTGAGTAGACCATTTCTTCGTAGTTCCTCTCTGGACAAGGAGATGACTTGAAATCATCCACAGGAGTTCCAGAGAGTTGCTCCTTGAGAGGAGATTGCAAGTCAAAAGTGTCTGATGTGTTTAGGGCTCTGGGAGATGAGGAAATAACCATCTTCTTGAAACCATGGTCAATACGGTACACTCTGGGTTCATATACTTCCATTTCTAATCATTTTTGGAAATTGCTTGTTAACTGTTTTTCAGCTATTGGGAACATTTGGATTGGCATGTTTTATAGCTTTGAGTGAGTTTCTTCAATCCTTAGTGAAAGAAGTTTTAACTACAAGTTTAAGAATTTTAAAACATGGGAATAAGGAACAAAAGGCTGATTAAAACTTGAATTTGGGTCCAGATAAAATTGTAATAAGATTTTGGACTTAATTATAAAGAATCCTTCCCATAAGAAAATACTTTTGTTTTTAATTGGAGTAATTGTGTGAGTTGGATAAATATATAAAATTTTAAAATAAATAAATAAAATTCTTTTAAAAATAATAAGGTAAGATTTTATAAATTGGACACTAGAGGGAATTAGAGGAAACTAAAAATTATAACTGAAGAAGAACACTCAAACTCAATAATTGAAGCAAAATATTTTAACACTGGACACATTGAAGTATATTTGAGAATGATGGGCCCAGAAGTTAATTTTAAAGAGTGTCTGTCTCTATAGATAGATTGTATTTAAAAAATATTATGGAAGGGAAACAGGTTTTACTTGACAAGATCAACACTGATTTGAAAGTGGATTTTAAAATGACAGTTTACAAGAATGGCATGAAAGAGGATGTTACACTGGAAATACAAAAAAACCTAGCTGATGTCTTAATAAGTATAATGGATATACAAATGACAAACCAAGAGAGTGAAATGAAAAATGAAAAAAAAATCAAGTTCATTATTTAAAGGGACTAAAGATCAAGAATTAAAAGGAAGGAATATAAAATTGGCTTATCTGATCAAGGTTAAAAGAAACATAAAATATGTTGCTATCTCTAGTAACCCTTAATCTACTTTTGCTGATATCATGACTGAAGTAATAAGGCTTTGTGGGTTTGTTCATAGATAAGTGATGGATTGGAAAGAAGAGATCTTAATTTTGCTAAGTTACTAAAACTGTTTGTATTCCAATGAAGGGGGAAGTCACTTCTTTATATATTTTTCTCTTTGTTTACTATATTCTTATTTTTTCTTTTTTATATTTCTCTTTTTATATTTCTCTTTTTCTTTCTTTACTGTATCTTCTATTTTTCTTCTTCTTTTCCTTTTCTTTTCCTTTGTATTACTTTTTATTATTGTAATTGTAACATTTAGTTACATTACTATTTAAAATGAATACCTTTTGCATGAAAGGTTAGAAGTAAGAATGGCTGCTGATGCTATAAGCCTCCAAGAACAAGATTCCCTGAAAGGTCATGGGGGGAAGGAGGGGAAGATTGCATAAGACTGCCTTCACCTTGTGACTGCCATACTACAAACTTGCTAATTAGAGCCCAGAATGTTGTTATCTTCTGCACTTCTGCTGTTATCTTCTGTCCTAATGATGAGCTGTACCATTGATTGGTTTATCCTTCAAATGAACTCTGTTTGTATTGGAATGTCTCTTTTACCTATATAAGATGAGAGATAAATCTTTTCCTGTTAGTCTGTATACTAAAATAAAAATGTTTTGGTTAAAAAAATTGCCTCCTGTTCATAGTAATTGCTACTGCAAAACAAGAAATGTCTATGTATAGTTATTTTAGTTTTCAAAATTACTAACTGTGAAAAAGTCAAGGCACAACAATACATAATGTTTATGTCAGCGAGTCTTTTCATATAAAATAAAAAAGTAATAAATAAAAAATTAAAAGTCAACCTCATTTCAATTGGCACATCATGTGTCATATTTGATTTCTTTATGGAAAACTTACATGAAATGTTAATAGACTGGCATTTTCCCTCACAACAGGCTTTTGAAAAACAAACCCTCAAGCCTTTTCCATTGTGCAGCAGTGTGCAGCAGCTGCCAAAAAAGCCAACACAGTTCTAGGCTGCATTAACAGAAGGATAGAATCAAGATCACGTGAAGTGTTAATACCACTTTATAATGCCTTGGTAAGGCCACACTTGGAATACTGCATTCAGTTTTGGTTGCCACGATATAAAAAGGATGTTGAGACTCTAGAAAGAGTGCAGAGAAGAGCAACAAAGATGATTAGGGGACTGGAGGCTAAAACATATGAAGAACAGTTGCAGGAACTGGGTATGTCTAGTTTAATGACAAGAAGGACTAGGGGAGACACGATAGCAGTGTTCCAATATCTCAGGGGTTGCCACAAAGAAGAGGGAGTCAAACTATTCACCAAAGCACCTGAGGATAGAACAAGAAGCAATGGGTGGAAGCTAAACAAGGAGAGAAGTAACTTAGAATTAAGGAGAAATTTCCTGACAGTTAGAACAATTAATCAGTGGAACAGCTTGCCTCCAGAAGTTGTGATGCTCCAACACTGGAAGTTTTTAAGAAGATGTTGGATAACCATTTGTCTGAAGTGGTGTAGGGTTTCCTGTCTAAACAGGGGGTTGGACTAGAAGACCTCCAAGGTCCCTTCCAACTCTGTTATTATTCTATTCTTGTTTGTGAAAAAGGTGTCCGTAACAAAAAAAATTGAACCAAATTAAACTCTAATTCTTCAGCACCAGTAGCAATAGTTGTGCTTTATATAAATTTTATTTCAATAAAGCAAAAGAATAAAATCACTCTTCTTACAGCACCAGGCTCCTGATGCGAACTCCAACTTCTCTCTTTAATTTTCTTTTGGAAAGCCCAGGATATGGTGAAAAATGTTCAAATGCAACAAAAACTGGAATGGTCAGTACTGGGAAATGGCTCATGTATTAGACACTATGCGTTTCAAAACACAAAAACCCTAGAATATAAGTATATTTAATGAGTGCTGTTTCAATAGTTAATTTCATGCAAGGAACCCACCTCATAGAACCACTCAGACATGAGTATGCTTCAGTCATCACCTGTGGTGCTGATAAGGCAATGATAAGGCTTTCCTGATGCAGTTCTGATCTGGAACAATAAAAAAAACTTTAAGCTGTATTGCAAGGAACATACCATTAGTCTCGTAACGTAAGTGGGATCAACTGTTAAAAATACCAATGTCCTCACAGCCCACTTTTCCTAGTAAAATATCTTATTCATGAAATGTTCAGTACTGGTTAATTAGTTTGTTCAGCTTCTTGGTTACACGAAACTGGTCTTATAGTATTTGGATAACCTTCATCATCCTCAGTTGGTAATGTTCTTTTAATTGTATATCTTCATTATATAACTGAACTAGCTGATACCCGTGCTTCGCTATGAAACTATGTGATGGGGCTTGATAAATTGACACTTAAAGCTTGAAAATTAATGAGTAGTTAAAAAAAGGACTGTATTATTTTTATTTATTTATTTATGTATTTATTTATTTATTTATTTATGTCAAGTACATATTTGATAATATACATAAGTATAACATTATTTGAATACATAAGATGGGTACATATAAAAGGGAACATTTGGACAGGGACGTTAGGCACGCTGGTGTGCTTATGTATGCCCCTTACTGACCTCTTAGAAATGGGGTGAGGTCAACAGTAGACAGTCTAAGGGTAAAGTTTTGGGGATTTGGGGATGAAGCCACAGAGTCAGGTAATGAGTTCCAGGCATTAACCACTCTGTTGCTGAAGTCGTATTTTCTGCAATTGAGTTTGGAGCAATTCACTTTGAGTTTGTATCTGTTCTGTGCTCGTGTTGTGGTTGAAGTTGAAGTAGTCGTTGACAGGTAGGACGTTGTAGCAGATAATTTTATGAACTATGCTTAGGTCATGCCGAAGGCGACGTAGTTCTAAGTTTTCTAAGCCCAGAATTTCAAGTCTGGTGGCATAAGGTATTCTGTTATGGGCAGAGGAGTGGAGGACTCTTCTCGTAAAATATCTCTGGACATGCTCTATTGTATTAATGTCCGATAGTGTGGGTTCCAGACAGATTAGCTGTATTCGAGGATTGGTCTGGCGAATGTTTTGTATACTCTGGTTAATAGTGTAATATTACCAGAGAAGAAGCTATGTAAGATTAGGTTTACAACTCTTAATGCCTTTTTGGCGATGTTGTTACAGTGGGCTTTGGCATTTAGATCATTAGATATGAGAACTCCAAGGTCTTTGACAGAGTGAGGGTCGTCTGCAAGGTCCTGTCCATTTAGCTTGTACTTAGTGTTCTGATTCTTTTTGCCAATGTGTAGGACAGAGCATTTGTTGGTTGAGATTTGGAGTTGCTAGTTGTTCGACCATTCTGACACAAAGTTGAGGCCTTTTTGAAGGGTAGCGGTGTTGTCGGTGGTGTTAAAAAGTTTTACATCATCGGCGAAGAGAACGCAGTTGCTTATAATGTGATCGCAAAGGTCATTTATATAAAGTATAAAGAGTGTTGGTCCTAGTACGCTGCCTTGGGGAACACCGCTGTTAACAGGTACGGGATTTGATATTATTTGATATTATTTGATATTATTTCATTAGAGATGGTAAGCTAAGTTTCTGTTACAGATGAAGACATTATTTGCATAGCATAGGCTTTCAATTTGTCCCTCAGATGAATTGCTCAGGACCTCCCTGTAAACAACATTCCTGGTTTTGCTCTCTGGCTGGAGGATGACCAGGCTGTCAGGTGAACTAACTCTGGAGCATGCCACATAGAACTGGCCATGGGAGAAACAGGCAGCTACCCTTACTTGTGTTTTCCTAATCGCATCTGTAAATCTTTTCCTGTGTTTTTTGCCTCTTTTCCCTTTAACTGGTGTTATAGTAGAAGAACAGATTCATCTGAACTGAGGAAGAAAATAAGGGGGGAAAAATCTGTCTCTGCCTACCAGCATCCATCGGTATTCATCTGGCTAGCGTGGCTTAGCTCAACTGTTCTGTAGTAAAGCTGCTTGCTGCTGTGCCAGCAAAAGCGAAACTGAAACTCCTATGCTTGTGTTTTGCATTTGGATCAGATTTCTTTTCAGGTTGGGAGGGGAGTAGAACTTCTTAGCACCAGAGGTTGTTAATAATAATATAAGAAATACTCCTGCTCCAATAGTCATTTCAAAAAATCCTTTCTTAGTGAGCATCTAGAAGCCAAGAGGAACATACATTGCAAATTTCAAGTTTGTAGGCTTTACGGTTCTGGAGATTTCGTGATTAATGTGTGAGTGGTTTTCGCTTATATATATATATATATAGATTCATTCTCAGATGCAACTGGAAAAAGATGCCTTCCACTCAGCTTTGCAATATCAGTTTCAGTGGTGGGTTGCTACCGGTTCGCCTCGGTTTGGCTCCACCCACCCACCCAGATGTCATCACGGACGATCTGTGCAGAAGCAGTGCACACACGCATGAGCGAAGCAAGTGCATGTGCGCACATATTTCCAAAACGGTAGCAAAGGTAAGTGAAATCCATTACTGATCAGTTTGGCTTAAAGTCCCCAGTATTCTGAATGTTTTACACTTACTTTTTGAAAGAATGAACAAGGAGGGATAGTTCTGTCATTGTGATAAGAATTTAGATGTGCTTTCTCTGAGTCTTTTGTTCAATACTGTTGAAGTAGGATGAACAACACTGTACCTTTTCCATGGGATGAAAGGAAAATCCTCATGTCTAACAAGTCCTAGTAAAGTAAGATGATGTATTTTAGAAACCTTACACTGAGCAAGTCATGCTTTACTATAAGCCAGTGCAAGAGTATCTGTTGTATATCTCTTGGATCTATCAATTGGTCACTAACCTTTATAGAAGCAGCTTAAAATTCTGGGTTGCAATGAGCAAGATACGATGATGCAGACAAACCTTAGAGAAACAGACCTTTAAATCTAAAAACTCAAACCAGATTCTGAAAATGTCAGGATATTGTTTGTTCCTGTGCCTGGCCTTGGATTGTTTTATGGAATCTCCTTAAGAATTTCATCAGCTTTAGTGGCTTTGCGGATTTGTTGTCATATGTGACAGCTCACTGGATTTTTCTGTCTATGCCATTCACATGACTTTCAGGTTCACTGCCCTCTTTGATACTTAGCATTCAATCTGGAAGATATACATGTGGAATATCTGCCATTACTAAATATTAGCAAAACTGAGACCCAAGTCATGCTGTTGAAATGCTAATATAAAAAAAAAATTCAGATTTTTCCAGTCCTTGGATAGTTTTTCCCAGATTTCCTGTTACTATTGCTTTAATATTATATGGAGTGACTCTTCATTTTAAAGGGAGTTCACAGCCATCTAGTGTGGCTGTTGGCCCTTAATATATGACTTTTTTTGAGGTTCCTGGCTTATTTTCAACCTATTGTAGTCCCTTTTACCTATTACCCTGATTTGTATGTCAGGTTGTTTTTAAAGTAAGTTTTCTTTCCTTACTAAGAATAGTAAGGAAGCCGCCCAGAGTCCCTGTGGAGTGGGCGGCATACAAGCATGAATAATAAATAAATAATAAATAGGGATTCTATTAGTGGTCATCATCTCAACCAGGCCTCCTTTCTGTTATTTCACCCTGTCCTGAGGGTTAAATCAATGAAGACATAATCTTTGGATTCATACTCCTTTTACACTTCTGTATAAGTGTCTTGAATTGTTTCTGTAGTTGTGCACATTTTAGCCTTGTAATATACTTTCCACATTTGTGGTGAAACAATGGTGAACATTGTTTATAGACATATTTCATACCACATTGCTGCAATGTTTGCATACAAGTTTTTCTGTTTTATTTGTGCCTACTGCTGGTTTCTTTGTTAGAGTCAAATACATATTTCTGATTAACATAGCTCTGTATCACAAGTAATGGCCAGTACTGGGGATTATCTTTGATGTGCTCCATATTTTTCAAATATGAGTGAGCAACTCCTGCTGCTTGGCATTTATGAGTAGTATTTTCTAGAGAAAATTCAGCTTTCTAAATACATATTCTTGCACTGTCTTGTTTTTAAGTTGCACACAATTTGGTTTTGATCAAAGATTTGGTTAACATACCCACATCACAAGACTTACTCTTTAGTTTCAGTTCTGTTACAAATACTTCAATTAATCTCTTTTTGTATGCGTAATTTGAAGGCAATTATTATCTATGATATAACACAGAAAGTCTTTAATTTCTTCAATAGACCTGTAAAGTTATTCCTTTCGTGGGTGACCATGAATGTAAGTAATGTCAGTACTTTAAACATTAAGAACATCTGCTCCAGCCACTGTCAGGAAGATTAGTATTTTCTATTAGCCCTGGTTCCCCCCCCCCCCCATGTACAATAGAAATTTTTCTTAAAAGCTTCACCAGTGGTTTTCTGCATTGCCTACAAACTCAAAACATCATTTTTTTAAAAAAAAGTGGAGGCTGTCACAACTCAACTAAGATAGAATTACTGTTCTCTAATAGCTGTTCAGTAATGTTGCAAACTAGGCCTTCTAGTTTTCTGATGACTCTCTATAGTTTGAGTGTGCAGTAATACTTAGATTTTTCTCTTCTTAGCAAGCTAGTAGAAAGTTGTGGATGGTGTTTTTTTTGCTCAACCTGAGATTTTAGAACATCACAACTACTATTCAGTAGTTGTACTGTACTACTACTATTCAGCTTCACTTCTGAAACCATGTATTTTTCATTTATCAGAATGCATGTGAATATGCATATGCACATGAACACATATTTATGCATGAAGGGATTAAGGGTGCAGCATATATACGTGGCTTCAAAGTGGAAGCAAAAGTAGCAGCTCGATTCAATAACAGAGAAACATTGTATGCTCAAAAGAAATTGTCCTGGCCAAAGGAGAGTGGCTTTGGAAAATCTGCGTGCCACTGGGGATTGTACAGCACGTTGGATAATCTGGTGGTAAATTGGAGGTGGGGGAATCAGTTAAAGGGTAGGTGTACATATGGACAGGATTCTCTCTATATGCCCTACATGGGCTAGTGAAGATGGATATGCTTCTGCTCTATAAGGTAAGACATACTTCTCTATCCAGTGACCCACTTATATAAATACATATACATATATCCATCAAATAGCATGAGCATGTGGAGAAGGATGGAAATGCAGAAGGGGAAGAACTTGGTCAGTCATGGCTACAGGAAATTGTTCTTTGGAGCCTCTGTCTCTTCCCATCATTTCTCCAGGGAATGCTGTCTTATGTTTTGCACCTCTAGAAGACATTTCACTGTTCTCACTGTATGGAAAGGCCAAAGGCAGGCAAATTATGAAGCTACATCCCAAGTTTACCTAGAATAATTCCATATGAAATCCATAACTATTATTGATTGCTTTTTGTTAGTTCCTGCTATCCAGTTCCTTCCACCCCATACTCTAGCATTCACAGGTAGCCAAGACCAGAACACACCAGTTTTTGTTTGCTCAGAGTATCTGTATTGATGGATGACAATTTAATTCTTAAAGCTCTCAATGTGGTTGAAAACATAATCATTATCTCTGTAAGTCTTGCAGCAGTCATACTTAGAAGGATGCTCAAAATACTATCTTGCCTGTTTGAAGATGTAAGATTCTACTGTTACACTGTTGTGTCAATATTTGACAAAAGCTTTACCTTAAATCCTTCTGCCTTTCCCAACTGGTGGCTTGCTGATTTTTTCCCCCATGTCTGTCACTCCTATCATATCCTGTCAAGCCAAACGTCCGCAGAGGGCTTAATTTTTCCCTTCCTCCCTGGCTTTTTTACTTCTGAATTTTTTGTTTGATATGAGACACTATTATGCATTTTCCTTCTGCCTAGGAAAATCTGGGGATGGTCTTCCTGACTATTTTTATGTACCGTAATAGGCTGAAGGGATAACTCCAGAGTTAAATGACTAACTTCCTCCTTTTTACTTATTTGTTTGTTTGTTTGTCCCTTTCATATATAGTAAATGGAGTTACAAACGCAACAAATATAAAGGAAAAAGGTTTAGACTTCACGTTCCAGAGGATGAGCACTCTGAACTCTTCCAGAGGGCCTCCGGGGTGATTCTGCATTGCTGTATGGGGTGATTGGAATTGATGGATCCACTGTTGGCAATCTACCAGTCCCCGTTCCTTCCTCCATTATTTTCATGTTGCACAATTTAAAGACTATCTCAGATTATGCCTTTGACCTCTGCCTGAAACAAATGTGTTCATGATTTTCAGTGGGCTGTCCTGCCAGCCTAAATTGAGCCAAGAAAGAAGTTATTGGTGCAATGGTTAGAGGTGCATCTCCAAAATATTTTAGCACATAGCAGGAGAATGTTGGTGGATATGTGGAAACTTTGCCTTAACTGTGGAGAGCCATTGCCACATTGCTCCTAGGAGGTTCTCAGGGATATTTTACTTACTTACTTACTTACTTACTTACTTACTTACTTACTTACTCATTCATTCATTCATTCATTCATTCATTCATTCATCATTCATTCATTCATTCATTCATTCATTCATTCATTCATTCAAGTACATGTTTGGTAATATACATAGGTATAACATTATTTATATACATAAGAAGGGTACAAGTAAAAGGGAACATTTGGTCAGGGACGGTAGGCATGCTGGTGCGCTTATGCACGCCCCTTACTGATCTCTTAGATATCCACCTGTATATCAACCTCTTATTGGTTGATATACAGGTGGATCTTGGCCATCCATGAAATGAATGGATATCTGTGATTTTAAAAGGATGGATAGTTTCTTTGGGGAAAGAGACATTGGTGGGGGGAGGCTAACCCCCTTCCTTCACATGCCATTCTATTAAGACATCAGAGTGCGATACATGCAGACTGGGGAGATACATATGCCACAGCTGTGTTTGAAGTATGGTGAAAGTAGCTCAAGGTTCTCCAAAGTGGTCAGTATGAACCCCAATAGTTGATGGAACTATCCATTGTTGTTGTTGTTCTTATTTGTAATATTATTAAAGTAGTATTTATTAAATTATTTTCATGTAATAAATGCTTGGGAGTTGAAGAATAATTTAAACCTTCATAAAAGGGTTAATGAGCTGAAGAGTTTGGGAAACCTGATGTAGCCCCATCTTCTAGATGCAATGGTGTTTTAGATCCGTATACTTGGTTGGCAGAACTGATGCAACCCAATAGCTACCAGAACAACATCTGCTTGTTTCGCCTTCATCTGATTTGTTTTGGGCAGGATTTCTTCAATTGTTAGCCTTGTCTGGTTCAGTGACCAAGCTTCAGTTTAGGTTTAAAAAAATGGACTCTTGATTATCTGCTACCTTGATGTTGGTACCTTGTGTGTTTATGAAAGTGACTAGTGAGGCACTGAAACTTATCCTAAGATAAACATGCTGTTACAAAATGAGAAAAGTCAAATTTTTGAGGTGAAGATGCCCATCCATACTTCAATGGATCATGCTTACATGCTTGTTGCCAACAACAGTTGCCAACATCAAATTTTGATCATGTGATCATGGGGCTTCTTGCGATGGTCATTAAATGCAAGTCACTTTTTTCAGAACCCTTGTAATTTTGAATGATAGTAAAATTATTAAATGGTCATAGGTCGAGGACTATCTGTACCCTGAAGTAGAGAATAATAATGAATTGGCATCTAAGGATAGTACAGCTGGCTATTAGTAGTGAACTTTTGTACTGACATTCCAATGTCTAAAGTCAAACCAAAGAAACTGAAATATTCATTTTCATACGTATTTGCAAATGCTGTTGGGAGATTGCTTTTCAACAGCAATGCTTCCAACCCACAGAGAATAATGGTATTAATCCTAAAATTTCTTGCTCCAGTTAGATCACTACTGAATGAATAAGTGATGACACAATGGTGTATTTACCAACTGTTTTCCTTAACTTGTCCTTCATTAAATCTATAAACAACAAAACACTGGCCTCATTCTTGTAGTAAAATAGGAATCAACAATGAGGGCAATACAGTTCAAGCTAGCATGTTTTCTGCTAGCCAAAAGATGGGAACAAATACATGGGTGTAATGTCCGTTCCTGACGCTAGCAACACGAGAGCTGGCCCGGGATTGGAGCAGCTTGCTGAGCGGGAGCGCTCAGCCCCCTGATTGGCTGCCGCGTTTGACAGCCGCCTTAAATAGAGCTGTCAAACGCGGCTGAGGAGATTTTGCTTCGTTCCGAGCGTGTTCAGCTCCTGTTACCGTTTTACTGGTCAGGTTTGCCTTAATAAAGGCTTTTGGTTTATCAACCTCTTCTCCTGCCTCTTCTTTGTCCCAAGTGGCGACGAAGGTGGGATATTACCGGTCTCACCGCTGACCATCGACCGGGAAGAATAGCGCCTTCCCCCTTTTCCGTCAGCTGAAGCGTCCCAGCGAGGCTGCCGCCAGCGCCAACGCTGATCATGGCACGAGCAGGCAAGGACCCCACCATTTTTGAGGTCTTCTGCCCCGAATCTGAAACCTGGGCTGCGTACATGGAGCGTTTCGAGTGCTATCTGCAAGCGAACGACCTCACAGGACTTCCCAGCACCCGGCAACGCGCTGTTTTCCTAAATGCTTGCGGCCACCGGATGTTCGCGACGGCCAGAGCCTTGGTGGCCCCACAAATAGTATACAATGTTCCGTGGGAGGACCTTCTGAGTAAGTTGAAGAACCACTATTCCCCCACACCGTCCCCCATCGCCCGCAGATTCGCTTTCCAGCAGCGATTACAACGAGAGGGAGAGGCGGTCAATCACTACATGACTGCCCTCCGAGACGCAGCTTTAGATTGCGAGTTTCCAAATCTCGACGATGCCCTGCTGCAGCAACTAGTTTGTGGGGTGAGGGACATTAGACTGCAGCGACGCCTCCTCGCCCGCACAGAACTCACTTTGACAGTCACCCTAGATGAAGCAAGAGCAGCAGAAATGTCCACCAATTCTGCTGCCGAAATTCACCGCTTCCAGCCTGCAGCGCACCAAATCCAGCAGCAACATGCCGTGCACCATGAGGACACCGACCTCTACGACCTGTCTACACCAGCCTCCTCGGTCCACCGCCTCGGAGACGCCGCCCAACGCCGCTGGCCACAACAACAACAACTGCAACCACCGCAACAGCAACGACCCCGGCAAACCAACTCCAACCTGTGTGCCAGCTGCGGGGAGCCGCACCCCCGCAGCTCTTGCCGTTTCCGCACCGCCACCTGCCGCCGTTGCGGAAAGTTCGGACACCTTGCAAAAGTTTGCCGCTCGTTGGGGGCTGCCGCTGTCCCTTCAGCACCTCAGCCCTTTCCTGCTCGCCCCCAAAAGCCTCCGGCTGACTTTTTTCCTGTCAGGCAAACTGCTGAGGTTTTGCCTGAGGAGGTTTGTCTAACTGCTGGGGGGGGGGGGGGGCGGAAAAAAATCTGGCTTCAGCTCAAGGTTGAGGGATCCCCATGTGTAATGGAGGTGGACACAGGCTCCACCAAAAGCATAGTCTCCTGGGACACCTTGCATAGGCTGGTACCTGCTCTGACTGTTAACTGCCTGACGCCCTCTAGCGTCAGATTAAGAGACTACCAGGGAAACACAATTCCTATTCTGGGGGAGACCAGGGTCCTAGTGGAAAAAGGCTCCTTCACAGGCAACCTGCCCCTAGTTTTGGTGTCTGGCTCGCTGCCTTCACTCTTGGGCCTAGAATGGTTTGACTCCCTAGGCCTCTCGCTCTTGGGGGTTCATGCAATAGCTTCTCATGACACTTGCCCCCTGTTCTTTGAATTCGCTGATGTCTTTGACAACAAGCTGGGTACCTATGTAGGAACACCAATCTCTCTGAACCTAGATCCTCAAGTTGCTCCCATTCGCCTCAAACCACGACGCGTTCCCTTCGCCTTAAGGGGAAAGGTGGACGCAGAAATTGACAAGCTGCTGGCCCAAGGAGTCCTAGAACCAATGGACCTTAGCTAAATGGGAGACACCTGTGGTCATCCCTTTAAGGCCAGACGGGTCTATCAGGCTGTGTGGGGATTACAAAAGTACGCTTAACAAAGTCCTGCAGCCTCACCCATATCCTATTCCTGTGGTGCAACATATGCTTCATTCCCTAGGCCGGGGCACCACTTTCGCCAAGCTGGACATGGCTCAGGCATATCAGCAGCTCCCCGTGGATGACTCCACTGCGGAAGCACAAACAATAGTCACCCACAGGGGTGCTTTCAAGTGCCGCCGCCTCCAGTCTGGCGTAAGTGTTGCCCCGGGTCTCTTCCAGAACCTTATGGAACACCTCCTTTTCAGCCTGCCAGGGGTTATTCTGTACTTCGATGATATTATCACCTCAGCCAGTAGCCAACAGGAGCTCTACTCCAGAGTCAGAGCTGTCCTCTCCAAATTTCGCCTGGCAGGCCTAAAATTGAAGCGCAGCAAGTGCCTGATAGGGGTGCCAAGTGTTGAGTTTCTGGGTTACCTGATTGACGGTGCGGGTATTCACCCCACCCCCTCCAAGGTTGCAGCCATTAAGCAGGCCCCAACCCCTACTTGCAAGTCGGAACTCCAATCATTTTTAGGCCTACTCAATTTCTACAATATTTTCCTCCCACATAAGGCCACCTTTGCTGAACCCCTTCACCGACTGCTAGATTCTAACAGACCCTGGCACTGGGGTCCTGAGGCCCAGGCCGCTTTCGAGGAGGTCAAGGCCCTCCTCGTGTCAGAGGCGGTGCTAGTTCAGTACCGTCACGACATGCCCTTGTCATTGGCAGCAGATGCCTCCCCTTTTGGCATTGGAGCAGTACTTGCTCACATCCTCCCAAATGGATGTGAGGCCCCAATCGCTTTCTTTTACAGGACCTTGTCCTCCACGGAGCGCAAATACAGCCAAACCGACAGGGAGGCGCTTGCCCTTGTAGCCTCCATCAAGCGATTTCACGACTACTTGTATGGCTGTGAATTCCATCTGTTCACTGACCACAAACCGCTTCTGGGGCTCCTGTCAGGAGACCGCCAGACCCCCCAGTACCTCTCACCAAGAATGTCTCGCTGGATGGAGTTTTTGTCAACCTATTCTTATTCCCTGCATTACAGACCTGGCAAGGCCATGCCCAATGCTGACACGCTCAGCCGCTGCCCCCTACCCACAGCCATCATCGACCCCGCTCCTGCCTCTGAGGTCCTCCTCATTGAGGAACTGGGAGCACCCATCCTGGCTGCTGATATTGCCGCCCATACAGGCCGCGACCCCATCCTTAGCCAGGTTCTCGACTGGGTGTTGAGGGGGTGGCCTGTGGGGCAGCTCGAACAACCCTATTTGCCCTACTTTCACCGCTGTATGGAGCTCTCCACCCAACAGGGCTGCCTCCTTTGGGGGAACAGGGTCGTGGCACCCCCTGCCTTGCAAAGGCCAATTCTCCAACGCTTGCATGCCTGCCATCCGGGGGTGGTGCGCATGAAGGCACTGGGTAGGAGTTACGTGTGGTGGCCTGGCATGGATCAGGAGATTGAGAGGTGGGTCTCCCTTTGCCAACCATGCCAGCTGTCCAGGCCTGCTCCGCCCACCGCAGCCCCGAGGTCTTGGGAGACCCCAAGGGGGCCATGGTCCAGAATCCACTTAGATTTTGCAGGCCCGTTCCTTGGCCATCTATTCTTGGTGGTTGTGGACGCCTATTCTGGGTGGGTGGAGGTGGAACTAATGACCAGCACCACCGCTGAGTCACTCATTCGCACATTGTTGAGGCTGTTTGCTACTCAAGGTTACCCAGACGTTGTAGTGTCTGACAATGGCCCCCAGTTTACATCCAGCATGTTTCAACAATTTCTGACCGCCCATGGCATCCGCCAGGCTCTGACTGCCCCCTGGCACCCCGCAAGTAACGGCCGGGCAGAGAGGGCAGTGAGGTCAGCTAAAGAAGCTTTAAGCAGGTTAAATGCCAGGAATTGGCAAGACAGGGTGGCAGCTTACCTTCTAGCCCAACACTCAACCCCCTGTCCTACAACAAACCGCAGCCCAGCTGAGTTGCTTATGGGCCGGCGCCTTCGCACCGACCTTGACAGAATGCACCCCGGGTATGGTTCTGGAGGACCCCCTGTCCTACACGCCAAGGGTCGGAGTTTTGCAGTGGGGGATGCTATCTATGCCCAAAATTATGGGGGGGAACCTCGTTGGTTTCCAGGCCATGTCACTGAGATAACTGGCCCCTGTTCCTACAGGGTCAGATTATCGGATGGCCGCATCTGGAGGAGGCATGTTGACCAGCTAAGGGGGCGTCAGCCAGCAGACACCAGTCCGGAGGACTTCCCTCAAAGTCCGGTCGCAGAAACCGCGCCTTCACCAAGCCCTACCGCGGAGGCTTGTCCCGAACCCGCAGAGCCGCCAGAACACTCACCGTTTCCTCCAGCGACCTCTAATGCCAGTCCAATGTTGTCTCCTAGTTCACCGACACCGCCTGAAGTCTCTCCGGCTTCTGCAGAAGTTCCGCCGGCGGATTCAGGCAGCCCAGCAGGGCTGAGACGTTCTTCAAGGTTGTGCAGGCGTCCAGCCTATCTGGGCGACTACGTATGTTCCTTCCGGGTGGGGAGGGGTGTAATGTCCATTCCTGATGCTAGCAACACGAGAGCTGGCCCGGGATTGGAGCAGCTTGCTGAGCGGGAGCGCTCAGCCCCCTGATTGGCTGCCGCGTTTGACAGCCGCCTTAAATAGAGCTGTCAAACGCGGCTGAGGAGATTTTGCTTCGTTCCGAGCGCCTTCAGCTCCTGTTACCGTTTTACTGTTCAGGTTTGCCTTAATAAAGGCTTTTGGTTTATCAACCTCTTCTCCTGCCTCTTCTTTGTCCCACGGACTTAACAATGGCTATCTGCAGAGGTAGGCTTCACATAATTTAACAACCGGTTCGCCTAGTGCAGAACTGAAAATGTGAGCGAGCGAGCGCCTTCCACACTTGTGTGCAGCTTCAAACATATGGCGATTTAATGTGTGTGGCTTCCAGCACACCTTCTCGGGCAGCCATGGTGAGTAGAGCGGGTGAGGCATGGAAATCAGCTGGGCTGCATGGGTGGGGTGAACGAGCCAGAGAGTGAGATATATAGGACACGATAGCACCGGGGCAGGTGGGCGGGTCCAGCTGGTGGTTGAAACTACCAGTTTGCTTGAACTGATCCGAACCAGCAGCAGCCCACCTCTGGCTATCTGGCTGTAAATGGTGTACAGAAGCTGCTTCTGATTCTATTGTTATTTCCATTCTCAAAATCTGTAAAATGTCTCTGACTAAAACATGCCTGTAATCAGGGGTGGGTTCCTCCCGGTTCGGACTGGATCGCCCGAACCGGTAGTGACCCACTGGTGATGTCACGATAGCATCACGGATCCGGTTCAGTCGGTGACGGTCCGTGGGGGCCGCCATCTTTTTTTGGGATTTTTTTTCGATTTTTTTACTGTTTAGAAGTTTTTTTCCTCTACTGCTGCTTGAAAAGGGCCCTCCCGCCCACCCCCGTGTTTATACTTACCTTTATTCCTTCACCCGAAGCACAGCTGATCAGCTCCTCAGCTTTGTTTTGGGCTGATTATAGCTACTGAACGTGCACGGAAGCAGAATTGCATGAGGAGACATGCACATGCGCGAAACATCGCAATGTGAACTGGTGGCGAAGGTAAGTGGAACCCACCCCTGCCTGTAATCTGTGGTTTCTATTTTATTAACCTAATAGCAATTTGTCATGTTGTAAGAGGGCTTGCCTGATTTTTGGGAATGCAAACAGTTTCCGAGGAATAGAACGACATGCAAAACCAGCCTGCTTTAGTTCTTTTTATTGCTAAATATTCCTCTCTGTAACATTGTGTTTTTCTGTATTTCTTGCACGTACATTGTGGGTGGTGGTGGTAATTGTGGATATCATTACTGAAAAAAGAATAGAAAGCACCTAAAGTCTAATTTTTTTAAAAAATCTACAGATAAAAATTTTATTGATTCATTCATTCAGCATGCAATAGTAATTTAATATACCCTCTTTGAAATAATCTGCCTTGACGTATTTGCTAGATAGACAGAGGTGTTTCATATTAGATAGTTGTTCCTGTATTACACAGTGACATATTTAACTCATATTTTTCTCCTTCAGTATAGTATTATGGGCTTTAGATAAGCTTAGTTTTTAATAAAAAGATTACCGTATTTTTCGGAGTATAAGACGCACCGAAGTATAAGACGCACCTTAGTTTTGGGGGAGGAAAACAAGGAAAAAAGGCCTCTGCCTCCAAGCAATTTGCCAAACAGCAAACAGCACAGATGATATACACTGTTTGCTGTGTATTTCTGTGCATGTGTGCCTGACCCATAGAAATAGCAAAAAATTGGAGAAATGTACATTATGACAGAAAGTTTTCTTAAATGTAGCCACACTAACTCCTCCCAATTATTTAAATAGGTCTACTCCAAGGTAACTAAACTCTAATACTAAACAGGACACTGTTACATTTCAGACTATACTTATATAGAGCTGTTAAAATTAATAAACATTTCTGAAAGTATACATTATTCTCTATTATTTAAAAGAAGATACAATAGCACTGGGCGTCTTCAGAGCAAGCATTTATTTTTAAAAGCTTCTTTATTTTGTTAAGTTGTCTAGATTTACAGGGATCTCCAACCTTGGCAACTTTAAGACTTGTGGACTTCAACTCCCAGAATCCCACAGCCAGCAAAGCTAACAAAGCTGGCTATGGAGTTCTGGGAGTTGAAGTCCACAAGTCTTTAAATTGCCAAAGTTGGAGACCCCTGGCTCTAGAACAATAATAAAGCAGTCTTTAAAAAACAAGTCTAATAATTTGAACATTCTACAGACATTTATAGTTATTCACTTACCCCCTTCCATCCAGTTCAGCAGAAAATAAAAATCTGTGTGTCTCTTCCAGCTATCTGCCTTTTTGCAGTTAGTTTCACTTTCATTTTCCCACGTGGCAAATCAGCTGTACGTCGGAAAGCTGCTAGTGACTGTAAAGCCACTTGGCTTTTCAGGCTGTTCCCTCTTTGCTGCAAACAGGTAAATTGCTGGAAGACAGAGGCCAAAGGGTGGGGGTGGCTGGGTGGGTGGGGCTACATTCGGTGTATAAGACGCACCCAAGTTTTCACCCTCTTTTGGGAGGTAAAAAGGTGAGTCTTTTTATTATTCAAAAAAGTTTTATTAGTACAAACTTACATAAGTAGTAGCAAAATATTAAATATAAAGTACAAACATTTTTGTTTTTTTCTCCCCCCCCCAAACCCACCCCCTTCCCTCCCCACCTCCCCCCCGGACTTCCCAGAGATAATACAGGGCATAATAATAAATTTAAATTGTTAATAAAAAGAGAAAGAAAAAAGGAAAAAAAGAACACTATTTTTAAAAAACTTCAACTCCAAATTATACACTGCTAATATATCGCATTTGTATACAATAGTAAAGATACAAAAAAGAGGAAAAAAAAAAGAAAGAAAGAAAGAGAAAACTCTTTAACAATACAAACAAACAAACCTCCTACCTCCTCCCTTCAGTCCTCTATCTTATACAAGGTAAATATTACATAAGTAATAACTAAATATAAAATACACAAATCTTAAACTAATATTATTGACATTAAAAATAACCTCTAAGATAAAACTTAACTAAATGTTACATAAGTGATCATCAAATATTAAATTTCATCATGATATTAATAAGATAATATTATTCTAAATTAATTCACTAACTTCAATAAACAAAAAAAGAAAATAAAAGAAGAATAAACAAATCTTCAACAAACTATATATATCTAATATTATCAACATTAAAAATAACCTCAAAATTATATAAAACTTAACTAAATATTGCATAAGTAATCATTAGATAGGGAAAAGATAAAATACAATCATATTAGTCTCTATCCGTCCAATATATTTCAACATCACATCGTTTTGTATCTTGATAGTTCATCTTTTAATAGTTCAATAAATTCGAATTTGTCGAGTCGTCTCCCGTCTAATCCCAAACCTCCATCTCCTTTTCCCCAGCTATCTGATTCAGGCACTCCTTTTGGATTTTTGAATCTATTTCCTTTTGATCCATCAAAGGTGGCTTCCCCTCCTCCTCCTCTTTTATTTTCATACATCCTTCCTCTGGAATCTTGGATATATCAGCCTTTAGAACATTGACATAAAATTCAGTAGCTTTTTTTATCGTGTTGAGCCGGTATCTTTTTCCAGAAAATTTCACTGCTACTCCAACTGGCGCTTCCCATTTATATTGTAAATTTAATCTCTTAAATTCATCAATCAAAAAAGTATAGCTTTTTCTGGCTTTAAGCATTTTAGAGGGGATTTCTTTCCAAATCTTTAGTTCCTGACCATTCACCATAAGATTATTGTTAAACGTTGCTTGTATAATTCTGTTCCGTAGAGCTCTTGTGGTAAAATATATGACAATATCCCTTGGTAAATGCTTTTGTTTAGCGTACCACGAATTGATTCTGTATATTTTGTCGATTTGTGTAGCCAATTCCGCTTTAGAAATTCCAGACACCTGATCCAATATGTCAACCATCCTGCCTTTTAAAATATCATATAATCCTTCTTTCAAACCTCTAATCCTTATAGCAACTTCCATGGATCTGAACTGAGTCATTAAGACCTCTTTTTCAAAATTTGCAATGTCATTTTGGATTTTATCTATGTAATTCACCGAAGTAGCCAAAGCTTGTTTATTTGTTTCAATACGTTCTGCCAAAACTTCAATATTTGTTGCTAAGCCTTTGCAAACCTCTAACACATCAAATCTTAGTTGTTGATTCATATTCTTCAAAGCAGCCTGCATTTTTTTGTCTATCTCACTTATTTTCTGGTTAAATTCCAAAGTAAGTTCATGTTTCATAATCTTTAAATTATTTAATAAATTTTCAGGTGTCAAAAGCTGTGGAGGTGTTAGCTCAGTGTTAAGTTGCATTTTAGAAATATATCCAGATGAATAGTCATTTCTTTTAGTCAAAACAATCTTTCCAGACTTTGAAGCCATTGGTGTTTCAAAAGAGTACAAAAAAGAAAGAAAGCCAGATGCCTGATTAAAGTTCTTTCCAGTTTAAAAATCAGATAGTCTTTTATTATTGGAAATATTTCTATTATAACTTTAATCCAGAGTTAGGAGACAGAGAGAGAAAAAACCATTTTTCCAAGTTAAAAGTTTCCATAAGAGAGAGAGAGGAAAAAAATAGCCTCTGGGAAAACGAAAGTCACTTTCACTTCTCAATCGCCATATTGTTACTCTGTTTCCTTTGTTCCCTTGCCGAAGTGAAAGCTTGCCCAGGAGTTGAAAAAAAAAGGAAAAAAGAGGTTTCAGTACTTGCCCATCTCACGCCTGTTTCTCTCTGTCTGCTTCTGTAGTTTAAATATAATTATAAATCCCATTCTTGAAGCAGCGGCTGGTCACGACATCTAGCTCTGCAAAAGCAGAGGTTTCCTGATCTTCGGAGCTGGAGACAGGCTGCATGGGGAGCTCTCCCTTCGCGCCCTACCAGATGGCTCCTAGGGCGCTGGGGGGGCTCTACCCCACCTGTCAGGCTCTCATCTCTCCCCTTTGCCCGGGGAAGAGATTTCAAAGCCGCCAGACAGCTGTTCTGGCGGCTTTTAACAAAGATCGGAAAGGCGTCCAACGAGGGACGTCCGCGATGAAGCGCTCCAAACCGGAAGTCCTCAAAAGGTGAGTCTTATACTCCGAAAAATACGGTTGGTACTTTTTAAATGTTTTCTTGTATATAAACAAAAATCAGACAAATCCAAATGAGTACTATTTGAAAAGTGAGTTTATCTCTTTTTAAACTAATATATTTAAACTATTTTTGCTGAGTTTTATAATAAGGCAAAAAATGTATTCTTAGTCATAGATGGATAATTCCATTCAGCAAAGCCCCTTAAAATGTGCGCTTAAAATGAGTTGTTCTTCTAGTCAAAGAAGCCTATGATACGGCTGGCACAGTTACAGGACGCAGAGATGCCATTCTTCAAAGACAAAATGAATGGTTACGGTTATGAATTCTTTCTACATCATTTCCAATTTCTTTTGAAATCATAGTTCAATAGCCACTTGTGATTTAGATCCCTTTGCAGTTCTACTGCTCCTCACTTTGGATTGGTTTAGTTTATTGTTGACAGCATTCTCATTTTTCTTTTCATTTGTTAGGACAGGCTGAGAGTGGAATTCCCCTGTGGGAGCTTCTCTGAGATCAGGTCACCTTGTAATGGACAAAATGGAGGGCCAGATGTTCTGCTGTAAGATTGCAGCTTGGCTTCAATTTGTTTATGAGGATTATGGACTGTCCTGCTTTGTTAGTTGAAGGTCAGCTTTCCTGTTTCCACTATATAAAGAGGGAACAAACCAATTATCTTCTGACTGCAGTTGAACACGCTCTCCTCAAACTGTTGCAATGTACTGTTTTTCTGACCAATATTCTTCACTGATATCACCGTGTCCTAATCACATATCAATGCATATTTAATAGAACTCACACAGGTGCAATCAATGTTTTGGTCAGCCAATGACATATCTAATTTATAGTAACTAAAATAATATAATTTTGTACCCATGTTTAGGCCATTATGGCCAAAGAATGCTGATGGGCAAAACAGAAAGAGAATGAACCAGAAGATTAGAAGAAAAGGCTGAAGTCTCCTCAAAGTTTCCCAGGTTGTGTAGATTCATTGTTTTTATGTATCTAAAATGTTGACAACATGCAAAACTTAACTTAGAAACATATATTCGTGTACTAAATGTAAAGAAAAACAAATCAGAAATAAAAATGGGGAAGGGGAGGAAAGTGTAAAAGTACATAACAAACTGAATAAGCTATTTAATAACAGCATAGATGGAAATGCTTCTCGAATCCAGGTCAATTTTATTTTTAAGGCTCTCAGGTTGTTCTTTTAAATTGTCCTGGATAAATAGCTGTTCCTTCAGATTCTCCTGGGGTTGCAATAATGGAATTGGCTGAATGCTTCTTGTTGCATGAATATCATCCATCCTCTATTAAAACAGGAAATATGAGAAAAGTACATTGAGCGCCTGTATCTTAATTATCCTTTTTTAGAACTCTGTTTCCTCTTCTTGCCAAACTGCTTTGGCAACAGCACATTTCATCTACTGCATCAGCACATCTCATCTACTGCATCAGCCAAACAACATTTTTGAAGGCTGACTTTAAAAGACTTCAAAATATTTTTATGTAATGGTATATCATGTCTATCATCTGTCTATCTATCTATCATCTATCTCCCCACCTGTCTGCCTGTTCATTAAAAGCTTCCTTTTTTTCTCACTGGCATTCCGGCCCCTGGAAAAGGCCTTCTGGGACAAAACTAGAATGAGAGACAAGGCTGGCTTTTCTAAATTAAGCCCCAAAGCAGAACTTTCCCACTCAGAGAGTGCAGTAGGACTGCTGCAGATTTGGGAAAGGGAGCTGCTAACCTAAGAATGCAGAGGCAACCTGCATTTCCATAGAGGAGACCCCTGCCTCTAAGAAATTAAGGGGCTCTCCTTGACAGAGGGGGTATGTCCAAAACAGAAAGAGAGTTAATGTGGGGTAAAAAGCTTCATTTCTTTAATTGCTTTAGGTCAGGCTGAAGTTCAGATTCAAGGAGCAGAGGCATTCTGAAAAAAAATTAAAAAGGGTGCTGTCAAATGTCAGGGAGTGTTAGTGCTCTGAACAAGGTTCCTTTACGTAGTAGCTTCTGACTTAGACTATCAAGTTTGAACTGCAAAAATGTGAATGATAGTTAGATGGCAGTATCAACTATTCTGCACTCCTTTACTGCCCTCTAGTTGTTTCTTGGAGTTTTGCAACACAGATCACATAGTGCTACGAAACAACTTTGTGGAAGCATTTTTTTCTGATAATTATTGAAATTTTGCAGAAGAAGAAGCATGAGAAATCTACAAGGGAGATCTTTGAATTTTGAAAAAAAAAATCAAAATATATTTTGGTCATCCTTTTGAGGTAGGCCAGGTTAGAAAATAAATACTACAAGGAACTCAGGAATGCTACTTTATTAAGCTCTCCTACCAAAATAGAAAAATAGAGTCATAAATCTCAATCAGAAAAGTCCCAATGGAGATTCAAAGAGAAACAGTTCAGAAATTAAGATGAAATGAGAATAGTAATAGGAGAGAAAATTTGAGTTAGACCCTGAAAATTCAGTGCAGATGGCTTTCGTTGGCCATGCCAATCATAAATTGAGAATGCTTAGAGAAGAGTATAAATCTCCTGAAGATTTATAGTAATGTGGGTTCACCCGCTGCGGAGAAAAATGCTCTTTTGCCAGGTTCTTGGTAATTAACAGCCAAGAATAATGTATTTCTGAGTTGGGATGGGAAATAAAAGAGTGCTGTAAAAAACACCATGGCCTCCCAAGCAAAGTGCCATCTTCATTGCTTTCAGTGAGATCCTTCTAGAGGATTTGAAACAATAATACAGAACAAAGCATCCACTGTAAGAAAAACCAAAACAATCACAGTAAAACCTTCATAAAAAGACAACCCCCCCACGATACACACAATTAAACTTTTACTCAACAATTGAAGAGAATATTTGTAGCTCAATCTTGAACTATGGAGTCCTTGATGCTCTCTAGCTTGGTTTAGACTATTTAGATGTATAAAACTATCATTTTGCATCTGAATCCAGCTGTTCTCAAGATTTTAATAAAAAATAAAATTTTAAGACAAATTATGCAAACAATTGTTCTGTCTTACTATAGAAATTCTCAGCCTTTTAATTTCATGTTCTTAAGGCAGAGTTTCTCAAGCTTGGAAACTTTAAGATATGGGGACTTTAACTCCCAGAATTCCCCAGCCACTTTGCTTAAAGGTGCTAAGATCGAGAAACATTGGTTTAATGTGACAATATGATACCACTGTTCCCTCTAGGCTGCGCTGGTGCGCGGGCGCGCAGGCAACAACAAACTTCAGCGCAGCACTTTTCAAGTGCAGCGCACCACCCTGCGAGCACGCCCGTCACCCAACCTGCTTATGATCTCTGAATGCTGTCTGGCTTTAAATCGAATAGGGTCTTAGTTCTGCAGTGGGTGGTCTCCTAATGTGTATGTGTGTGTGTGTGTGTGTGTGTGTGTGTGTGTGTGTGTGTGTGTGTGTGTGTGTGTGTAGGGGGGAGTATGAGAGAAAGAGGGAGGAAGGAGGAGGGTGTGTGTATGCGCGCGTGCGTGCTCGGGTGGTGGGGGGAGATTTAAAAAACTTCCGGCGTGAAGCTTCTAATCCAGCACGGAGCCGTCCCCTGTGCCTCCTTTGCCCCCGGGCGCTCTGCGAATGGGCTGCCTCCCTCCCCTCAGCTAGCCTTCGCACCCCCGCTCCCCGCCCAAATGTTGTGGCTACTCCTCGTAAATCTCCAACCTTCACACCTCCAAACAGTAGTTAAGTGTCTGGAGCGCCTGCATCTCCCTCTCTGGGACTAGTCAAAAATAGAAGGGGAGGGGGAGGAGGAGAAGAAGAGGAAGAAGAAGAAGGCGAGGAAGAAGACATTACCAACAAGCAACAGACTGCAAATTATGCAGACAGAAATTCTTGCCTATTGCCAGGTCATGACTCACGGTGCTTTCTTTCTCCTGGCGTCCGGGTGACCACCCCCCTCCTTCCCCTTCCCATTCAACCCGGTCTGGCCCCACCCCCGCTTTCCTTACTCCGGTCTCCCCAGTGTCTCTTTCCTCACCCCCCCCCCTCAAACACCCAGCCTTGCAACTGCAAATAACTCAGTGATAAAAGATTTTTTTCCACCAACTGCAGGAGATAGTGCTAATCTTTTAATAAAAGATCCCATTACAATAGGATCTGTCTGATCTAGATCTAGAAATAATATGCTAATATTAGAAGACACTAATCATGCTGAATGTAGCTGTTGGGCATTTCTGGAGGACCATTGTTTCCCATCCCTGATACAGAATTTTAACAAATGAACTTCTGTCTGCTGGAATGCAACATTTAAAATAGTAATGTCAATAATCTTGCAAAGTAGAGTTATCATTTAGGAATGGAATTGGAATTGGAATTGGAATAATAAATAGGAGCTGCTTCATGGCTTTACTTGATTCTTTTGTTCATTTTTTAATTTCGCTATGGCAGTCTGTCACAAACAATATTAAAACTTGAAAGCCTGTTTAACATTTCATTCATTAATTTAGGCAAGGCAAATTTGTAAATTCCAGCAGGTGAAATTGGAGTTTGTGCTCTGAAAAAGGCCCTAAATCTGCCTTTTCCCACATTCCTTATACCCTTATACCACTGTTGGTCAGCTTTTGATCCAGTTCTACAAGGACCCTTTACCTTCTTATGTTCATATAGAAAAATGGAAAAACAATAAAGAGCCATCATGGCCCACAGAAAATAAGACCTCTTTGCACATTCCAGTTTTTAGCCTGGTGCTTTAAACCTCTACACCAAACTGATTTTATTGTTATAGGGAAGGGGAAGGGAAGGGAAGGAAGAAAGGGAGGGAGGGAGGAAAGGGGAAGGGAAGGGAAGAAGGAAGAAGGGAGGAGGGAGGGAGGAGGGAGGAGGAAAAGGAAAGGAAAGGGAAGGGAAGGGAAGAAGAAGGGAGGAAGGAGGGAGGGAGGAGGAAAGGGAAGGAAGGGAGGAGGGAGGGAGGGAGGAGGAAAGGGGAAGGAAAGGAAGGAAGGAGGAAGGAAGGTAAGGAAGAAAGGGAGGGAGGGAGGAAAGGGAAAGGAAAGGAAAGGAAAGAAGCTTTTTCATTAACATATTGAACGTCACAATAGTGCAGGGTCCTTGGTGCTCTCTGAACTTGGTTGTTTTCTTACAGACTTTTCATTATCCAAACTAGGTAACATCATCAGTGCTAGTGGGAGTGATGATATCATATTATCTAGTTTGGGTAATGAAACGTCTGCAAGAAAACAACCGAGCTCAGAGAGCACCAAGGACCCCTCATTTCAACTCTGAGCTACAAATATTCTCCTTTATTATTACAGTAATATATTATAAGAAAACCAGAAAGATGAAGATCTGGATGTCTGTTTTAGACCAGAGTGGAAGTTTGCATAACTGAATATTCCTTCACGTATAATATTCCCTTAAGACAGAAAACACTGATTTCGTTGTCCTCTTGGGTGACATCTGTGAAAATAATTCAGGTGCTCAGGCATGAAAAATGTGCGCTCAGACCATATACTTTCCCGCTCACACCCCCAAAAAATTAGAGGGAACATTGTATGATACTAAGAACAATTGCCTTTGAAAAATATTAAACATGGATTTTGTATCACTAGGCTGTAAAAGGATAGTGTTGACGAGATGGTTGACATGTATGTTCAATGTTCAATGTTTTCTATACTCAAAGATATTTGTTACTCTATTTATATATACATATGTTTATACATGTTTTTATGTTTGTTTGTATGTTTGTTTGTCTTTTTTACATAATTAATAAAGATTATTTTTTAAAAAAAAATATTAAACATGGAAAAAGATCAGGAAAAAATAAGAAGAAATCCTAAGTTAATCACTACATCAGGGGTCCTCAAACTTTTTAAACAGGGGGCCAATTCATGGTCACTTAGACTGTTGGGGGGCAGACTGGCTAGGTGAACATGGCTAGGTGGTCAGGTGACTGGGTGGGCGTGACCAATTTAGCAGTCCATTTTGCCTCAGTCCTTCCTAAGCTGTACTTGCTGAACCCAAGCGCATGTATTTATTTAATAAGACCCCCCCCCAAGGGAAAAACAGCACACACCTTCTTGCCACTTGCCAAATTTCAGTACAACAGCAGCTTCAGGCTTCTTAAAATAGGCCATTAAAAAGAATAAAACAAACAGGATTTCCTTGAAAATAACTCCTGATTATATGTTTCTGAAGACCACACAATAAACCAGACTGAGAACTACACCAATTAAGACTGCAACTAAAACCCCCAAGATTTGGGAAAGAGAATCACTCTAAAATCCATTAGCATTGCATTTCTCTGAATGCACCATATATCCTTATCTTATGTATTGTAAATTGATTTCTAATGCATTTAACTTATGGAATTATCTTTTGTTACTACTTCCAGCAATATTAATCTGCATTTCTTACTTTATTTAAAATGAACAGATTTCAAATTATATAAACGCCATTGAGATTATCTGTAGCCAAACACAACCCCCACCGATTTGCTCTCTCATACAAACACCAATCTGCTTTAAAAGGTAAATATTATATATAAAGTAAATGTTACAGGCAATACCTTAATGCTGATTAAATCTAAAAGAGGCCAAATCAGGAGGACTGATCAGAAAGGACAGGTCCACCTCAAGTTTCATTTAGAATTGGAGGGGTGACAGAGAAAGACAAGAAAAACTTTTAAGTTAAATAGGCTTACTCTGGTAATTACACAGCTAATCAATTTAGGTCCTGGAACACAGGCAATGAAACAACAACAAAAAACCCTCCCCCAGCCTCCCCCCGCCAAGGTGGCTGCTTCTGAACTAAAGAAAGCTAGCAATTGAGCATGGAAGCCAGAGTAGGAAAGATCCTTAGCAAAATGTTCACCAACCTTAGTAAATACACGCAGAGAAACAACTCTCCCAAAGTTGCACTTGCAGTAGAGTAGGAAGAAAAACCTCACTTTTAAAAACTCAGGGAGAAACCCCCTCCTCCTCCCCCAGGTGGCTGCTTCTGAACTAAAGAAAGCTAGCAATTGAGCATGGAAGCTAAAGTGGGCGGGGCAGCCTCATGATCCTGCACGGGCTGGATTAATGGCTTCAGCGGGCCGTGTGGCGTGGGCCATAGTTTGAGGATCCATGCACCATGTTGTCCTTACTGAGTTGGGGTCTGTAGTGGAGCTGCAGATTATTGTCCAGGTAGTAACCAGCTCTATTTTTCCAGCTGACTATTTTCTCTCTCTGAACTGGCCTATTCTGTGAACTAATATTTTGGGAGTCTGATGGGTCACTCTCAACCTTCGGTGCCATCTGTGCTTTATATACAATACTGATCTTCAGGCTAGCACTGAAAATCATATTTTGCATCTTGCTTGGGGGCTGAAAGAGAAAGTGCATGCCTTGAGGTTTCATACAGGCACCAGATATATTTGAAACTTAATTTAAACCAAGTTCAGGAACACATTGCACTCAGCTTTCAGGAGCCTACCATAGCTGAGAGGGGTGTCCAGCCTTGGTTCTGTTGCCTTTACTCATTTTCCATCACAAATTTGATCTCTGGATATGTCTTCCTGCTGCAGATTGAAAGTACAGATAGTCCTTAACAACTGCAATTGGGACTGGTAACTTAGTTGGACTTTAGTAAGGCATTTGACAAAGTAGACCACAATGTACTACCTGGTAAAATAAAATAAAAATGTGGGACAAACAACATCACAAACAGAGAGATTCTTAATGGGCTAACTAACCACACTGAATTTGTAGTCCTCAATAGAACTACATGTACATTAATGGAATTATACAGTGGAGTATCCCAAGGTTTTGTCCTTGACTCAGTAGTCTTCAACATCTTAATAAATGGTTTAGATGAGAGGATAGAAGAGGATCTCATCAAATTTTCAGATGACACCAAGTTGGTGGGAATAGCTGACATTCCAGAAGATAGATTCAAGATCCAAAAGGATCTTGACAGCCTTGAACACTGGGCCCTATCCAACAAAATGAAATTCACTGGTGAGAAAGGCAAGGTTTTATACTTAGGCAAGAAAAACCAAACGAACAGTTATAAAATAGGTGGTATTTGGTTCAATAGCAGTAAGTGTAAAAAGAGACCTAATGGACAGCCACTTAAATATGAGTCAGCAGTATGCTGCATCCCACTGAAAAAGCCAACACAGTCCTAGGCTGCATTATGAGAGGAATAGAATCAAGCTCAAATGAAGTGTTAGCCCCACTTTATAATGCCTTGATAAGACCACACTTGGATACTGCATCCAGTTTTGGTTACCACAGTACAAAAAAGGTGTTGAGACACTCTAGAAAGAGTGCAGAGAAGAGCAACAAAGATGATTTGGAGGCTGGGGGCTAAGAACAGTTGCAGGAATTGAGCATGTCTAGTCTAATGAAGAGAAGGACTAGGAGTGACACAATAGTAGTCTTCCAATATCTAAGGGGCTGCTACAAAGAGGAGGGAGTCAGTCAACCTATTCTCCAATGCACCTGAAGGCAAAAAAAGAAGCAACAGATGGAAACATATGAAGGAGAGATCCAACCTAGAGGTAAAGAGAAATTTCCTGACAGTGAGAACAATTAACAATAAAGGGGGCATGCATAAGCACACCAGCGTGCCTACCGTCCCTGTCCTACTGTACCCATTTGTATGTATTCATTTTATGTGTCTATGGCTATGTTTTGCTTCTTTATATCCATTTATTTGTGCCATTTTTTTCATGTGTCCTGTTTCCTTGCACTTATTGACAAATAAATAAATAAATAAATAAATAAATAAATAAATAAATAAATAAATAAATAAATAAATAAATAAATAAATAAATAAATAAGGAACAGCTTGCCTTCAGAAGTTGTGGGTGCTCCATCACTGGAGGTTTTTAAGACGAGATTGGACAGTCCTTTATCTAAAATGGTATAGGTCTTCTGCTTGAATAGAGGGTTGGACTAGAAGACCTCCAAGGTCCCTTCCTACTGTGTTATTCTATTACTCTGTTATTATATCAGTCCTGGCTATGGTCATTAGACGAATTATGGAGATCGCTAAGCATGATGTCATGTCAATGTCATTGACTTTGCTTGTTGGAAGCCAGCTGTGACGGTCACAAATGACAACACCTGGCTGACTGTTGTACATGTGCATTGGTTGTCAAATGCCCAAACCACAATCATGTGACCATGGGGGACCATGGAGATGCCACAACTTCAAGAACCAATTGTAAATCTTTTTCAGCACTATCATAACTTTGAATGGCCACTGAATGAGTGGTCATTAATCAAGGACTACCTGTAGTCTTTTCCTCTTATGTTGCCTTGAATCTCCTTGTTTGTTTGGGCTGGAACATTTTATAGGCTAGGTCTAGCTGGCTACTTTGCAGAGGAATGAACATTACCCCTGCTTAGATCAGTTGCCCAAATCTATGTTTTGCCTGGTATGTAAGGATTGTTGGTTCAAAATTCACTTCAAAGTATTTTAATCAAAATTTTGTTCTGTGAGAGCTTTTTTAAAATCACAATTTTGTTCTCTGACAGCTTTTTTTTTAATGGCAGTTTTGTTCCCGGAGAGCTTTTTTTTAGTACAAAGCTGTACCACTCCATAATTTTACCAGCCACTTTCATACTTTGAAAATACTGGTGTTCCACATATTTTTAAAAAAACTAGTATTCCCCCAAGAACAATAGGAAAAAGAAGAGAGAAGAAAATGTCTTTTTTAAAAAACTGGAGTTCACAGAGAATAAGAGCTTTTAAAGAAAAAAGGGTTTTGTGGGTCCTACTATCTTTTCATTCAGGATATCCATGTAAAAGTAGATTTTCAGCATTTATGATATCCAAGATCATATACTGAAAGATGATGAATATGATGCTGGTGTAAGAATTTCTTAAACAAATCTCATTCCAGACAGAGGTGAAATGTGCCCCATATGCATGCTCATACAGTATATTCCATTACGTTTTATGATAGATGTTTCAAATGTAGGGAAAATAAAGAGTCTTATTAAATCAGGTTTATAGTCTCTGTCTTTAACTTTCCCCATCTGTCCACTTTTTATAAAAATAAATGGTCTTATGTGTTCTCCCTTAAAAAAAACACCAAATCATTTGATGGTTTTTCTAAAAAGTTTAAGAAACACTGTGTCAAAATACATGGTTACATTTTTTTTCAGGACTTAGATTTGACTACCGTAAGTTAGTCCTGATAGATATTACCTTTGTCATTTAAAAATACATTTAAATGCCATTTATAAAATACATAAAATCCTGCCAATCCTGATAAATAAATAAAACAAATAAATCTTGAATTTTCATTTTCTCTTCTTTTTAATACATGAAGACCTCAGAGGAATCAGGCAAACCTCATTAAGTGAAAGACTTGTTTCACTTCAAATGAAACTTTATCCAGATATTTCCATTTATAGGCAACGACTGACTTTATTATTAAAAAATGAGTAAACCATAGTGTTCTTGCTTTGTAACTTCTTCAAATATATGCAATAAGTCTACATTTGATAAGCATTCATTCCTGTACAAGATTTGGTTGTTTTAGTTAGAGTTTTTCATTAAATATCACTTTCAAAATTTTGAGACCAAACTGCATTCCCACCAAAAATGAAAGAAAGTCATTTTCTTAAATTATAAACACTGTAGTACTCCATGTAATATGTGAACTACTTATAGGGGTTTTCCCCCTTCTGTTCAGTTGGGTCTTATTCTCAGAGACTGTGTGAACAAGTCCCTGCAATTTTCTTGGTGACGTTTTTCAGAAATAGTTTGCCATTGCCTAGGATTGAGTGACTGGCCCCAGGTCACCCAAGCTAGCTTTGGGCATAAGCTGTAAACTGGGACTGGAACTCACAGTCTCCCAGTTTCTACCTGATGCCTTAGCCACTACACCAAACTGCCTCTCTATTATAAATAATAGGGGTTATATGCTAGCAATGTATGATCTTAAAACATAATTCCTTCTTAAAGTAAATTCTCCAGACCCTTAGAGGGATTATCATATTGCATAATCCACTTCCTTGTCTAAATCTGACTTCTAGACTTATTTCAAACCTAGTTTAGAGCCGAGGTGGCACAGTGGTTAGAGTGCAGCACTGCAGGCTACTTCAGCTGACTGCTAGCTGCAGTTCAGCTGTTCAAATCTCACTGGCTCAAGGTTGACTCAGCCTTCCATCCTTCTGAGGTCGGTAAAATGAGGACCCAGATTGTTGAGGGCAATATGCTGAACTCTGTAACCGCTTAGAGAGGGCTGTAAAGCACTATGAAGCGGTATATAAGTCTAAGTGCTATTGCTATTAAGGTTATCTATTTCTAAGAAATATCAGTATATGTTTTTTTAAAATCATATGTTTGATTTCTGCAAAATGATCAGTGATTTCTTCAAACTGGACAGTTACCTTTTGATACCTTTCGATACCATTGACCATGGTATCCTTCTGGGATGACTAAGGGAGCTAGGGTTGGGAGGCACCATGCTCCCAATCCTATCTCTCTGGCCGTTCACAGTTGGTGTTGGCAGGAGGACAGAGGTCGACCCCTAGACCCCTTGTTTGCGGGGTACTCAGGGCTCGGTCCTCTCTCCCCTCCTATTTAATATCTACTTGAAACCACTGGGTGAGGTCACCCGACGATTTGGGGTGAGGTATCAGCAATATGCTGATGATACCCAGTTGTATATCTCCACCCCACGTCAGTTCAGTGAAGCAGTGGATGTGATGTGCCGGTGCCTGGAAGCTGTGAGGGTCTGGATGGGTGTCAACAAGCTCAGACTTAACCCAGACAAGACCGAGTGGCTGTGAGTATTGCCTCCTAAAAATTGTATCGACTGTCCATCCTTGGCTCGGGGGGGGGGAATTGTCCCCCTCAGAACGGGTTCACAATTTGGGTGTCCTCCTAGACCCACAGCTAAGATTAGATCAACATCTAAGGGGACCTTTGAACAGGTTCGCCTGGTGCATCAATTGCAACCCTACTTGGATTGGGAGGCTCTCCACACAGTCACTCATGCCCTTATCACCTCACGGTTGAATTATTGCAATGCACTCTACATGGGGTTACCCCTGAAGAGTGTTCAGAGACTACAATTAGTCCAGAATGCAGCCGCGCGAGTGGTTGTGGGTGCACCTAGGTACACCCACATTACACCAATCCTCCGCGAGCTGCACTGGCTTCCTATTGGTCTCCGGGCTCAATTCAAGGTGTTGGTTATCACTTTTAAAGCCCTATATGGCTCAGGGCCAGGTTATCTTCGAGACCACCTTCTACCTCATAGTTCCCAGTGACCGGTAAGATCCCACAGAGTTGGTCTCCTCCAGGTCCTGTCAGCTAAGCAATGTCGGCTGGCGGGCCCACAGCGAAGGGCCTTCTCTGTGGCTGGCCCGGCTCTCTGGAACCAACTACCCACTGAGATCCGGACTGCCCCCACTCTATTGGCCTTCCGGAAAGCATTGAAGACCTGGCTTTTCCGGCAGGCTTGGGGCCACTGATCTCGCAATTTACGAGGTCCGGCCTTGAATGATATGTATGTATGTGATTTTTAACTGTTTTTTTAATCTTTTATGATGTTTTTAAATGTATTTTCTATATCCTAGTGTAAGCCACCCAGAGTCCTTTGGGAGTTGGGCGGCACAGAAATACAATAAATTAAATTAAATTAAATTAAATTAAATTAAATTACCAAATCTTTATAAAAGTCCCTTGTTCTACATAGACCCTTTATTTTCCACAATTTCAAGGTGCTATTCCATTCTGATTATAATATGAATGTATCATCAAATATGTTAATTGATTTAATCACAAAATCTTGGTATAAATTCTTAATAAGTCTTCTCTCATAATTATTAATAGAATTTAGTAGTTTATAATGTATCCAAATATTGAATATTTTCTATCCACCACAATTTCATTTAATCTTCTAAAATAAATGGAGTGTTATACTATAGTTATTCTTTTTTCTAATGTAGTTTCAAGAATGTTATCCCTCATCCTTCCACATTCAAAGTAGCTTACCTCAATGCCTTTGACAAACGGTATTCAGGTGGAACACTTTCCTTTACCATTTCAAAGCACCCCTCTACAAGATGAAATAGTGCTGGACCATACATGTATAATATTACATTTATAGAGCTTTGGTTTTTACTTCAAATGATGAGAACTTCATTATATTTAGTTATGGTTATTTTCCAATGTGAGTTCGCTCCTAGGTAGAGGCAGATGTAAGGGTCTCCTGCTTGGGCAGAGGGTTGGACTAGATGACCTGCAAGGTCCCTTCCAACTCTGTTAATCTGTTAATCTAATCCATCTCTAAGTGATAATAATGGGTATTATCAATACCACTAAGCAATTCTTACTGAGAGTTTTTTCAGTCTTCTCACTGTGATATCAATGATGTACATTTATAAGGTTCCTCTCTCAAAGGCACCTACCGTGTTTTCCCGAAAATAAGACCCTGTCTTATATTTTTTTGAAACATGAAATAAGTGCTTGGCCTTTCTGCCATGCACTCAAAAGCCTGATTGGGTTTATTATCAGGGGATGTCTTATTTTGGGGGAAACAGGGTACATCAAATCAAATGACCTTTTCCCATGACAAGTTCTGTGGGCGTGGCTTGGTGGGCGTGGCAGGGGAAGGATACTGCAACATCTCCATTCCCACCCCACTCCGGGGGAAGGATACTGCAAATCCCCATTCACTCCCCACTCCTCGGGGAAGGATATTGCAAAATCTCCATTCCCACCCCACTCTGGGGCAAGCCAGAGGTGGTATTTGCCCGTTCTCCGAACTACTCAAAATATCCGCTACTGGTTCTCCAGAACCTGTCAGAACCAGAGGTGGGGTCTTCCCGGTTTGGACTGGTTCGCCCAAACCTGTAGCAAACCGCTGATGATGTCACGATGACATCACGAAACCGGTTCATTCGGTGCCGGTCCATGGGGGCCGCCATCTTTTTTTTTTAATTTTGTTTGAATTTTTGTTTGAATTTTTTTCCGTTTTTTTTTCTTTTTCTGCGCATGCATAGAAGCTGAGTTTCTGGCACTGCACATACGTTGCAATCTTGGTTTTGGCTTTTTTTGGAATTTTTGTTACTGTGCTTGCGCGTGCGTGCAAAGTGTGCATGTGCCCACGCGGCACGGACAAGCAGTGCGGGAGGAAGCGAACAGGCAGCAAGGTAAGTTAGAACCCACCCCTGGTCAGAACCTGCTGAATTTCACCCCTGCCTAGTATTGCTTTTATTGTTTCTATTACTGACAACTTTAACCAGTTTAAAGGGATGAACTATGAGTCCTCAAGAGTAAATTGAAACAATCACTTAGCCAACAATGAATTGCCTTCATTTTGATTAATAGGCTAAAGTTCAAAGCTGACCTTTTCAAAAACTAAGTTACTAAATCCCATGATAGACAGGAGGGGAAGTATATTATGTGCTAAGTGCAAGGTCACCTACAGTATAATCCAGCTTGCTAAATTAGATTGGCATATTCCTTGAGGAATGAGTCCTATTTCTGTAAAAGTCTAACATGGTTCATATCTCTTTAGTGTAAACTAAAGCTTCCTTCTGACTATCATGAGGATGGACAGCTGGCATTCTGCAGTGGTAGTGGAAGAAGATACTTATATTAGGCATCCAAGTGTCTTAACATAAAAAAATAACTAGCCTTAAGCCATATATTACATGTGCATGTGTGCTTTGATAATAAATTTATCTGTATCACTGTAGCTAACAATTTTACTGCAACCAACCAGAAACTGTATTGATAGTGGCTGTGATTGTGTGATTGAATGTCTGTCTCTTATATGTGCATCATTCACATATGCACATACAAAGGGCCAGACTTTGATTGCAGATTTACCATTGTCATCACAATTTTTAGATACTTCCCTCCCCTTGCAAATATTGCTGGTTCTATCTGTGGTAAAGAGAGAATATTCTTATATCAGTCAATTCAGACTTGGAATCTGAGAGAAAAGATATTGTCTTATTTATTTATGTCTTTCTTCAGCATGTATTCATCTCCAAAGTTCTAAAGGAAGAGATCAAATGAAACAAGGCCTTAAAAACTGGAGCTGAAATGCAATCACAGAGTCATGGTGGGAAGGCATCTTAGAGGTCAACTAATCTCATTCTTTGCAGAGTGCAGGATCCAACAGAATCTGTTTAGCTAATGATCAAAGCCTTCTATCTGAAGCCCTGTAGCAATCATCATTTCCTTACATGGCAGCCTATTCCATTGATATTCAGTCTGCATGGACTCATTCATCCTGAATCTTGATACCCTGAGCTCTCATTATCCGTTTGAGTTGTAAAGATTCATCCACCTTGAATGAAACTGAAATCTAAGGCTGCTATTAAATTCCTTGGTGGTTTCTTTGTAGAAGAAGGAATCATAGACGTTGGCAGTAGGATTCAGGGATCAGAACTGAAAGCCACTTCCTGCCAGAAAAGTGGATATTAAAATTTCATGAAGAATAGGCAATTTCTCATTGGAACCATGAAGAGGGTTAACATGATCTGAACGCATATGAACAGTAATTTATCTGTCTGTTTTGATAAAATGTCAACTTTCCAAATGAAAAAAGCAAGATAACTGTTTAAACCACATTGACTTATTAATAACAATTTGAATTCTGAGAAAGTAAGTATTATGGGAGTGAAATGCTGTATTATAAGCTTGTTATTTGCAAATCTGTCTATCCTCTGAGACCGGTATTTCAATTCAAGGCTGATATATAGCGATTTACAATAAACCACAAGTAGCAAAGAAAATTAAAAACCCACAACCCATAATATTTTAGAAACATTAGTGCTTTGTGTCCAGGAATTTATTGTCATTATTGTTGCTGCTGAATCCAGATCAGGTGTTTAGTCTTGCCTCCTCTGTATCACTTTCCTCTTGGGCTGCTTCACTATAGGTTGTAGTTCACAGAATGAATTAAATGGGGTTGTTCTGGAGCTTAGATTTTGTTTAGCATGGATCCCTTCTGACTGGTACAGCAGAATGGTCAAGTTACAACTTTGGATCACTCATAAATTAAGTAATGATCTTGTCTGTTGATGCTGTATAGTATTGCGTAATTAATAAGCATACACTTTTTTGCATAATGTAGTAGAGTTGAATTAGATTTATTATCTGAATTGGCCCATCCAGTATGTTCTTCCTGGGAGATGTTCTTGCTTATATTTCACTTCTGTAAAGTGGGAAGAATGAGAGCCAGGAGTCTTGTTCTTCCCCAGCCAGCTCTGTTATTAGTCTCTCTCCTTAGAACAAGGCTTGTTCCTGTCTTAAATGCTCCCGAAATTATTTAAGATGGAATTTTCTGAAGAGCCTTTGATGCATAGTTTGACTTCCTATTCCTATCCTAAGTGCTAAGATCATTACTTGGTTATGATATTTATACATCTATCTAAAATCTGAATGTATCAATCTAAAATGTATCTAAATGTATTTTGGATGAATCTAAATCTATGGTATATTTAAATAAAAAGTTAAAGAATATTATTAAGGGGGATATTACTTATCTCCAAGAATTCTGGAATAAACAACTGGGATATTCTGTATTAAGAAATAAATAACTAGGGGATCCTTTGAAAAAAAAATTGTGATGAATTTTATTATGTTGCAAATATAAAATGGTATGGAGACATTTACCCATATGATATGGGGTTTCCTACTATTGCCTTGTTTTGGTTTAAATATTCATTTTTGGATATGGTATTACAGTACAAAGATCAATATGGTTTAGAGATATGAATGACTTCTGAATCATATACCAAAACATGGAGCTTATCACTCACTATATGAAGGATTATGGATTTGTTGAGCATGGGTAGCAGTAAAAAAGATTACTTTCCACTGGTTTTATCAGTCTTCTGCAGAAAAGCTCTTTGCAGCCAGCTAGCTATGCAAATGCAACATGCTCACTTGTTCTCCAGCTGCCAACACCAAGAAGTGCAAGCAGAAATATCGCTGCACTCGATCCCATTCAGTATTTAGTCAGCTTGCAGGCTGTCAAATACTCCTGGCAGAGGCATTTGCTTTCCCTTCTGACCCTTAGAGGACTCCAAAACAGTTCAAGGTAGGCTCGGAGATGGAAATATTTCCATCTCTCTTCCACTCTCTCTAAAAGACTGAACTAGGAAAGGATACCTTCTTTGTCTCAGATATGGTCTCTAATAAGTTATTTATAAATAAAACAGATGTATTTACTATTTTTACCTAGCAAATTGGCGTTCCAAGGTAAAATGAACAAATGCTTCAATTGCATTCCAGTGTACCTTTCATAGCTGGTATATGTTGAATAGTGCTGAGCTTCAGGATTTAGTAACCATGCTCTAGATATCAGATTTCCTGATGTTTTGCCAACAACTATCACTGGTGTCTTCAGAGGCAAGCTACTGTACACTGCTGCACAGACCAAAGAAACTGAGGAGGGACAGACTGGGCTTCTGTCTTTACAGCCGGGTGTCCAGAATTCTGACTGGTCTTTAGCCAAGATGGCTTCCCATTGGTTTGGGTTGGTGAGGGCTGTTTTATGACTGATTCTTTCTTTGTGCCCAGTCTTTATTGCCTGTTTTGGTTGTGTTAATTCCTGATTGATCTTTTGGTGGAGGGTGGAGGGTCTCCTGTTTGGGCAGGGGGTTGGTCTAGATGACCTACAAGGTCCCTTCCAACTCTGTTATTCTGTTATTATTTTGTTCATGCCAGCTTCTCACTGGTCATTTTTGGAATGCTGATTTCTGATCGTATTTTAATTCTGGATCCTGATTGTTCAGACTGACCAGCTGAATCCCAATTGGGTCCTTGCCCAGGCTAATTTCTGATTTGTTGATTTTGGGAGCTGATTCCTGGCTGGTTTTGCTTTTAAGTAGGATCTTTGTGTGGTGCAAGGCAGGTAACCAGGTTTTGTTAATCTTCAGGTTTTCTTCTTTCTTTCTATAGAAGTCTGTGGATATCATAGCCTCTCTATGAAGGCATTATTTTTATTATTTATTTATTTATTTATTTATTTATTTATTTATTTATTTATTTATTTATTTATTTATTTATTTATTTATTTATTTATTTATTTATTTATTTTGTCAAACATGTATTAGATAACAGATATAAGTATAAACATGATTATGAATACATAAAATGGATACAAATAAAAGGGAATATTAGGACAGGGACGGTAGGCACACTAGTGCCCTTATGCACGCCCCTTATTATGTAGTAGTTTGATATTCTTGACAACATGTGTGTGTCCTTAAATTGAATTTTATGAACATATGATCATGCAAGTTCCACCAATAATGATTTTTCTGGCTGTCTTTATTTTCAGTGCTTCTGGTGTTTCTTGGGAGATAAAACAGGCCCGAATTTGCAAAGATGAAGTCAGGAAAGCTAAGGCTCAGAATGAAGTAAAACTTGCAACAAATGTCAAAAATAATTTTAAAAAGTTTCTTTCAACATATAAAAAACAAGAAAAAGTCAAGGAAACAATCAGTCCACTAATGAGAGAAGATGGCGAGGAAGTAACAGACAGCAGAGAGAAAACAGAGCTGCTTAATTCACTCAAAAAGATAATGCAGCCCAACCTACCAAAACATAACCATAAAAGACAGACTAGGAATAAAAATTAAAATAAGCAAAAAAATAGTAAGAGAACACCTGTCCACTCTAGATGAGTTCAAATCACTGGGACCTGATGAATTATATTCTGGAGTTCTGAAGGAACTGGCAGATGTGATCTCAGAACCATTGAACCATATCTTTCAAAGATCCTGGAGCACCGGGGAACTACCAGAGGACTGGAAAAGAGCTGATGTAGTTCCCATCTTCAAAAAAGGAAAAAAAAAACAGATCCAGGAAAGTACAGATCAATCAGCCTGGCATCAATACTTGGAAAAGATAATTAAACAACAGATCTGCAAATACCTAGAAGCAAGCATGGGTTTGTCAAAACAGATCATGCCAAATGAATCATTTCATTCTTTGACAAAGTGACTAAATTAGTGGACCAGCAAAATGCAGTGGACATAGTATACTTCAATTTTAGTAAGGCATTTGACAAAGTAGATCACAACCTATTTCTCAATATATACACACTCAATATATATATATAGTCCTTAATGAAACTACATCTACATAGAGGGAAATAAGCGGTGGGGTACCGCAAGGTTATGACTTAGGCTCAGTACTCTTCAACATCTTCATAAACAATTTACATGAGATAATAGAAAGGGAACTCATGCAGATGAAACTAAATTCATACAGTGACACTAAACTGGCAGGAATAGTCAACATTCAACACTCCAGAAGATGGGCACAAGATCCAGATGGATCTCAACAGACTTGACCATTGGGCCCTATCTAACAAACTTAGAGTAGAGAAAAGTAACTTAGTAGAGAAAAGTAAAGTTTTACATTTAGGCAAGAAAAAACAAATGTACAGGTACAGATTAGGTGAAACCTGGCCCAATTGACCTGGCAGTCAAAAAAGCTAATGCAATCCTAGGTTGCATTAACAGAAGGATAGAATCAAGGCCATAGGAAGTATTAGTATCACTTTATAAAATCTTAAGACCACACTTAGAATACTGCAACTAGTTTTGGTCACCATATTATAAAAAAGATGTTAAGACTCTGGAAAGAGTGCAGAGTAACAAAGATGATTAGGGGGCTGGAGACTAAAACTTATGAAGAACGGTTGCAGGAATTGGGTATGTCTACTCTAGTGAAAAGAAGGATTGGGGTGACATAATAGTAGTGTTCTAATATTTTAGTGGCTGCCACAAAGAAGAGGGGGTCAACCTATTTTCTAAAGCACCAGAAGGCAAGATAAGAAACAATGGATGGAGACTAATCAAGGAGAGAAGCAACCTAGAATGGCTTGCCTTCAGAAGTTGTGGGTGCTCCATCACTGGAGGCTTTTAAGAAGAGACTGGACAGCTACTTGTCTGGAATGGTATAGGCCAGGGTCTTTTGCTTGAGCTGGAAGTTGGCGTAGAAGACCTCCAAGGTCCCTTCCAACTCTGTCATTCTGTTATTCAGTCAGGCGTGAAACCTAGTGTATACCTATCCACATCTACAAGGATACAAGAGACCCCAATGCTGTTAGCAGGTCTCAGCTCTCTTTAGCTGATCAAATGTTTTCAAAATACAGTTACCCCCTGCCTCCACCTCCAGATAATACAAACCCACCACACACACACACACACACACACACACACACACACACACACACACACACACACACACACACACAAATCTCATTTTAATATATTGTGAAATCTACTACTGATTTCTCTTACATTCCAGATTTTTAGACATAGCTTGCAAAATAAATCTCTTACATTCATGTATATGATTGCAAGAATGTAACAAGAATGACATTGTTATTTAAATTGGTTTGATTAGAACAATTATTAATATTCAATAATTTAATGATTTGCATCAAGGCTCCAAAATATTTACATTATGTATACAGCTTAGCATGTGATTAGTATTTTAGACTTAAAACATTAATGAATTCAACATAATCAAGTTCCTTGTATTAAATTCTTTTTGATGTCTGTAGATACTCAAAAGATACTCAAAAGCCAAGATAACAAATGGTGAAGGGAGGCTGAACTAGGTGTTATCTGAGTTAAAAGAAAAGTAGCTTAAGGAGAACAGAGTTTAGAAGTATGCACAAGAAGTTACCTATATAAATCTGAACTTGAAATAAGAGCAAACTCATATTTTTCCATTGCATTTCCACGTTAGACAAAATTATCTCTTCATACAGCAAAGATTATTAAATGCACCATTTGTTTTTAACTAAATGAAGTGATGCACTAAGCAAAAAAAAATTGAAGCATAATTCCAATTGTTTCTCAAATGCCAATAATAAGCTTCAGCAAATTCTGCCTCCTACCATATGAGACTGTGTTCCTGACTTTCTTTTTATATTAGTTCCACTAAAGAAAACAAGTTCGTGGCAAGCTGTGTATTTCCATTCCACAATTTCACATTTGATCTTCAAAAATATTACATGCCACTGTGGCTTTGTTACTACACTGACTGAAATACTGGACTTTGTTCTTTATGAATCCATTCTTAATCACGTGGCTGAGTCATGATTATCTGTGCTATGGTTCTGCAGTAAAGCAAATAAAAGGTGCAAAGAATTAATTCAACCTCCATATAAACTTCTGTCTAATTTAAAAATGTACTAGACTGGCTCATTGTCAATAACAAATCAATACTTACATAAACAGAGAAACGGCATGATTATGGGAGGGCAAAAAAAAACAGTGGGAGCGGGAGCGACTTCCAACTTCCTGCTGGCTTCCCCAATTAATTTTGATGGTGGGAAGCTGGCAGGGAGTGCTGGAAATAATGATCCCATATCTGCAGCTGGCCGCAGCAGTGTGGTGACATAGCAGCACTGAAGCAGATACAACTGTGCCAAATTCCAGTCCCATGGGAGTCATAGATCCTTGATTTTGCAGGCATTCTGTAAGCTTGTCCCTTTTGAGGTATGTTGATTCAAAACTTATTGCCCTATGATGCGCTGTATCACCATTCTGAAGCGTAGATTTCCAAACAAATCATAAAGAAACTAATGATTCCGTACACAGTTTGCTTCCTTTGCCACACGTTTAATCTTTTATTTCCCCTGATGTGGTGTTACCACTGCGAGTCTTACTATCTTTTTCTTTTTTTATATGGTTTTCCTTCTGTACTGTTTTCTTGGTTGCTTTTATCTTTCTGATGTAGATATCTTCCTTGCACTTTTTCTATCTAAGTCTATCTAAGTATCTTATCTTTTTATGTACACTGAGAGCTTATGCACCAAAGACAAATTCCTTGTGTGTCCCATCACACTTGGCCAATAAAGAATTCTATTCTATTCTATTCTATTCTATTCTATTCTATTCTATTCTATTCTATTCTATTCTATTCTATTCTATTCACATTATTTTTGACTGTGACAACAGAGAAAAATGTTTTTAAAAATAAATAATTATCAGAAACACCTTGAGATGCTTTGTGTGTTGTGTTTGTGTGTCTTCTCTCCTACCTCTTTTATTCTCCCAAGAACTAGGGAAGTAGATTAGACTTCTTGGTCTCCCTGAACCTTTTTCTGATAATTCTTTGTAATTTCAGCCAGTGATCTGCTGGCTATATTGGCCTACTACAGCATCTGTAGATGGATTTGAACCCCACCATGATCCCTGTGAAACTCAGGAGAGCAGGAAAAAAGAAACATTTTCATATTTGCCCCATGAAGAGAGTTAATGGAGAAGCCTTAGAAGTTCATAACTACTAAAGCATGTTAATGACTTTGCAATGGGGTATGCAAATGCAGAGGTGATGCTCCTAGTACTGATATAAATAACCTATCAACCACATCAGTGTATTGTCAGCATCAGTTTCTGGAATCCAATTTTCATTTTACAGTATTGAAATAGCAATTTCTATCTGTTCCTGAAACCATCTCTTCATGTCATCAAGAACTTTGAATTGCATCCAGGGTTTTTATACTGCTAGCAAGAGCATATCTGAGTGAAATACAGTTCAAGGCACGCTTAAACCATGATTTTTATGTCTTTAATTGCTGTTTTAATAACACATTGACAACAATTATGAGTTTTTTACCACAATAAATTTATATTAGAATCATATTAATGAGTGTTGTGACGATGGCATACTGAAAAAAGAGGGACCATTTCCATACTTACTGGAAATGTCAGGGAAAAATTACTGGCTGATACCAATAATTCTATTCTGTAGAAAAAATACACATGGGCAGATCTGAGCATTGTAGTGGCACATGCTTACAGCATTCTCTAATATTTTTTAATCATCTACTTTACTTCTAAATACAGAAACAAATATGTATGTAGCTTCATGTACAGAATGACTTTCCATGTTCATCAGTATCCTTTTCACAATCAAAGCTAACATGTTGGATTGTGTTATTCTCTTCACCATAGTGTTATCAGATATGGGATACAAAAATCCAAACAACCATTAGATGGCAGTGAAGAATTACTTTTCTATGGCTCTCTGGTGCCATCTAGCGGCCATTTAAAATTTGGCCTCCCTGTTCTGATTATCTTACTTCATGGGAGTCTATTTGAATCACAAAGCTAAGAAAGACTGAGTTGAAAGTGTGTTTTCGGAACTTTTTCTTTTAAGCCGGAGTGGAAGAAAGCAATGGATTTCAGTGTTTCTTTTCATTTCAAAATATAGTTTGCCACTCCCACAAGCAGTGACAATCTAGGTAACAGTAGTCTAATGCAGGACAGTTGTTAAGGAAATGCCATAATATTCTTTCTGATTTTCCTTTCGGTCATTCTGCAAATACAGTATGTAAAATGTAAACAATAGTCCCATCTTATATTTTCTTTATCTTTCATGTTCATATCCATAATATTTAATTCAACAGTTAATTGTAGGAGCTGATTTGGTGTAATGGTTAAAGGCACCAAGCTAGAGACTAAGGGACCATGAGTTCTAGTGCTACCTTAGGCACAAAGTCAGCTGTGTGACCTTAGGCTAGTCACTATCTCTCAGTCTTGGAAGAAGGCAATATACACAATAAGAATTCCATTCTATTGTCTTCTGGCTGTATTATTTGTTCCCATATGGATCAACAAGAACAGCTATTGCTTGGCTGGCTATGCCCCAGAGCGCCCCCCCCCCCATCCTACTTTGAATGTGTGTTCCAGGAAGCAAAACACTGATCACAATGACAGAAAGAAGGTATGAACCATCTACTCACATGACCTCTACTCTAATTTTACTAAACATCCCTCATGCGCATGAGCTTGATTATTATTCCAGACACTTGGTCCAAAGTGAAAAGTGCTTAGTCCTTCTGATTTCTGTCTAGGATTAAAATCCAGGGTTTGACCATCTTACTCCCAGGTTATTTTGGAAACGGGTCTTGTGAACCCTATGTATGCTGCCTACCTTGAGCTCCTGAAGGAAAGAAGGGATACAATTCTGCATGGTAATAAAAATAACAACAAGCTACTGTAAATGTTATGTCATTCAATATTTAAAACAGTAATTATTTTTTTTTAAATTTTTAATTAATTTTCATATTTTACATATTACAATATTTGTAGACAGATCTGCCACCATTTATATATATCGCTACTATATTTATACAATTTATACATTATTTTATCATATTTTCTAATCCTGTGTCCTCGTCCCACACTATTTCTTCAAATTTCTATTATTAGTCCAGTTGTACCATTTTTCCCAAACGTCGTAGTAATCTGAATTTTTTTGTCCTCTGAGTTCAATCATTAGTTTGCCCATTTCAGCACAGTCATATATTTTTTTGATTATCGAACTGTCCATAGGTATATTGGAATTCTTCCAGTTTTGTGCGTACACAATTCTGGCCGCCGTAGTGATGTGGAGGATTAGGTATTTGATGCTTTGGCTATATTGTCCTTTGAATAGCTATTGCTATTGCTATCTAAATCTTTTAAAATACTTTGGTAAAATCAACAGCTAGTTGATTCCTAGTAAATCCCTCTATATCTAAAATCCGTAAAATGATATGCTTAAATGTTTTATTTGAAGTTTTAGCACACACAGTGTAGCATTAGCTGGTTATAAAAGTATTAATATAAAGAAGAGGGGGAACCTATTCTCCAAAGCACCTGAGGGCAAGGCAAGAAACAATGGATGGAAACTAAGCAACCTAGAACTAAGGAGAAATTTCCTGACAGTGAGAAAAATTAACCAGTGGAACGGCTTGCCTTCAGAAGTTGTGGGTGCTCCATCACTGGAGGTTTTTAAGAAGAGATTAGACAGCCAATTGTATGGAATGGTATAGGGTCTCCTGCTTGAGCAGAGAATTGGACTAGGAGACCTCCAAGATCCCGCCCAACTTTGTTATTCTATATTCTTTAAACCAATTATGTTAAATATTATGATGGGCTGCAAAAATGGAATAAATATTGTCAGGATAAGATGACCCCTTTACATGGTTTCTTATCTATTTTTTAAAATATTCCATATAATGGCAAATTAATCGGTCACTACTGCTGTTATATATTTCTGTGTGAGATTTTTTTTTCCATTGGAGATTGAATAGAACAGCATATTGTTTAGGTTTCTGTTTTCATCTATCAGAATTCCATTCCTAATTTGGTTCAACTTCTCTAAAGCGCTTCTTGAGATAATATTTTATTACTGTCACGACAGATAAGATTTTTTTTCTGATAAGTTAAGCAGATTTTTTTTTACAGATCTATCTCCTCAGGCAGTCAAGCTATATCATCTGTTTAGTTATGTTTTCCAGCAAGTCAAAAGGGAATTACATTTTGTATGCATCCAGATATTTTTTTTTGTTCTTCTTCCTTAGATTCTGGAGTAAAAAACTTTCTCTAAAAACTGCAATGAAGTTTGTGGAGTTAGGATCAGAAGGAGAAATGAAATGGCAATCTATTTCCTTTGCAAATATTATGTTTTACTTTTTCTTTTTCAAACTGGAGATAGGTCTCTTAGTTGCTGGGATTGTTTTTATATTGTAGCTTCTAGTGTACCTCTTTTACTTGCCTATATAGAGTTAGAAGGGTTCCCCCCCCTCTCCTCTATTACGTGCTGGGTTTTGTTTGTTTGTTTTTCCTCTTTCTATTTTTTGTTGATTTTGTTTTTGCATTTAGTTATCCAATGAAGTTTACTATTGGTTTGACAATGACTGTTATTTAAATTGTGTTTAGCAAGGGGGCAGTCAATTTTTGGTTTCCAGATTTAATAAAATTCAACAATCCATTATGATTTTTATACAACAATTTAGGATTTTCAGATGGTTAACATAAGAAATTGTCTTTATAAATATATGCAGCTTTATAATATTGATTCATAACTATTCATTTTACAGAGTACTGTAGTGTTTTCTGGATAAAATAATTTTTCTCATGATAACTCAAGATAAAGCAATTCAGTAAGTTGTTCCTTTACAGCAATTATGGATACCTTAGAATTTTCCTATTGACTAGCATAAAGTATATTTTTTATTTTTTTATTTTTGCTTCTACATTGTTAAAGGTTCTACAAGTTTTGCAAAATATTTTTCACTTTTATATCTGAATTCAAGGCAGCTCTCATCTAGTGCTAAGACATTTTGTTTTTTACATATTAAAGTTCTACAGGAAAAAGGCATTAATACTTTTGACAAATATATTGCTGTTTGTTTTTTTAAAACATTTGATGTTTGACAAAAATGACTTGGACTATATTGGACTGCTCAATGGTAGTACATGTAAGTGCTTTGTTTTTTTTAAAATAAATTTTGTTTGGGTCAGAAGGATTGCCCGTGTCTGTAGTAGCACTTAACCTCTGGAACCCCATTCCTCCTGGGTTTAAATTAGCCCCAATTCTGTTGCCCTTTTGTAAAATCCTTACAATATGACTGTTCTCTGAAGGTCAGGATCTCATGAGTTGAATGCATTTGTGGTTGTCTTTGATGGCCGTTTTTCTTTGGTTTTATGTGTTTTATGTGTTTCGTTTATTGTATCTTGTTGTATAATAATTTTTTCACTGTGTTAGCCATCCAAAGTACCTTATGTGAGATTGGTAGCCTTATATTTCTAATCAATAAACTTCTTCACTGTTAATTAAATTTAAGAGTTTATAAAGCTTCTAAACATAGAATTCATTTTATTCAGAATTGAAAAATTGTAGTAATAATAATAATAATAATAATAATAATAATAATAATAATAATATTAATAATAATAATAATAATAATAATAATAATAATAATAATAATAATAATAATAATAATAATAATAATTGCATAACATACCAAAGTATGGTAATATTTTTAAAAAGGATATGCAATTGAATCTGAAAATGGACTTGTACCTATCATCTTGCCAAGTAAAGAGTTCTGGAAAAGTCTTGAAAGCTTGCATTCCATTCAATGATTTGTATTAGGTGGATATTATACTGGTAAGTCTTTTAATAAGAAACTACAAGATTCTCTTAGTTTTCTGCCCAGGCATATTGGTCTAGGTCAGTGATGGCGAACCTTTTTTGGTTCGTGTGCCAAAAAGGGGGGGGTGCGTGCGCTAGCGCGCGCACGCGTACCCACACCCATTCCCTCCCACCACGCATGCGCACAACCCCATGCTGCCCCCTGCGCATGCGCGCACCCCCCCCGCACAAAGGCCTTACCGGAGCCTGGGACGGTAAAAAACGACGAAACGGGCAAACCGGAAGTTCGGAAAAACGCACTTCCGGTTTGTCCGTTTCGTCGTTTTTTGCATTCCGGGGCTTCAGGAAGCTTCCCTGAACCCTCCGGAGTGCAAAAAAACAGCTCACTGGCAAACCGGAAGTGCGTTTTTTCCGCACTTCCGGTTTGTCCGTTTCGTCGTTTTTTGGATTCCGGAGCTTCAGAAAGCTTCCCTGAACCCTCCGGAGTGCAAAAAACAGCTCACCGGCAAACCGGAAGTGCGTTTTTCCGCACTTCCGGTTTGCCGGTGGGCAACGCTCACGTGCCCTCCGCTATGGCTCCGTGTGCCACCTGTGGCACGTGTGCCATAGGTTCGCCACCACGGGTCTAGGTCAATGATGGCGAATCTTTTCGGAACCGAGTGCCCAAACCGGAACGTGCATGTGTGCGCATGCCGGAGCCCCGGAAATTCAAAGACCATGTGATCTGATCTTCTGGTTTCCGGTGCACATCTTCGCACGTGCCAGAGTGCTGGAAACCTGAAGACCAGGTGGCCGGTGCGCATGTGTACCGACCAGCTGGTCTTTGGGTTTCTGGGGCTCTGGCACGCGCGAAGATCAGTTGGCAAACATGCACCGGAAACCAGAAGAGCAGCTGGCGATGGTGCGCATGCCCACAGAGTGGGCTCTGCCTGCCATCTCTGGCATGTGTGCCGTAGGTTCACCATCACGGGTCTAGGTCTTCCATCTTGAAACTATGTACACTTCAGCACTGATATTGTTTCCATCTTGGAACTACCTTGAAATTATGTACAGATCACTAATATTGTGATCTGTATTGGCTGTTTCACTAATGCATTTATTGTTGTTAATAAATTGTCATTTATTATTACCATAATCAAGTGATGGTAATCAAATTGGAACCCACCCCTGTCTGAAATCCTGTTTGAAATCCTTTCTCAGTCATTACTAAATCACAGAGCAAACTGCCTGGTTTCCCAGCCTCCATTTCCATATGTGAAAAATAAAAATAGCTAATTATCTTCCTACTAAGCTTGTTATCTCTGGAAATGAAAGGAAGAAAGTACATTTGGCATTCCGATGCAATTCATCTCACAGCACTAACATGCTATAAACAGCAGATTTTCTAGCTGCGTCATGGTGACTTAGGAAGTTGCTACTTCCTAAGGATTTGATACCACAGTTGCTCATTTATAATTGTAATAATTAATCACATTAATAATTTTGGATTAAATAGAACCAGTCCTATTTCCATGCTGGTTGTTTTGTGTATCTCTGCAAACACATGTTCTACCATCCTGGGTAATTCTTCACAGGGTTATATGTATGCTTTGTGTAGCAAGTAAATCCTGAAGACCAAACTAAATACAAAGTTTAACAGATAGCTTGCATGTTGACTTGAAAGTGATGGCGACAGCAAGTCACCACAATTGAAATTGGGACCCCAAAAATAGGAAATATGGAGAGCCAGTTTGGTGTAGTGGTGAAGCTGCTGGCCTAGAAACCATGAGACTATGAGTTCTAGTCCTACCATAGGCATGAAAGTGGAGTGATGTTGGGCCAGTCACTCTGTCTCAGCCTACCTCAAAGGGCTGCTTTGTGGGGAAAATAGGAAGAGGAAGGAGTATAATGTTCACCACCTTGAGTTACTTATAAAGTAATTAAAGCAGGATAAAAATCTGATAAATAAATAGAATGCTCCCATACGCAGTACTACTTGTAAACTGAAAAAATGGTAAACAGTAAAACCAATGGATGTTAATTACACTACAGTTTCATTGTATTTGTTAGTCTCAAAAAATTACCTTTAAGATATTCAATCACAGTGCTAAAATAGTTTCCTGGAGGTTTTTGAATATAGTTCCTTTTCATGTACTTGTATTTGTTTTAATTCTTTCATAATTTGATATGCCTTTGCTATGTAAAGCATAGATCATGGCTAAAAAAGCTGACATATTTAGTTATTTTATATTATATACAATGTAGTCAACTCTCAATGACTGAATGGCTCTAATGCATAGCTGTTGTTAGATTTTGTAATATTACCTTATAGCAGTGATGGCGAACCTATGGCACGGGTGCCACAGGTGGCACGCGGAGCCATATCTGCCGGCACGCGAGCCGTTGCCCTAGCTCAGCTCCAGCGTGCATGTGCGTGCACACTAGCTGATTTTTGGCTCGCGCGGAGGCTCTGGGAGGGCGATTTTGGCCTCTGGAGGGCCTCCGGGGTGGTGGTGGGGAAGCATTTTCGCCCTCCCCAAGCTCTAAGAAAGCCTCTGGAGCCTGGGGAGGGCAAAAAATGGGCCTACTGGGCCCACTGGAAGTCGGGGAATGGGAGAGTGGGGGGGGTCACGCACACATGCGAAGGGGGATGAGGCAAGTGGGGGGTTTTGAATTATGGGTGTGGGCACACACGCGTGTGCGATAGCGTGTGCGCGCACTATTTCGGCACCCGAGGAAAAAAAGGTTCGCCATCACTGCCTTATAGGATTATATTATAGGAAAAGATTTAGCAACTGAGTTTGATGCAGAATGTAATGTCATGCCTTTATCTATTATTAAGAGGCTGTTTTATGGCTACCATATCTGGATTACAAAATTTCAGACTGCTATTGAATGGAAGCAATACTGTCTATATCTTTATTGCCATCTAATCCAGATGGAAAAATCCAGGTTTTTGCAATCAAGATATGATTGTCCTATATAAACCAAGATAGGCTTACCTACTCCCTAAGACTTGTGGGAATATCTTGGCCAATATATCTTTTAATGTAACCTTAATGCAAAACTTGGTTCTGCTGGTTGGCTTGGGGACCCAATGCGGGTGCTTCATGCTGGAGATGGCTTGGAGAGTGATAGAGGAGATTCCCTGCCATATCGATCATACTCTGGTGTATAGTTTTTTAATCTGTGTTTTTTATTTTATTTTAATCGTGCTATATTTATAATTTTATGGCCGCTCAGAGTTGCTTTGGAAAGGGAGAAGGGAGGCATATAAATTTAACAAATAAATAAAGTTTGATAAATATTGTAATTTAAATTATTTCTTTCCTAAATATTGAAATCCAATAATATCAGGTTTTAAAAAGTTAGGCATTCAAATACATACATTTAAACTTGAATTTGTTTGAGAATTCTCTTTTTCTCAAACATCCACTCTAACACCTGTGACTTTGGGAGTGCAATGGACAGTGGCGGGTTACTCTGAAGATATTTCTTGTCCAAAGGAAAGCCCATATCAAAACTAGAGGAGGGGGGGTGGGTTTGAAACTCAATATGAACATAGACATCTGGCAGATGAGAATCTCTGATATACTGTATAGCCATTTGGTTTATAAACTGTTTTTAAAAGCTATTAACCGTGTGAAATTTAAATGTATTGGTAAACAGTGTGACAGGTTTTTTGGTCTAGACCTGATATGATGGTAGGAGTGTGTGAGTGTACCTAATTCTGACCAACTCAGGATGCTATTGTTATAAAAAGTCCTTTATTAGCTGTCTTGAAATTCTTGAAATAGCCTATAGTAAAAAAAATAGAAAAAAAAGAATGATGGCAGAGAAAAAGAAAGAAAGAAAGATTGCAGTCCCAGAAAAAAGGTGTCTTTTACATTCTAGTGTCTGATTTTGTGCATGATGCTTGGTGTGTGTGTGTGTGTGTGTGTGTGTGTGTGTGTGTGTGTGTTGTGTGTTGTGTGTGTGTGTGTGATGTCAGCCTCAGAGCATTGGTGCAAAGCTGCTGAAAAGCCTTCAAAGATGGATTCCCAAGCAGATCTTTTGATGGACCAGCAGCTGGCAGGAGGTGAGCAGGTAGCTGAGAGTAAGGAGCGCTCTGCCTTGAACCTGGAAGCCTCTGGGCAGCGAGTTCTCCTGGAAGATCGTCGGCCACGTACCTGGCGCTTGAAGGCAAGAAGCAAGAGCACTTCAGCACAGGTTCAAGGGCAGTCCCATCCTCAGCTCCTTACAGTAGTCAAGGCCGAAGCTTCGGCGAGAGCGGCTGAACCTTCTTACCATTTCCTCTCTTCTCTTCCCCGGCTACGTCGCCTAAACCTCTTTCCGGGGCCAAAAGGCGCGGCTGGAAGGGTCCAGCCGCTCAGCTAGCCACAGGCCCGATCCTGGCGGGGAAGCAGGAGAGAAAGGAAGGCGAAGGCGACGGCGGAGGTGTCTTCCCGAAGCCGAGCCGGAGCCGGAGCTCTCGGCCGCTGCATCGCTCCCGCCAGAAGAAGGGCGGGCGCGAGAGACAATGAGCCGACTGGGTTACGCCGCAGCCTCATCTTTCTTTCCCGTTCCCGCCTTCCTGGTCGGTTGCTTCCCGTCCGCCCGACAGCCAAAGAGGCCGGGCTACCCTCAGGTAGGCAGGGGGTTCCCGCGCCTCCTTTTTAAGGGAAAGGCAGGGTCAGGCGCAGCCTCCTCCTCCTCCTCCTCCTTCCAGGCGCCTCGCCGGCTCGCCCGGCGCTTAAACTTCAAAGCAGCCGAGAGCTCCGCGGCACTCCTGAAATGCCGCCGCCCACCTCGCTTCGGAGGGCTTTGCACGAGCGCGCCAGGAAGGAGCGGGGGGTGAGGACAAGGGGGCCTTGGCGCCGCCGCAGCAGCCCGGAGCTGCCTCCGGAGGATCGCGGGTGAAGCGGGGCCGAAAGGCTGGGAAGGAGAGGGGGGAGAGGGAAGCCCGAGGGAACCCCCTCCTCTGCCCCCCCTTCACCCCGTAGCCCCGCACGCGCGCACCCCCCCATTGATCAATATTTGGTCATCTTGCTGCAACTTGCTGCAGTGTTTTAAGCGGGTAGTAGAGGGAGAGGAAGGAAGAGCCAGCGGGCGAGCGAGCGAGTGAGCGCGAAAGTCCGAGGCAGGCAGCGGGGCTCGTCAGGCCACTTAGCTCCCGATGTCCCCCGTGCTTTCGAAGAAGACGGCCGGGAGCATCTGCAAGCTGGCTCGAGAGGAGGAGGAGGAGGAGGATGCTGCGGCAGGTGATCCACAGAGGGCTCCGGTCGTTCTGCCACCAACTGGGCTTGTTCGTCAGCCGGCACCCTGTCTTCTTCCTCACCGTGCCCGCAGTCCTGACCATCATCTTCAGCTTCAGCGTCCTCAACCGCTTCCAGCCTGAAATGGACCTGGAGCTCCTAGTGGCCCCGAGTCACAGCTTGGCCAAGATCGAGAGGAGCTTGGCCAACAGCCTTTTCCCCCTCGACCGCTCCAAAAGCCATCTCTATTCGGACTTGCACACCCCGGGGAGGTATGGCCGGGTGATCCTCCTCGCCAAGCCCGGGGGCAATATTTTGCACCAGGCTGAAGGGCTGCTGCAGATCCACCGAACCGTGCTGGAAATGAAGGTGAACCACAAAGGCTATAATTATACTTTTTCCCATCTGTGTGTGTTGAGAAATCAGGATAAGAAATGCGTGCTGGATGATATAATTTCAGTGCTAGAGGATCTGAGGCAGGCTGCCCTCTCCAATAAGACAACTGCCAGGGTGCAAGTGAGCTATCCCAACACTAAATTAAAGGTATGCTCTTAATTGCATGCTTTTGCCGATTAAAGAAACAGCACTTCATTTCTTGTCCTCAGCAGCAAAGAGAAGCATTGATGTTGTATTTGTTGTTGTTGTTGTTTAAACAATAAGATATAGCAAGGGCATGATTTTAACTGGGGATTCTGTGGGAGAGGACTGGGGCTGGAAGAGGGAAATGGAGCAGTTCAGAAGTCATCAGTACAAGCAAGACCAGCAGCCTGGGCTAGGAGTGCAGAAGTTGTGTAGAAAAATGCTACCTCTTGCTCCCAGCACAAACTGTCTTTGCCATGAGAGCATCTTTAACATAGACTAGAAGGGAGTCTTTTGACAGATGCCAGATAATAAACTAACCCTATAATGAGCTAATTGCAGTGATTCTAGGAGCTCCTTGCTCAAGGCTGAGCAGCAAGTCCAGGGTGAGAATTAGGAGTCACTGGAGTCGAAACTTGAATTGAGCCACCAGTGCAGCCAGGTTGGAGGAAAGCAAAATGAAGAGGGGTGGAATTGTTTCTGTCCAGTTAGCAAGTTAGTCGATGTTATTTTTTTAATATTTTTTTTAAAATAATGCTTGATGGCTGTTTCCTCCTGGCGCAATAGAATTTCTCTGGAGTGGATGCTTCCTGAAAGACATTTCAAAGGCCAATACTTTGCGCAGCAAACAGAATTTGGGTATAACCCAAAATGTTGACTATTGTTAGATGCCTTATCATCAATATTAGTGAGGTAGTGTTGTGGCCTTACCTTGAATGCTAGCAAAGAATGCAAACTTTTAATTATCTTCAATATTGATAGGGTGTGTCCTAATTTACAAATAATTTAGGTAATAGCACAATCATTGATTGTATCAAAAAACCTACAATAATATAACTTTATGCTGTTATAGGTTTAGTTTTATCTGCAGCTCAAACTTTGTTTTCTCATGTGTTTTATGGCAGTCCTCTCTTAGACTAGTACAGTTCTTAATCCACTAGTTGAAGATCAGATATGTCTCTGGAGATTTGCTGGACATAGTCCAATGAAAGCTGGTTCTATGTCATTGACATTAATGGTGCTATTTGGTCAAAGAGGTTCTTATCTTATTCATATTTTTCTTGGATATAAAGTTCATTAAACTCATTGGGATTTACTTCCAAGTAACACATATAGGATTGTGCAGTGTAACTCTCTCCGTTATTGCCCTTGGCAATTCTCAGTATTGACCTTGTCATTTACTATTTTTTCCAAGTGGAAAATTGTCTTATGGTAGGAAATAAAGTTCACTCAGGAAGTGGATACATATTGTAAAGGGTAGCAAAGTGTCACACTATAGTTATGGCAATCTTTGTGCATTTTATTTCACATAAATTAGTTCCATTGAGAGGAACAATTAACATATGAAATGGCTTTTGCTCCTTATGCTAAAACTGAGGCTTCTAGAATATCATATGCTAACTACTAATTACTCACTCATCTTTGCTAAGCAGGAGAATGTTAACTTCAAAAACTAATGGATAACTACTGCAGTTGCTTTTTTATCCTCGGGGAATTTTTTGTTGCAGATCATAGTTATAAAATGGTCAGGGCAAAGCTGGCTACTTCTTGCATTTGAACCTGAACCATAGAACTTTTCCGCTATTTCATCAACCTATCTATATGTCAGATCACACTTGTCATTCTTGATTGGGTGAGAAGATAATGGTTTAAAAGTGGACACTCCCCATGGTGAGGGAATGTAAAGATTTTTGAGGGCTTTGGTGAAAGATTGACTGATGTTTGTGGCACCTCTGATGAAGTCTAGGAGTTTGGATTACAGACATTACTTGAGCAATTAACCCACGGGATCATAAGCATGCATTCTGGCTGGATAACACGGAGACACCTTGTTCTTCCAGCGAACTCTGTCACTGAAGAATGGTGACATTTGGTGAAATGTGGCCTTGGTGTCTAATCTATAGTAATGATAGCAAATCAATACTTCAGTCACCATTGGATCCTTAGAGAATTATCCATGTCAGTTTGGCAAATAGGAAGAAGTTTAAGAGCTTTCAAAAGCACATTAAATGTTTGCAAAACATGTGGAGCATTAAATCATGAATCTTTGACATGAAATAGAAAGTTTAACAATCTTTGAAATGAAACCATTAGGATTGTAAATAAAATCCATAAGTGTGGACAAGATATTTTGAAATATTTGGATTATCACACCACACACATCATTATCCTTGTAATAGCTAGAAATATCCAGTTAGGTAGAAGTACCGTATATTATTCGTTATAAGAGATGGGAATTCTGAATGACTGGAAAAGGGATGGTGTAACTATAAATAAGACTTTACTTGGGGATTGGAATAAACAATAGTAACATGCAATTATCCCTACTTGGAATTGAGTAAGGGCTGAACAATTTCTTTTTTTCTAGGTAGGCGGGTATTCTTTCAAAGACATGGACTGCTGCATGAGACCTAGAGGCATTCTTGGAAATTAAAATGATACTGGAGAGTTGCTCTATGTTATGCAGCATACCAACTTCCCATCTTAAAATTAAACAGATTTTTAAAAAATCAGGCAAGGTTAAGAACCTTCTGAGCTGAGCCTCAAGAACCATTGGCACTTGGAAGCATCATGTTGAAGATTCCAGAATCAAGATATCTTTCTCACTAGATTCTTTAAATTGAGAAAAGTAAGCATGATGTTCCGGTGGTTCTGTTTCTACTTAATGGCCTGATTCCAGAAGTTAATGTTATGTTTTGTGTTGTGTTTTGATCAGTTTTGGATCTATACCCAATAAGTAACAGAATAACCCGATTTGGAAGACCTTTGGATGGAGGCCTTCTAGTCCAACCCCTTGCTCAACCATGACATACTATATCGTTTTAATCAATCTCCAATCTCTTCTGAGCACTCACAACTTCTGAAGGCAACCATTCCACCGATTGATTGTTTTCACCGTCAGGAAATTTCTCCTGTTCTCCCCTTGATACGTTTCTACCGTATCTGTTACTTCTTGTCCTTCAAGTACTCGAAGATTACCTATTCCCTGCTCTCATTAATTGATCTATTTAGGTAGGGAGATTGTTTATATATGGGAGGTTGTAGATTCCTAAATGACTGGATTCATACTTTGGAAGTGCTTCTGGAAAATGTTGTTATCAGAAGCTCAGGTGGTCTTTTTGAAATGGAGCTGATATGCAGCTGTGGCCTTTCCTGAACAGAAATGTCATGGCCAATTGATGGAATTTAGGATCACTGCTAAAATAGCTATATGTAGTTATAACTACATAGCAATTGTCTCTCAAAAGTATATTAAATAGACTTACATTATTCATAACAGTATCTGTAGTAATATTATCATATAAGTTTTCTATGTTATATATCTTTGAAGAGTGATTGAAAGCTTGGTTTCAGTTGAAACACAACCACTAGGTGGAAACATTTTACTCCAATTCTGCAAGAGGTTGTGTCTGTGCTCAGAGACTCAATTTGTACATCATACTTAGCTAGAGTCATTTGTTGAGATGGGCGGCTATAGAAATCAAATAAGCAAAATAAATAGTTTAACCATGTTTTGATAAAATCACTGTTGGATGAGTTTACATCACATACTAAGCCATGGTTTGTTTGCTTCGGACTTACATATTGTGTGAATTCAGACACAGTGTTGTAATTGTAAAGCTTAAGATTGCTTGGGATCTAGTTATCTTTATAATTACAACATTGTGTCTGAATTCATACAATCCGTAAGTCAGAAACAAATAATCCATGGCTTAGTATGTGATTAAACTCAGCCAACAGTGGTTTTATCAAAACATGGTTAAATTATTTGGTTTATTTATTTGATTTCTATCTCAACCAATGACTCTAGCTAAGTATGACATACAAACCTCCTCTTCCTTCCCCTCCTGCCCATATCTCCAGCATGTTGTAATCATTGGTGGGAAGATCCCTTTCAAATGTTTCTGGCATGTAATGTGATATATGTGGTGAATGGAGAAGAAGATTTTTCATTAATGCTGACATTTCATATATGGGTCTTCCTTATAGAATTTTTGCTCATATTTTGGACTTTTTTTTTTGTTCTCTCCAGTTTTATCATTTCTGAGATTTAAACTGAAATCTGCTACTAAACTTCTAGTTACCATATAAAGTACAGTACTCTGGATAAAGAATGATGTTTGTATATAAAGTGAGTAAATAAATGAAACACATATCTCTGTCCCCAATAATTGCAGGCAATTGTGCTCTTTGTGTCTCAGCTACATTCCATACATGCTTACTTGGAGTGCGAGCTTTCAGAATGGCTGTACTTTCTTATACTATTGAAAATAATAGTATATTTGTTTGTTTGTTTGTTTGTTTGTTTAGTGAGATTTATATACCACCTCACAGTGCAAGAACTCTCTAAGCGGTTTACACCAGTAAGCAATGTATATTGCCCCCAACAATCTGGGTCCTCATTTTACCTGCCTCGGAAGGATGGAAGGCTGAGTCAACCTTGAGCCAGTGAGATTTGAACTGCTGACCTGCGGATCACAGTCAGCTAAATTGGCCTGCAGTACTGCCTCTAACTGCTGTGCCACCTCGGCTCTTATATTTTCCTCTATACCTCTAAATTCTAAGGTAATATGCTCTATGAGGTTTGGACAATATATACATTTTACAATATAGGATAGAATAGAATAGAATTGGCCAAGTGTGATTGGACACCATGTTCATTTCATTTACATGTTCACCATGTACATTTTCATTTAATAGATCAAGCACCATATTATCATTTTAGTCAGTGAAATAATAATTTTATCTATTCTACCTGTATTTTTTAAGGAAACAACTCTGTTCCCAAAAAAACTTTAGATCTTTATTGTGATTAAATTGCTATCATACTAAATAAAGGAAACATAATATATGAATAAAAATGGTATCAAGAACTTATATTATAAAACCTTGTGCAATTCCCCAAGTATCTGTAACGTCTCTGTTAGAGGATGAAATGGTTAGAACTTCTCTCGGTGCTTTTACACATGCTGAAGATAATTAATGCTTCCCTGGGACAGTGACACACTTTGGCTGATTGCTCCTTCCCAGCTTAGGGCATTGGCAAGTTAACCTCTGTTGTTCTCTTTCTGACTAGAAGAAGACGGAACATTAATAAAAGTTTGGTTCACTCATCTTCACTACCAAAGCCATGTTCCTTGATACACTCCCTGACCTTCACGGTCAGCTCTGCTATTTTGTGCAAGGGAATAGCCTTCAGGATAGGAAGAGATATCCGGAGGGTTGCCAAAAGGATTTTCTTCCAAAGAGAATGTCCTGTCTAGCTAAATGGGACTTCTCTTAAAGACCACTTGGAAGCTACAGCTTATCTGGAATGCAGTGATGTGTGCAGTAATGGGCATACAGTACCACAATATGCCAGTATGATATCTATTCAGAACTTTTTGTAAGGGAAGGGGAGGGAAGGAGACGGGAGGGAAGGGGAGGAGAGGAAAGGGAAAGGGAAAGGGAAAGGAAAGGAAAGAAGGGAAAAGAATCAGTAGAGGAACTGACAAGACAGCAGATACAAAGACAGAGGAAAATAATGGAATATTTAAAAATACAAAAAAAAGATGATGGCAAGAAAATTGGTGGAGGGAGCCTGGGTCAGGGGTTCTTCCCCCCTCTGCTGAGTGTGAAAACAGAAGCGGAGGGGGGGCCGGGCCCCACCCCAGGCCTAGTATGAATGGAGTGTATGGCCTGCCGGGAGTTGGGAGGACCAGTGGGGGAGGGGAGGGGATCTCTGGTGGGATAGAGAGTGGGAGCATCACGGTCATTACAGGGAGGGGCAGGTATGCCGGGAGCAGAGGGGTAGGCTGCTCTCGGGGAACGAGAATTCGCTGTTTACAAGCGATTCCTTGTTCTGGCCCTTCAGATCAGGTTCCATCTAGCTCAGCCCGAGTACCTGGTAACCAGGGATGTCAGGGCCCTGGGCTCAAGCTGCTGCTGTTGAACGCCAGGTCGATTAACAACAAGGCCCCCCTGGTCCGGGATCTAATCTTGGAGGAGGGGGCAGACCTGGCATGCATTACTGAGACCTGGCTGGGCCAGGAGGGGGGGGGTTCCCCTCTCCGAGATGTGCCCAGACGGGTTCTCAGTGCAGCATCAGCCGCGACCTCAGGGAAGGGGTGGAGGAGTGGCAATTATAGCTCGCCAAAATCTTCGTCCTCGGAGGATCCCTGCCCCAGAGATTGTTGGGTGTGAGACGCTCCTTCTGAAGTTGGACTTAGGGGTACAGGTGGGCCTTTTGCTAACGTACTTGCCTCCTAGCTGCGTTGCAAAGGCCCTGCCTGTTCTGCTCGAGGCGATAGCCGGGCTGGCGATTGAGTTCCCCAGGTTGATGGTGCTGGGGGACTTCAACCTGCCATCTTCCGGCGAAACCTCGGAGGCAGTCCAGGAGTTCATGGCTTCCATGACAACCATGGACCTGACCCAAGTAGTTCAGGGTCCGACTCATGAGGGGGGTCACACACTTGACCTTGTGTTTCTCTCGGGGCAGTGGAGAGATGATCTGAGGCTGAGGGGTTTAGTCACAGTACCCTTGTCGTGGTCAGATCATTTCCTCCTGAGGTTAGATTTTATGGCACCACTCCTCCACCGCAAGGAGGCGGGACCGATTAGGTGGTTCCGCCCCAGGCGCCTAATGGAATCCGAAGGATTTCAGAGGGAACTTGGGGAAATACCTGAATCCCTGGTACACAACTCATCTGAGGACCTAGTGGCTGCCTGGAATCGGGCAGCGATGGGGGCCTTAGATCGGATTGCGCCTTTGCGGCCTCTCTGTGGCAGCGGATCCAGGAGGGCTCCTTGGTTTACTAAGGAACTCCGGGAGATGAAGCGCCTAAAGAGACGCCTAGAGCGACGATGGAGGGCTAGTAAAGCTGAATCTGATCGGACACTTTTAAGAACTTGCATTAAGTCTTACTTAGTGGCAATACGGGCGGCAAAATGCGCGTATTTTTCCGCCCTTATTGCGTCCGCCGACTCCCGCCCAGCCGCCCTGTTTAGGGTAACGCGCTCCCTCCTTGCAAAGGGGGGGGGCGAAGAACCCTTGCAGGGTAGAGCTGAGGAATTTTCCCAGTTCCTGGCGGATAAAATCACTCAGATTCGGACAGACCTGGACTCCATTTGGACAGGGCAGGCCGAGATGACAGGGGCGAGTCTTAGTCCTGTTATTTGGGAGGAGTTTGAGCCTATCACTCCTGAGGATGTGGACAAGGCCATAGGAGCGATGAGCGCCTCCACTTGTTTATTGGACCCGTGTCCCTCCTGGCTGGTTTCGGCTAGCAGGGAGGTGACACGCGGCTGGCTCCAGGCGGTTGTGATCGCATCTTTGAGAGAGGGGTCCATCCCGCAGCCCTTAAAAGCTGCAGTGGTGAGGCCCCTCCTCAAGAAGCCTTCCCTGGACCCAGCAGATTTAAAGAACTTCCGTCCAGTCTCCAACTTACCCTTCGTGGGTAAAGTTGTTGAGAAAGTGGTGTCGCTCCAACTCCTGTGGTTATTGGAGGATACGGATTATCTTGATCCCTTTCAGTCGGGTTTCAGGCGCAGCTACAGTACAGAGACTGCTTTGGTCGCTCTGATGGATGATCTCTGGCGAGCCCGAGATGGAGGTCATTCCTCCATCTTGGTGTTACTTGACCTCTCAGCGGCTTTCGATACCATCGACCATGGTATCCTTCTGCGTCGTCTTGGGGAGATAGGAGTGGGGGGCACTGTTCTGCGGTGGTTCTCCTCCTTTCTCTCCGACAGGACGCAGTCGGTGTTGACAGGAGGGCAGAGGTCAGCCCCTAGGCCCCTGGTTTGCGGGGTGCCACAGGGCTCGGTCCTCTCCCCCATCCTGTTCAACATTTACATGAAACCGCTGGGTGAGATCATCCGACGACACGGGGTGAGGTATCAACAATATGCTGACGATACCCAGTTGTACATCTCCACTCCGTGTCAGTTCAGTGAAGCAGTTAATGTGATGTGCCGCTGCCTGAACGATGTAAGGGTCTGGATGGGAGTGAATAGACTCAGACTCAACCCAGACAAGACTGAGTGGCTCTGGATATTGCCTCCCAAGGACTGTGTCGACTGTCCCTCCTTGGTTCTTGGGGGAGAAAAATTGACTCCCTCAGAACGGGTCCGCAATTTGGGTGTCCTCCTAGATCCACAGCTTAAATTGGATCAACATCTTTCAGCTGTGGCTAGGGGGGCCTTTGCACAGATCCGGCTTGTGCACCAATTGCGACCCTACTTGGAGAGGGAGGCTCTGCTCACAGTCACTCATGCCCTTGTCACCTCACGGCTTGACTACTGTAACGGGCTCTACATGGGGCTACCCTCGAAGAGCATCCGGAGACTACAATTGGTACAGAATGCAGCTGCGCGAGCTGTGGTGGGTGTACCGAGATACACCCACGTAACACCCATCCTCCGCCAGCTGCATTGGCTGTCGATCAGTCTCCGGTCGCAATTCAAGGTGTTGGTTTTGACCTTTAAAGCCCTACATGGCTCAGGGCCAGGTTATCTTCGGGACCGCATCCTGCCACATTCCTCCCTACGACCAGTGAGGTCCCACAGAGAGGGCCTCCTCCAGGTCCCGTCTGCCAAACAATGTCGGCTGGCGGGCCCAAGGGGGAGGGCCTTCTCTGTGGGAGCCCCATCTCTCTGGAACCAACTCCCTCCAGAGATCCGGATTATCCCCACCCTACTGGCCTTCCGCAAGGCAGTAAAAACGTGGCTCTTCCGGCAGGCGGGGTGACGAGATGATTCCCCCCAAGTATGCTTGTTGTTAAATTGTAATATGTTTTTTAGATGTTATTTTAACTATGTAGTTCTAATCTCTGCTGTAAGCCGCCCTGAGTCCCATGGGATTGGGCGGCCTATAAGAACTCTTATAAATAAATAAATCTTGCAAAGAATGTAGGATTAAGTTGATATTTTATTAATAAAAAGGATATCATCCCATAATTAAGAGCAAAAGCATGAAAAATCCCACCCACCTGAGTAGGGATCATTGTGGTGATCAGACTTTGTAGTCACTGCAATGACTAAATAGGTTAATGCCCCTAGAAAATAGTTCGACATTTCCATTTATGTTTAATAATTGTTTTAGAGAAACTAATACATTCCTCAGAAAATGCAACATGTGTTTGTCTTTATCCCATTACCCAGAATAAGTTCCTAAGTATAAACACAATGATATTAATATTATCTAACTGTCCTTCAGTTTTTTCTGGAGCCTGTATGCCTATTTATCTTAAATCTATAAAGTTTTGTAGTCTGTTGTGCTTGAATGAGATTTTACCTCAGGATTCTTTTTGAAATGTTGTCTACATTAAAATAAAATTTCTGAAAGTGTAGATAAGTTGTACAAATCTTCTCCAATTACATTCATAGAGAGAGATGTAAAAAACATCAAGATGGCAGTCTAAGCAGCTTGCAATAAAGTCCTGCCTCTTTTGAATATGTATTCCCTTTCAGATGCCACTGGGTCTTCTTCAGTATATCCAGTCTAATAGATATATCGTGCTACCTGCTGAAAACAGAGATAAATTTGATGTACAACTCTGCAATTCTTGAATCTAGCTGACAGAATCTTGTCTCTTTTTTTCCCTGAGATGCTGGTAGTGCCTTCAGAATTCCAGATACATTTTATCAGAACTTGATTTCATCATTCTGTAAGGTGGGAGAATTAAACTTTGTTTCCTATTTCTTCCATTCAGAAGAAAGATTGCCTGGATTAATTAGAGTTTAGTCAAGAGACAGCTAGTTTTGAAATGAAAAGTTAGAACTATACACACTGTATAAGTAATCAAACTTTTCCTTCTAGCTAAACAGTGCATATTTTATATTTATTTATGTACAGTACTGCTTTTTGATTTTAGCTTGCTTCTCAAACTTAGGAACTTCCTTAAAAGACATCTACAGTATTTTTATCATATTAGCACTCTGTAAAGTGCTTTGGGCCAAAACATTGAATCTACCATTATGTGAGTGGCTTAGTCCAACAATCTAATCACTGCCATATTGGAAAACAGTGAATGACTAAAGAAACACTAAATTTCACAGCTATTTAAAATTCTCCTTAGAAATCTAGTCATTATTTGATGAGTCTTCCTAAAGATGTGTGCCTGCCTGCCTGCCTGCCTGCCTGCCTGCCTGCCTATCTATCTATCTATCTATCTATCTATCTATCTATCTATCTATCTATCTATCTATCTATCTATCTATCTATCTATCTATCTATCTATCTATCTATCTATCCAAATAGCAAGTTAAAGCAAGCAAAAACACATATACATATACAAAAACATAAGGCCCAAAGCAGCAAGAGAAATTACAAAAATATTGATTCGTACAACCAGGAAACGGATTTCTTCACATATGTGAGGCCTCAGGCATGAGCCCAGAACTGAATCTCCTAAGTCTTACCAAAGACCCACAGAATCAAGGCCAATCTGATCTCTGGAGACACCAGAACCAGTGTTTTATTGATGGACAATCACAGGAGAAAGAAACTTTAGTAGCATAAGCTGTAATATGGAGGCATTTTCTATTGCTTTTGATATCAGTTTCCTCAAATGTAAACATGATAGGGCTCTAGAAACTAAATATCCATGCCTATAAAGGTCTCTGCCATTTTTGTGCCTCATGAAAAGCCAATTTGCAAAGAAGACTGTAAAACAAATCAAGTTTATTGCTTCTGATGTTATCATGTGTGCAGGTAGTTCAGAATATTAATGCAACAAGCTGAAATAGGAAACATTTTCTTCCTCCTAAATTCTTGCAAACCACATGAAGCATGATGTGAGTTTAAGAATCTGTGGGGTATACATAGTTGATGGACCTGGGCCAGAAAATCCTTAGTTATATTCTTCTTTCAACCACGAAGTCATTTTCACTAAACTGTCTCAGAAGTTAGATATATAGATAAAATAGGATGACATTAGATATGGGCTAAGAGAGATTGTTGCCTGAGGCAGGAAATCCAATAAAAATTACAATAATATTGACATAAAACCAGCAACTGATGATTTAATGCCTTGCATGGTCTCACAAACCTGGTTGCACAAAATAGGGCTGTTTCTTTCTTCTCTGCCAGCTCAGAATCTGGACCTACTAACTCCTGTCTGGCAAGAGGAAAGGTACTCTTTAGCAGGACCACTGAGTTAATTGAGTGGATGGGGATATTTCAGTTTTATTAACTGATAAGGATCCTATTGCAAATAAGTTCATCGGCAGTGAAGAACCAGCAATTTTGATCAGGATCTTGGGGCCTTTCTTCCTAAACCTAATCATTTGTGGCAGGGGGAAGGATCTGTACATGTATTTGTGAAAGAGCAACAGTGAGGAAAACGGATGTTCACATCTACAATGGATGTGATTGAGAAAGTTTGGCTTATAGGAGTCCTTTATTACAATCCAATGTTACAGTCACAATGATGAAAGCTGACTAAGAACAGAAGGCAGAGACATTATATGACAACTTAAGAGGATACTCCAGTATTCTTGTGGGAAATGTACCCAGAGAAGACTCCTAGGTAATGCTGCAATGAAGAAGCTGATTAACAGCTTTCTCATCTTCAAATGAAAAATAAACCTTGCCAATTTCTATTGGTAGGGCAAAACTAGCTGTCAAACAGTCCAAAGGGAAAGCATAAATCACCCTGCCACAATGCAAGCAATCTCTTAGTCTTTTTGCTAGATTTTCATTTTGTTATGAAACATAAGGGACCCAAACTCAATCATTCCAGTATTTTCATTTGCAGTTTTTTTTTCCTAAAAGGATCTTGCCAAACACTTCAAGTTAAAGACAGGGATATCTATTTCGGTTTCTCTCTGAATATCAATACTCAATGCAAATCTTGGAGCGAGGGCAGTTTCAGATAGGTACACAGTAACGCTAGGGGAAAGGCCTCTCCTTCCTTTTAATCACATATAGGCCCATTATAATGCTTAGTGTGGATACAGTTGTCCAAACATTATAGCCATGTTGATATATACCTCTCTAGGTGAGAAAACGGGTGATTTACTCTTGCTTTCTTCTCTTCTGAATTTGGAGTTCTATCTTCTAGTCTGTTGGTCTTCCATGTACCTGGGGAACCCTACCTAAGTTCCCGCTGTGCCCTTCGCTCCCCCTTTTCTCCTTTGACCTTACCAGCAAAGGTGATTCTATCAGGACTTATCAGATCAGCTACTTCATGCAAGATGGCCAAGGGAAAGAGCCAAAGAACATAAGCAGGCAGTTTACCTTTGCTAGACTTTGATTGTGTAGATCAGTGTGTGTTTCACAACCTTGGCAAGAAACCTGAACTCCCACAATGGGAGTTGGCTGAAGAATTCCAGGAGTCCACACGCCTTCAAGCTGCCAAAGATGAGAAACACTGATACAGATCATGCCAGGATTCAGAATATATTAATGCCGATCAATGTGTGCCAGAACATCTGATTATTATTTTCAGGAATTTTACATAAATAATAAGGTAGGGTAAAAATGAATTTGGAGGAAAAAAGGATCAGAATAGGAAAGAGTATGGCACATTGTCCCCTGATTTGTTAAATAAACAGTATATTATCAAGTTGAGACAAAATCAAAACGGGTCAAAATACTAGCAATTTGTTATTGGAAATAAAAAGACGCATTCATATTTAGTATGTAAGCTGCTCTTGTTTTTGCTCAAGCTGTTTTTAATGTAAATTGGTTTAAGAAAGTTCCACCTGGAATGAAATGCTTTAGTAACAGATTGCAAAGGATTTTATTTCAGATTGCAGGCTACTGTGCCCTCCCACTTTTCTAGAAAATCTCTTTCTTTCCCTTGGGTGGGTCTTCTTTGACATAGATACTTTGATGTGTGCAGATATATGTGCATATATTTATGTATATATTTATATGCATTCACACATATATTTCAAAGTGTCAAAATGCACATACATGCAGATACAACAAGCAGCTAAAAAATCTTTTCTTACTGCCTCGTTTCTTTCAGTTGTGGGGCCTGCCCTCTGGAATAGTAATTCCCTCCACCCTGAGATCTGTACAATTACCACACCAGTAACAGGCCTGGAGTAGGGTGGTTGTGAACCCTGAAGGTTTCTTTTGCTTGATGTGTATGGTGGGTCCCCCCCCCTTTCTGGAGGTGTATGATTTGTTTTTCTATTTTATTGTTTCTTCCTTTTTGTGTGAGCTGTCCAGAGTTATCTAAAGTCTCTAAATTCAATCAATCAATCAATCATAAATAAATAAACAAATAAACAAACAAATAAATAAATAAACAAATAAATAGGTTTTTAAGCCTAGCCTATATGGGAGTGCTCTGATAGCACAATGGCTATAGCTGTTGGCTATAACTCTTGTGAAAAATATTGTTCAAATCCTGCATGATTTTAATTATTTTTCCTGCTTTTTTCCTTCCTTCCTTCCTTCCTTCCTTCCTTCCTTCCTTCCTTCCTTCCTTCCTTCCTTCCTTCCTTCCTTCCCTCCCTCCCTCCCTCCCTCCCTCCCTCCCTCCCTCCGGTGGTGCATCATTTAACCATTTTTCCAGTTAACTTCAGGGACCAGATTTCACTCCCATCTTTCAAATAGCCTGTGGTAGAGTAGTAGGAAAAATATTTGTGTTGTGCAACTTGGAGCAAGTTGGGAATTTTGCTCCTTGTTCACAGCATTCAAGTTAGCAGAAATGAAGGCAATCAGAAGTCACTTTTGATTCAGTACTTCCAAGGGAAAAATGGTGAACTGAAGACAGCTCCATCAAGAGCAGAGCCAACAACTAGAACAGAATGAAGAATCAGCAAGTGGACCAGTCCAGGATTCCTCTCTGGACAAGGAGAGGACTTGGGATCATCCACAAGTACTTCAGATAGTTGCTCCTTATGAGGAGACTGCAACAGTGATTTCCAGTGGGTTGAGAGCTCTAGGATATGAGGGAAGACCATCTTTGCCCAAACCACAGTCAGTGCCTTTATGGACACAGGGTTCATATATTTCTAACTGTCCTTCAGCCATTAAGAACCTTTGGAATGACATTATTTTTACAATATCAGGTGAGTTTTCTTCAATCATTTGCAAAAGAAAATTTAAATATAAATTTAAGGACAATTGTTTTTGAATATACAGCAAAAGGGTGATGAGAATATTGATTTGAAAAGTTACAAATGGGCTAAGGGTACCGGTGGATTTGAAATGAGATTATGATATTAATTATAAGAACCCTTCCTATGGGAAAATGCTGTTGCACTTTGAAAATTGGATATTAGAGGGAATCAGAAGGCATTAAAGATTATAATGAAAAGAAGAACTCTTAATTTTGATTTACTAATACAGAACGAAGTAAAATATTTTAACATTTGACATATGGAGGGGTATCTGTGAATAATAGACCCAGAAGTTAATTTTAAGGGGGTCTACCATTATACATAGGCTGTTTAAAAGATGTTATGGAAGTGGAACAAGCTTTACTAGACAAGATTGAGACTGATTTAAAAGTGGGTTTAAAAATGATAGGTACAAGAATGATATGGGAAAAGATGTTACACCCGATATCTAAATAATATCAGCTGATGTCTTAATAATTAGATCAATAATTAAAAGGGATGTAAAATTAAAAAAATCAAGTTCTAGGACATTAATTGAAGAGATTATAGATCAAGATTGCTAAAAGTAAAAGGAAGGAATCTAAAGCTGGTTTTTTTGTTCAAGGTTAAAATAGCTATGTTGTTATCTGTGGTAATTCTTAATGGATTTCTACTGACTAGGACTACGAGGTTTTAAGGATTTGTTTATAGATAGGATATGAGATATGGGGAAAAGATTCATTCATTCATCACTTGTAATAAGTTAAATTGCGTATACTTTATTTGTTGTGATGAAGGGGAAAAGTCGTTTTATATATTTATTTATATTTTTCCTTTACTATATTATTTGTTTCCTTACTATTTTGCTTTCTATTTTTTATTTCCTATACTTTCCATTTTTTCTTTTTTCTTTTTTTTTAGTTTGTATTATTGTAGTGTTTTATTTTTTCATTGTAATGTTGAATAAAGAAGCCACTTTTGATTCAAAGGGTTTAGAAGGTGAAAGCACTGCCAGTGCCAGTTGTTTGAAGGTGATGAGCTGATATTTGTTTGAAGATTTAATAAACTTGTTCATGGATTAAAACACTGATCAGAACTTCTTCATATATTATGTTGTTAACTTATCGTGCAGTGCCATTGGCATCTGCAGGAAAGGGGTTGGGGAGAAGGGTAAGTGATGAAATATACGCCCATGTTTTACAGCACTTCTTTGTAAATCACAACACATCTATGAATGTACTTGCATTGTGACACAATGCATATCTCATCATTTAGGCTCTGTTATGTTTAGAAACAGAGGATTATGTTCCATGCAAGAACGTCTATGATACCTCAACTGCTCTTTAGGGATATATCTAGTCATTTGCAAAGCATCATTATATTTTAATTTTTATTCACTATTTTTCTCTTGCAAACAGCTGAGTTGGTGCTTTGAGGTTTTGTTTTGTTTTTTGAAAAAGCATATTGCTTTTTTTTTTAAATAAGAAAACTCATACGAAATGGATTAACTGGATTAGTCTGTAGTTTTTCTGCTAAGATCTGACAGGGACACCTCTCTAGACAAAGAAGACTCTTTGTTCTTGCTGTTACTTGTGATTAACATCTAAAGCACTTCTGTTTAGCATCAAATGCTCTGGTGTCTGCACTGGGAAGACTCCATTGCTGTTCTGCCTATCATGGAACTAGTGTAGAGCAACTTCAGTAAATTTGGGAGGAGGAAGAAGATCACGGAAACGTGGCTAGTTCCCTCAAACTTCTGGACAACCCTATTTAAAATGGGCTTTCCAAAAGGATACGTTTAGGAAGGTCTATTTCCAGCACTGTTGTTCAGCTGGTAGAGGCAATTTTAGGGATGGCTGGAGCTGATAGTTGATGTTTCTGTTGGGGCAGCCAAATAGTCAAAGCCCATGATGTCACTGAAATGGTAGGCTGAAGTTTCTATGTATGTAAACCTTATTTTGGGTGGGCTTGCTATCCAAATTCTGTGGAACTCAAAATGTAGCCTGTGAACTGCAGGTTTTCCACATTTTCCAATATAGCAGAGCTGCCACTTTTTGTGATGGAGCTGGCATGTTCAGCTTTAACTCTGATTCTCAAATGTCATTTCAAGAATCGTTTAATTCTACTTCATGGGTTCCAGAGTCTTTTTTTCTCTTGATCATTGAACTGACATATTGCAGCATGAATCTGTAACAAATGAACTTGTTTGATATTTTTTCTTCAGCTGCTCTGGGACAATTTTATCATATCTAATTTAGCACATATATCAGAAGCTGGAATTTTCAAAAGGAAAAGAAATTAAAAGGCAGCTTATTGCAAAAGATATTGCTTGATTTTACCAGCCTTCAAAATTGGGGCACCTTTGCCATGATGAAGTGACTCTCATGGGATCCAAGACAGATACCCCAATATTTACTAAATACTATTATCTTATGGTGCGGGCAGTAAGTTCCACAGTCATTTTTAAATTACTTCTCTTTCTTTCCATTGTCCTGTAAACTTGTTTAAATGGGACAATTTAAAACATATATTGTAGAATCTGTGCCTGCAGACACTTCATTTGCTGCTTGGCAAAAACTGCTACACCAAGAAAAGAAACTTAACACATTTAAAGTTTGTTAATTTTAAGCATTATTCAACTGGAAAGCTGTATTGTTGCAAAGCAGTGGGCTCTAAATATGACATTTATTTTTGAGCATGCCACTGAGCTTGACATAAGTGCCAGAAGCAGTTTAAAAACTGACATTTGGTGATTGCCATGCAGTGCTTTATTGGGAAATATCCTTGTGTATCAGAAAGATGTGGACCCTGCTTCTGGAGTAGAAAACATCTAGGGAACTGTGATACTCTTTATGAGCTTACTTGCATGATTTGTTTATTATTACTTGTATGCTTTCTTGCCTGCTTTCTAAAAACATAGATGGGTATTATTCGTTATCTGGTTTGTTTGTGGGCTATAGTGTTTTCTAGGCTATAAGATATGGCTGCTAGAGGGCAGCTACTAGGGCAACAAAGAAAAATTGCTGCTCCCTTGTGACTGTCCAGATAGCCCAGCATTTTCTGTTTAGGTATTTCTTTTCTTTTTAAAACACTTTTATTAATTGAATGCATAAAACAAAACTACAGAACTGTCATTCATTACATTGCACAAGACTAGGTTGTAAGATCTGCTGGACCCTGACAGGGATCCTTCTATATAGATGTATTTTATGTCATTTTAGATATGATCCAATTTTATGTAACTTTAGTTATATCACATTTTTGTAATTTTAGATATCACATTTTATGGAATTTATGGAATGTTATCACATAACTAAGGGACGCGGTGGCTTAGTGGCTAAGACGCTGAGCTTGTCGATCAGAAGGTTGGCAGTTCAGTGGTTCGAATCCCTAGCACCGCATAACGGGGTGAGGTCCTGTTACTTGTCCCAGCTTCTGCCAACCTAGCAGTTCAAAAGCACGTTAAAAATTCAAGTAGAAAAATAGGGACCACTTTGGTGGGAAGGTAACAGTATTCCGTGCGCCTTTGCCGTTGAGTCATGCCAGCCATATGACCATGGAGAATGTCTTCGGACAGTGCTGGGCTGACTCTTCGGCTTAGAAACAGAGATGAGCACTGCCCCTAGAGTCAGAAACGACTAGCACGTATGTGCGGGGGAACCTTTACCTTTACCTTTATCACATAACTTAGATATAGATTGATCTTGGTCTTGCCAGGTTATTTTATAGATGTATTTTAATTTTGCATGAAATATTATTGATTGAAATCTTATATTTATGGGTGCTCACAGATCACTCATAGACATACTTTACTAGCCTAAGACTGCAATAAACTGGCTGACTTATTGACAAAACAAACCACATTACAATAAAAATATCAGTAAACAATAAGCAAAATTATGAAAAGGAAAAAAAGTAAGCTTTTTTCCGTACAGGGCATAAATATATACACATATACATAAATTCTACTCATGCATTTTAACGGCAGTCATATATTTCATTATCATCTTCTACTACTAATTTATGCCTATAAGTAACACCAACTCTGCAGACCAGTAGGTATTTGGAGCCATAAATCTATTTTTATAATGCTGAAAAATAAATCTTTTAGCTATCAGTATGCACGAAGGATCCACTTTCTTTGTTCAGGTGTCAGTTTCCATACAATGGGGATATAATTTAAAATAAATGAACATCCTAAAATATTGTACCTTATTTCAAAGTTGAATTAATGCCTATAATAACTTTCTTTTAAGTAAATACAATTATAAAGCACTGTAGAAACATATTTCAGTGAAGCATTAAACTTATTGCATCACTAAAAATTCTGTATAATGATAGACTCAAATATTTTCTATACAAACACAATGGAATCCAGTAAGTTCAAAGGTTATTCAAAATTTGTTGAATAAAATATAAGCAATCATTTTTGGTATTAACCATTCTTTGGGCAAAATAGGAATCTCTCATTCTTTATTCCATTGAACCATCAAAGATAGTCCTTGTCTCCAAACATTCATTTAGTGACATGGAGTGTAGACATAAATAATAATGGCAACATATACCGTGTTTCCCCGAAAATAAGACAGGGGCTTATATTTTTTTGACCCCCCAAAAATGCCCCTGGCCTTATTTTCGGGGGATGGCTTATTATTTTTGGGGTGCAGGCAGGCCGCGACGCACCACTTACTGAAGTTCGGCAGCTCCGTGGTCTCTCGGCTAATCTGTTTAGGGGGAAAAAAATCTTGCATAGTGCAGAAACTCTTCTCGCGAGAATTAGCAAGTTCTCGAAGCAAGAAGAGTTTCTGCACTATGCAAGATTTTTTTCCCTAGCCGAGGGAAACCCCAGAGCTGTCAAACTCCAGTAAGTGGTGAGTTTTGCGGTTGGGCGGAGTTTGGAGCTTTGGGGCGAAGGATGGGGCGGGGCGGGGCGGTGAGCGAGCGACCGATGTAGCGGCGGAAGGCAGAGCAGAAGGGGCAGCAGGCTTACCTTAGGGAAAGCGGGCGGCGGGTGGAAGGCAAAGCCAGGGCAGGCAATGCTGAGTCCGGCTTAGCTGGGCAGAGACACGGGGCTCTGCACCTTGGTCCTCCCCTGCATCACCAAGAGGCCGGATCCCCAAGATCCCAGCAGGGACGAGCTCCCCAAATCCTCTGGCCTGCATAAAGAGGCACCGCACGGCCCCGCAAGAGCCCCCCGGAGGGTCTGCAGAGAAGCGACCCCCGCCGGTGGGGATCAGATGGCCCGCTTGGCTGGGATTTGCCGCCGCCTCCCTCGCTCACCCACCTTCCCGCCCGTTCGGATCTGCCTTCCGCCGCCTCCCTCGCTTGCTCACCCGCCTCCCTCGCTCACCCGCCGCCTCCTTCGCTCACCCACCTGCCCACCCGTTCGGATCTGCCTTCCGCCGCCTCCCTCGCTTGCTCACCCGCCTCCCTCGCTCACCCGCCGCCTCCCTCGCTCACCCACCTGCCCGCCCGTTCGGATCTGCCTTCCGCCGCCTCCCTCGCTTGCTCACCCGCCTCCCTCGCTCACCCGCCGCCTCCTTCGCTCACCCACCTGCCCGCCCGTTCGGATCTGCCTTCTGCCGCCTCCCTCGCTTGCTCACCCGCCTCCCTCGCTCACCCGCCGCCTCCTTCGCTCACCCACCTGCCCGCCCGTTCGGATCTGCCTTATTGATGGCAGCAAGTTCGAGGCAAAAGAGGGGCTTAGCTTAGTCAGGAGGATCTCTGTGCGCCAGCCGTGCCAAAGGGCGACTGGCAAGAGGTGGCTTTAAAACGCAGGAGTCAACACCCGTTATTACAAAGAAGCACAGAGATCCTCCCGACTAAGCTAAGCCCCTCTTTTGCCTCGAACTTGCTGCCATCAATAATTCATCGGCTCCCAGCAGTAGCGGCGGCGGCAAGCAAGAGAGCAGCAGCCGCAGCAGCCGCTTCAATAAGAGAGAGCAGGAGGAAGCAGGGCGGGGAGGAAAAAGCTGGTGCGTGAGCCGTGCTTGCCGGCTGCCTGCAGAGAGGAAGCAGCGGTGACAGCGGCGGCCGCTGTGCCGGTAGCAGCCAGAGCAACGGCGGCACCGGTGGCGGCGCATTCGGGACTCTCCCTTCTCACCACTGCCATCCCCAGCATTATGTTCCCGCAACACGTGGCGGCCGCCTCCCCGGCAAGGGCCGATGACGGCGAGGAGGACACGGGAGGAGGAGGACAGAAGGGAGGCGGAGGAGGCGAGGCAGGGAGGAGGAGGCGCAGGCAGCGGAGGAGACGCGGAGGATGAAGTGGGAGCCTGTGCCGCGCTCTCCAGCTACCTGCTGCTTGCCTGCGCGCTGAGCGCCGCCCCGGTGGGTCTCAAGTGCTTTTCGCTGGGCTCCGAACTCAAGGGGGAGCCGTTCCGCCTGGGCACAGCGGCCGGCGCTTTCTACTCGGGGCTCCTGCTGACCCGCTCTTGGGCTCCGCGCTCTTCTGCTGCCCCTTCTGTCGCCACCTCGGTCGCTCGCTCGCCGCCCCGCCCCATCCTTCGCCCCAAAGCTCCAAACTCCACAGAACCGCGAAGCGCACCACTTACTGGAGTTTGACAGCTCTGGGGGTTTCCCTCCACGGCAGCCCATTCTGAAAGAGAACGCCTCGCGAGGCTTTCAAAGTTCTCCAACTCGTGAGGCATTCTCTTTCAGAATGGGCTGCCGTGGAGAGAAGATCGAAGAACGCGATCGAGGTAGGAGGGTGTCCCTTCAAAATGCTTCAAAGTCCATCGAAGCATTTTAAAGGGATCCGTTTTGCCTGCCATGAAGGGAACCAATGCTTGCCTCCTTTTCTTCGGGGAACATTGGTTCCCTTCATGGCAGGCAAAACGGATCCCTTTAAAATGCTTTGAAGGACTTTGACCACCGGGCGGGGGATGGGGCGGGGCGCGACGTGAGTGAGGAAGGCGGTGACAGGGAAGCAGCGAACTTCCAGACGCTGGTAAAGTGAGCGCCTCGCAGCCCAGCCCTCCCCTGCATTCCCCCCCCAAATTGATTATCTTACCAGCGTCTGGAAGTTCGCCGCTTCTCTTTTCAGCAGGTCTTTGAGGGAAACTCCTTCAATGTAAAGGAGAAGTTTATTTATTTATTTATTTATTTAAACGCTCTTATAGGCCGCCCAATCCCGTGGGACTCAGGGCGGCGTACAACATGAATAAGAGGCGTACATTTAAAAACAGTCGTCATTAATTTAAGTTAAAAATATAATTAAAAAGAAGACATTATAAACACAACATTCAGGAGGAATCTGGTTGTCCTATTCACCCCATCTGCCGGAAGAGCCATGTTTTTAAGGCTTTACGGAAGGCCAGTAGGGTGGGGATGGTCCGGATCTCTGGTGGCAGTTGGTTCCAGAGGGACGGGGCTCCCACAGAGAAGGCCCTCCCCCGCGGTCCCGCCAACCGACATTGTTTGGCCGACGGGACCCGGAGGAGGCCCTCTCTGTGGGACCTAACCGGTCTTAGGGAGGTATGTGGTAGGATGCGGTCCCGCAGGTAGTTCTCGCGAGTGCAACCAATTAACAACTTTTCGCACTCGCGAGAACTTCTCCTTTACATTGAAGGAGTTTCCCTGCAAAGACCTGCTGAAAAGAGAAGCCGCGAACTTCCAGACGCTGGTAAGATAATCAATTTGGGGGGGAATGCAGGGGAGGGCCGGGCTGCGAGGCGCTCACTTTACCAGTGTCTGGAAGTTCGCGGCTTCTCTTTTCAGCAGGTCTTTGCAGGGAAACTTCTTGAGAGATCTCTCTCTCTCTCTTTCCGGGCCAAAAGAGTGCCGCCGCAAAAAGAGCGGCTCCCGGCATGTCCCCTCCCTTTCCCCCGGAAGTAGTGGGGGGGCTTATTTTCGGGGGGGGGCTTATTTCAAGGCATGTCCCGAAAAAGCCCTGTGGGGCTTAGTTTCAGGACATGTCTTATTTTCGGGGAAACACGGTAATAGCAGTACACTTAATGAATTATTATGATGTAGACCCTGAATATTATAAGCTATGGTAGCAGAAACTATTAAAAACCAAAGTGTGCATCCTAGCTTAGTGCCTTAGTGGAAAAGTGGGATGAAAAGCTACCACTACCTTTCACTTTGGATACAGGAACTGCATTAAGTGTAACTGTTTCTTTGAGCCTCAATTTGTGAGCTTTCCTGTGAAATATATATTTTACTACACATTATGATTTGGCCCTTGAAACTTACCGTATTTTTTGGAGTATAAGACGCACCTTTTTACTCCCCAAAAGAGGGTGAAAACTTGGGTGCGTCTTATACACCGAATGCAGCCCCACCCACCCACCCACCCACCCCCACCCTTTGGCCTCTGTCTTTTAGCAATTTACCTGTTTGCAGCAAAGAGGGAAGAGCCTATAAAGCCAAACAAGTCACTAGCACTTCCTGATCTACAGCTGATTTGCCATGTGGGAAAATGAAAGTGAAACTGAAACTGCAAAGGCAAATAGCTGGGAGAGACACGCAGATTTTTATTTTTTGCTGAACTGGATGGAAGAGGGTAAGTGAATAACTATAAATATCTGTAGAATGTTCAAATTATTAGACTTATTTTTTAAAGACTGCTTTATTATTGTTCTAGAGCCAGGGACAATTTTAAGACTTGTGGACTTCAACTCCCAGAATTCCACAGCCAGCTTTGTTAGCTTTGCTGGCTTTGGAATTCTTGGAGTTGAAGTCCACAAGTCTTAAAGTTGCCAAGTTGGAGATCCCTGTAAATCTAGACAACTTAACAAAATATAGAAGCTTTTTAAAATAAATGCTTGCTCTGAAGAGGCCCAGTGCTATTGTATCTTCTTTTAAATAATAGAGAATAATGTATACTTCCAGAAATTTTAATTAATTTTAACAGCTCTGTACAAGTATACTCTGAAATGTAACAGTGTCCTGTTTAGTATTAGAGTTTAGTTACCTTGGAGTAGATCTATTTAAATAATTGGGAGGAGTTAGTGTGACTACATTTAAGAAAACTTTCTGGCATAATGTACATTTCTCCAATTCTTTGCTATTTCTATGGGTCAGGCACACATGCACAGAAATACACAGCAAACAGTGTATATCATCTGTGCTGTTTGTTGTTTGGCAAATTGCTTGGAGGCAGAGGCCTTTTTTCCTTGTTTTCCTCCCCCAAAACTAAAGTGCGTCTTATACTCCGGTGCGTCTTATACTCCGAAAAATACGGTAGTTCCTTGGGAACATTGCTCTTGAGAAATGGACTTTTTGCATTTGTCCATGCTTACTATGGAAGGTATTGTATGTAGAGCCACCAGATATGTGGGCAAAACTCTTGAGGACCTCTAAATGAAAATTGGAAATTAGGTTAATCTGTACTTCTTTGTTATCATCTAGTGATTGTCCAGATTTTTGAAGTCAAGAACTGGTGTGTGTGTGTGTGTGTGTGTGTGTGTGTGTGTGTATGAATATATGAAGAAAGAAGAAAAAACATCTTTTCAACACTCTCCCTTGACCCTCTACTCAAAAAAGATTGGGGACCCTGCTTTAGTCCAGAGAAACACAATATTTGTCATTCTGAGGACTCCGCTGAGGCAGGGCAAAATATAAATTTGATTATATTTTATTTTCATGCTATGTTTGAATATAAACTAATTACACTTCATATGACTATGTGCAATTTGTATATATGTATTTTTGTAATTCCTGCTGTTTTAAATTTTATAATTCAATCATGGGTTTTTTTAAGAATTCCAAGAGTGACATCCAAGCCCTTTCGGGTTTTCCTGTGATCCTGGGACTCAGAATACATATCGCTTATTCAGCAAGCCCATTTGAATTTGGACTGGATTGGTTCAGTGCTCTTCAAGATCTAGTGAAACAGAGCCAGTATCCTATTATCATCTCCAAAATGCTGAAGAGAGAGTTTTTTAATCCAATCTTACTGTCATGCAGAGAATATATAACCCACTATAACCAATGTATTATACAGTAATCAAGGCTGTTAAAGTGGGTAATATCATTGCAACAGATGATATACTGTAGCTCCTACCTGATAATTCTGTCTCAAGGACTTATACGTTTCCGGGGGGGGGGGGACAATAAAAATACAACATCTAATTAAACTGTCACATTTATCACTTTCTCACAACTAAAGTCAACTGAATGCAAACACCACTATATTCTGCTTATTTTTATAATAGAATAGAATAACTAGAATAATGGAAGGGACCTTGGGGGTCTTCTAGTCCAACCCTTTGCTCAGCAGGAAACTCTATACCATTTCAGATGGTTGTCCAATCTCTTCTTTAAAACTTCCAGCATTGGAGCATTCACAACTTCTGGAGGCAAGTTTTCCACTGATTAATTGTTCTAACTGTCAGGAAATTTCATCTTAGTTCTAGGTTGCTTCTCTCCTTGATTAGTTTCCATCCATTGCTTCTTGTCCTGCCCTCAGGTGCTTTGGAGACTAGCTTGACTCCCTCTACTTTGTGGCAACCTCTGAGATATTGGAACACTGCTATCATGTCACCCCAGTCCTTCTTTTCATTAAACTGGAAATACCCAATTCAAGCAATCGTTCTTTATATGTTTTAGCCTCCAGTCCCATAATCATCTTTGTTGCTCTTCTCTGCACACTTTTTTACATTGTGGAGACCAAAACTGGATGCAATATTCCAAGTGTGGCCTTACCAAGGCATTATAAAGTGGTATTAACACTTCACGTGATCTTGATTCTATCCTTCTGTTTATGCAGCCTAGGACTTTGTTGGCTTTTTTTCACAGCTGTAGCCCACTGCTGGCTCATATTTAAATGACTGTCCACTAGGACTCCAAGATCCAAGATCCCTCTCACATTTACTACTATTGAGCCAGGTACCACCTATACCAGTGATGGCGAACCTTTTTTCCCTCGGGTCCGAAAGCGCGTGCGCGTGCTTTATCATACACGTGCGAGTGCCTACACCCAAAATTCAATGCCTGGGGAGGGCGAAAACGGCCTCCCCTGCCCCCGCAGAGGTCCTCTGGAGGCTGGAAATGGCCCGCTTTCCGACTTCCAGTGGGCCCGGTAGGCCCGTTTGTTGCCCTCCCCAGGCTCCAGAGGCTTCCCTGGAGCCTGGGGAGGGCAAAAACGCCCCCTGATCCCCTGGAGGCCCTCCGGAAGCCTAAAATGCCCTCCCAGAGCCTCCGCGTGAGCCAAAAATCAGCTGGCCAGCGAGTACATGCACACTGGAGCTGAGCTAGGGCAACGGCTCGCGTGCCAGCAGATATGGCTCCGCGTGCCACCTGTGGCACACGTGCCATAGGTTCGCCATCACTGACCTATACTATACCTGTGCATTTGGTTTTCTTGTCTAAATGCAGAACCTTACTTTTTTCACCATTTTATTATGCAGTTATACTTTTGAACCTCTTAAATTTTAAATCTAATTGAAAATAATTAGTCATGACTTCAGTTCACATCAATGTGTCTTCTATAAACTTAATATTTCTGCCTCTGCTTTAAACTTAGGAAAGCTTTTCACAATATCATGTCCTGAATAGGCATCCACCATCTAGCATTGTCTGTAGGAGCTATGAGGGGATCTGACACATTACAATCTTTCTGAGACATTTAATTTTTCCTTTTGTTCCTTTGAGTCATTCTTGACTCCTGATGACTGCCCAGACAAGTCCCGGTAGTTTTCTTGGAAATGGTTTGCCCTTGTCTCCTTCTCAGAGCTGAAAGAAAGTGATGGCCATAAGGTCACTCAGATAGCTTCCTGCCTAAGGTGGGACTAGAACTCACAGCCTCCTGGTTTCTAGCCTAGTGCCTCAACCACTATATCAACCACTCACCCAAACCAAATAATTTTTCCTATTACTTGCTTAATATATCTGAGATTTATTGTGGGACTTTCTACATGGCACATGCGTTCGTGACAGGGTGTCTGTCTGTTCATGCTGAGTTTTTTACTCAGAGGCTAAGAAAATTTCCACATTTTAAACCCTTAGTGTCTTCCCTTCTAAGGCAGCTCCAGATAGTGCAACTGTTGCAGGAGGCATCCCAGCATGTAAAGGGTTCCCATTACTAAGCAGCTATGGGCATACACTGGTTATGGTTATGGTCATGTCACAACAGATGTGAGTTTGCTGACTTTCTACTTGGAGACAAGAGAGCATTTGAAAGCTGTGGAGGACAATTCAGGCACAGTGGGGGTTAGGGGGAGGAGGGAAAGAGGGCACTGACTACACTGCAGTTTGTTCTTTTATCTGAGCTGAGCTTGAACAGCATAGCAAGCAATGGCCAGGAGAAAAAGAACATTTTTCTTAGCAAACTCTAATTTCGGTTCTGGTTGTCTCTACTGTTGCTGGAAAGGAGTACTCCACTGCTCTGTGTCCACCCAAAAGGACCTTGGCTCATTTTTTTTTTCTGAAGAGATTAAGCAAAACAAAATAAAATTGAAATTCCTCCTCTTGAAATGGGCTGTGAACTACTATACTCTAGTGTGTGATACACTGACATCATTAAACACTCAATTGAACACCTGTTTCAATTTAATCAGAGCCTATTCATTGGCTATGAAGATCCATGAGATTTTGAATGTCCTTACGACTAGCGCCTTAATGTTTTTCTAGATGCCCTTCTTTTCTGTAGGGATTGTTGCTTGGCCCTCCTAAAGCTCATCCTTTCATGGCCCCCTTGACTCTTTGCAATACTATTAATCAGAAGTTATGATTGGCTTTGGTCCCAGGACATAGTTGGAAAGTACGAAGGAGTCTTTTGTGGCTATCCAGATGTTATGAGATTGTAACTTCAATTGTCCCTCGCCTTATAGTCCAGGAGTGATGGGCGTTGGTGGGGACGCAGAAAGAAATATGATTCCAGAAGCAGCATTACTAACAAACACTTTGTCTAATTAAGTCAGAAATGGCCCGCCAGATGCCTGCAGTCCTGTTGCAGCCCAGAACAAGTAAACTCTAGGAGACTGCAGGAGAAGTCCTTCTGGAACAAACAGGCAGAGTCTGGCATGCTAAGTCTGTCTCAGTCAACATAAGGTTGTTTCCCCCCCTCCCCACTCACATTTTTTAAACCTGCTTTAGAATTAAACAGGACATGAGGAATCTGTCATATCTTTCCTATATCCTGAAACAGTATATGAAAAGAAAGAGCTAATTTCTTCCACTTCTTTCTGTTTCGTCTTTCCCCCTTGCTACATTACTTATCCTTTTCCATCTCTGTTTCTTCTGCTTGCGGGTTAAGCTTCAGTTGTTAACCATTAATTTGCTTTTTTGTCAGCTTTCCTCATTAAAAAAAAACACTACTGATCTTCTAAATAACTTACCAAAGGGCTCTCTCTTCTTCTGTCAAATTATTCACATCATGCTTCTTAAATGTGGAAAACATGCTAATTTCTGGGCCAGTCTTCTGTATACCAACTGTATCCTCTGCCATCTACGGTAATAGCTATAGAACTGTGATGGAAAGTTCCTTCCTTTAACTCATCTGGGCTATATTTCTACACATACACACATCTCACACACATCAATCTTTGCATTCTGGAAGGGTTTATTCCAGTGATGGCGAACCTATGGCAAGGGTGCCACAGGTGGCACGTGGAGCCATATCTGCCGGCACGCGAGCCGTTGCCCTAGCTCAGCTCCAGCGCGCATGTACGTGCATGCCAGCTGATTTTTGGCTCATGCGGAGACTCTGGGAGGGCGATTTTGGCCTCCGGAGGGCCTCCGGGGTGGTGGGGAGAGGGTTTTCGCCCTCCCCAAGCTCTAAGAAAGCCTATGGAGCCTGGGGAGGGCAAAAAATGGGCCTACTGGGCCCACTGGAAGTCGGGAAACGGGGGAGTGGGGGGGTCACACACGCGTGCGCAGCGGGGTGAGGCAAGTGTGGGGCTTTGAATTATGGGTGTGGGCACGCACGCGCATGCGATAGCACATGCACGCACTATTTCGGCACCCGAGGAAAAAAAGGTTCGCCATCACTGGTTTATTCTGTAACTCAAAGAAATACTTTATTGACAGGAAGAAATATATGTAAGCCTAAGCAAGTCCAGGCAACATTCCCCGCCCCCCAGCTGCAGGAATATATTACAAAAGTGATTGCGTTTGATGTAGTAGCTATCTATTTGCATTCAGTCTTTTTTTTTCCCTGTGGCCTTCTATATATTACTGACTTGTAATTGACCCAGAGCCTTCTGCTTTGGGCAGAATAGAGAAACTGTAAATAAATACATAGCATATGAGTTTCAGCTTGCATATTTCTTCTTCTTTCCAAGGTCATTTCAGGGGCTAGGATATGCCTGAAAAGTGTTTTATATATACATGTACACAGGGAATAAATACCATAAGTAGGCATTTCTGTTGCTACTTTGGACGGATTTGAATATGGAATGAAACTCATCCTTGTTTAATGCAGTTTAAGAAGAGAGTAGAACTTCTCAAAAGTAAGCTAGAGTATGTCATGAGATGTTTTCCTAGTAAAATATTCTAAAAGTTATATTGTCTCTCTGTTGGTGGGGTGATCCCATAGCTTATTAGAATTTTTCTGGATTCTATTTTAAAATAAATCTATGCTTAACAGTTGCTTTCTGTAGAGGAAATACTGGGAATGCCAAGTCTAAACCCTTCACTCAGCAAATTGGTCCATTACAAATGTTATATGTGTCTGGGCAAGCATTTTGTTCAAGGGATATGATCAACAGCAGGAGCTTTGCAGCACTATTACCATAATCACAATTGCTCTGCAATTCATTATTTCTATAGCTCCAAAACAAAAGTGTACAGAATATAATCCCACTCAGTTTCTTAGGATTACTGATCCTTTTAAACAATGAGAGCTTTTTGAGGTTGTGTGTGTGTGTGTGTGTGTGTGTGTGTGTGTATCTGTGTGTGATTTTCAATGGTATCTTTGAGTACTAAACATATGAAAGGTTTACATTTCTTCTCCTTCCATTCGCATTGATTTCAGCAATGGTTTAGCTGCCCAAGCAACAATCCCAGATTCTCCTGCAACTGTGCTGTGTGATGATGTTTAATAGAAATATGTATCTAAGATAGTATGTTTTTGGTGGTATCAGTGGAATCTTATGGAATAGTCAATTCCAGCCTTTGTTCACCTAGACTCCCCATGAATATTAGCACTGCAACTCCCAGTATAATTTGGCCACCATATCTGGTAAGCATCAAACTGGGAAAGTGGTTCTACTCCAAGATTTATTTCTCAGTTTTCATTTACATAACTGAGAAATTATCTGATTTAGAGAATATTTGACTCCCCTAAGTGATAAAACAAAAATATTACTGCTCACAATCTGAGGAAAATAACAGGATTATCGTGCATGCCTGCTTCCCACCTCCCCCCCCCCCCTCATCAAGCTCCTATTCTGAGCTGGGCCACCAAGCCAACTGGTGCCCTCAAATTCCATCAGAAGTACCATGATGACTTCAGGAATAGAAAACATATCCTGCAGTCCAGATTATTCAGTTTTCTGTGCCAGCACAGGTGGCTGCCAGGAAGCAAATTAGTAATCTATAAATCAACCACAGGTCAGAGGTAAAAGCACGCTCAGGCTTTATCACAGCTAGATGAAATGAAATAGCCTTTGAAAAGATCCTTCTGCAATGTCTTTGAAGATAGACCATAGCCATCCATCCAACAGGCCAGCAGGGATCAAGACTAGTAAACTATCAATCAGGCAACATATTCAAGGGAGAAATAAACAATGAGACCAGAGGAAATCCAAACACACAATCATGTAGAATATTCACCAGCAGCTTTTTTTTAGCACTGTTCAAAGGGAAATAATGCAATAAACAAGTTTATAAGTGCGATGCTGAGATCCATCAAATTGGAACTGCAGAGTCTGCTGTCCCATTAGCACTTATATGCCTTTTGGGTAGCCTCTCAGATCTGGGAAGTTTACCCCTCTGGTGTTAGATCTTCATTAAATGCCTCTGCTTAGTTCCTGAACTTCTGAGTTACTGTCAGTGGGGAGGTGGGGGGTAAGAGAGCCTGTGAATCTGTTGGCTTTGGCCAAGTCAGAGTGAAATCATTGGCTCCAGTACTGCTGAAATCTCCAGCCACAATGCTGTGGCCACTTGATAGCAATAGCACTTAGCAATAGCACTTAGACTTATATACCGCTTCATAGTGCTTTACAGCCCTCTCTAAGCAGTTTACAGAGTTCAGCATATTGCCCCCAACAATCTGGGTCCTCATTTTACCCACCTCAGAAGGATGGAAGGCTGAGTCAACCTTGAGCCGGTGAGATTTGAACAGCTGAACTGCTGAACTGCAGTGCTGCACTTTAACCACTGCGCCACCTCGGCTCTTTTGATGCCACTAGCTCCATTTCCTTTCTGTCCTTTTCATCTAAAATCATGTTATCTGGCAGGATCATAATAGTGAAGCAACAGCAACTCATGGTTCTAGCCTCTCTCAATCCAAACACCCTGTATTTTTTCAAGAGGCAACAGTACTTTCTGGTTTGCCTTTGAAGACGTTTCACTTCTCATCCAAGAAGCTTCTTCAGCTCTCAAATTAGAAGTGAAACGTCTTCAAAGAAAAAACAGAAAGTCCAGTTGCCTCTTGAAAAAGCACCTTTGGGTCAACCATGACCTGGATGACTGAGAATCTCCATAGACGTCAAACACCCTGTGGTCAAAATCAGCTATACCACCGGGAGACATGAGAGAAAGTGAAGAACATGAGTGTCTCTTTATCGTTCTTCTGCTGCTCCTATTTCTGTCTCCTCTCCAGAGTGGTGGCCTGATCAACAGTCCCTCACTATATAGAAGAGATAAGAAGGTCAAAGGGCATCCTGGGACTGAATAATTCAAGGGGTATGCTCAAGTGGCGATGAATAAAGAAAGAAAGAAAATATCACAAAATAGAGCTTTGAAGCAGAAGTCAGGAGAGCATAGGTTGGTTCCCTTCTACTTGGAAGTGAGCATACTCTGTATCAGTAGCTCCACTATGACTTAAAAATGTGGGCCAAATATATTTCAACTTCTCTTCCAAACACTTCAAGAGATGAGGAGGCCTATGTTCAGACTGGCTTCCAACAAGAAGGAAGTGCTAAGCATTTTCAGATGCTAAAGCATGCTCCAGTTTTTCAGAAGCAAACACAAGAGAAAGCAGGTTCAATATAGTTGAGACACCCTAGATTTTCTTCCAGTGTTGCATCCCCAACTCGCCACATGGCACTAAAGCATCTAAAGCTTTCATTTCTGCATTTGTGCATTTTCATCAGCTTCATGAAGATGTGATAGACAGCTCTTCCTTGCCTGAAGGCTGCCACTCCTTTCTGCCTGTGAATTGCCAAGTTCACCCTCATGCGTCTTGACTCAGTGGCACATTTAGAAATTAATTTCAAACAAATATCACACTTTGAAGTGATTAATAGATATTATCAGTGGTATCATGAATTGTTTCTTCTTGTTTCATTACTGAATGCAGTATAACCCTTCCTGGATTATTTTAGAATTGACATGAGATTATATAATGATACAATTGCTATTTGTTATCAATTTACGGCTAAACGATCAGTGGCATATTAGCTTTTATGAAAATATCCAGTCAGCAGTTGTGTGAAACAAAGGCAAGCAAGCAAGCTGGCTGATTTATTGATAGATATGTGATTTACAATCTATATATTTTTTGCATTCCTTGGATACTCAGCATCTCCTAGGAATGGAAGGTAGCTCTCACTATTGTAGTATTAGCATATTACATTAGTGTTTGGAAGGGATAGATTGGATAAGAGGATCGTGAATGGAATAGGTGTATATTGTCTATCTAAAACTTCAGCTTCCTTTCATAGTTGAAAGGATCACGTCCAACACAAGTATGAATCATATGTTGACCAATCCACAGGAACTGGAAATGAATCCAAAAATGAATTTATATTTTCCTTCCTATAAATACCATGTAATTGTGCAGGAAGAAATTGTTGACTAACTTTTCAGGCATAGGATTTCTACTTTAAGTATGAGGCCAAGTTTATGTTTTTCAAAAAGTATCTGAGATCAATGGCTAATAATTGCAATACTGTATTTGGCAGTATCTTCATGGATTTCTCTTTGTGGACAACTATATGCACGGAAGTTTTGTGAGGAGCTGTTGCCTCTTCCTTGCAACTTTTCTGTTGCCTGCCTTGAAGGGCTGGCAACTTGCCTATCCAAATACATATGGCAGGAGAATCAAATGACACAGTTTCATGACTTGTAGAGTCACAGATGCTAATGGTACTTGCCTATTGTTATAAACAGTATGGTGGAACAATACAGCATAATTTAACTCAGCAAAGTAGTTCTCAAAGAAGGGTATTGCATCGTTTTGTATTCTTAAAAAATCCAAAAGTCAGCACTGTGCATGAATTCTCTGTGAGTTGTTTATTAGAAAAATAGTTTAATTAGTTTGGTTTTAAAAAGATATGAATTCCTTAAATTAGGAAATTTCACTATTCTGATTTAAAACCAATGGTTTTGCCAACAGCAAGTGTAATGTTTTGTACCTGTTTGTATTAGTGAAATTCCACATTACAATTGCTTTCCAAATCTGAAAACAAGAGCTCTGATTTAGCAAGATTTGAGTGTCTTATTTAACTTTGACCAAGTACAATTACAACAAGGAGATTTAGTGTGGCAACTTCATCTTAATAGAGAAGCCTACGCACACATTTGGAATGAAACCACTATCTATTCTACACAAGTATGTCCCATTGAATTCCATATGGCTTCCTTCCAAATAACTGCATATAGGACTGATGCTTTGCTTCAAGATCTATATGTAAATCATGAGATTATTAGGGTTACAAAAAGAATGATTTCACTGTATTACCATTCAGGTCAAGACATAATCAACAATAACCTAATGAACCTGACCATAGAACAACTGGTGGTAATCATTCCAGATCAATTTATTTATTAAATTTATATGCCACTGATCTCCCTGATGAGGTGAGAAATATGTAATTTGGGGATAATTCTTTATGTTATGATTTCAAATGGTTATTGAGGGATTGATAGTTTAGTCAATTGAACACCTATAGTCATGGGCTCTGTCCATAATTTCTGTTAGAGAGATAACTATTGTGAATGTTGCCTCATGCATAAAGGATCATAACTGGTTCCAATTTTGTTTGCACTTTTCTTTAAACCTGCTTGTTCTTATGGAATTAACATTAATTTTTAATGTGATTGAAAAGCAAAACAAATGCATTCTCATTCACTGTTTGGATATGAAATAACCCAAAATATAAATGGAAGTAAAAACACATTCAAATCCTTTCATTTCTGCTGTTCATTTGTTTGTCAGGCTGGTCTATTTCCCTCCTTCTCATTGATATAGTATTTTTATAAAGAAAAAGATGAGGCAGCAAAATTTGTGAATGTTATAGCTTTGTTGGTTCTCCCTGCTAATTTGCAAGAACATGTCGTAGTTAAATTAATATACACAACGCATTGCTGATTGAATTGGGGTGTCTTGCCATCCTTGCAATTCCTCCAGTTGACCATGGTCCTCCTTGAGGTTTCCTTCACCCCCAAAGGCCCCTCTCCTTTGTTTTTATGGCCTTCAACATTTAATTCAAATTGTTTATAATTTTGATCATTGCAGAAAAGCAGGATAGCTGGGTTAGTCTTCTAGAAAGCTCTGTGTAGGAGAAATTCAGAAGTGCTGTTATTTGTACCTTAAGAAAAAGCTTCATCCTAACATATATGTCCCTTGGTTTTTCTCCTCAGGATGGGAGAAGCATCTTTATTGGCCATCAGCTTGGCGGAGTCATGGAGCTGCCAAACAGCAAGGACCAAAGGGTCAAGTCAGCCAGAGCTGTCCAAATCACTTACTACCTCCAGACTTACCATTCTGCAGCCCAGGACCTCATTGGTGAGAAGTGGGAGAACGAATTCTGCAAACTGATACACAAGCTGCAGCTCCATCACAAGGACCTACAGCTGCATTCTCTGGCCTCCTTTAGTTTGTGGAGGGACTTTCACAAGACCAGCTTCCTAGCCAAGGGCAAGATCTTAGTGAGCCTCATGCTTGTTCTCTTGGTGGCCATCCTCTCCAGCTCCATGAAAGATTGCCTTCGCAGCAAGCCATTTCTTGGGCTCTTGGGAGTACTCACAATCTGTATCTCCAGTGTTACTGCTGCAGGGATATTTTTCATTACCGATGGAAAATATAATTCGACTCTGTTGGGGATCCCTTTCTTCGCAATGGGTAATTATTTATCTTCTTAATAATAGGATTAGTGTTGCTGAATGACAGAATTGTAAATGGCTCCTATGTTGTATAAGTACAGGTATCTCTTGGTTGATTTACCTGCAGCTTTTAAACCACCCTAAGCAGTTGTCCCATCTCTTTGTTTAAAGAAAAGGCGGCGGGGGTGGAGGGGGACTGAGAGGGTAAAATGATTGGAACCAAATCTCAACCAAGAGGCAGAGCTTTTATTGATCTCAATTATAAAATGAAGAAAAATGTTTTTTTTTTAAATTGGAGCGTTGCTGAACTGGTTTTGGAAAAGGTTCAATCAGAACATCAAGGAAGAGGGCAGGGAGAAGATTAAAACAATTCTAGAAGGTAAAGTGTCCAAAATTGGGACAAAAAGAGTATAATTTGCAAAGGAAGTTAACATTCTGACAACATGCATGTTTATTGATATAAGGTCTCCTTGTATGACGTGTGATTTAAGCTTTTGCAATGTGATCATATGTGTGTTTACTCATAAATAAAGTACAGGTAGACTTTGACTTACAACAGTTGGTTTAGTGACCATTCAAAGTTACAACAGCACTGAAAGAAGTGATTTATGACTGTTTTTCACACTGTTGCAGCATTCCCATAGTCACATGATCAAAATTGAGACCCTTGGCAATTGATTCCTATTTATAACAGTCACAGTGTCCCAGGGTCATGTGATCACCTTTTGCGACCTTCTGACAAGCCAAGTCAATGGGGGAGCTATTGATTTAACAACTGTGTTACTAATTTAACAACTGCAGTGATTCCCTTAACAACTGTGGCAAGAAAGATCGTAAAATGGAGCAAAACTCACTGAAGAACTGTCTCACTTAGCAACAGAAATTTAAAGTTCAATTATGGTCGTAAGTTGAAGGCTACCTGTACAAAGTACTCCAAATAAATCTCTCTCTCTCTCTCCCCCTCTCCCTCTCTCTCTCTCTCTCTCTCTCGCTCTCTCTCTCTCTCTCTCTCTCTCTCTCTCTCTCTCTCTCTCACACACACACACACACACACACACACACACACACACGGAAGCTGATCCTTTGGCCATAATGAGATTTTGCTTTTATTAAATATTCTCAACATAATTAAACGTCAGATATTTTCCAGGGTTTTTTTTCCAACTGTGACATGATACATTTTCCATAATCTCTACCTTTCTGAAGTTAAGGTAATTGCCAAGATGTTTCCAATAAGTTATTATGATGCCATTTATTTCAATGAAATAACAAATATCATGAAACCATCCCTCCTTTGAAGCAAATAACGTGTATTTGGGCAAGTTTAAATGAATGGACTGACATGATCAGCAGATCAAAACTGTGGCTATAGCCAAAGGATTAGTTTTCTGTCAGTGTGCCTTTAGATTGAAATAACTGATCTTATTCTGTAGAGATGGAATGTGTATTTGGCCTTTACGTATTCTATTTTCAATACACTTTCCAATTGATTTTCAGGTCCTTCTCATTTAATTATACATGGCACCTTTATAGAGCACCATGGGGAAAGAAGACCATTTCCCCTTTTTAGAAATGTGGTGGAATCTACTGTCAATGGGGACCAAATACTCTTATTTTAATTTTGAGACAGGTATCTTTTTCTTCAAAATTGTTAACAGAATTTCCATGTAACTAAAGAAAGAAAGAGAGCCAGTTTGGTGAACTGGTGAATGTACTGGCCTAGAAACCAGGAGACTGTGAGTTCTAATTCTGACTTAGGCATGAAAGCCAGCTGGGGGACCTCCAGCCTGTCACTTTCTCTTTCCCCTAGGAATTAGGCAAGGGCAAAGACCTCCAAAAATCTTGCTAAGAAAATTGCAGGAACTAGTCAATTGCCACAATTCAGCACTGACACAAAGACACTCACTTACACACACACACACACACACACACACACACACACACACACACACACCACTCTATAAAGCCTTGGTCAGACCACACCTAGAGTACTGCATCCAGTTTTGGTCACCATATTACAAAAAAGACATTGAAACCCTAGAGAAAGTGCAGAAGAGAGCAACCAGGATGATAAAGGGTCTGGAAAATAAAACATACAAAGAACGGTTGCAGGAACTGAGCTTGGCCAGTCTGGCGAAGAGAAGGACCAGGGGTGACAGGATAGCAGTGTTCCAATACTTGAGGGGATGCCACAGAGAGGAGGGGGGTCAGGCTGTTCTCTATGGCACCAGAAAGCCAAACAAGGAATAATGGATGGAAGCTGACCAAGGAGAGATTCAACCTGGAAGTAAGGAGAAACTTTCTGACGGTGAGAGCGATCAACCAGTGGAACAGCTTGCCAGCGGAGGTTGTGAGAGCCCCAACACTTGCGACCTTCAAGGGGAGACTGGACTGCCATCTGTCTCAAATGATGTAGGAACTCATGCTTGAGCAGGGGGTTGGACTAGATGACCTACAAGGTCCCTTCCAACTCTAATAATAAATCTAAATCAAACAAATGAAATAAAACTACAGGGCAAATATTTCTGAATTATTGTAAGATAAATTTGCACAGCAGTCAAACATTCCTATATTCTTGCTGCAGTAGTTAAAAGCTCTTCACTGTGTATATATAGACTTTTTCATTATTTAGGATATTCAGAGATATGAATACATCCAGCTTTCTATATTTAAGGAACTGTAAGATGGTTTAATTTAAGAAAACTGTCACTGCTTGTATCTGAAATATAGCAATGCATACCACATCAAGCATCAGCTCATTAAGGTTGAAAAGACCATGCTTCATGGCAGAGATGAACTGGTGTGGTCTATATATCATCCTTAATAGGACAGTGCCAAACCGAATTCTGAATATGTTCAAATGCTAGCAATACTAGGTGAATTGTGATCAGTTCTTTCATCATGGGAATAATGGCTCCCATTCCAGAAAAACAAAGTATATTAATTTATTGTTTACTCCTTTTAAACATTTGTTTTTTAAGGCTGTATTTTGTTTGGCAATTTATAAAACAGTGATGCATAATTAAAAAAAAACCCAAAACAATCACTCAAGCTGTCTGTCATATCTTAATTGCTAATTTGTGTTGTCTTAAACCAATAGGTCTTAATATATTTGAAGGCTTCAGTAGTCATCTGGATCTGGCCTTTTTCCATTCTTTCTTTGCCTTTCTTTTACTTCTCGTGGAAGTACAGTTAGGACAGAAATTCAGGTCATATCAGAAGTTGTTTGTGACTTGTAATTTATTAAGAGGAAGGCAGAAAACCCCTAATCTCTCCGGCATTTTCTCAGCCTCTTACTTCTATCCATGGTGAATGTTATACACTGTATAGCCAAGTATCAATTAAAATGGTTCTTCACAAGCAACCCAAGATCTGTACTACCCCCACCTTATTGGCCTTCCGTAAAGCCGTTAAGACCTGGCTTTTCCGACAGGCCTGGGGCCAGTGACCTCTGGTGATGAGAGATGAGGTCGGCCCATGAATGGTGGATGACTGCAATTTTAATGTATTTTTAGTCTGCTTTTTAAATTTTAAATTTTCTATTTATGTTTCTTTCTGTTGTGAGTTGCCCAGAGTCCTTCGGGAGTTGGGCGGCATAGAAATGTTAATAATAAAATAATAGCAATAGCAATAGCACTTAGACTTATATACTGCTTCATAGTGCTTTACAGCCCTCTCTAAGCGGTTTACAGAGTTCAGCATATTGCCCCCAACAATCTGGGTGCTCATTTTACTGACCTCAGAAGGATGGAAGGCGGAGTCAACCTTGAGCCGGTGAGATTTGAACAGCTGAACTGCTGAACTAGCAGTCAGCTGAAGTAGCCTGCAGTGCTGCACTCTAACCACTGCGCCACTTTGGCTCTGTAAATAAATAAATAAATAAATAAATAAACAAACAAACAAATAAATAAATAAATAAATAAATAAATAAATAAATAAATAAATAAATAAATGCAAGATTTCTATGAAGAAACCATATAATATAAAACAAGTGTTTGTTTGGATGAGTCTTGGGTGTAAATCCTACCTTTAATCAGCTGGGTGTCCCAGCAAAATTGCTAGGATGAATGGGAGATCTCTCTCTCTTTTTGTCTGTTTCACACAAACCCTGCTGCTTTATTTTAGCTCTTGGCCTAAAGATTCTATCATATTTTAAAAGAACATCTAGTGAATTATAGATATGCAGTTCTGAACATGTCAGAAGAAACTTCTCCCTTGTACGAAGCTATTTTGGCCAGAGGTCCACATGATATCTTGTGCTATTTGGAGATAAACTTTCAAGCAAGGATATAAAAGGTGAGCTTCTGATGTGGCTACTCCCCATGTACCCATGGCACGCAGTGATATTTGAAGAGTCTGATTGTTTCTAGATCAGTGAAATGATAAGAATCACATAGAAGAAAGTAGATAACACCCATTGTGATTCTGTAGGCTAGGAAAGAGAAAAGTAGTTTCTTTTGAGATTTAGGAGCATCTGGAAAAAAAATCTCTTGAAATAATTGAACCACTTTCTACCTGTAAATCAGTAATACGGATTGAAATGACATTAAGGAGCTTTCTGTGTGATACCTTTATTTTTCATCCCTGATCCTTACTATGCAGGGAGGATGTCTTTCTAAAACTGACATTTCACACCTTGGAATTCAGCCTGTTTTCATATAGAAATGGCAGCAAAAGTGACGAATTTTATATTTCTGTTCTGCTGTTAATGAAATTAAAAAATATCCTCCATGAAACACTATGCTAGGTAGTATCATTCATAGTGATCATGTAATTATCTATAGCAGGTGTCTGCAACCTGCAGCTCTGGAGCCGCATGCGGCTCTTTGGGCCCTCTGCTATGGCTCCCTGTCGGGTGATCCCACCACTAGCTGGCCCTGCCCCTCGCCTTCCCCTCCCAGTCATTCCTTGCCTGGCCTGAGAAGGTAAGGGCAACAGCGGGGAATGGAGAAGCTGCCAGGGCTGATTCTCTGGCGCCCCAGTCTTGCTTGTTGGTGCTGGGCGTGCCTCGGTCACTTGGGGAGACACGCAATCTGCTCTCTGCCCCGAGATATTGGCCATGACCAACACCGGCTTTGCTAACACGAGGGCTAGTGGGGTGGGAATGGGATCCGGGAGGAGGGGATGATGGAAAGGGGGACGGGCCTCTCTTTCTCTTCGCTACTCCTTTTCTTTCTTCTTGGCAACTTTTTGGAAATCCAGGCTGATGAGGAATGAGTACGAGCCGCAGTGAAGGCTTCCCTTCGGGCGACCCTCCCCCTCCTTCTCCTCTCACAACCACAGTCAGCCAGAGAGAGACATAGAGAGACACAGAGAGAGAGAGATAAAGAGAGGGAGGGAGATAGAAGGGACACACACACACACACACACACACACACCCAAACACACCCAAACACACACACAGAGGGAGAGGGAGAGAGGGGTAGAGAGAGACATAGAGAGACACAGATACAGAGAGGGGGGAGAGAGGGGGAGACAGACAGACAGAGAGATACAGAGAGAGGGGTAGAAAGGGAGGAGGGAGGGAGAGATACAGAGAGAGAGGGAGAGAGACACACACAGGGAGAGGGGGAGAGAGAGACAGACACACAGATACAGAGAGGGGGGGAGAAAGGGGGAGAGGGGGAGAGATACAGAGAGGGGAGAGAGAGAGACAGAGAGAGGGGGAGAAAGGGGGAGAGGGAGAGAGATATATACAGAGAGGGAGAGAGAGAGAGAGAGAGGGAGAGAGATACAGAGAGGGGAGGAGAGAGGGAGAGAGAGATGTCAAAAGGGTTTTGTGGTTCCGGATGTTTTTTAACAACCGGTTCTCTGCCCTAATGACCGGCTGGGTAAGCGTGGCTGGGGGGTGTCATGTGACTGGGTGAGAGTGAGTGACATCGAGTTGACCATGCCCACTCAGGTTTTGTGGCTCCCGGTGTTTTCTTTTATGTAGGAAACGGGTCCAAATGGCTCTTTGAGTGTTTAAGGTTGCAGACCCCTGATCTATAGCATTAAAAAAAATGCTGTCTTTTTTATTTTTATTTTTTTTAGAAGAGCCAAAATGTCACTTACCTTGCTTTTAGGTTAGTGCACAAAACAATCAACTTGTGCACATCTAGACAGGTTATGCATGAGCCACAGCAGAACTAGAACAAGAATGCCCTGAGTAATTAAGGCTTATAAAAACCTCTTTCATCTCTTCCTCCTTCTCTCTCTTTTATGCTAGTTCCAAAGGGATTATGCAATTTAGGAGAGTAGGAGAATATGTAGAAGTGTTTTCAGCTCCTCAGCAGAACATTAATTTCCACTGAGCGTAATAGGATCCTTAGTCCAAACAAGTCTGTCTGACGGAAAGAAAATAGCAATAGCTTCATGCTCCAGAAGAGATACTGGGATCTGCAGTCTAGTTGATTGCTTCTGGAGAAAAGATGTTCTGTGGGGAGGGCAGGCAAGTGCTTTGAGCCCCTGTATTTTGCATCTATTTCCTTGTATCTCAAAACAATGAACTTGCTGCATATCTTCATATACTAATCTGAATGCTACATTTCCTCCCACCCTCCCAAGTGCATTCCCAATAACTAATATTATTTAGACTGTATAAAAACACAGAACTCCCCAAAGTGCTTCCCCCCCCCCAAAAAGGCAACTGGACTTTGTTTTTTTCCTTGAAGACGTTTCGCTTTCAAGAAGCTTCTTGGATGAAAAGCGAAAAAAAAACCCACCACTTTTGGGTCAACCATGACCTGGGTGACTGAGAATCTCTATAGACAACAGCACAGAACTGCATGCAATCTCTCTGCATAATGAGGGTATAATGGTGGACATGACTCAGAGGTGGGTTCCTACTGGTTCTAACCGGTTCTTTAGAAGCGTTAGTAAACCAGTGGTGACGTCACGGAGCCGGTTCTGTCGGTGCCGCTCCGTGGGCTCCACCATCTTGTTTTTGGCTTCTGCGCATGCGCAGAAGCCGAGTTTTCGGCACTGTGCATGCGCCCATGCGGTGTGGCCATGCGGCACGCAATGCGCACGCAGCCATGCGCCACAGGAGGAAGCGAACCGGCAGCGAGGTAAGTTAGAACCCACCCCTGACATGACTTTACTTCAATTGGCAGGTTAATTTTAAATGCTTACCAGATCAGTAAACACAATATTTTTGTGATCACTTTTTGCAAGTGTCTGACAAGCAAAGTCAATGGGGAAGCCAGATTCACTTAACAACCATGTTACTAACTAAACAACTGCAATGATTCACAACTATGGCAAGAAAGGTCATAACATGGGGCAAAATTCACTTAACAACTGTCTCACTTAGCAACAGAAATTTTGAATTCAATTGTGGTCGTAAGTTAAAGAGTACCTCTAGTACTGTTGTTGTTGCTCCCTAGTGTTAGGGGCAGTTCTTTACAGCTAAACTTCTAGATTTCTCTGCGTTGAAGGGCAAAATCACTGTTTCGTAGTCCTACATCAAACTTTGGGTTCAAAATGAACCAGGAAGTCTCTTCCACCAACAAATAACCATCTCCATTGATTCTTTTTATACTACCGGTAATAAAGGAGAATATTTGCAGCTTAGGGTTAATATGAGGGGTCCTTGGTGCTCTCTGAGCTTCCATTTTTTCTTGCAGACGTTTCATTACTCAAACTAGGTAACATCATCAGTGCTAGTCAGGACTGATGACTAGTCAAGAAAACAAGCAAGCGCAGAGAAAACCAAGGACCCCTCATTGTTTTTATAGGTAGCACAATTTGTCAGTCATTGCAATGGCATTTTGGCTAAACACATTGAAAAATAATAGCAGGCGTCTTTTTCACAAATGACCAAGCTTTTTTTTTTGTTTAGTAGGTTTATACACCATCATGATGCTGGTATCTAGAAAGGTATTAATTAATCATTAAGCACTGAAAATACATCTATTTTGAGAGGGATGCTTTGGCTTTTAAAAGCAATGTGGTTTTGGGGGGGAATCAGGTCATCCTAGACAAGAAATGCATCAACGGAATGAAGGGGATATAGTACAGTATACAGTAATTTCATTATGATTTTCAACAAAGGAAACTATTTTTTTTTCTTGTAAACTGTTAAAATATGGTCCAGATAGCTGTTTAATGGATCAGCAATTCATCAAGCCTGATTAATAAATAGGTAATAAAATCTTATCAAAATTTCCCTGAGCCCAGTTTGGTTTAACATTTTACGTCTGGACAGAGAAATAGTTTTGCAGATGGTATCAAATTGGATGGGATAACTAAGAACGAAACAGTATTCAATATGATACTGACTGACATAACAGAGAAATATAAGTAATGAAGTTAATTCCAACATAGAAAAATGCAGTTCTGCATTTAAGCAGAAAGAGTATATATAGAGAGAGTGTGTGTCTCCCTTGACCTTGCTATACAGAAAACATTTTTGGAGCTTTTAGTTAAACCATCAGCTCTGTACAGATCAGCAGTGAGATACAATGGCTAAACTAAGCAGCTAATACTGTACAGTGGTTCCAAGTTGTCTCAACAGAAAGATGGTGGCTAGACCCCAAGCAGTAAAGATGCTACCAAAGATGCTTTGTGTGACCTCACATGGCACACTGTTCACTTCTGGGCATCACTATTTAAAAATTGATAAGATGGAATATAGCAGGAAGATGCGGATTCTAGCAACAGATCTAGAAAGACTGAATGGTAGAACCAATCTGAACTGGGCCAGATCTTCCTATATATTAGGAAGAATGAAATTGCAAGATTTTTTTTAAATCATTGGAGATGGTAAATTCAACATTTTTTAAAATCCTCATTACAGATAAATGCTATTATTGTAATTCTTAACATATTGAAAATGAGAATAGTATAGATATTTGTAGAGATTTCCTTTTTTTTACTACAACGAACACTTTAAAATGTAACTTTTATATATTCAGTATATTACAGTGCATTCAGAAAGTATTCAGATCCCCTTCACTTTTGTGAATTTTGTTATGCTGCAGCCTGATTCTACAATTGTTGAAATTCATTTTTTCTCATTAATCTACACTCAGTATCCCATAATGACAAAGTGAAAACAGAATTTTAGAAATGCTTGTAAATTTATTAAAAAGAAAAAAACTGAAATATCAATTGGCATAAGTATTCAGACTCTTCACTCAGTACTTTGTTGAAGCACCTTTGGCAAGCAATTACAGCCCCGAGTCTTTTTGGGTATGATGCGACAAGCTTTGCACACCTGAATTGGGGGATTTTCTGCCACTCTTTCTTGCAAATCCTCTCAAGCTCAGTCAGATTGGATGGCGACTGTCAGTGGACAGCCATTTTCAGGTCCCTCCAGAAATGTTCAATGAGGGCTCTAGCCGGGCCACTCTAGGACATACACAGAGTTCTCCCTAAGCCACTCCTGTATTGTCTTGGCTGTGTGCTTAGGATCTTTGTCATGTTGAAAAGTGACCCTTCAGCCAGTCTGAAGTTCTGAGCACTGTAGAACAGGCTTTCATTGAGGATATCCCTGTACTTTGCTCCATTCATCTTTCTCTCAACCTTGACCAGTCCCTGCTGCCGAAAAACACCCCCACAGCGTGATGCTGCCAATACCATGCTTCACTGTTGGGATGATATTGAGCAGGTGATGAGCGGTGCCTGGGTTCCTCCAGACATAACATTTAGAATTAAGGCCAAACAGTTCAATCTTGGCATCATCAGATCAGAGAATCTTGTTGCTCACACTCTTGAGAGTCTTTCAGGTGCTTTTTTTTTTGCAAACTCCAAGCAGGTTTTCATGTGTTTTGCACTGAAGAGAGGCTTCTGTTTAACCACTCTGCCATAAAGCCCAGTGGAGGGCTGCAGTTTAACCACTCTGCCATAAAGATCGGTGGAGGGCTGCAGTGATGGTGGTCCTTCTGGAACTCTGTCCCATCTGCACACAGGATCTCTGGAGCTTAATTGGAGTGACCATTGGGTTCTTGGTCACCTCTCTCACTAAGGCATTTCTCCCCCAATTGCTCAGTTTGACCGGGTGACCAGCTCTTGGAAGGGTCTTGGCTGTGGCAGACTTCTTCCATTTGAGAATTATGGAGGCCACTGGGCTCCTAGGAGTTCAGCAGAAATTTTATTGTAGCCTTCCCCAGATCTGTGCTTTGCAACAATCCTGTCTCTGAACTCTGCAAGCAATTCCTTTGACCTCATGACTTTTGCTCTGCTACAGTATGCATTGTCAGCTGTGAGGCCTTCTATAGAGAGGTCTGTGCCTTTCCAAATCAATTTAATTTACAACAGATCGACTCCAATCAAGGTATAGAAATATGTCAGCAACAATAAAGAGAAATGGAAAGCACATGAGCTAAATTTCAAATGTTGTTGCAAACTGAATACTTATGCCAATATGATATTTCATTTTTTAAAATAAATTTACAGAGATTTCTAAACTTCTGTTTTAACTTTGTCATTATGAAGTTCTGAGTGTAGATTAATGAGAAAAAAATGAATTTCAACAACTGTAGAATCAGGCTGCAGCATAACAAAATTCACAAAAGGGAAGGGGGTCTGAATACTTTCTGAATACACTGTAAATATAAAAGTTACATTTTAGAAGTGTTTGTTGTAGTAAAAAAATAAACAAAGGAAATCTCTACAAATCTCTACACTATTCTCATTTTCAATACACTGTATATATTTTGGTTATATACCAGATAACAGATGATGCACAAACCAAAATGTAGGTAATGTTTTGCCATCATATATCTATCATTGCTTTCACATAAATTTGATATTTGAATGATGCTGGGCAAAAAATGTAGCTTTCGCTCTTAACATAGGGTTATTATTCTCCCCCGCCCTATCTTCATTGGGTAATTCACCTATCTGTGGGGCACAGCATGCGTCCAAGCACCCAATTAACAGTCCCCAATGCTGCCAGAATATGCCAGTGAAGTTTGCTGGCAAAATGACTTGGTTTTAGTGGCACAATTTTTTTATCCCCCTCCCCCTCTTAAAGGATGAAAATAGAATGGGGTGGGATCTATCTCACCTCTGAAATTACACCAGTAAAATCAGATTATTTTACTGACAGTTGTGAATATTAAATTAATGTAATTTAGGGCCATGGGAGGAGGCTTTTTAAGGATTGAAAAGAAAGTAGTTTGCCTTCAGTTCATACTTCTGACCCTCCTCCAAATCTCTGAGAAAAGGGCTTTGAAACACAACCCTTCCCTTCCTATGACATCAGTCCTTTTGATAACAGAATGCTTTTTATTCAATTCAGTTGATTGGAGGGGTTGAATTGTGACCCCACCCCCAAACATTGGGAGAGCTGCCCACTTCTGTTTCAGAGGTAGACATTACATTCAGTCCTACCTGGTCTAAACCATTAGAGACGATACTCTTTATGAACACAGTGATGACTGCCCTCTTCATGTTGTGCTCTATAGCACACATTGAACATCTGCATTTCAGTATCAAGCTCTTGCTTCTACAGGGACAATTAAATACCTCAGGCCACATCTACTCAATGTCACTTTGGATAAGGTCAGGAGCCGTCTGATGTCACAGTGTCAGTTGTTTTGGAGGCTCTGGGTCAATTTATTTCTGACAGCTCTGCTGTATCTGAAACTAGTAAAGGTGATATTTTCTTTTGAATTACTGTGGCTCTAAAAACTTCGTGGGAGGCTTAGTTTTTTTACTAGTGGGAACACTTGCCTCCTCTCCTTTCCCAGCATCTACAGTTATTGCCCTTATTCTCCCATAGAGATTTAGCCTCTTGTTTTTAGAGTCTGCCTATATAGGGTTTTTATGGGGTGGGGGGCTTGAACTTAGGTATCTCTCTTTTCTCCTCCAGCCACCATAGCAGCATGAAACCATGGATAGAAATACTGGGGAAAGTACTTGGTTGCAAACTTGCTGGAGGGCTATATCACACCAGGGCAGGGGTGGGTTCCTAATTTTTTTACTACCACTCTGTGGGCGTGGCTTCTTTTGTGGGTGTGGCTTGCCAGCCATGTGACTGGGTGGGCGTGGTTTGCCAGTCATACATTAGTTATTTCAGAGAGATGTTACTACTATTTTTGCTATTTTATACCTTACATGAAAAACTATGCATACAAAGTGTGTGTTACACTATGGCAACACAGCAACCTTTATATGCAGAAAATGCTATAGTTAAAAGACAAGCAAGTCTCATACAGCATTTTTGGTTTCAGTCATGGATTCCTTAGACGAAAATATTGAGGACTGTTAAAAGAACAGTATCCTTTAACAGTTCTCAATGTTTTCATCTAAAGAATAACAGTATAAAACTGTATAAAATTAACAGTATAAAAGGTTAAGCTTTCGGAAAACGCCCACTTTGGGAAGCTTTAGGCAAAAGCGAAGGAAAAGTGTCAAATGCGAGCTTCTTATTATTTTCAAGAGAAGGGACGGGGAAAGACTTAATTGTCAGGTTTCTGGGCATGCGCAGAAGAAATTTTTTTTTAAAAAAAATGGCGGCGCCCAGGCACCGGCAACCCACCGCACCGGTACTGTGACGTCACAAGGGGGCCGCTACCGGTGCTATAGAGTGGACCGCACTGGTAGGAACCCACCACTGCACCAGGGGCTTTTAGATGCAACACAGAAAAATAGCATTTTGGCAGATATGAATGTTTCCTTCATAACAACTGCTTAGTTGTGTTTTTTTTTTGCCAATGATCAAATATATGCAACAATGAGACGGTCATTGCTCACCCTCCAATTGATTAACATGAGAATATCAAAACATGTCATCCTTCAGTGTCTTTACTACATACGGTTCATGGAACAGGACACTAATTGAATAACATTTTTGTATTCTCGTATTAGACAACTAGAGGGTGAGCACTGATGGGCTAATCGTTTTTGCTGCTGTTACACATTTTGAGGTTGGCAGAAAATGATCTTGGACTGTTTCATATTATTATGTAACAGTTTAAGAGGGGGAAAAATCAAGGCATAGAAGTATGCACAGATAATAGGGAATATTTCTACTTCATAATAAAATATAACAAATACAGTTTATGAAGAAAAGTATTAGTTTGCAAGACTAGTTGCTTCTTTCAATCATATCCTTATGTGTTAGAACCTTCAATTATATTATAGCTGCTACTGATTATTAATACAGAGAATAAAGAATACTCATTTAAAGATTAAGAGCTAAGTACAACAAATTGCAATTATTGAATGAATGACTTTTGCTACATTAAATGGAAGATATTATTTCTTGTTCTTTAGTTTCTGAAAAGTGTTTTTTTAAAGAGTATTATTAAATAAAAGCCATTGAGAGAGTCAGCAAAAGGCAAGGATTTAGAAAAAGTGTAAAATGGAGGAAAAATGCTAAAGAAAACCTTGGAGGAAAATGTAGGAAACAGCCAAACAGGGCAGAAGTCTGTAATTTGATAGGAAATTACTATCATACTTCCAACATTTTCTTCATTTGCATTTCTTTGGATTTTGAAATTCTGAATCCTCCTTTGGAGACAAGGTCATCTTTCATTTTCTGTTACCTGGAACCAATACATTACGTCAGATGAATTGCCCATCAGCAAAAATGCTTAATTCCTGTAATGGTATTTGGGAATGACCTTGGCAGACTGAACAAAGAGATGCTGCCTAGGGAACAGTCAGATCAGGGACAGCATAGCGCACAGCTGCCTAGTGGTCTGACCTAGAGGCTTAGGAGGGGGAGGGGGAAGGGGAGGAATCCTCCCTAAGTTATCTTGCTGTAAAGGAGATGGTGGGAGAACTGTACTTTGAGACTTGCAAGAATGATGTCAGCCTTACCTTACCAGATAGAAGATACAGGATACATGGCCAGATAAGCTAATTCTACTTTATTTTAAAGCTACATTAACAGAATCTTGCAAGTCTGAAAATACAATTTCCACTTATTTATTTATTTATTTATTTTATTTGTCAACACGTGTACAAGATAACAGGTATGATATAAACATAAACAAAATCAAAGTATGTATATTACAATTCTAGCAAAGTCATTATTTTGTTTAATGATGCTGTGAATTTTAGACTGTTCCTCAAAAAACAAAGAAAGTAACAGAATCCCCTTAAATCACATATTGCTGCTGTTTTTTATTTCCATAAATTACTCTGTTTTTTATAATTGCCTCCAGTGTATTTCTGTTTTTGGTTTGTGAAAAATTACCCATGTCTCGGTCCTGGACTATGAATATGCAATTGCATGCATTGCACATAATGTTTTCTGTTGATATATATATATATATTTAGTTTATATATTTGCAATAAAATTACTTAATTTTAGTAATTGGAATTTTCCTTACCTTTTGCAAGCGATTAGACCATTTTGGTTCAGTTGTCATTGTACAATGATAGTGGCCTGTAATTTGTGACTCAATGTAGTATAGTAGTAGTATATCTAAAGTCTGTTCCTGTTTACCTTCAGAATTTTCTGAATAATGCAGGCTATTCCTTAAAGAGTTCCTTTATGTGCTCCTCCAGACTGCTCTCTTTTACAGACCATCTGCAAATGTTGTGATATGTCTGTCAAGGCAACCCAACTAGGACATTGTTGAGCAGTCAAGCAGGGATACTTACAATAGTGAACATTCTCAAGACTAGGACTCTTCCTTCTAGGCATTTCTCTTCATTTTGCAAGCAGCTCTCACCATTCCCACTCCTACTGAGAGCATCAGTGCCTTCCCCAATATGAATGATATTCTAACTCTACTGTCTTCTAATGAGATAAAAACCTAGTGGTTAAAATTTATACTCATCGCTGACCTATTAAATATTGCCAACTAAAATAAACTTATTTCAGTCAATGGTGTTGCAAAGTCCCATTTAGAAGTTGATACAACTTTAAGAATATGTTGTCAATAATGGTTAAATCAGTTTTGTCACTAATAATGATAATGAGGGTTATTGGTAATCGGTTAGAGATACCATATCAAGAAAGTGTGTAAGTATTTCTGAGACTTCACAGTTTTCTAAACACGATTAAAAATAAATTCTATTAAAACATATCTCTTCCTTGCAATTTAACCTTCACTATATTCTGGAAGAGACCTATGACTCTAAAATGGTGCCTCTGAGGAACATACAGATTTATGTATAAAGTGTACTTTGATGGACTTTCTGGAAGGTATAATTCATAACCTTGCAAGGTTTTAAGTGTATGTCTTGAAGGCAGAAATACATCTGTTAATTCCAAACCTTGTAGTAACAAATCTATTGTGATTCCTTGCATTCTGCAGCATTGTAGATAGGATCAGTACTTATATAATGAGTTGGATGCCATCAGGTTGGGCTGAACAATTACTGACTATATGGACAGATACCATCCATCCTGAGCTCCACCTAGTAAGGATAATCCATTATTTTTATTAATGCTTTCATCTACCATATTTTTTGTTTCTCAATTTTTCTACCTCTCTCAAACTTGCTGGGCATAATGTTTTTTCCTGATCCATTATCTGCTCACATGATATGCCCAACTACCGTATTTTTCGGAGTATAAGACACACCTTTTTACCCCCCAAAAGAGGGTGAAAACTTGGGTGCGTCTTATACACCGAATGTAGCCCCACCCACCCAGCCACCCCCACCCTTTGGCTTCTGTCTTCCAGCAATTTACCTGTTTGCAGCAAAGAGGGAAGAGCCTGTAAAGCCAAGCAAGTCACTAGCAGCTTCCCGACCTACAGCTGACTTGCCACGTGCTAAAATGAAACTGAAACTGAAACTGCAAAGAGGCAAATAGCTGGGAGAGACACGCAGATTTTTATTTTCTGCTGAACTGAATGGAACGGGGTAAGTGAATAACTATAAATGTCTGTAGAATGTTCAAATTATTAGACTTATTTTTTAAAGACTGCTTTATTGTTGTTCTAGAGCCAGGGGTCTCCAACTTTGACAATTTAAAGACTTGTGGACTTCAACTCCCAGAATTCCGCAGCCAGCTTTGTTAGCTTTGCTGGCTGTGGAATTCTTAAAGTTGCCAAGGTTGGAGACCCCTGTAAATCTAGACAACTTAACAAAATAAAGAAGCTTTTTAAAATAAATGCTTGCTCTGAAGAGGTCCAGTGCTATTGTATCTTCTTTTAAATAATAGAGAATAATGTATACTTCCAGAAATTTTAATTAATTTTAACAGCTCTGTACAAGTATAGTCTGAAATGTAACTGTCCTGTTTAGTATTAGAGTTTAGTTACCTTGGAGTAGATCTATTTAAATAATTGGGAGGAGTTAGTGTGACTACATTTAAGAAAACTTTCTGGCATAATGTACATTTCTCCAATTCTTTTCTATTTCTATGGGTCAAGCACACATGCACAGAAATACACAGCAAACAGTGTATATCATCTGTGCTGTTTGCTGTTTACTGTTTGGCAAATTGCTTGGAGGCAGAAGCCTTTTTTCCTTGTTTTCCTCCCCAAAACTAAGGTGCGTCTTATACTTCGGTGCATCTTATATTCCGAAAAATACGGTATGTGAGTTTGTGTTTGCTGATCCTTAACCTTATGAAATACAGTAGTCTTTATTTTATCCAGAGCCAAATGATTAGCTCTTGTAGTTCATGGTACTCTTAGTAATACCTCAGGTGTATTCTACAAAAATATTTTATTTCTTTCATTTTTGGTGTTCAGCTTTCATAGGCACATACATCACCACAGGGGAAACCATTGCTTTAATTATTTAGCTCTTTGTTATTAAAGTATTTTTATTTTTCATGATTTTATTGCTTTTCCTCAAAAGTAATTTCTTCTTTACTTGTTCAACAAACTGCCCAACTCTTTTGAGCTCAAGAAAAAAAAACTATCTTCCACCATTAGTTCTTGAGCATGCATATTAGTTGGTTGACATTATCTTTATCTTGTTTAATATTTAGTACTTTTCATTTTACTTTTTACATTGAGGACATCTTATTTACTTCCAATAAAATGATGCTATCTAAACATTGCCTATTATTAATCTTGTTACTTCCTGTTATTATATCTTCCAAACCTGCCATTCTTATAATGTGCATAAGGTAAAAAAAATTATGGGGGAAATATTCATTCTAGCTTCAGTCTCCTTCCCATGTAGAATCAATTGGCTTCTCCAACCTCAGTTGTAACATTAGCTTTTCCTTTATTGTAAAGATTCTTCCGAAGAATATTCTGATGTTGTGGCAGATCCATTAGCTTTAATAGATTCCACATTCTAGCATAATCTGTATTGGGTGTTCAAAAATATTTTGAAAGAGAAAAGAGGAAAAAAACAATGCAAGATGAACAATTTACATAATTATTTACATCTCATGCAAATATAGGTATATGTAATTTGAAATTTTTACATAACAGTTTCAATTAAAAAAAATAACCCTTTTAATTATCCATGCCAAATTTAGAACTTTATTCAATTAATTTATAAGATACAAAAAATACCAGCTCTTTAATCCGCTGGTTAGTTGGGCCATAAATTCTCTTTCTAATATTGAAGAATCAGTTTCCATGGTCCAGCTGTCAATTTCCACATAATATACAAGTGGTTCAAAAGAATGTGTTGCACTAGAAAATATTAAATATTAAATATTAAACTTTGTAAATTACTTCTTCCCAAAATGTAACAACTTTAGGACATTGCAAAAACACATATTTTAATGAAGAATTTAGCAGGTTGCATCTCCAACAATAGAATAAATTCCTTTTTTTCCTGTACAAACGCAGTGGAGTCAAATAAATTTGTTTTGTTTTGTTTTGTTTTGTTTTGTTTTGTTTGCCATAATCTATCATGGGGGTTTCTAGTTCTTTATTTGATTCAATCTTTTTCTCAAGTTGCATGTCGGCTTTAATGATTTATTGACATCAGATCTTTATAAAGACGAATTGTGATCTTTTGGTCTCAAATGAGTTAATGATCCCTTCTAATAAATTAGATGTCTCTGAGGCCAAAAGCATTAAAGTCCAAATTGAGATATCAATAAATGTAATTACAAATATTGCCAGTGGGTGGCAGATGACAAAGAACATTTATCTTTAAACACAGAAAATGATAAAAATTCATAGTTTTTATCCACTAGTTAATTTAATGCAAATATCTTAACATCCATCCAGATCTTCTACAAAAGTATTTTTAAAATAAATTTTGAGTTCTGAATCATCCATTCTGAATCAATGTAAGGTTCTACATTTAGGCAAGAAAAACAAAATGCACATGTACAGTATATGTGGTATCTTGCTCAACAGTAGTAATTGTGAGAGTGACCTTGGAGTCCTAGTGGTCAACCATTTAAATGTGAGTCATCAGTGTGCAGCAGCTGCCAAAAAAGCCAACACAGTTCTAGGCTGCATTAACAGAGGGATAGAATCAAGATCACGCGAAGTGTTTATACCACTTTATAATGCCTTGGTAAGGCCACACTTGGAATACTGCATTCAGTTTTGGTCGCCACGATCCAAAAAGGATGTCAAGACTCTAGAAAGAGTGCAGAGAAGAGCAACAAAGATGATTAGGGGACTGGAGGCTAAAACATATGAAGAACGGTTGCAGGAACTGGGTATGTCTAGTTTAATGAAAAGAAGGACCAGGGGAGACATGATAGCAGTGTTCCAATATCTCAGCGGTTGCCATAAAGAAGAGGGAGTCAAACTATTCTCCAAAGCACCTGAGGGTAGAACAAGAAGCAATGGATGGAAACTAATCAAGGAGAGAAGCAACTTAGAACTAAGGAGAAATTTCCTGACAGTTAATCAGTG